>CANHGI010000003.1:0-2400000 GCA_947459285.1 Caenorhabditis angaria | reverse complement strand
TTTTGCGTCGAAAATCCACAAAATTTTGATGGCGAGCTGCAAAAACGCGCAAAAAATGGGTGGGTGAACAAAAAAGAATGAGAAGGAAACGAGAAAAAGAGAGCGAGAGATAGAGTGCGTCTTGAGAGACGCAGAGATGAAAAGTGGGGGGAAAAGAAATTAGAGATGGAGACGAAAGTTATTTATTTTTATGTTGTTTATACAGCAAGAAAAGGCGGGACAAGATGGAAATGTGCATTTTTTGGGCAAGCCTAACTCGATTCCAATTTTTTTGTCATGAAATACGATGCATTGCTTCAAAAAACACTGAAAACCCGGCGAAAAATCGATAATAATGAAAATACAAATTAAAGGGACACACATTTATCCGGCGGATATCTTGCAGCGAACTGGATTTCGTGTAGTTCTCGAGGAGTATTTTCCGGAAAATTTCGCATTTTTGGCCTAAAATTTCGAATTTTCAGCAGGAAAATCTGAAATTTCTCAGTTTTTCACCTAAAATTCCCAAATGTTCATCTCTATAACTCATTTATTCCACAAAAAAAAACAAAATACACTAAAATATTACAAGGGGCAGGTTTAAAAATACAAAAAAAAATTGGGAAAATATTTATAAATATGTACATATGAACTGTACTACTACACAGAATTTTTGATTGTTTTTTTGTTGTCAAACTCGATTTTTGGAGCAATTTTCTATACACTAATAATCATTATTCAAAATAAAAAATAAGAAACCAGTTAAGTGGGGAGACATTTAGGGGCTTTTTAAGGTAAGAAATCACAGAATAGAGAAAATAATATGAAAAAAAAAGAAAAAGAACTAAAAAAGAAAACGATTAGTATAGGAGAGAGGGAAAAGTGAAAGGGGTTGAAAATATACAATTTTTTGGATAGGATTGGGGGATTTTTGGGCTCTTTTGAGGTTTTGCCACGTCATAGCTCATTTGTCGTCAAAAATGATCTATGACGTGGCAAATCCCGACCAAAATCAAGGTTTTCGATTCGCAGATTTTTTGTAGAAAATTTCGCCACGTCATAACCAATTTTTGGTGGGATTTCGTCCGAAATTTCAATTTTTAAGCTTGAAAATAGGAATTTTGGACGAAATCCCACCAAAAATTGGTTATGACGTGGCGAAATTTTTTACAAAGAATGTGGGAATCGAAAACCTTGATTTCGGTCGGGATTTGCCACGTAATAGATCATTTTTGAATGAAAATTCGTACGAAAACTAGAAAATCGCAGTTTTCGTACGAAATTTCCGCCACATCATAACTATGGCCAAAAAATCCCCCAACCAAATCTACTCTAGCCTTTAACAGCCTGGCTAGATCCAGGCGAATTACTAGTCGTTTGATCGATTGATTGTGTCGATTGTGATTGTTTACAAGAAGCCGGTGAGAATTGATGAAATGATGAATTTGAGGGTGAATGTTGTGTTGGATACATCATATTCAGCGAAAATGAGGAGGGTGATGTAGAGGGGGCATTTTGGGAGTTTGAGGAGGAGAATGATTGTGGGAGTAGAGGTGGAGATGATGAAGATGGTGATGAAGCTGTTTCGGATAATATTGGAGATGTTGATAGTTCGACATCCGAAAGCGAGTGAGATCTGGAATAAAGATCCACGTCATAGGTGAAAGTATAGCTAATTTTGGGATTATTATCGGTAAAATTTGAATTTTGGGACGAATTTCAGTGATGCCACGTGGAATTTTGACTGATCATCAATTTTCATTTTTTTTCTGGATATGAAAATTAATGATCAGTCAAAATTCCACGTGGCATCACTGAAATTCGTCCCAAAATTCAAATTTTAGCTCAAAATTCGTCTAAAAATGAGTCGAGTTACGTGAAATTTGCAGATTTCAACCGCTAAGTTCAAATTTGGGCTCAAAAACCTATTGAAACTTCGAAAAACCGAAATTTTGACAAAAATCCACGTGTCCCGGATCAAATTTGGTGTGAAACCTCGAATTTTCGGCTCAAAGTTGATGAGAATCTCAGAATACAGTGAATTTTCGCATTAAAGTAGAAAATTCACCGTATTTCTAAGGTTCTTCCTATTTTCAATCAATTTTGAGCCGAAAATTCGAGTTTTCACACCAAATTTGACCCAAGACACGTGGATTTTTGTGAAAATTTTAGCCTGATTTTGATATAGGGCTCATTTTTTGAGCCAAAATTTGAAATTTGCGGTTAAAATCTGCAAATTTCACGTAACTCGGCCAATTTTCATGGCAAAACCCGCCGAATATTTACCTAGCCAATCCAATATTCTGCATAATCTTATAGCATTTATCACACGCTCTTTTCTGTTTCCCTCTTCCATCTTCGGCAATATGAAAAGTGTGTTTGGAGCACGATTCGCACACAATATGCCCGCAATTTCGGCAATGATGTTCACCGTCTTCCAGATATAATGAGCGTTTTTTGAGCTCTTTGCGGCAAATGTGACACGGCATATCGTGAGCATCCCAATAGCGAGCCCTAGAAAATAATAGAAATTGGACCGTGAATTTTGAGACCACGTGGCCTAGAAAAGTTTTTAGTGAGGTTTTCTAGGCCACCGGCTAATTTTTGATCGGATTCGAAGTCTAAAATTCAAATTTTTACCCTAAAATTGAAGTTCTGATGGTTTCGAGGCTGAAAATCACTGAAAAGTTTTTATTACAGGATTTCAGTGATTTTATTGAAGTTTAGGTTAAAAATTTAAATTTTAGGCTTCAAATCCGATTTTTTAAAACTAAAATTATCCAGGTGGCCTAGAAAACCAAACATCCGGTTTTCTAGGCCACACAGTTTCCAGCTTAGAAACTCACCCAAAACTCGGCATTTCGGGATCATGATTCACCAACATAAAATCGGATCCAACTCGTTCCAAACTTTGTCCATCTTCGGATGGCGTGCTCTTTTCTTGGGCCAAATCCGCTTTTGCGGGACTTGTTGAGACTAATTGTCGTTTTTGTTGGAGTTCGCGCATTTCGAGCTGCAAAATCGGGGAATTTTGATGAAAAATGAGGTTTGTGATTGTTTTTTAAAAGTTTTCTAGACCAGAATTTCTACATTTTCAGAAAATTCCGATTTTTCAGGTGAAAAGCGTTCAAAAAACCTTCGCGGGACGATTTTTTAATGGTAAAAATCGTCCGAAAACCAGATTTCTGTGTAATAATCGATATTTTATTGTGAAAATCGTGGAAAAACCCTGCGTGGCCTAGAAAACCAAAATGTTTGGTTTTGTTTGGATGTTTGGTTTCCTAGGTCACATTTTCTTGAAAAACACGATTTTTCGGGTAAAAATCGTCCGAAAACCAAAACTTCGTGTATGCAACGATTTTTTATGGTAAAAATCGTGGAAAAAACCCTGATGACCTAGAAAACCAAAATTATTGGTTTCCTAGGTCACATTTTCTTGAAAAACACGATTTTTCAAGGTAAAATCGTACGAAAAACCAAAATTTTGTATTTGCAACGATTTTTTATGGTAAAAATCGTAAGAAAAAACCTTCGCGGCCTAGGAAACCAAAACGTCCTAGGAAACGAAAACGTCTTGGTTTCCTAGTCCATATTTTCGAAGAGAGGACGATTTTCAAGGTAAAATCGTACTAAAAACCAAAATTTCGCGTTTGCAACGATTTTTTATGATAAAAAACCATCCTGGTCTAGTTTTTCATTAAAAAAACACGTTTTTTTGCACCCAAAACTCACCCAATGTTTCATTTTAATCCTCCGTTGAACCTCTTGTTCCTCATCATAATATTTGAGCATTCCATCGAAATCCATCAAATCCTGAACATCAGTCACTGATCTTCTCGATTGCCAATGATGTGTCGTCTGACTTTGATGCATAATAATCGAAGCATCGGCGACAAAACTATTATTATGGCATAATGAGGAAGAAGCTGAAGAAGGGGGCGGAGCTAATGGATCAGCACATGAATTTGGTGGTGATGATACTATATGATTATTGTGGGATGATTGATTTGGATCGATATTGATTGAACTTATCGATTCGGACGATTTCGATTTGATTAAAGTTGTTGTTGATTGTGACATGGTTATTGTGTTTCCGCATCCGGAAGCCGGCCGTTCGCAGATTTCTTTTGGTGGTGTACTTCCGCTTGGTGTTAGCGCGCATTGAATTGTGTTCGGTTTGTAGAGATTCTAGAAATATGGGAATTTTTGGGGGAAGAGGGGAATCAAGTGCGCTCTATCGAACTTGATTTTTTTATTTTCAGTAGAAAAATTTGAATTTTTCTGAAATTTTGAATTTTAGAAGCAAACGCGCTTTACCGAACTAATGGTTTGTAGTGGAAAAATTTGAACATTTTCAGAAAAATTGGTTTTTTTCTAGAAATTTGCATTGATATGATCAAACTCTATCGAACTATTGATTTTCAACCAAAAATTTCAAATTTTACAGTCGAAAATTCAATTTTTCTCAATTTCGTGCAACTGCGCTCTATTGAACTATCAATTTTTTAACAGATATTTAAATTTTGAATTTTTCTGTGAATTTTCTCGAGTTCGCTAGAGCGCATTTGATTATCGATTTTTAGTGGGTCAATTTGAATTTCGAATTTTTTTGGTCAAAAATATGATTTTCACAAGTGCGCTCTATCGAACTATCGATTTTTCATCAAAATTTTCAAATTTGGCTGGGAAATCCACAATTTTCATGAAAAATTCAGGATTTCGACCTCTAACCTACTTTCTGGTGAAAAACCCGATTTTTGACAAAATTGTACAAGTGTGCTCTATTGAACTATTGATTTTTAGTGTAGATTTTCAAATTTTGAACCTTTTTTTTTGATGAAAAACCCGGTTTTTCATCAAAATTTTCAAATTTGGTTGGGAAATCGACAATTTTCATGAAAAATTCAGGATTTCTGGCTGGAAACTGTTTTTGAATCAAAAGTTTCACAGAAAAAACCAATTCTTGAAAAAATTGTACAATTGTGCTCTATTGAACAATCGATTTTTCATCAAAATTTTGGGAAATCCACAATTTTCACCGAAAAACCCGCGAAAAATCCCAACTTACGGTGAATTTCTCCTCCTCATCGGTAAAAACCTCATGCCATGCTCTCAAATGCAAAACTCCAAAATTCATAGTCTTGAGTGGTCCCTTATATTCATTATCAAATGTTTGGTTAACAAATTCGGCATTATGAGTTCCCAAAAACCTCCAAATTTCGACCAATTTCTCTTTTTTCCGCTCCTTCAGCGCTTCTTCTTTTTCGCGTTGACAATTGAATAAGAAAGTGCCAAAAAGGCCAGAATAGGCGTGTTGAGCCAATTTGATGAGATAAGCGTGGGTGAATTCAAAGGCACATGGTTGTTCTCGTTGTAAATGTCGAACTGTTTCGAGGAATTGAAGGAAGATTGGAGAACGTTCGACGGAATCCCAATTTGAGAGCGCTGTAAAATTTTGGAGCATTTTGAGCTCAAACTTGACTAGAAAACTTAGAATTTCAGATTTTCTAGAGAATTCTGAATATTTTGAGCCCAAACTACAGGGATTTGCTGAAAATTCTTCATTTTCAGATTTTTCTTGAATTTCTGAATATTTTGAGCCCAAACTTGGCTTTTTTTGGAGTTTGGATAAAAATTATCGATTTTAGTGCTCGAAGACTTGAAATTTCAGATTTTTTTCGAAATTTTTGTCTGAAAAATTGAATTTTCATAAAATTTGGAGCATTTTGAGCTCGAATTTGACTAGAAAAATTAGAATTCAAGTATATCTAGAGAATTCTGAATATTTTGAGCCCAAACTACTGGGATTTGCTGGAAATTCTTGATTTTCAGATTTTTCTTGAATTTCTGAATGTTTTCAGCTCAAATTTGACTAGAAAACATGAATTTTCAGATTTTTGCGTGAAATTTTAGATTTTTCATAAAATTCTGAATACTTTGAGCCCAAACTTGGCATTTTTTTGGAGTTTGGATAGAAATTATCGATTTTTGTGCTCGAAGACTTGAAATTTCACAAGGAAACCTTTTTTACTCAACACTTCAAATCATGATGAAATTTTGTCCATAGATAGCTTTTGGGGTCATAAGAACACCCTAAAAATTTTAGTCTCCCAATGGACCTCTGAGCCAAGTTCTGGGCTCTCAAAAGTTCGAAAATTGCCAAAATTGGCTCATAAAACACGTCATAACTCAATTTTCGATAATTTTTATGAAAAACTGAGTAGCAGATGATGATCAGCGTGGTCGATTTACCCAAAAAGCATCAATAAATCAAATTTTCAGAAAAATTTTTGATTTTGAAAAAAAGAATGAGCAGGGGCACATATGAATTTTCATGAATTTTCAGCCCAAAAATAAAAAACTTCAAAATTTTTCGAAATAAAGTTTTTTATTGATGTACTTTTAGGTAATCGACTATGCTGATCAATATCTGAAACTTCATTTCTCCCAAAAAAAATTTTGAAATAGAGCTATGATGACTTTTATGACCATTTTTAGGCCTTTTTGAACTTTTGAGAGCCCAGAACTTGGCTCAGAGGTCCATTGGGAGACTAAAATTTTTAGGGTGTTCTTATGGTCCCAAAAGCTGTCTATGGACAAAATTTCATCATGATTTGAAGTGTTGAGTAAAAAAGGTTCCCTTGTCAGATTTTCTCGAAATTTTTAGGTGAAAAATTGAATATTCATAAAATTTGGAGCATTTTGAGCCCAAATTTGATTAGAAAACCTGAATTTTCAGATTTTCACTTGAAAAAAATTCCAGAATTTCAGAAATTTTCCAAATTCCCCCTAAAAAAACACTTACCATACTGTTGTCGATCATAAAATTTGTGTCCAAAATCAAGCCATTCTCTTCGAATCAACTCTTCGAAACCCTGTAAAAATAGAAGAATTTCGGGTTGAAAAATCAAATTCAGGCTGAAATTTGTATCTGAAAATTTAAAAATTCATGAAAAAGCTGAAAATCCAGGTTTTTGAGCAAATTATCTGGTTTCCAGGTCAAATTCGGGCTCAAAATGCTCTAAATTTCATGAGAATTCAAATTTTCAGATTTTCATATCAAATTTGAGCTCAAAATGCTCCAAATTTCATGAAAAACCTAAAAATCCTGGTTTTCATATAAAATTTGGGCTCAAAATGCTCCAAATCCCCCCAAAAACCCACATTAACAGTTCGATAATATTCATCCAACATCAATTTTGCCAACGATGTCACTTGTGCAGTTCGATCCCAACCATCTGAGCAATGCACGAGAACACAGTGTCCTTTTGATAAATATTCGGCACATCGTGATGCTGAGTAGAGGAGATTGCTGATATTTTGGAACCAGCCAGTGTTTTGGAGGGACTGTAAGGAAAATATAGGGTTTAGGACATTTTTAAGGTAATTTTTGAATTTCTCGTAATTTCACGTCACCTAAAATTACCAGAAATTCAATTTTAAGCAAAATATGCATTTCTCGTAATTTCACGTCACCTAAAATTACAAAAAATGCTTTTTTTGAATTTCTGGTAATTTCAGAGTCCCAAAAATCCCAAAAGATTCAATTTTTCCCGCCCAAAAAAGCGCCTACAGTAAGCAATTGGTCCTGATTCGTGTTTCCATTCAACAAATTTCGCATCGCATTGAATGAGCTTGAAACTGCGTGAATATTTGGGAGCCCGAGGAAATCGATTTGAGCACGTTGATAGTATTCTGGAAAAATTAGAGGGATTTGGGGGATTTTTAAGTATGGTGTAATTCCGGAGCATCGTTTGAATTAAAAATTGATTCTAGGCTAATTTTAGGTCATTTTTCATCAATTTCAAATCAAAAATAGTGGGAAATGATGCATTTTGAGGATTTTTACACCTGGTGTAATTCCGGAGCATCGTTTGAACCAGAAATCAATTCCAGGCTAATTTTAGGTCATTTTTCATGAATTTCAGCTCAAAATTATCGATTTTTCCCCTTGACAAACCCGCATATTCAGATCCTCCTCCTTTAAATCGATTCGCCATTGCTGCCGTATATGTTCGACAATCCAAAATCACAAAAGTCTTCGGCTCTTGTCCCTCTTTTTGCGAGCATCTGACAACCTCTTCGAACAGCTTCTCGTCTTCCAAACTTCGACCAAATCCAGAAATTCCGATTCGCGGTTGAGAACTTCGTAAAAGTGTGGCATTCTGGAATGAAAATGGGATTTTTTTTTCGAATTTTCGGTGAAAAATCGAGTTTTCTGGGTGAAAATTGAACAATTTTAATGATCTTTCGCTAAAAAAAGCCCCAACCTACCGTATTTCGACACCTCCAAATCACAGCCGGAAATCGATTCGAACTTCGATGTTGGGCCGCTTTTTTCAGCTCATCTTCGTCCATTCCTTTTGGAATTATCACTTTTCGTGGATAACTTGGACAAACTCTGAAAAAATTTGGATTTTCAGATCATTTTGAGCTGAAATTCATGAAAAATGCCCTAAAATTAGCCTAGAATCAATTTCGAATCAAAAACTTTTTCAAACGATGCTCCGGAATTACACTATGCTGAAAAATCCTCAAAATTCATCATTTTTCACATTTCTAGGCTTAAAATTCATAAAAATTCCAAATTTTGAACTGAAAACTGAAAAAAAATGGAAAATTTACAGGTTCTGGGTATAAAAAACCAGACTTTCACAAGATTTTCGTTGAAAATTGAAATTTACATGAATTTTTGATGTAAAATATCGATTTTCACAATTTTTAGTGGAAAAAACTGAAGGCGTAACTGTGGAGCATTGTTCAAACACAATTTCACATTAAAAATCGATTCTAGGCTAATTCTGGGTCAAAAATTGCAAATTTTTGGGTTTTTGATGAATTTTGATCCTAGAAATGTGAAAAATGATGAATTTTGAATATTTTTACACCGCTGTAATTGCGGAGCCACAGGGGTTTTTTCACTACCGAGTCAATGTAAAATTGTAATCGAGCAATTTGGCTCCGCCCATCTTTTTCCGCACAGATATGTGGGCGGAGCTTATATTTTCATATTTTCAAAAAGAAAATTGAAAACCCTTTGGCTCAAAAGACACAAATAAAAAGAAAAAAGTCGGGCTATATGTGTGTTTGCAGCGACGGACATCTCGCGAGGCCGGCCACACGTTATTGTTTTTTTTTGTCGGCCACGTAGCGCGCTGTTTGCGGAGGTTTTTTGTCGTCACATAAAATGTTTTGTACGTGATTAATTCTCGGTAGTAATAAAACCCCTGTGCGGAGCATCGTTTAAACACAATTTTTTCTCAGAAATTGCAAATTTAAAAAAAAAAACCCACTTAAAATCCTCATTAATCGCCGTAATCTTAAAATGCTCATGCATATTCAATCGCCTAAAATCGACTCCAACAATTTCGGGTGTATAAGATCCTTCCGATTTCAACCATCTCAAATCCTCGAATTTCTGAACAGCAGCACAAAATGCCCACGCAAAACAATCGATGCGAATCTCATCAACAAAATCGACGTTGGAATGATGATGTTTTTTGATGATTCCTCCAGTTTTCACGACGTTTTGCGACGAATTTAGCACTTTTACGATATCGGTCAGAATTCGATGCCACGTGTTCGAATCGGCTGACGTCGAAAATAGGAATTGTTGAATACGACCGCCTTTCATAGTTATCATAACTTGGTTTTGTTCGCGTAAATCGATTATTTCGAGTTCCATTAATGTGTAGATCAGTAGAGTTTGAGGAGAAGTATCCGAAAGGAACAGAATCTGGAAAAATCATAATTTTCACAGATTTTGGGCCATAGAATGTTCAAATACGCTCTATTGATAATCCTGAATTGTCCGAGAGAACTACACGAAAAAGAAAATGCGCTCCAATGAGAATTTTCGTGAAGTTCTCATTGGAGCGCATTTGCTTCTGATGGATTTTTGTGTAGTTCTCTTGGACAACCCAATTTTGCAAAAATTGAATTTCTAGGCCACGTTTTTGGATTTCTAGGCCATGGTTCGCTCAATTTCTGGCCTAGAAAACCAAAAAATGGCCTAGAAATCCAAAATTTGATCGGAGAGTCAAAAAATCACGATTTTCTTGGTTTTTATTCATTTTTTGGTCGAAAATATCCACACCTGACGAGAGAGTGTCCCAAATTTTTTGTGCAGTGTGAAAATTTTTTTCAAAAAAAAATGTGCAGCGTGAAATTTTCACGTTTTTCGAAAAAAAAAAGTCCGCGGGCAGGAGGATTCGAACCCTGGTATCATGCTCGCCAGTCTAAAATGCTAACCTCTCGGCTACATCTCTCTTTTCACCTGAGGGGAAAATGTTGGTGGAAAGGAAACTGTTTTCAAACGAATGCGTTGCAACGTTGTTCAAAATTTGAAGTTAGGATAACTAAGCTTAGGCTTAACGGATATAGTTGATTTTTTTCCAATAGATTGCTAAGGTCATAGACAGTGTGGAAAACCATGAGTGCAGTGTGGAAATGCCCTATTTCGCTGTTATTTTGGAGTGTCCATTTCAATGGTAAATATGGACATTACAAAGAATCGGACGGCATTTTTTTCCGAGCACATATCAAGGGTTGGTATATTCAAAAAGTTGGTGTATTTTTAAGCGTAGTTTTTGAATTTACCCATGTGCAGTGTGGAATTTGAAGTTTTTTCATAGAAAGTCAATTTTTTTGAAATTTCAGTGACACTATGGTTTGCTAAGCAGTCACGTAAATTCCACACTGCACATTATGTTACAACACTAAAACAAAGTCTGCTGAGTTGATTTTCACCGAGAAACTTCGAAAAATTCGCAAGCTGAAGTTGTTTTTGAAGTTGGGAAAAAATAAAAAAAGTTAGCTCGAATGAAGATTCGAACCTGGGCCTTCTGAACACTAGCAAAATGGCCTACCACTGAACTAAATGTGCATTTATTTCCCCAAGTTAAATGTTGATGAAAAGGAAACAAAGTTTTTTTTCGAAAAAAAATGCAGTGTGACCTTTGAAAAAAATGTACAGTGTCCATTTTGGACACGTCTCGTCAGGTGTGAAAATATCGTATTTTCAATGAAAAATTGCTCGGCGAGCCGAAAAATCACCTTATTCATGGTTTTTGGTCAAAAATTCATATTTTTAATAATTTTTGGTCGGAAATTCCGAATTTTCTCGTTTTTCCAATCAAAAAATCTCACATTTTTACCATTTTGAAAATCTAAAAATGAGAAAAAAACTCTTTTTTTCAAAAAACACGTCATTTCTTCAATTTTTACACGTTTTATATCAAATTTCTTTATGTTTGCTTAAAATCATTGAAAAATCGATTTTTCATGAATATTCACATTTTCTATATCAAATTTCGTCATTTTTCCTCATCAATCTCAAAATTTGGCTCAAAATCTCCCATTTCTCAACAAACTCACCCTATAATTGGTCAACATAATCGATCCGCCTTCCACGTGGCAAACATCATCGCTAGTAACTCGAATCACATGTTCGCCGATCACCAGCAAATCCAAATCGAGTTTCATCAGCTTCTTGTTGTTGTTGTGGCTGCTGCTGCTGCTGATGTTGTTTTGGGTGGAGCTATTGGTGTTGTCTGGTGTATTCAGAATTTGAGATGTCTGATTCTGGTTCAGATTCTGATGATGATTTTGGGCGGTGTGGATTGATGTTGTGGAGGTTTCCATGATTGGCGAATTGCCAAAGGCGTAGGAGTGACGTGTGGTGTTCGGCGACTGCAAGAAATTCGCGTTTTCCGAGAGAACTACACGGGGAATTGGGGTTGGTTTGGGTTTCTAGGCCACGAAAATTATCTAGTTGGTTTCCTAGGCCATCAAAAGCTCTTTGTTGTGTATTTCTATTGGAGAACTCGGGCTTTCAAAGAGAACTACAAAACGAAGAGCTTCTGCTGGCCTAGAAAATTGTCTAGTTGGTTTTCTAGGCCATAAAGAGCTCCTTCTTTTGTAGTTCTCTTGGAGAACCCAGGTTTTCCAAGAGAACTACACGAGAAAGCAAATGCGCTCCAATGAAAATTGTTTGTGTAGTTCTCTTGGAAAACCGAACAATTCTCAATGGGGCGCATTTTCTTTTTTTTTTGTATAGTTCTCTTGGAAAACTCAGGATTATCAATAGAGCGTATTTGAACTTTTGTGTGTAGTTCTTGTGGAAAACCTAAGTTTTCCGAGAGAACTACACAAAAATCGCCGTTTTTCGAGGAAAACTCACTTTTCTCATTTTTAGGGAGAAAAATTGGAGCATTTTCAGTGAAAAATGATTTTTCTATGTTGAAAATCAAAAAACTGCGCAAAAAGCGAGAGAGCACGAGGAATTTGAGAGACGCAGAGATCAAATATTGTTTTAGTCGAAAAAATCGATGATTGTAATAATTTCTCTCAGATTTTCTATACTATTTTTTTTCAACGAAAAAGAGATAACTTAGTCTAACTTATCAGCTGTTTTTTTTCATGAAAAAGCCAAGAAAAATTTGGCGAATAGAAATATTTTGAAATTGAAATTGGAGAGAAAACAAGGTTTTTTGGGCTGATAACAACACAAAACAACTTTCACTTTATTTTTTTTTTTGATAAAATTTGAGAAAAAAACAAAAAAAAATCTATACTTACCGATCTGGGTTCCAGAGAAAACCGCTCGTCGAATGTATACTGAAAAAATGGGATTTTTTCAAGAGGCGGAGAGAAAAACAGCTGTTTTTCAGCTAAAATTCTTACTGGATACGATAAAATCGACATATCATCGGGATTGGCGTCGGAATTGTTGCGTTCGCCACGTTTTCCGGGTCCCGCACCGATTGGGATAGGCGCCGATGGCGCGTCTTTTTTGGCCATTCAAAAATCGCGCACGGCTTTCTTTCTTTCTTTCTTGATTTTTGTATTATTGATTTTCAGCCGGGTTGTGATTCTGAAATTATCACGTGATTGATGGGTTTGATAAGAGGCCAAAGCGATGAAAATAGAAAAAAACATGAAAAAATGTTTTTTCCCGGGAGAAAAACATTTTCTCGCATTAAAAATATGGGAAATCTCATGAAAAACTACCCATGTCCCTTTAAAAACTCTATTTACTCCTAGAAAATCAAAAATTCCCAGGAAAACACGAGAAAAATGAGAGTTTAGGGAGCAAACGAAAAAAAAATAAAGAAAAGATGTTTTCAAGGCGCACAGAATTTCCGAGAGATATCTCGCAGCGAACAAACAAAATTTGGTATGTTCCTTGAAAATACAGTAGCCCTAAACGTTTTTTTTTTTGAAATACATTTTTTAAAACGAATTTCATCGAAAAACGCGAGATGCGCCTTGAAAAACAGTAGCGATTTCAACGAAAAAAATGCAATCGAACAAAGAAAACATAAAATTTCAGCAAAAATCACATGGAAACAGCCGAAAAACCCCTTTTTCTCGCTCGCTGTCAATGCCACACGAAAATGTGAGGCGAGGGCGAGAGAGTGTGTGGGGAGAGGAGTGCGCGAGACGGGCCCCAACACAATCAATATCCTACACCGCGTGCCTTTTTCTGTCTGCATTCTCTGCGTCTCTAGCGCTCTCTCGCCTGCGAAAATGAGAAAAGACTGTGAAAACTTTGGAGGAGGGTGGGAAAAATTTATTTTTGAAAAAAATTTCAAATTGGCGGGAATCCTGGTTGATGTTTTGGAGTTGGTTTTCGATATTTTGAATCGATATCGTAGGGTCTGGAAAAAAATATTTGAATTTTTTTGTTGGCGGCAAAAAAAACTACGGTAACTCACTGCACCAAATCCTCATTCTTGTCATCCAAAACCTTCAACGCCCACGGCAACAACACTCCGGGTTTACGGTGCGCGACACAAATTTTGGCTCCCGATTCAAATCGCTTTGCCACACCAAAATTCAACGCAAAAATCTCGGCCAAACTCAACTCCTGTGACGTGGCAATCGATTGCCACGTGTCAAATTCGGCTGCCACGTGGAATTTCGCACAACCGGCTGAAAGTTTGAATTTCAGAAAATTTTCAGGAAAACTTCAGAAACCTACGAGTCTCCCAGGCTTGAATTTGCAAAAAAATTGTGAAAATCAGAAAAATTTTGAGCATTTTTTGAATATTTCAAATTTCTAAATGTGAAAGAATTCGGGAAAACGTGACGTGAAAACCTGCCACGTCATTTTGAGCAAAATTTGGGCGGCGCAAAAAAAAATTATCCGCTATTTTTAGAGAATTTTTGGCCAGGAACCCAAAGGATAAACAAAAAAAACACGAGCAAAAATTATGGAGGTCAGGGGGGCCTCAGAGGGCTTCAGGGGGCCTAGAGGGCTTCAGGGGGGCTAGGGGGCTTCAGGGGGCCTCAGGGATTTTCCAGAGGGCCCTAGAGACTTTAGGGGGCTTCAGGGATTTTCTAGAGGGCCTCAGAGACTTTAGTGGGGGCCTCACAGGCTTCAGAGGGCCTTAGAGGGCTTTAGAGACTTCAGAGGGGGCCTAACAGGCTTCAGAGGGCCTTAGAGGGCTTCAGAAACTTCAGGGGGCCTCAGGGATTTTCCATGGGGCCTTCAGAAACTTCAGGGGGCCTCAGCGATTTTCTAGAGGGCCTCAGAGACTTTGGGGGCCTGAGGGATTTTTCAGAGGGATTTCTAGATTTCAGGGGGCCTCAGGGATTTTCCAGACGGCTTTTGAGACTTCAGGGGGCCTCAAAGATTTTTAGAAGGTCCTTCCAGGCTTCAGAGGGCATTTCAGGCTTCAGGGGGCCTCAGGAATTTTCCAGAGGGCCTTCTAGGCTTCTAGATTCAAGGAACCTCCTGAACCTCCTCCAATTTCCAGACCGAAAAAAAATCCGAAAAAAATCCCGATGTGCTTCACTACAAAGCCGGCGATAAAGTGTTCATCGAAAATGCGCCGTTTCGTTTCCGACACGACGTGAAAGGCGAATTCGGATGTGTCGAGGCTCGCGGTTTCGTCGACACAAATCGATTCGATTTTCGATTCGAGTTGAAAGACAAAAATGCGAGCAGGATTAAGGTGAGCGCGCGCATTTTATATGCGACATTTTCGGCAACGAGAGAAAACAGCTGTGTGGCCTAGTGGTATACACTCGTGCCTAACATTCGTGGAACCCAGGTTCGATCCCCACCCGCTGCACACTTTTTTTTGCAGAACGAGGGAATAACCCTGGTGCGTCTCAACAAAAACGGCTCAAACCGCGCGATTCGAATCTACCAATCTGGCGACGTTGGCAATGTGCACTACCTGTTAACCAGCCGCACTGGTCGATGTTTTGCGGATGTGCTCAAAGATTTGCACAATCTCGAGCCCTACGTCTATACGCACATTGTTCGCGAAACGTTTTTGAGTATTCAAGAGATTCATGAGGTGAATTGTGCACATTTTGATATTCAACCCAGCTCGTTTTCGTTGAGTGCCAATACGCCGAGCATGATTGTTTTTTCGGGATTTACGGCCACGGTTAGATTGAAACTTGTTCAGGATTATGATAAGGAGTGGGTAATTTTGGGAGGGGAGATGGATTTTCAGATTCCACGTGGAATTTGGAGCATTTTGAGCACAAACTTGCTCAAGTTTAGGCTCAAAATGCTCTAATTTTTTTGCAGAAAAAAAGTCCGTATCGCTCAACCCAACCGCTTCACATCTCGCCGTCAACACAAAGGTCAACGACTCGGAATAGCCGACGATTTCGAATCATGGATCTATATGATCTATGAAGTGGTGCACGACAAAAAATTGGAATGGGCAACAGCCACCAACAATTTGGAAATGCTCTACAAAAAATGGCTATTCCTCAAAGAATATACAGCTCCGCCAATCAACAAAGACGCAGAGAAAAAGATTCGATATATGATTGATGTTATTTGGTCGTGTAATGCTTATAATACAGCAGATGTTGATGGGGTTTTGAGTGCGTTGATCAAGGAATGGTATGATACATCGTATCAAAATGGGAAGAAAATGCCGTGGGAGAAGTGAATTTATTTATTTATTGAATAAACCAATTCGCAAACCATCCTTTCTTTTGTAAATATCCATCAGAAGTGAATTTCAGTGTCAAATAATTGGAGGGTGATAGAATGTTCCAGGGAGCAACAGAGCTTCCAGACAAGCTAGAAAAAAATCATAAGATATTATGAAAAGTTAGGGTAACTCACTTGGCAACTAGAGTAGAGGTTGAGATATATGATGCGTTATACACTTGCAAAACATCATAATTTGTTTCAGTGTTGAAATCAGTGATAGTCAAATTGATTTGGAAACCATAAGCAACTGAAATATAATACAATTGCTCAGAATAAGCGTCGTAATTTTCTGGATAGTTGCCAGATTGAAGAGTTCCGTTAGTTCCAGTTACACGAATTGCTGGTGTTGCGGGTCTGTAAGACAAAAAACTATGCGGGGGGCCTTCTAGGATCCCTACTCACTTTGCCGCCCATGAAGCTAACCATCCTCTATCAGTTCCTGATGAATCTGTATGGAACTTGAAAGTTATCACATTACTCGAACTTTCGTACGAGTTCCGTCCATAATAGTAAGGTTCTCCCAAGTATTTTGAAGTTGTGTTCGGACCATCGTAAACAAAAACCCAATCATAATCATCTTCCACGATGAATGGATTGAATTGAAGCGTGATATACGTGCCATTTGGAGCTGAAAGAACTGAGTTATGACGTGGCAAGCGGGCGTTAGTAATCTTACAATTAATAGTGTAGATACAATCCAAGTTATTATAATATTGAACAGGATATCCGGGTGATGTAATATTTCCCGATCTTGTATAAGCTCCCCCATATTGTGTTTGATTTGGACACAATGCTGGTTGCTGTTTGCAAAGTGCAGGTTGTAAACTGAAACACTGTGTAACTTGCCTTCCTGTAGATGCACCAAGTCCACGATAACTTGCACAATCTCCATTCACACCAGGTTCATCTAAAAGACTTTGAAACTTCAATATTTCTCCCCAGCTAATAGCTTACTTGTAGCCCAATAAGATTTTGGTATAGTATAACCCTTTGAATCATAAAAATTGCCATTTGTGGTGTTTCTACGAGCCGCAATCCATGGTTGAAGGAGATTATAAGAGCTCAGATTTTTCAAAAATACACTTTCCGTGTATGTCGACACATACACCATTGATCCTCCAATTGAACTACAAAATGGGCCGGCTTGATCCCAAGTCATTGAATTATTTGAGATATAATAGCAATAGGAGTTCGATGTTGAGAAGGTCCAACCATTCGGGCATAAGTTGGCTGGAATATTTTGGATTTGCTGAAATTATAGTCTTATAACCTACCAGCTTCTGACGTAGATAAAGCTAGAGCCAAAACCAGCCAAAACGGTAGCATTTTGTGAAAAGAGCAAATAATGAAATTTATCAGAGCGAAAAAGAAAATTTACGACCCTTCTCAATTTTTTGATGATAATGGTTTTTGGTTTCAAAATGCTTTTTCCGCTAATTTTTCTATTTGTCTCTAGTTTGGAAGCTGGTAGGCTATAACACTATAACACTATAATTTCAGCCAAATCTTAAATTTCCAGCCAACTTATGCCCAAATGGTTGGACCTTCTCAACAGCCAACTCCTATTGCTACTATGTCTCAAACAATTCAATGACTTGGGATCAAGCCGCCACATTTTGTAGTTCAATTGGAGGATCTTCAGTGTACATCACCAGCTTTACAGAGAGCACATTTGTGAAAAATCTGACCTCTAGCTATTTGCTTCAACCATGGCTAGCGATTCATAGAAATTCCACAGATGGTTATTTTTACGATCCAAGAGGTTATAGGGTATACAGTTCGTATTGGGCTACAAGTAAGCGATAAAAAACCGGAAAAATATCTAGATTTCAAAGTCTTTTAGATGAACCTGGTGTGAATGGAGATTGTGCAAGTTATCGTGGACTTGGTGTATCTACAGGAATGCAAGTTACACAGTGTTTCAGTTTGCAACCTGCACTTTGCAAACAGCAACCAGCATTTTGTCCAAATCAAACACAATATGGGGGAACTTATACAAGATCGGGAAATATTACATCACCCGGATATCCTGTGCAATATTATAATAACTTGGATTGTATCTACACTATTAATTGTAAGATAACTAACTGAAAATTGCCACGTCATAACTTTTTTCTCTTTCAGCTCCAAATGGCACATACATCACAATTCAATTCGATCCATATCTCGTCGAATATGAGCTTGACTATGTTGCAATGTACGATGGTCCGAATACAAGTTCGAAATATTTGGGAGAACCTTCGTGGTTCGGAAAAAACTCGTACGAAAGTTCGAGTAATGTGTTGACTTTTAAGTTTCACACAGATTCAACTTACACGGATAGAGGATGGTTAGCAACATGGGCGGCAAAGTGAGTAAGGATCCTAGAAAACCCCGCATAGTTTTTTGTTTTGCAGACCCACAACTCCACCAATTCGAGTTAATGGAACTAATGGAACTCTTCAATCTGGCAACTATCCAGAAAATTATGATGCTTATGCTGAGCAATTGTATTATATTTCAGTTGCTTATGGTTTCCAAATCAATTTGACTATAACTGATTTCAACACTGAAACAAATTATGATGTTTTGCAAGTGTATAACGCATCATATATTTCAACCTCTACTCTAGTTGCCAAGTGAGTTACCCTAAATCTTAGGAAGCCACTTCAAAATGATTTTCTAGCTTGTCTGGAAGCTCGGTTGCTCCCTGGAACATTCTATCACCCTCCAATTATTTGACACTGAAATTCACTTCTGATGGATATTTACAAAAGAAAGGATGGTTTGCGAATTGGTTTATTCAATAAATTTTTAGGAAATCTAACAATAAAACTATCAGATTTGTGCGTATTTTTCGAGGAAATCGATTTTTCGATAAAATTCAAGTTTTCTTGCGAAAAGCCGAATTTTCAAACATATTTTTTTCAGTGAAAAATATAAATTTAGCATAAAATAAGCAAGAAAATCAAAAATTACAACTTTCTAGAAAAAAAATTACGAATTTTATTTCGCTAAACAACGGGCAAGCGCACAAACGGAGTGTCGTAGGTCGAGTTTTTTTGGTTTTTTTTTCACGTGACCGCTTTCCCCCCGTAATTTTTCCCGCATTTTTGATAATTTTCCGAATCGGAAACAGTTTTTCCCCGCAAAAAGCGAAAAATGAAGCGAAATAGCAGTAGTAACTATGTTGGAACGCCCGGAAATAAGCAATATATTCCAACTTCGGAAATGTCGAATCGTCAAAGTTTGAAGGAGAATAATATGATTTGTGTGGATATGGATTATGAGTGAGTTATTTGGCTGAAAATTTCAGATTTTTTGAGCCTAAAAATCCAATTTTTGCAGAGAAGACTATGAATATATCACAAATATAATCGCCGCCGAAAAAAGATCTCCAAAAAACGAGGATTCGAATCTTATCACCTCAACCAATCAAACATGGCTCTCACTATCCGAATATTTACAAAGATATGGTGAATTCCCACTTCCTGATTGGATGTCGGCGATGATTTTGAATGACTTGGCTCAGGCGCTGATTCAACTGCATACAAATCAATTATCACATCTGGCGATCAATTTGGACAATATTCATTTTCTTCAGGAGAATTGTGCTCGACCGATGATTTGCTTGCTCATTAATCGAGCGAATTTGAGGAAAATTAATGGGGATGAACTGTAAGATTTTGCTTTTTTAAAAAGAAATTTGAAAAAAAAAACGATATTTTAGCATCGAATCTCGCTCTGAAGACATCCACCAACTCGGCCTAATTCTTCACAAATTGCTCACCGGCAAGCCGGCGAAAATGGACGAAAACGGAAATCTTCTCGACACCGCCGGCCCTTTCAAAATCAACCAGGATGGACTTCAATTGGTGCGAAAGATGTTGGCAAAGAAGTTCAACGAATCCGCCTATTATTTAAAGGCGCATCGATTTGTTGAGAAATCGCTAGCGCTGAAGACACCCAGATTTTTGAAGCTTTTCTAGAAATCGAGAAACATTTATTTATTGAATAAACCAATTCGCAAACCATCCTTTCTTTTGTAAATATCCATCAGAAGTGAATTTCAGTGTCAAATAATTGGAGGGTGATAGAATGTTCCATGGAGCAACAGAGCTTCCAGACAAGCTAGAAAATCATTTTGAAGTGGCTTTCCAAGATTTAGGGTAACTCACTTGGCAACTAGAGTAGAGGTTGAGATATATGATGCGTTATACACTTGCAAAACATCATAATTTGTTTCAGTATCGAAATCAGTGATAGTCAAGTTTATCTGAAAATCAAATTGAACTGAAATATAATACAATTGCTCAGCATAAGCATCATAATTTTCTGGATAGTTGCCAGATTGTAGAGTTCCATTAGTTCCAGTTACACGAATTGCTGGTGTTGCGGGTCTGCAAGACAAAAAACTATGCGGGGGCTTTCTAGGATCCCTACTCACTTTGCCGCCCATGTTGTTAACCATCCTTCACTTGTGATCGATGAATCTGTGTGGAACTTAAATGTCATAACATTACTCGAACTTTCGTACGAGTTCCGTCCGAAGAATGTGGGCTCTCCAAGGTATTTTGAAGTTGTATTCGGACCATCGTAAACTATTACAGAATCAAATTGATATTGCACGTCGAATGGACTGAATTTTATAGTTATATAGGTGCCATTTGGAGCTGAAAGTGAGTCGCAATTTTCAGAAAAAGTTAGTTATCTTACAATTAATAGTGTAGATACAATCCAAGTTATTATAATATTGCACAGGATATCCGGGTGATGTAATATTTCCCGATCTTGTATAAGCTCCCCCATATTGTGTTTGATTTGGACACAATGCTGGTTGCTGTTTGCAAAGTGCAGGTTGCAAACTGAAACACTGTGTAACTTGCATTCCTGTAGATGTGCCAAGTCCACGATAACTTGCACAATCTCCATTCACACCAGGTTCATTTGCAGCCCAATATGAATCGGATATCTTCTCACCACTCAAATCATAGAATAATCCATCTGCGGTGGCTCTATGAGCTCCAATCCACGGCTGAAGCCAAAGAGCAGAGATCATTGTAAGATTTGCCAGGTACTGATCTTCTGTGCTACTCGATATATTCACCAAAGATCCTCCAATTGAACTACAAAACGGGCCGGCTTGATCCCAAGTCATTGAGTTATTTGAGATATAATAGCAATAGGATGTGGATTGGGAGAAGATCCAGCCATTTGGACATAAGTTGGCTGAAATATAGAATTTTCTGGAATTTTCAGATCTAGGCCTACCAGCTTGTAGACTAGAAAATAAAAGAAAGAGCAGCACAAAGAGCATTTTGGGTGTGGAATGTTGAAAATTAATCTATTTATCAGCGTTGAGGTTTGTTTCAAGGAGAACTGATTAAAAACATTTTGAACTCTTTGCTCTTCCTCGAGAACTACACAAAATACTGAGCGGAAAATTCGTAAAAATACCAAGCCCCGCCCCTTTGTAAATCACCGCACACTGTTTCTGCAAGCGCCGCACACTTTTTATTTATGCAAAAACGTGGATTCTGAATTTTTCTGAAAATTTGACAGATTTTTGAGCAATCAAATAAAAATCTTTATTAAAATTTTGCAATAAAATATATCCTAAAACTGATCACAATTGAAACTTGGAGGGAAAAAACTGAAAAAACGGTGAAATGAGGTGCAAAAATGGAGAATTTTTGGGGATTTTCTGAAGCTCGAGGGTGGGTTATCTGGAAAAATTGGATGTTGCGAAATCAGGGGCCAAAAAACATCAATAAATAAATAAAAAGTATGTATATATCACATGAAACGAGAGACGTGTGTGTTAACGTGGAGTGTCGTTGGTTAGTATGGATTATATCTGGCCGATGAGGACGCCGATCCTCCGGACGCCGATTTTTGTTGTTGCGATTGTGATTGGCGATGATGATGATGATGTTGGGCGGCTGCACCTTGAGCTGCGGCAGTTGCGCCAACTGAAGATGGTGGAGTTGAGGAGACACCTTTGATGAATGGTGTGCCCATTAGCATACTGGAAGAAAATCAATCAACATTAGGGAACATTTGAGAGATGGGGCGAAAATTTCACCAAATATGCCAAAAAAATCATGCAAATTAGCAGAAAAACCACATTTTAATTGAGATTTTCGCACGAAAAAGGCAAAAATGCGCGTACCTTTGTCCTAATGCATATTGATTCAACAATTGTTGTTGCTGTTGTTGTTGCTGCTCATAAATCGCCCACGTGTTTGCATCGATCGTTTTTCCGTCGGCCGTCAAAACGGTTTGCGGAGCTGCGGCGGCTGCCGTGTAAATCATACCGTTCTGACCAATATACAGTTCTGGAATTCAAGGATTTTGACTGAAAATTGGGGGCTTTTTCAAGATTTTGTTCACTGAAAAACACACAAAAACAAAAACATTTTCCAAGGAGAAAATCAATCAATAAAAAGGGGGCGTGGCTAAAAGAAGAGAGAGAGATAGTGTAGATAATAGAGAGGGTGGGTAGAGAAAGAGAGAGAGAGAGAACAAACCTTGAGCGGTTGAGCTTGCGGCGGCAGAAGCGGCAGACGGTGCGGAAGCCCCAGCGGAACCCGTGTGAATTAGTCCGAGTTGTTGCTGGTGTTGGGTGTAAAGTGCCGCACGGGCAGCAAGCTGAAAACGAGAGAAAAAACGATGGGTGAGACCGGATTTTTGGGTCGGGAGGGGGGGGGAAACTGAAAAATCTATAGATTTCATTTTTGGATTTTGCAACGTTTTTTGACACCGAATACGATTTGGTGTCAAAAAACGTGCAGAGGAAATTTCTTGATGCGAAAGCAAAAAAAGGTGGTTCCAAAGGTGGGCAGGTGAGACATGCCAGGTTGGATAAATGGAGAAAATCGATCAGTAAAAAAAATATTTCGTTTGAAAATTTTGAATTACCTCTTGTGCCATTTGTTGCTGTTGGAGAAGTGCCAAATGTTGTTGAACCTGGAATTAAATTCAGGGTTTTTTGGGATGGGAAATCATACCTAGGCATACATGGACTAGTCGCTGCGGGGACCCTTGAGTTAAAGGCGGTCAGACAGCTATTCCGGTTGACGGAGACTACCCACGAAGCCTCTGACTTTAACCGGGTTAAACTTGAACCAAACAAAAGATAGGGATGACATATTGTGAAAATATGAAACTTCAAATCATCCTGTGCAAAAATTCGTCGCGGTGTTTACACACACACAAATCCGCTGGACGTGGGGGGCAATTTGAAATTTTGAAAACACAAGATTTTCTCAGCTCGTATAAACTTTCATGATTTCGGAATTTTTTCACTGGTTCGTTTCATAAAAAACTATTTTTGACACTAAGCTTTGAGGAAAACCGGAATAATTGTCTAACTGCCTTTAACCCCCCTTCCAGGGGAAATTTTCGAAAAGTTAACCCCCCCCCTAACCCATTTTTTGCTGATTTTTTATCCCAAAAAGCATAAAAACCCCAAAATTTTCAAAAGTTAAGCCCCCTCCCTCCGAATTTCGTCCCTAGGTATGTTTGGTGTCAAAAAATCGCAAAAATTTTCGTCTCAACCCATACCCGGTCTGCCCGCAATTCTCACCTGTCCTCCGCCAACCAACGCGGCAATCTGTTGTTGCGCTTGCGCTTGTTGTTGTTGTGCGGCAATCGAGGCGGCCGACGAGGCGATGACCAGCGGATTGAACGTGGGTTTCGGTCGGAACGAGATGGTCGATCCTTTTGGCGGCGCTTCGAGCAGGATTTGACACACTTGCACCATACATAGTTTGATGGCGTCGGCAGTTCCGCTGAGTGTTACGGCACGTTCGGTTGAGTGTGGGAGCATTTCTGAGGCCACTTGGATCGATGCACCGGTTGCCTGGAAGAGTTTTCAGTTAATAGATTAATTATAGGCTTAATTTTCATGCTTCAGGCATATTCTAGGCTTATAAGTCACAAAAAAATAGTATAGTCTAGATAGCCTAAAATGGCCCTATAACCAGAAAAGCCCGCCACGTGGATTTTCAGTTCAAAAATTCAGGCTTCAGGCTTGATTTTCATGCTTTATACTTACAACATTTTGAAAATCAACCGAAATAGCTCAAAAATTTTGAAATTTTTGGGAATTTTTACGTTCACCGGTTTTTTTAAAGTTTTACGGGCTTTCGTCGTAAAACCCCTTCTACGCCTCAAAAAATCGTTGAAAAAATCACTTATCGTGAATTTTGACACAATTTTTAATTAAAATTTTGATTAAATCCTAATTAATTAACCCCTTTTCGACGTTTTTAGTGAAAAAGTTTGCTCAACAAAAGTTCTAACCCCTTCGAAAACCCTCACCTCTCGAATATCCTTGATCTTACTGCCACCCTTGCCAATCAGACTTCCACACTGCGTCGCCGGCACAATCAATCGCATCGTAATCGGCGGTTTCGGTATCGCATTCATCATGTCATCCTCGAATTTGTTGCAAACCATCGTAAACGCTTTTCCGATAACATTTAGAGTTCCGGTAATTGTCACAATTCGTTCCGGACAACTTCCATCTGATATATTGATTTTCGCTCCAGATTCCTCCCGGATCTTTTTGATCTGATCTCCTTTCTTCCCAATGATACTTCCAACTTCTTTGCCTTGCATCAATAGTCGAATAGTTAACACTGGATTTGCTGAGCCCGGCGATACTGTGGGAGCCGGTGAGTTAGAGGAACTCGGGTCGGCTTGCGGATATTCCTGTCGACTTGCTGAGGCGGTTGATGATGTGGCGGCGTATTGTTGGAGATAGCCAGGATACATGGCTGTCGGGTCCATTGTGCTCTAGAAAACAACAGGAGGGATTTTAAGAGCGTTAAGGTTTTCTTGTGCCTAAAAACCATATAAAAATATCGATTTTCCTTATCAGTACAGTAAAATAGTCAAGAAGAAAGAGCCATTAACTTTTTTTTGACACTTATTATTATCTTTATGTATCATTTTTAGGAGCAGAGAGTGAGAGAGCGAGAGGGGTAGAGACGCAGAGAAATCAGGTGGCTAGAGAGCATGGGAAAGTGAGAGAGAGAGAGAGAGAGAGAGAGAGAGAGAGATTTTTTGCCACGTGGATTTTTGAGCCAAAAAAAAATTTGAAGCTGAAAACTGGGGCTCTATATGAAAAAAATGTTTTTTTTTTCAAATTAAAAAATTCTGAATCCTAACAAAATTCAAAGCCACGTGGATTTTTTCCAGCTTAAAAAAGGTGTGCCCAGGTTAGAGACGCAGAGAAAACAGACAGTCAGAGATCAAAATATTCCCAATTTTGCCACGTGGATTTTCCAGGCCAAAATTATCCAAAAATTTCAATTTTTTCGATTAAAAAAGTGCCAAAAAGGGTTCTTATCGAAAATAAATGTGATATAATACCTTATAGATTTCATTTCTTATCAATGTGCCCAGAAAAAAGAGAAAAACTATGACACATAGGCAAAGAAAAGGCCCACAATATGTACATAAATGTACATAAAAACATCGAGAAAATTTTGGTAACCATAGAAAATGTGCACTTTTTTCACAAAAATTTTCCCAAAAAAAAGAATAACTAATAAGTCAAACCCTTTGTTTTGGCGCTTTTCGCACCAAATTTTTTTTTTTTTTTTTTTGAGTAAAAAATGTCGGGGGGAGAAAAGTACACAGCAAAATAAATAAATAGGCGTTTTTGTAACCTGATAGCACAGAGTTTTATCGATTTTTTTGGCGGCGGTCGGGAACAAGAAAATGAGAGACAGAAGAAAGAAAGAATACAGAATTTTTTTTAATTTCAGAGCATGCCACGTGGATTTATGACATTTTGAAATCCACGTGGAATTTGGAGCATTTTGAGCCGAAACATGAGCAAGTTTGGTATCAAAATGCTCCAAATTTTCTAGAATTTTTGAAATTTTCAGAATCCACGTGGAATTTGGAGCATTTTGAGCCTAAACATGAGCAAGTTTGGTATCAAAATGCTCCAAATTTTGTAGAATTTTTGAAATCCACGTGGAATTTGGAGCATTTTGAGCCGAAACATGAGCAAGTTTGGTATCAAAATGCTCCAAATTTTGTAGAATTTTTGAAATCCACGTGGAATTTGGAGCATTTTGAGCCGAAACATGAGCAAGTTCGGTCTCAAAATGCTCCAAATTTTGTAGAATTTTTGAAAGTTTCTGAAATCCACGTGGAATTTGGAGCATTTTGAGCCGAAACATGAGCAAGTTTGGTCTCAAAATGCTTCAAATTTCGAGCTGGAAATGAGATTTCTGAAATCCACGTGGAATTTGGAGCATTTTGAGCCTAAACATAAGCAAGTTTGGTATCAAAATGCTCCAAATTTTCTAGAATTTTTGAAAGATTCAGAATCCACGTGGAATTTGGAGCATTTTGAGCCGAAACATGAGCAAGTTCGGTCTCAAAATGCTTCAAATTTTCTAGAATTTTTGAAAATTTCAGAATCCACGTGGAATTTGGAGCATTTCGAGCCGAAACATGAGCAAGTTCGGTATCAAAATGCTCCAAATTTTGTAGAATTTTTGAAAGTTTCAGAATCCACGTGGAATTTGGAGCATTCGAGCCGAAACATGAGCAAGTTTGGTATCAAAATGCTCCAAATTTTCTAGAATTTTTAAAAGTTTCAGAATCCACGTGAAATTTGGAGCATTTCGAGCCGAAACATGAGCAAGTTCGGTCTCAAAATGCTCCAAATTTTCTAGAATTTATCCCAAAACCCCTATCAAATTTCAGCGGAAAGCCCACTTTAATAAAATGAGAGGAAAGGAAGGAAAATGTGAAATTTAATACTTTTTTCTGGGGGAAAGAGCCTCTCCAAAAAAAAATATAAATTCATCTTCAAATAATTTTTTTTCTGGAGGAAAAAAACCTACAAAAAAGACGCCAGCAAATCGTATACTGACGCATTTTTTTGGTAATTTTATTAAAAATGGTGTTTGGGATCATATATTTGCACAGTATTTCAACAGATGGTGCAAAACAGGTTGGATTTTTTATCAAAAAAAAGGAATATCAGGTTACAAAAAACATCCTCCTCCGAGAGAACTACACAAAAAACCTAGAATGAAAAATTCCCAAAAACTTTTTCCCCGCCCAAAATTAGTGACTAATTGGATAAAAGCATGGCAAAAAGACAAAAATCGGCCAGAAATTAGGAGAAAATGAGCAACAAAAAAGTTTTTGGGGGGAAAAAGTCGGAAAAATCCACTAGGGATCGGGTTTCTTATTGATTTGATCTAATTTTTGTACAAAAAATGCGTCAGCAAATTCCTAGCTGGCGCATTTTTGGTGTCAAAAAAGAGCATTTTTCGAGAAGACCACCCACATATTATTGTGTACAGCAAAAAAAACTCGTGTTTTCGATGCTGCTCAAAAATCTGTGCTCGCGGAGCACGATCGGCGAAAACGAAAGAAATACAAATAAATAAGAAGAAGAAGAGGCCGCGAAGAAAAAAAAAACATGTTTGGAAAATTTGAGCAGTGCGGAGCTGGGAGATAATTAAATTATCAACACACACACACACAAATTTTGGGGGGCACCAAGGTTTTACGAAAAAAAAATTTGGGATTTTTGGTGGCACCAAAATTTCGGGGTCTTGACACTAGAAATGCGCCAGTAGAGGTTTGATTGACACGTTTTTTTTAGAAAATTGAATCCTCCCAAGAATCCCATCCAAAATCCTCCATTTCCTCGAGCGAATCAAGAAAAAAAGTGAAAAGTAATAAATTTTCGAGTCGGAAATTGTATAGGGCAAAAAAGGAGAAGAAGACTACAAAAAAAAATTTAATTGATTTTTTTGTGTCTGGAAAAATTATGGAGCGGCAAGAAAATTAATGGGCTAACATTTTTGAGAAAAAATCGGGGGATTTTCAAATTTTTTAGTGAAAATTGGATGATTTTTGTGCTATTGTACTTCGAAAAAAAGCAGAAAAACTTGGAAAATTCAATCAGGTCTCAACACGACTTTTAATCTACAGTACTACCAGAAACTCGAAAAATCGTGATTTTTACGTTAAAAATGAGCCCCGGGGTCAAAATTTTCTGAAAATTTCAAATCTTTCATCAAAAATCAAATCCTGCACCTTTGAAACCCAGAAAATCGTGTCAGGACCCAAGAAAACACAAAATTCTGAAGGAAAAATTTTCCTAGGGTATAAAACCTTGAAATAATCAGATTTTCAATGAAAAATGAGCCTCGGGATGAAAATTTTGGATTTTCTCTCGAAAATCATATCCTGCGCCTTTAAAACCCAGAAAATCGTGTCAGGACCCAGAAAAACACAAAATTCTGAAGGAAACTTACCCTAGGGTATAAAAACCCTAAAATTATCAGATTTTGCGTTAAAAATGAGCCCCGGGATCAAAATTTTCTGAAAATTTCAGATTTTTCATCAAAAATCAAATCCTGCACCTTTAAAACCTAGAAAATCGTGTCAGGACCTAGAAAAACACAAAATTCTATAGGAAAAATGACCCTAAGGTATAAAAACCTTAAAATTATCAGATTTTACGTTAAAAATGAGCTCCAGGGTCAAAATTTTCTGAAAATTTCATATTTTTCATCAAAAATCAAGTCCTGTATCTTTAAAACCCAGAAAAACACAAAATTCTATAGAAAAAATGACCCTGGGGTATAAAAACCTTAAAATTATCAGATTTTACGTTAAAAATGAGCCCCGGGATCAAAATTTTCTGAAAATTTCAGATTTCTTGGCGAAAACCGAAAAAAATATCGGGAAAAAAAAAGAGTTCGTCTTGAGCTAATGGTAAAAAGGGGGGAATCGGTCTCTTTATTTGTTCAGTTCTCAGGCGACGAGAGATCAAAACGGAGAAGAGAGTGCGGCCAGGGGTGGGGAAACTGGCCTCACGTTGTCCTCATGTTGGCTTTGGTGGTAAGAACATAAGCCATGACAGGTCCACGTGTAAACCTGGCTACCTGTCCTGTCCTGGACAGGTTCTTTTTTTAGTCAAGAAAAAACACGCCGAAAAAAGAAGAGATCGCATTTTTATTTTTTTTTATGCAGAAAAAAAAATTGCTCTGTTAATTTTTGTTCACGCGAGGACAGGTTGGGCATATGGCTTTAGGACATGTTCAAGCCATGTTCGAGCCAGGACAAGTTTAGGCCATATTCAAGGACAGGACAACATGAGGCCATGACATTTTCCCCACCCCTGAGTGCGGCAGAGAAACGAGACAGTCTTCGCAAAAAAAAAAAGAGAAGCTTCGATGGAATATTTGTATTTGTATTTGTATTTCTGTGTGGTGTTTTTAGTATATGAGCAAATATGGAAAATGTGTGAGAGAGAAGAGACGGCGAGAGAAATCAGAGAGAAGTTAGAGAGTATGGGGAAGTGAGAGAGATAGAGAAATGGGACCACTCAAGTGTTTTAATGAAAAATTGGAATTTTGAATTTTTCTAGTCATAAGGTCGGGGGATCGATTCCTAGTGCCTGCGAAGCTTTTTTCCGAATTTTTCTAATCAAAAGGTGTAGGGTTCGAGCCGCACTGCCCGCCAAACATTTTTTTCAGATTTCAAAGCTCAACGCGCACACATATTTTCTCAATTTTCGTATTTTTAAGTGCACTTTTGGGGTGCTCTTAACAAAGCTTCTGTGCTTTCATCAAATAATAATAAAAAGGGGAAAATCAGAAATGCAAATAATTTTTGTAATTAATAATAAATATTCTAATATTCTTCTCTATTCTAATCAATTTTCCCACGGGGCAGGGGAAAAATTGAAATTATTTGCAGGCGGCGGGGCTCGAACCCTGGACCTTCTGATCAGAAAAATGTTGAAAAAAAACATTTTCAGGCACTAGGAATCGATCCCCTGACCTTCTGACTCATAAAAAAAACCCCGCAGGCACTGGGAATCGATCCCCCGACCTTTCACCCAATATTTTTCCCAAATTTTAAATACGAAAAATCCTCTTCTTCCAAACAAAAAGTAAAGAAAAAGAAGAACTTCATCAAAAATTCTTTTAAAATACCGTGAGAAAATTTGTCAAAAGCGGAAAAGAAAATCGAATTTGTGCGCGCGCAACTAAAAAATTTGAATATTTTTTATATCCAATTTTCCATGATTTTACAAATTTCTATTGAGCAAAACGTCGGGGGATCGATTCCCAGTGCCCGCGGAAACCATTTTTTCCCAAAAAAACTCACAATAATCCTGGTCGGTTCGAACATTTCCAAATTTTTCAACGAATCCTGGAAAAAAGTCTATTTTGCAAAATGAAATGCAATAAAATCGTGTCTCCATTTCTCACATTTTTGGCCAAAAACAAACAAAAAAAGAAAGAAAACCAGAAAATTGTGGAACGAGAAAAAGAAGAAGAAAACTGTACCGGAAAACAAATTTCGAAGAAAAGTATTCAAAAAATTCAATAGAGAGAGGCAGAGAAGCTAGAGAAAAATGAGGTTAGAGATGGAGAGGGATTTGAGATGTATAGAGAAACGAGGATTACCTTAGTTAGAGACGCAGAGTAGGAATGTCAATTCAAATTAAAGAGGTTAGAGACGCAGAGAAGCCAGACAACTTGTCAAAATGCTGTGCAGCAGGTAGATCAAATTTCAAAAGAATTTTTGCACGAAAAAAAAAATTTTTTTTTTGGGTGACAGCTGCAGCAGATTTATTATTATGACGAGGAACGAATTGAGATGAGGTTTTTTTGTGTCAGAAAAAAAATGACAAGGAAAAATGTGTACTTTTTATTGTATAGAAGGAGAGGGGGAGAGAGACGCAGAGAAGCTAGACAGCTAGAGAAAGTTAGAGACGCAGAGAGGCTAGACAGCTAGAGATAGTTAGAGACGCAGAGAAGCTAGACAACTAGAGAAAGTTAGAGACGCAGAGAAGCTAGACAGCTGGAGAAAGTTATAGACGTAGATAAGCTAGACAGCTAGAGATAGTCAGAGACGTAGATAAGCTAGACATCTAGAGATAGTTAGAGACGCAGTTAGAGACACAGAGAAGCTAGACAGCTAGAGAAAGTTAGAGCCTATACATCTAGAGAAAGTTAGAGACGTAGATAAGCTAGACAGCTAGAGAAACGTTAGAGACGCAGAAAAATGAATATTTGCCACGTGGCATGAAAAATAATCCAAAAAAATTTTGCAAAATGAAATTTCTCGGCCTTGAAAAATGGAAATTGGACCAGGTGTGCGACAAAAAAAATTGCGCAACAAAAATTTGGAAATTGTCTGCCACGTGGCAATTTTGGGTACAAAAAATCGTGAAAATTTCCGATTTTTGGCTTGAAAAATCCGTTGTTTACCGAACAAAGGAAGAAAAATTTATTCTTGAAAAAAAAAAATTTCGAGCGCGGCGACGAAAAAAAAAACACTAAAAATCGAATCAAATTTGGGTGTGGAGAAGGAACGAAAATCTTCTCGGCGAAAACATTCCAAAAAAAAAGCAGACGGCTAGAGAACACGGAGATGGTTAGAGACGCAGAGAGGCTAGACGGCTAGAGAATATGGACATGTTAGAGACGCAGAAAAACCTTCCCCAGACAACTAGAGACTTTCAAAGTAAGGTTAGAGATGCAGAGGTGTTCAGAGAACTCGAAACTTTCGAAGAGACGCAGAGAAACCAGGCAAACTCGGGTTAGAGACGCAGAGAGAATTCCAAACAACTAGAGACTTTGGTCAGTGACGCAGAGAAGCTAGATATCTTTCAAAATAAGGTTAGACAACCAGAAATCGACAGACTCTGGTCAGAGACGCAGAGAACCGCGAAAGTTCGGGCGGAGATATCAAAAATTCAAATTTTTCATGTTAAATCCATCAAAAAGCCTTGTTTTTGATGGGAAAAAAAATGCATTTTCCATCAAAAATTTTTGCCTATTTTTCAATGGAACTCGAGAAAATTATTGAAAAGAGAGTGGCACACGGCACTTCAAAAATTGAGCAAAATTTTTTGACAGATTGATGATGAGTTTTTCATCTTCTTCTCTCATTTTCGCCGAAAAAAAGCGGGCAAAAAGTGAAAAATCGAGAAAACCGCAGAGTAAATCCCATTTAAACCCCATTTTTGGGTGAGAAAATCGAGAAAAAAAATATTTTTTCTATTTTTCGAGAAGAAAATAGGAGCAGAAAAATATTATGTGTATAAATCATCAATCATTTTTTTTTCGGGGAAAGCTCAGGAAAAAAATCGACAAAAAATTTTTTTTTTTTAATTTTCAAAATTTTCACTACAGTAGTCTACAGTAACCTGGTGAAAACCAGTTTCCTTATTTATTTTCAATACTATACTATCATAAAAATATTTTCCAAATATTTATTGACCAAATTTTTTTTGGTATAAAATCTGCAGAATTTCAGAGAATTTCAATAAAAAAATCCAAAAATGATCTTCGAATTCCAGAAATTTCTAGTTTTTTCCATCATTTTCAGCCAAATTTTGGGGATTTCTGAAACTTGTGGAAATGTCAATTCACAAGTTGAAACTACAACAAAAAATACGACAGTTGATGATGGTTCTAAGAAGAAACGGTCAATTTCAGAAGATTTTCAGATTCTAGAAATTATAATTGCTGAAAATTCGGCTGAAAATCTGAAAATCATTGCTCAGGCTAAAGAATTGTTTGAAAATTCGCAAATTATTGAGATGAAAACCGCGGAAAATGTGACGATTTATAGATTTCGATTTGAGAATCTGCAGGATTGTCAGGAATTGGAGAGGTGGGTTTTGCCGCGAAAATTACTGTAGTTACAGTACTTCTAGCGCTAAAATCCAAAATTTTCAGAAAAATCGGCGAACTCAAGGAAAATCTCACAGAAGATCAGGAAAACGACATAAAATTCAATATTTTTTGCTGATTTTTTTTTAAATTTCAATTTTTGCAGCTAACTTATAAATAAATAAATCGATTTTTCTACTTTTCTCAACAAAAAAAAAGCCCAAAAAAAGGTGACGAAATTTTTTCTTTTGTGATTTTTTCCAACACAAAAGAAGGCAAAAAAAGATTTTGCAGAGGGAAACCCGTTTTTCTTTTTTGAAAAATGTAAAATCGAAATTTTTTCCTGAAGCAAAATTTATACTACTACTAATAAATTTCTCCAAGATTTTTATTGGCCAATTTTTCTTCTTTTATTTATTTTCTCCTTTTTGTTTTTGAAAAAAAAAGTCCTTTTCCGGGAAAAGGAGAAATTTAATTGGTGTCTCGCCCCGAAAAACTCACATTTTCAGCTTTTCCAGCGAATTTTCAACGATGTCCAGCATGGTCCCAATTTCCAGCTCCTTCTTCCATCGAAAAATGACTGGATTTGCCAGCATTCACGTCTGAAAACACGAAAAATCTTTTTTTTTTGTTTGCAAAAAAAAAATAATAATTTTTCAAATTTTTTGCAAACACAAATATAAGCGCGTTGAGTCTCGTCACAAAACACACAAAATAGTGTTGCGCCTTTGAGGTACGGTAGACATTGTTTTTGCTGTGTTTTTAATTGATTTTTCGTTTTTTTTTCTCACTTGTTGGTTTTTGATGATTTTTGACGGAATAAATGTGTTTTTCTTGAATTTTCTTGATTTTTTGATGAAGAACTCACATTGCAACGGAGATTTTGACTATTTTTCAATGGAATTTCAGGAAAATTGAGGATTTTTGAAGATTTTGAAGATGGTGAGTGTTTTGGGGCGGTTTTTGGGGAAAAATTTGAGAAAAAACATTTTTCCGCCAGATTTTTGATGTCTAAAACTACAGTATACACTTTTCCTCGAAATTTTTTTCGTCGGGACCACTTGAACCCTCTCATTATATAAACACAACAAAAAAATGTGCTCTTGGCGAATTTTTTTTTTGTGAAAAAAAAAGGAAAATAATTTTCTCAAGAGCTTTTTTTTGGTCTATTGAAACAATTTTTGTGGTTAGAACAAAAAAACGAGAATTTTTTGGTCGAAAATGTGATTTGGCCAAATTGTTACACAAAATGTGACAATTTTTGACCGATTTCGGTTTGTTTCTGAACTTTGATATGGTTTTGTTCGATTTTTTTCGTTTGACGCTGGAATTTTGAATTTTCATCCAAAAAATGCTCATTTCCCCCCTGTTTTTTTTTCTTAAAATGACATATTTTTCGTTCTTTTTCTTCTTGAAGCGAAAAAAACTAAAAAAAAAGAAGAAAAAGTTTTTTCTTCGAGAGCACACGCAAGAGTTGTTTTTTGCCAGCTTCTTTTCATTTTTCCGCCATATTTTTTTGTTTTTTGGCTTTTTGTTGGAATTTTTTGTGGTGTCAAGCTGTAGTTTTTGGTTGAAAATTGCAGATAAAATATTGATCAAAAGGTCGTGGATCGAGCCCGGCTCAGGGCGAAATTTTTTTTTCTGTTTTTTTTTTTTGGAATATTTGTTTTTTATGTAGTCGCCCTTCGGGAATTCCAAGTACTTTCTTTTTTCTCGTCTCTCACAAACTCCAATTTTGGCTGAAAACACACATTTTCATGGGAAAATGTGTTTTTTTTTCATTTTTTTTTGGTGAAAAAAAGGCGAAAAGAAGGAATGCATTATCTTACAAGTTGATCTAATTTGGCTGGTTTTTTTAATCAAATTTTTTTCGTCCCCTAACTAACCAGAAACTTTTTTTCTGTCTTTTTTGTTTCGAAATTTTCTGGATAAAAGTTTGCCCTGAGCCGGGCTCGAACTAGGACCTTTTGATCAATAATCTGATTCAGCCGCTAAAAATTCGAATTCAAATATTTTCAAAAAAAAAAGTTTGCCCTGAATCGGGCTCGAACCAGGACCTTTTGATCAATAATTCTAAGCGGCAAATAATTGAATTCAAATTTTCTTTTCAAGATTTTTTTCCTTTTCGTAATGTTTACCAGCAAAAAAACTTTTTTTTTCAATTTTCCACAAAAAAATCGAGTTATCATAACTCGCCTTCCCTTTTTTTTCTCCACAAAAAAGAAAAAATATATATTCATTCTCTTTTTCTCTGCACTCTCTCGTTCTCTAACCTTTTCATGCTTAAAAAAAGGGAAAAATTGTGAAATCTCTCATTTTTCAGAAGAGCACATTTGCAGCTCCAAAATTTTTTTTTTGAGAATAATAAAAATAATGTGCTCATTTTTTTCACACACACATAACTTTTTGTGCTCTTTTTTTTTTGCTCGCTTTTCCCCTTTTTTTGCATAATAAAAAGGTCCGTTTATCGATTTTTTGAGGAAAAGGCAAAAAAAGAAGAGGCCGAAAAAACAAATGGAATTTATATTGTGAGCTCCAATTTTTATGTGCTTTTTTGGTGGCGAAAAATGCGATTTTTCATGGGTTTTGGGCTCGAAAGAGCATTTTTAAGACGAAAATTGAAATTTTTGCTGATTTTTTGCTAAATTTGAATTTTTATTTGTTTGAGCTCCAGATTAATTTTTGAAATCTGAGTTCTTAAGTTTTTTTAGTTAGCCTAAGTCTAGTCTTCCGCTGGACTTAGGCTTGGTTAAGGCTTTTCTTAGGCTTAGGCTTGTTTAAGACGGGGCTTAGGTTAGGCCCGGAATAGACTTAGGCTGAGCTTAGGCTTAGGCTGGACCTAGGTTAGGCGAGTCTTAGGCTTATATCAGGCTGGGCTTATATCAGGCTTGATTTAAGCTGGGCTTAGGCCTAAGCTTAGGCTTAGTGAACGTTAGAAGTACCATAGTAAACAAAAACCAAAATTTTTGAATTTTTAAACTTCCCGCCATTTTTTCCAGTTAAAAAAATGTGGCAAAATTGAATTTTCAAAAACTATTTTTGAATTTTCAAAATTCCCGCGCTTATTTCTCAGCTTAAAATACGTGGCAAATTCAAATTTTTGAATTTTCAAATTCCCGCGCTCATTTATTAGGTGAAAACGTGGCAAAATTGAAATTTTTAAAAATATTTTTGAATTTTCAAACTTCCCGCGCTCACTTTCAGCAAAAAAAGTGGGAAATTCAAATTTTTGAATTTTCAAATTCCCGCGCTCATTTTCAGCAAAAAAGGTGGGAAATTCAAATTTTCAAAGAATATTTTTGAATTTTCAAACTTCCCGCGCTCATTTCTCAGCTTAAAAACGTGGCAATTTCAAATTTTTCAAATTCCCGCCCTCAGTTTCTAGCCAAAACCCCGTGAGATCCAAATTTTCAAAAAATATTTTTGAATTTTCAAACTTCCCGCGCTCATTTCTCCAGCTACAGTACCCCCCCAAAAATCAAAAAACCATTTCTTGGCCCTTTTTCCGAGGAGCACAGAAAACAAAAATTAGATCAATTATTTATGTTAAACACAACACCCTTTTTGCCTTCCCGAAATAATGAGGCCTATTCAAATTTTTCTCCATTTTCTCATTTTTCTCAACATTTTTCATACATTTTTTCAATTTCGCCTGCAAAAAATCGATAATTTTTATGCAAATTTAACACATTCAAAAAAAGTTTTTTTTTTCCAGTTTTCCCTGCAAAATGACAAGTCGAAACGGGTCGAGTTCATCGAAAAATGAGGCGGTGATTTTTGAGACGAATTTTGGGGAAGATGGTGAGTTTTTTGGGCCCGGAAAAGCCTGAAAATGGCCTAAAAATCACGAAAATTGGCCTAAAAATCACGAAAATTGGCCTAAAATGACCCTAATTAGCTCTAAAGCCTAGAAACTTCCCTATTTTCAAGTGCGGCATGGTTTTGTGGGCGGAGCTTCATATCTTAACTTGCTTTTGAACGAAAAGCCACAAAACCGTGCCGCAAAATTGCAAATTTTTGAAGAAAATTGAGCCCCGCCCACAAAACCGTGCCGCAAAATTGCAGTTTCGAATTTTTTTGGATGAAAAATAAGCTCTGCTTTTAAAAGCCTGCCTTAAAATTGCAATTTCAAAATTTTCTGGGTAAAAAAATAAGCCCCGCCCACAAAACCATGCCGCAAAATTGCAAATTTTCAGATGATTCTCAAGATTATCATTCGACAACATCTTCAATAGTAGATCAATGCGATTTGTGTGTTCTGGAAAATGGTCGAATTTTCTACATACAGTAAGTGTAAGGGGTACTGTAGGTTTAAGGGTACTGTAGATTTTTCGGTGCGAAAATTTGAATTCCAAATTTCTTAGGACTACTGTACTTTTTTATCCAAATTTTCTCACGAGCTTTCAAAAATCGCCGCCGGCAAAACTCATTTGAAACGTTTTCCCCAAAGAGATTTTTTTTTCGGAAAAAAAATTTCCAAAAATTTTTTTGTTTATAATAAAAAAGTGAGGAAAATCAGCACTTTTTTGTTTATTTTTTTTTTTGAGGAAAAGTTTTTTGAGAAAAATTTTTTTTGAATTTCTGAATTTTTCACCAAAAATAGACTGTAGCTCAATTTTTGAACCTTTCAATTTGTCAAAAAAAAAACTTTTTTTTACGCTTCAAACACACAAAATTTTTTATAATCCCTGGAGAAAATTTTCTCGAAGCTCCCAAAAAAAAAAAAAGACAAAGAAAACGGATTTTTTGGGTAAATTTCATTTTTTTTTTTCTGTTTGTGCCGTCAAAAATATCATTTTCCGCTAAAAAATCACATTTTAATCCGATTTTTTTCTATTTGTTTTTTTTTTCATAACAAAAAAAGTGTGTAGTTCTCTCGGACTAGTTTTTTTTTGTGTTTTTTTGTGCTCAAAAAAAAAACACATTTTTCTTGTTCTTGACATTTTTTTGAACATTTTTGCACTTTTTCTTCGAAGAAAACAAAAAAAAGAGATTTTTGGTGCCAGAAATTTGAAATTTTTTAAATTTTGAATTAAAAAAAGTTTTTTTTTTAATTTTGAATTTTTTTTTCGCTCCGTAAACAGGACTACAGTAATCCTGGGTTAAATTTGGCGCGAAAAATTAGAAATTTTTCAAATTTTGAATTCATAATTTCAATACCGTAGTTTTTCGCGCGAAAATGAAATTTTTCAAATTTCAAAAAATTCAAAACTCAAATTTTCGCGCGAAAATTTGAGCTACAGTAATCCTGCTCGAAAAACCACGATTTTTGGCTCCAAAAAAAACTTTCTTCGTTTTTTCCCCCAAAAAACAAACAAAAAAAACTGGCTAATAAAATTGCAAATTCCAATTTCCTTCCTTCCCCGAATTTTTTTTCTTCGTTTTTTTCTTGGAAACCAAGAAAATCCTCTTTTTTTTGCTTGAAAAATATCGAATTTCAACATCACAAATTGCCTTTTTTTCTCGAAAAAAATCGTAAAATTTTTGCTCACAAAACAAAAACTTCAGCAGCAAAATTTGAATGATCAAATCGAAAAGTTTACAATTTTATTCGGCAAATTCGCCACCGCCGCCGCGAATTTGCTGTTCGGGTAGTGTTGATGAGATCAAGGATTTGATGTGAGTCGAAGTGACGCGAAAATTTCACGTTTTTTGATACCAAACATGCCAAAAACTACGATGCTCCACGTTTACGAATGTGTAAACCCGGAGTATCGTTGTTTTTCATCAAACCTAGGCTTGTTTGGTATCAAAAAACCACCCGCCAAAAACTACAGTACCCCATTTTCCCCGCAAGACCCGTAGACCAATTTCTGTTTCAGTCACACGACTCGAAGTTCACACTGGGAACCGCCATGGGCCTCCTGGCGATGTCGATTAGGACTACCGTATGGCTGGGAACAGGCCAAGGATAACGAGGGAAATACCTATTATATTGAGTGAGTTCGGTAGAGCGCATTTGCATTTTCTGATATGAAATGATAATTTTTTGAATTTTCCACGGGAATTCGAGGTTCTCAATAGAGCGCACTTGCAATTTTGTTAGAGAAAAATCAAATTTTCCTGAAAAAAATGTGATTCTCAATAGAGCGCGTTTGCAATTTTGAAGACAAAACATATTTAAAAAAATTTCCTGAGGTTCTCAATAGAGCGCACTTGCAATTTCTACTTGAAAATTTTGAATTTTTGAATTTTCTTTGGGAGTTCGAGGTTCTCATTAGAGCGCACTTGCAATTTCTACTAGAAAAACATTTTTTTTTTTGAATTTACCCTAAGAATTTGAGGTTCACAATAGAGCGCCTTTGCAATTTTGAAGATAAAATTTGAATTTTCCTGAAAAACATGTGATTCTCAATAGAGCGCACTTGCAATTTCTACTAGAAAATTTAGGTTTTTTGAATTTTTCCTGAGAATTCGAGGTTCTCAATAGTTTGCGATTTCTCGAAGAAAATTTGAATTTTCCTGGAAATTATGTGATTCTCAATAGAGCACATTTACATTTTCCTCCGGAAAATTTTGAATTTTCTTTAGGAATTCGAGGTTCTCAATAGAGCGCCCTTGCAATTTTGAAGAGAAAAATTTTATTTTTTGAATTTTCCTGAAAAAATGTGATTTTCAATAGAGCGCACTTGCATTTTCTCGAAGAAAATTTGAATTTTCTTGGAAAACAAGTGATTCTCAATAGAGCGCACTTGCAATTTCTCATAGGAAATTTTGAATTTTCCTGAAAAAATGTGATTCTCAGTAGAGCGCACTTGCAATTTCTCGAAGAAAAATTTGAATTTTCCTGAAAAACATGTGATTCTCAATAGAGCGCACTTGCAATTTCTTATTGAAAATTTTGAATTTTTGAATTTTCTTTAGGAATTTGAGGTTCTCAATAGAGCGCACTTGCAATTTCTACTAGAAAATTGCTCATTTTGCAGCCACCTCAACCGCTCGACAACCTACACAGATCCGCGGAAAACGCGGCCTCCGGAAGGCAAGCGGACAGTTCAAATTCGTCGCGGCAAAGACATCGGCTTCGGTTTCGTAGCAGCCGGTCAACTTCCAACAATAATCCAATTTGTTTCGCCAGACGGACCTTCCGACGGACAATTATTCGCAAATGATCAGATTCTCGAAGTGAACGGACAAAATATGGAAAATGAGTTGAAGGATGTTGTTGTGAATGCGGTGAGAGGAACTAAAGATGAATTGAGGATTACTGTACAACAAATACCACAAAGGCCGAGATCTGCTAGGAAGAATTGTAAAGTTCGATTTACTGATCGGGTTTTGGTGCAGAGTAATTGTGAGAAGGTGAGGAGCTTGGAATTTGCTGATTTTTGACACCAAACATGACTAGTTTTCGAATTTTTAACGACACTCCGCTTTTACACCTTTAAAAAATCCATTAAAATGGATATTTTTGAAGGTGTAAACGCGGAGCATCGTTGTTTTCTTGATTTTTGACTATGAAACGAAGTTTTTTTTTGAAAAACAACGACACTCCGCTTTTACGCATCAAAAACCGATAATTTTCAAGGTGTAATCGCGGAGCATCGTTGTTTTTAATGAAAAACAACGACACTCCGCGTTTACACCTTTAAAAATCCATATTTTTCTCAAGGATGCAAACCTAGGCTTATTTGGTATCAAAAAATGTCAAATTTCGTGGTGTAAACGCGGAGCAACGTAGTTTTTTTAATGTTTTTCTTCACAGAATCCCGAATTCCCTCCATGTCTCCCAAATGTTCTTCGAGTTTTTCTCGAAAACGGCCAAACTCGCTCCTTCAAATACGACGAAACAACAAGTGTCAAACAGATTCTGGAGAGTATTCTCGAAAAATTGCAAATCACCGCAAAAGCGCATTTTTCGCTGGCACTCGAATATTCGTTGGGAGCCAGAACGAGTCGAATTAGTATGTTGAGGCCCGATTGTCTGATCAAAAGTGTGAGTTTGGGTATTTTTGAGGGGAAATTCTGAAAATCGGCGAAATTTGGAGCATTTTGAGCCCGAATTTGGGTAGTTTTGAGAGGTGTAAATGCGGAGTATCGTTGTTTTTCCACCAAATTGCCGCATATTTGGTGTCTAACAGCTCCAAATTTCACGCTGATCTCAAAAATCCCAATTTCAGATCACCGAAATGCCAAATTCGGAACATCTCAAGTGTGTTTTCCGTCTCTCATTCGCCCCTTCCGATGCTTTTCTTCTATTATTAGCCGATCCGAAAGCATTGGAATATTATTATCAACAATGTGTGAATGACGTGGTTCGAGGCAAATATGCGATGGAAATGCGATATGAGGCATGTATTCGGCTGGCTGCACTCCATGTTCAACAAGTCGCGTTTGATTGCAAAATTTTGAAGGAGAACAACAAGGTTTCGGTGAATCGAGTCGAGTAAGTTTTTTGAATTTTTCACAAAAATGTGTAATTTTCAATGGAGCGCACTTGCTAATTTCGATAGAAAAATTTGATTTTTTGAATTTTTCACAAAAATGTGTGATTTGCATAGGAGCGCACTTGCTATTTTTAATAGAAAAATTTGATTTTTTGAATTTTCTACAAAAATGTGTGATTTGCATTGGAGCGCACTTGCTATTTTTGACAGGAAAATCGAGCTTTTTCGCCGGATTTCGACCTGAAATCCTGTATTTTTTGAATTTTCGCATGAAAAATGAAATTCTCAATAGAGCGCACTTGCTATTTTTGACAGGAAAATCGAGCTTTTTTGTATAATTTTGACCTAAAATCCGGGATTTTTTGAATTTTCCACAAAAATGAAATTATCAATAGAGCGCACTTGCTATTTTTAAAAGATCTGTCTTTACAGGGCTTGCGCAGCACGCCCTGCACAGTTTTAGGCCTAAGATGGCCTAGAAATCCAAAAAAAAGTTTTGAGCCTGTCTAATGGCCCTAATGGCCTCTAGGGGGGCCCTCAAGGTAAGAAAGGGCCTCAAAGCCCTTCAAGGGGCCCTTAGTGTCAAAAAAATCCGTAAAGGCCTTTAAGGGGACTTTAGTGTCAAAAAAAAAGCCCCAGGGGCCTAAAAAAGCCCCTAAGCCCCCTTCGGGCCCCCTACTATCTCTCAAACCCCAAATTTTGCAGACGAGAATACGGCCTGGCCACCTTCCTTCCCTCAATCGTCCTCGAAAACGTGAAACGCCGTGAAATCCGAAAACACATCAGATTCTACCTCAAAAGAGACACATCTCGACTTACCGAAAGTCCCTCATTGAATGGATTTCCTCCGGAATTTGAAGCCCAATTTCAACAATTCAAAACGCAGCCCAGTTTAATGGTCCGATTGAAATATATTCACATCGTTTCGCATTTGCCATCATTCGGTGGTCGAAGTTTTTGTGTCACATTCAAAGAATCACAAATCGATATGTTGATGCAAGTCGAACCGAGGACTGGACTTTTGGTTCGACATCCAGGGAAATCAGGACAACCTTCGATATCCATCGGATTCGATTTGATTGGAAAAATTGTGGTGAATCGAGAAACGGACGTGGCATCGATGATTTCGATTCGATTGGCAAGTAATCCGAGTCAGGGATTGGAGTTTTTGGTGGATAAAGATGATTTGGACGATTTGGTTATGTATATTTTAGGTGAGCTCAAATCTGATGGTTTTTGGGCTCAAAATGCTCCGGAATCTACGTGGAATCCGAATTCTTTAGATTCCACGTGGATTTCTGAGCATTTTGAGCCAAAATAGCACCATATTTGGGCTGAAAATGCTCCGGAATCCACGTGGAATTTGAAAATCCCAAATCCATGCTGAAATGAAATTTTGAAATTAATGAGCCTCAAATCAGGAGAAGGCCTGAAAATATCGATGTTTCATCATTCTTAGCTCAAATTTTGAGATTTTCAGATTCCACGTGGATTTCTGAGCATTTTGAGTCACCGTTTGCACTCAAAATGCTCCGGAATCCACGTGGAATCTGAAAATCTCAAAATTTGACTGAAAATGACAAAACTTTGTGCTAGGAATGATGACAAATCGATTTTTTTGGGCTAGATCAAATTTCAGGCCTTCTCCTGATTTTAGGCTCATAAAATTCAGAATTTCAGCATGGATTTGGGATTTTCAGATTCCACGTGGAATTTGGAGCATTTTGAGTCCAAATACCACGATGTTTGCACTCAAAATGCTCCAAATTACACGTGGAATCTGAAAATCTCAAATCCAGGCTGAAATTCTGAATTCAATGAGCCTAAAATCAGGAGAAGGTCTGAAAATAGCTCAAAGTTTTGTCATTTTCAGTCAAATTTCAAGATTTTCAGATTCCACGTGGATTTCTGAGCATTTTGAGTCCAAATACCACCATGTTTGCACTAAAAATGCTCCAAATTCTACGTGGAATCTGAAAATCTCAAAATTTGACTGAAAATGACGAAACTTTGAGCTAGGAATGATGACAAATCGATTTTTTTGGGCTAGATCAAATTCAGAATTTCAGCCTGGATTTGGGATTTTCAGACTCCACGTGGAATTTGGAGCATTTTAAGTCGGAATATGCTCATGTTTGATCTCAAAATGCTCCGGAATCCACGTGAAATCCAAATTCTTTAGATTCCACGTGGATTTCTGAGCATTTTGAGCCCAAACACCATCATATTTACACTCAAAATGCTCCAAATTTCGAGCTCATCTCAAAAATTTCCAGGCTACCACCGTGTAATGTTCGACAAAGATCTCGAATGTCTCATCGACACCTCTCCACCAAAACCCAAAGAACTTCCCGAAAAAGCGCCGCCCTATTCCTCAATTCACACCGTCATCAAATCCGACTGGAATTATTCGCCGTCGACAAACAAAGATCCAGATGAAGATCAGAAGTTCGATCCTTCGAATGGTCCGCCATCCTATGAGATCGCAAATTCGTTCGTCTCACAGATCACAATTCAATCAGGCGCATCCGAAAGATCGGAATTCTCGAATTTGGAGCCGAAAAAACTGCTGCGAGCCACCGATTCGTTGCTCATTCGGAATTCGCGAGAACTACACAACAATCAATCGCGAAGAAGTTCGAGACAGGATGATTTGTCGAGTGACACGGAGGATTCGTCATTTTCCAGTCCGCTCAGGTCGCCCAATATGGATTCGTTGTGCACTGAGTGAGTTTTTGGAGCATTTTGAGCCCAAACATGACTATTTTTGCTCCGAATTCCACGTGGAATCTGAAAATCCCGAATTCAGCTAGAAATTTGAAGCATTTTGAGCCCAAACACCATCATATTCAGGCTCAAAATGCTCCGAATTCCACGTGGATTCTGCAAATCCTGAATTCAGCCTGAAATTTGGAGCATTTTGAGCCCAAACACCATCATATTTAGGCTCAAAATGCTCCAAATTTCACGTGGATTCCAAAAAATCCAGTTTCAACTTGAAATTTGGAGCATTTTGATCCCAAACACCATCATATTTAGGCTCAAAATGCTCCGAATTCCACGTGGATTCTGAAAATTCTGAATTCACCTCGAAATTTGGAGCAGTTTGAGCCCAAACACCATTATGTTTAGGCTCAAAATGCTCCAAATTCCACGTGGATTCCAAAAAATCCAGTTTCAACTTGAAATTTGGAGCATTTTGATCCCAAACACCATCATATTTAGGCTCAAAATGCTCCAAATTCCACGTGGATTCCAAAAAATCCAGTTTCGACTTGAAATTTGGAGCGTTTTGAGCCCAAACACCATCATATTTAGGCTCAAAATGCTCCAAATCCCACGTGGATTCCAAAAAATCCAGTTTCACCTCGAAATTTGGAGCATTTTGAGCCCCATTGCTCATGTTTGGTCTCAAAATGCTGCAAATTCCACGTGGATTCTGAAGATCACATGATCAACTAGAAATTTTCCAGCATCGATCTTCTGTGCGCCACAACTCCAGCAACACGTCGTGCTTCAATAGAAACGCTGATCCAGAATTCGCAACCGAATGCGGTAAGCTTTTTTGGATTGCTCATGTTAGGAGCTTTAATTTGAGACCTCACAAGCCTAGGCTTAAATTTTAGGATTGCTCATGTTAACCTAGAATTTTGCAGAACCTCGAAAATCTGATTCTCCAATTTCCCACAATCCACGACGAAAAAGAGGAAGATCAAGAAGATCTTGCAGATCAAATGCAAACATCAACAACTACAGTAATCCAGGTGCAAACAAATGGCACGAAAAAATTCCCCGCGAAAAATGGATCGCCTTATTATCACCATCAAAATGAGCTGACACCACCAATTTCGGGCGAAAGTTTGCTGGATGATCCGAATTCGATTGCTAATATTGATGATGATGATGATGTTGTTCCGTTGCTATAGGCGCGAAGTTTTTGGGATTTTTTTCTGGAATCCACGTGGAATTTGGAGCATTTTGAGACCAAACATCACTATGTTTGGGTTCAAAATGCTCCAAATTTCTCGCTGACGTGGCAATTTCCAGAAAAAATCCAAAAATTCACAAAAGAGCCCAAATGAAATCTACAATTTTTACCGGTGAAGTTTTTTTTCATAAAAATAAATGTTTTTTTTTAAGAATTTGTTTTGATGGCCTGCAAGCTAAAATGTGGCCTAGAAATCCAAATTTTCCCGAAATAGCCCCAAATATTATTTTTTTTATTGTGTGTTGAAAGAAAAATGACAAATCATATTTTTGTTGCTTTTTTGCGGGCCGGGAGATGATTCACCCCATTTTTCATGTCCTGTTTTTATTTATTTTTGTTTTATTTTATTTTATCATTTCTTTTTCTGGTTGTCTTCATTTTTCCGACGTTTTTGATGGGAAAATTTAAAATTTCCTTTGATTTTTTTTTTTAATTTCCCACAAGAAAACCGGGTTGTCATTGGAGCGCACTTGATTTTTTCTATTATTTTTTATATTTTTCAAGAGAAAACCATGGTTTCATTAGAGCGCACTTGCTAATTTTCAAATTTTAATAGAAAACTTACGATTTGCATTAGAGCGCAGTTGATATTTCTGTTGATTTTTGAATTTCCTATGAGAAAAGGGAGTTTTCGTTAGAGCACATTTGCATTTTTCGATTATTTTTTTTCAAAATATCAGTGAAAAGTTACGATTTGCATTAGAGCGCACTAGCTATTCTCGCTTTTTCTTTAAAATTTTTCACAAGAAAACCGGGTTTTCATTAGAGCGTAGTTGCAATTTTTCAAATTTTCAATGAAAAATCCTCATTTTCATTGGAGCGAACTTGTATTTTCAACTCAAAATCCCTATATTTTCAGCCCGCCACCCTTCAGAAGCTTTAAAAATGAGTCAAGAAGACATCAACGACACATTCCATTTCTACGATACAATCGGAGATGGAAAAATCGCAGCTTCTCAACTTCCAAATGCTCTTCGAGCACTTATGCTAAATCCAACTGAAGAATCGATCAATAAAATGACGAAACAATGGGAGAAAAAACCGGATACACGGATTTCGATTCAAGAATTTATGCCGATTTTTCAGGTATACTCATGTTTGCGCTCAAAATGCTCCAAATTTCCCCCGGAAAATGAAATTTCCACTTTCTATGTGGAATTCGGAGCATTTTGAGCCAAAAAACTGAACTTTTCAGGCAATGTCGAAGGAATGTGGAAGATCCACTTCTTTGCAAGAATTCCAAACACTTTTGTCGCATTTTGATCGAGAGGGAAATGGTTTTATTACGTTGGCCGAGTTGAGAGGAATGTTGAGCAATACTGGTGAGTTTGGGCTCAGAATGCTCCAAATTCTTAGCTGAAAATGGGATTTCTGAATTCCACGTGGAATTTGGAGCATTTTGAGTCCAAACTTGATTATTTTAATTTTAAATTTGAAGAGCTATAAAGAGCCCAAACAAGATTTCAGAAATTTTCAGATTTTGGCTGAAAATCGAGCCCAAATATACTCGTGTTTGAGCTCAAAATGCTCCAAATTTCGAGCTACAAATCAGATTTCCAGGCGAAAAGCTGACAAGCCGTGAAGTCGATTCTCTCCTTTTCGGCGTCGAAGAGATCGACGGAAAGATCAAAATCGATGATTTTCTTCAAAAACACATGCAAATTAAGTAATTTTTATCAATTATCAAGTTAATTAATTAATTAAATAAAGCTTTTTAAACCTTCAATTCACTAACAATAGTAACATGATTAATCTGCATTTTATTCGTCGAAAAAAATCGAGAAAACATCTGATTCCGAAGTTGTTTATTGATTAGAATCATAACAATCGGAGTTGAAACATTCAAAAAATCATAGCTCACAAATTGCCAGAGAAAAAGCGATGGATAATAATATGAGCAATCCGCGCAAAAAACCCATAAAAACCAAAATGAGCAAACTACACAGAAGCCAATAGTTATCCAAAATGTGACAAAACATAGGCAAAGTTCCGCTGATTTTTGGCGATTTCTAAGAGATTTCAATTTGTGAAGTGTGATTGCTGTGAAAATGAGCGTTGCAAAAATCGATATTGTTATGTAAATTGTCTGAAGTCGCGATAAACTCGCCCAACTTATTGCTCTTTTGTAGCTTGTTGCAAATCCACCAGCAGTAGATTCACCGTAAACCCTGCTCAAGATCAAGCTCCAAATCGCGCCGAAAGGCAGCAAAAAATTCAGAAGCAAGATCGGAGCTTTGAATTTATCCCAAAACCATTGATGGCTCATTGGAAACATTGTGCAAGTCATTCGATTCAGAGTTAGAATAACTTGACAGACGGCTTTTGATGCGCGAGAATAGTTCTCAATAACTTTGTGAGTTTTAAGAATAATTGAGTAATCGGAAAAAAATGGTGCTAGAATTGGGCAAAGTGGAGAGATATATAGGATAACTCGACCGAAGAATATATCGATTAGAATCATTATAAGACCCTGGAAGTGGAATATTAGCGATGCGTTGCGTGTGTGCGGCGCGGCTCCAATATAAAAAACGAAAAATGTTGTGCAAACACAACGACACTCCAAGAAGTGCGCTTGCCCGTTGTTTAGCGCAACTCGAGAATATTTTTATTTTTCATTTTTTTTTTGCTGGGTTTTCAGGTTTGCGGGGGAAAATTAGTGGATTTCAGTCAAAATCTGAATTTTTAGATGTTCTGGAATCATCTCTTCCAGCGGAAAATCCGAGGATTATCGAAAAAAGGTGGGTTTTTTCTATGGTACTTTAAAAATGCAAATTTTCTGATTTTCAGCTTGAAAAATTGATGAAAAATCGGATTTCAACGTGGAAAACTTGGAAGATTTCGAATTTCCGATGATTTTTGTGTGATTTGAGAAATAGAAGCGATTGGTGAGTTTTTTGGGGAGAAATTTCGAAAAAATTGAAAAAAATCGATAAAAATTTTGTGAAATTTGAAAAATACGCGTCGCGTGTCTGCGTCGCGGTTCAACATCTCCCTCTTCCTCCTCACCGTAATCAAATCAAAAATAAAAATACGAAAATAATTATTAGATAAATAAATCGATCGATATTTGAATAACATAATATATAACATATAAATGATCAAACATGCTCCAATGAACAAATAACCCGCCTGAATTATATATTTGAATATTTCAAAAAATGGATTATAGGATAAATCACAGGTTATCGGGTAGGATTTGTAGAAATCATCGGAAGAAGAGGAATTGCTCATTTTTTGCGGAGAAAGTTAAAGTTAGCAGAAAATTTCGAGATAAACTAGACTTGCTTCGAAATTTTTGATAATTATAAGCTTGTTGGTAAATAAAATAATATGTATGTATATAAAAATAATTATTGTGAGAACTGATAGCGACCGAAAATCACGATTTTTGGAATCTAGTTAGCCTAAATCATCGAAATTGATAGCGAATTTTTTTTAGAAAAGATGATAAATTGTTTAATGAAGCAAATTCTTGGAAAAAATGAAGATATATTTTTGCGATTCGCAAATTGTCAACCTTTGATGTTGAAGTTAAGTTGTGACTTAATTATAGAGCAACATAGGTTTTTGGCATTTATCAATGTGTGTTTTCAGCAAATAGAACTAACATGAGCAATGCGATAAATGAATATGATTTATTCACATCAATTCGAGCTAAGAACAGTGACTGATGTAGTTTTGGAATTATCAGAGATCCTTGAAAACATCTAATTCCTCAATTGCCGATTTATAATGATCATAACAATCGGAGTTCCCAACATCATTAAATCATAGCTAACCAATTGCCATTGGAAGATCCAAGGATTATCCCAGGAGCAATTCGAGCACAATGCCCAGAAATACCAAATCGAGGAAATAAACACGAACACTCCAGTTAACCAAAATGTCACAAAACATAGCATTTTCTCCACATTTTTTGCACGCTCTGACAGATTTTTGAGACTCCAGAAAGTTAGTGTTGAAAAAATCAGCGTCAGGACTATCGAAATAGTCACACATATCGATTGAAGTCGCGATAAACTCGCCCAACTTATAGCTCTTTTATAACTCGTATAGAATCCACCAAATGTAGATTTGCCATAAACTCTACTATGAATCAAACTCCAGATTGCGCCAAACGGAAGAGCGAAGTTAAGCAACATTGCTAGAACTATATATTTATCCCAATAATAGTTATGAGTAACGGGGAGCATTGTGCACGTCATCCGGTTGAGAGTTAGAATAACTTGGCAGACGGATTTCGAAGCTGCCACGTAGTTTTCGATGACTTTGTGAGATTTTAGGATGAATGAGTAATCGGAGAAAAATGGGGATAGAATTGGGCAAAGTGGAGGGATATTTAGGATAACTCGGCCGAAAAACATATCGGAGAGAATGCGGATAAGTGTCTGGAAGATCTTGAATTGGTATTACATTAACTTGGATTCTTCTACGAACCGTAATCAAGTCGAAAATGAAAATTCGAAAATAACTTTTAGACCAATAAATCGGTCGATATTTGAACAGCATAATATATAACATATAAATGATCAAACATGCTCCAATGAACAAATAACCCGCCTGAATTATATATTTGAATATTTCGAGAAATGGATTATAGGATAAATCACAGGTTATCGGGTAGGATTTGTAGAAATCATCGGAAGAAGAGGAATTGCTCATTTTTCGTAATCGTAATACATAGTAATGCGGAGAAAACTTTTGAGATATATAAACAAAAAAGGGTCTCCAAGAGAAATAATTGTGGGAATAAGATAGGCTTGAGCAATTATAAAGTGCAGGATACATCCAACCTAGTGTAAAACAACTGTAGTAACTGGTGTAACTCTAGAATCATCAGAGAGCCTCGGAAACATCTGAGCCCTCAATTGCCGATTTATAATAAGCATAATGATTGGAGTTCCCAACATCATTATATCATAGCTAACAAATTGCCATTGGAAGATCCAAGGAACGGTGCATTTAGCACATAGTGCCCAAAAATACCAAATCGAAGAGATGAAAACGAACACTCCAGTCAGCCAAAATGTCACATAACATAGCATTTTCTCGACGTGTTTGACACGGTCACTTAGGTTTTTCAGACTCCAGATAGTTAGTGTTGAAAATATGAGAGTTAGGATGATCGAAATTGTGACGCATATCGATTGAAGTCGCGATAAACTCGCCCAATCGATAGCTCGAATATAACCGGTGTAAAATCCGCCAAGTATTGCTCCCCCATAAACCCGACTCAACATCAGACTCCAAACAACGCCAAATGGTAGGAGAAAATTGAGAAGCATTGCTAAGGTTATATATTTATCCCAAATCATTTTATGACTTATTGGGAACATTGTGCAAGTCATCCGGTTTAGAGTTAGAATAACTTGGCAGACGGATTTCGAAGCTGCCACGTAGTTTTCGATGACTTTGTGGGATTTTAGGATGAATGAGTAATCGGAGAAAAATGGTGCTAGAATTGGGCAAAGTGGGGAGATATATAGGATAACTCGACCGAAGAAAATATCGAAGATGATTCGGATGAGGGTCTGGAAAAATGGGATAGGTTAGGGACCCTGAGCAATGCTGCAACGCGTGCTTGCGTAGCGGTTCAACAGAAAATCAACTATATTCTCAATACATAATCTTCGTACGTCATAGTACACTTTAAAATTAACATAAGCAACCGCGCGTCGCGTGTCCGCGTCGCGGTTCAACCCCTCCCCCTCCTCCTTACCGTAATCAAATCAAAAATAAAAATACGAAAATAATTATTAGATAAATAAATCGATCGATATTTGAATAACATAATATATAACATATAAATGATCAAACATGCTCCAATGAACAAATAACCCACCTGAATTATATATTTGAATATTTCGAAAAATGGATTATATGATAAATCACAGGTTATCGGGTAGGATTTGTAGAAATCATCAATAACTTCAATTTCAGAAGAATTGGAGCTTGTGCTCATTTTCTAAGTATATGTGTACTTTAGGTGTGTAAAACTTTTGAGAATATTTTTTTTTACCGAAATGTATGTGTGCTATAATTATAGGGTGTTTTCAAATGAACTTTCAAATTCGGCTGAAAAAAAATTTCCGCGTGACCTTTTCAAAATTTTTTTTGTTTCCCAAAAAAAATGCCAGAGCCCATTTATTTTTGATTATTTTTTGTGTGCAAAAATGAGCGACACTGAAACATTTACAGTAAGTTTTGACGAAAAAAAACCGGAAAAAGATTTGAATCTTCTCGCCGATTTTTCGACAGCTTGCTTGGTTTTGAGGTCACAGATTTCGATCTGATCTAAGATGTTTTTCGCCTCACTTTTTTTTCCCGATGTTGTTTTTATTTATATATTTATATGGGTGTTCGTTTTGGTTTAGGCTTATTCGGCCTGAAAAGAGGCCCATATAGGTTTAGGCTTTGGGATAGGCTTGAACTTAGCTTGTAGCCCCGGAGTTAAGTTTAGACCTTACTCTAGGCTTATTCACAGACCTAACCATAGGTCGTAAGCCTTTATCGTAGGCTTAGGTTTGTCTATAGGCTTAATTATAGGCATAGCTATAGGCTTAGGCTTGACATATGGCTTCTCTATAGGCTTGGGCTTAGCCATAGGTCTAACTATAGGCTTAGGCTTTTTCGTAGGGATAATTATAGGCCTAAGCTCAACCATAGATCTAACTGTAGGCTTAGGCTTCTCCAGAAGCCTTGGGGGCTCAGCCATAAGCCTAACAGGCCAAACCCGTTTTCCAGGCCCAAGACTTCAATCTTGACGAGTTGCGAAGACTCGAAGAATCGGCGCGAACCGCCGAAAGCATCTCAAACACCAGACTCGACGAGGAAATGGGCAAACGAGCCAAAGCGCGAAAACGAGCCGCGAGACAAGCGGCGGAGCTCACGGATTCATCCGCAAGCTCGGTTGCCGCACCTTCCGCTTTGGATGAAACGGATTGCGAGATTCCGGAAGCGGAAGAGAAGCAGGTTTCGCCGTCGAGAATTCCGGTTTTGCAGAAAGGTGAGCAATTTGGGCTCGAAATTCCACGTGGATTTCAGATTTTTCAGAAACTTTGTGAAATTGGAGCATTTTGAGTACAAAAAATGTCATGTTTAAGCTCAAAATGCTCCAAATTCCACGTGGCATCTGAAAATTTCGATTTTGGTCCGAAACTAGTCATGTTCGGGCTCAAAATGCTCCAAATTTTTGCAGGAACTCGTTCCTCATCATCCGTCACCGGTTCTCTCGCCACCACTACAAATCTATCCAACTACACTTCACGCATCCCACGTCCAAAAGCCAAACTCATCTATTTGCCACGTGGCAATTTGGAGCAATTATTATCGGACACCGAGTCCAATTGTACACTTTCGAGTTATACTGGAAATGAGCCGGTGAGTTTTTTTTGTGAGCTGAGCTCAAAATGCTCCAAATTTTGCGCATTTTCAGTCGCTCGCCACTTCAGAAATGGTTTCGCCCGGAGAAAATCACACTTGCCGAGATCATATTCCACCTCTACAACATTGCGATATTTCTACTGTGAGTTCAGAATCCACATGGCATTTTGAGCCCAAACACGAAGGTTTTTGTGCTCAAAATGCTCCGAATTCCACGTGGATCTCAGATTTTTCATTTTCAGCAGAGAATTTGGAGCATTTTGCGCCCGAAATTTGAAATTTTCAACAAAAATTGCATTTTTCATTAGAGCTCATTCAGAAAAATTATAGAATTTTTCATTACAAAATGTGATTCTCAACAGAGCGTACTTGCTATTTTTCATAATTCGAACCAAAAAACAAAAAAACGAGCAAGTTTGAGCTCAAAATGCTCCAAATTCCACGTGGAATCTGGAAATTCTAATTTCAGCCAGGTTTCTGGAGCATTTTGAGCCAGAAGCCCTCATATTTGGACTCAAAGTTCAGGTTTTTGGTTCGAAATATAGAAAATAGCACTCTATTGAGAATCACGCTTTGTAATAAAAAATTCTGAAATTTTTCTAAATGCGCTCTATTGAAAAATACAATTTTTGATGAAAATTTCGAATTTTCGAGATTCAAAATAGCTCAAAATGCTCCAAAAATTGAGCTCTTCAGAAAAATGCACACGAATTTTAATGAAAATCTAATCCTTCCAGATGTCTGAATCGCTAACCGAACAAAATTCATTGGAACAACCCGAACAATTGACAGTTTTGGCTGAAGGTGGCGGTGTTCAAGTTCAACTAAATCTATCCGCTCTGATTTCTGGTATGAATATGGAGGTGGCCGGGATCAAAATTGTATAAATAATCAAAAAATGATGATGATAACTCGATGTGTAATAAATTTTTGAATTTTTCAGAATTTTCTGCTCAATATTCGGAGCATTTTGAGCCCAAACACAAGTGAATTTGGGCTCAAAATGCTCGAAATGACACGTGCAATTCGAGAAATTCTCTGAAAATCACGAGAACTCCCAAGAACTTTTGATAAACTCTCTGATAATTAACGTATATTCACACCAAACGTGTTTTTTCTCATAATCATAACTTGTCACATAAAAAGAGTTGATTAGTTCCTAGAAACATTTTTTCTTCTCTTTTTTTGCTCTCAACAATACAAAATGATGTGTTTTCGAGCTCGCGGAGCAAAAATAGCGAAGCTACGGTAGGTTGAGCTCTTGAATACCTACAAATTTTTATGTGCACATTTTTATGTGAGATTCGAATTGAAATAGATTGGATTTGTCCGCACCGCGTCGCGAAAATGGGCGGAGCCACCTTAGAAATTGCACATTTTTCGGGTTTAAAAAGGGAAAGCAGAGCTCATTTCTTAGCTCAGGGCAGGTGTTTTTTTTCTGAAAATGAAAGACACTATTTATAAGTTGAATTCTGATTCGGAGCATTTTTATGTCAACAGCTTCAGCTTCGAATTTAGAACACTTTGAGCCCAAACATGAGCAAGCTTTGGATCAAAATGCTCCAAATCCCAAGTGGATTCTGAAAATCTGATTTTCAGCCAGACATTTGAGCCCAAAAATGCTCATGTTTGATATCAAATTTCAGGTTGAAAATTGGATATCTAGAATCCACGTGGAATTTGGAGCATCTTGAGCCCAAAAATGAGCAAGTTTGGGCTCAAATTGCTCCAAATTCCACATGGAATCTGAAAACCACCTTTTCAGCATGAAATTCGAAGCAAATTTCAGCGGTTTCTCTGCTCAACGCAGGTGAAAAGTTTCCAAAAATAAATAGAAATAGGTTCTAATTTACTCAAAACGCATTTTTTTCTGTGTCAAGGTCTAAACCATAACTTATTCATGAATTTCTTCTAGTTTTTTGTTCGTTGGAGCAAAAAGAAATTCGTTTTTTGTCGAAAAAACCGAACAATTGTCTCAGTTTTCGACTCTGGTTTTTGAGGTTTACGCTTTAAAAATCGGGAAAATTTTTTGAAATTTTCCGGAGGACTAGCTTTTGCTGATAGACAAACTAGTCCCCGGGTTGTTGAAGAAGCTTGAGATGCTCAAAATGCCACGTGGAATCTGAAAATCCTGATTTCACCTGAAAATTTGGAGAATTTCGAAACCAAACGTTTCAAATTCTCTAGATTTCAGGTTAATACCGGGATTTTCAGATCCAACGTGGAATTCTGAGCAAAACTGCTTCAAACCAAGCAGAGACTAGGATTTTTCACACGGGGACTAGATTTCACAACAATGCGAAACCTAGTCCCCTATTCTGTTTACTAGCCACAAATGTTCATTCAAAAAACCCACTGATCCGTGTACAAGCCGAAAATATCATCTTTCTCCGCCATTTTTTTCACACGGCATGTTATTTAGCGGCCGGAAATTGCTTATACCACGAAAAAAAAACACATAGATTTACCTACGTATGTATGCAAATTAGTTCCATTCACAGACTTTTCTATTCATTTTCAGACAAAAGCTGAGAAAGAAAGAAATGTCGAAGAGTTCAAACCTATTAAAAACTCATTTTCCCGCCCGTTTTTGCTTCTTCGAAAACGCGAAAATTAGACATTTTTGCAGTCTCGAAACAATGCTGGGTTCAAAGATTGTCGTGTTCGTCGTTTTTTGCTTGGCTGGAGCGAGTTTGGCCATTCCACAAAGTCCACTTATTGGTGAGTTGGGCTAACTTTGAAATCATCGAGAAAATGAGGGGTTTCTAATTGCCACGTGGAGAAGTTCACGTTTTATACGAAAAAAAACGTTGAAAAATGAATTTTTCAAGGAAAATCTAATTTTTAGCCTAAAATAATTTTTGAGAAGAAAATTTGGGCCTGAAAATTGATCTTAGGCCTAAATCAAGGCTCAAGCCTAACGTTATAGTTCTCAAAATTAAGCCTAAGATAAACTGCCAACCAGTTTTCCCGAAAAAGCTGAAATTTAAGTCAGAACTCTGATTCTAAGCATAAATCATGGCTTAAGCTCAACTAAATATAATGATTTTGTGCCCCTAAGCCCTTTATCAGTCCTAAATCTAAGCACCACATTCCAAAACCAAGATTTTACCTAAAACATCAAATCCCCCTTGAAAAATCAGATTTTTCCACCCGTTTTCCTCTGGAAATCCAAGTTTTCCCGATTCTCGAGCCAAAAAGCTTAGAGACAACACAATTTTCACCCGAAAAACGCCGAAAACCCCCAAAAAAACTGAAAAAAACAAAAAAATAAAAAAAAACCGAGGAAGCGCCAGCGAAACTCGAAACGCGCCAGTGTTTTGCAGCTGGCGTGTTTTGTGTGCGGAGGAGGAAATTTGAATTTTTCCTCGAAATCGCTCGTTTTTCTTGAATTTTACACATAGTTAGGCTAATTTCCGGTGAAACGATTGATTTTTCCATCCAAAATTCATGATTTTCCAGGTGTGAACATCGGTTGCACCCACAATTCCATCGAACAATTCTGCCATCCCGAACACATGTTCTGCATCAAAAGTGCGTGCAGTCAGTGCATTTTGAGAGATCGATACAATCCAACAAGTGAGTTTTTTGCATTTTTTGTCGAAAATTATCTAGAACTTTGATTTTTCACTGAAAAATAGAAATTTTATGAGAAAATTCGTTTTTTCCATGAATTTTTCATTAAAACACCCTCTATCAGGTGATTTTGAATAATTTATGAGAATTTTTGAAGAACATGAAAAATATTTTGAAAAAAATGAAAAAAAGTTTGCCGGGAGCAAAACCCGAACCTGGGTCTCCCAATTGGCAATCCAGAACTCTACCACTGAGCCACGCGCGCTTTTTTGCAGACTCGTTCTGCCATCGTTTGACAAATTGCGTCTGTTCGATCAGCAACGATGAGAATTGTGTGGAGAAAATTCAAAATACCTGCTTCTAAACCTGAATTTCACTGAACTTTGCTGAATGATGATGAACTTTGTTGAAGAAAGAAAAAACACGGCTGAAAATCGCAAATTTTCAGAAAAAATTTCGCAGACTCATCCCGTTAGGCTTCATCAACAACGAATAGGCAAACGCTTCAAAATCAGGCGTACTCGTTTTATTGAAGACGCCTGTCGGAATTGTGCGGAGTGTCGTTTGGTTTGGAAGGGGATTTGGAGCATTTTGAGCCCAAATATGATGGTGTTTGGGCTCAAAATGCTCCTAATTACACGTGGATTTCAAAATTACTAGCTTCCGATCAAATTCGGGCTCAAAATGCTCCAATTCCTGAGCTGAAACTGAAGATTTCAGATTCCATGTGGAATTTGGAGCATTTTGAGTCCAAAAATGATGGTGTTTGATTTCAAAATGCTCCAAATTCCTCGTAGATTCCAAAATTTTCAGAATCCACGTGGAATTCGGAGCATTTTGAGCCTAAACATGGTGGTTTTTGGGCTCAAAATGCTCCAAATTTCAAGCTGAAAGTAACAGTTTCAGATTCCACGTGGAATTTGAAGCATTTTGAGCCAAAACATGATGATGTTTGATCTCAAAATGCTCCGAATTTCACGTGACTTTCTAAATTTCTAGCTTCAGCTTGAAATTTGATGCATTTTAGCTCAAAATGCTCCAAATTCAACGTGGATTCCGGAATTTTCAGATTCCACGTGGAATTTGGAACATTTTGAGCCTAAAAATGATGGTGTTTGGGCTCAAAATGCTTCAAATTTTGAGTTAAAACTGAAATTTTCAGAATCCCCGTGGAATTTGGAGCATTTTGAGCCCAAACATCACTATGTTTAGGCTCAAAATGCTTCAGAAACCACGTGAATTCGGAAAATCCTAATCCACGAGGAATTTGGAGCATTTTCAGATCAAATTCGGGCTCAAAATGCTCCAAATTCTGAGCTGAAACTGAAGATTTCAGATTCCACATGGAATTTGGAGCATTTTCCTTCAAAATGCGAGCTCAAAACCCCCGATTCCCTCAAAAAACATACGGACCCCTTGCCCAAAACTCATCAAAAATTCCATAAATTTTTTGATCATCCCACAGCTTATCCCAAAAATGTGCCATAAATACTAAAATGATAGAAAAATAGAGAAAATATTTTTTGGAGAGCTGCCGAAACTGAGCAAAAATGCATTAGATTCAGCTCGAGCTTCTTCTGGTGCGCGAAAATGGAAAAATGTGTAAAACAATACCCCCCTGTTCTCTGCGTCTCTCCAAAATCCACACTCTCTCTCTCTCTCTCTCGCTTTTTTCATGGGAGGAGGACCAAAAAGGGCATACTGTAGTGGGCAAGCGCGAAATTCGATATTTTTTTGTTTGTTTTGGAATTGGCGCACATTGGAAATGGGAAATGGTGAAATTGGTGCACTTTTTAAAGGAACATGCAGGTTTTGAGCCCGATTTTCGGCTCAAAATGCTCAAATATTTACGTGGAATCTGAAATTTTCAGAATGAGCTTTGAATTTGGAGCATTTTGAGCTCGAACATGCTTATATTTGAGCTGGATTTAAAAATTTCAGATTCCACGTGGTATTTGGAGCATTTTGATTCCAAACTGGGGCATTGCTCATGTTGATTTTTTAAATCTGAAAATTTTCTGGAAAAGCCGAAGACAAACATTGCTCATATTAACTGAAAAAAATTGTTTTTCAATTATTTTTTTAGATTGCTCATATTAGATAGTTACTCTTGAAATTTTCAGAATTTTTTGGCTGAAATCGCAAAATCGAGCCCAAATTTGATCATTGCTCATATTAATTTTTGACCTGAAAATTTTCTGGACAAGTCTAAGACAATCTTTACATTGCTCATATTAACTTTTAAAAAATTCAAGAAAAAAAATTAATTATTTTTGAGATTGCTCATATTAGATAGTTACGTTTGAAATTTTCAGATTTTTTGGCTGAAATTGAAAAATTTAAAAACCACGTAGAATTTGGAGCATTTTGAGCCCAAATATGAGCATTGCTCATATTAATTTTTTGATCTGAAAATTTTCTGGAAAAGTCCAAGACAACCTAACTATTGCTCATGTCAACTTTTAAAAAATTGAAGAAAAAAAAATTAATTATTTTTTGAGATTGCTCATATTAGATAGTTACTCTTGAAATTTTCAGAAAATTTGGCTGAAATTGAAAAATGTGAAATCCACGTGGAATTTGGAGCATTTTGAGCCCAAATATGAGCATTGCTCATGTTAATTTTTAAATCTGAAAATTTTCTGGTAAAGTCTAAGCCAATCTTTACATTGCTCATATTAACTATAAAAAAATTCAAGAAAAAAATTTAATTATTTTTTTCCATAAAATTTGAAATTTTCAGAAAATTTGGCTGAAACTGAAAAATTTGAAAACCACGTGGAATTTGGAGCATTTCGAGCTAAAAAAATGCTCCAAAACCACGTTGATTTCAGATTTTTCAGTTTCAGCTCAAAATTGAGAGCATTTCGAGCCCAAACTAAACTATATTTGAGCTCAAAATGCTCCAAATTTTGAGCTAAAACTGAAAATTTCGAAATCCACGTAGAATTTTGAGCATTTTGCGCTCAAAAATGATGAGAAAAAATCCCTCAAAAATTCAAATTTCCAAATTTCTTCTCGTTTTTTCCCCACACAAAAACTTTCATTTTCCTCACCCAAAAATAAACTTTTTCTGGCTCAATTTTCTCCCGAAAATGTTTTTTTTTTTTGTGCTCCAAAAATGACCCTTCACACTTTTTTTTTGGAGAGAAAAGAGCACATGAAAATGAGAGAGTGTGCAGAGAAGAATGGAGGGGCGGAGCCCTCTATTTTTGCTACTTATTTTCTCCTCTTTTCTTCAGACTTAGACTAACTCTCTGCGAATTTTTCTGTTTGGCCGCGAAAAATGGTTCGTTTTTTTTTGAAAAGGGTCCCTTGGGTGATTTTTTGGAAAAAAAATTTGAAAAATGTGCAAAAATTTGGTGTTGATAGATGAACTTTCGAATTTCTTACAGTAATTTTGAAAAAAAGTTCCAAAAAATCTTGTAGATCAAAAAATTGTGCACCTTGAGAATTGTAGGGGTTACTGTAGAAGAAGTACTGTAGGCATTTCTAAATAAATTTGCATTGATTACTGTAGAGGTACTGTAGCTTTCACATTTCTCAGAAATAAGAGTACTGTAGAAACGAAAAAATCTGGAAGATCAAAAAATTGTGCCACTTGAGAATTGTAGGGTTACTGTAGAGATACTGTAGATCAAAAATGTTTGGCTGAAAAATTCTGAAGATCTAAAAAAATTACTGTAGCTACAGTACTCCTGGTAGATCACTGATTTTCCATCCCACTGAATTTCTTCTCCCCCCAATTCAAATACGCTCCAAATGATTTCGGCTAACTCTCGGGGCAGCATTTCCGGTTTCCGGTAACACACCTGTTTAGGTTTTGAATTTGTTGAGGCGTGAACCAACAACAACAACAACATTTCCGTTAGGAATACGGGGCCAAAAATCCCGATTTTCGGACCTTTTTAGGCCGTTTCAGACCCGATTTTCAGGCCTTTTTAGGCCCGATTTTCAGGCCCGATTTAGGCCCTAAATCCCTATCTTTTTTGCAGAGAGAGGTGATTTCGATTCATATTGGACAAGCCGGTGTTCAGATCGGAAATGCGTGTTGGGAGTTGTATTGTTTGGAGCATGGTGAGTGCGGCAGACGGCTAGAGGAAGGGGGTTAGAGAAGGAGAGGAAGTGAGAGAGAGAGAGAGTGCAGAGAAGTTAGAGAACACTAGATAACGAGAGGGTCTAGAGAAGCTAGAGACGCAGAGGGGCTTGCATAGAGAGCGTAAAATTTCGAGAGAGTCCAGAGAAGCCAGCGAGCCCCAAATTCAAATTCCAGGAATCCAACCCGACGGTCAAATGCCTTCGGACAAATCGCTCGGCGGTTCCGACGACTCATTTTCGACGTTTTTCTCGGAAACCGGATCCGGAAGACATGTTCCACGAGCTGTTATGGTCGATTTGGAGCCGACTGTTATTGGTAGGACATTTTTTTTTGAATTCGGGGAGGTTCCTGGGCTCGAAAAGGCTTCAAAAATCGACTCTAGGCCTAAAATTTGCCATGGAAAACTTCCTGGGCCTAAAAAGGCTTCAAAAATCGACTCTAGGCCTAAAATTAGTCATGGAAAACTTCCTGGGCCTAAAAAGGCTCCCAAAATCGATTCTAGGCCTAAATTTTACCCCAGAATCGACTCCGGCCTCAAAAATCACCCCAAAAAGGCCCTTAGGCCTGAATTCTATCTCTGAAAGGTTCCTAGACCCAAAATGTACCATGGAAAACTTCCTGGGCTCAAAAAAATCGACCCCGGGCTCATTTTTCACCCCCGATCCAATCCCGGGCATCAAAAATCATCCCAAAAAGTTCCCAAGCCCTCATATTTGTTATTCATGACTTTTCCTTGTCTCAGTTTTTGGCGAGGATCTTCTCAAAAATTCATTGAAAAATATTTATATCTTATGTTATATATGTATCTTTGTACTTTTTATGCTTTTTATGGGTAGATCAAAAAATTGCGCGCCGAAAAAAAAAAAAATGTTTTTTCGGCTTCTCAGCTTTTTTGGGTTAGAATGTAATTAGTTTTCTCTCGTCCTCTTTTTTTTTTTTGAAAAAAAAAGAACAGAAAAAAGAGCCGGCCGGAGCCGGGTTTTTGCACTTTAATGGAAAATAAATGAGATGAGGAGCAGAAGCAGTAGAATTCGAAATTGATGTTTGCCGAGCAGCACAAAAATTTGGAGCATTTTGGGAGGGAAATTGAAGGGAAAATGAGTCAGGGAAAGATTTTGGGGTGAATTTGAGCCCAGAGGAAGGTTTAGAGGCCTTTTTTGAGCCTGGTGATAGTTTTGGGCTCAATTTTAGGCCGATTATTGGTTCTAGGGTAAAAAACAGCCCTAAAATGAATTTCGGGGATAAATTTGAGCCCAGGAAAGATTTCGGGCCTAATTATAAGCCTAGCATGGATTTTAGGAACTTTTTAAAGCCTATACTGTAAGCTGGAATGAATTTTAAGCCTAGAGTCAAATTTAGAGTAAATTTTAGGGTTAGGAGCATGTTTAGCGTCAAATTTGAGCCCTTTCAAGTTTTCTCGGATATTAATTTTAAGCCTGGACCAATTTTAAGCGTTGGATTTTTGCGGACATGAAAAATTAGCCCAAGTCCAATTAACTTTCAAGTAAAATCTAGATTTTTGGGCTAACACCTCCCAACGGACCAAAAGTCCACTCCGTACCATATTTGCAGACGAAATCCGCACCGGCACCTACCGCTCCCTTTTCCATCCGGAACAATTAATCACCGGTAAAGAAGATGCGGCAAACAACTACGCTCGTGGACATTACACCATCGGAAAAGAGATCATCGATCTAACCTTGGATCGAATCCGTAGATTGGCTGATAATTGCACGGGACTTCAAGGATTCCTTGTTTTCCATTCGTTTGGCGGTGGAACTGGAAGTGGATTCACCTCACTTTTGATGGAAAGATTATCAGTGGATTATGGGAAGAAGGCGAAACTGGAATTCTCGATTTATCCAGCTCCCCAAGTTTCGACAGCAGTTGTTGAACCTTATAATTCGATTTTGACAACTCATACAACTTTGGAGCACTCAGATTGCTCATTTATGGTTGACAACGAAGCGATCTATGACATCTGTAGACGCAATTTGGATATTGAACGTCCTAGTTACACGAACTTGAACCGCCTCATCGGCCAGATTGTTTCCTCAATCACAGCATCACTGCGATTCGATGGAGCCTTGAATGTGGATCTCACTGAATTCCAGACCAATCTTGTGCCATATCCCCGAATTCATTTCCCACTCGCCACTTTTTCGCCGGTTATTTCGGCCGAAAAGGCGTATCATGAGCAATTGTCGGTGGCCGAGATCACGAATATGTGTTTTGAGCCGCATAATCAGATGGTGAAGTGCGATCCGAGACATGGAAAATATATGGTGAGTTGGGGCTGCTAGAGTCTATTCATTATATGAATCATAATGGTCTAAGACGAACAGAATGATATAAATTTTGATGACTTTACGTTATCCATAGGTGATTTAACGAGGTTTAGTCGATAAGCCGAGTCGATCGATTAAACGTCGCTAAATCACTTATGGATAACGTAAAGTCATCAAAATTTATATCATTCTGTTCGTCTTAGACTATTATATCCTATGAATAACATTAAAACCCAATATTTCAACTGAGTTTCTTAAAAAACTTGAAAATGTCATTTAGTCGATGCCCAACTATTGTCGAAATTGAAAAATGTGGCCGCCGTAAAAAGTGAAAACCAACTGAATGAATGAAAACAACTGGACTTCGTCAGTCGCGTGCGGTTGTGCGGCGCGGTCGGAAAAGAAGGGAAGAAAATGAATCATTGTTTTCGGGCCGCGCCGCACAGCCGCACGCGACTGACGAAGTCCAGCACTGATTTTCATTTTTACGGCGGCCACATTTTTCAATTTCGACAATATACCTCACAGTAAATGTTTTCCTCAGGCCGTCTGCCTTCTCTTCCGCGGTGACGTCGTTCCAAAAGACGTCAACGCCGCCATCGCCACCATCAAAACCAAGCGAAGCATTCAATTCGTCGACTGGTGTCCAACCGGTTTCAAAGTCGGCATCAACTACCAGCCACCTACTGTAGTGCCGGGCGGAGACTTGGCCAAAGTTCCACGAGCTGTATGCATGTTGTCGAATACAACTGCGATTGCTGAAGCCTGGGCTAGACTAGATCACAAATTCGATTTGATGTATGCCAAGAGAGCGTTTGTGCATTGGTGAGTTAGGAAAAAGTTTTCGGCACCAAACAGAAAATCCCTTTCCAGGTACGTTGGAGAAGGTATGGAAGAAGGAGAATTCTCAGAAGCTCGTGAAGATTTAGCGGCTTTGGAGAAAGATTATGAAGAGGTTGGAGTTGATAGTTTGGAGGATAATGGTGAAGAAGGGGACGAATATTAATACAACGAGACAAAAATTAATTAATTAACTCATTGACAACGCTTTAATTGCTTTTATATGCTTCTATGAATCGATCGATAAACTTTTTTGTGTTCAGCGAAAATCGAGAAAAAAATTGACGATAGGTTCCCCTGCGCGAGAACCCGAAAATTTCCACCAAAATTTGATTTTTGGCTGAAATTTTGAGGTTCAGGCAGAAGCTTTCTCAATTTTGATTAATTTTTCAGTTTCAAATTTGAATTTTTCAAAAAAAAAAATTGACGATAGGTTCCCCTGTGCGAGAACCCGAAAATTTCCACCAAAATTTGATTTTTGGCTGAAATTTTCAGATTCAGGCGGAAGCTTCTTAAATTTTGATTAGTGTTTCAGTTTCAAATTCGAATTTTTCAAAAAAAAAATTGACGATAGGTTCCCCCGTGCGAGAACCCGAAAATTTCAGCCAAAATTTTATTTTTGGCTGAAATTTTCAGATTCAGGCGGAAGCTTCTTAAATTTTGATTAGTGTTTCAGTTTCAAATTTGAATTTTTCAAAAAAAAAAATTGACGATAGGTTCCCCTGCGCGAGAACCCGAAAATTTCAACCAAAATTTGATTTTTGGCTGAAATTTTCGGAAGAAAATCAAGCAAAACATCCACGAGAGATTAAGGATAATTGAAAAATGACAAAAGATTCTAGTGGATAAAAACCACTCTTTACAAACAATAAATACAACGAGAGTATGAAAAGCAACCGATTTATTGATCGCAAATCATTCTATAACAAGATTGGGACGGTTTAAGACCGCCCAGAGACAAAACAAACTATACAAATCTACAAAAACAAGGAAAAAAAACCCAAACCTCTTCGAAAACTTGAAAAATGAAAGTAAAAACCGAAAAGGCGCACCACAAACGCGCCAGTGCTTTGACGTTGGCGTGTACTGTGTGCACTCGCGGCTATTTGAAAAAAGGATTTTATTCGTACGACTGTGAATTTGAAAATTTCAATCAAAAATCGATATTTGGCTGAAATTTACGGGTTCTCGCACAGGGGAACCTATCGTCAATTTTTTTTTGAATAATTTAAATTTTTAAATTCTCAAAATTTGCCTGAATTCAAAATTCCAGCCAAATTCGTGATTTTAGAACGCAAAAATACAAATTCTTCATTACCCATCAATCGAATACAAAAAAAAGCGAGAAATACAGATTGTGGATGCGAGTATCAAAGATTTAGAATAAAGCGAGTATGGGGGTAGGTGAAGGATTCCGGCCGATCATTTTTTCTTGTCTTTTTCATTACCATGATCTCCTTTGTTTCCGCCGCTGCCGGTTGTGTCAACCGTATGGAGATCAAGAAAACCAAGTGATGGATCCTCTCGTAAAACATTGCTTCGATCAACGCATCGATCTAAATGAAAATAAAAATGAGGAGTAAGACGACAAAATCTGATTTTCTCAAAAGATCGGGCCCGCTCTGAAGTTCTGGGACCTTCGCCAAAATTTTGAATTCGCGCAAAAAAAAAAAAAACACCCTTGTCAACTGAGAAAAAACTTACCGCTGGCACTTGGTTCAGCAGCTGCAGGTGGTGGCGCATCAGCAGGGACCGGAGCAGCTGCAGGTGGTGGCGCACCAGCAGGGACCGGAGGAGCAGCAACAACTGGAGTAGGAACAACTGGGTTTGCAACAGGTCCGGCGGCTGGAGAAGCTGTTCCCGATGCTGAAGCAGTTACAGCTGTAGCAGCTGGTGCCGGTTTGCTGGTGCCAATAACTATTTGTGGCTTATTAGAGTTGGAATCTGAAAAAACAAAAACATTAGCTAAATTTTTCACCAATAAAATATTCACCTTTATTCTTTTTCTTGAAGCAGAGCTTCTTTTTGCAATAGCAAAAGAGAAGTGCTGCAGCAATTAAAAGAACAAGAACAACAGCAACAATCACAATATAGGCCCAATCAGGAAACTGGAACTCATCTTCGGTTTTGACAGCTTTTGGTGGTGTTTCAGCGCCAAGAACATAATTCATGCTGGAAAAATTGATATTGATTTTGAGATTCCAGAATTTCGAAATTTCAACTTACAATGTGCCAGTGACGTTTTTGAGTTCAGCAGGAGGGGATGTTTCTGTAAACGCGAGAATATTTTATGGAAAATTAAATAGATGATTGAAACTTACGAGATACATCGATACTAGCAACATTTTCATAATTCAATGAAATGATCCCAGGATCTTTCTTGTTGTCGAATCGAATCATGAAGAATTCGAATTTCGAATCGAGTTGTGCATTTTTCCATTGGAGAGCATAATCACAATCGTCTGCGATTTTTCCCATGTGTCCAATGACTTTGATGCTGTCATAGTTCCCCACGGCGCTATCATCTTTTAATTTTTTGAGACTTTCCTCAAATTTTTCGCATGATACCTTATCAGTTTCTGCAATAAATATGTTCATATTGAATTTTTTGAAAAGTTCTTACTTTTTGAATTCTCAGATATTTTGTCCACTATGTTCTTAAGTTCTCTATTGTCAATCACCGAGCTGTGTGGAATAAAATAGTAGCCAGAAGTTATATTTGCATGTTGTGGAACCCAGCAAGCAGTTTGTCGAACAACAAATGTCATCTTTTCCCTCTACAAATTTTCTTTTAGTTTTCTTTGTATAATTTCCTGGAAAACTTACATCTGCGTCAGATGCATCATAACCAATAGTAAACAACAAAAGTGTCCGCGGAACATTCACGTCTTTCAACTTCGGATTTTGTTGTTGTGGTTGACAAGTTGGAGTATTCTTTTTAGCATTTACAGCGATAATGAAAGCATAGATCAAAATGATGACAATTGAACATCTCATCATAATTTCTCTGATGCCCTTTTGGAATATTTCAAATCGGTGTTGGTTGCAAAATGGCAAAACCCGTCAGACTGATTCATTTTATAGACGAAAATAAATAGGACACGGCTGCCACGTCACACGTTCCACGTCACAGCATTCGAAAAAACAAAAATGATGACGTCTCACTAAAATGTGTGCAATTTTTCGTCAACGTGTTTGCAGAAATGTGTACCGTATCACGCGCGCTTCAAAAAATAGGAAAAATAAGTTTTCAACGTCGATTTCAGAGCTAGATTTTTGTGTTGAAGATTCTTTGAAGAATTATATCAATTCAAACTCTATGAAAAATCTGAAAATATCAGTTTTTGAACCTTCACTTCTATGAAAAATGGCTGAAAACTCTCTGGAACTACTTGAAGTTCTCAAATTTTCTGGAGATCGTTCAAAGAAAAAAAACAAATTCAAAAGGCAATAAATTCATCTCTCAATTAAAAATGGCAATCAAAAAAATCAAATTAAAAAAAGTCCCGAGTATACATAATTAATGTTCCAAAATTCTCAAATTTCCCGAAACAATCTTATTTTCAAGAATACTTCCAGGCGGAATATCAATTCTTTCACCATGATTCGCAATTATAATAACAGTTCCTCGCAATGACACATCTTTTCCAAACCAAACATCACCGGAAACCGTCAAATGATCGAGTTCGAGAAGATCGGGCGATCCGTTGAATCTTGCCAAATAATCTTTGACTTTATCGAATGATGAACCAAGTTTGACCAATGGTGTTGATGGGAATGATCTTTGATGTGAAAGTGTCAGACTTCCATTATCGATATCGTATAAATTTGACATCAAAAGCAAAAGATCCGAGGTTTTCTTGACTGGAAGGAAACGTGCTCGCGGAACATTGATACCAACTGCACCGCGGAATGATTTGATTGCGGCACCGGCGGCTGTTTCGAGTTGAATTACATCGAGTCCACGATCCAAGTGTTTTGGATTTACGATAACCTGGAAAATGGGATTTTTGTAAAAAAAAAGATTTTCCCGTGTGTTTGACAAAAAAGACTCACCTCCATCTCCAATTGATTCTCCTTCACAACTCGTTTCATCGCATCCAATTTCGCCCACAAATTATTTGTATTAAAAATACGGAATTTGCTAATCGATTTGAACTCATCCACATAATCTTTTGGCACTTGAGCAATTTCCAATAACATAAGCCGTCCTTCGTATTGAATCAAAGTTCCTCCTTTGACATCAGCACGTGTTTTGTTGGTGACTTCCATCAAGAATTCGGGCTGAACTTGTCCGGCGGTTGGGTTGAGCACGAAATTCAGGATTTGCAAATCGACTGTGGCTCCCATGTTATCGATATTGGATAGGAAACAATATTCTTTTCCATCGGCCAAGAATTTGTCCAAAAGTCCCGAGTTGTGGAAAGCCTCGTAGAAGTTACCATGACCAGGTGGATACCAGCTGAAAATTCAATTTATAGAAAAACGTTTTTTCAATTATTTTTCAGACTTGAAAATTTCTGGAAATAACTTTAAAATATGTAAAATCAGTTTGCACAAAATCCTATGCATTTAAACTTCCTATTCAACCCCGAAATCCCACGCATTTTTTTTCTGAAGAAAAAACGGCAACGCCAGTTTAAAGGGACATGAACCGTTTGTAATGGAAAAACTCAGATTGGCTGAACCATATGAAAAGTTATATACACCATTAGAATCTACGTAAAAAACTGCATCGAAATAAGGTTCGAGTGGTGGATTTAGTGTAACTTTTTTCTCGCGGTATTCGTGACGGGACCCTATTGCTTTTTTGAAAAAATTTCCTTTAAGAGAGAGCGTGCGAAAAAGAGAGACGCTATTGCGCAGAGATATTTTGTGTGCAAACACGCTGACGCACAAATGCACCACACACGTAGGGGTTCGCACCGTAGGTTTTTCAGCAATTTCCTCGATTGAAAATACGTGATCCCTCAAAACAACCGAAAATTTGAAAATTTTCGAAAAAAAATTGAAAATAAAAAATCAAGGCGCACATATTTTTTCACACGGGTCTCGCCGCGACGTGTACTTCTCTCGGATTATTTTTCATTTTTTTTTTCGAAAAATTTCAAAATTTCGCATTTTCGCATTAAAACACCCCCAAGCTTGACAAATTTCATATCAAAATGTAGAGAAAAAACTCACCATTCATTATCCTCTCCCTCCAAACTCTTAACAATTGGCATCAAAGTTTCACGATTGATTCTTGGGTATTGCGATTGTGAGAAAGTGTGAACACTGACTTTGACATTTGCATATTTGCGCAACACTTTTTCAGTATCTTCGTTGGTGTTGAACGAATTCATCAAAACCAATGGAACATCAACTCCATACGTTTTGTTGAGTGTCTGCAAAATTTTCCACTTTTCTTTGTTATTTTGGGGAAATCTAGTCTACCTGAATTTGTTGCATCGTCAAATCCAAGAAGGTGAGGTCGTTTCTGACGGAAATGACAGATTTCGGCCCCTTACATCCCATCGATGTTCCCAATCCTCCATTGAGTTTGACGACGACCAATTTGTTGAGTTGGGCGGCGATCAAATCACGATCGGTGACTGGTGTAAGCTGGAAATTGGGGAATTCAGTGTTTTTTCGAAACGTGAACGTGACATTTTCCCAATTTTATTCGAATTTCTATCATTTTTAGTTGATTTGAAAGGAAAAACGTTCAAAAACCAGATTTTCGGCTTAAATTGTAGCGAGTTTCAGTTTTCTCCCATCAATTTGGGGATTTTGGCGGGAAATTCCAACTATAGGAAAATTCAATAGGAAAACTAGAAAACTTCATTATTCTGGGTACGAATTCATAAAAGTGGTGTACCAAAAATTAGTGAAGAAAATTTTTTGGTACGCATTATTGTTGAAAAATGTGGGAGCCGTGAAAAATAACAACCAGTGCACTTTACTTCGTCAGTCGCGTGCGGCTATGCGTCGCGGTCGGGAAACAATAAATCATTTGTTCCTTTGTTTCCCGACCGCGACGCATAGCCGCACGCGACTGACGAAGTAAAGTGCACTGGTTGTTATTTTTATGGCTCCCACATTTTTCAACAATAATGCGTACCAAAAAATTTTCTTCACTAATTTTTGGTACACCACTTTTATGAATTCGTACCCAGAATAATGAAGTTTTCTAGTTTTCCTATTGAATTTTCGTATAGTTCGAATTTCTCGCCCAAATTCCCTCTCAAAACTCACATTCTTATACGGTCGAATCGATCCCTCGGGCAATGGTTCGATTTTCTGCCAATCGACCGTCGGTTTGGCGCGCAAAAATCGCGCAAACAAATTTCGGAATCCCGACAATTCGGTGCGATTCAACTCCAATTTTTCGGCACTGGATGTTGACAAGAGTTTCGCCAACTCGCCTTCGAGCGATCCCAATGTTTCGCGTTTCGTTGACGATTTCCATTCTTCAGAGCTCTGTAAATTTGGAGATTTCTAGGGTTTTCAGCACTTTTGAGGGGCCCAAGTTAAGTTAACTCTCTATTTTTGGACCCTAGACAATATTTTACCTCCTCAGCTTTATGATCAATTGAATGTAAACGATGCACTGGTTGTGGAACCATTTTATATTATAGATTAAGTCTAGAAAAAAAAGTGTCCAGATTAAGATCCAAACAATAAGGCGCGAGATAAAAATGAAATTTTCTGGTGGACGCAAAAAAATCCGATAAGATGCGTGATGCGCAATAAAGATGATGATGAGAAACCGGAATTTGATAGAAGCGGGATTGGCAGAACAAAAATAACAATACTTTGGGAAACACAAGGGGAGATGATGATAGGTTTTATGTTTTATAGGATACCACGTGTCAGATGACCCTATAAACTACAAAGAACAATCTTTTCGTGAGATTTTTCAAGTTTTTTTTTGGGGGAGGGGGGTGGTTTTGTAGGTTATATCTTGTTGATTATGCGAATATTCAAGTGCGCTCTATTGAGAATCCGGCTATTCTTCGAAAATCAGCATGGTAGCTCCGATTTTTCGTCATCTCCATCCAAAATTCGCGAATTCACCCGTTTTCATATAGAAATCGGCCTGTGCGCCCTATGGAACACGTGGTTTTTGGGACCTTTTAGCAAATTCGATCTAACGAAACTAGTTCTTATGAATTATGGTATCTAAATTAGAAAATTGCAAGTGCGCTCCATTGAGCATAAGGTCTTTCTCTCAAAACTTCAAATTCATATAGCTACTTGGTATCAAAATGATCGTGCCAAGTAACATTCACAAAAAAAATCAGAAAATTGCAAGTGCGCTTCATTGAACATAATGTTTTTTCATATAAAAATTCAAATTCCTATAGCTATTTGGTATCAAAACGTTCCCCAGCTCAAAACTCAACCAACCTTCGTATTTTCTCTCAATGACATCAATCTATTTCTACTCGAATTCGCTGGAATTCCTAGAGAATTTGTCGAAAACGAAACGTTCATTGTATATGTTTTTCAACACACGAAATAAAATGATTGTTTCATTTCTTATCATGTGGTTTTTTATCGATATTGAAAATGTGTGTATTAAAAATTCGCTATCACCCCCTTTTCTCACAAACAACAATAATATTGTGATCTGTTCTCAATGGAGCGCATTTGCAAAAAAAAACTCACTTCTTTTCCCATCTTTATCGGGTCAACTAGCAAATATTTCTTTTCAAAAATGACAAAAATACAAAAACTGGTATCCCTTTAAACGTGTCAACAATAGATAGAGAGTGTTAGAGAAATAGACAAATTTTCAAATAACAACTGACTTTTCGGCCGAACAACAGAAAATAAATGTTGAAATGAAAAGTGCAAATAAATGATTGAGAGATGATTTTTTGAGGAGGATTTGTTGGAAATGAGCCAGAAAAATTAAAATTTAATCTAGAGGTCACGTAAATTTGAGGCGGAGAAGCTCAAAATTCGAATTTTCGCACGAAAAACCCGGCTACCCCAATTCTTCTCAAAATACAATTCTACCTACAAAATACACAGTGTTTTGTACACAAACATCATTTTATGTCCATATTTTGATAACAAAACACTAATAGCCACAAAATACAAAGAAAGTCTTATCAATAGAGCGTAAATGCTCAAAAAAAAAGAAGAATTAATTTTGAAAAATGAAATTTTCGTCCGATATTTATATACGAATGTTTTTGGCGTATTTGTTTTCTCCCACAGGAGGCACGGCCTAATTTTTCTCGTCATTTTAAATAAACAAAATTTTCTTCCTTCAAATTTTGGCTGTGCGGTCTAAGAAGAGCAAAAACATTGTTTTCACCTTTCACCTACGCAAAAAACGAAGATCGGGTACGAAAACTCGAAGGTTTTTGTTGACTTTTTAGGAGGCGAAAAGTACAGAAACATTTTTTGCTGGTCATTTTTTGAACTCGCCGAAATATTCTTTGATTTGAGCTAGTTTTCTTCGAAATTCGGAGAATTTTCGTGTAGTTCTCTCGGAAAAGCTGATATTCTAACGAAAAAATTCGAATTTTCTCGAAACCCGCCATTTTTTCGTGTAGTTCTCTCGGAAAAGCTGAAATTCTAACGTAAAATTCGAAAATGTCAGTGAATCGCCATTTTTTCGTGTAGTTCTCTTGGACAAAATCAAATTTCGTCACGAAAATTCAAATTTTCTCGAAACCCGCCATTTTTTCGTGTAGTTCTCTCGGAAAAGCTGATATTTTAACGAAAAAATTCAAATTTTCTCGAAACCCGCCAATTTTTCGTGTTGTTCTCTCGGAAAAGCTGATATTCTAACGAAAAATTCTAATTTTCTCGAAACCCGCCAATTTTTAGTGTAGTTCTCTTGGATAAGCCAAATACTACGTGAAGATTCACTTTTTACTAGAAAACTAGCGAAATTTCGCAATTGCACTCCGTGTAGTTCTCCCGGACAACCTGGGAACCCCTTAGCGACTTACCTTAACTTCCATTTCGCTGACCATCGACGCGCAGCCAACACTTGGATGTCGTTGAGCCATTTTTTGTGGAGCAAAACCGAAAAATTCCATCATTGGATGCTTTTCACGAAAAAGTGACGAGAAAAATCGATTTTCAGGAAAAAAATTGCGGAAAAAAGCGTTCGCGCGGTGCAAAAATGTAGATCAAAAATGAAAATTCTTCTCAAAATTTCGGATTTTTTGTTGTTGTCAAGCTTCTGCTTCTAGCTAGAGAGAGATGAGAGACGCAGAGAGTTAGACGAAAAACGGACGGCGCACGTTTCTTCAGAAAACTCACAGAGCAACAATAATTTATTGGGAAAAATAAAAAGTGAATCTTTGGTAAGAAAAAAAGTAAGTAGGTTAGCAATAAATAAAATTTCACAAAAATAAAAATGTTAGACCGGATTTTGATTGTAAGGGGTTTGATTTAACAGAAAGGGGTACCTAAGGACTAAAATAAAAAGGGGAAAATGCAATTTTTCACAATAATTTCACATAATTTGCTGGGAACAGGCCGATTTGTCCATTTGGCGATTTTCCTTTCCACCAACCTTCGTCAACCTGTAAAATTAGATTTTTTTTTAATTTTAGAGAAACTTTTTGAAGGCTTCTAGAAGCTGTTCTGAAAATTTATGAGCTTATAAGGAATCTGGATTTCTAATGAAATATATATTTTCTAGTATTTTCCAACCCGCTGATCACAATTCCATTGTCAAAAATTGCAAATCTAAACTTCTAATATGAGTTATTTTTTGAAAGTGGCTTTGGGAGGTCAGAATAGATTTCGAGATGGTTTTCATGAAAATCTGATAGAATAGGGTTGTTTAGAAGGCTCGATTACATATTTTCCTGGGTCTCGTGGCGAAAAATCGATTTTCCCTGGGTCCTGAAGCGGAAAATGCCTGAATTTTCTCTTTTTTCACCACGAGACCTAGGAAAATATGTAAACGAGCCTCCTGAACAACCATATGCTATCAGATTTTCATGGAAACCATCTCGAAATCTAGTTCTGACCTCCCAAAGCCACTTAGGAGTTGAGATTTTCAATTTTTGACAATGGAATTGTGATCAGCGGGTCGAAAATTATTAGAACACAATGTTTTTTTTTATTTTTTTCATTAAAAATCGATTTATCAGATTCACAAAAGTGGTATATCAAAAATTAGTGAAGAAAAATTTGGGCCAAAGTTTTTCTTCACTAATTTTCTGGCCCCATACGTCCAAATTCCCCCCAAAAATTCCCATACCTGATCAATATCGGTAATAATATCATCAGGATCAAATGATATTTCGGTATCATCAGCCGCCTGATAATCCCACAAAGCCATCGCTTTCAACGACTCTTCCACAGACGGTGGAAAATCGTATTGATCGATTTTTGGTGGTGTAATAGTGGTAGATGTGTCTGAAAATATTGATTTTTTGGTCAAAATTGGTGTGTTTTAGGTTAAAATACATGATTTTCCGAATATTTTCAATGAAAAATCCCCCGAAACTCACAGCTCTGTTTCGGCTCCTCTGGCTGTTGCTCAAAACTCGGCGGTGGCAAATCATATTGCGACGAGATATGAGCCGGCATTTTCTCCTCTGGCTCATCGCCCCACGAATCTTCGGGTAGCGTGTCATATTGCGAGCTGAACTGTGAAGGTGGTGGTGGAAGTTGAGTTGGCGTAACTTTTGGAGCCGGTGGTAAAAATGTTGGTGGCGATTGTGGTTGCTCGGGTTCTTGTGGTGGAACTTCGTAGGCATCGTAAGTGGGTTGCGATTCTGGTACTGGTGCAGAAATCGGTTTTTGAACTGGAAAAAATATAATTTTGAATAGGTTTTTCCATCTCAAAAACCCCCAAAATACTCACCAAATGGCTCTGGAACATAGGCAACTTTAGTCGGCTCTTGTGGAATTTCCTGAGCAGCATTTTGTGCTTCTTGGCGATTCACAACATCTCGAATCTCTTGATTTTGATGATTTGTTGAGACTGGCGGCCATTTTTTGGCTGAAGTTGATGTTGGAGAAGATCCATTTGATCCAATTGGTTTTGGAAGGGGAAGAGGGTCTGCAAAGATTCTAGGGGGTTTTGGGGAGATTTCAGAAGACAATTTGGATTTGTTAGATTTTGGAGATAGATGGCTCTTGGATCAAAAAACCTGATTTTTCCACCTCCCAGACCAAAAAGCCCTCAAAATTCGCACTTTTCCCATCAAAACCCCGCAAAAACTCACCTTTACTGGCAAAAATCTCCTTTCGACTTCCAACCAATCCACCAGTTATCACTGGTTTTTCCTTCTTCTCGAATTGCCCATTTTCCATTTTTTCGTGAATTTCATTTGCAGTTCTTTTGCGTTCTTCGTCGAATTTCAGCTGTTTCGCCTCATTTTCACGCTTTTCCTCGGCAATTCGCCTGGAAATTTGGGATTTTTGAAGTCGGATTCGAATTTTCGAGTTTTAGACCCAAAAAAACCATCATTTTCAAATTTCAAGTTAATTGTTTAGAAAAATTTCAGAATTTTTGAAGTAGAAATATAATTTTTTGTAAATTTTGCAGAAAACTTTGATTTTTCGCGACAGTATTCATCTCAGCACTTGCAGATGTAGCTAATTCATAGCTCAACCGATCGCAGCCCTTGACACTTGCGTTTTATTTACGAACAGTGTGCGGTTTAGCTACAAACACACACCGAAGTCTGTTTTAGCTACGAAACACACACGCATGTTTTAGCTACGAAAACTGTTTTCCTGTTTATTGCGAAATACTGCTCATGCGGATTTCTTTCTGTATTTGGCGTAGTTAGAAAACTTGCAAATATAAAACATTTATTCGTATTGAAACATACAATAACATAAGAATATGAAATTATAGCCAGTTATTCACCAGAAACACTTATTTTTCTCGCAGTTGTTTGATAGCTTCTGGATCCTGAACCGGCCGAATATTGGATAGAAAAGCAGCAATTACAATTTCCCAATAGGGCGGTAGGCTGGCAAAACATGACGATGTGGTGTTTGTGCATTTTGCGACTCCATTTGGCGGTTTAACTTCCCAAAAACCTATTAGAAGCCAAATTGGTCGACATCCGTGACATCCGGCTTTTTTCTTGTTATTGACATCTGTAAATTGAGAAACATTGTGGAATATTGGAAAATTTGTTGGAATTACCTAATTTATTGAAGATTTCGCCATCACTTTCAACTTTTTCGAGAAACGCAACAAACTGACTGTTTTTCTGCAAAAATTCAACGTAAAACGTAACTTTTAGATGAACTTACTCGTTCTCCATTGATAAAACATTGACGCGTAGACGATATAATATGTAATCAGTACTTTTCTGAACTTTAGGCCACGAAATTCGTCGAAAAACAAAACAAAACGAAGAAAACATGTTTGCGCGCCAAAAAACCGTAGCTAAAACGTATGTGTGTTTTAGCTGAGAAATCGGTCAGAAACACCAAGCTAAATTGCTGCTTCGATTTAGCTGGAGATTTAAATTATTTCTACGGTTCAGCTACGAAAACCCTCAAAATATGATTTAGCTACATCTGCAAGTGCTGAGCAATTTTCAGTCATTTTGAAAGGCTTAGACTTTAATATTCAAATTTTCATCAATTTTCAAGTTTTAGACCCAAAACCACTTACTTTTTCTCCTCCTCATTCATTTTATTCCAAAATTCTTCTCTTTCTGATGATTTCAGCTCAACATGCGGTTTAATTGGTTTATATACAGATGTAACCTTTTCAGGTTGATAATTTTCAGCCTGACTTTGAATTTCAGCAGCTGTTCTTTGCCGGTCAGCTTCATATTGCTTTTGTTGAGCTTGATGAGCGGATTTTTCTTCGGCAACTCGTCTGAAAATCGGATTTCAGGTTGATTTTGAGGATAAGACTGGAAAATGTGATTTTTCGAGTCTTGGAGCATTTTTAATATTTTTTTAGGTTCCAAACCAAGAAATCTAGATGTTCAATATATTTTCAAAATTTTTTTGAATTCCAGGCTTGAAAAACCGGATTTTAAGGGAAAAATAGAACATCAGATAAAAAATTTAGGGTTTCCAAAGAGTTTTGAGCATTTTTTTGGCTCCTGGAGCAACAACAACGTTTTTCATGTAAATTTTCAAGTTTCCGATCAATTTTCACCCAAAACCACTTACTTTTTCTCCTCCTCATTCATTTTATTCCAAAATTCTTCTCTTTCTGATGATTTCAGCTCAACATGTGGTTTAATTGGTTTATATACAGATGTAACCTTTTCAGGTTGATAATTTTCAGCCTGACTTTGAATTTCAGCAGCTGTTCGTTGCCTGTCAGCTTCATATTGCTTTTGTTGAGCTTGGTGAGCGGATTTCTCCTCGGCAACTCGTCTGAAAATTGGATTTTTGATTTTTCAGCAATTTTCGCCCCCAAAAAACCAACTTTTTCTCCTCATCATTCATTTTATTCCAAAATTGATCTCTTGCCGAGTGATTCAATTCAACATGTGGTTTTGTTGGTTTGTAAACCGATTCGATTTTCTCCGGCAAACTATAACTTGATTCAACCTGAAAAATTTCTCATTTTCAGCAGGATTTTCAGAACCAACTCACATGAGCTGTTGTATTTGCTGCTGGCAATTTCGCAACTTCTTTTCGAATAACATCCGGTTCAACATCAATTTCACTTCTTGCGTGCAGAACAATGTGCACAGTCTTTAAAAATCGACGGAATTCTTCTGCATGTTGGGTGGTTGAGGCTAGACGGAGAGTTGGAACTCCTTCGCCTTGCTGAAAATTTGTTGAATTTCAAGATTTTCCAAATATTTAAGGTTTACCCAATGAATCAGCACGATTTTTGGAATAACATCACTGGAAAGTCTAACCGCGATAACTCCAAACTGAAGTTTTCCCGAGCTAAAACTTCCAGCAAATTCATCCAATCCACCAGTTCCCTCTTCTCCAACTCGCAGTGTATTCGAATTCCCCTCATAATCATAAATCACCCTGCAAAAATGCCTCGTTTTTCCGCCGCAAAAATCAAATTTCCCACCATTTATCACCATCAGCTGAGTCGCCAACTAATCGATAAGCCGCCTCGATTTGTTTTTCGTGTGCATTATAATTTAGTGTCATTTCTGAAAAATTTCGTTTTTTTTTTGTGGGGAAAAAAAGTAAATAAATTGGGGCGAGGAGAGAGATACAAGGACGATGCGTTGAGCAAATAAAACAATGAATAAGCACTAGAAATTATTGATTATTATATCGTAAAACCGATGTTTTCCGCGTTGAAAATGGTGGAAAATAAAAGTAAGAATGCAACATCGCTCTAGCGCACACGAGCTATACGGTAGGTTGGATTGTGTGCACTGACACCGTCACGTAAAAATGCACAGCTAGAAAATTATTTTTATTTTTCAGAAGTTTTTTTGGAGGTTTTCAAGAAGAAAATCCATTATTTTCAGAATTTCAAAGAATAGAAAAGAATGCAGAATTTTTTAATATCAGAAAATAATATTTTCAAGATGAAAAATACATTTTTTTATTGAAAAATTCAAGATTTTCAAGTCATTTTATTTCCAAAATCTTCTCTCGAGAAAAAAACGAAAAAACAAGAAGAGAATGGGAAAATTGAGGGCGGTATTTAAATAGGAAATTCGAAATAAGTAGAACAAATTGCGACTGAGACAATAAATACCTATTTTGTACCAAAAAACTCGTATTTTTCTCAAAAATTCTCTAGTCTTTCAATTTTTCAAAAGAAAATTGGAGTTTTCCCAAGCCCAAAAGTATATATGACTCATTAAAAAAAGAAGTGACGCATACTAGAGAAAACGCGAAAAAGAACACATTTAATGGTGAGAGTGAGGAGACGCAGACGAAAAAGATCGGGGCGAAAAAAGAAGAAGAATTGTTTGATGAATGAATGAATTGCGGTTTTTTGATAGATCATCTTTTTTTTTTGAGTGACCAGCGCGGAAAAAACTGCGGATTTCACGCAAAAATGCACCGTTTTCTCAAGTATCTCCGTTCGTTTTTTTGGCTTGCCACTTGAAGTGAAATAGATTGACACTCTAATGAAGGATATTGTTGAAGAGCGGGGATAATCTGGAGGATTTTGTCGCAAACTGAAATTTCTAAAATCTTCTGGCAATCTTTAGTAACAAATTTCTACGCAATAAAGCCGAAGAAAACTGAAAAATAAAATCTTTCCGGAAAATGTTGCGCGAAAAGCAAATAATGGGATCAAAACTCAAGAAATAAGTTCCACCCAAGAAAAAAAATTAATAAAATCAATACAAAAATCGAATTTTTTTGGTGGAAATTATGATCTCTGATTGAAAATTAATCATTTTTGACCAAAAATAACATATACGACTTCAAAAAATCTGTAACTGAAAAAGTTCCCGCTGAAATCTTCGTCTTTGAAAATTGATTTTTCCTATTTTTTGAAGCGCGCGTGGTACGGTACACATTTCTGCAAACACGTTGACGAAAAATTGCACACATTTTAGTGAAACGTCATCATTTTTGTTTTTTTGCCCGTTTTGACGTGGAACGTGTGACGTGGCAGCCGTGTCCTAGTTATTTTCGTCTATAAAATGAATCAGTCTGGCGGGTTTTGCCATTTTGCAACCAACACCAAAGTGGAATATTTCAAAAAAGCATCAGAGAAATTATGATGAGATGTTCAATTGTCATCATTTTGATCTATGCTTTTATTATCACTGGAAATGCTAAATACGATACTCCAACTTGTCCAACAGAACAACAAAATCCGAAGTTGAAAGACGTCAATGTTCCGCGGACACTTTTGTTGTTTACTATTGGTTATGATGCATCTGACGCAGATGTAAGTTTTCTCGGAAATTATACAGAGGAAACAAAAATAAGAATAATTTATCACCTAAAATTAGTGATGAATTTGATTCCCAAAGATAATGTCCAAATTGTTGTTTTGTAGAAAGAGAAGATTGCATTTGTTGTTCGACAAACTGCTTGCTGGATTCCGAAACATGACAATATATCTTCTGCTGCCATTCATCTTTTCTTCGTCATCTTACTTCCTAATAATGATGTTCAAAATACATTGTCAACGATTATTGATCAATCACTCAGTAAGAACTTTTCACAAATTAATTGAGAACATATTTTTTTAGAACCTCAAAAGGTATCATGCGATACATTTGGTAATGGCCTCAAAGAACTGAAAACCAGTAGAGTATTGAAGAACTATGACATCATCAAAGTCATTGGACACATGGGAAAAATTGCAGACGATTGTGATTATGCTCTTCAATGGAACAATGCGCAAATGGATTCGAAATTTGAACTCTTCATGATTCGATTCGACAACAAAAAAGATCCTGGGATCATTTCATTGAATTATGAGAATGTTGCTAGTATCGATGTATCTCGTAAGTTTTAATCGTCTTTTTTATTTTCCATAAAATATTTTCGCGTTTACAGAAACATCACCTCCTGCTGAACTCAAAGCCGCCACTGGCACATTGTAAGTTGAAATTTCGAATTTCGGGAATCTCAAAATCAATATCAATTTTTTCCAGCATGAATTATGTTCTTGGCGCTGAAACACCACCGAAAGCTGTCAAAACCGAAGAGGAGTTCCAGTTTCCTGATTGGGCCTATATTGCGATTGGTGTTTGTGCTATTGTAGTTGGTGTTTGTGTTGTTGGATTTGTTGGTCTCAGCTATTGGAAAAAGTGGTTGTGCTTCAAGAAAAAGAATAAAGGTGAATATTTTGGTGGAGGCTCGAGCGATTTGTCTAAATATTGAAAAAAAAAATCACAATTTTCAGATTCGCCGCCGGTAGTTTCCAAAACATCAACACCCGCTGCAGCAACTCCACCTGCACCTCCTGTTAAACCTGCACCACTTGCACAACCAGCTCCACTTGCTCAGCCACTTCCACTTGCACAACCAGCTCCACTTGCTCAGCCACTTCCACTTGCTCAAGCTGCACCCCCTGTTCAACCAGCTCCACCTCCCCAACCTGCACCACCTGCTCAACCAACTCCACCTCAACCCGCGGCACCTCTCCAACCAGCTCCACCTGCTCAACCAGCCCAACCTGCACCACTTGCTAAACCTGCGGGCGCTGCCGGAGCCGCTGGAAATGCTGAAGAGGCTGATGGTAAGATTTCCTAGATCTTGGATCCAATAATGTTTTGATTATCATTTAGATGCTTTACTTCGCACGTATAGCGACCGTTCAATGGGCGGCACACTTGGAACAGAGGGCCGTGATGATCTTGGTGAGGAGTATAAAGCGGACTACAAGAAACCGGTGCACAAGAAACTCACGCCCAACTAGTCGTTTTTACTCGTTTCTTCTTTTTCTTTTGTATTCGAAAAAAACCATATGTTTCATTTGGTTTTTTTGAACTTTCATCCATGATATTAGAATGAAATCGTCATTTTTACTTGTTCATTTTTGTGTTCAAAAGAAAATCGATGAGTTTTTCATCGTCAAAAAAATGTTTTCCTCGAAATCGGTACAAAAAAAATCAATAAAACTTTACCATTCACAACAAAAAACCAGAAAAATACCTACTTATTTCACACACACAAATAAAAAAATCGAAAAAACAACTATTATTAAAATTCTCTTTGGAAAATGAGATCATATTTAAATAAAGCAGAATAGCTGAAATTTTCAGATATTCCACGCGCATTTCAAATAACTGCTTGGCACAAATCCTTCTTCGCCTTTTTCGTCGCAGCTTGTTGGGATTCTGGAAATATTGAGCTAGGATTTGGAATAGGGGACTAGATTTTGCTGTTTGGCAACCTAGTCCCCCCATGTCTCTGAGATTTTCACAAGACTAACCTTCGAACTTTCATCCATCCATCCTCATCATTTCCTTTCTCAATCAATATCACATTTTCGCCCTCTTTCACCGAAATCGTACCATACGAATTTCCCTCGAATTCATAAATCACAACAGCTCGACCAACTTCAATTTCCCGATTTTCGCCAACTTTTCTCGATTTTTCTCGTTTCGGCGTGTAGAGTTGACGTGGCGAATTGGATCTGAAAAAAAAAATCAAATTTTGAACAAAATTCAGAATTTCAATATAAAAACCTGGAAATCGGCGTGGAAATGTTGAATTTCGCGGAATTTCTCATTGGTGAACTATTTGTCGATGATTTCGATGAGACGAATCGTAGATCTGATGGAATATGAGGGAGACAATCCGAATTTCCATCGCTGTACTGCAAAAATTGAAATTTTTAGTGGTATTTATGATTTCTGACTGAAAATTGGGCACTTTTGACCAAAAATTGACGAGTTTCAGTCATTTTTGTCTGAAAATTCCAAATTTTCAGTGATTTTCAGCCCTTACCAATCCAGCTTCATCCAAAGTATTGGTTTTCGATGAAATATTTGTTGAACATCCAGACATTCCCGATCTTGTTGTATCAATTGTCGAATCTCGACCACAAAATGATCCTTCGGTTAAATCACCGGCTGAAAATTTGATTTTTAGCGGCAAAAATTATAAATTCAAATTTTTCATAAAACTTGGGGCGGTTTCATTTGAAAATATGCAAAAAATTCAAATTTGGATCCGAAAATTGCAAAAAAACATGAACTTTCATGAAAATCAAGTTTTGCCGTCAAAAATCTGACAAATTTCAATGAAAGTTCGTGTTTTTTCCAGAAATAATGCATATTTTCAAATGAAACCACCCAAATTCTATGAAATATTTGAATTTTCGCGAGTCCTCCACCTCCAGAAATTGCATACCTTCAATAATAGCACATTCAACATCGGAACTAATCAATCGAATTTTCTCAATTTCCAAGCTCAATCTCTCAATCTCTTTCGCATGTTCAACCAAACTTTCATTACAATTTAATGGATTTCCCAATTTCGGATTTTCTCGATAAGCATTCTGAAGTCGATTCAATCCTTCTCTTCCCTGAATCGCGGTTTCGAGTTGTTTTTCGAGTTTTTTGATTTTTGCATTCAAACATCGCAGTCGAACTTTAGGTGGAAGTTCTGAATATTCTTGATTTTCGTCATTTTTGGATTTTGGAGATGAATTTTGAGATTTGAAGAGTTGACGGAATGATCGGATTTTTATTGGCGAATCTTTTCGTTTATAAATTGGTGACATAAAGGCTTCAACTCTTTCGAGATAATCTGAAAATTTTGAATTTTATAAAGCTTTTTGGGATGGTTTCAACTTGCAATCTAGATTTTTAATGAAATAAATATTTTCTAATATTTTTCAACCCGCTGATCACAATTCCGCTGTCAAAAACTGCAAATCGTAATTCCTAATATGAGTTATCATTTCGAAATGGAAAATTTGGAACTTCAGGTGGTTAGAACTAGATTTCAAAATAATTTTCATGAAAATCTGATAGCATGACGTTGTTCAGGAAGGTCAATTACATGCTTTTCCTGGGTCTCGCAGCGAAAAATCGATTTTCTTCAGGTCCCAGTGGGATTTTTGATGATTTTCCGAGTCTTGGAGAGAAAATTCATGCATTTTTCGCTCCAGGACCCAGAGAAAATCGATTTTTCGCCGCGAGACCCAGGAAAATATGTAATCGACCCTCCTGAACAACGCTATGCTATCAGATTTTTATGAAAATCATTTTGAAATCTAGTTCTGACCTCCTAAAGTTCCAAGTTTTCCACTTCCAAAAAATAACTCATATTAGAAGTTGAGATTTGCGATTTTTGACAATGGAATTGTGATCAGTGGGTTGGAAACTACTAGAAAATATATATTTCATTAAAAATATTGATTTTCAGATGATTTTTCAGAGCATTTCAGTACCTATTGGTCGATTGCAGCCAATTTTCGGATCTCCCAAATCGTCCAATTCGAACGAGGCCGATTTTTCGATTTTTGATCTGAAAAAAATGAGATTCGGGATATTTTTAGCCAAAAAATCCTCAAATTTCAGATTTTTCAGCTATTTTTACGTTTCAGGACTCAAAAATTAACCTAAAACAATCTAAAAGCATCATCGAATCATTATCCGAATCAATAAATTCTCCAAATTTTTCGGATTTTCTCCAAAATTCCTCAACAATTGCCTGATGTTCTCGATCAATTTTCAAACATTTTCCCATAATTTCTCTCAAATCCTCAATTCTCTCTTTATCAATAATTCGAAATCGATCGAAAATCATTGGCAACATTTTGTCGAAATATTTGTTTTGTCCATAATTTGCGCATTCCAACGCATCCACATACGATTCTTTTGATTTTTCCGCAGCTTCCAGTTTTTGTTGCGAAAATTGTCGCGATTTTTCGAGTTCTGTGCGAGAGATGTCCATGTTTTTGTCGGCTTTTTGGTATTTTTGATAGGCGTTTTCGGCTTCGCGGAATGAACGACTGAAAAACTTTAATTTGAAGGGTTTTGGAGAGTTTTAGGTGAAAATTCAGGATTTCTCATGAAAAATTCATTGAAAATGAAGTTTACAAAGTTTTGCTGATAATTTTCGGCAAACATCTGTCTGCCAGATCTTGTAAACTTGATTTTCAATGAATTTTTCATGAAAAACTGAAAAATCTTGGAAATTTCATATTTTTAAATGATTTTCAGCTATTTTTCATGCATGTTTCACAGGATAAACCTCCTAAAAATGAATGTTTTCAGCTTTTTGGCTGCAAGATTCAGAATTTTCACCAAAAACCAACTGTTTCGAATTCTAGACCTTGTTTTATGAAAAATCTTGCAGAATTTGTAATTTTCAGTATTTTGGCTGCTAAATTTCCAGTGAAAATCAAATTTACAAAATCTGTCTTCAGACCCTTTATAAACTTGATTTTCATGAAAAACCAGGAGCCAGAAGGCTGAAAATTACAAATTCTGCAAGATTTTTCATGAAACAAGGTCTAGAATTCGTGACAGCTTGTTTTTGCTGAAAATTCAGAATCTTGCAGTCAAAAATCTGGAAAAATCAATTTTTCTAAAGAAAAATCCTGAATTTTCATCTAAATTTCACTCAAAAACACATATTTTCGAGTTAAGCCACTTACAAATAAGTTTTCTTGGCTTTGAATAATTCATTAATACAATTATTCAAATCATCATCAATAGTCGATAAATCATTCATTATATTTTTCCTAGCACTTTTATGTTGTACACATTTTGCACTAACAAATCCAACAACTTCATTTTTCAAGTTTTCCGAAATCGCTGAATGTTCATCTGCCACATTTTCCATTTGATTCAGAAATCCATTAAAACTTTGAACATAACTCGAATGCTTTAACAATTCATCATCTTCGTATTTTTTCGTATATTTTTTCGCCAAACTTTTCAATCGATTTGCATATTCTTCTTCAAGTGCTGCACGTTCTTTTACAAAACCACCAACTTTTTCGAGAAATTCGATGCCTTTTAATGTATATGTTGATAAATTTGATGTTTGTTCATTTGCTTTCGGAGTTTGAAGCATTTTTTTGCTGAAAATGAAAAAATTTTCCTCGAGAACTACACACAACAAACATCGCGACGGGACGCGCGTCTTCAAAACAGGCGGTCAAAAAACGTGGCACAGTGTTTACGACTACCGTAGTGATTTTTAAAGGCGCGTGACACTCTATTTCACGCCAAATTCGATTTTTCATTGAAGATTTTTACGTGAGATAAGAATCCTTATAAAAAGAGCAAGGTGCTCCATAGCTGCTCATTCTTTTTTGTATTATTTTATCGTATTCCAAATAGCTACTAGAGTAGAAAATGGTTGGTCTTCGTGATATTCCAATAGAAATAATCCCAAACATTATCGATAATTTGGATCAAAAAAGTTTGCTCAAATTCGGCGCCGTCAATCGTGCTCTACACATCAAAACGCAAAAATCGGTAAACTATTTCAAGTCAGTTAGCCTAACTCAAACCGCCAAAATCTACACTTTATCGATTGATGGGAATTTGATCATTTGTTTCGAGGAATTCGGACAATTCAAGACGAAAGTCAAATATTTGGGGAAGGATGGGAAAGCGCGCTCCACGGAGATTCGAATTCAATCGATTTTTGAGGTGGTTGTACCGGTTTTGCGGGATTTTTTGAAGAGAATTGGGAAACGATTGGAGAAATTATCGATTGATGTTGTGAGTTTTTTTTCGAGTGGAGCACGGAAAACTCTTATAATTTCAGCAACAAAGAATGCGCTCGAAAATCATTCGCAACATTCGCCTCAACAATTTGAACAACTTGAAAGAATTCGAAATTTCTTGCACATCAAAACAAATCGATATACTCAAATACAAGTTTATTGATTTTGAATCGTTGAAAAATGTGAGAAAATCGATCAGAATTCCATTTACAAATATTTCATTTGATCAACTGAAAGAATTGAAAGCTTCAAAAACTCAAATATCTTTGATGAATGATAATTTGAATATGGAAAATCTCAAGGAATTTGTCGATTTGTGGCAAAATGGACAATTACACGAGAATTTCAAAGGGCTGGATATCAAATGTTCGAAAAATTCGGAAAGATTCAAACTTGATTTCGGCGCCCATTTCGGTGTTTCTGATCGATTTGGTTTCAAGAATATCAAATCGAAAATCGATGAAAATAAGTATATTTTGGCTTTTCAAAGTTGTAATTACATTTGGTTGGGAGCTTGCGATGCCACCTGTGATTCTGAAGATAATTCTGATTCTGAGGAAGATGATGAAAGTACCATTTCATTTTTTGATGAAAGTGATGATGAATAAAGCGTTTGACTACGGAGTTTTGGTTTGAAAATGTGAAAAAGCGAAAAAAAGATAAATGGCGTCAAATAAAATGTGTTGTGTGCAAACACCGTCTCCTGAAATTGCACACAACGATTTCAAATTTTTTTATTTTTTCGAGTTTTTTGGGTTTTTCGAGCTAAAAATCTGTAAATTATAATTATAAAACCCTAGTTTGTTACAAACATTTTTAAATTCCAGCTCCCCAAACGAATTTTTTCTTCGAGATTTTCTTTGCCACCAAAGCATCTGCTAGTTTTGTTTAGTTTAGTTTGTAATGGATAGATGACCTCCCAGTCATCCCCATTACCCAGTCCCAATCATAAGTACATCACATTAACGTGTAAGATCTTTATTATACAGAATAATGTTTAGCAACCGATGTTGGTGGTCGCAAGCCAAAGAATGAGGGTCTCCAGAGAGAGGGAGAGACACATGGATGCACACGAGTGTGCACATGTCTCTGCATCTCTAGAAGGCACCACATCCCCCTCCCGATACAAGCCAGCGTCCTCGCGGCTGAAATATACCGGGACGGTGATGTCTTAACATAAAACATATAATCATAAATACAAATCAATCTGATATTATCAAGCAATACATTCAAACACAAAGTTACACGGATTCTTTGGGGTACTTATGATGGTCTGGGTCTGCCTAGTATCTAGTAAGATGGAATTTTACAATATTATCGGGCGTCTGGGTGGTGGAATAAAAAGAATAAGCAAGTGAAGGAATAACAAGTGAAATACAACTTTAAAAATTTTCAACTATTTAGATGTTTCGTTTTCAATACTAAATCATGGGGAAGAAACGACAAGAAGACCATAATTTGTTTTCTTATTAGGGACAGGAAACCTAATAATAAAACCATTGAAAACGTACTAGGAACAAATAAAAACCGAGAAAAAATTTGCCTAGAAAGATATAACGAACATAACTCAATTTTTTTGAAAATTCTTCTTCCTCTAATTGGTTTCCCTCACCAGCTGCTTCTTCAACCAAGTTCGAAACACATGCAGGCGCTCTTTTGTTCTGCATGTCGGCTCACAAAAATCGATCAAGAAGTTGTTGAAGACGAAAAGTGCAAGTTTTCGAAATATTTCGAAATACTCGGATTTTTCCAGACGATAATAAATAAAAATACTAGACAGATAACAGTAGTCGAATGTGTGTAGCGGTATAGAATGGTTAGCTCTCGACCGCGGAATAGTTCGCGAAATTTCTGGGGCTATTGGTGTTATGGGAGACCCCAGAAAATTTCTTCAAACGGTCGGAACCTCCATGTAATGGATAGATGACCTCCCAGTCATCCCCATTACCCAGTCCCAATCATAAGTACATCACATTAACGTGTAAGATCTTTATTATACAGAATAATGTTTAGCAACCGATGTTGGTGGTCGCAAGCCAAAGAATGAGGGTCTCCAGAGAGAGGGAGAGACACATGGATGCACACGAGTGTGCACATGTCTCTGCATCTCTAGAAGGCACCACAAGTTTAAAGAAAAGGGCATCTGGCAGATGCAAAAAACGCATTTTCCTTTTTTCCATAGAGCACATTTTCCCTCTTTTTTTCGGCCATCGCAAAAAAAGTGAAATTTTTTTTTGGTTTTCAGTGAGAAATGACGAAATTCTGCTCAAAATCGGGTGTTTTTTGCTGGTCGCCAGATGGACAGGTAGGGGTTTTGGGGAATTGTTTTGGAAATATCAATTTTCCAGATGTCTGGCTCAAAAATACTGAAAATTGTGAGAAATTCACTTTTCAAGGTAAAAAAAAACCATAGAAATCTCGATTTTCTCACCAAAATCTCTTAAAAATACCCAATTTTTCCAGGGTCTTCTTCTAGCCACCGATTCCACTTTCGATTACATTCCCTCCACCTCAATCCAACAAAAACAACAACACTCCGCAATTCCGCCCTCCTTCTCTCAGCCAACCCAACAAAATCAAGGATTTCATCAGATTTTCTGGGCTCAAAATGGTGTAATTGGCGGAGCAACGTTGCCCGGACACGTGGCATTCTACGCGCAAAATCAGCAAGGATATTTCGAGAAACGACACGAGAATTCGCAAATTTCGGGAGTTAGCCTAATTTCGGGCTCAGCGACTGGAAAATGGTTCATTTCCGGAGGTTCGCAAGGCGATGTCTTACTTTGGGATGCGATTTTAGGGGTTCCGTATTCGCCGGGAACTCGCGAAAATCGAAATTCGATCAAGGATTTGCGATTCGCTCGCGATTCCGATGCGATTTTCGCAAGTTTCAGCGAAAATTCGCTAGAATTTTGGGATTTGCGACAACATGGGCGGCCGGTTTTTGCATTGAACTCCATTCAAAATTCGACGAGTTTCTGTTGGGCTCGGAATTCTGAAAATGAGGTGTTTTTGGGATTTGACGAGGGAATTGTGAGGAAATTCGATTCGAGAATGTTGAGCCAGGCAATTTTTGAATTTAGAGGAAATGAAGGAGCTGTTGAATCGATTGATGTGTGCGTTTTCAAAAAATGCGATTTTTTGAGCCTAGAAGATTCGAGAATTCTAAAAATAATCAATAATTTGCCACGTCATAGCTCAAATTTTCAATCGATTTGCTTTCTCGAATTTTCTAGGGTCAAAAAATCGCATTTTTATGAAATTTTTGCCACGTCATAACTCAATTCTTTCAGAAACTCTTCAAATCAAATCATCTCCTCGTCAAAATCCGAAACTCTTCTCTGGACTCTGGAAAATCCCGAAATTTTTGAGCTCAAAAATCAGAGCTCAATGTCAAATTTGAAGTGGAATCCAAAAAATCGCGAATTTATTCGCATTTTCGTCGTCGAAAAATCAAGTGGGATTTGGTGAAATTGCCGATTTCACAGCGAAAAAATCGACTCAAAATTTGAATTCTGCCTCGAAATTACCGTCAAAAGTTATTGAGGACATCAAAACTTTCGCCGAAAATTCGAAACGACTCAAAACTTTTGCCGATTTTTTGATGGAAAAAGCGGAAAACGAGGGAGAAGAGTTACGACAACTTGTCTGGCTTTTTTTGGCGGCGAAAATTGAAGGATCGAGTAGACGACGATTTTTGAGATATCTGAAATTGATGGATGAAGCTGAAATGAATGCGCAGATTTTTGAGGAAAGAGATTCGCGAAATTCAACGCCTGAAAGTTTTGAAAACGAATTTGGAGCGAAATTATCGTTTTTAGATAGAGATGGATTGGATTGGAAGAATTTAGGTAGGATTTTGGCTGAAAATCTGGAATTCTGAGCCCAAAAATTGCCACGTCATAGCTCAAAAACTTGCAGATTCCTCCGATTGGCTTCTGGTCACAAATGCGATATGCGGAAATCACGAAATCATCATAAATTCTCTGATTTCGGAGAAAAAATGGATGTTGGCCACAATCTACGCCTCAGCTCATGATAAATCGCAAGTTTCTCGAATTTTCGAGAAATTCTTGGCTGCTGAAAATACTGCTGAAAAAACTGCCCAAATTATCGATCGATTTTGTGTCGAATGGGAATCGGCCGAGTTTGGAGCGCAACGTGGATTGTTTGCGACGAAAATCGAGGATTTTGTGCGCGGTTTTCCGGTGGAAAAATGGCGATATATGCTGGGCATTTTGATTGTGAGAATTGAGGATTTGAAGGATTTGGAAGATGCGATGAGAATTGTTGCAAATGTTTGGAAAGAGCACAAAAGTTGGTCGATTTTTTGAGCTGAAATTCAAAAAATTCCAGAAAAAATGCTATTTTTTGAGCTGAAATTCAAAAAATTCCAGATTTTTAGAAGTGTGACCTTGTGGCGTGGCAATTTAAAAATAAGATTTTTTTTTCGAAAATGAATTTTCGAAATTGCCACGTCACAAGGTCACGCTTGAGAAAATCTGGAATTCCAGCTTGAAAAATGTGCATTTCCAGCCAGAAAATCTGAAATTTTGATGTGAATTGTGGTAAATGTTTGGAAAGAGCACAAAAGTTGGTCGAGAAAAAAAATTCCAGAAAAAAATGCTCTTTTTTTGAGCTGAAATTCAAAAAATTCCAGATTTTTAGAAGCGTGACCTTGTGACGTGGCAATTTCGAAAATTCATTTTCGAAAAAAAATCGAATTTTTCCCTCATATAATCCTCCGAAAATAATCTTTTTGCTCGAAAATTTGAGCTATGACGTGGCAAATTATTGATTATTTTTGGAGGATTATATGAGGGAAAAATCAGATTTTTTTTTCGAAAATGAATTTTCGAAATTGCCACGTCACAAGGTCACGCTTGAGAAAATCTGGAATTTCAGCTTGAAAAATGTGCATTTCCAGCCAGAAAATCTGAAATTTTGATGAGAATTGTTGCAAATGTTTGGAAACAGCACAAAAGTTGGTCGACAAAAAAAATTCCAGAAAAAATGCTCTTTTTTGAGCTGAAATTCAAAAAATTCCAGATTTTTAGAAGCGTAACCTTGTGACGTGGCAATTTCGAATATTCATTTTCGAAAAAAAAATCGAATTTTTCCCTCATGTAATCCTCCGAAAATAATCGATAATTTGCCACGTCATAGCCCAAATTTTCAATCAATATTTTTTGCTTGAAAGTTTGAGCTATGACGTGGCAAATTATTGATTATTTTCGGAGAATTATATGAGGGAAAAATCAGATTTTTTTTTTGAAAATGAAATTGCCACGTCACGAGGCCATGCTTCAAATAATCTGGAATTTTTGGAGTTTCAGCCAGAAAAATGTGAATTTCCAGCCAGAAAATCTGACATTTTCAGATCCCCTCCAAGCCCTAATCCCACTCATAATTGCTGGCGATTTGAACGAATTCATCAGCACAAATTTGGATTTTTTCCCCGAAATCGATAAATTTCATCAAATCGAAGCGTTGAAAATCGCAAATCCCCCCAAAAATTTGGCACAATACGAAGAGGCTTTGATGAGTTACGCCAGAATTCTGCAGGAAAATGAGATGCACGACATTTTGTGGGAAATTCTCAAGGAGAATCGCACGCAGAATCCGGCATTGGTGGAGATGCGCGAAAATTTGAGGAACAAATTTGGTGGCAAAATTTCGACGCCACAATTTCCCGGATTTGATCCGCATCGAAAAAGTGTGGATGAGCAGGAGAATGAGGTGAAATCGGTGAAAAATGGTGAGTTTTTTTCTAGGCCACGCCCATTTTTCTGTGCGGCAATGAGAATTTTTGCATTTTTTGATACCAAACAAGACTCTAGGCTTATTTAGTATCAAAAAATGCAGAATTTTTCAGATTTTCAGCCAAAGAATCGAATAAATCTGATATTTTCAGCCCCAATATTATCTGGCTGGAATGATCCACCGCCAAATCTCACAAATCCACCAACTTCAAATTCTGCAAGATCTGGAATTAATCGGACTGGAACTTCAAGATATCCACAACAACAACAACAACAACAAGGATATAATTATACTCCTAATATGAGCAATCCTGCATATAATGGTGCTAATATGAGCAATACTGGTTATAACCCTAACATGAGCAATCCAGGGTTTCCCCCGGGTGCAAGCAATCCGACATATTCTAATATGAGTAATCCCGGTTATAATCCTAATTTGAGTTATACACCTAATATGAGCAATCCTCCTGCTAATATGAGCAATGCTGCTCCTCCTCCTCAATATTATGGAAATTATGCTGGATATTAATTAATTAATTAATTGAGAAATAATGTAATTTATTGCCTTTTTGCCGAAAAACTGGTTTTTTGTTTTGCTTTCGAATAGTTTAAATTTTTTTGTTTATAAAAAAAAATATTTTGCGAAATTTTAGAACGTGGAATTTTGAACTCAAGTTCAGGAATTTAAAAAATGATAAAAAATACAGGAAAAGAGTTTATGAAAAAAGAAATGATCCGATTGTAGTTTAGAATTAAAAAAAAAGAAACATCAAGTAAGAAATGACTAGTTTGGCGTGAGTTTCTTGTGCACAGGTTTCTTGTAGTCTGCTTTATACTCCTCACCAAGATCATCACGGCCTTCTGTTCCAATTGTGCCCATTGAACATTCACTATATGTGCGATATGTAGAATCTAAATGATAATCAAAACATTATTGGATCCAAGATCTAGGAAATCTTACCATCAGCCTCTCCAGCTTTTGCAGCAGGTGAAATAGGTGGAGCTGGTTGAGGAGGTGGAGCTGGTGTTGATGTTTTTGCGACAATCGGCTTCGAATCTGAAAATTGTGATTTTTTTCAATATTTAGACAAATCGCTCGAGCCTCCACCAAAATATTCACCTTGCTTTTTCTTGAAGCAACACCATTTTTTCCAATAGCTGAGACCAACAAATCCAACACAAAAAATAACAAATAAAATAGCAAAAACAGCAATCGCAATAGGAGTGATCGGAATAGGTTTCTTTTTGGGTTTTGCAGCTGGTGGCTGTGGTGGTGTTTCAGCGCCAAGAACATAATTCATGCTGGAAAAATTGATATTGATTTTGAGATTCCAGACATTCGGAATTTCAACTTACAATGTGCCAGTGACGTTTTTGAGTTCAGCAGAAGGTGATGTTTCTGTAAACGCAAAAATATTTCATGGAAAATTGAATTGACGATGAACGGGGGAGCTGTTTCAACTTGCAATTGCAATTTTAGAAGCCATGTGGAATTTGGAACAATTTGAGAACAAATTCGAGCATATTTGTAATCAAAATGCTCCAAATTTGAGTTTTCGGAGTTTTTTTCTCAAATACTCATTTTCAAATTGCAAAGCCTTGTCAAAACTTACGAGATGGATCGATACTAGCAATATTCTCATAATTCAATGAAATGATCCCAGGATCTTTCTTGTTATCGAATCGAATCATGAAGAATTCAAATTTCGAATCGAGTTGTGCATTGTTCCATTGAAGAGCATAATCACAATCGTCTGCGATTTTTCTCATGTGTCCAATGACTTTGAATCTTTCATAGTTCTTCAAGGCCTGTTCATTTTTCAATTCCTTGAGACCTTCACCAAACTTATCGCATGATACCTGATCAGTTACTAGAAAAACAAGTTATAAGTTGTCAATGAAATTTGTGAAACGTTCTTACATTTTGAATATTGAGCCATTGTACTCAGTGTATCTCGAGCATCTTTATCAGCATCGAAGAGGCTGTTGTGAAGAAAATAAGCGGCAGAAGTTATATTGTCATGTGTCGGAATGAAGCAAGCAGTTTGTCGAACAACAAATGTCATCTTTTCTCTCTAAATACAAATTTTCTGTTAGTTTTCTTTCATAATTTCCGGGAAAACTTACATCTGCGTCAGGTGCATCATAACCGATTGCAAAAATCAAAAGTGTCCGCGGAACATACACGTCTTTCAACTTTGGATTTTGTTGATGTGTTGGACAAGTTGGATTATTGTATTGGTGTTGAGCATTTACAGTGATAATGAAAGCATAGATCAAAATGATGACAATTGAACATCTCATCATAATTTCTCTGATGCCTTTTTGGAATATTCCACTTTGGTGTTGGTTGCAAAATGGCAAAACCCGTCAGACTGATTCATTTTATAGACGAAAATAAATAGGACACGGCTGCCACGTAACACGTTCCACGTCAAAACGGGCAAAAAAAACAAAAATGATGACGTTTCACTCAAATGTGTGCAATTTTTCGTCAACGTGTTTGCAGAAATGTGTACCGTACCACGCGCGCTTCAAAAAATAGAAAAAATAAATTTTCAAAGCGAAGATTTCAGCTTTTTTTGTTTTTTCAAGGGTTTTTGAGGGATTTTTGAGCTGAAAATCTGTAAATAACACCCAAGGTTCCCAAAAAAATTCATAAATAATTTAGAAAAAGTGATTTTGTCGTTGCAAAAAGTTGCTCAATTATCATCATTCGTCGATTGTCGTCGTAAAAGCATCCAAGAACTTCGTTTTCGCGGAGCTGCAAAATTTCAGATTTTTTTGTTGCAAAAATTCTGAAATTTCTTACCAACTAGCATTTTCGCCTGATTTTTGTGAGTTATTTGAATTATGCACGGCGGTTGCATCCATGGTTCACCGTCGATTTGCATTGGGAATGATTTGTGGGTCCTGAAGGGAAAATTTATGGGGGGATTCAAGTTTTCACCCATTCGGGTACTGTGTGCCACGTCATAAGTCAATCTAGCTTCTCTGCGTCTCTAACTTTCCTATGTGAGGAGAGAGTTTAGAGATTCTAGAGACACAGAGAAGCTATAGATAGATTTTTGGTTCAGACTCCTTGACAAGCTCCTCTGCGTCTCTAACCTACAATAGATGATAGAGACACAGAGAGTATAGCTACGAGTGTAGACCGCAAGCTTCCGCGTCAGCGGCACTGTCTTCCGCTTTAGCGGCCACGTGGATTGCTACAACGCGGAAGAGCATACTGAAGATCTACCTCATAATAATCCACGTGGTCGTGCCGCTGACGCGGAAGCTTGCGGTCTACACTCGCGCAAAGCGCTCGAGGTCGAGCGAAGCGAGTGTAGACCGCAAGCTTCCGCGTCAGCGGCACGACCACGTGGATTATTATGACGTGGGAACCATAGAGATCTTCCACGTGGCCGCTGACGCGGAAGCTTGCGGTCTACACTCGCGCTTCCGCGCTCGAGGTCGAGCGGAGCGAGTGTAGACCGCAAGCTTCCGCGTCAGCGGCACGACCACGTGGACTATTATGACGTGGGAACCATAGAGATCTTCCACGTGGCCGCTGACGTGGAATCTTCCGGTCTACACTCAAGCAAAGAGGTCGAGCGGAGCAAGTGTAGACCGCAAGCTTCCGCGTCAGCGGCACTGTCTTCCGCTTTAGCGGCCACGTGGATTGCTATAACGCGGAAGAGCATACTGATGATCTACCGCATAGTAATCCACGTGGTCGTGCCGCTGACGCGGAAGCTTGCGCTCTACACTCGCTCCGCTCGACCTCGAGCGAAGCGAGTGTAGACCGCAAGCTTCCGCGAAGCGGCACTATCTTCCGCGTAGCGGCCACGTGGATTGCTACAACGCGGAAGAGTATACTGATGATCTACCTCATAGTAATCCATGTGGCCGCTGACGCGGAAGCTTGCGGTCTACACTCGCGCAATGTGCTCGAGGTCGAGCGGAGCGAGTGTAGACCGCAAGCTTCCGCGTCAGCGGCCACGTGGATTGCTACAATGCGGAAAAGCCGCCACAACTCACTGTATAACCACCGTCGAGCACTGCGACAACCTTCTCGCTCCCCTCACTCCCGCCTTAATTTGTCCCATCTGCATAGCGGATTCCAATCCAACCAGCTCAATCAAACCATCTCCGATATCTTGAACTCGCGCCTGAAGTTGCAGCTTTTCGGCACTTTTCATCGGAAAGAAACCCGGCATTTTTCCCTTCGATTTTCGACTTCTGCCCCACAGATTTGAACCACCGTAGATTGAGGGGATATTCAGGAGAGCTATTCCTTCCAGGCTTGCCGTTTGACCTGCAAAATCATGATTTTTCAGCATTTCCAGATGTCAACCCACCAAGATCAATCGATTCGCCATCGCACAGTATATCAATTTGTTCGTGAAGATTTTTGCACGAACTCGAAAGCGTCTCACTGGTTCCCAATTCAAAATACCATAGTTTGTTGCGCATTCGACTGTTGAATTTTTCCGGAAACTTCTCGCGCATCACATGGAAGCGGTGAGCGATGGAAGCGTCCTGCAGAAACATTTTTGCAGTTCGAGTACTGTACTCTGCTGCGGAGTACTGTAACCTACCACTCCAATCGAAAAATAATTATTGATAATACTGTACGGTGGCTGATCGCCCTTCTCACTGGCTCTTCTCGAAGCCTTGTTCTCAATATTGATCTGCCATCGATCCATATCGATCTGAAATTTTGAATTTCAGATCGGATTTTGGCTTGGCTCACACACTTACCAGAGTGGCCTTCTCGATTTGCTCGAGAATTTTGTGCAGACTCTCATTCTCGTATCCTCCGCCCCAGCGGAGGCAACGCGCCAAATCGTTGCCGGTGCCGAGCGGAAGAACCGCGACCGGTGGACGACCGTAGGGGAACGAGATTTTGTCTGGAAATTTTCAGCATAGCTAGAATTCGAGATGTCAAGGGTTGGCTGCTTGACAGGTGAATCGTGTTCTCAAGCAGCGACGCCTTGACAGCCAGTTTTCAGTTGTCAAGGGTTGGCTGCTTGACAGGTATATCATGTTGTCAAGCAGCGACGCCTTGACAGCTAGTTGTCAAGGGTTGGCTGCTTGGAAACAAGATGCACCTCAAGCAGCGACGCCTTAACAGCTAGTTTTTAGTTGTCAAGGGTTGGCTGCTTGGAAACCAAGATGCACCTCAAGCAGCGACGCCTTGACATCTATGTTCAGAGGTCAAGGCGTCGCTACTTGACAGGTATATCTTGTTGTCAAGCAGCGACGCCTTGACAGCTAGTTTTCAGTTGTCAAGGGTTGGCTGCTTGACAGGTATATCGTGTTGTCAAGCAGCGACGCCTTGACAGCTAATCTGAGTTGTCAAGGGCTGGCTGCTTGAGGATACACCTGTCAAGCAGCAGTGCCTTGCCAGCTAAATTCAGAATTCAAGGGCTGGCTGCTTGGAAACAAGATGCACCTCAAGCAGCGACGCCTTGACAGCTAGTTTTCAGTTGTCAAGGGTTGGCTGCTTGACAGGTAAATCGTGTTGTCAAGCAGCGACGCCTTGCCATGTGTCGAGCGAAGCGAGTGTAGACCGCAAGCATCCGCGTCAGCGGCCACGTGGATTGCTACGACGCGGAACAGAATACCGACGTTCTACCTCATAGAAATCCACGTGGCCGCTAAAGCGGAAGCTTGCGGTCTACAATCGCTCCGCTCGAGCTTCCGCGTAGCGGCCACGTCAAGCTAACTTCGCGGAAGCTTTCCGCAAGCTTCCGCTCGCCCCTCCCAACTCACCCATCGACTCCAAAACCCATCCAATAGTTCCATCTCCACCACAAACCAAAATATTACAATTAGCCAGGGTGGAAAACAGCGTGAGCCCAGGTTCGGGCCCAGTTTTGCTCAAATCATAAACCTGTCGCGGATTCAGCAGATATTCGAACTTCTGCAACATCTTCACGCCCTGTTTTCCGCCACTTTTCGGATTTATCAGAACTAGAAGCGGTCGATTGTTGGTGGACGGTGAGATGGCTTGAAGAAGGCTGACCGAGTGAGCGCCGAAGTTGGCGGCGGCGCCGGTTTTGACCGATGTTGAGGTTTTGCGTTCGAGGAAGGCGGGGAAGATGTGGGTTGGTGGGAGAATGTGATAGGCGAGAGCGCCGAGGTCACATTCTTGAGCCAGGGCTGACATGCAGCGATGGTGCACCTGGAAGTATTGGAGGGTTGGTTAGAGACGCAGAGAGGCTAGACAGCTAGAGAATATGGGTATGTCAGAGACGCAGAGAGGGTGGGCAGCTAGAGAATTTGGAGAGACGCAGAGAGAGTAGCCGCTACGCGGAAGATACCACCGCTTCGCGGAAGCTTCCGGTTTACACTCGCTCCGCTCGAGAAGAGAAGCTAGACAACTAGAGGACGCAGGCATGTTAGAGACGCAGAGAGACCAGACAGTTATAGAATATGGGTTTGTTAGAGACGCAGAGCGGCTAGACAGCTAGAGAATATGGAGAGACGCAGAGGGAGTAGCCGCTACGCGGAAGATACCACCGCTTCGCGGAAGCTTCCGGTTTACACTCGCTCTGCTCGAGCTATACATGTTAGAGACGCAGAGCGGCTAGACAGCTAGAGAATATGAATATGTTAGAGACACAGAGAGGCTAGACAGCTAGAGAATATGGAGAGACGCAGACATACATGAACTACCTCTCCGAAACCGGAGGGAAGGGGGTTAACTTTTGAAAAAATTTTGTGGGGGGCCTTAACTTTTCAAAAATAAATTGAAAAAAAAAATTAGGAAAAAAATTAGAAAAAAAATTTTTTTTTTCATTTTTTTTCGAAATTTTCATATGCCAAGAAGGTGATATGTGTTTAAAATGCAGTAAAACTATTGTTTATTCAATTTTACATAATCTTGTTTCAATTTATTGTGGTTTCTTTCAAGTAACCCCCCTTCCTAGATCTAGAATGAGCATTTTTAAGCATATTTGGGGCAATTTTTTTGAATTTTCATATAAATATAGCATCTAATCGTTACTAAGCGCGGTAAAACTTGTTTCAAATATAGTTTAACTCTCGTAGAAAAGATATATAACAACTCTTGTCAATTTGGTGACGTTTCCTTTCTTCTACCCCCCCTCCGTATGTTGAAAACCAAAATTTTCTTCAATTTTCAGGTATTTTGACAAATTTTTTTCTCCTGAAACCACTAAATGGGCATTGATTCGTGCTAAACACTAGTAAATAAGTATAGAAAGGTATGTCTAACAATTATTTGAAGTATAATTGCAAATTACGACCTCTACCCCCCCACTCCGTTTTCGGAGTCTCAGCCTCCGAAAACGGAGTGGGGGGATAGAAGCTCCATTTCTTCATAAAACTTCAAATAATTGTTTGGCATATTTTTCTATACTTATTTACTAGTGTTTAACACGAATCAATGTCGGTATAGTGGTTTCTGACTGAAATAAAAATCGAGAAATTCTGAAAATTGAAGAAAAATGCTGGTTGCTAACATACGGAGGGGGGATAGAAGAAAGGAAACGTCTTCAAATTGACCAGAGTTGTTATATATCTTATCTACGAGAGTTAAACTACATTTGAGACAAGTTTCACTTGGATTGATTCAGTGGAACATAACAAATTGAACATTGAGTAAATTTTCAAAAGAAAAAATAAAAAATCATACACATAGAGGGAATCGAACTGGTGACCTCCTGACCGAAACCCCCACGCGTTAGCCAGTACACCAGGAGCACCGCGCAGAAACGGGCGGCGAATGTTTACGATAAAGAAAGTTTGGCGCCGTAGAATAAAAAAAAATCTGGCGGAAGCAAATATAAAAATTTCTTTTTTGACAGAAATTTTCATAAAAGCCTCCGCCATCAATTAATTTGTAAGACTTGAGAAACAACTATTGTATGATTTCCACGGCATGTTGAACTTTTTTTCATAAGTCAGAAAAAAATTTTACAAGAGGAGGGGGGTTAACTTTTTCGAATTTTTTTTTTCTGGAGGGGGGTTAACTCGGGGGTCCCCGGAGCGACTAGTTCATGTATGGACGCAGAGAGGCTAGACAACTAGAGGACGTGGGCATGTCAGAGACGCAGAGAGGTCAGACAGCTAGAGCATGTGGGTATGTTAGAGACGCAGAGGGGCCAGACAGCAGGAGAATATTGGATATGTTAGAGACGCAGAGAGGCCAGACAGCTAGAGAACATGGGTATGTTAGAGACGCAGAGAGACCAGACAGCTAAAGAATATGAGTATGTCAGAGACGCAGAGAGGCTAGACAGCTAGAGAATATGGGTTGGTTAGAGACGCAGAGAGGCTAGGCAGCTAGAGAATATGAATATGTCAGTGACGCAGAGAGGCCAGGCAGCTAGAGAATATGGGTTGGTTAGAGACGCAGAGAGGCTAGACAGCTAGAGAATATGGGTATGTTAGAGAAGCAGAGAGGCTAGACAGCTAGAGAATATGAATATGTTGGAGACGCAGAGAGGCTAGACAGCTAGAGAATTTATTTATTTATTTATTTATTTATTTATTTACGATGAGCGGAAAATACACCGTTAGAGAAAAAATCACGCAGTAAGTAAGATAAAACACAATATATAATGAAATCGAACACAAAGTAAAATAAAAAAAAATAGAACAAAATCTACCTTTTTAATAAAATCCCGATTGGGTGGTGTCTCGATGGAAGAAGCATTTTTCAATGGGGTCCCCCCTGTTCTCATTTTTGAAATGTCGCAATTGCGACATTTCCCATTTTTTCCGAAAATCATACCTTCGCGAACGTCCAAAAGGATCCGATCCTGGACCTTCTAAACAAAAAACACGTGATCTAACCACTTGACCATTTCTGACACAAGAAATGACCATCAATTTGCAAAGAAATGCTCGAAGAAAAATTTTGACGTGAGAAAAAGAATCTACCTTTTTTCAGAAAAAAATTATTTTCCGGAAAAATTTTATTGAGCATTTATTGAGTACTGTCTAAAGAACATTCTATTTTTTGATCAAATATTGTCCCGCCTGGGGGCTAACAGCCCCTATCGAGTACTTTTAATACAGAAAAATGATTTTCCATGGCAAAATTAGGAAGTCTTCCTAATTTTGCCACGAGTCATTTTTCGATCAAAAAACTTGAAATTTTTGATGAAATCAATTGTAATTCATTTGTAAGATTTTTGAAAAAAACTCATCGACTTCATTTTTACATTTTTGAATTAATCCAAATCTGTAACTTCTTACTCAGGTCTCAAAAAAAATCGGCCCGAGATTTTTGAAAAAAACTCATCGACTTCATTTTTACATGGAAGCAATTTTTCAATATTTTAGGCTTAATTTGATTGAAATTCATTTGTTAAGCATTTATTGAGTAAAAATTGATCGATGACGTCATCCATGGCAAAATTAGGAAGCCTTCCTGATTTTGCCACGAGTCATTTTTCGATCAAAAAATTTGAAATTTTTGATGAAATCAATTGTAATTCTTGTTCTTAACATCTTTCGAGTACATTTAATTCAAAAAAATAATTAAATAAGTTTTTTTTGAAAGTTTTTTCGGCCCGAGTTTTTTCAAAAAAAAATCGGCCCGAGTTTTTCAAAAAATCGGCCCGAGTTTTTCAAGAAAAATCGGCCCGAGTTTTTTCAAAAAAAAATCGACCCGAGTTTTTTCAAAAAAAAAAATCGGCCCGAGTTTTTTCAAAAAAAAAGTTACAGATTTGGAATTATCCAAAAATGTAAAAAAATCGGCCCGAGTTTTTTCAAAAAAATCGGCCCGAGTTTTTCAAGAAAAATCGGCCCGAGTTTTTTCAAAAAAAAATCGGCCCGAGTTTTTCAAAAAAAATCGGCCCGAGTTTTTTCAAGAAAAATCGGCCCGAGTTTTTTCAAAAAAAAAGTTACAGATTTGGAATTATCCAAAAATGTAAAAAAAAAATCGGCCCGAGTTTTTTCAAAAAAAAGTTACAGATTTGGAATTATCCAAAAATGTAAAAAAATCGGCCCGAGTTTTTTCAAGAAAAATCGGCCCGAGTTTTTTCAAAAAAATCGACCCGAGTTTTTTCAAAAAAAAAAATCGGCCCGAGTTTTTTCAAAAAAAGTTACAGATTTGGAATTATCCAAAAATGTAAAAAAAATCGGCCCGAGTTTTTTCAAAAAAAAATCGGCCCGAGTTTTTTCAAGAAAAATCGGCCCGAGTTTTTTCAAAAAAAAATCGGCCCGAGTTTTTCAAAAAAATCGGCCCGAGTTTTTTCAAGAAAAATCGGCCCGAGTTTTTTCAAAAAAAGTTACAGATTTGGAATTATCCAAAAATGTAAAAAAAAAATCGGCCCGAGTTTTTTCAAAAAAAAAGTTACAGATTTGGAATTATCCAAAAATGTAAAAAAAATCGGCCCGAGTTTTTCAAAAAAAAATCGGCCCGAGTTTTTTCAAGAAAAATCGGCCCGAGTTTTTTCAAAAAAAAAAATCGGCCCGAGTTTTTTCAAAAAAAAAGTTACAGATTTGGAATTATCCAAAAATGTAAAAAAAAAATCGGCCCGAGTTTTTTCAAAAAAAATCGGCCCGAGTTTTTCAAAAAAAAATCGGCCCGAGTTTTTTCAAGAAAAATCGGCCCGAGTTTTTCAAAAAAATCGGCCCGAGTTTTTCAAAAAAATCGGCCCGAGTTTTTTCAAGAAAAATCGGCCCGAGTTTTTTCAAAAAAAAATCGGCCCGAGTTTTTCAAAAAAATCGGCCCGAGTTTTTTCAAGAAAAATCGGCCCGAGTTTTTTCAAAAAAAAATCGGCCCGAGTTTTTCAAAAAAATCGGCCCGAGTTTTTTCAAGAAAAATCGGCCCGAGTTTTTCAAAAAAATCGGCCCGAGTTTTTTCAAGAAAAAATCGGCCCGAGTTTTTCAAAAAATCGGCCCGAGTTTTTCAAAAAAATCGGCCCGAGTTTTTTCAAGAAAAATCGGCCCGAGTTTTTTCAAAAAAGTTACAGATTTGGAATTATCCAAAAATGTAAAAAAAATCGGCCCGAGTTTTTTCAAAAAAAAGTTACAGATTTGGAATTATCCAAAAATGTAAAAAAAAAATCGGCCCGAGTTTTTCAAAAAAAAATCGGCCCGAGTTTTTTCAAGAAAAATCGGCCCGAGTTTTTTCAAAAAAAAAATCGGCCCGAGTTTTTTCAAAAAAAAAGTTACAGATTTGGAATTATCCAAAAATGTAAAAAAAAAATCGGCCCGAGTTTTTTCAAAAAAAAATCGGCCCGAGTTTTTCAAAAAATCGGCCCGAGTTTTTTCAAGAAAAATCGGCCCGAGTTTTTCAAAAAAATCGGCCCGAGTTTTTCAAAAAAATCGGCCCGAGTTTTTTCAAGAAAAATCGGCCCGAGTTTTTTCAAAAAAAAATCGGCCCGAGTTTTTCAAAAAAAATCGGCCCGAGTTTTTTCAAGAAAAATCGGCCCGAGTTTTTTCAAAAAAATCGGCCCGAGTTTTTCAAAAAAAATCGGCCCGAGTTTTTTCAAGAAAAATCGGCCCGAGTTTTTCAAAAAAATCGGCCCGAGTTTTTTCAAGAAAAATCGGCCCGAGTTTTTTCAAAAAAAAATCGGCCCGAGTTTTTCAAAAAAATCGGCCCGAGTTTTTTCAAAAAAATCGGCCCGAGTTTTTTCAAGAAAAATCGGCCCGAGTTTTTTCAAAAAAAATCGACCCGAGTTTTTTCAAAAAAAAAAAATCGGCCCGAGTTTTTTCAAAAAAAAGTTACAGATTTGGAATTATCCAAAAATGTAAAAAAAAAATCGGCCCGAGTTTTTCAAAAAATCGGCCCGAGTTTTTTCAAGAAAAAATCGGCCCGAGTTTTTCAAAAAAAAATCGGCCCGAGTTTTTCAAAAAAATCGGCCCGAGTTTTTTCAAGAAAAATCGGCCCGAGTTTTTTCAAAAAAAGTTACAGATTTGGAATTATCCAAAAATGTAAAAAAATCGGCCCGAGTTTTTTCAAAAAAAAAAGTTACAGATTTGGAATTATCCAAAAATGTAAAAAAATCGGCCCGAGTTTTTCAAAAAAAAATCGGCCCGAGTTTTTTCAAGAAAAATCGGCCCGAGTTTTTTCAAAAAAAAATCGGCCCGAGTTTTTTCAAAAAAAAAGTTACAGATTTGGAATTATCCAAAAATGTAAAAAAATCGGCCCGAGTTTTTTCAAAAAAAAATCGGCCCGAGTTTTTCAAAAAAAAATCGGCCCGAGTTTTTTCAAGAAAAATCGGCCCGAGTTTTTCAAAAAAAATCGGCCCGAGTTTTTCAAAAAAAATCGGCCCGAGTTTTTTCAAGAAAAATCGGCCCGAGTTTTTTCAAAAAAAAATCGGCCCGAGTTTTTCAAAAAATCGGCCCGAGTTTTTTCAAGAAAAATCGGCCCGAGTTTTTCAAAAAAATCGGCCCGAGTTTTTCAAAAAAAATCGGCCCGAGTTTTTTCAAGAAAAATCGGCCCGAGTTTTTCAAAAAAATCGGCCCGAGTTTTTTCAAGAAAAATCGGCCCGAGTTTTTTCAAAAAAAATCGGCCCGAGTTTTTCAAAAAAAATCGGCCCGAGTTTTTTCAAGAAAAATCGGCCCGAGTTTTTCAAAAAAATCGGCCCGAGTTTTTTCAAAAAAATCGGCCCGAGTTTTTCAAGAAAAATCGGCCCGAGTTTTTCAAAAAAAAATCGGCCCGAGTTTTTCAAAAAAATCGGCCCGAGTTTTTCAAAAAAATCGGCCCGAGTTTTTTCAAGAAAAATCGGCCCGAGTTTTTTCAAAAAAAAATCGGCCCGAGTTTTTTCAAGAAAAATCGGCCCGAGTTTTTTCAAAAAAAAATCGGCCCGAGTTTTTCAAAAAAATCGGCCCGAGTTTTTCAAAAAAATCGGCCCGAGTTTTTTCAAGAAAAAATCGGCCCGAGTTTTTCAAGAAAAATCGGCCCGAGTTTTTTCAAGAAAAATCGGCCCGAGTTTTTCAAAAAAATCGGCCCGAGTTTTTTCAAGAAAAAATCGGCCCGAGTTTTTTCAAAAAAAAATCGGCCCGAGTTTTTCAAAAAAAATCGGCCCGAGTTTTTCAAAAAAAATCGGCCCGAGTTTTTTCAAGAAAAATCGGCCCGAGTTTTTTCAAAAAAAAAATCGGCCCGAGTTTTTTCAAGAAAAATCGGCCCGAGTTTTTTCAAGAAAAATCGGCCCGAGTTTTTCAAAAAAAAAATCGGCCCGAGTTTTTTCAAGAAAAATCGGCCCGAGTTTTTTCAAAAAAAAATCGGCCCGAGTTTTTTCAAGAAAAATCGGCCCGAGTTTTTTCAAAAAAAAATCGGCCCGAGTTTTTCAAAAAAAATCGGCCCGAGTTTTTTCAAGAAAAATCGGCCCGAGTTTTTTCAAGAAAAATCGGCCCGAGTTTTTCAAAAAATCGGCCCGAGTTTTTTCAAGAAAAATCGGCCCGAGTTTTTTCAAGAAAAATCGGCCCGAGTTTTTTCAAGAAAAATCGGCCCGAGTTTTTCAAAAAAATCGGCCCGAGTTTTTCAAGAAAAATCGGCCCGAGTTTTTTCAAAAAAAATCGGCCCGAGTTTTTCAAAAAAATCGGCCCGAGTTTTTCAAAAAAATCGGCCCGAGTTTTTCAAAAAAATCGGCCCGAGTTTTTCAAAAAAATCGGCCCGAGTTTTTTCAAGAAAAATCGGCCCGAGTTTTTTCAAAAAAAAATCGGCCCGAGTTTTTTCAAGAAAAATCGGCCCGAGTTTTTCAAGAAAAATCGGCCCGAGTTTTTCAAAAAAATCGGCCCGAGTTTTTTCAAGAAAAATCGGCCCGAGTTTTTTCAAGAAAAATCGGCCCGAGTTTTTCAAAAAAATCGGCCCGAGTTTTTTCAAGAAAAAATCGGCCCGAGTTTTTTCAAAAAAAAATCGGCCCGAGTTTTTTCAAGAAAAATCGGCCCGAGTTTTTTCAAAAAATCGGCCCGAGTTTTTTCAAGAAAAATCGGCCCGAGTTTTTCAAAAAAATCGGCCCGAGTTTTTTCAAGAAAAATCGGCCCGAGTTTTTTCAAAAAAAAATCGGCCCGAGTTTTTTCAAGAAAAATCGGCCCGAGTTTTTCAAAAAAAATCGGCCCGAGTTTTTTCAAGAAAAATCGGCCCGAGTTTTTCAAAAAAATCGGCCCGAGTTTTTTCAAGAAAAATCGGCCCGAGTTTTTTCAAAAAAAAATCGGCCCGAGTTTTTTCAAGAAAAATCGGCCCGAGTTTTTTCAAAAAAAAATCGGCCCGAGTTTTTTCAAGAAAAATCGGCCCGAGTTTTTTCAAAAAATCGGCCCGAGTTTTTTCAAGAAAAATCGGCCCGAGTTTTTCAAGAAAAATCGGCCCGAGTTTTTCAAGAAAAAATCGGCCCGAGTTTTTCAAAAAAATCGGCCCGAGTTTTTTCAAGAAAAAATCGGCCCGAGTTTTTTCAAGAAAAAATCGGCCCGAGTTTTTCAAAAAAAATCGGCCCGAGTTTTTCAAGAAAAATCGGCCCGAGTTTTTTCAAAAAAAAATCGGCCCGAGTTTTTTCAAGAAAAATCGGCCCGAGTTTTTTCAAAAAAAATCGGCCCGAGTTTTTTCAAGAAAAAATCGGCCCGAGTTTTTCAAAAAAATCGGCCCGAGTTTTTTCAAGAAAAATCGGCCCGAGTTTTTTCAAAAAAAAATCGGCCCGAGTTTTTTCAAGAAAAATCGGCCCGAGTTTTTCAAAAAAAATCGGCCCGAGTTTTTTCAAGAAAAATCGGCCCGAGTTTTTCAAAAAAAATCGGCCCGAGTTTTTTCAAGAAAAAATCGGCCCGAGTTTTTCAAAAAAAAATCGGCCCGAGTTTTTTCAAGAAAAAATCGGCCCGAGTTTTTTCAAAAAAAATCGGCCCGAGTTTTTTCAAGAAAAATCGGCCCGAGTTTTTTCAAAAAAAAATCGGCCCGAGTTTTTTCAAGAAAAATCGGCCCGAGTTTTTTCAAGAAAAATCGGCCCGAGTTTTTCAAAAAAAAATCGGCCCGAGTTTTTTCAAGAAAAATCGGCCCGAGTTTTTTCAAAAAATCGGCCCGAGTTTTTCAAAAAAATCGGCCCGAGTTTTTCAAAAAAATCGGCCCGAGTTTTTTCAAGAAAAAATCGGCCCGAGTTTTTTCAAAAAAATCGGCCCGAGTTTTTTCAAGAAAAATCGGCCCGAGTTTTTCAAAAAAAATCGGCCCGAGTTTTTTCAAGAAAAAATCGGCCCGAGTTTTTTCAAAAAAAAATCGGCCCGAGTTTTTTCAAGAAAAATCGGCCCGAGTTTTTCAAAAAAAATCGGCCCGAGTTTTTTCAAGAAAAATCGGCCCGAGTTTTTTCAAAAAAAAAATCGGCCCGAGTTTTTTCAAGAAAAAATCGGCCCGAGTTTTTTCAAAAAAAAAAAATCGGCCCGAGTTTTTCAAAAAAAAATCGGCCCGAGTTTTTTCAAAAAAAATCGGCCCGAGTTTTTTCAAGAAAAAATCGGCCCGAGTTTTTCAAAAAATCGGCCCGAGTTTTTTCAAGAAAAATCGGCCCGAGTTTTTTCAAGAAAAAATCGGCCCGAGTTTTTTCAAGAAAAATCGGCCCGAGTTTTTCAAAAAATCGGCCCGAGTTTTTTCAAGAAAAATCGGCCCGAGTTTTTCAAGAAAATCGGCCCGAGTTTTTTCAAGAAAAATCGGCCCGAGTTTTTCAAGAAAAAATCGGCCCGAGTTTTTTCAAGAAAAATCGGCCCGAGTTTTTTCAAAAAAAAATCGGCCCGAGTTTTTTCAAGAAAAATCGGCCCGAGTTTTTTCAAGAAAAATCGGCCCGAGTTTTTCAAGAAAAATCGGCCCGAGTTTTTCAAAAAAATCGGCCCGAGTTTTTTCAAAAAAAATCGGCCCGAGTTTTTCAAAAAAAAATCGGCCCGAGTTTTTCAAGAAAAATCGGCCCGAGTTTTTTCAAGAAAAATCGGCCCGAGTTTTTTCAAGAAAAATCGGCCCGAGTTTTTCAAAAAAAATCGGCCCGAGTTTTTTCAAGAAAAAATCGGCCCGAGTTTTTTCAAGAAAAATCGGCCCGAGTTTTTCAAAAAAATCGGCCCGAGTTTTTCAAAAAAAATCGGCCCGAGTTTTTCAAAAAAAAATCGGCCCGAGTTTTTCAAAAAAATCGGCCCGAGTTTTTCAAAAAAAATCGGCCCGAGTTTTTCAAAAAAAATCGGCCCGAGTTTTTCAAAAAAAATCGGCCCGAGTTTTTTCAAGAAAAATCGGCCCGAGTTTTTTCAAGAAAAATCGGCCCGAGTTTTTTCAAGAAAAATCGGCCCGAGTTTTTTTTCAAGAAAAAATCGGCCCGAGTTTTTTCAAGAAAAATCGGCCCGAGTTTTTTCAAGAAAAATCGGCCCGAGTTTTTCAAGAAAAAATCGGCCCGAGTTTTTCAAAAAAAATCGGCCCGAGTTTTTCAAAAAAATCGGCCCGAGTTTTTTCAAGAAAAATCGGCCCGAGTTTTTTCAAAAAAAAATCGGCCCGAGTTTTTCAAAAAAAATCGGCCCGAGTTTTTTCAAGAAAAATCGGCCCGAGTTTTTTCAAAAAAATCGGCCCGAGTTTTTTCAAGAAAAATCGGCCCGAGTTTTTCAAAAAAAATCGGCCCGAGTTTTTCAAAAAAATCGGCCCGAGTTTTTTCAAGAAAAATCGGCCCGAGTTTTTTCAAAAAAATCGGCCCGAGTTTTTCAAAAAAATCGGCCCGAGTTTTTCAAGAAAAATCGGCCCGAGTTTTTTCAAGAAAAAATCGGCCCGAGTTTTTTCAAGAAAAAATCGGCCCGAGTTTTTTTCAAGAAAAATCGGCCCGAGTTTTTCAAAAAAATCGGCCCGAGTTTTTTCAAGAAAAATCGGCCCGAGTTTTTTCAAAAAAAAATCGGCCCGAGTTTTTTCAAGAAAAAATCGGCCCGAGTTTTTTCAAAAAAAATCGGCCCGAGTTTTTCAAAAAAATCGGCCCGAGTTTTTTCAAGAAAAATCGGCCCGAGTTTTTTCAAAAAAAAATCGGCCCGAGTTTTTTCAAAAAAAAATCGGCCCGAGTTTTTTCAAGAAAAATCGGCCCGAGTTTTTTCAAGAAAAATCGGCCCGAGTTTTTTCAAAAAAAAATCGGCCCGAGTTTTTCAAAAAATCGGCCCGAGTTTTTTCAAGAAAAATCGGCCCGAGTTTTTTCAAAAAAAAGGTTAAAGATTTGGAATAATCCAAAAATATTTTTAAAAAATCGGCCCGAGATTGAAGAAGTTTTTTTTTTTCGGAAAATTGATCGATGACGTCATCCATGGCAAAATTAGGAAGCCTTCCAGATTTTGCCACGAATCATTTTTTGATAAAAAAATTTGAAATTTTCTATAAATTTGATTGTAAGTCAATGTTCTGTGGACAATAATCACAGAAAAAAGTGAAACGGAAATAAATGAGAAGACTGTTACGCCTGGGGGCTAACAGCCCCTAGTCGAATTGAATTAAATTATTTTGGGGGGGGGGGGGAGGATGACACAAGCTAAATTAAAATGACTAATCGGAGGTGAGGAGACCAGAATCAGTGGAGATAGCACGAAATTTATAGTTTTTATGGTTTTTATGTATTAAACATAATTATAAATGAAACTCATAGACATAACCGTAAGTTTTAGTTTGATTTGTAATGTGTACACCAATGTCAGATCAATCGCAAGCATTTCTAATAATTACATCTAGGAAATCATCCGAGTAGGATTTGATGTTTTTCAAAAAATTCAGGAATCACTCGCACTGAGAAAAAATTTCCACGGATTTTCTTTTTTGGAATTTTGTAAGAAAAATTAATACGGGATCGCGTTGTAGATTTCTGGATTTGAAATAAGGATTTGAGTTTAATTTTGGATTTACCAGAAAGGATGTCCTCAAGGAATTTTAGATCACATTTCTTCCTCCTGTCACTCAACTTCTCCAATTCAAACATATCTAGCCTTTCCTCATATGATAAATAGTTAGGGTCAGTAATACTGATCATTCTCCCAGAAATTCTACCAACTAATTTTCTCGTAAAGTTGCGCTGAACCCTCTCAATCAAATCTGAAGTAGATTTGTCTGGAGGAGATGTGACGATGCAACCATATTCGAGAACAGATCTAATATGAGTTTTATAAAGAGACAAATAGAGCTTAGGATTTTTGGTGGAAAATGTTTTGAATAAAATATAGAGAAGAGAATTGGCTTTTTTGGTGAAGATTTCCCAATGTTCAGAGAAATCAAGATTTTGTGAGATATGAAAACCGAGATCGCGAATCAGAGAGGTTCTAGAGATGTCCGATTGATTTATGTGATAGGAGAATTCAGAAGGTTTTGGATGTATCGAGATAACTTTTGTTTTATTACTGTTGAGAATTAGTTTGTTAATGGTAGCCCACTCATGAACTTTATTGATTGAATTTTGGAGAATTTCCGAGTCATTCCGACTTCTTACTTTTGAGAATATTTTCACATCGTCCGCGAATTGTGCAACCGAAACTCCCGGATTTGAAACGAAATTTGGGAGATCGTTTGCGAAAATTGCAAAAAGAAGGGGAGATAGTACTCCTCCTTGCGGAACGCCAGAAAAAATTGGACGGGGATTTGAAAATAAATATGGGTATGTTAGAGAAGCAGAGAGGCTAGACAGCTAGAGAATATGAATATGTTAGAGACGCAGAGAGGCCGGACAGCTAGAGAATATTGGATGTGTTAGAGACGCAAAGAGAGTAGCCGCTACGCGGAAGATACCACCGCTTCGCGGTAGCTTCCGGTTTACACTCGCTCCACTCGAGCTAGACATGTCAGAGACGCAGAGAGACGCAGACAGCGAGAGCAGATCTCTTCAAACTCACATAATTATGACACCATCTACATCCTTTCCCCTGAAACACGCCTACAGTAGTCCGGCACTTTACACATTTCGCAGTCGCGTTGGCATCCTGCCAATGATGATATAATTTGTCCTGCTGACGTGACGAGTACGTGCGGATACAATTATTGGAAGCCGAACGAACGCAACGCTCATGTACCGTATACTTGCATACTGTAAGGAAACAAAATTTGGGAAAATCAATATTTCCAGCATTTTCAGCACAAAATTTGAGTCTAGAAACTCTTCAAAGGGTACTGTAGAAAATTGTGCCAAAAATTCCACAAAAAATGGATCAACCGGGTTACTGTAGAAAAACACTTTTCTAGGCTCAAATTTTGTGCTGAAACCTGTGGAAATGCTGAAAATATCTGAAAATCAATAATTCCAGCTTTTTCAGCACAACATTTGAGTCTAAAAACTCTTCAAAAGGTACTGTAGAAAATTGTGCCAAAAATTCCAAAAAAAAATGGATCAACCGGATTACTGTAGAAAAATACTTTTCTAGGCTCAAATTTTGTGCTGAAACCTGTGAAAATGCTGAAAACATCTGAAAATCAACATTTTCATGATTTCCAGCACAAAATTTGGGTCTAGAAACACTTTAAAAGGTACTGTAGAAAATTGTGCCAAAAATTCCAAAAAAAATGGATCAACCGGATTACTGTAGAAAAATACCTGTCTAGGCTCAAATTTTGTGCTGAAACCTGTGGAAATGCTGAAAACATCTGAAAATCAATATTTCCACAATTTTCAGCACAAAATTTGAGTCTAGAAACTCTTCAAAAGGTACTGTAGAAAATTGTGCCGAAAATTCCAAAAAAAATGGATCAACCGGATTACTGTAGAAAAATACTTTTCTAGGCTCAAATTTTGTGCTGAAACCCGTGAAAACGCTGAAAATTCTCGAAAAACCAAACTAACATGAGCAACTCAATCCCTGTTTTCCACCCCATCCCACCAAAATACTACAACACGCGTTACAATAAGTCGGCTTGGAGAAATGTCGCAATTTCCAGACGTGCGATCCGTCCTCCTTCATCTCCTGCAAAAAATCAATAATAATTTCCGTGGAGTACTGTAGGTACTGTGGGTTACTGTATCGAATCCGAGCAGGACCAAAAGCGGTATGTTTGTTAGACCGCCACGTCGCCACTCGTCAAACGAGACGATTCCGTCGTTATCGTAGTCGATGTCGACCATCATTTGGCGGATGATCTGCAAAGGGTACTGTAGTTTGGGGGGGGGGGGTACTGTAGATCGAGAGTACTGTAGATACGGTAGGCAGTGAAAATTTGCGATTTTTTGAGTCCAAATTTGATGAAAAATGGGTTTTTTTCAAGAATTACTGTAAGTTTTGGCGCCAAAAATCCACAGAATCTGAAAATTTCAGGGGGTACTGTAGCAGAGGATTCTACAGTACCCATTTAGGCATGTCTAAAAATGCGGCGCCATTAAATAATCTACAGTAATCCAGGTGAATATTGGAAAATCCACGTGGCTTTCTACAGTAACCCTAGACAAATTTGGTGTCAAAAGATGCGCCTTTAAATCTACAGTACCCCAGAACTTTGAAAAATGCTCCCAGGCTTGTTTGGTGTCAAAAAATCCCCGGCATTTTCCAACCTGTTCCAATTCGATCGTATCCCATTGCTGATATCTCGCCACATTCATCATTTGCTCAATAATCCCGTCAATTTCACTTTTATCCAAATATCCATTGCCATCCGAATCGTAAATATGAAAAACGACATCCAATTTATTTTCGGGAGTGTCGGCTTCCAGCAAAGACAACGTGCAGATCAGAGGTTTCAGCGGAATTCGGGGTTCGGTTGAATTTGTGGCCGAAGATGAGGAATGTGCTGGAGAGGGTGGAGATATTGCGACCACATCTGGAAATCAATATTTCCAGCTTTTTCAGCACAAGATTTGGGTCTAGAAACACTTTAAAGGGTACTGTAGAAAATTGTGCCGGAAATTCCGAAAAAATGGATCAACCAGAATACTGTAGAAAAATATGTTTTTAGGTTAAATTTTGTGCTGAAACCTGTGAAAATGCTGAAAATATCTGAAAATCAATATTTCCATGAGTCTCAGCACAAAATTTGGGTCTAGAAACACTTGAAAAGGTACCGTAGAAAAATATGTTTCTAGGTTAAATTTTGTGCTGAAACCTGTGGAAATGCTGAAAATATCTGAAAATCAATATTTCCAGCGTTTTCAGCACAGAATTTGGGTCTAGAAACACTTGAAAAGGTACTGTAGAAAATTGTGCCAGAAATTCCGAAAAAATGGATCAACCAGGGGTTACTGTAGAAAAATAGGTATCTAGGCTGAAATTTTGTGCTGAAACCTGTGGAAATGCTGAAAATATCTGAAAATCAATACTTCCAGCATTTTCAGCACAAAATTTGGGTCTAGAAAATTGTGCCAGAAATTCCGAAAAAATGGATCAACCAGAATACTATAGAAAAATACATTTCTGGGCTGAAATTTTGCGCTGAAACCTTTTAGAGTGGTGAAAATGTCTGAAAATCAATATTTCCAGCGTTTTCAGCACAGAATTTGGGTCTAGAAACACTTGAAAAGGTACTGTAGAAAATTGTGCCAGAAATTCCGAAAAAATGGATCAACCAGGGGTTACTGTAGAAAAATAGGTATCTAGGCTGAAATTTTGTGCTGAAACCTGTGGAAATGCTGAAAATATCTGAAAATCAATACTTCCAGCATTTTCAGCACAAAATTTGGGTCTAGAAAATTGTGCCAGAAATTCCGAAAAAATGGATCAACCAGAATACTGTAGAAAAATACCTTTCTAGGCTGAAATTTTGTGCTGAAACCTGTGAAAATGCTGAAATTATCTGAAAATCAATATTTCCAGCTTTTTCAGCACAAAATTTGGGTCTAGAAACACTTGAAAAGGTACTGTAGAAATTTGTGCCAGAAATTCCGAAAAAATGGATCAACCGGATTACTGTAGAAAAATATGTTTCTAGGTTAAATTTTGTGCTGAAATCTGTGAAAATGCTGAAAATATCTGAAAATCAATATTTCCAGCTTTTTCAGCACAAATTTTGGGTCTAGAAACACTTGAAAAGGTACTGTAGAAAATTGTGCCAGAAATTCCGAAAAAAATGGATCAACCAGAATACTGTAGAAAAATACCTTTCTGGGCTGAAATTTTGTGCTGAAACCCTCACCTGGAAACAAAAAAGTTCCCTGATGCAGCGAATTCTCGACCAATGTCAATGTTCCATCTTCCGGAATACACACCAATTGCTCGTTTCCGCATCCGTTTTGATGTCCGCTTCTGTCGGAATTTTGCGCTCCGGAAGAACTTGATGGCGGACAACTTGAGAGATTTAGACGTTCCATTCGACCCGACAAAGATTCGCTGAATTTCGCTTTGACTGTATGAATCGCATCTTCGAAGAGGGAGGTTCGACGTTCTGTGAAAAATTTTTGGTTTTCCGCAAGCTTCCGCGAGCTTCCGCGAAGCGGAAGCTTTTAGGAAGCTCGAAAAGGCATCGTCGCTTGGCATATGTACCCTCAAGCGGCCAGCCCTTGACAACGCTGTCAAGGCTTCGCTGGTTGAGGTGCATATTGCTCTCAAGCATCCAACCCTTGACAACTAAAACTAGCTGTCAAGGCATCGCTGCTTGAGGTGCATATTGCTCTCAAGCAGCCAACCCTTGACAACTAGCTGACAAGGCTTCGCTGCTTGAGGTGCATATTGCTCTCAAGCAGCCAACCCTTGAAAACTAGCTGTCAAGGCGTCGCTGCTTGAGGTGCATCTTGTTTCCAAGCAGCCAACCCTTGATAACTCAAACTAGCTGTCAAGGCATCGCTGCTTGAGGTGCATCTTGTTTCCAAGCAGCCAACCCTTGATAACTCAAACTAGCTGTCAAGGCGTCGCTGCTTGAGGTGCATCTTGTTTCCAAGCAGCCAACCCTTGATAACTCAAACTAGCTGTCAAGGCATCGCTGCTTGAGGTGCATCTTGTTTCCAAGCAGCCAACCCTTGATAACTCAAACTAGCTGTCAAGGCATCGCTGCTTGAGGTGCATCTTGTTTCCAAGCAGCCAACCCTTGACAACTAATACTAGCTGTCAAGGCTTCGCTGCTTGAGGTGCATATCGCTCTCAAGCAGCCAACCCTTGATAACTCAAACTAGCTGTCAAGGCATCGCTGCTTGAGGTGCATCTTGTTTCCAAGCAGCCAACCCTTGACAACTAATACTAGCTGTCAAGGCTTCGCTGCTTGAGGTGCATATCGCTCTCAAGCAGCCAACCCTTGATAACTCAAACTAGCTGTCAAGGCATCGCTGCTTGAGGTGCATCTTGTTTCCAAGCAGCCGACCCTTGACAACTAATACTAGCTGTCAAGGCGTCGCTGCTTGAGGTGCATATCGCTCTCAAGCATCCAACCCTTGACATCTAGATTTTCTCACCTTTCGTCGGCGGTTTTGAAAACGACAAAAACAATTGATCAACCAAATCTGACGGCAAATCAGTTCCAAACAAATCCAAAATAAAAGCTCGAAATCCATCGAAGTTAATAGTCTGCAAAAAAAAATCGCTGTCCCTTTAAAATTTTTTTTTTCAAAAAAAAATATTAGATTAGTTACGGATTAGTGGAGAAAAATCGCAAAAAAAAAAGTTTGACGTCAGTCAATTTTGAGCTGAAAGTGCAATAGACTAGAAATCATTCAAAATTTTCGCGCCAAAAAATCTACAGTAATCTACAGTAATCTTTTTTTGACCTACCTGTCCGTCATTCGATAAATACGCATAAAATTTGCCGTCCGCTTGAAAATCGCTCAACATATCCTTCAATTTTCGGCGCGAATCTGTGAAAATTCAAATTTTTTGCATATTTTCAGACGGAAAATCTGAAAATTTGGGAAAATGAACTTACAGGCCGCATATTCGCTGAGTCTTGAAAATTGATCCGGTGAGAGCAGCATTTTTCTGGAAAATTTTTGAATTTTCAAATTTTCGCGCCAAAAACTCTACAGTACTCAAAGGCGCGAAAATTTTGAATTCAAATTTTTTGAAAAAATTTTTAAATTTTCAAAATTTCGCGGCACAAACTCTACAGTACTCAAAGGCGCGAAAATTTTGAATTCAAATTTTTCTGGAAAATTTTTTGAATTTCAAATTTTCGCGGCAAAAAACTCTACAGTACTCAAAGGCGCGAAAATTTTGAATTCAAATTTTTCTGGAAAATTTTTTTGAATTTCAAATTTTCGCGGCACAAACTCTACAGTACTCAAAGGCGCGAAAATTTTGAATTCAAATTAAAAAAAAAATTTTTTTTGAATTTCAAATTTTCGCGGCAAAAACTCTACAGTATTCAAAGGCGCGAAATTTTTTAATTGAAATTTTTTGAAAAATTTTTTGAATTTTCAAATTTTCGCGGCACAAACTGTACAGTACTCAAAGGCGCGAAAATTTTGAATTCAAATTTTTAAAAAAATTTTTTTGAATTTTCAAATTTTCGCTGCACAAACTCTACAGTATTCAAAGGCGCGAAAATTTTGAATTCAAATTTGTTGAAAAATTTTTTGAATTTTCAAATTTTCACGGCAAAAACTCTACAGTACTCAAAGACGCAAAAATTTTGAATTCAAATTTTTCTGAAATTTTTTTGAAATTTGGGATTTTCGCGCCAAAAACTCTACAGTACTCAAAGGCGCGAAAATTTGAAATTCAAAAAATTTTTCAAAAAATTTGAAAAAAAAAATCGAAAGTCGCGAAAAAATCCAATTTTGTGTGTGTTTCAAAAAAAATTCGAAATTCAATTTTTCGGCGCGCGGCTAATCAAATTCAAATTAAATTTGAAACAAAAATTTGGCGCGGCCAAATAGATCAAAATTTCGCGGATTACTGTAGTTTTTCGCGCCAAAAAACTATATACATTCATTGAAAAATCGATAAAAAGGACCCGGTTGGGGATTAGGAAAAAAGAATATAAAAAAGATAAAAAAAATGAGGGCAGAGCTCTCAAATCCGATGAAAAAATGAGCAAAAAAAATTATTTTTTCGCGTGCTTCTTAACATTTTGATGAAAAAAAAAACGGGGGAAATTATGAAAAATGTCTAATTTTTTTTTATGAGCTTAAAATAGAGAAAAAAATTTCAGCGAAAAAGTTGAAAATAATTGAAAATAATCAAATTTTGCTCGAAAAATTTGATTATTTTTCGAAAAAAAATTTGGTTACAACATTATTCATCGAACCGTGATTTTTTTTGAGCTGCGAGAAAAAAAGGGGTTACTGTAGGTTTTGACTACTGTAGATCAAATTTTCGGCTTTTAAAGGATGTAGATCAAAAAGGGTTATTGTAGCTGCCACGTGTCTGAAATTTTACCTGAAAATTTGGGTTACTGTAGTTGTTGCCACGTTTCAGCAAAAAAAATCGATTTATGACAAATTCCGGTATACAATTTTGCACAACTCTTTGACTTGCTCTTTCCGCAAAAAATTTCCGTTCAGGAATTTTTTGTAGGCGCCAAATTGCGGAATCCTGGAGGCGGAATGGCTGAAAAATTCGGGATTTTTGACTGAAAATCTGGGATTTTCAGCAAATTTAGGTCAAAAATTTCAGATTTTCAGCCAAAAATTTCAGATTTTCAGCCAAAAATCTGAAAATTACCTGTAATGACACGACAGCAATTGTTCGAATGCCTAAAAACACAAAAATGTCTTCGGAGCACAGTGTGTAGAACATTTTTTCGACGCCTTTTTCGAGGTGCACTGAGCCACGTGGCGAACAGGAGAATGTTTGCGAGGAGTGGTCTGGAACCGTACTATAGGTCTACTGTAAGATGACCGAAGCTTGCTCCGCTTCACAAGCGGCACCGCTGCTTGATAGATGTATCCTCAAGCAGCCAACCCTTGACAACTAAAACTAGCGTCAAGGCACCGCTGCTTGACAGGTGTATCCTCAAGCAGCCAACCCTTGACAACTAGCTGTCAAGGCGTCGCTGCTTGAGGTGCATCTTGTTTCCAAGCAGCCAACCCTTGACAACTAGCTGTCAAGGCGTCGCTGCTTGAGGTTATCATGCTCTCAAGCAGCCAACCCTTGACAACTAGCTGTCAAGGCACCGCTGCTTGAGGTGCATCTTGTTTTCAAGCAGCCAACTCTTGACAGCTAGCTCTCAAGGCGTCGCTGCTTGAGGTTATCCTGCTCTCAAGCAGCCAACCCTTGACAACTAGCTGTCAAGGCGTCGCTGCTTGTGGTGCATCTTGTTTCCAAGCAGCCAACCCTTGACAACTAGCTGTCAAGGCATCGCTGCTTGAGGTGCATCTTGTTTTCAAGCAGCCAAACCTTGACAACTAGCTGTCAAGGCGTCGCTGCTTGAGGTTATCATGCTCTCAAGCAGCCAACCCTTGACAACTAGCTGTCAAGGCACCGCTGCTTGAGGTGCATCTTGTTTTCAAGCAGCCAACTCTTGACAGCTAGCTCTCAAGGCGTCGCTGCTTGAGGTTATCCTGCTCTCAAGCAGCCAACCCTTGACAACTAGCTGTCAAGGCGTCGCTGCTTGTGGTGCATCTTGTTTCCAAGCAGCCAACCCTTGACAACTAGCTGTCAAGGGATGGATGCTTGAGGTTGACATGCTCTCAAGCAGCCAACCCTTGACAACTGAAAACTAGCTGTCAAGGGGTCGCTGCTTGTGGTGCACATTGCTCTCAAGCAGCCAACCCTTGAAATTAGCTGTCAAGGCGTCGCTGCTTGAGGTTATCATGCTCACAAGCAGCCAACCCTTGACATCTAGATTCTGAAGCTTCCGCGTCCCTTCCGCAACCCACCCAATTGCATTCGATAAAAATAGTGTCTATGATCATTTTTAACCAGCTTCACAATACAAATTCCGTTGGAATCGGGATGAAAAGTGAGCGGCGATTCGACGGCTCCAACGCGCCGCCCATTTCTACCGTATGACTCGCGTAGTCCGCGTACTGTAGTTGGCGGTAGATCAAATGTCGACGAGTTTTCGAGCGAGTACTGTAGCCATTTTTCGAGCTGAGCATTGTAGATCATCATTGAACCATCGTCCTGGAATTTTGGGGGGAGTACTGTAGATTACTGTAGTTACAGTACTATTCTAAGTTACTGTAGCCACAATTTCAGGGCACTACAGTAATCCTGGGTTACTGTAGCTCTGAATTCACTTTGAAAGCCAATAAAAATCTACAGTAGTCTAGGGATTACTGTAGTTTTTGAAAATTTCCAAAAAAATTTCAAAGCCCTACAGTAATCCTTGGGCTACTGTAGTTCGGAAGCTCACAAATGGTGGGCTCTAGGTATACAGTAACTTTTAGAATTTCCTGGATTACTGTAGCTACAGTATCTCTCTAGGTTCCTGTATCACAACTAAATGTACAGTAACCCTCTCAGGGTACTGTAAAAATTTCGGTAGATCAAAATTCAGAGCCCTACAGTAATTCTCCAAACCTGTAGTCTTCCAAAAATCCTCCCAGGTGCATCAAAAGCAATCGAAAACCGGCTACACTGTAGTCTGTCTGTCTCGCTGTCTGCGTCTCTCACATCTCTCGCCTTGATGTCATCTCTCTCGAACCAGAACACGTCATTTTGCTCGTCGAAATCGAGGCGCCAATAGGGAATGGGTCCCTGCACGATACTACGGTCGAACAAGCAACACTGCATTTTGGCGCCAATTCGAAGCGACACCGTTTCGAGCGGTAGATCAAATGTGTTGTTGGCGGGCAAACATCGCGATGGGTCTAGTCTGGAAAAAGGATACTGTAGTTAGAGACGCAGAGGGGGGGGTACTGTAGGCACCAATAATTATTGATTTTTACCTTGATCTACCAGATTTAATAAAAAATTACTGTAGTTTTCAGGGGTACTGTAGTTTTGCCACGTTGCATAATCAGACACTGTAGACAAGAACTACAGTAATGAAAGGGGTTACTGTAGAAAATTGTTTTGATCTACCAAATTTTCGTTTAAAAAAGTTGGAATATTTTTTGGAAGATTAGACATTACAGTAACCCTCAGCTTCTACAGTAACCCAGATGATTTTCAAAATCTACAGTACTCCTACCGTACCTGAACTTCTTGACCTCTTTCGTCTCATAATTCAATCGATAAATCAAAATCTCGAAATTGTCTTCCTCCTCCAAAACGCCGCCAAAAAACACCAAAATATACGGTAGATCGTAGGAGAACGCGGGAATACTGTAGATTACTGTAGCCGCCGGTAGATTCAGCAAACATTGCCACGAGTCGGGAAAAATCGAGTCGACCTGCCAGATTTCGATGGAGGTGTCGGAATTCGGGTGGACGAACAATTGACGGCCGACGATTCCGACGCGATTGAGACGACGATGGAGGAGGCGGGCAGGGATCGAGAGGTAGCGAGTGGACATTTGGCTGGAAATGTAGAGGTTAGAGACGCAGAGGGAGTAGCCGCTACGCGGAAGATTCCACCGCTTCGCGGAAGCTTCCGGTTTACACTCGCTCCGCTCGAGAAGAGAAGCCAGACAGCTAGAGAATATGGGTATGTTAGAGACGCAGAGAAGCTAGACAACTTGAGAATATGGGTATGTTAGAGACGCAGAGAGACTAGACAACTAGAGAATATGGAGAGACGCAGAGAGGCTTGACAGCTAGAGAATATGGAGAGACGCAGAGAGGCTAGACAGCTAGAGAACATGGGTTTGTTAGAGACGCAGAGAGGCTGGACAGGCAGAGAATATGGAAAGACGCAGAGAAGCGAGACAGATAGAGAATATGAACATGTTAGAGACGCAGAGAGGCTCGACAGCTAGAGAACATGGGTATGTTAGAGACGCAGAAAGGCTAGACAGGCAGAGAATATGGAAAGACGCAGAGAAGCGAGACAGATAGAGAATATGAACATGTTAGAGACGCAGAGAGGCTAGAGAGCTAGAGAATATGAATATGTTAGACACGCAGAGAGGCTAGACAGCTAGAGAACATGGGTATGTTAGAGACGCAGAGAAGCCAAACAGCTAGAGAATATGGAGAGACGCAGAGAGGCTAGACAAACAAACAACTATATGGATATGTTAGAGACGCAGGGGGAGTAGTCGCTACGCGGAAGATACCACCGCTTCGCGGAAGCTTCCGGTTTACACTCGCTCCGCTCGAGAAGAGAAGCTAGACAACTAGAGAACATGGGTGAGTTAGAGACGCAGAGAGAGGCTAGACAGCTAGAGAATATGAAGAGACGCAGAGAGGCTAGACAACTAGAGAACATGGGTTGGTTAGAGACGCAGAGAGGCTAGACAGATAGAGAATATGGGGAGACGCAGAGAAGCTAGACAACTAGAGAATATTGGATATGTTAGAGACGCAGAGAGGCTAGACAGTTAGAGAACATGGATATGTTAGAGACAGAGAGGCTAGACAGCTAGAGAATATGGAGAGACGCAGAGAGGCTAGACAGCTATAGAATATGGATATGTTAGAGACGCAGAGAGCGTGAATTTTTGTTCTGCTGTAAATCCACGTGGCAAGAGAACTAGACTCTAGTTTGAATCAGAAATTTTAAAATCGATTTTTTCTGAAAATGCCACGTGGCATTCGAAATTTAGCGCTAAATCCAGGAAAAAATCAATAAAAACAAAAATTTTCGGGAGAAAAAAAAAAGAAAAGAGTGAAAAATTTTCTCTCAAAGCAAATAAAATGAAAAAAATATTACAACACCCGAGATTTCGGCGGGAAATTCAAAAAATTCAACAAAAACGGTTTTCTCAAATTCTAAAATTTTTATTTTTTCAAACAAATATTAGAAGAAGAGGAGGAATTCAAAGAGAGTTATCATAAATACATTGAAAACAAATTCAAAAAAAAAAGAAGAAAAAGGTCTCGCGGCGATTTCAAAAAGGGGTACGGTATAATAGGTAAATGCAAATTTTTGTGTGTGAATTTTGATGAAAAAATTGGAAAAATTACGTGGAAATTGGAGAAAAATCACCCGGATTCGAAAAAAAAACGAAAAAATACAAAAAAAAATGGTTTTGGGGGCACACAAGAGGATTTTTAAAGGAACATGGGGCGGGGTACTGTAGATTACTGTAGAATTTTTGCGCTAAAAAAATTATACAGTTACTGTAGCTGGGAGAAAAATCAATATTTTTTTCAAATTCAAAAAAAATCTGGTATTACTGTAGCTTGAGTTCTAGAGTACTGTAGATCAAATTTTCGCGTCAAAAACATAGGCTTATTACTGTATGCTCCTTTAAAAATCCCCGCAAAAAAATACGAAAATTTAGAAAAATTAGTGAGGTAAATGAACGTGTGTTTGGGGTAAAATCAGGCCGTTTCGGGCCAAAAACAGGCCTATTTGGCTGCGGAAGGCGTCGCGGAAGGTGGCGGATTTTGAGACGCGGAACTCTGCGAACTGTTGACCAGAGCTGCAAATTGTCCATTGCCTTGTTGTTGCAAAATTCGCGAGAATAGTTGAGAATTCGACAATTGTTGAGCCGCCGAATTTTGCACAGACTGTTGATTTTGCAAATAATTTTGATTCATCACCAATTGCGTCAAAATTGCGGGATCCTGGAAATTCTGAGAGAAATTAGAGGGAATTCCATGGATTTGGATACTGTAGACAACAAATTGTGCCAAAAATTCAGAAAAAATCAGGGTTTCAGTCATTTTAGATGTTTGTTAGCTTAAAATTATCAGAAAAATTTGAATTTTCAGCTAGAAACTCTAGATTTTCAGTCCAAAAACTTGAATTTTCAGCAATTTTCACGATTTCCAGCTTAAAATTTCGCAAAAATCACAATTTTTGGGTTTAAAACTTTGAAATCTCAAATTTTCAGCTAGAAACTCGAGATTTTCAGCCAAAAATCAAGCTTTTCAGTCCAAAAACCTGAAAATTTCAGAAAATCTCAAATTTTCACAATTTTTCATGTTTTCTAGCTAAAAATTTCGCAAAAATCTCAAATTTTCAGCTAGAAATTCCCCGATTTTCAGCCCGAAATTCAAAATTTCAGAAAAAATCAGGGTTTCAGTCATTTTAGATGTTTGTTAGCTCAAAATTTCCAGCTAGAAACTCGAGAATTTCAGCCAAAAATCTAAAATTTTTCAGTCCAAAAACCTGAAAATTTCAGAAAATCTCAAATTTTCACAATTTTTCACGATTTCTAGCTCAAAATTTCCCAAAAATCTCAAATTTTCAGCTAGAAATCAAATTTTTCAGTCCAAAAACCTGAAAATTTCAGAAAATCTCAAATTTTCACAATTTTTCACGATTTCTAGCTCAAAATTTCCCAAAAATCTCAAATTTTCAGCTAGAAATCAAATTTTTCAGTCCAAAAACCTGAAAATTTTAGAAAAACTTGAATTTTCAGCCATTTTTCACAATTTCCAGCTCAAAATTATCAGAAAAACTTGAATTTTTCAGCCCGAAATCCAAAAATTTCAATAAAACTTGATATTTCAGCATTTTTCATGTTTTCTAGCTCAAAATTTGCAGATAATCACAATTTTTGGGTTAAAAACTTTGTAATTTCAGATTTTCAGCTCGAAATTCAAAATTTCAGAAAAAATCAAGATTTCAGCCATTTTAGATGTTTGTTAGCTTGAAATTATCAGAAAAACTTGAATTTTCAGCAAGAAACCTTTAGATTTTCAGCCAAAAATCAAGTTTTCAGTCCAAAAACCTGAAAATTTCAGAAAAACTTGGTATTTCAGCATTTTTCATGTTTTCTAGCTCAAAATTTGCAGATAATCACAATTTTGGGTTAAAAACTTTAAAATCTCAGATTTTCAGCCCGAATATCAAAATTTCAGAAAAAATCAAGATTTCAGCCATTTTAGATGTTTCTTAGCTTAAAATTATCAGAAACTCTCAAATTTTCAGCTAGAAACTCTAGATTTTCAGCCAAAAATCAAGTTTTCAGTCCAAAAACCTGAAAATTTCTTGAATTTCCAGAATTTTTCATGTTTTCTAGCTCAAAATTTCGCAAAAATCTCAAATTTTCAGCTAGAAATTCCAGATTTTCAGTCCAAATTTCAAAAATTTCAGAAAAACTTGAATTTTCATGTTTTCTAGCTCAAAATTTCGCAAAAATCTCAAATTTTCAGCCAGAAATTCCAGATTTTCATTCCAAAAACCTGAAAATTTCAGAAAAACTTGAATTTTCACGTTTTCTAGCTCAAAATTTCGCAAAAATCTCAATTTTTCAGCCAGAAATTCCAGATTTTCAGCCCAAATCCCCCCAAAACTCACAATAATCGAATTCCTATACATACTATTAATCGCAGTGGCGCTGGCATTCAATTGCGCAAGTCGTTCGGGCGACAAATTCGCCGCAAATTCCACCAAATTCGTCGCGGGAACCGTGGCGGCGGCCGCAGGCGTCGCACGTTGCGCCGCAAGCGAATTGGGTTGCGGTGTGGCGACGGGCGGATGAGTGGCTATTGGTCGAGACAATTGTGGCGGGGCCGGTGGGGCCTGGGCCTGGGCCTGGGCCACTTCCGGGCTTCCCAATGGGCCGAGGGGTTGTGCAAGCCTCGAGTTGAGCGCCGACAAATGTCCCAGTCGTTTGGTGAGTTGTCCAAATTGCTCTTCCAGTCGAACATTTTCAGTTTTGAGTTGATGAAGGCAGGTTAGAAGTTGTGCCACGTCAAAATGTGCCTGTGACATCAGAAGTTGCGAACCCTGTTCCCATTGTCGCTCCAATAGTTGTTCCATAGACGAGGGAAGCGTCGGATGCGATTTCGTTACGCTCGCGGAAGGCGTCGCGGAAGAGGTTGCGGAAGAAATGCCATTCGTCGCGGTCGCAACAATTTCCGCAGCTGCCGCCGACGTCGACGGCGCTGACATTGCTGCGGCGGCTCTTCTTTCCGCAGCGGTTCGATCCGCTATCCGATCACGTTGAAAATCGCTGACAGTTTCGCTGACAACTGGCGCCACCAGGCTGATGAGTCGTTGCATTGAGGCGGATTTGCCGACGATTTGCGGCGAGGTTGCGGACGGGTTGGCGGCGGAAGATGCGGAAGCGGAAGCGGCTGCTGCGCGAGCTGCCGCGTTGAGGCGGGCACGTTTTGTTGACGTTTTTTCCAGCATATCCGGTCGGTTTCTTTTGGCTGTAAAAATTTTTTTTATTCATATTCTCTAGCTGTCTAGCCTCTCTGCGTCTCTAACATATTCTCTAGCTGTCTAGCCTCTCTGCGTCTCTCCATATTCTCTAGCTGTCTAGCCTCTCTGCGTCTCTCCATATTCTCTAGCTGTCTAGCCTCTCTGCGTCTCTCCATATTCTCTAGATGTCTAGCCTCTCTGCGTCTCTCCATATTCTCTAGCTGTCTAGCCTCTCTGAGTCTCTACCATATTCATATTCTCTGGTTGTCTAGCCTCTCTCAATATTCTCTAGCTGTCTAGCCTCTCTGCGTCTCTAGCATATCCATATTCCCTAGCTGTCTAGCCTCTCTGCGTCTCTAACATATTCTCTAGCTGTCTAGCCTCTCTGCCTCTCTAACATATCCATATTCTCTAGCTGTCTAGCCTCTCTGCGTCTCTAACACATTCTCTAGCTGTCTAGCCTCTCTGCGTCTCTAACATATCCATATTCTCTAGCTGTCTAGCCTCTCTGCGTCTCTAACATATTCTCTAGCTGTCTAGCCTCTCTGCGTCTCTCCATATTCTCTAGCTGTCTAGCCTCTCTGCGTCTCTCCATATTCTCTAGCTGTCTAGCCTCTCTGCGTCTCTCCATATTCTCTAGATGTCTAGCCTCTCTGCGTCTCTCCATATTCTCTAGCTGTCTAGCCTCTCTGAGTCTCTACCATATTCATATTCTCTGGTTGTCTAGCCTCTCTCAATATTCTCTAGCTGTCTAGCCTCTCTGCGTCTCTAGCATATCCATATTCCCTAGCTGTCTAGCCTCTCTGCGTCTCTAACATATTCTCTAGCTGTCTAGCCTCTCTGCCTCTCTAACATATCCATATTCTCTAGCTGTCTAGCCTCTCTGCGTCTCTAACACATTCTCTAGCTGTCTAGCCTCTCTGCGTCTCTAACATATCCATATTCTCTAGCTGTCTAGCCTCTCTGCGTCTCTAACATTCTCATATTCTTTAGTTGTCTATCCTTTCTGCGTCTCTCCATATTCTCTAGCTGTCTAGCCTCTCTGCGTCTCTAGCATATCCATATTCCCTAGCTGTCTAGCCTCTCTAACATATTCATATTCTCTAGCTGTCTGCACTCTCTGCGTCTCTAACATATCCATATTCTCTAGCTGTCTAGCCTCTCTCCATATTCTCTAGCTGTCTAGCCTCTCTGCATCTCTCCATATTCTCTAGCTGTCTAGCCTCTCTAACATATCCATATTCTCTAGTTCTCTAGCCTCTCTGCGTCTCTCCATATTCTCTAGCTGTCTAGAGTCTCTGCGTCTCTAACACATCCATATTCCCTAGCTGTCTAGCCTCTCTGCGTCTCTACATATTCTCTAGCTGTCTAGCCTCTCTGCATCTCTCCATATGCTCTATCTGTCTAGTCTCTCTGTGTCTCTCCATATCCTCTAGCTGTCTAGCCTCTCTAACATATCCATATTCTCTATCTGTCTAGCCTCTCTGCGTCTCTCCATATTCTCTAGCTGTCTAGCCTCTCTGCGTCTCTAACATGTCATATTCGGGCTCAAAATTCATCATTTTCAACGATTTTCGGCTCAAAATTGAGCATTTTTCATGAAATTTTCAAAAATTTTCCCGAAAACTAGTTACCTTTAGCCAATGGTGCAGTCAAAACAGCTTTCACAGTCTTTTCCTCCAAATCATTGGTTCCATTGAGGTGAAAATCGCCGTTTGGCAGGAAATTGGCGGGAATTCGGCTGGCCAATTCGTTCTGCGAAAATTGCTTTGATTTTGGGTTAAAAATCATGATTTTCAGCCAATTTCAGGTCAAAATTTCGAAAAAACTCACCGAAAAATAGGAATTCAAATGCTGACTGTTGTTGCTATAAATCGAATTTCCGTTCAAATTTTCCGAAGTCGATTGGGAAATTGCAGCAAGTTGTGCAGCTGCAGCGGCTGCATTTTGGGCTGAAAATTTTGGGAATTTTTGGGTGAAATTCCAGTTTTTCTGATAATTTTTCAAAAATTTTGAGCTGACTGTAGTTTCTAGAGCCCAAAAAATTGAATTAAGGCTCAATTTTTGCTCAAAACCAGGTTTCTGGGCTCAAAATCCATGAAATTTCTCAATTTTCAGCCTAAATTCAAGATTCTAGGCTCAAAATAATCCAAATTTCATGATTTCTGGCTCGAAACCAGGTTTCTGGGCTCAAAATCATTCAAAATGCTCAATTTTTGCTCAAAACCAGGTTTCTGAGCACAAAATGATCCAAATTTCTTGATTTCTGGTTCAAAACCAGGTTTCTGAGCTCAAAATCCATGAAATTTCTCAATTTTCAGCCAAAATTCAAGTTTCGCGACTGAAAATCATCAAATTTTCAAGATTTCTGGCTCAAAAATCATCCAAAATGCTCAATTTTTGCTCAAAACCAGGTTTCTAGGCTCAAAATCCATCAAATTTCTCAATTTTCAGCCTAAATTCAAGTTTCTAGGCTCAAAATCATCCAAATTTCATGATTTCTAGCTCAAAATCATCCAAAATGCCCAATTTTCAGCCTAAATTCAAGTTTCTAGGCTCGAAATCATCAAATTTTCAATATTTTTGGCTCAAAATCAAGTTTCCAGCCTCAAAATCATCCAATTTTCTTGATTTCTGGCTCAAAAATCACCCTCACCTTGCTGAATTTGTTGCAAATGTGCTCCAACCGATTGCTCAACCCCATTTGCTGTTCCATTTCCATTTCCATTCAATAAATGCGTCATATTATTCAAAGGCGGTGTAATATCCAACGCCACCGATGATCGGCTCGAAGTTGTTAATGGCGGTGAGAAATTCGTGGATGCTCCGAAAATCGACGAGGTGCCACCAGAATTCGAGGGTGCAATTATTGGAGTTCGCACAAGTCCACTTTCGACAAGCATATGCGAATTTGCAGTTTGTGATGATGGCGTGACTACTGTAGATGGGTGGCCACGTGTCACCGGACACGCTGGTATCACTTTTATTAGCGGATCGTTTTGCTGGAATGAAAAATTGAGTTGAAGTGGGAAAATGAGCATGTGCGCTCTATTAATAACAGGGCGGGAAAAAAAGGAAATTCAAATTTTTTGAGAGAAAATGAGCAAAGTGCGCTCTATTGATAACAAGGTGGTATAAATTGAAATTCAAATTTTTAGAGAGAATTTGCGCTCGATTGATAACAGGGCGGGAAAAAAGGAAAATCAAATTTTTTGAGAGAAAATGAGCAAGTGCGCTCTATTGATAACAAGGCGGGAAGGGAGGAAATTCAAATTTTTAAGAAAGAAAAGTGCAAATGCGCTCGATTGATAACAAGGCCTGGAAAAAAGAGGAAATTCAAATTTTTGAGAGAAAATGGCAAGTGCGCTCTTTTGATAATGAGGTGGTATAATTTGAAATTCAAATTTTCAGAGGGAATCTGCGTTCTATTGAAAACAAGGCGGGAAAGGAGGAAATTCAAATTTTTAAGAGAAAAGTGCAAATGCGCTCTATTGAAAACAAGGCGGGAAAAGGGGAAATTCGAATTTTTCAAGAAAGAAAAGAGCAAATGCGCTCTATTGAACACAAGGCGGGAAAAGAGGAAATTCAAATTTTCAAGAGAAAATGAGCAAATGCGCTCTATCGCACAATCTTGGCGGGAAACTTGCATAATTCCGAACAAATGCACTCCAATGAGAATCTTGAAAAATCACAATAAAATGCGCTCCATTGCAAAATTGCCAGAAAAATGCAAAATTCAAATTTTCAGCGATAAAATGCCCAATTTTTCAGGCGAGACGTTGAAAAAAAAGGAAAATAAACTTAGAAATCCAAATTTTTCGCGGGGAGATCAAAAAAATTTGAAAATTCAAAACTAGAGAGAGAGTACAATAATCCAGAAGAGACGCAGACAACCAAAGAAAAAACCATCTGGCAACATTCCAACAGAAAAAAAATGAAAAAGGGAATATAATAGTGTTCTTCTTCTTCTTCTTCCCCTCTACTTTCTATTTACATACGAGAGAGAGAGAGAGAGACGCAGAGAAACAAAGAAGAAATTGTGTTGTGTTTGTTTCTCTGCGTCTCTTCTGACGAGAGAGAGAGAAAATTGGCGCGCCGAAATTTTTTGAATTATATATATATGTATATATAACATAGAAAAGAGGAGAAGACGAATAATCAATCGATATTGGAAAAGTGCCAAAAAGGAGGGGGGGGGGGTCAAACTAGAGTCTAGTTTCGAGGAGGGTGGGGAAACTAGAGTATAGTTGGGGGCGGGTAGAAAATGACGAGGAGCTTGAATTTTTGAGTTTCAGAGTGGGAAAGTGCGGGATTTCAGCTTCTGGATGATGAAAAATCCAAAATTTTCGGTTTCAGACAGAAATTTCAGCTTCTAGAGTCGAAAATTCATGAAAAATCGCGAATTTTTGGGTTTCGGAGTGGAAAAATGCGGAATTTCAGCTTCTGGACTAAAAAAATCCAAAATTTTCGGTTTCAGACAAAAATTTCAGTTTCTAGAGTCAAAATTTCATGAAAAATACAATATTTCATCGAATTCGAAGGTTTCAGATTCAAAATATCACAAAAATCTAGAATTCCATAGCTTCTATGTGAAAAAACAAGAAATTTTCAAAAAATCTGGGTTTCAGGGAGGAAATTTCAGCTTCTGGAGTCGAAATTTCATGAAAAATCCGAATTTTCCTGTTTCAGAGAGAAATTCCAGATTCTAGAGTCGGAATTTCATGAAAAATCCGAATTTCCAGGTTTCAGACCATAATTTCAGCTTCCAGACTCAAAAATTCATGAAAAATCCGATTTTTTAAACTTTCCGGACCCCAAAATCACTAAAAATCGTACAAAAACAGCCTGCCTGTATGATTCATCAATCAATTCAACAATGAAAATATATGTGATTCTTCTTTTTCTCCCGCTTTTCCCTTTCCTTTTCACCTTCACACAAAAAAAAAGAAAGCGGGTGAAGAGAGAGTATGGAAAAACGAGAGAGTGTGGTAGAGAAACATACAGAAAGTGGCGAGGAGGCAAGAAATTTCGGAAAATCGGAGGGAAATGTGATCGAATCGAACCGAAAATCAATTTTTCGCGAAAATCAGAAGAGGTACTGTAGACAAAAAAAACTATCGGGTTACTGTAGAAAAATTACGCGAGAATCTTGATCTACAGGAATGAAACAAGGCAGATTTTTGGAGCCAAAATGCTCCCAGGATTACTGTAGGGAAGAGGAGCAAAAATACAATATTTCTTGTTTCAGAAGCTACAGTAGGTCACAGATTACTGTAGGAAACCATGATCTACCATGCTTAAAAAACAGGATTTTCGCGCGAAAAGGTATACTGTAGATTTTGTACAAAATCAAGTGGAAACCCTAGGATTACTGTAGAAAATCCTGGCTCAACCAAAAAATTGCGAAAAAAAAACTAAGGTGAACCACACACGAGACACACACACACACACAAAAAATTCGTATTCAACCGAAACACAAGGCGAAGTGAGAGACTAGAGAGCGGAGAGAGTTTAGAGAAAAAAAGCAGCGACGAAAAGCAACACACTAAGGAGAAAAAAAGTCGTGTTGTACATAGTAGTAGTAGTAAAACGAAACCCGCAACCGAGGCACACAGGGCGAGAGAGTGTAGAGATGCGAGAGACGGGTAGAGAAAAAGCATGCGAGATAGCATGGCGATCGAGGAGAGAGTGCAGAGACATCAAGTGTGTCTCTGTCTAACCGTCTCGCCACTCTCTCACTCTCTCGCGCCTCTCCGCCGGTCATCATCAACACAGAGAGTGTGGAGAGAGAGAGAATGGAGATTGTGGAGAGTGTGCGAGACGGTTAGACAGTGTGTGTGTAAATGTCATGTGAGAAGAAGAAGAAGAATAGCGCACGGCTCTTTCAATGTCATTATTATATGTAGAGGTGAGAGAGTGTGCGGAATGGAGAGAGTGGCGAGAGATGCAGACAAATGAAAACTTCCTCTTTTTCGCGTTTTCGAAATGTATTTTTCTTGCGAGGGGAGGGGGGAGTACTGTAGTTTTCTGCGGAGAGGCTTGTGCCTTTAAAAAAAGTTGGGCTACTGTAAGTGACCAAAGCTCATGTGCCTTTGAAATGTGATTACTGTAGGAGGCCTTAAAGGCACATACACATCTTTCTTCAAAAAAAAAAACTACTGTAGGGTGGTGTTAAAGGAACATACTCTTGTTAAATTTGAAATTACTGTAGTTTTCAGAGCCTCGGGGTTACTGTAGGTCATTTTTAAAGGGACACAAACCAAAATTTCTCAAAAAATCGTATTTTTAAGGTCTTGCACCTTTAAAACCATCCTAGGATTACTGTAGGATGTTTTTAAAGGCACAGAACCCAAATTTTTTCAAAAAATCGAATTTTTAAGGTCTTGCGCCTTTAAAAATGACCTAGGATTACTGTAGGTTATTCTTAAAGGTAGAGAACCCAAATCTTCTCAAAAAATTTAATTTTTAAGGTCTTGCGCCTTTAAAACCACCTTAGGAGTACTGTAGGATATTTTCAAAGGCACAGAACCCAATTTTTGTCAAAAAAATCGAATTTTTAATGTCTTGCGCCTTTAAATTACAGTATTCTCTGAAAAACTCACCGCTTTCCTCAAATGATTCTCACAATATCCACAATATTTGACATTTTTCGCAATTCCGCCCTCCTCGCATAAAAGTCCTTTCTGTTGTGCGCAAGTTACGTGAAATCCACGCTGGAAAATTTCAGATTTAGGGTGAAAAATCACAATTTTCAGCCGAAATTCGGGCTCAAAAACTCACTTTACAGCCAATTTTGTTGCACGACATACAGGCGCCAAATTTCGCATCCTGATTTTTGCCCGAATTCTCACAGATGTAGCAAATTTTATCGTATCGATCGTTGGGAACATCGGCCAGAATAACGGGTTCCATACTGTGAACATCGCCGAAACGAACTTCGGGAATGTAGAGGGCACATATTACATGGGACCAGCCTAGAAATCGGGCTTTTTAGGCCGGAAATTGTGAAAAAACGTGGATTTTCACCCCAGGAACTTTGAAAATCGACGTGTAAGTGCGGAGCATCGTTTGACAACGAAAAAACAGCTTTTTCAATGATTATACGATGCTCCGCGTTTACACATAGGTTCTTAGCTAGGAGAACACTTGAAAATTCGATTTTTCCCGCAAAAATTGCATGTGTAAACGCGGAGTATCGTATAAAACTAGATTTTGAAGGTTTTTGGTCGAAAACTATTTTGAAAATGTGAAATATCCTCCAGTTTTCTAGGTGTAAACGCGGAGCATCGTTTGAAACTAGATTTCGGAGGTTTTTCGCGAAACCAAATTTGAAAATTTGAAAAATTCTCGAATTCTTGAGGTGTAAACGCGGAGCAACGTTTGAAACTGCATTTCGAAGGTTTTTTGTAAAACCAAATTTGAAAATTTGAAATATCCCCCAATTTTCTAGGTGTAAACGCGGAGCATCGTTTAAAACTAGATTAAGAAGGTTTTTGGACAAAAATCGTTTTGAAAATGTGAAAAATTCTCGAATTTTTGAGGTGTAAACGCGGAGCAACGTTTAAAACTGCATTTTGAAGGTTTTTGGTCGAAAACTATTCTGAAAATTTGAAATATCCTCCAATTCTTGAGGTGTAAACGCGGAGCATCGTTTAAAACTAGATTTCGAAGGTTTTTGGTCGAAAACTATTTCAAAAATGTGAAATATCCTCCAATTTTCGAGATGTAAACGCGGAGCAACGTTTGAAAACCCCAAAAACCCCACTCACCATTAGTATCAGTCCTCTTCAACGCTCCAAAAGTCGACGGGCACAATTCGCAACGAAATCGCTTCTTCAACGGGCTTCCTCCATTCAGCGGAACACCTTGCGCCGCGGCGGCTGCGGAAACTTGCGGAAGCGTCGTCGACGACGACGCACTGCACTTTGCGCACAGCCACTCGCCCTCCGGCACCACCTGAATTCCGTAGCAACCCTGATGCACAGCAACTTCGCAATTCGGACCATCGCAGTAGATGAGGGGATTGTCGGTCCAGCCGTTCTCGTCTGCACAAACGCAGCATCCGCCCAACATCTCTTTCATTACGGCCGGAATTTTGGAGGCGGTGGGAATTAGTGGTGGCACATTTTGAAGATGAATTCTGGAAAAATCAGGGAGGTTAGAGAGTATGGGAAATGAAGAGACGCGGAGAAAAAGGATAAGAAAAAATTGGGCATAGCTTCCGCATCTCAGCAAAATGCGGAAAATTTGAATTTTCATAGAAAACTCCAGGAAAATTCAAATTTTTCGCAAATTGCAATAGAAATTGGCTAAAATTCTGGATTCTGAGCTGAAAATCACAAATTTTCAGCTAAAAATCACCACAAATTTTCAGAGAAGAATTGGGCATAGCTTCCGCATCCCAGCAAATTGCGGAAAATTTGGATTTTCATGAAATTTTCATAAAAAAGTTCAGGAAAATTCAAATTTTTCGCAAATTGCAATAGAAATTGGCTAAAATTCTGGATTCTGCGCTGAAAATCAGAAATTTTCAGCTAAAAATCACCACAAATTTTCAGAGAAGAATTGGGCATAGCTTCCGCATCCCAGCAAATTGCGGAAAATTTGGATTTTCATGAAATTTTCATAAAAAAGTTCAGGAAAATTCAAATTTTTCGCAAATTGCAATAGAAATTGGCTAAAATTCTGGATTCTGCGCTGAAAATCAGAAATTTTCAGCTAAAAATCACCACAAATTTTCAGAGAAGAATTGGGCATAGCTTCCGCATCCCAGCAAATTGTGGAAAATTTGGATTTTCCTGAAATTTTCATGGAAAAGTTCAAGAAAACCCAAATTTTTCGCAAATTGCAATAGAAATTATGCATCGTGCAAAGTGAAAAAAATGCGAAAAATCAAAAAAATATCGTGCAAACAGACGCATTTTTTCGCAGAATTCGCATTTTTTCGCGCATTATTTTTGCATTTTCTGGTGTTTTTCGACCCAAAATGGACAGAAATTGAAAGAATTTGTCTGAAATAGTCTTTTTATTGATAATGGAGGAAAAATCAGTGGTGAATCAAGACAATTTAGATGGTCGAAAAAATGTCGAAAAAGTCGAAAAAATTTTAAATTTTCAAAATCATTTTTTTTCTTGATTCACCACTGATTTTTCCTCCATTATCAATAAAAAGACTATTTCAGACAAATTCTTTCAATTTCTGTCCATTTTGGCTCGAAAAACACCAGAAAATGCAAAAATAATGCGCGAAAAAATGCGAATTCTGCGAAAAATGCGTCTGTTTGCACGTTATTTTTTTGATTTTTCGCATTTTTTCACTTTGCACGATGCATTAGCTAAAATTCTGGATTCTGAGCTCAAAGTTTCAATTTTCAGCTAAAAATTACACATTTTCAGAGAAAAATTGGGCATAGCTTCCGCATCCCAGCAAATTGTGGAAAATTTGGATTTTCATAGAAAACTCCAGGAAAATCCAAATTTTTCGCAAATTGCAATAAAAAAGTTCATTTCATTCCGAAAAGCACGAAAATCTTGAATTTCACAAGGAAAATTCAAGATTTTCATCAAAAATCCCCAATTTTCGCGCAACAAAAAATCAATAACACCCCCCAGCAAACCAGTAATAATCATATTCACAATAACAACCAAAAAAAATGGCCAAAAAAATATCCCCGCCACAAAAAACTTGTATATATCATCACAAAAAGGCGTACGAAAATGTGGGGAAAGGAAATAAAAATCGATTTATTTATTTGGTTAGGATAAGATAACAAAAACACACAGAGAAAACAGGTCAGCGACACGATTTTTGCGAATGAGAAGAGAGAAATCGATTGAAAATTAAAATGAAAAGCAGCAAGAACCGGCCAAAAAATCGATAATTTTTGCGAGAAAAACAACTTTAGCACTAAAAAAAAGAGTAGAGTAGCGTCCCTCGTTTTTCTGTCGATTTTTTGGCCTGTCCCCCAGCTGTCTATCTATCTATCCATTCCCAAAGAGAGAGAGAGCGAGAGAGTGAGAGGGTGCTAGAGATAAACACGGCGTGTCCAAACAAATATAGAACACTTCGATATGTCTGCGTCTCTCTATTCATCGCATACTCTCTCTCGCCATGTTTTATATTTATTGATTTTTGTTTGTCATTGAGGGGGGGGGGAGAATGTTCGTCTTTTCTTTTCGAAATTTCTTTTTTTGTTGGGAAAATATGGGGTGAGAGAGTGGAGACGCAGATGGTTAGAGAGAGAGAAAGTTTTCGGGGATTTTTGTGGAATTTTTTCGAAAATTCAAATGAATTTCGAAATGCCACGTCATAGTTCACGTTTAAAATTTAGGATTTCGGCTAAAAAATTTTCATCAAGCTCGACAAGTCTTCAAACTATTCTCATCCGCCTCATCCGCCGTTTTCACATCACAAGTCTCATACAATTTACACTTCGATTCACGAATTCGAACTCGTCCCGTTGAGAAAAGCGGTGCCTCTTCTTCTTTTTCACCCGAAATGTGATTTAGATCGATTTCCAGACGTTGTTCCAGTGGATTTTGCTGAAAACCCGATGAAAAATCGAAATTGTGTGTGAAAAATTCAAATTTCCGCAAACACCGTCACGCAGAATTGCACACAAAATAAATTACAGTATGCAACATTTTGAGAAAAAATACCTTTCGATCGATATTCTTCACGTATTTCACGTTCTTCGGGTCCAGAATCAAACCTTCGGCCACAGCTTCATTGATAGGTTTATGAACCTCGTCTGAAAATCAAATTCTTGCTGAAAATCGCGCGGAAAAATCGCCTGAAACATACTTGGCAAAAGAGGCTGTTCAGCAGAAATCCAAGAAAACAGCTTTTTCCGGGTTTTCAGCACCTTCTTCGTGCCATTTTCAGCTGTTTTCTCGTTTTTCGCACAAAATGTGATGGCTGTGAATGACAAAAATAGAAGAATGTGTGCAATTGACACGAAAATATTTGAAAATAAAGAGATTGAAATACAATTCAGCATTTTTCAGGGATTTCGAATATAAAAATGGGGGGAAATTGAGGGAAACGTGGAAAATTGGGGAAGAAATGACGTGGTTGTGACGTGGCAATTCAAATGCGTCTTTTTTCGGTTAAAAAAAAACCGAAATTTTCAAAAATTCCAAATAACCTCCAATTTACCCGGTGTAAACGCGGAGTATCGTTTAAAATCAAATTTTCAGAGTTAAAATCGGAATTTCGGAGTCAAAACAGTTTGAAACTTTCAAAAAAACCTCCAATTTACCCGGTGTAAACGCGGAGCATCGTTTAAAATCAGTATTTCCCTGTAACTTTTTAAAAATCAATGAAAATCTTTATAAATACATAAAAAAATATACAAAAACCACAAAAATCCCATAATTCGATCCTGAGCTATCATTTTCCAAATCCACCATTGGCAAACTCTCGAAATTCTCTTCGCCATAACATTTCACACCATAAAAATACATATCACATCGTGAATCGGGCATTTCTGGGCTCAAATCCGGCGTATAACCTGAGCAACACTCCAAAATAGTGTTGTTCAAAAATTCGGCGCTCGCCAAATTTCCCAAATTCGCGGCCGCCTCGAAAATCATCGAATTTTCCAAGCGGAGCATCGTTGTCAGCTCGAAAATCCTCCTGGATTCCTCGAGAAAACTTCCGAAAATCGTGAGATTTCGGATTTTTCCCTCGAAACTTCCTTTGGGAAATCTGGGAATCTTGGAATTTTCAATCAAAAAATCGCGGATTCCGATGGAATTTTGATGGATTTTGGGTGAGATTTGAGAGGAAGACACCTCAAAAACATCCAAAAAATTTGAAAAATTCGAAGAAATTTTGAAATTTGTGTGGAAAATCTTGAGAACTTTAAGAGCCTTTGGGAGATTTTTCAGCTCCAAATTCTGAATTCGAAAAAAATAGATCTGCTTGATATTGGAATCCGAAGCATCTCGAGTTTCCAGATTTTCACAGTCTCCTATAATAACCATCGAAATATCCTTGGAAAATCTCGAAAAATCCAAAACCGCCGCATTTTTCGCGCAAAAACACTCGGCAATTTGCCACGTAAATCGACACGTGATACCGTACTCCTCATGCGCCTTTGAATTCGTCTCGAGACACAAATTCCTCGCGGGCGGCCGACATTTATTGTTGGCGATTTGCCAGAGAAGTGGTTTGTGTTGGGGTGGATTCAGAAGGAATGCGTTACAGTTTGCTGCCACGTGGCAATCGATGGTGTTGTTGGCGATGGTGACGTGGATTGGTGGATGCGAGGGTGAGAGAAGTTTTGGTGACGTGGATGTTGGGGTGGAGAGATCGCTGGCGGTGAGAGTGAAGGTGTCAATCTGGAAGATTTTGGGGTGGTGTAAACGCGGAGCGTCGTTTGAAAATGAAAAATTCCGATTTTTGTCTGAAACTTTTATGGAAATGTCACAAAATTGCAGTTTCTGCTGAAAATCTGGAAATTTCAGATGTTTTGGAACAAAATATGGATTTTCTGATTAGAAAAATTGGAAATTTGTCATTTTTAGTCCGTTTTGAGCTGATTAAAATATTGAAAATGAGAGAAAAAATGAAAATTTCAGATTTTTTGATCCAAAAAACTGGAAATCTTCAAATTTTCAAGAAAAAACAGTGTTTTTCCGGATTTTTGAGCTAAAATCTCTTGAAAATGCTCACCAAATTCTCTCCAAAAAACGCCAAATCATCCAATTTATGAATTCTGGATCCATCAATTCTCAACTCTCCAATTCTCACATTCTTCATAATATTATTCGAAATCCGATCGATTTTTGAATTTTCAAAATTCATTTTCGAAATCCACATCGAATCAAAAGCTTCCGCTTCAATTTCAGAAATATCCATTGATTGAAACTCGATTTTTTGAATATTTGATTTTTTAAAAGCTGATGATTCCATGGCGCCAATTATTGAATTTTCAAAAATTAATTCGTTGATTTTTGATTTTTGAAATCCTAGGCTGGATATTCGAGAAATCCGAACTTTTTCGAAAATCATGGTGTTTAGCGATAGATTTGAGAAGGCAAATTGATCCAAAACATCTATTGTAGAGTTCGAAAATTCGATTTTTTCCACATGGATTTGCACGGAGTCCTGTGAGAAAAATATATGATAATTTTTATTTTCAAAAAAAAATTTCTGAAAACCTTACATTTCTCCCAGCAATTCTACTGATTTTCGACGAATCTATCTCAATTTTCAGACATCCGAAACTCGAAAAATCGATAAAATTCATTTTGGCTCTTGAAATCGCGCAATTTTCGACATTATTTATCGATTTTTCGCGGGGATCTTCGATTTCCGGGGAGTTTTCAAGGAAAATTGAAGAGTTTTCGATTTTCAGAGTTCGGGAATAGATGTTTTTCAAAAATGAAGGATTGGTGTTGGCGATTTCGGTGTCGTCTAGGATGATTTCATCGATTTGAGAGTCGCTAAAAAATTTATTTTATTTTTTATGTTGTGTGCATTTTTGCGTCGCCGTGTTTGTGCGCCAATTCAAACTTTCATTTTTTTTTGTTTTTCGCTTCCTCGTGCCTGGCTCACCTGAACGCAAAACCTTCCACATTATCAATCTCAATTGCTTGCTTAAAATACAAATTTCGAATCTGATACATTTTGCTGAAACCTCTTCTCCTGATTCTCTCAATTTTCGTCTTGTGAAAATAGATATATTCAAGATTTGTCAATTTGTGAAAAGCTTCCGGCATTATCTCTCCAATTTTTGAATTCCGGAACCAGAAATGATCAATGTTTGAGAGGCCGGTGAACGCATTTGGCGAAATTGTTGGAATTTCACACTGAAAAATCAAGTTTTATTTATTAAAAATTATTTTTTTCACGAAACACATATAAGAACGCTTTAAGGCTGTTCAAACAATTATATTTGCTCAATCACAATTTTGGTTAACCGCAAAAATGTGTAATTTTTTGGTTTAAAAAAATAATTTTTCTCGAAAAAAAAAACACAATTTTTCAAACCGCCTCCAATAATCTGTCCGCAATTGTGCGTCAAATCGCGTGTGTCGCCCCCCGCGAAAACAGAATTTCAAATATTTCTTTTTGTTTTTTCTCTTTTTTTCTTTGTTTTTCGCGCGGTTTTCCATTTTGAAGTTCAAAACCAACCTCATCAATGACAAATTGTTTGGGACTTTGTAGAATATCTTGAAAAGCAGATGTTTCAAAGTGTAGTTTTGCGATTCCGATGAAAGATAGTCGTTCAACTAGAACAACACCGGCAAAACTGCCATTCAGAATTGTGACCTGAAAAACGGTTTTTATTGATTTTGTGCTGTAAATGCTTGGGATCTAGATGATTTTAGACCATTGAGGCCATATTTTCTCACAAAAACTTCTAGTTTTTGTTCAAAAAAGACGATTTTACATCAAAAACCCACTTTTTCACAAGAATGCACAATTAGTGAGGTGATATAAGAGCTTCCAAGCGATGCAATAATCAATTCTGGATTTTCAGCACCATCGCATCTGAAAATACCATGTTTTTTTCAAGTTTTCCCCCTCCCCTTTCCAGGGAGCCACTTTTTCCCATATATTTACCAAAACAAACGAAATAATTGTATATGTTTTGTGTTTAAACGAATTATTATTTCTCTGTCGGTATATTATTTATATTTTGTTTTAAAAGCGCTTATAAGTACTTACTCACTGACCGACAGAAACACGAAAAGATAGAAAATTGAGAGAAATATTTATACGTTTTGTATTTTTCTTTGCCAAAAGTTCACGTTTGAACAAAAATTAGGTGTTATTTTCAAAATTCTGAAATTTTAAAAACTGAAAACCCAACAATTATTGAAGTATGAACCTAATTTGCTGGAAAACTGGTTTTCTAGCAAATTAGGTTCATATTTTGATAATTGTTGGGTTTTTGGTTTTGAAAAAAAAAAAGAATTTTCTCTAAAATTTATGTTGGAAGCTTCAGAGATTTCAGAAAAATATCCAGAATCTGGCTGAAAAATGTTGAAAAATTAAAGTTTTCAGGAAACTCTGAAGCTTGCAGAAGCCTAGAAATTTTCCCCATTGAGAACATTTCTAGATTTCTGCTAGCTTTGGAGTTTCCTGAAAACTTTGATTTTTCAAATTTTTCAGCCAAATTCTGGATATTTATCTGAAATTGCAAAAAGTTTCGATTTTCTTCGTATTTCATAAGAAAATCCAATTTTTTGTCCAATTTTCGCCCCAAAAATTCTAATGATTCATAATTTCTCCTCTTCCCGCGGAACAATTTTTCTTTTCTTTTTTTCCCCCCCCCCCCCCCCCAAAAAACATTCATTTTTCCTCACACTTTCGCCCTTTCTCCGTTTTTGTCGAAAAAATTTCGAAACACACCATCGTTTTTTGGCTGCGCACTACATACTTGTCCTCCCTCCTCCCCCTTCCATTTTTGAAGGTTTTTTTTTGAAATGGGCAAAAAATTGTCAGTGGAGCGAAGTTGCTCGCGCGCGCGCGCGCGCTATTTGCGTTTGGCGTTTTTCCAAAGAAGAAAACGCTGTGTTGTGTTTTTTTTGTTTGAATTCATATATATGCAATGAAAAAGAGACTATTTTTGGCGCTATGTGCGCAGACCGCGTTTCTGAGAGGTTTTGCACTACGTTTTTCGCCTTTGTTGGCAATTTTTGTTGGTTTTTTGAGTCATTTTTGGGGTTTTTGTGAAAAATCACATATTTTTGGGACTCTTCCGACACTTTTCAATTAGAAACCTCTAAAAATTTTGGCCTTAAAGGTTTTAGGCTTAGTCCCAATTAGGACCAGTTGCGGTCTGGTCCTAGAAGTTTTCAAACCGAGAAATCTGCGTTTTCTTTTGAAGTTTGGGAATTTTCGTGATTTTCCTTTGAAAAAACGAAATTTTCTGAATTCCATCCAGCATTCACGATTTTTCGAAGTTTTATCTGTTTTCTGAATTTTCCAGCTGAAAATTCATGTAATTTTCAAAATTGTATCCAAATTTCCACATTTGGACTGAAAATATCGTCAGAAAGATTGAGCTTTGACGAAAATTTCAATTTTCCAACTGATTTTACCCATTTTTCGAATTTTGTCCAAAAATTTCAACATATTTCGAAACAAAATTATGATTTCTAAGTGACCTATGACGTGGCAAATCATTTCGATTTTTTAAAACAAAAATAAAGTCCGTTTTCTCGAATTTTCAAACGTGAACTTCTTTTTTCTCCCGTACAATCAAGATTTCCCTCCAAAAAAATCAGTTATTTCTGATTTTCCACCTATTCACTATCTAACAAGTTCCAGGAATTTGGTACGTTTCTGAAAATTCCACCAAATTCTTCTTTACACTAAAAACATCTGGTCAAGCAAATATTTTTCGATTCGAAAAAAAATTTTTCTAATGAAAGAACAAAACAATATAATTGTTGTTGTTTTTCTTTGAAAAATAGTAATCCAACATGTTTTTGCTGGGTTTAGAAATCAAAAAAACATAGTTTTTTGCAAAATTTCACCCCAAGTCATTTTGAACCTCTTGACACATTTCGAAATAACTAACTAACTGCATCTAATTTAGTTTGGAAAAGGTTGAAGTGTATGTGTGTTCACCCTTTTTGTTTCTCATTTAATATAAAAAGTACAAGAAAACCGAAATGGTTTTTTTGTGTCTTTTGGTTAGTTATTTTCAATTTTCCCACCACCAGACAAAGGTCGGAAAGAAGATGCAAGTCTATATAATTTATTTGATTTTTTTCGCGGTTTTACAACTTTTCGTTTTGACGAAAGACGTTCTTTTAAGTTGAATTAGGTTTGAAAATGACGAAAAGTTAGTTTAGACTTGGTTTAGTATTCGAATTCTGACTTTTTGACATGAAAAACTCGATTTTCTTGTGAAAATTCTGGTTTTAGTCCTAAATTTAGCTTTTTTTGTCCTTAAAACGATTTGGCATGGTTTTCTGGGATGGTCTTCGAATTTCACCCAAAATTCGTAAATTTTTGACTTTTTCTGAGCACGGCTAAACTTTTGATTCTAAAAATCCGAAGACCAAATTCACCTGCATCCGATAAATTAGCCCCGCCTCCTAAACCATGCCCAAAGTAACAATTTCCGGTGTCACAAACTTGTCAATGGCAATTGACCAACAAAAAAAAAGAACACATAGATTCGTTTTCACATATAAATTGGTATTGTTTGTGTTGTTATCGATAAAATAATACATTGTATTTCTGTCTCCTTCTCTCTATTTTCCACTACTTTTTCGCCCCGTTTTCGTGTCATGACTCACTATTTTTGTTTCGTCAAAAAGTTGTCTTTTTTCGCCTCCTTTCACAAAATACATAGAATTTTGTGGAAATTATGTGTCATCATTTAAATATTAAAAAGCACACCGGAACGTTTTAGTACATATATTTGATGTATCAGACAAAATTTAGTATTGTTAGCGATTTTTTGTTGTTGCTTTATCATGTTTGTTTTTGGCTTGCCTTGTTCGTTGATGTTTTAGAAGAGATCTGAGAAAATTAGGTCTGGTTTTGATCAGAGGCTTTTTTGGGATAAATTGACTCAGGATGTCTTGCGAAATTTCATATGAACAGGAAATTTGTGAGTCATCAAAAGGTTTTCTTTCTTTTGACCTATGATCTACCTTTTGGATTTTTGCCAAAAAATTTCCGATTTGTCATCAGAATTTTTATCAGACCTCATTTTTGGTTTGGTTATCAAATTTTACTACGGAACTATGAAACTTTTACTATAAAGCTTTTTCTGGGCGGAGTTTTAGGAAATTATTCGGGAACTTTGATAAATTTTCAGATGAAAAATCTGGGTTACCTTAGTTTTGGCTGGAAATAATTAGGTACGAAGTTTCATTAGAATTTTGTCAAATTCGAAATTCAATTTTGAAATAGAAGCGAAAAATTGTTCTTCCGGGGAATTGTTTTGAAACCCTGAAAAGATGTCGGTTTCCTTCTAATTTCGGTTCAAAATTCGTTCATCCGACTAATTTTTACGGAAAACCCAAGTTTACATAGATTAGATTTTAGTTTTTGTACTGAAAATCTTGAAATACCTCAGTTAAAATTCGTATCCTGAACGATTTTTTCAGTAGTCGAGCTCTAAATTCAGCTGAAAATGCGGATTTTGGTCTATAATTCATCCCAAATTAGTTAGCCCAAGTCCCAATATTCCTCAATCCCATGCTCTCGAAAAAATCCACGAAAAAAGTTTCAAATTTGGCTGTTTTTGTGTGGACATTGTCTCGAATTACAAATGTCCCTTTTGCCTCGGGTTTTTCCTCTCGTTTTTATTCTTCTTTTTCTCATATTCCACCTCTTGTCCATCATAGTCAAATCACAATAAAAAAAATAATATAGAATTTATGCAAATTCTATCGATTTTCTATCTATCAACAAAATTGACACATTTTTTTACTTTTTACTGATAAAATTATCATTTTTCTGTACTTTTTTCTGGCTATTTAGTTTTATGAGGAGGAAATTGACCATAATTGGATAGAAATCGAAAAATTTGTGGCTCAATTTCATTTCAAGTGCTCTCAACTTAATTTATGTTGTTTATTATTGTTGTTTTCGGTTGGGTTTAGATTTAGCGAGCACTTGAGAAATGGATATATTTGATTTGTGCATAGAGCCCGCGATATTGAAAATTAGGCCAAAAAGCTGGAATTGAGTACGAAATTTGATGGAAAATCCGTTTTTCGCTAGCAAATATCTGGGAGTTAAGGTAAACTCCTTCTTAGCAAATTAGTAACCTAAATTTAAATAACGGTTTTTTTGGGATTTTCTGAATTTTTCTTCGGTAATTTGTGCCACTTTTGTAAATTCGGCTTCTGTTCCAAGAAAACTCCGTCAAAGTTAGCCTAACTCTAGGCTCCCTCCCTTCCAAAAAATTCGTCAGTTTAATGTTTTTCTTTCTAAATGTCCGTCCTAAACACCCACACGTCATTTCATCAGAACAGTTTCCTTTCATTTTTTTTGTTTTATTTTTTTTTCCGCTGCTGTCATGATTCACCGTGTTTTTATCATCATATTATGAATTGTCAAATAAAAAATGAACTCACGAGCATGCAATACTGTGTTCGTGACAAATGCATTGTCTTGGACATGTTGCCAATGTTGCCGCTGACGCATTCATCAAAAATAATGAAGAAGTGATGAAAAGAAGAAGGAAATATGATGAAGGAATCATTTTTTTTTTGTCGGGCGTTCTTCGATTTTTATTGCTGAAATTCGCGAGTTTTTGACTGGAAAACTTGGGATTTTCTGAGATTTTGCTTGATTTAGGTAGTAGGAAGCTTTGTGGTAATTATTGAAAAGTTCTACCTTGAACCTTGATTTTTCTAGTAGTTTCTCTCGATTTCCTAGCTTCTGAAATTGAAGTTTCATCCGAGTTTCAGCGAAATTTTAGAATCTCGCTAATTTTCTAAGCATTGTGAGCCTCTGTTAGTTAAAAATGAGTAAAAGTTAAATAACAAATAAATTTTAACGAAAATGGGCGGAGCCTAATATACATGCATACATGCATGGGTAGACAACAGATATATACACGAAAGATGCGTTTCTCTGCGCTCTACCTATACCTGTATATTAGGATTTCGTTAAAATTTATTTGTTCTGTAAAAGCGTGTTAAAAATGCTCCAAATTCCACGTGGAATTCAGGTTTTTGAGCATTTTCAGACTTACGTCAAAATGTTCTCTGAAATTTGAGATCTTGAAAAATTTTCCTACGTGAACTTTTTTTTGTTTTATAAAAAAACTACGTGAAAATCGTCATTTTTCAAAAATTATTTTCTACAAAACGCAGTTTTTTTCGAAAGTAAGAGAATTTCCAAGAAAACTTACATTTTAAACTCGATTTTTTGTTGAATTTTGAAATTCCATTGCCAAATTAGTAGTAGTAGTAGTAGTAGTGTACTAAAATTAAAAAGTTTTTCGAAAAAAAAGAAGAAAGAGGATAAAAGGATATATTCATATTACCATGACGAGAAAACAACATAAAAGAGGTAATTTGTGAGCAAGGAAAAGCTCACTAATTATGTTTTTTTGGGAGCCAAAAAATTGCGGGAGAAAGAAATCTGACGGAAAATAAATGATGTATCGAAATGAATTGCTCTCAAGTAGGATAGACCTAGTTAACTTTTCCTTCCTTCCTTCCTTTTTACCCCATTGGATGGTCCTTCGTAATTTGGGTGCCCGCCCTGCTTTCTTCATCTTATTCATATTTCGCGGCTCTTCTTGAGTACGGACTAAGTAGTTCATCTAATTTTGAAAGAAGAAAAGGGGAAAAGGTAGCCCTCTCTTTTGGAATTGCGTAATGCGTTTTACAAACGCGACATTTTTGATTGTTAAAAGAGGAGAAGGGGGAATTTTGAACTTTGGGAAAGGTTGTAGGGATTTTTGGTTGGAATTTGAGGCTTGAAGTTGTTTTTCTTGGTTTCCTAGTTAAAAATTGGTCAAAAGCTTGGATTTTCAAGATTTGCGGCTTAAAATCGGGTAGGAAATTTTGGTTTTCTGAGAACTTTGAGTCGTAATTTTAAAAGTTTTCGTGAGAATTTGAAAAATTCAGTTTTTACACAATAACCTTATGAATTTGTGATTTTATTGGGTTCTGGTAGAGACTTCGGACTTTGAGAATCGAATTTTTCAACCTGAAAATTTGGTCTTCAACTCAAAAGTTATGATTTTCTTTATAAAACTTCGATTTTTAGCCAAAAAATTTGTCTGAAACTGACAATTTTGAGCTATAAATGCTATGCTAATATTTAGTTTTGGCTCTTTTTTTTTCAAAACCCTGAAATCTAAGTTTTGGAATTTTATAAAATATACTCAACAAAAAAAAAACAAAAATTCAAAAAAGTGTGAAAAATTTCTACGAAAAGTGTCACTGAAAATTGGATAAAACAAGAAAAGTTCTTATTTTAGTCGTTTTTTTTTCGCTACATGAAAAAATACGAAAAAATCAAATTTCTTTCAACTTTTTCCTGCAAAATGTTCTGTTTTTCTCGAATCGAAGAACCTGCCTTCATGAATAAATGAAAAAGATGAGGTTTTTCGAGAATTTTGGAGCATTTTCATGTTTTTTTTCGGATGATTTGTAGTTTTTGTTATTCACTTTGCACATTTTGAAAGTGGGGAAACAAAAAACAAATGATTTTATATTAGTCGAGTCTGGCACGGTTTTTTGGTGGATTTTAGGCTGGAAAATGAATGCCGCACGGTTTTGTGGGCGGAGCTTCGAGCAATATCGAAAACTCAGCAATTTTGTGATTTTTCTCACCATCAATGTTTGCGGCACGTTTTTGTGGGCGGAGCTTTGGAAAATCTTGCATCTTGGTGATCTATTTTCTTTCCTCTGTACTGAATTTAGTATCGTACGCTTTTCTGGACGGATCTTCTGAAAATTCAGAAGTTTTGTTGGTTTCTCTTCCATTTTCCGAGTTCCTTCAACTTTGTTCTGAAATTTTCTACAAAATTCTAACTTTTTTTATCTAAAAATCCCTCCAAAAAGTATCAATTTCCCTCCGTTGTCTCACTAATTTCAATCCAAAAATAATTTATTCATATCATATGTACATATAAAATGTATTATACAATTTCTACCCGGTTCTATTCTATTTTCCTTCCTTTTCCGCTTGCTTCTCCTCATTATTCTCTCTTTCTTTATTTCTTTCTCCAATTTTGGGCAAAAAGTATATAAGATTGGCCAGATGTTCCCTTTTCTTCCCGCAAAAATTATTGAGCAGAATGTCAATTGTTTGGCTTTGGCTCATTTTCCTCTTGCTCTTCTTGTTTTGGAGCTATCTAAATTGGATGAGTTAAGCTATGTTGGTAGTATAATATATATGTATATGTTCCCTTTCTGCCAGATTTCTCTCTCTCGCTTTTGGTGGATTTTGATTGATATATCTTTGTTTGGCTGGGTTGTTTATTATTCATTGGATTTTTGGGCGAACTTTTTTTTTTCGTTTGGTTGAACGCCTTTTGGCTGGAAAATTGGCTGAAATCTGGATTTTTCTGTGCATTTTCGAATAGGTTTCGAGCATTTTAAGCTTTTTCTCGGGTTTTCCAAGCTGTGGATCATGAATTTTCGTCACTTTTCGTACTAAATGATTTTTCTTTGAAAATCTGACGGTTTTTGAGCATGTTCATGTGATTTTTGAGGTTCTTCGGTATCGTATGGTTCTCTATGCAATTTTTGAAGTTTTTCATGCTCTCTACGTTTCGGATCATGAGTTTTTGTGAATTTTCGTACTAAATTCACAAAAAAATCGATTTTTATGGTTTTCGAAGTTTTGAGCTCTGATTTGGTCTTGTATTGGAAAAAGTCGGAATTTTCGTCAGACGGTCCTTTTTTACATTTTTTCAGTCGAAGTTTTCCTTAGAAAAATTGGATTTTCTAAGCTATTTCTAAGCTTTTCTTGAAATTTTCAAGTTTAATATCTGAAAATACACTTTTTCCATGTCATTTTTGGGTTTAAAACCGAAAATTTCATTTTACAGTGATTTTTCTGATGAAAAGTTGATGTTTTCAAGCAGAAAACTTCAAAATTTTCAATATTTTTTCTCAATAAAATTCCAAAAAACACCCTTCTTCAAGTGAGGTTAAAGAAGTTTTGCAAATATTGATATAAAAGTTATTTCCTACCTCTTCATTTTTTTTTCTCGAAAAAGTCTAGATTTTTCTCAATTTTCTCGCTCTCTGAATTCAATTTCTTCACCCAATAATCCCATAAATTTCTTAATTTTCAGAAAATTGATTAAAACGAGGCAAGAGGAGAAAAAAAATGGCGTGGCGATTTGCAGCCTCGAAGTTCAAGAATACTACACCAAAATTGCCGAAAAAAGAGGTGGGTTGGGATTTTTGGGCGGAAATTTTGCATGTTTTTTTTGGTTTTGTTAGCTGAAAATGTCGATTTTCAGCCAGAAATTTCAATGAAAATTGACCTTTTTTCATATCCCCAGAAATTATCAGATTTTGATGAAAAATTATCTAGAAATTGTCAAATTTCAAGTTTTTCAACCAGAAAATCATGAAATTTATCAAATTTTGTCCCAAAAATGTCCTGTCCCTGCCTTAACCCTGTGCTTATTATTTTTGTCCATTTTTTTTGTTATGTGCTGTTTTTTTTCGCCACAAACAGAATGAAATGGAGCAGCACCAGCAATTTTTGGCTCAACAATTGACGAAAAACGAAAATGAGGAAATTTGTCAAATGATCACTTGTAAATTGAAGATTTCGACGGTTTGTTTTTGGCTTCTTTTTTTCGTGTGTTTTTGTACATGTTTTGTGTTGGAAAATGTGGGATTTTGATAGAAAAATTGAGTTTTTCAGTGGTTTTTGACCTGAAATTGATTTTGAGTGGCTCCGGAAAATGAAATTTCAAATTTTCCAAATTTTTGTTCAATTGTTCAAACTGTGATGCGCGAAATCCACGTGGCAGAAGTTGAATTTTGATGAAAAAATGTGGCCGACGTAGAAATAAAATTTAGTTCGTCAGTCGCGTGCGGCTGTGCGTCGCGGTCGGGACAACAACCAATACGACCGCGACGCACAGCCGCACGCGACTGACGAACTGAATTTCTTTTTTTTACGCCACCCACGTTTTCAACTTCGATAATATAGGAAACATTTTCAAATTCAAATTTTTCAACGTCAAAATTCAGCTTTTGCCACGTGGAATTTTCGGCACAAAATTATCAATGTTTATTTTTTCCGCCAGAAATTTTTGAAATCGAAAATCCCACATTTTCCCTCCTCCAAAAGTTTCCCACTGAAAATTGCATGTTTTTTACCTCTACCGTTCTATTTTCTTTCAAATCCTCCCAATTTTTAATCCAATATTCAAATTTTCAGGACACAATATTCGACGTGCCAGTCGGCAATCTCTCATGTACAAATAACGGAATTCAAGTCAGCGCCGACTTTTTGGCGTTTCACATCGAAGGCGAAGGCGGAAAATTGGGCATTTTGCCGACGGGTGTAAAAGGCAGACGCACAAGAAATGATATTTGGATTGTTGCAGCGCATGGAGGTAATTTTGAGAGCCGGAAAAGTGGATTTTTCATCAAAAATAACCTAAAATTCATCATTTTTAAAGAAAAATGACCTAGAATTGATGATTTCCAAGCAAATTTGAGATTTTTGAGGTATTTCAACCTGAAGTTCATGAAAAATGACCTAAAAATTATGATTTTTGTGTTGAAAATCATGAAAAATGACCTGGAATTGATTATCCCGGAATTTTTAGGTTTCAAATTTTTTAAAAGAATTTTTGATTTGTTTCACAGTTAATATAAATACGATATTGTTTTTTCAAAAATCATCAAATTTCACCCCTCAAATTTAAATGTTTCTTGCAGAACAAGTGTCGGACTTTCAATTTATGACATATGCCGATAATTATCTGGCGACTTGTAGTCGAGACGAATCGGTCAAATTATGGAAGCTGTCGCGCGACTCATCTCCCACTCTTGCCACACAAATTGATATTGGAGCTGGTGTTGTTGTTGAAACTATGAAGTGAGTGGGGATTTTTGAGCCAAAAATCGTCAAAAATGGTGGATTTGAAGGTGAAATTCATGAAAAATGGACATTTTTGACCTGAAATCATGGTTTCCACATCAAAATTGAGGTTTTTAGCCGAAAATTGATAATTTATCAATGGAGCGCGTTTGCTTGTCCGAATTCAAACATAGAATTATTAAAAAACTCTTTTTTCAATGAAAATTATGAATATTTAGTCAAATTTTTATGATTTTCTTCAAGTTCGACTGGTCAATTTCAAGCTTTTTCCAGCCTAACCTGAAGTTCCCCATTTTCCAGATCACATTCTACGGCCTCCAATATTTTAGCCATGGGCTCATATGCTAGTGTATTTATTGCTGATGTTTCTACTCAAAAAATTGCGATTGGTGAGTGTTTTTCGGTGCTGAAATTGAAAAAATTGCTGAAAATTTGGTTTTTGCCTCAAAAATGATGAAAAATGAGTCTAAATTTGGGTTTCAACTAACAATCCAAAAAACGCGCTTTGGGCCGGGCTCGATCCAGGACCTTTTGATCAATAATTTGTTACTAAAATTTCAAGATGAACAGCCTGAAATTCGAATAGTTTCTATAAAAATTAAATAAAAAATTTCGCATTGGGCCGGGCTCGATCCAGGACCTTTTGATCAATAATTTCCCCCTATTTCCAGCACTCGATGGAATTGTGGACAAAAGTCAAAGTTTGGATTGGTCAGAAGATGGTCGACTTTTGGCTGTCAGCGGAGACAAAGGCCGTCAAATTGTTGTTTTTGATCCGAGAACTGGCGGACAGCCAATTTATTCGCTAGAAGGACATGCTGGAATGGGAAGAGAGGCGAGAGTGCTTTTTGCTGGAAATCGACTCATCTCAACTGGTTTTACTAATGTGAGTTGGTTTTGGAAGGGATTTTGGAGCATCTTGAGCTCGAAATCATGAAATTCTGATGATTTTGAGCCTAGATTCATTAGCAGAGGCTGAAAATCACATTTTTCTATTGAAAAATGGATGAATTCTGGGATTGTTGAGCCTAATTTGAAAATTGTGAGCTTCTGAATCTCAAGTTTTGAAATTTTTGCTTTTTGGAGCATTTTTGGTGCCATTATTGATTTAAAATTAATTTCAGGTCAAAATTTATGAGCTTAGGCTTAAATTTGACGAAAAATCATGGTTCTAGGCTTATTTTTCATCGTTTTTCATGAATTTTGGTTCAAAATCCATAATTTTCCAACAAAAATTTTTTTTTTTTTTTGCAGAAACGCGTTCAAGAAGTTCGTGTTTTCGATGCGCAAAAATGGGGTTCACCAATTCACACCCAAGAATTTGTATCAACAACCGGCGTCTTGATTCCACACTACGATGCGGATACTCGATTGGTGTTTTTGTCCGGAAAAGGAACCAATAAGCTATTTATGATGGAATTGCAAGATAGACAACCTTATATGTCTTCTGGTGAGTGTTTTGGGCCCAAATTTGTGATTTTTGACCAAAAATTGGTATTTTTAGCATGTTTTCTATCAAAAATTGATGATTTTTGACCTGAAAATCCTCAAAACCTGATTTTAATTTTTACAGTCTTCGAACTCACTTTACCCGAACAAACTCTCGGAGCAGCAATTGGCTCAAAAAGAAGAATCAATGTGATGGACGGTGAAGTTGATACCTACTATCAACTCACAAAATCCACAATCGTCCCAACTCCTTGTATTGTTCCACGTCGAAGTTATCGCGATTTCCACGCGGATTTGTATCCGGAAACACGTGGCGCAGAAGCGGGATGTGATGGATATGAATGGTTGGCTGGCAACAATTCGGCACCGCAGAAGATTAGCCTTGCACCCAACACGAATTCATCGCCGCCACCACAGGAACCAACACCGCCGGCGGCGAAAGTCAAACCAATGACACAGCAGACGCAGAATTATCCGCCGGAAATTGTGAAGAAGGAGATTGAGAAGGCGAAAGTTGAGGAATTGGATTATCGAAAATATGAGAAGGAGAATGGGCATGGAGTGGTGCATACACCAATCACACCGCCGACTAATAGTACACAGGGGTGAGGATTTTGGGGGGGGGGGGAGGGAGGGGGGTTTGGGAGAAAAAATGGGAAAATTTAAGCCCGGAAAGTTGGAATTTGAGAATTTTATCACAAAAATAGTTAACAAAAAACAGGCTGAAAAACTTTTTCAGCAGTTTAACCTTGATAATCTATAGTTTTGATACATTTTAAGCTCAAAATTGCTTCATTTCTGCAAAAATGCTCATTTTCACCACTTTTGTGTTAAAAAATTCCTATTTTTCAAAAACAAAAAAAAATACGTTTCAAAATTTTGATATAATTTATTATCAATTTTTTTTTTTCAATTTATTGTTTTTAGATTTTATCCCTGCGAAAAGCGAAATTTTTTGATGAATCTTGATCCTGAATTTTAGCCTAGAATTAATTTCTGGTAAAATTTTAGATTTTTCACCCTCGGAACTCTCGACATTTGTGAAAATTTGAGAAATTTGGGTTTGAAATATCATTTTTGAAGAATTTCGAGGTTTTTATGGAAAAATTGGGATTTTTTGCCAGGGAAATTGAAAAATAGAGCTTTTTAGACTAAAATTTAGGATTTTTCGGGTTTAAACTTGAATTTTTCACACAAAATTGGGCTCCAAAGTTGGTTGGGCGATTTTTGGGCTCTAATTGAGTTTTGGGAAAAAATCTGAGGTTTTTAGGTGAAAATTGAGATTTTTGAGCCTGGAAAGCAAGAAAATGCTCGAAATTTCTGTTTTCTAGACGAAAATTCTGAATTTTTGATGAATCTTGTAATATTAATTTCTGGAATCCATTCCAGAATAAATTTTAGGTATAATTTTTCAATTTTTGACCTTTTCTCACTGAAAATTTGATGAAAATCGGAAATTTTCAAGTTTTCCGAAGGGCTCCGAAGTTTTATTAGAATCGTAAAGAAATCTGTGGTTTTTATGTCAAAAATTGGATTTTCAAACTAAAATTGGGGATTTTTTTTTAATTTTTGAGTTTCTAAAATTCTCATATTTTTTTGCAGAAATTCTCCATCTTCTGCATCTCCACTAACAATAACATCACCAGATCCAATAACAATAATCCAACCACCATCTTCAAATAATTCATCGGAAAATCAACGAATTTCGGCGTCTGTTTCGACACCATCTTCAGTTGGAACCGGAGGAGGAGGAACACAATCAATTATTGAAAAATCGACTGAAAATGCGTCGACATCGAATGGAACTGAACCTGTCACGTTTCGAAAGACGATTGGAGCTAGTAGTGAGTTTTTGAGGGGAGCATTTTGAGCCGGGAATCGTGAAAAATAAGCCTAAGCTCATAATTTTTGACCTGAAATTAATTTTGAATCAAAATTCAAGAAAAATGAGCCATAAACTATGATTTTCGGTCAAATTTTGACCTGGATTTTGTGTAAAATTGAATTTTCATCTACATTTTCACGATTTTCAGCCCGATTTCCAAATTTTTGAACCTAAAATTACTCCAGATCTTCTCAATTCAACCAATTTTTAATTTCAGGTCGTTCACATCCACTTTCACAACGAGTTCGTCCAAAATCTTGCGTCGTCGGCCAAATCACCTCGAAATTCCGCCACGTCGAAACTTTGGCTGGAATTAAAGCCAACAATGCGGTGTTTTCGAATTTGCGAAATGTGAATACGAGATTGCCGCAAGAAACGAATGGATGTTGTTGTAGTGGAAAGGTATCGAGGGTTTCTGGTGAAAATTTGGTGAAAATTGAGCCTGGAGCGGATTTTGAGCAGAATTTTTGAGATTTCATCTATTTTTCACCCAAAAATCACATTTTCTAGTACCAAAACCATAATTTTTGCTTCTTTGCAGTTTGTCGCTGTTCCACTAGCCGGACCCGCTGGAATAATTGGTATCTATGACGTGGATTCGCCTGGCAAATTGGCAGATGGTGTAATGGATGGAATCTATAACAAAGCCGCAATCACTGATCTCCAATGGAATCCATTTGATGATGAACAATTGGCAGTTGGAACTGATTGTGGACAAATTAATTTGTGGAAATTGAGAAGATCAGATGGAACGAGAAGTGAAATGGAACCGGAAAAAGTGTTGAAGATTGGAGGAGAGAAGATTACTTGTTTGAGGTGAGGATTTGGAGGGTTTTGAGCCAAAATTCGTACCTAGAAGTCGAAAATTCGAAATTTTACGAAAAAATCGCTGTGGGGGCTTAAATTAAGGGATTTTTGACCCGAAATTCGTGAAAATTGACCAAAAATTGAGGTTTCTGGCAAATTTTGATTCAAAATTCCATCGGAAGTTAGAAAATTCAAAAATTTCATGATATTTATGCTTGAAAATTCTCATTTGATCAGAAATTGTAAGCAAAAGCTTGAAAATTCTCGTTTGCTGTTCAAAATTGCTCAGAAATTTGAGAAAAAAATTGATTTTTGAACGAAAATGGTCTGAAAATGCGTATTTTCCCACAGATTACTAAAAAGTTGTATAAAAATTGCTCAAAAACTATTTTTATCTGAAATTCACCCAAAATGCTCGTATTTTTCCAGATGGCACCCACTGGCCTCAAATCTTCTAGCAGTTGCTCTTTCAAATTGCACAATCGAAATTTGGGATGTTGCCGAATCGAAATTGTATCATCGATTCTCGAATCACACTGGAGCGATTCTGGGAATCGCATGGTCAGCTGGTGGAAGACGTTTGGCATCGGTTGGAAAAGATTCGATGTTGTATGTGCATTTGCCAGCCGAACAAGGAGAATCGAGGATTTATGAGAGAAAAGTGAGCCAAAAATTGGGAAAATTGCGAAATTTTGAGCTTTTTGTTGATTTTTGGACACCAATTTTTAACTTTAGATCTTGAAATGAGCTAGAGAACTGGATTTTTATTTTAAAAAATGAACAAAAATCATTTCAAGCTTGATTTTTGATTCAAAAAAAATTGGGAAATTCATCAAATTTTGACCAAAAATTGGGATTTCTGATCAAAACCAACTGGAAGTGGTGAAATGTTGATCTGAAAATTATTTCTGGATGAATTCTTAATTTTCGGATCTCAGAAAATCCCATTTTCTAGGTTTTCGAGCCGAAAACCTAGAGATTTTTTGATGAATGTCAAATTTGTTCTAAAAATCTAGAGAAATTACGGTTTTTTATCGGAGAAAATCAAATTTTCATCAAAATCTGAAGAAATCCCTATTTTTCATATCGAAATTCTATTATTCCTAGTGAATTTCAGCCAGAAAATGCAATTTTATGGTTTCCCACTCAAAATTTTATGGTTTTTTCTGATTTCTGGACCAAAAATCAGGTCCAGGATGATTTTTTGCTCAAAATTTTGATTCTTTCAGGTTCTCGAATCGACACGTGCCGCCCGTGTTTTATTCGCGTGCGATGATCGAATTGTGATTGTAATTGGGCTAACTCGAAGCAGTCAACGACAAGTTCAAATGTACGATGCGACAACCGTCGATTTGCGACCAATCTATAATCAAGTCATCGATTCGGCCACACAACCATTGATTCCGCACTATGACTATGATACGAATGTGTTGTTTTTGACGGGAAAAGTGAGGATTTTGGGGGGGGGGGGAGATTTTGAGACGGAAAACGTGAAAATCTCATGAAAAATTCATTTTTCGCAGAATTTTGAGCCAAAATATATGAAAATTGGCAAAACTTGAGCTAGTTTATTCCCAAAATTATCGAAAATTAATTTTTGAACCAAAAAAACGTGAGAAAAAAGCCTTTAGTCAAAAATTGATGAAAAAATCATTTTAGGTTAAATGTTGAGTAAAAATTCAAATTTCAGACCATTTTCAGTTTGATTCCGTGTCGAAAAATTTCAAAATGTTCACTAAAACCTCTCATATTTTCTATACAGGGTGATCGAATTGTGAATATGTTTGAAGTGGTCTACGATTCTCCATATCTACTACCACTCACACCATATATGTCACCAATTGGCGGACAAACAATCGCATTCCACAATAAATTGCGATGTAATGTGATGGCTGTCGAATTTCAAGTTGGATGGAGATTAACGGAAAAAAGCCTGGAACAAGTTATCTTCCGCGTTCCGCGCATCAAAAAAGACGTATTCCAAGATGATTTGTTCCCCGATGCGATTGTCACTTGGGAACCCGTCACAACTGCACGAGAATGGATGAGTGGAGTGGAAGTGACACCGGTGTTTAGAAGTTTGAAACCGGAAGGAGTTTATTCGTCGGGTAAGCATTTTGGGGAAGGATTTTGAGCTGGAAAACGCGAAAAATGACGAAATTTGGAGCATTTTGACACCTGACACGGTGTATTTTGAAGACTGTGCCGCAAAATTGCGAAATCCCCAAGCTCCGCCCACTTTTTTGTGCCCTATGGGGAAATTCTTCGTTTTTTGATACCCAACACGGTGTATTTTTAAGCCACGCCCATTTTTTGCAATTTTGCGGCACGATCTTTGAAATAAACCGTGTTTGATGTCAAAAAATGAAGAATTTCGCATAAGGCATAGAAAAAAGGGCGGAGCTTAGAAATTTTGCAAAAAAATCCCAAATTTTCCAGAAAACCCTTTTTTTTGCAGTTCCCCGTCCCGTAATTAGCTCAACTCAACCAATTCCATCAGTTCGTCACTCGGAAATGCCAAGCTCATATTCAAATGAAAAATCACAAGTTGCGCGAACTCCGCAAAGTTGTGCAGTCGAAAGTCAACAAAATACGCCGCCGGATTTACAGCAGGTAACATTTTCCGGCTTTTTCTCGAAATTTTCAGCCCAAAAATTGCATTAATAGGTGGATTCTGAGCCGGAGGAGCCGTATTTTGAGCCAAATTTGAAAGTTCCGAAATGCGTTTTTCCTGAAGGAAATTTTGAGGATTTTGAAGATGAAGAGGAGGATGTAAGCTGGAAAAAATTGACTGAAAATCTGAAATTTTTCATTTTTTTTCTAGATTATTGAAACGTATTTGTAAAAATTGCCCATTTATAGTTTTGGTGAGCATTTCGAGCCCCTTTGTGCTTTTTTCTCCTGACTGGCTTTTTTATGGGTTTTTTCGGCTGGAAATGTTGGGTTTTGGGCTGAAAATTGAGTTTTTTCGTGAAAACCTGGAATTGTCAGCATTTTTTGGCCTAAAGTGATCAAATCCAGAAAAAGCATGAAAAAAATGGATTTTTAACTTGAAATTTTGAATTTTTAAGCTTTTTTCACCTAAATTTGAGAAATCCAGGTTTCTTGGCTGAAAAAATCTGAAAATTGACCTGAAATTAATTTTTATTAGAAATTTAACAAAAAAAAATTACAAATTTTCAGCATTTTAAACTCAAAATCAGGAAATCTAGGTTTCTTTGTTGAAAAAATCTGAAAATTTCGGTGAAAAATTGATTTTTACGTGAAAAATAGCACTTTCAACCTAAATTTTTTCAAAAAATCGAAAAATGTTCGCTTTCTTCTGCCTTCTATCCTTCTTCGTTGTCCAAAAATTCCCCGAATTTTGAGCCAAAAAAATGTGCTCAACCTGAAATTAATTTCAGGTCGCCGCTGCCTGGTCAACCAAAATCAACGTAGATACTCGCCTTGAACAAGATCGTATGGAAGGAGTTGATGAAAGTGAATGGAAATAGAAACATTTGCCTGCTGCTACCGTAGTATTTTCTATCGCCACGTGGCTCTACCGTACTCTTATTTTTCGCGATTTTTTGACCCCTTTTTCTTGATTATTATTATTATTGCCTTTTATTCGTATTCGTATTATTTTTTAGCACAATTATCGATTTTTTTTTGTTGTAAATTCGACTAGTCTCCCCTATGTTTTTGGCCCCGAAAAATTTGAATTTTTGCCATTTTTTCTCAATGTGTTTTAGCATTGTATTGATTTTGGGCCCGAAAATTGGAGATTTTCAATCTCCTTTTCCTCCCCCAAAAATATCGATTTTTTAGCCCCGCCCCCTCATTTTTTCTTGTGTATTTTTTTCTAGCCCCGCCCCTCTCATTTTTTTTACCCACACACGTATTTTTTTTTTGATTTATTTATGAACACATCGAATTCGCCACAAATGAATGATTTTGGAGCACATTTTTCGAATTTTTGAGCACAAATTTGGAAAAAGTTTGAATTCTTGTGTGTATTTTCGAGTTCTCCGCGAAATTTGGAGCAGTTTGACCCCAAACAAGATATATATCAAAGTGCATGCCGCAAAATTGCAGAATTCTCCAAGCTCCGCCCAATTTTCTGTGCCCTATGGGAAATTCTGCGCTTTTTGATACCAGATATGGTGTATTTCGAAGCCACGCCCCTTTTTTTGCAATTTTGCGGCATTGGGTGTCAAAAAATGCAGAATTTCGCCATAGGGCACAGAAAAGTGGGCGGAGCTTAGGGGATTTTGCAATTTTGCGGCATGCACTTTGAAACATATCATGTTTGGTGTCAAAATTTGGCAAATTTCGAGAGAAATGTGGATTTTGACATCAAAATGCTCTGAAAATTTCAGATTTTCAGCCAAAAATGACGACAGCAAAAATCCAGAGGCTTCCGCGAGATGTGATAAATCGAATGGCGGCCGGCGAAGTGCTGGCGAGGCCCGGAAATGCGATCAAAGAGTTGGTGGAGAATTCGTTGGATGCCGGCGCCACTGAGATTATGGTTCATGTTCAGGTACAGTAATCTTGGGGGGTACTGTAGGTTTTGGCGGGAGAAACTTTGGAGCATTTTGACACCGAATATGAATATTAAAAAAACTACAGTAACCTGAGCATGTTTGGGCTCAAAATGCTCCAAATTATCTCGCGCAAAAAACTACAGTAATCTTGAGTACTGTAGGTTTTGTCGCGCGAAAATTTGACGCATTTTGACACCAAGTATGAATATTAAAAAAGCTACAGTAACCCAGGCAAATTCGGGCTCAAAATCCTACAAATTATCTCGCGTCAAAAACTACAGTAATCTTGGGGGTACTGTAGGTTTTGGCGCGCGTGAAAATTTGACGCATTTTGACACCAAATATGAATATTTTGAAAACTACAGTAACCCAGGCAAATTTGGGCTCAAAATGCTCCAAATTTTCTCGCGTCAAAAACTACAGTAACCCAGGCTCAAAATGCTCCAAATTTTCAGAATTGCGGCCTAAAAATGCTGCAAGTGTGCGACAATGGAAAAGGCATAAATCGCGAGGATTTCGAGCTGGTCTGCGAGCGATTTGCCACGTCAAAACTCGCCACGTTCGAAGATCTCCAACACATGCGCACCTACGGTTTTCGAGGCGAAGCGTTGGCGAGTTTGAGCCACGTGGCACGCGTCAATATTGTGTCGCGACAAATTGAGCAGAGTTGCGCGTATCAGGCCGATTTTTTGGGTGAGTTCGGCGAATTTGGAGCATTTTGACACCAAACACGGTGTATTTTGAAGACTGTGCCGCAAAATTGCAAAATTCTCCAAGCTCCGCCCCTTTTTCTGTGTCCTATCCGAAATTCTGCATTTTTTGACACCCGACACGGTGTATTTTGAAGCCACGCCCATTTTTGCAAAATTCTCCAAGCTCCGCCCCTTTTTCTGTGCCCTATCCGAAATTCTGCATTTTTTGACACCCAACACGCTTTTTTGCAATTTTGCGGCACGGAAAAAGGGGCGTGGCTTGAAATTTACCAAGTTTAGTATCAAGAAACCGCAACTTTTCGCCAGGGCACAGAAAAGTGGGCGTGGCTTGCAATTTTGCGGCACACTCTTCAAAACATACCGTGTTGGGTGTCAAAATGCTCCAAATTTTCTGAAAATCTCGAAATTTTCAGATGGAAAAATGCTGGCCACCTCAAAACCGGCCGCTGGAAAAACTGGAACCTGCATAACCGCTCACGATTTGTTCCACAATTTACCGCAACGAAAAAACAAGATTTTGTCGCATTCCGAAGAGTCGCGGTTCATTTTCGAGATTTTGATGAAATTCGCCGTGCATCGACCGTGAGTTTGGCTGAAAATCTGAAAATTTTGAGCAAAAATGATGAATTTTGAGCTATTTTTGAGGAAAAATGACTGAAAATCGCAAATTTTCAGCCTGAAATTAATCTCAGATTGAAAATGCTGAAAATCTGAAAATTTTAAGCAAAAATGATGAATTTTAAGCCATTTTGAGCCATTCCGAGCTATTTTTGAGCAAAAATTAATTTCAGGTTGAAAATCTGAAAATTTTTGAGCAAAAACTAAGAATTTTGAGCTTTTTTTGAGGAAAAATGACTGAAAATCGCAAATTATCAGCTTGAAATTAATTTCAGATTGAAAATGCTGAAAATCTGATAAATTTTAAGCAAAAATGATGAATTTTGAGCCATTTCGAGCTATTTTTGAGCAAAAAAAGCCTGAAATTAATTCTAGGTCAAAAAATGCTGGAAATTCCTAATTTTCAGCTTGAAATAAATTTCAGATTGAAAATGCTGAAAATCTGATAAATTTTGATCAAAAACTAAGAATTTTGAGCCATTTCGAGCTATTTTTGAGAAAAAATTAATTTCAGGTTGAAAATTTGAAAATTTCAAGCAAAACCCAAGAATTTTAAGCCATTTTGAGCCATTTTTGAGCAAAAAAAAAACAAAAAATGCTGAAAATCTGAAAATTTTCAGCCAATTTTTTTTCCAGAGATGTCTCATTTGCTCTCCGTCAAAATCATTCGACCGATTTTCGCACCAAAGGCGACGGCAACTTTCAAAACGTCGTGAATTTGCTCGTTGGCAATGACGTGGCAAACAATCTGATCGGCCTGAATTTGGATTCTCAACGCTTGAAATTCCAGTTTTCCGGATGTATGGCGATGCCGATTTCAGCGGCCACAGCGAAAATGAGCCAGGCTAGAAAGGTACGGGAGCCTACAGTTTTGGAGCTTAAAAATAAATATGAAGATTTTCTTTCAGATTCGCCAGAATTTCTTCAGTGTTTTCGTCAATGGTCGAAGTGTCAGATGTGATATTCTGAAGCAGCCGATGGACGAAGTTTTGGCGCCGAAAAATTTGATTTGCCAATTTTGCGCGGTTGATTTGAAGGTATTTGGAAAAAAATGTCTGATCTCGGGCGGGCTCGAACCGCCGGCCTTCTGTGTGTTAGACAGATGTAATAACCACTACACCACGAGATCGCCTGGGAAAGCGTGGCGGAAATTGCCATGATATTTTTGGAAAATGTTTTTTTTTGCAGATCGATGAAACTCGAGTTGATGTAAATGTTCATCCCACCAAAGATTCGGTGCTGTTTTTGGAAAAAGAGGAAATTGTGGAGGAGATTAAAGAGGTACTGTAGATCAATTTTTGGCGCTAAAAATCGTGAAAATTCGGTGTTTTTTAGTCTAGAAAGCTTTAAAAAGTGCCACGTGGCACCAAGACTACGGTAGATCAAATTTTGGCGCGCATTTTTCTCTTTTTTTCAGTACCTTCAAAGAATCGTTGATGACTATTTCAAAGAATCGACTGAAAATCAAAATCCAGCTGAAAATCTGGAAATTTCAGCAAAAACCATGAAATCCATCGAGGCGGTGAGAAGGCAAAGTTCGAGTAACTCGGAAAATTTTCGAGTGGAAAAAATTGGAGCAGAGCGGAAAAGAGTGGATTATATGGTGAGCCTTTTTGCCTGCCACGTGGCTTTTTTCGAATTTTTTTTTCAGGAAATTCGAAACGATTCAAAAGAGCGAAAATTGGATGAATTTATCATAAAATGCCCGAAAAATGCGGAAAAATCCGAAATTTTGACGGATTCTCACATTTTGACGGAAAATTCGACTGAAAATGCAGAAAATCTGGATTTTACACTGAATTTCAGCCAGGAATCCACGATTTTTGATGAAAATGAAAGTTTGGAGGATTTTGAAGAGGAAGACGAGGATTTGGATGAAAATGTGAGATTTTGAATGAAAATTTCAGGATTTTCAGCATTTTTTGAGATAGAAGAATGAAAAATCATGAAAATCTGAAAATTTTGACCTAAAATTAATGTTTGAACCAAATTTTCAAGAATTTTCTGTTTTCGTTTCAATTTCAGCTCAAAATTTTCTGATTTTCATGATTTTTCCCGAATTTTCAGCCAAAAATCTGAAATTTTGAATTTTCAGCGTCGAATTTTCGACTTCACTTCTTTGGTCGAATTGAAGCAACAAATTGAGGATGAGAAATGTTTGAGCTTGAGGTAATTTTTGAATTTTTCAAATTTCGCGCTAAAAAATCCACGTTTTTTTCGCGCGAAAACCCAAAAATGTGAATTTTTCAGCGAAATGTTCAAAACCTTCAATTTCGTTGGATTTTTGGACCCCGAAAATCTACTAATTCAATTTGGAACCAGCCTATATTTGCTGAAATTCGCTGAAATTCTGAAATCCTATTTTTATCAATCGATAATCGAAAATTTCGGCAATTTTGCCAGTTTTCGCCTCGAAAATCCGCTTGAAATCGGCGAGATTTTGTCTGAAAATGAGCTGGAAACGATTCTCGAAGAGAATTGTGAACTTCTCGAGGACTATTTCGCGTTGAAATTCGAAAAATCCGCTGAAAATCGCTGGATTTTGACTGAAATTCCGGAAATCTGCGCGAATTTTGTGCCACAACTCGAAAAATTGCCGGAATTTCTCAAAAATCTCGCCGAAAATGTCGATTTTCACGCGGAAATGCCGTGTTTTCGCGATTTGGCCCGCGTTTTCGCGCAGTTTTTTGTGGTGGAGACGAGATTTTTGGCAGAGGATGGAAATGGTGTTTCGGGATTTTGTGAGCTTGGATGGCGAGAGCAAATGAGGAGGATTTTGGGGAAAATTAAGAGGAATTTGGTGCCCAATGAGCAGATGAAAGAGGTGAGTTTTTGGCTGGAAATTTGGGTTTCTGGGCTGAAAATCTGAAAATTTCAGCTATTTTTGAACTAGGAACTTTGAAAAAAAAACATGAAAACCTGAAACTTTTTTTTCAAGTTCTGAAAAATTTTCAGAACTTTAATATGAGCAATCCAAAAGAATCTAGACATTTTCAACCAAATTTAGTATGACATGAGCAATTTTTTGAAAAAGACTCCAATTTTCCATGTATGTAGTTTCACATGAGCAATCCTCTAAAATCGATTTTTCAAAATTTTTGAAGCTTGCTCATATTATATTCTGAATTCTAAGGATTGCTCATGTTAAGCAGAATTTTAAGTTTAATATGAGCAATCTGATTTTCAAACATTTAGTTAGCATGAGCAATCCTCAAAATTTTGAAAAATCGGTTTTTTATCAAAATTTCGAATTGCCACGTCATAGCTCAATTTTTCAAAATTTTCAAATTTTTTTTGCAGCACATAATTCAATTGGCCGACTCACACGATTTGTACAAAGTTTTCGAGAGATGTGGTGGATAAAATTTTGAAAAATCTTTTTTTCCTGAAAAAAAATGAAAAATTTCTCCCCCACTTTTTGTTTTGTTCTGACAATGATTGATAAGTTTTTTAGCGCCAAAAATGGCGCGCAAGATTTTGCAAAAAGATTGCGTGGATTGTGTGATTTATGAGGACCACCAAAATGTACAGGAGAGAGAGCAAAAATAAATAAATATGGGTGCAAAAATTGGGAAATTTCTCAAGTGAAAGTCGACATTCGTCGTTTGGACATTGGTTTTCGCGACATTTCGACATCTCGCTGCTGATTTTGTGGCGGAGCCGAATCCGAGATTCCGAGCCATTTTAGGAGGCGAGTTGTGTTTGAGATCGAGTGCTTTTTGTCGGCACGACAGTAGTCTGAGGATGTGGAGCGTTGTGGGCCGAGGTCCTGCGACGAAAATTTGGGGTTAGAGACGCAGACAGTGGAAGTTTGCGGATTACACTCGCTCCGCTCGACTAGAGAAAGTCAGAGACGCAGAGAAGTTGGACAACCAGGGTTACCAAAAGGTTAAAGACGCAGTGCTTCTGCGTCTCTAACTAGTTCTCTTCAGCTGTTTGGTTTCTCTGCGTATCTAGATTTCCCATGATCTCTAGCTCTATCACACTAAAGATCATATAGATGCAGAGAAGCTAGACACGAGTCTTTCCGCTACGCGGAAGCTTGCGCATTTCCGCGCTCGAAAAAAAACAAAACTCACATTTGGCTCAAGTGGCTCGAATCCCTCGCGACTTCCATTCGTACTATTTCTGTGCTGCGTCAATCGCACCTGAAGATGTGGAGTCGCACCGCTGTGCACACTGTGACGATGTTTTGTGGTCACCTGTCATGAAATCTGCGTTTTTTTCTCACGAAAATGGATGATTTTCAGCTATTTTTGGGCCGAAATTGCACCAAAACTCAAAAAAAAAAAAAACACAAAAGCTCACGAGATACATTTGCTCAGCACTACCGTTTTTACAAACACTTAGGCTACGAACTTTCATCGGCGGATTCGCGGTGATTTCGACGAATTGGGCGGCTGATTCTTCGCTGAAAATTGAGAAATCACGATTTTGTGCGAAAATCCCGAGTTTTCAGGCCGAAATCTCATGATTTTTAGGTTCCGCATGGTTTTGTGGGCGGGGTTTGAGAAAAACCATGTGGGAATTGCATTCAAGCTCCGCCCACTTCCCACCAAAATCGAAAAAATTCGAAAAACTCGATTTTTGGTCCCATTATCTCTCAAGTATTTCCTCTTTCCCCTGTTTTTACTCATTTTTTTTGTTATTTGTTTTTTCAGTTTTTATGGTGGTTTCAGCCAGTTTTCAGTAAACACACTTTTTTTCTCATTTTCAGAGATCTGAATGAATGAATGACCAAAAAAAAATGTGGAAACTGAAAAACAAAGAGAAGAGAAAATTGGTTCCCTTGTAATAGCGAAAGAGGAATTTTGAGGGGAGGAAAAATGAAAAATTTTTCATTTTCCCCCCGGGATTCTTCTGGAGAAGGCGGAAAAATGACGAGTTTCTTCTTGTCGAGAATTTTTAAGACAAGAAACATCAGAAATCACGGGTGAAATTCAATTTTTTTCGTCGTGCTTCGAAAAGAAAAAGAAAAGACAAAGCTTTTCGCAACATTTTTATTGAAATGTCGAATTTGAGTAAAGTTCAGAGATGGTTAAGCTCGCGTCTTCCAATCTACATTCAAAAAATTTAGCTCAGGTTCGATTCCTGATACCCGCCAATTTTTCAAAACAGCAGAAAAAATTTAATCAAACAGATGCGTTTTCGTAATAAAAAGAAAAAAGACATCAATCTTTTTCACACTGCCTTTTCTTTATTTTTATTTTCGAGATTCGAATTTTTGAAATTGAAAATTTCTCCGAGAGAACTACACAGGAAACTTCTTGAACTCACCATGCCGCTTTGTGAATTTGATTTCGTTGCATTTCAATACTTCGAAGTCGCTCACGATGACGTTTTTCCTTTTCTTTACGTTCAGCCTTCTGGAAAACTCGGGGATTTTTCTCCTAAAATTGCCACGTGGCAAGTTTAGTCCCTTCAAGCTCAAAGTCTACTGGCTCATTTTAGTGTCAAAAATCAGAGCCACCCAAGCCGGATACGCCAAAACTTCCGACAAAAAGCAAAGTCACGTCATTTTTCCCGTTGGCCTCGAAAATCTACTCTACTATACTATACTATAAACAATTTTTTTTCTGGAAAAAAAATCTATTTTCAGCGAGTTAGTCTAAATGAGCGTCATCTGTCTTTTTCTCATAAAACCTATAGGTATTTTTTTCTGTTTTCTCATATTATTTTCTTTGGAACGGCGCCAGCCAGAATGGATGAAAAATTGGCGAAAGGAAGATATAAATCAACAGGATTTACGTGCATTCCGCTTTTTGTCGAGCTATTTTTAGATGATGGGAAAAGGCGTCAACAAGGGGTTTGATTGGCGCGAATTTCGTAGTTTGGAGGTCAAAAATTGAATCTACAAAAGGTGCGTCAACAGGTTTAGTTGACGTAAAAGGTTTGCTGACGCATATTTTGTAAATCAAGATAGTGCATTTTCGTACAATATTTGACCTACACAAAACACGTCAGCAAACACACCTCTTGACACAATTTTCATAGCAAAATTCCAAATAACTAACCTGTTTGGTACGTAAAGCCTGTGCTCCCAACATAATTTGCCTCTTTGCTTTTCTTCAGAAAAAATCTCTGGCCAAAAATAGTTAGCTTTTAGTATAACAAGTAGTGGCTCTTGGGAAAATAAGAAAAAAAAGCGGCAAGCAAAAAATAGAGGCGTGGTCTATTTGAAAATGGGCGGAGCTTGAGCCCATGAAGAAGTGAGAAAGAAGAAGAAGAAGAAAAAAGAGGGAAATTTGAGATTTGAACTTTTCTCGTGTTAAGTTAAGGAGAGCAAAAGAAAGAATGTGTGAAAATTACACACATTTTATTTTGCGAAACATCAGGAAGTTTCGAACTTTTTTGCGAAATGACGAGAAAAGTTCATTTTTAAAGGGCAAGAAAAGAAGAAGAACAAAAAGTTTTATGAGGGTAATTAGAGCACGGGTCATTTTGTGCATTTTGAGCCGAGAAAATGACTTTTGAGCCAGGATTGGCAGGGGAAATTTGAGCTTCACACGGAAAAATACAGAACTCCGCCATTTTCCGGTTAAAATTGAAAACATGACCTCAAAATCGTTTTTCTGACGTAAACCACGATTTCTGGCTCATTTTCAATCAAAAATAATCTGGAAACCCGCTGAAAACATGGAAAATCCAAATTTTCAGGTTAGTTTCAGGCAAATTTACAGAAAAATTAATTGAAACTCGAAATTTCATAGAAATTAGGAATTTCTCGGTTTTCAAGCTCAATTACTGAGCGAAAACTCGAAAAAGTCTAGTTTCTGTGGAAAAACAAAGAAACTTCAAAAAAAAAATGTTCAAAACCAAAATTAAATTCAAAATGAAATCAAAAAATTAAAAATTCCACGCGAAATTCGAAAACCACGTATTTTCCAGCCCATTTTCATTATTTTCATTTCAAAAAATCTGAGAAAAATGACGAAATTCCTATTTTCAGGTAAATCACCCCGGATTTCAGCCAAAAACACAGGGTGTAATTCACTACCTCAAATCGCTAGACCTCAAATTTTTCATTAATTTTTGGGTAGATCAAAAATAATTTTTCTCTAAATCTCTCGTTTTTGCGTTGAATTTCGTCGATTTTAGTCCCACCCCTAAGATCGTGTCAGGTCTCAAAAAATGCGCGAAATTTTTCGGGTAGTAAATTACACTCTGTGAAAAACCGCGATTTTCGGCATAGACGCCCTCCCCCAGAACAAATTTTATCCAGATATCCGATTTTTCCAGTCAATATTCCAAAGATTCATGAATTTCAGCGATTTTTACTGAAAATCTCCAAAATAACACAGAAAATCTTAGAATTTAACAGAAATTAAGGATTTCTCGGTTTCAAGCTCAATTTCTGAGCGAAAACTCGAAAAAGTCTAGTTTTCTGTGAAAAAAACGAGGTTTTTCTATCAAAAACAAAGAAAAATGTTCAAAACCAAAAAAAAAAATCAAAGAAAAATGACGAAATTCGCATTTCCAGGGATTCTTCTCGAATTTCAGCCAAAAAACCGCGATTTTCAGTTGAGACACCCTCCCCAGACCAAATTTTATCCAGATATCCGATTTTTCCAGTCAATATTCCAAAGATTCATGAATTTCAGCGATTTTTAGCTGAAAATCCCCAAAATTTGCGCTTCCCAATCAAAGGCGCATGCACAAATGGGCAAGTTCGTCGCGAGACCCGCCGTATTCCAACATGCACCTTGAAACAGCGCCACGTTCAAATTTTCCAACTCTATTTCCATTTTTCTTGTTTTCCTCGCAAAATAGCCAAATTGTCGTCAAATGCGTTAAAAGAGAGAGAGACAAACAAATGGGACGGACGAAATAGTGTGAGAAGTGGAGAGAGCGCAGAGAAAAGTGTGCAGTTGCGCGTGGCGGTGTTTGCAGAAATTGGCAGGGTGGGAGTTACAACGGTCTGAAAAAGAGACGCGATTATTGGTTTTTTCATTCGATTGCATGCAGTGCAGCTTATAGATTTTTGCGTGTTTTCAGGTTGAAAAATGTCTGAAAGAGTTACACGAACTCGAAATGCAAGTGTTGCGCGAAAACGATATGGAGATGAATTTGAACAAGTTCCACTGAAAAGGCCGTATAATAAAAGTGAAGTGAGTTGGATTTTTAATGGTTAGGAGAGGTTTTCTGGTGAAAATTTGATATTTTCAAGCTTAAAAACCTGAAATAGCTCAATTTTCAGTGTTTTTCTGGTAAAATTCACAGAAAAATGCTTCCAGGGTTGAAAAATCCTGAAATTTAACTAGAAATGCGTCTGAAAACTTGAAAAACTCGAATTTCCATGAAAATTGATTAAAATTTCACTGAAAAATTGAATTTTTAGGCAAAAAATAGCATTTCTCATGAAAACTCGTATTCTAGGGTTGGAAATTCTTGAAATTTCACTGAAAAATAGGATTTTTGGTCATAAATTAGCATTTTTCATGAAAAATCGTATTCTAGGGTTGAAAATCCTTAAAATTTCACTGAAAAATTGAATTTTTGGTCAAAAATTAGCATTTTTCATGAAAAATCGTATTCTAGGGTTGAAAATCCCTGAAATTTCACTGAAAAAAAGCATTTTCGGTGAAAAATTAGCATTTCCTGTGAAAAATCGTATTCTAGAGTTAAAAATCCTTGAAATTTCACTGAAAAATTGAATTTTTCATGAAAAATCGTATTCTAGGGTTGAAAATTCTTGAAATTTCACTGAAAAATTGAATTTTTGGTCAAAAATTAGCATTTTTCATGAAAAATCGTATTCTAGGGCTGAAAATCCCTGAAATTTCACTGAAAAATTGAATTTTGCAAACTCAAAAGCATTTTTCATGAAAAATCTTATCTTAGGGTTGAAAATCCCTGAAATTTCACTGAAAAATTGAATTTTTCATTTAAAAATCACATCATAGACTTCAAAAATCCCCAAATTTCTTTCAGCCCTCCACAATCAAAGTAAAAGTTCCTCCCTCCTCTTCTTCAACCAAAAAAGACACTCCAAAATTCGTCAAAAATCTCTCGCAAAAATCCGGTGCCAAAGAGTTCACAACAAGTTCGGAAGACTCGGAAATCGATGTGACTGGAGACTGTGTTCTGCCAAAAATCACTGCGTCGGGCGAGGAAATAGTGTGCAAAAATGAGAGAACACCGACGAAAAATGAGGATTTTGGACAAGAAGATGATGAAGATGAAGAAGAGGAACAGCAGGATGGTGGACATATGGATACAGAAATGGTTTTTAGCAGTTTTCCTTGTCATGTTATTCCGGATACACTTGTTAGATTGACAAAGACACCGGTTGATGGAGAACATTTGGAGGTATATTTGAAAAGCTGAAAATTTGCGAAATTTCGAGCCCAAAATCGTGATTTTTGATGGATTTTGAGCTCAGCTACCAAAAATGCGCCAGCAAGAGTCTAGATTGACCTGTTGTAGCTAGAAATCGTATTATTTTGACCTACAAAATATACGTCAACAAAAGCTTGTGTTGACGCATGTTTTGTAGGTCATAATCTTGTAATTATGAGCTACCAAAAATGCGTCAGCAAAGATCTCGATTGACGTGTTTTATGCAGCTCAAAATCGTATTATTTTGACCTACGAAATATACGTCAGCAAAAGCTTGTGTTGACGCATGTTTTGTAGGCCAAAATCTTGTAATTATGAGCTACAAAAAATGCGTCAGCAAGAGGCGCGTCTTTTGCAGCTCAAAATCCCACGATTTTTACCTACCAAAAATGCGTCAGCAACATACTCTACTGGCACACTTTTTGTAGACCAACATTGAATTTCAGGTCAGAAAAATGGCGAATGGTCGACTTCGAATTCTTGTAGCTGGTATGAAAACCTACACGGTAAGTCATTTTTTTTTTCAAAAAATTTGCCACGTGTCTCACATTTTTTGTGATCTCTGGCGCCATGTTATTTTTGGCACCCCAACAAAAAATTGTGTTCCTTGGGTGGTCCCGTGGGTCACATTTCAACATTTTCTTCACATTTTTCACAAAAAAGTTTTTTTCAAACTTTTTTTGAGGGAAAAAATTTGTGAAAAAATTTGCGAAGGCGAAAATTTATGCTGAAAGTGTGAATTTTGTAGCTAAAATTGAGCAGGGACCATTTTTCCGGCTGAAATTCGAGAAAAATCGGATTTTTCATGAATCTAGTTCAAAAAAACCTGTAAAATTCATTTTTTCATGAATTTAGGCTTGAAATTCACCGAAAAGCTTAATTTTCAGCTCAAAAAAACCTGAAAAGTTCATTTTTTCATGAATCTTGGCTTAAAATTTGCCATTTTCATAATTTTCAGCCTGAAATTCGTTAAAAACCATATTTTCAGCTCAAAAAACCTGTAAAATTCATTTTTTCATGAATCTTGGCTTAAAATTGGCCATTTTCATGATTTTTATTTCAAAAACCCTGGAAATTCACAAAAAATACTATAAAAGCTCAATTTTCATGATTTTCAGTCTGAAATCACTCCAAAATTTAATTTTAAGCCCAAAAATCCCCCCTAGGCTTAAAATTGGCCATTTTTCATGATTTTTACCTCTAAATCACCCAAAAGTCCATCCCAAATCCAAAAATCTCAAAATCTGTTCCAGCCCTACTCCACAATGACTCATCGTCCTTGCATCGTTTGTAATCGTCAAATGACATGCGGTGAAATGCACCTCAATTTTCCCGCCGATTTGGATCGCCGTCGAATTTGGGCAAATCTCCTGGGCTTCAAATACAAGGATATTTTACGGTCGAAAATCGGCCCCGTCACTTTATCTGTAGCCGGCGGACCGATTTGTACCGAACATTTTTCCGAGGAATGTTTCCGGAATCACAATTTCAACAAGGCTGCCATTGAGGCTTTTGGTGTGCCGGTTGCGATTTCGCCCGATGTTAAGACGACGCCGAGTAAGAAGAGGTGAGGTTTTGGGGGAAAAAGAGCCTGACTAGGCCTAAAATGAGCCTAGATATGCTAAAATCCATGAAAATTGAGCCTAAATAGGCTTAGAATGCCTCTAAAAATGTTTTGAAGAGCCTAAAATGAGCCTAGATCAGGCCTAACCTGAGAAAGCTCAATATGGGCCCAAATATGCTAAAATTCATGCAAATTGGGCCTAGAAACGGTGAACATGAGCCCCAATAGGCCTAGGATGAATTTCAAGCTGAAAATGTCCAAAAATTGCTGAAATCTTGAATTTTCACCTAAAATTCACTGAAAATGATGAATTTTGACCCAATTTCCATTCAAAAATGGTCCGAAAATTCTTTAATCTTTTTGGGATTATATTTTGTGTTTCCAAAAAAAAAATCTAATAATAAACACTTGTGTCTTTCTTTCTTTCTTTTTTGTGCCCTTATTAGATGTATTTATTTATTTTATTTTAAGTAAACTTTGGTCTCTTTTGGAGAAAATGGGGGTTGAAAATGGCCTACAAAATATGCGTCAGCGAAATTGCTTGTTGACGCGTTTTTTGTAGACCGAAAACAAAGAAAACTGACCTACAAAATATGCGCCAGCGAAATTGCTTGTTGACGCGTTTTTTGTAGACCAGAAACAAAGAAAATTGGGCTACAAAATTTGCGTCAGCAAAATTGCTTGTTGACTCGTTTTTTGTAGACCAAAAACAAGGAAAATTGGCCTACAAAATATGCGTCATCGGAATGCTTGTTGACGCGTTTTTTGAAGCTCTTAAAACCTGATCTACAACCTGCAAAATATGCGTCAACTAAGAGTTTCACTGACGTGTTTCTTGTACCTTGAAAACCTGCAAAAATTGTTTCAGAAAAGCTTTGAATTGACGCATAATTTGTAGCTAGATGATTGTTACAAATTTCGCGTCAACTAAGAGTTATACTGGCGTGTTTCTTGTAACTTGAAAATCTCATAAAAAATCAACACTGACGCATTTTCTTCCAGAGTCCCATGGGTTTGCACAATCTGTCCATTCAACACGTGTGACGTCACCGAACTCCGTGATCATTTAGTTGAACACACTGACGAAATGATGAAAGATCAATTGAACTCTCTGCATGCTCCACCAGCCGGTTTCATGTGTCCATTCTGCCGTAAATGCACCTACGGCTATCGCACAGTTTCCGGATTCCGCCGACATTTGCTAACTCCACCAGTTCAACATTGTCACCTGCGCAGGATCTATGAATTCGCCAAAATGAATTGTCGCGCGTCGGAATTGGAGCCGATTGATTCGTGGGAGAAGTGGACGAGACGCAATGTTTATGTGGCTTATCATGGATGTGAACCGCCGGTTGATGAGATTGTATTGACACCGTCGCCAACGAAGAAATCCGGGGGAAAGGTTGGTGTTTTTGCTGGATTTTAGGCGAGATTTGGAGCATTTTGATACCAAACACTCTACAAAATTCGCGCCAGCAGGAATATAGATTGACGTGTTTTTTGTAGCCCAAAATCCCAATATTTTGACCTACAGAAAATGCGTCAACAAGAATGTGGACTGACGTGTTTTTATCCCCTGCAAACATCGACGTTGACACGATTTTTGTAGCCCAGAAGAAGCTATTTCTCGACCCACACAATTCGCGCCAGCAGGAATATAGATTGACGTATTTTTTGTAGCCCAAAATCCCATTATTTTGACCTACAGAAAATGCGTCAACAAGAATGTGGATTGACGTGTTTTTTCCCCTGCAAACATCGACGTTGACACGATTTTTGTAGCCCAGAAGAAGCTATCTCTCGACCTACAAAATTTGCGTCAACAAGAATGTAGATTGACGTGTTTTTTGTAGTAGAAAAACATCTGCAAAATTAGCGTCAACAAAGCCTGAAATCTCATCATTTTGAGCTACAAAATCTACGTCAACAAAGCAACATTGACGCATTTTTTGTAGACCTACAAAAAATACGCCAACCCAAACTCTTCACTGACGCATTATTTTCAGCAACGCTTCGACCCGAAACGTCAAGCCGGTCAATCAACATCCGGTGCAGTTCGATCACTCTCATTTGGCAATGAGCCAACTTCAGCTGGTGGAGCAAGTGCGCTCCAACGCAAATCCCATCTCCTTCCCAACAATCCACCCAAAAATGAGCCAATTCAAGAGGAATTGGATGAAAAACCATTGCTCATGTTAGTTTTTCACCCAAAAAAATGTGTTAAAATGCTCAAAAATCTCTGAATTTTCAGCCCGCCACCACCAATTTCCACAGATGGTTCACAAACTTCAACATCCACATCTTCGCCCACAAAAAAACCACAAAATGAGCCGAAAAAAGAGCCGAAAGTCGATGACGTGGCATTTGCGCAAATGATTGAGAAACGGGCCAAAAATCTGCAACGATTGATGAATGCCAAAAAGCCCACAACTCAACAGGCTGTCAAGCCCAGAAAGCCCAATTTTACGCTGAAAATGGGAGCAGCTGCTGGAACGGTACGGGGGGAAATGAGCGAAATTTTGAGATTTTTAGTGAATTTTGATGGTTTTTAGTCAAAAAATCTGAAAATTTAGCTGGAAATCATTGATTTTCACTCAATTTTATGCTGAAATTTGAGATTTTCAGTGAAAATTTGACCCAGAATGTGAATTTTGAAGGTTTTCAGCCAAAAAATATGAAAATTTAGCTGGAAATCACTGATTTTCAATCACTTTTATTGAGATTTTCAGCAAAACATCGGCAATTTTTTATCCCGGAAAAATTAGGTTTCAAAAATTTTAGAAATTTTTTTGAGATTTTTGGAAATTGTTATTCATGGGAATTAGCTTTTCTATAAAATTATTGAAAATTTAGCTGAAAATCCTGACAGTTTCATGCTGAAATTTGGTTTTAGATCTAAAAATGCTTAAAAATTGATTTCTGGGTAAAAACTTGTAGAAAATCCCGATTTCCAGCCAAAAATCCCGATTTTCAGAGCGAAATCAAGCCAAAAATCGAAGGAATTGTGAAAGAAGAAGTTGTTTTGGAAGACGAAAGACCGTTGAAATCGGTTTTGGCTCGAAGTTTTGCGGCCGGCGAAAAACCATCGATGGAAAAATACAAATTGACACCACAAATAATGGCTGAAGAGATGAAAAAACAACAACAATACGCGATGCCGCCGCAACCGCAACCGAAAATTGTCAAAAAATCCGAGATTATTGTGCGAAGATTTGGTGGCGGTGGTGGGGTTTTGGGCGGAAAACGACCAATGATTTTGTCGTCGCCGAGAAGTGAGTGATTTTGGGCGGGAAATGAGCCAAATTTCGAGATTTTTGAGCAAAAATGAGCCAGGAAGCGTGGATTTTTGACCTACAAAATTTGCGTCAACAAATAACCTTATTGACGTGTTTTTTGTAGCTCGAGAAACTCCTTTATTTGACCTACAAAATTTGCGCCAGCAAATACCCTTATTGACGTGTTTTTTACCCTGAAAACCTTCTTATTTGACCTACAAAATATGCGTCAACAAATACCCTTATTGACGTGTTTTTCGTAGCTCGAAAACCAACCTTATTTGACCTACAAAATATGCGTCAGCAAATACCCGTATGGACGTGTTTTTTGTAGCCTAAACGCCCCTTTATTTGACCTGCAAAATATGCGCAAGCAGATACTCTTATTGACGTGTTTTTTGTAGCTCAAAAACCTTTGTATTTAATCTACAAAACTTACGTCAGCAAATATCCTTATTGACGTGTTTTTGTAGCTCGAAAACCTTCTTATTTGACCTACAAAATTTGCGCAAACAAAATCTAGATTGACGCAAATTTAGCAGGTTTTGGTTTTCCCATTTGAAGTCAAATTTTATTTTTTTGTTTGTTTACAAAACTTGGGTTCCCTTATCTTATCATTGCACTTTTTTTGCAAAAAAAAATTATTTTTCTAAATTTTTTCAAAACAAAAATTGATTTTCAGCTAAAAATCTCAAATTTTCAGCAAAAATCGTGCCAAAACCCGAAGCTGCGCGTGAAAAATCGATAACTCCGCCCACACAACAACTTGCACAAACTCCCAAAAATGAGCCGGTGCCTGAGCCAACTACTCAACCCGAGCCCGAAATTCAAGCGGAGCCCGAAAAATCGACGGCTGCTCCACCAATGATGACATTGGCGGATGCGTTGGCGAAACAAGGAGAATCGGAAGAGGATCCGAATTTGGATGCGAATTTGGAGGAATTGTTGAAAGATGTGAGGTTTTGGGGGGTTTAAAATGAGCTCTGGAGCATTTTCTGAGTGAAAATTTGGATTCTGGAGTGATTTTTGACCCTGGAATCGATTTTTGAGCTGAAAATGAGCTTTGGAGCATTTTCTAACTGAAAAATTGGATTCTGGAGTGATTTTTGACCCCGGAATCGATTTTTGAGCAGAAAATGAGCTTTGGAGCATTTTCTGAAGGAAAAATTGGATTCTGGAGTCAAAAATGAGCCCAGAATCGATATTTGAGCTAAAACTGAGCTCTGGAGCATTTTTTTGAAGGAAAATTTGGATTCTGGGGTCAATTTTGATCCCAGAATCGATTTTTGAGCCAAAAATGAGCTCTGGAGCATTTTTTGAAGGAAAAATTGGATTCTGGAGTCAAAAATGAGCTCTGGAGCATTTTCCGAGTGAAAAATTGGATTCTGGAGTGATTTTTGACCCCGGAATCGATTTTTGAGCTAAAAATGAGCTCTGGAGCATTTTCTGAATGAAAAATTGGATTCTGGAGTGATTTTTGACTCCGGAATCGATTTTTGAGCCAAAAATGAGCTCTGGAGCATTTTTTGAAGGAAAATTTGGATTCTGGAGTAAAAAATGAGCTCTGGAGCATTTTCCGAGTGAAAAATTGGATTCTGGAGTGATTTTTGACCCCGGAATCGATTTTTGAGCTAAAAATGAGCTCTGGAGCATTTTCTGAATGAAAAATTGGATTCTGGAGTGATTTTTGACTCCGGAATCGATTTTTGAGCCAAAAATGAGCTCTGGAGCATTTTTTGAAGGAAAATTTGGATTCTGGAGTAAAAAATGAGCTCTAGAGCATTTTTGAGCTAAAAAACTTGGATTTCTAATTATTTTCAGTTGAAAGCCTAATTTCGGCCTAAAATCAGTCTAAGCTTTTTTGGGCTCAAAATTTCCCAATTTTCATGCTGAAAATCAATTTCTGTCTGAAATTTTCAGATTTTTTTTCTGAATTTACATCTAATTTTGCAGCCATCATATTCAACATTGGAATTTCAACAAAATGCTCAAGCTCAACAAAAGAACAGCTATAAAATGAAGCAAGAAATGCGAATGTCAAAACAATGTATTCGACAATTGGAAGCGGCTCGAGCAAGAGCACGTTTATTTGGAGAAGGAAATGAGCAAGAAGAAACATTTGATATTGTTAATACCGAAGAAGGACCACAAGTGGTATGAGCAATTTGTGGGGTTGAAAAATGAGCCAAAAAACGGTGAAAATGCTCAATTTTGAGCCTAAATATGTTGAAATTCATGAAAATTGAGCCTGGATAGGCCTAAAAGTGTTTTGGAGGGCCTAAAAGTACCTAGAATTCTGACGAGCCTGAAATAAAGGGTTTTCACCTGAGCAAGCCTAATTTGAGCCTAAAATTCATGAAAATGAGCCTGAACAGGTCTAAAAGTGTTTTGAAAGGCCTGAAAGTACCTAGAATTTCGACAAGCCTAAATATAGGTATTTTTAACATGAGCAAGCCTAAATTTTATGAAAAATGAGCCTGAGCAGGCCTAAGAATCTTTTGAAGGGCCTAAAAGTACCTAGAATTTTGACAAGCCTGAGCAAACCAAATTAGCTTCTATTTTTGCCAGGCCTAAAATGAGCCTAAAAGATTTTAGTAGGGTCTAAGATTCAGCCTAAATCTAAGGCCTAGAACGGGCCTGAGGCCTAAATTTCCCCCAAAAATCCAAATTTTTTTGCAGATTGCTCGAAATGATCCAGAATGGAAAATTCGAAATCAAAATTTGGAAGGAGCTGAAGCGGAGCCAAAAAATGATGAAATTTAAGAATTTTCAGCCAAAAATCCAATTTTCTTCACTGTTTTTACTAAACCAACTCAGGTTTTCCCCCTTTTTTTCAAATTTTTTTTTTGAAAAATTCAAATTTTTTAATGTTTTTTCACACAATTTACCGAATCCCCCAAAGATTTTTTTTTTGAATTTTTAATTTTTTAATAATTAATTTTAGTTTTTTTCTAGCCCCGCCCCCTTTTTTTCCCCGTTTTTTTCTTGAAATTTTGAATTTTTGTGCTATTATGAAGTGTTTTTCTCCAAAATTTAGAATTTTTGCGATTTCTCACCGTTTTTTCGGAATTTTTATCGATTTCAAGGGATTTTCAGATGAAATCCACACATTTTCAGCATATTTTATGGCTGAAAATTTGCAAATTGATGAGATTTTGAACCAGAAACGAATTGGAGATGTGATAACTAAAGCTTTTGCGATTTTTTTCTTTCCACTTGGTGAGTCTGAAAATTTCAGTCAAATATTGATTTTCAGCATGAAAATTGGGAAATTTTGAGCCTAAAAAAGCCTAGGCTGTTTTTAGGCCCGGTTTCAGGCCTTAATTAGGCTTCCAACGGAAAACGATCAAAAATTAAAGTTTTATAGCTCAAAACGCTCCGAATTTTCTGAAAAATCGGAAATTTTCAGTCAAAAATTGATTTTCAGCATGAAAATCTGAAAATTTTGAGCCTAGGCTGTTTTTAGGCCCGCTTTCAGGCCGTAATTAGGCTTTCAAATGAAAATGATCAAGAATTCAAGTTTTTTAGCTCAAAATGCTGAATTTTCTGAAAAATCTGAATTTTCCAGCCAAATCTTGATTTTCAGCATTAAAATCTGGAAATTTTGAGCCTAAGGACACCTAGGCTGTTTTTAGGCCCGCTTTCAGGCCGTAATTAGGCTTTCAAATGAAAATGATCAAAAATTAAAGTTTTATAACTCAAAATGCTCCGAATTTTCTGAAAAATCTGAAATTCTGAGCCTAAAGACGCCTAGGCTGTTTTTAGGCCCGGTTTCAGGCCGAAATCAGGCTTTCAGCTGGAAATAATCAAGAATTCAAGTTTTTTAGCTCAAAATGCTGAATTTTCTGAAAAATCTGAATTTTCCAGCCAAATCTTGATTTTCAGCATTAAAATCTGGAAATTTTGAGCCTAAGGACACCTAGGCTGTTTTTAGGCCCGGTTTCAGGCCTTAATTAGGCTTCCAACGGAAAAAATCAAAAATTCAAGTTTTATAGCTCAAAATGTTCCGAATTTACTGAAAAATCTGAAATTTTCAGCCAAATATTGATTTTTGCAGGCCTAATTCTTCTAATTATTCGATGTTTCATCGGTGTCCACGCGTTTCTCATAGCTTGCCTACTTCGAAAATCGAATCGAATTCGATCGATTGTGATGCGATTCATGTGTTGTGTTTTGGGAATTGTGGTGCGGAAATTTGGTGAGAGGTGGGTGATTTTTGGGCTGTTTTGAGCCAAAAATCATGAAAAATGCTCAATTTTGAGCCGAAATTCGTGAAAAATGAGCATTTTGAGCCTATTTTTCAGTTTTTTAGCTCAAATTTAAAGATTTTCAGCCAAAAATCCCGAAATTTCCAGAGACGAATCAGCTCAAGTGCTCGTCTCAAATCACATTTCAATTTTGGATCATTTGGCAATCGACCTGATTTCTCCTTGCTTTTTACCTTCTATTTGGGATATTCCAACAGTCATTAGATGGTGAGTTTTGATACCAAATAGTACGGTAGTTTTAAAGGAGCATGCGCGAAAATTTGAATTTTTCCGTGATTCATATATATAAATTAGCCATTCAACAGTGGCGAGCAAAAGACGCTCGTAGCTCAGGCGGTTAGCGCACACTGTTTTGATCTAGAGGTCACGGGTTCGATCCCAGGTGCTGGCAAACTTTTTTTTCTTTTTCTTGAATTTCTCAAATTCCCACTAGAAATTCCAGATTTCTGCTGAAAATTATTGATTTTGCAGGTGCTTCGGATACGTGGATTTGGGTGCATCACGTGGTCGCTCGGAATTGGTTCAAAATGCCAAAAAATTGTTGGCCGAAACACGCGGACAACCGATTTTGGCATTTCCGGAAGGCGAAATTACGAACGGCAAAAGAGCGCTGCTCAAATTTAGGTACAATCTTTGAAGAAGGCCCGAAAAAGCCTGAAATAGCCCAGAAAGCCTGGAAAGGCCTGAAAATCTCGAATTTTCACTCAAAAAAGCCCCCAAAAGCCCCCTATTTTCAGCACGTGGGCTTTCGAAATATCAGACGTGGTTCAACCGATTTCCATCACAGTATCTCGGCCGGTTCCATGGAATTTCTCAGTTTCCCGAATCGCTGCTTCTTGGTTGGCTGATTTGGTTTTGTTCTTTGCAATTCCCGCCACATTTATCAATGTTGAATATTTGCCGAAATTGACGAGGAATGAGGATGTAAGCATGATTTTCAGCCGAAATCTGAAATTCGAATTCAAGAGCTTCAAAATGAGTCTAAACATGATTTTCAAAAATTTCAGATTTTGGCTGAAAATCGCCCTGAAACCTGAAATTCAATAAATCAGGTTTAGGCTCATTTTGAAGTTCTTGAAATTCTCTACAAAATGAATTCCAACATGATTTTTCAGATTTTAGCTGAAAATTTCAAATTTCCAGGAATCAATCGATGAATTCGCCCTTCGTACCGCTCAAACCATCGCCACGCATTTGAAAATCGAAGTTTCGAATTTCGAACCTCGAGATGTTGCAGAAGCGACCAAAAGATGGAAAAGAGATCAATTCGAGAGAAGAAATCAGGCTGGAAATAGTGTGAGTCTGGAATTTTTGGGCTGAAAATGTGGAAATGGTCCAAAATTCATGATTTTTACATGAAAATGACCCTGAAATCCTCAAATTTTGAAAATAATTTCAGTTGTCATCTGGTTCGTCTGGAAATCGTCTTCAAAACGATCGTCAATTGGATGAATGTGCAATGAGAATCAAACAATCACATCCATCATTCCATTTGTCGTTGATTCGAGAGGATTTGCAAAAAACTCGAAATCAGGCGGCAACTATTACAAATTTGAAATTGGGAAAAATTCCCAAGGATTTGAATCCGAATTTGGATGGAAAGGTAGGGGAAATTTGGGGGTTTTTGGGGTAGAAGCTTAAAAATTCTGAAAATACGGAATTTTTTGAGCTTCTGTTCTGAAATATCTAAATTTCAAGCTTCTGGATCTGAAAATTCGAAATTTTCAGGTTTTTTTGGTCTAGAAGCTTAAAAATTCTGAAAATTAGGAATTTTTTGAGCGTCTGTTCTGAAATATCTGAATTTCAAGGTCCAGCATCTGAAAATTTGAAATTCCCACGTTTTTTTGGTCTTGAAGCTTAAAAATTCTGAAAATAAGGAATTTTTCAAGCTTCAGCATCTGAAAATTAGCAATTTTCAGGTTTTTTTGGTCTAGAAGCTTAAAAATTCTGAAAATAAGGAATTTTTTGAGCTTCTGTTCTGAAATATCTAAATTTCAAGCTTCAGCGTCTGAAAATTTGGATTTTTCAGGGTTTTTTGGTCTAGAAGCTTAAAATTTGAAAAACTCGGAAAATTGAGCTTGTAGATCAGAAAATTTCAGGATTTTCAGCTTTTTTCTCCTAGTAAAAATTTTTCCCAATTTTCAGATAAATCTCGATCCATCTTCGTGGAAATCGATTTTCTCCTCAAGAAAATGGCAAATGATTGAAGAGAATCGTAGTAAATATTTGCAAAAGGATGGGTAAAATTTAATTTTGGTTTTTTTTCGCTTTTATGTATGTCAGTATTATTTTTCGGTGATTTTTTGTTTGGAAACTGCTGCTAATAAATAAATAAATTTCGAAGAACTTCCGTGAGAATTCAAAAATTATAGTCGATTTTCCGTATTTGATTAGAAAATAAGTACTTGATGATAAATAACTTGTTCATTCAGTTCCCGAGAAAACGACTTTATGAGCCATTAACGCAAAAATTGCAACATAAAGATAATTTTAATTACTTTTAGCGAAAAATGCAGAACTCAAGTGAATAAGGTCCATTTTTATTGAGAGGAGTTGGAAAATGATAAGAAAAACCCGAATAAAAGGCCGGTTGCAGTAACAAAAATTTGATTTTAGTCATAATTTTTGTACAGAGAAATGAATTCATTGATGTTATATAATCAAAATATTTATATAAATATATTTTTATATTTAATGTATTTATTTTTTGATTTATCTATCAGAGCTTTCGTAGCCACTTATTTATATGATCTTTACCATTCTTACGTAAATCGTAATTACGATTTTGAGGTGAGTCGAGTTCATTATTTTTTCGGTAGAGCACGTTTGCTATTAATTTAAAAAATCTCAACCTCAACATTTTTCAGAATTTCGTTGAGCAATTGGTCAATATTGATTGGGAGAAAATCATACGAAGGAGCGTATTTTCGGGGAAATGTTTAATTGATTTGTTAAAAATTATTATTAAAATTCGAAAAGGGGTCGAATAATATGAATTTTTGATATTTCATATTATTTTCTCCCGTATTTGATTATTGAAAGGTAGTTTTTTTCTAACCTATGTGGTTATTTTCTACTAATTAATAAAAAATCAAATCGATGTCTTTGTTCTACAAAAAACACGGAATTTGCTAACAGAATGAAAACAGTATCACAAGAACTTCCATCCAAATTAAGCTGAACATGAAAAGAATCTCGAATTTTTCTAATAAAAATTCCAACCTTCCGATGTCAAAAATTGTCCATGTACATGTTTTCATCAAATTAAAAACATTCATATTATATTCAGAGAAAAGCTTTAAAAAATTATTAAGAATAAAAATCAAACTCGCACTGGAATCTTGACACGGAAATGTCGCTCGAATTTCTGGATTGCCGATTTTCGGCACATTTCGTTGATTGTTAGAGTGTCTATTACTGCGGCGATTTTGGAGAGACTCAAATGTTGACCATATCGCGGCTCGAATTTTCTGTAGAGATTGCTGAGGAAGTCGAAGATTTCGGCGGTTCGCATTTCGAGCTCGTTCTGCAAAAAAAATGGGTTTGGCCGTTTTTTTATTAGATCTAAATTCAGAATTTTCTAGGGTTGTTCTAAAAAAAATACCTCAATAAGTTCTCGGCAAAACGCATTCTTCCAATTATAAAATTCCGTCGATTTCACCTCCAAATCGCCCGTAAAACACCATGACTGGAACTTCCTTGGGTCCTCTTTCTTCTCGACTTTTTCAGTCTTCGAAATTTTTTCAACAAAACCGTTTACGAAGTCACAGAATTCGTCGACCAATTGCTCAGCCATCGCTTCATTTTTAGCTTTTTGTTTTTCAAGCGATTCCACGTGTTTTTCGAGAATCTTGCAGCGTTTGAAGAATAATTCGCGGTTTTTCGATTCTGGACGCCAGACTTCCTGAAAAAAGTTTTATTATGATAAATCTTAGGACAAAAATTGACTCACCGGAACCTCCAAATCTTCTTTATCTTTAATTAAACCATCAATAGATGTTTTATATTCGGCAGAAGATGAAGGTTCAGCTGAAGTGATGAGCTCTCGAGGAGAGTTCGAGTCTTTTTGAGAAGTTGAAGCTTCTTCAGAGGTTTCTTTATTTTCCAGCTCGGTTTCGATGTTTTCAGATTCAAGACAAGCTTCTTGAGCAACCTCCAAATTTTCGTTTTCAAATTGATCCGAGCTTTCTGGGTTTTCCAGCTTCGATGCGATTTCAACATCTACTATTATATTTTCAAGAACATCCAAAACTTGTTCAGCTTGATCTTCTACAGAAATTTCCATTTCAACAATCATATTTCCAAGAGTTTCAGTAACTTCGAGATTTTCAGCTGGATCTTCTTGTTCAGAATTCGAAATTTCTCCAGATTCTTCTCTATTTTCCAACTCAATCTTCATATTTTCAGAATTCGCAGAAACTTCGAGTTTTGCGGTGATAATTTCTCCAGAATTCGAATCCCCAGGAGTTTCCACTTCAACAATCGTATCAGAACTCGAACCTGCTTCACAAATCGTTTTGTTTTCCAATTCGATCTTCATATTTCCAGCCATCTCCGCCTCCTTCTTCGCAATTTCTTCCAGAACATCAGGCTTCAATTTCCAGCGCTCCTCTTCTTCTACAGAACTTCCACTCGAAGTTTCCCATTCATCCTTCTCTCCAGTTCCGTGATAAGACATGCATTTCTGGTTGTTTTTCTTCATTTTCGCAAATTTCGGGTTTTTCGAAAGAACCCGAAAAAAAAATTTCGGGTTTTTCGAAAAAAAAAATCAATAAATAATTTCAACGTGTAAACGTTGAGTACTCAGTAAAGGTCTCGACGCGAGCAGCGAATTTATTATGTGTGCCTTTGAAATTACAGATTTTTTTTGTTTTTTCGCGATTTTCACCAAAGTTTCTCAAATAAAAACCAAAAAAAATTTATTACAAAGACAAACAAAAAATGAGTAAGATTTTCTAGCAAAAAATACACCATAAGTTACTATTACACAGATAAGGAGAAAGAGCAAAGAACCCAAAATATCTGGGTGAAAAAATCACAAAAATTCTCGGAAAAATACCTGTCAATTACAGCACAGCGTATTTACAGATAAAAAAAAAACAAACAAAGATACGGGTTTACAACACTAGTTTTCTGAAAGAGCAAAGAGATCATGAAAGAATAGAATAATATTATATAAAAAAAGAATAGTGGAGAAATAGTGTGATAAAATGAGAGATTTGGAGAATTTCTATACTATAAATGATATTTTTTTGTATTTTCACTGGGGGATCATTCGAGCTCACCATCTTCTAGATCCATGTCTGATGAAGAATGTGATAATGGTGGAGGGATTGGTGGTGGAGTTAGAGTTGAAGAAATATCGAATCTGCTGAAAATTTGCAGTTTTTTGACACCACTTGAGGCATGGTTTTGTGGGCGGAGCTTGCTGCAGCTCCGCCTACAAAACTATGCCGCAGGATTGCAGAAATCGGTTATGCCTCCTTTTTTTGTAAAGGGGTTTTTGATTTAGATAAGCCCCGCCCACAAAACAGTGCCGCAAATGCAGAATTTTCATTTTCTTCTGGAAATAAACCATTCACTACAATAATCAAAGATTTTCATCGGCTCCGCCCATAAAACTGCGCCAGGCTTGCAAAAATCTAGAACTCTGCAAGACGGACACAGTTTTATGGGCGGGGCCGATGAAAATCTTTGATTATTGTAGTGAAATAGTGAAAATGGTTTATTTTCAGAAGAAAATGAAAATTCTGCATTTGCGGCACTGTATTGTGGGCGGGGCTTATCCAAAAAAGGAGGCGTGACCGATTTCTGCAATCCTCGCACAGTTTTTCGCCATTTTTCAGTGCTAAACATGATTTACCTTGAAAAATCAACCTAACTCACTTTGGCAAAACCACCGGCGACAAGGGTTTTTCAACTTTGCGCAACTGTTGATACGGTTTCATTGAATTATTCGAAGAGTTCGCCGAACTCCCCGAATTTCTTACAAAATTCGACGAAAGCGGGTCGATTTTCGGACGCTTGTCCAAATTTCCCATCACAACAATTCCGGCCATTTGATCATGGACTCGTTTGCGTCTCTCGTCTTCCTGATTTCGTTCCTTGTCCATTTTGTCGAGTTGCGCTAACTCCTCTTTTTGCCTGCGTCTTTGTTCGTCAAATCTTCGCGATGTGTTGTTTTCCGATGTTTCCGATCTTTTGTTGTGATTATTATGATTGTTGAAATCGTTGTAGTTATGACGTGGCGACGGTTTTAGGCGATCCTGCAAATTTTGAGATTGCCGCATGGTTTTGGGGGCGTGGCTTGTGAATTCAGATATTTGGTAGGGACTTTGTCCTATAAAATGCAATCCTGGCACAGTTTTTTTTTTCAAAATTAATAATGGAAAATTCAATTTTCAAAATTGTCAATGAGAAAAAACTGTGCCAGGATTGCATTTTATAGGTAAAACTGTGCCAGGATTGCATTTCTTATCTACAAAATTAGAAAAATGCAACCCTGGCACAATTTTTTCTCAATTTTGCAACCCTGGCACAGTTTGTTCTTGATGAAAATTTTGATTTATTGTTTGAAAAAAACCGTGCCAGGATTGTAGAAATTTGAAAAAATCAAGAAAATTGTGCCAGGATTGCATTTTTATTTACAAAATTAGAAAAATGCAACCCTGGCACAGTTTTTTCTTTATGAAAATTTTGATTTTTTGTTTGAAAAAAAACCGTGCCAGGATTGTAGAAATTCGAAAAAATCAAGAAAACTGTGCCAGGATTTCATTTTTATTTACAAAATTAGAAAAATGCAACCCTGGCACAGTTTTTTCTTTATGAAAATTTTGATTTTTTGTTTGAAAAAAAACCGTGCCAGGATTGTAGAAATTCGAAAAAATCAAGAAAACTGTGCCAGGATTTCATTTTTATCTACAAAATTAGAAAAATGCAACCCTGGCACAGTTTTCCCTCAATTTTGCAATCCTGGCACAGTTTTTCCTCAATTTTGCAACCCTGACATAGTTTTCCCTATAAAATGCAATCCTGACATAGTTTTCCCTCAATTTTGCAATCCTGGCACAGTTTTTTCTCAATTTTGCAATCCTGGCACACTTTTCCCAATTTCCCACCTTATTATATTCGCCAGTTCTTCCTTTTGCACCCATTGGCGAAGTCGAGTCGCGGAATGCGATTTTTGAAGCATAGTGCATATTTGAGCAAGAATTATAGACACGCATGAATTCCTCTTCCATTTCTGCGAGAAAAATCGATTTTTGGGTGAAAATTCATGAAATTTGGCACATTTTAAGCCTCACCTTTAAGCCTTTCATCAGTCATTTCGCTGTCAAATTGAAGATACCATTTTTTATCGTTGAAAACGGATTCCATCTGAAACTAGGTGATTTTTGGCGGCAAAAACAATCTACCGTACCTTGACATCGGAATGTATTGAGACCAGGTGAACAACAGCCACAGCAATGGCTTTGGGTGAATATCTGATGGCCCAATCCATAACGCAGAGCCTGAAACATTTGATTTTAGGTAAAAAATCATGAATTTTAGGTAAAAAATCATGATTTTTCACCCAAAATTGATATTTTTCTACCAAAACTCACACATCAGTTGCAAAATAATAGGCACAGGTTTTGATTTTTTGTCGGATATAATTGTTGGAATTGTCGAATTTATGAATAATGCGGATTACATATGAGTGTGGTAGATCGACATTGAGATCGAATGCTGGAGAGAAAAAAATATATAAAAATTGTGCATTTTCACGTGGAATTTGGTGTTTCGGGAGTACTGTAGGTGATTTGAAGAGAATCTGTGCATTTTTACGTGGAATTTGGTGTTTCGACAATGTTTTAGTGATTTTTTTGAAAGGCTTTCGAGATTACTCTGCATTTTCGCGTGAAATTTGGTGTTTAGGGGGTACTGTAGGTGATTTAGAGGATTCTGTGCATTTTTGCGTGAAATTTTGTGTTTGGACGAAGTTTCTAGTGATTTTTTAAAAGGCTTTTGAGATTATTCTGCATTTTTGCGTGGAATTTGGTGTTTAGGGGGTACTGTAGGTGATTTGAAGAGAATCTGTGCATTTTTACGTGAAATATGGTGTTTAGGAGGTACTGTAAGTGACTTAGAGGATTCTGTGCATTTTTCCGTGAAATTTGGTGTTTAGGGAGTACTGTAGGTGATTTGAAGAGAATCTGTGCATTTTTACGTGAAATTTGGTGTTTAGGGGGTACTGTAGGTGATTTGAAGAGAATCGGTGCATTTTTACGTGGAATTTAGTGTTTAGGGGGTACTGTAGGTGATTTGAAGAGAATCTGTGCATTTTTTTGTGGAATTTGGTGTTTAGAGGGTACTGTAGGTGATTTAGAGGATTCTGTGCATTTTTACGTGGAATTTAGTGTTTAGGGAGTACTGTAGGTGATTTGAAGAGAATCTGTGCATTTTTGCGTGAAATTTGGTGTTTAGGAGGTACTGTAGGTGATTTGAAGAGAATCTGTGCATTTTTACGTGGAATTTGGTGTTTAGGGGGTACTGTAAGTGATTTAGAAGATTCTGTGCATTTTTACGTGGAATATGACGTTTTACGACACTAATTCCGATAAAATTGTCAATTTCTGTGCATTTTTTTGTGGAATTTGGTGTTTAGGGGGTACTGTAGGTGATTTAGAGGATTCTGTGCATTTTCGCGTGAAATTTGGTGTTTAGGAGGTACTGTAGGTGATTTGAAGAGAATCTGTGCATTTTTGCGTAAAATTTGGTGTTTTGACGAAGTTACTAGTGATTTTTTAAAAGGCATTCGAGATTACTCTGCATTTTTACGTGGAATTTGGTATTTAGGGGGTACTGTAGGTGATTTAGAGGATTCTGTGCATTTTTGCGTGAAATTTGATGTATCTAGGGTAATTTTTGAATTCTGTCCATTTTTACGTGAAATTTGGTGCTTTTCAGCATTTTCTATCGAAAAATGTGAAAATTTCGGAATTCTGTGCATTTTTCAGGTGAATCTAGTGAAATTTTGTGTTTTTATGGGATTTACTGAGTTTTCAATGCATTTTAACCAAGAAAAATAGCGAATTTTCTTGAAAAACCCCAAATTTCCAAAAAACTCACCAATAGTTTGTAACACTAAACTCTCTAACATGACTAGCAGCTGACAAGCCTCATTTCGATTCGCCTCGTTCAACTTCAAGCCCTTCTTCTCCCACCAAACCTGTGTGATATGCGACAGTTTTCGCGGCGACTCTTCGGTTTTGCCGGCCAAAAACAAGCAGGCGGCTGCAATGTCACGAAAATCGAACGTTTTGAACGAATGACAGTAGAAGAATCGATGCATATGCACATTGGCAACACACATTCCGAGTTGAGAGCTAAATTTTTGAGAATTTCAAGATTTTCTGAGAAGAATGAGTATAAATAAGCTATTTACAATTTTAATCGATTGTCTTTGACATTATAATTCAATTTTTCGCCCATCTCTTGGATAAAACATGCCGCTTGTTGTCTATACGATAATTCTTCTTCGAAACTTAACCCGTCGCGATGATTTGCACTTTGTTTTAACTGAAAAACCATCTAATTTCATTAATTTTCCATTCTCCTATGGGAAACCCACTTCTTCGCGTGTAAAAGTCCATTTTGGTGGCGCGGGTCGATCGGCGATATTACCCGCGCCTTGTTTTGATATGGACATGGCATATATGTCTGCAAATTTTCAGATTTTACCCCTTAAAACTTCGCGGAAACCGAAAAAAAATGATTGTTGGTTTGGCTAAACGGGCTAATACGCTCTAGCGATACACACGCGACGCGTGAGTCACCGCGTTGCGGCTTCGCCAATATTTCGCAATCGATAGCGTTTTTCAGCGTTTTCTCTGTTTTTCGTAGGTTTTACGTGTTTTTAGTGGTTTTTGACGTATTCCTTGGGTTTTAAATGGTATATTCATCTAGGGGTTATGCCCAAAAATTTGGGGAATTTCCAGAAAATTCGAGAAATTTGAAAAAATCGATTTTCCTCAATTCTAGAACAATTTCTCATAAAATGAGAGATGCTTTGCTTTTTGAATAATCTAATTTTATGGAATTGTTTCTAAACGATCTTCTGATATTCAAATTCTTCCCAAAACAAAAATAACTTCCCAAAAACCCGCGTCCCTGTGCAAAAAAGACAAAGACCACCTGTTTTAGTTTCCCAGAATCGCACATTTTTGGGAAAATGTGCGAAACACGCCCATTTTTTCCCCCAGATTTTGAAAAATATATCATTCTAGCTCTCTCTTTCTAGTCGAAACTAAGCTATACCCGGTAATTTTCCAACCAACAAACCCTGTGATTATTTTCAATGTCTTCTTATTCTTCTTCTTCTTCGTCAATTTCTAAGTCATTCTCCTCATCTTTTACTAAATCCAGTGGGTTTTTTGTTGCCAATGGTATGTCGTCCACAAATAATGAATCGTGTGGTTCTTCTTCTTCGTCCTACATGTTCGAGAAAAAGAATCCGCACACGGAGAACGGACGTCAAATCGGAAGATCGTTGTGCGCTTGGCATTATACCAAGGATGATGTGAGTTAAATATAGAAATTCATATTGTCATTCCGAAAAAATAAGAACTTGGAAGAGAACCGAAATGGCCTAGGAAACCAAGAGTACAGTAGACTTCGCAAAATTTTGGAGTCTATTTGAAAAATAAAATGCGAAATTTACACGTTGACTATTTGCCAACCAGTTTGATGTGCATGTGTCACGTCATTTTTAGTCTACTGTACGTGACCGCCAATTCAAACGGGGGTTCTTTTATTTTCGGAATGACAATATATTATCTGAAAATAATGCTGAAAATTGTTCAGATAATGCGAATCACGGCGAGCCGAAAAGATGGAATTTCCTATCAACAAGAGCTCACATTACGCCAGAAATGTTGTCGATTTTTGCACGAAATGGTCAATAATTTGACGCAATCCAAAGGAGATCAGTGAGTTTTTTTTTGTTTTGCTAAAAAACGTGACCTACGTGGAAAATTTTTTTATTGAATAAATTTTTTTGTTTATTTTTGATTTTGAAAAATTGAGAAAATGATTTTTTTGAAAATGTCAAGAAACCTCAGGGTTCATTCAAAACTGTGAAATCTACTGAAAATGAGCTATTTTTGACTAAAATTCAAAAAAAAGCTGAAAATTGAGCTTTAGGGCATTTTTCTAGTGAAAATCGAGCTCTGGTGCATTTTTTGAGTGAAAATTGAGCTCTGGAGCATTTTTTGAGTCAAAATTGAGCTCTGGGGAATTTTTCATTCAAAAATGGTAGAAAATACTAAATTTTAAGCTTCCTACCACTATTTTTCACAAAAATCCTAAATTTTCACCCAATTTGTTTGCAGTTTGGCTACGGGAGTCGCCGCCGTCATAATAAACCGCTTCTACAAATTCCACTCGTTCAAAATGTTCGATTATCGTGACATAGCGGCCGCCTGTCTATTTTTGGCCGGCAAAAACGAGGATAGCCCCAGAAAGCTCAAATATATTGTGACGTGTTGGTGGAATCTGAAATTCCCCCATACAAAAACGTTCTCTTCGGAATCGCAATTTTTGAGCGCCTGTGATTTGATTGTGAATTTGGAGAATATTGTGCTGATGACGATTTGTAAGTCTGAGTTTTTGGGGGGAAAATGCTGGTTTTTGACCCAAAATTTATGATTTTCACCCAAAAATGCCCAAATTTTCAGCTTTCGATATGAATATCGATCTTCCACATCATTTGGTTTTGAAGATTATGTCGATTGCGGAAAGAACTAATAAATATCGAGATATCACAAGAACTGCCTATTTTATGACTACTGAAATGTGAGTTTTTTGAGCGGGAGTACTGTAGGGGTTCTTGGGACGAAATTTAAGGTTTTGGCATTAAAATGCGTGGAGTTTTGAATTTTTGAAAATTCAGATTTACCGCCTCAAATCATACGGGTTACTGTAGGGAATTTTGCCGCGAAATTTGAATTTTTTAAAAATTTAACAGAAAATGTGATTTCTAGTTTTCAAACTAAACTACACTTTTTTCCCGCCAAAATTGTTGAAAATTCAAATTTTTGCAGTTTGATGGTCACTGATTGGAGTATTCGATATCCGTGTGCTTTCATTGCTGCGGCTTGCATCAATATTGCTGCATATTTCCAGAATGTTGAGGTTTGTCTGAAAATCTGGAATTTTTCACCTGAAACTCTGATTTTTCCTGTTCTAGATGGATCGAATCGTGAATCCAGACATGCAAAATCGTTGGTTTCAAATCGAGGATCCGGAAATGTCATCGCAGGATTTAAGAGGTTTGATTCGTCAAAAATTCCCCTTAGTTTTCGCAATTAATTTGTGTAAAATCTATAGAAATGACCAGCGAATTCTTGGAAATCTTCCGAAATCCCGATATTCGATATGGTTCGTTGAGAAAATTGGATGTTCATAATAAGATTGAAAGTGAGTGCTTTTTGGGGGTGAAAATTGACTTCTGGAGCATTTTTTAAGTGAAAATTGAGATCTGGTGAATTTTTTGAGTGAAAATTGAATTCTGGAGCATTTTTTGAGTGAAAATTGAGCTCTGGAGCATTTTTGAGGTGAAAATTGACTTCTGGAGCATTTTTGAGTGAAAATTGACTTCTGGAGCTTTTTTTGAGTGAAAATTGAGCTCTGGAGCATTTTTTGGCTGAAAATTGACTTCTGGAGCATTTTTTGAGTGAAAATTGAGCTCTGGAGCATTTTTTGAGTGAAAATTGAGGTTTTAGGTCATTTTTTCTTCGAAAATTCTGTCGAAATTCAATTTCACCATGAAATTCTGAAATTTCTGAGCCTAAACGAGGATTTTTAGAGTTCCTAGCTCAAATTTCAAGAATTTCAATTCGAACTTCCTAACCCTTCAATTTTTTCAGTCAAAATTTCAAGTCCATCCGAAATTCCCGAAAGTCCAGGTCAATCGACTGAAAATCTTGGCGAATGTCCAGCTCCGCCGCCAGCACCAATTTTGAACCCGAAAAAAATCGCGATGGACGATTACAAGGAGCGAAATCGCACGAATTTGTCGAGTTCCGGTGGAAGTTCATCGAATTTGGCTGCAAGTTCAGCGAACTCGGGACGTGCCAGCTTTTTACCGGATATGAGCAAAGAGTTGGCGAAAAATCCGCAGATTAATGATTTGTTCCGCGTGAAGAAGGAATCGCCGAGCTCGTCGTCGCATAATGGAGATGGAGATCGAAATGGACATCAACATCATCATAAGGAGCATCGGAAAGAGCATAAACATCATAATTGTAGGTTTTTGACTTGGAAAATGGGGAAAATTGGGTCTAGAAGCTTTGAAAACGTCAGAAAAGCCGAAAAATGGGTCTAGAAGCTCAAAAACCTCCTAAATTGCTAGAAAACTCTGAAAATCATCAAAACTAGTTGAAGATTGAGAAAATAAGCATTGAAAATATTATTTGAAGATTTTTTTCAATATCTGGTTCTCAAATATTGAGAAAATATCAAATTAAAGTTCAAAAATCATTAAATATTATTTTTTTTTGATTTTCAACTAGTTCCGATGATTCTCAGTGTTTTCTAGCGATTTAGATGGTTTTCGAGCTTCTATGTTGATTTTTGAGGATTCTAGGCCTATTTTCAACGTTTTCAAAGCATTTTTCAATGTTTTTGGTCAATTTTCACCCTAAAACCTTCGCCAAATATCCTATTTTTCCAGCCAATCACCATTCTCATCGAAATCACACAAATGGTCATAATCATAACCACAATTCCTCCTCAAACAATGGAATTGGTCATAATGAGAAAAGAGCGCAACTTGGATATTCCAACGAGTTTGAACCGCAAGAAAAACGCATCAAAACTGAGCAAAATGCTGTGTTTTATAGTGAGTTTTGGGCTAAAATTTGAGTCTGGAAATTTGGGAATTTGGGAATTTTGAGCTAAAAATCAGCGTTTTCCTATCAAAATTCAGTAGAACCTAGCTGAAATTAAATATTTCCAACTTCAGAATCCTCAACCACAACAACTTCTTCGGATTCTTCATCAACAACAACAAAAACAGTTCAAATGTCGGCGTATGCAATGGCGGCGACTTCGTTGAAAAATGGAAGTAGTAGTTTGATGAGAAAAACGCCGATCGCTGACAAACCACAACAATCGGCCTATCAACAAATGGTGGCGGAAATGGAGAAAAAGTGAGCGGTTTTGCATTGAAATTTGGGAAAATTTGAGCTGAACATGTGAATTTTACTGAAAATTTTCAAGAAATCTGAAATTTTGACCCAAAATTGTTGAAAAATGAGAATTTTTCTGAAAATAACCAAGATTTGAAATAAATTTGAATTTTCGGAAAACTCTTGAAATTTTACTGAAAATTATAAAATTTCTGATTTTCACTGAAAAAACGCAGAGTGCAATTACATTTTCTGAGAATTCCTTTTTTTTTTGAAAATTATCAAAGAAAATCAGAATTTTTCAAAAAACCTCGAATTTTAGCCGAAATTCTTGAAGTTCTATTGAAAATCATCAAAAATTATAAATTTTCAAAAAAAAATCTCAAACTTCTCTGAATTTCTGAAAACTCTTGAAATTTTACTGAAAATTATCAAAATTCTGATTTTCACTGAAAATCCTGAATTTTTTTTTGAAAATTATCAAAAATGCTAAATTTTCAGTATTTTTCACAAAACCCTTGAAATTTTATTGAAAATTATAAATTTTCAAAAAAAAATCCCAAACTTCTTCCAAAATACCGTGAAACCCCAAATTTTGCAGTAAATCTCGTCGATCAGTCGATCCATCTCCACCAACAATTTCTCCACCATTTTCATCACATCCACCATTTCCACCAACTTTTCCACCAATCTCAAACGACGAAATGGAAGATGGCGAAGTTTTGTAAGACTTCTCTGGAGAAAATCCCGATTTTCTGAGTGAAAAATCAATAATCAATCTCACCTCTCATTATTGGACGTATGTTCTTTTAAATTATTTATTTTCGTTTTTTTTATTTTTCGCTAGGTACTAGAATATTTTTCCCCCAATTTTACGGTTTAAGCAATTTTTCAACAAAAAAATCTCGTTTTTCTTTGCGAGACCCAAAAATATATCAATTTGGCTGCAAATTCGGGTTTTCCCTTCCTCTCCCCACTATATTTTTTCTTATTTTTGTGATCTCCTTTTTTCTCTATGAAAATCCCCCAAAAAAAACTGAAAAACGAGGTAAAATCCCAAAAAAAATCGATGATTTTGTACATTTTTGTTTTGTTTTTTGTTTCTATCATTTTTTATTTTTTCTCCCCATTTTTATACATTTTTTTGGCCTGTGTTAAATAGTTTGTCTCTTTTTTTTTCGTTGTTTTCGCCCCTTTTTTTTGTGTATTTCTTTTGATATTTTTTATTGAAAAAATAATAAATTTATATTTTTGAGTTGTCCGAGAGAAGTACATGGAATTTAAAGGAACATGGATTTTTCAAAGCTTGTCCGAGAGAACTACACAAAATAGTGCACTTTCCAGGCGAGACCCAGAATTTCATGCGAAATTTAAAGGAACATGAATTTTCATAATCTTGTCCTCGAGAACTACACAAAAAATAAGCTAGAACAAGATTTTCCAGGCGAGACCCGGATTTTTGTACTAAATTTAAAGAAACATGGATTTTTCAAAGCTTGTCCGAGAGAACTACACAAAATTCAAATTTTATTGCGAAAATTTAAAGAAACACGGTTTTTTTATAATCTTGTCCGAGAGAACTACACAAAATTCTCATTTTTCGCTCAAAACTCATTTGCTCCGCCCATTTTTGCGCAAAAATTGCATCATCCTCCTTTTTACTATATAAAAAGTGCTTTTCCCTTCTTTTTTCAGAATGATGCAATTTTTGGGATTTCGTAAGCCAAAAAAACATTTTATACTTCATTTTTAGAAGAAAAATGTGTGATTTTTAAAGGCGCATGCGGTTTTCCCATGCGCCTTTAATGAAAGATCGAACAATCATCATATTATTACACATGTGCACAATCTTTTGTCATTTTGCACTTTTATTTCATTTTTTTCTAATCCTTCCTCTCCGCTCAAAACAAATTCAATTGAAAACTCACAGAATGTCTGAAAAATCACGTATTTTCTGCTGCTGCCTTTTGCCCCAATCGATTTTCTCTGCCCGCTCTCTCCTGCTCACACACTATTTCTCTCATGTTGGAGCTCGAGAGAGGAGCAGCAGCCCTTTTTTCTTTTTCTTCTTGTTTTTGAGCAGTTTTCGGGCGGTGTGAAGTTGTTTTTAGAGAGAGTTTTGGCCGGGAAATCGTTGATTTTCACGGAGAAACGTGGCAAATTCAAATTCCGGTGGGATTTTGAGAGAATTTTAAATCGCCGCGAGATTTGCCACGTTTTGATATCGAATTTGGCGGGAAAGCTCGCGATTTCAAAATTTCCCTATTTAAAATGCAAAATTTTCGAAAAGGTACCACGCGCTCCACCGAAATAAACACGCAACGCAGACCGCGCCGCGCAACAACACACACAAAAAAGGGAGGGAATTTGAATCGTTCTCGTATTTGTGTGTGTTGTGGCGCGACGCGGTCTGCGTTGCGTGTTTATTTCGGTGGAGCGCGTGGAGATTTTCGATAATAACACCCAATCCAATTTTCCACGCAAAAAATCGCCACGTCATGACCCCACGTAAATTTCCCCAAATTTTCCGCCGAAAATCTCATTTCCTCGTCTTTTCGTTCATAGTAAGTCCGCAAAATTTTTATTATTTTTTTATTTTCGAAAAAAAAACAATTTGATCTACCCGCGTGCAAAATATCCCATCATTTTTTTGCAGTCTCGAAGGCTCCGCCTCTTCACTTCTCTTGTTTACACATTTTCAACATAACTCTTTGTCGACCAAATTTTGCGGTCCTAACATCATCAAAATCGATTTTTTGCAGAACTTATCGAAAAACTATGGCTTCCTACTCTCAATATTTGAGCAAGGCGCAAGAAGACGAGTTGCGCGCCATCGCCAACGCCATCGTTGCACCAGGAAAAGGAATTTTGGGTGAGTTGTGCCGCGCGTTGCGAGACCAAACAGCAGCAAACTTGTGTTGTGCGCCTTTAAATGCAGTGATATTTTCATGTGAAAAGCTTGTTTTTCGGGTGGTTTCCTGACCCCGTCAGTTGTTGTTTAGAATGATGAATGAGAGATATTGATAGGCCTTTGGCAGAAGAAATAATTTTGATGACGTGGCACTTGAAAATAGGAAAGATGGGCGGTTTGCTAAGGGTCTTGAAGGGAAATTTGACAATTAGTGTCGTGTGCCTTTAAAAATCGATAATTTGGGGTTTTGCCACGTTGAATTCGAACAAAATCGCGCCGTTTCGATTTTTTGCAAGCCTGGCACGGTTTTTTTCAATTTTCAATCGCGAACGCGTATTATCGAATATCTCATCGATACCACGCGCTCCACCGAAATGAACACGCAACGCAGACCGCGTCGCGCCACAACGCACACAAATAAGGGAACGATTCAAATTCCCTCCCTTTTTGTGTGTGTTGTGGCGCGACGCGGTCTGCGTTGCGTGTTTATTTCGGTGGAGCGCGTGGTACCGATAAGATTTTCGATAATAAGCCATAGGCTTCTCTGCGTCTCAACCCAAAAATTCGAATTTTCAGCCGCCGATGAATCGACCGGCTCGATGGAGAAACGTCTCACCAGCATCGGACTCGAGAACAACGAGGAGAACCGTCGCAAATACCGTCAATTGCTCTTCACCGCCTCCGCCGACCTCAACAAGCACATTTCCGGTGTCATCATGTTCCACGAGACATTCTACCAAAAAACCGACGACGGAAAACCATTTGTGCAATTGTTGCAAGAGCAAAACATCATCCCGGGAATCAAAGTCGACAAGGGTGTTATTCCATTGGCTGGAACTATTGGCGAGGGAACCACTCAAGGATTGGATGATTTGAACGCAAGATGTGCGCAATACAAGAAGGTTCGCGCTCTATTGACAATTCTCTAATTATTGATTATAATATTTCAGGACGGAGCTCAATTCGCCAAATGGCGTTGTGTCCACAAGATTTCGTCGACCACACCATCGGTCACTGCTCTCAAAGAAATTGCTCAAGTTTTGGCTCGCTACGCGTCGATTTGTCAACAAAATGGATTGGTTCCAATTGTTGAGCCAGAGGTACTTTATGGGTCTTGCAGCGAAATTTGAGAAAATACGATGTGCGCCTTTAAAAATCTGATTTTCTATGAGTATTGGAGCGAAATTATGACGTGCGCCTTTAAAAATCTGACTTTCTGTGAGAAAATGTGGGTCTTGTAGGGAAATTTGTGGAAAATACGATGTGCGCCTTTAAAAATCTGATTTTCTATGAGTTTTGGAGCGAAAATATGACATGCGCCTTTAAAAATCTCATTTTTATTCAGAAAATGTGGGTCTTGTAGGGAAATTTGTGAAAAATACGATGTGCGCCTTTAAAAACCACTTTTCTGTGAGAAAATGTGGGTCTTGTAGGGAAATTTGTGGAAAATACGATGTGCGCCTTTAGAAATCTGATTTTCTATGAGTTTTGGAGCGAAAATCTTTGGTCTTGTAACGAAATTATGACGTGCGCCTTTAAAAATCTAATTTTTATTTAGAAAAAGTGGGTCTTGTAGGGAAAACGATGTGCGCCTTTAAAAATTTGAATTTCTCGCATTTCGAGCGCGGAAGCGCGAGTGTAAACCGCAAGCTTCCGCGAAGCGGCGAATTATTATCGAAAATCTCATCGGTACCACGCGCTCCACCGAAATAAACACGCAACGCAGACCGCGTCGCGCCACAACACACACAAATAAGGGAACGATTCAAATTCCCTCCTTTTTTTATGTGTTGTGGCGCGACGCGGTCTGCGTTGCGTGTTTATTTCGGTGGAGCGCGTGGTACCGATGAGATTTTCGATAATACATGCAATGCGTGTGCGTTGCGGTCGCACCCCGTTGTCTGCGTCTCTTCTAACCTTCGTGCTTCTCTCTCGCTCTCCTCAACCCCTCCACAATTTCCAGATCTTGCCCGACGGTGAACACGACTTGGCACGCGGCCAAAAAATCACCGAAACCGTTCTCTCCTACGTCTACCACGCTCTCAACGAGCATCACGTCTACTTGGAAGGAACACTCTTGAAACCAAACATGGTGACCGCCGGACAATCGAACACTGGCGCCAAGCCAACCAACGCCGAAATTGGATTGGCCACCGTCACCGCCCTTCAACGCGGAGTTCCATCCGCTGTGCCAGGAGTCGTCTTCTTGTCTGGCGGACAATCGGAAGAAGAGGCCACCAAGAATTTGAATGCTATCAATCAAGTGGGTTTTTTCAGCTGACATTTGACTGAAAATGAGCCATTTTTCATCAATTTTGAACAAAAAATCAATCTAAAATTAATTTCAGGTCCAAGGAAAGAAGCCATGGGCTCTCACCTTCTCGTATGGTCGTGCTCTTCAAGCATCGTGCTTGGCTAAATGGGCCGGAAAAGACGAGAATATTGCTGATGCCAAGGTGAGCTATCTATGAAAAAATTGGAGCTTTTCCATTTGTAGGACATGAAAATCGCTTAATTTTAAGCTGGAAATCATGAATTTTGCAATTTTTCGAATTTATTGCATTTTTTGCAACCTGAAATTACGAGAAATTCAAAAATTTTGAATTTTATACAAAATTTGGAGCTTTTTGAGCTGTAGTTCATGAAATCGCTTAATTTTAAGCTGAAAATCATGAATTTGGCAAATTTTTGTATTTATTGCATTTTTTGCAACCTGAAATTACGAGAAATTCAGAAATTTTGAATTTTATACAAAGTTTGGAGCTTTTCATGAAAATCACTTAATTTTAATCTGGAAATCATAAATTTGGCAATTTTTTGTATTTCGTACATTTTTTGCAACCTGAAATTACGAGAAATTCTGAAAATGATGAAGTAAAATACAAAATTCATTAATTTTTATGATTTTTTGTTAAAAATGGCAGATTTCCGAAATTCTGAGTTCTAGAATCAGGAAATATGAGAATCTCTCACTTTTTAGCTTATTTTCATCTTTTTTTGAATTTCTTGTAATTTCAGCACACCTGAGGAGACGTGTCCAAAAGGGACACTGTACAAAAATTTTCAAAGGTCACACTGTACATTTTTTCACGAAAAAAGTGTAGTTTTCATTGATTTTCAGCAGATTTTGATGAAAATTTTGAAAAATTCAAAATTTCACGCTGCACAATTTTTTTTTGCAAAAAATTTCCACGCTGCACAAAAATTTTGGGACACTCTCTCGTCAGGTGTGAATTTCAGGTTGCAAGAAAATACAAAAATTGCAAATTTTGAATTTTTTGTCTTCCCGCCTCAAAATGCATCAATTTTTATGATTTTTTGGGCCAAAATCCTCAAATTTGAATATTTTCAGGCAGTTTTGTTGCACCGCGCGCAAGTCAACTCATTGGCCTCTGTCGGAAAATACACTGGAGACGCGAACGCTGACGCAGCCGCCTCGCAATCGCTTTTCGTCGCCAACCACGCTTATTAATTGGAATAATTGGCCATTTTTGATCTCTTTTGATGTAATGTAATGTAATGTATGTAGTTTGAACTCGGCTTGAAACAAAAAACTTTAACTTTCCTTTTTATTTTACCCTAACCCCCCGAATTTGAATTGAATAAAGTTTATTTAGATATATGATAACAAATACAGTCTAGTCTAGTCTATTATTATTGTTGTTGTGTTCCCAAATATTCGCTTCTTCGCTTTTTCACATCGTCCTCGAGAATTCCGAGATTTTCGTGCGAAGATTCGAGATAGCAAAGACGACGGCGACCACGGATTATTATTTGAGCGGTTTTCTGGAAATTTTGCGGAGAATTTATCACTATGACGTGGCAATTTGGAAAAAAACTCACCCCAAACATTTCCGCATACCAAGTCGATGCCAAAATACAGAAAACTGTGCCGATTATCTGCAAAAAAGAAGGGGGCGTGGTTTGGGGATTTTTTTGCAAATCTGGCACATTTTTTCTAAAATAAAAGGGGCGCGGTTTAAATTCTGCAAGTCTGGCACAGTTTTATTGGAAAATGCAAGCCTGGCACAGTTTTTTCTCGAATAAAAAGGGCATGGTCTAAATTCTGCAAGCCTGGCACATTTTTATTTGAAGATAAAAGGGGCGTGGTCTAAATTCTGCAAGCCTGGCACACTTTTTTCTCGAATAAAAGGGGCGTGGTCTCAATTTTGCAAGTCTGGCACACTTTTTTCTCTCGAATAAAAGGGGCGTGGTTTGGGATTTTGCAAGCCTGGCACGGTTTTATTTGAAAATGCAAGCCTGGCACACTTTTTTTTCAAATAAAAGGGGCTTGGTTTGAAACTTGCAAGTCTGGCACAGTTTTATTTGAAAATTGCAAGCCTGGCACACTTTTTTCTCGAATAAAATGGGCGTGGTTGGGGATTCTGCAAGTCTGGCACAGTTTTATTTGAAAATGCAAGTCTGGCACAGTTTTTTCTCGAATAAAAGGGGCGTGGTTTGGGATTTTGCAAGTCTGGCACAGTTTTATTTGAAAATGCAAGTCTGGCACACTTTTTTCTCGAATAAAAGGGGCGTGGCCTCAATTTTGCAAGTCTGGCACACCTTTTCCCTTCAAAACCTCACCATTAAAAAGAACCAAACAGCAATACTCCACATTTCCATTTTCGAAAACACGGCATGTCCACTTTTGACACAAATCGCCACTTCCAAAATCGAAATAAGCACAAAAATCCAGGCTTGCATTCCGACACGTTTTGTTAAAGGATCCGTCATAAACACGTAGAATTGGCTGCAACAAAATACAGTAGTATTTTTTTGGCGGGAAATGTTGACCTACCGTATACTCGGCGCCGCAATCACTGCAATCAAAATGATTCGCCAAAAAACGACGGGATGTTGAGTGTCAATGGCGAAAATGTGCTTGATGAAAAATGTGTTCAATTCGGCGATCTGAAAATGAATTTTGACTGGAAATATGAGATTTTCAGCTGAAAATGGATGAAATTCCAAGTTTTCTAATCAAAATTATGAGAATTTTATGGATTTTGGGGTGAAAAATCTTGAAATTTTCAGCTAAAATCATGAAAATTAATTATTTTTGGAGAAAAGTCATAATTTTAGGGACTTTGAAAGGTTCTACGTTCAAATTTCTGAAAATCGTCCAAATTTCATGATTTTTGAATGCAAAATTGAAAATATTATGAAAATTCACGATTTTTAGGTTAAATTCGAGTCTAAACAAGTCTATGTTCCTTTAAAAAGGTCTCGCCACGAAAAATTAATTTTTAAAGGAACATGGGTATATTTATACTCAAAATTGCCGTATTTTCGTGGTGAGACCCAAAAAATCAAAGTTTTCCTGAAATTTCGGGAATTTTGTATATAAAGAAGCTTATGTTCCTTTAAAAAGGTCTCGCCACGAAAATTCAGGGACATGGGCATATTTATACTCAAAATTGTAGTATTTTCGTAGTGAGACCCAAAAACTCAAAATTTTCATGAAATTTCGGGAATTTTTAGTATAAACAAGGATATGTTCCTTTAAAAGGTCTCGCCACGAAAAATCACGGACATGGGCATATTTATACTCAAAATGACCGTATTTTCGTGGTGAGACCCAAAAATTCGGGAATTTTGAGTATAAACAAGGATATGTTCCTTTAAAAAGGTCTCGCCACGAAAAATCACGGACATGGGCATATTTATACTCAAAATGACCGTGTTTTCGTGGTGAGACCCAAAAAATCAAAATTTTCCTGAAATTTCGGGAATTTCGTATATAAAGAAGCCTATGTTCCTTTAAAAAGGTCTCGCCATGAAAAATCAGGAACATGGGCATATTTATACTCAAAATGACCGTGTTTTCGTGGTGAGACCCAAAAAACCAAAATTTTCTGAAATTTTGAGTATAAACAAGGGTATGTTCCTTTAAAAAGGTCTCGCCACGAAACAAGCAGTTTTTAAAGGAACATGGGCATATTTATACTCAAAATGACCGTATTTTCGTGGTGAGACCCAAAAATTCAAAATTTTCATGAAATTTCGGGAATTTTTAGTATAAACAAGGATATGTTCCTTTAAAAAGGTCTCGCCACGAAAAATCACGGACATGGGCATATTTATACTCAAAATGACCGTATTTTCGTGGTGAGACCCAAAAATTCGGGAATTTTGAGTATAAACAAGGATATGTTCCTTTAAAAAGGTCTCGCCACGAAAAATCAGGAACATGGGCATATTTATACTCAAAATGACCGTGTTTTCGTGGTGAGACCCGAAAATTCAAAATTTTCCTGAAATTTCGGGAATTTTGTATATAAAGAAGCTTATGTTCCTTTAAAAAGGTCTCGCCACGAAAATTCAGGGACATGGGCATATTTATACTCAAAATGACCGTATTTTCGTGGTGAGACCCAAAAATTCGAAATTTCCCTGAAAATTCGAGAATTTTCAGCATAAACAAGCCGATGTTCCTTTAACAAGGTCTCGCCACGAAAAATTAATTTTTAAAGGAACATAGGCATATTTATACTTAAAATGACCGTATTTTCGTGGTGAGACCCAAAAAATCAAAATTTTCCTGAAATTTCTGGAATTTTCAGCATAAACAAGCCTATGTTCCTTTAAAAAGGTCTCGCCACGAAACAAGCAAAATCCAAAATTTTTACCATCCAAACAGCCACAAAAATCGTCAACAACCCAGTTCTTCTCAACGAATTCGACATTCCCTTGTTATAAAACGTGCTCCACCAATCCAAAGTATTCCAACTGGCCGGCGTGAATTGCAACGCAAATCGCTTCATTTTTCCCTTCCTCGATTTAATATTTCGAATACTTTCCCAATGATATTGTCGCATTTGCAAGAATTGCGACAATTTCATTCCCACATAAATTCCCAATCCATTACAAATCAACACATCTAAAATCAATGAATCCCACCAACATTCGGCGAAATTTGGCAGCATATTCATGAACATTATTTCAGTTATCTCCCAGATTATCGAAATATACCAGCATAGAATCCAATGACGTAAAAGCAACGTTTTCATGACCCATCCGGTGAAATGGGCAAACGCGAAATAATCGATATTTTCTTGAAAGTTAGCCCAAGTCAGATTCCAACAGCCGACTGCGTAATTCTTCTCGCGAAGTTTTTGTTGACCCAAACCGACGGGATCTAGCCAGGTTAGCATTTTTTTGAGATCTTCGTGCGATTGAAAAAGAGCGAATTGAAGGAGGATTACGTAGGCTACGGAGAGGCCGAAGATTAGACGCCAGATTATTGGATGTGGACGGATAAATGGGCCTGGAAACATTTTATGTGTCAAAAAAGCTATATCTCCTGTTGTCAGGTGAAAGTTTGTATTTACAAACATGAAAAATAAACTGGAAGTTTCAGAAAATCGAAAATTTGATAAGAAATTGCAAATTTCTCTGGATTCAGCCCAAATTTTCGGGTTCAGACCGAAAAAAAGCAGAAACTGTGTAAAACCTCTGAAAATCCCTGATTTTTCACGAAAGAGCTCGAGATTCTTGCAATTTATGTGAAAAAAAAACAAAAAAATCACCGATTTTTCACAAAAATGCAAGAATCTCGAGCTCTTTCGTGAAAAATCAGGGATTTTCAGAGGTTTTACACAGTTTCGGCTTTTTCCCGGTCTAAACCCAAAAATTTGGGCTAAATCCAGAGAAATTTGCAATTTCTTATCAAAGTTTCGATTTTCTAAAACTTCCAGTTCATTTTTCATGTTTTTAATACAAACGTTCACCTGAAAACATGGGATTTAGCTTGTTTAAAGCATAAAAAATAAGAAAATGTTACCATTTGGGAAAGTCAACGCTCCAATAATCAAAAAGAGCGCAACCGCTCCAATAAATCCATCAAAATAATTCTGCTCCGAACTATTGACACTTCCCTGCCACGCGGCTTTATACACCAAAAATGCGGCAATCGCCACCAAAACCGTCACACTATGCGGTTTATAGAGGAAATCCAGGGTGACGTCATCAACAATTCGCTCATTTATCATATCGAAATGCTTCTTCTCCAATTCTCGTCTTCCGAATGGACTGTTTCGTTTGTTTTTCAGTGGCGAATGTCGATTTAGATCTCCATCTGTTGTGAAGCCATTATCTTCGAAATCGGTTTTTGCAGACGTTTTTACTTCGCTGTCACTGATTGATGTTGTTCTTCCATCGAAATATGGAACATCTGGCTCTTCGTCGGTTTTCATTCCTGGAATTTCATATGGGTTTTCGCGAGAAACACAAAAAGAAAAAAATCCCAATTTTTTTTCAGAAAAAAAAACGAAAATGAAAAATCAAGGCACACAAGAAACGCTACGAGACCCGATAAATTTGTATGTGCGCCTTTGAATGAGGTACTGTATTCTTATTGATTTTTTCAAAATAAATATTTTTATTTTTTTCAAGTGACAAAAAAACAGACGTGTTGTCCTAATTTCCCGCTATAAAAGCGAGGTTCCACGAAAAATGCTTCATTTTACGAAGTAACTGAACCAGTCATTTTTATTTATCACAAGAAATATCGAGAGAGCAGAAAAACTAGAAAATGGCCTCGAAAAATGTAAATAATAATGGACTTGTTGATGCTGGAATATCCGAAATGTTGAACAAACCAAATGAGCCCGCATTCAAACTTGGTATCACAATTAATAAAGTCGTTTTCAAATGCAAAAATGACAAAAAACCTGTGAATGTTCCGCTGGTTTTATTCAACAATACAAATGATATCATTAGTTATAAGGTTTGTCTTTTTTTTTGCTTTTGTTTCACTATTTTCAGTTTTATTTTCAGGTTCGCTGCACATCAGCTGATATTTTCCGTGTTCAACCACCGCTTGGAATCATCAAACCAAATTCAAATGTTGATATCACAATTTGGTATCAAAATCAAGTTAAACCGGATGCAATTCAACAAAAACATTATTTCGCATTTTATCATACAAAAGGTGATGGAAGAACTGTTAAGGAAATTTGGGCAAATGCGAAAATCGAGGGAGTTAGACGAATTCCAGCTACTTTTGAAGCGATTCCTTGATTGAATGAAGAAGTTACAATTTTATTACCGATAAAATCAATAAGGCACGTAGATTAAGGCAAGATGTGAAACAAAATAAATACAATAAAAAATATATACAAAAAGTTATTCATCACCGGAATCATAACCATCATCGTCTCCTGAACCAGAAAGATCATCCAAAAGATGTGCAATCATATTTTGATAATATTCCGCATCCTTATTAGCACTTGCATATTTTTCCGCATCATATTCTCCAGTCGAATCATGAATTCTAACAGAAATCGTTTGAAGACCAATTCTTCGCGCAAAATCAGCAGAAGCAATTTGAAGATTTGGAGTTGTATTGGTAATTGGAAACTTTTTCAAATGCTCTTCCCATCCTCCGGTATTTTTGAAACATGTTGAGATTGTTTGTTTTCCTTCGTGTTCCATTACAACACACATTTCATCATTTGGTGTGAAATAGGTTTTGCGAGTTAGATTTGAAGTTGTTCCATCCTGAAAAGAAAAAGCTAGATTTTTTCAATTTTGTCTGTTATTTTTCGATTTTTTTCCTTACAAGGGAACCTTTTTTTACTCTTGAGCAGCTTTTGGGGCCATAAGAACACCCTAAAAATTTAAGTTACCCAATGGAGCTCTGAGCCAAGTTCTGGGCTCTCAAAAGTTCAAAAATTGCCAAAATTAGCTCATAAAACACATCATAACTCAATTCTCGATCAATTTTATGAAAAACTGAGTAGCAGATGATGATCAGCGTGGTCGATTTACCCAAAAACCATCAATAAATTGAATTTTCGGAAAAAATTTTGATTTTGGGAAAATGAACGAATTTTCAGCCCAAAAATAAAAAACTTCAAAATTTTTCGAAAATATATTTTTTATTGATCTACTTTTAGATAATCGACTATGCCGATTAATATCTGAAACTTTATTTCTCTTGAAAATTATTTTTGAAACAATTTTTGGAACTTTTGAGAGCCCAGAACTTGGCTCAGAGCTCCATTGGGTAACTTAAATTTTTAGCGTGTTCTTATGACCCCAAAATCTATCTCTGAACAAAAGTGTTGAGTAGAAAAATGTTAAAAAATTTCCCCAAAAACCAACCGGTTGAACAGTTTCAATATTACAAACTTCAGTCAATTTTCCAGTTTTAATAATTCTCTCCGGCACTTTGCCAACATAAAATTCAAGTTTACAATTCCTTATAAAATCTTCTCCATGTTTTCGATAATGATAAGTGGCTAAATAAGGATCAGCAAATGTTCGATTCTTTTTCGCTGCCAAACTTGTCGCCTTCTGCAAATCCTTCCGAATTCCATCAACAAATTTCGAATAATCATTTCCATTGAATCTGGCTCCAGGATTCTTTTGTTTTTCAGCTGAAACAATTTCAACAACTGACATATATTCATCAGCATTTCGAACTTTTAAATCATCTGCGATTCTTGTTGCAACATCAACAATATCTTTATCATATTTTGCTGATCCTCCAAATACTTTTGAAACTCTTCCTTTTTGTCGATCTGTCATATTTTTCAAATATTTATGTTTCTCGTGTTCGATTCCAAGACATTTTTTGAGTTTTCCTGGTTTTTGAATCCTCGGAGTTCCTTCTTGACGTTGAGTTGTGTAAGTAATCCTGAAAAAAAACTTTTTCCGGAATTTTTTTGATAAAAAAGATAGCGCAGTGTATTAAAACTACAGTCTAGTTTCATAATTTTCCACGTCGATTTTCAACCATTTTTGAAAAAAATAAACTAGAGTCTAGTAAGATTTGTTTTGAAATTTCTGAATGAAAATTGAATTTTGAGAAAAAAAAAATTTTTTCAGATTTTTTTTGATAAAAATCAGAGCGCAAAAAATCCACGTGGCATTTTTTTTTGAAAAAACGCCAACTAGAGTATAGTTGCCACGTGGAAATTCTACGAATTTTAAATAGAGTCTAGAAAGATTCCTCAATTCCTTTTTGAAAATTCAAAAAAAAAACAAACTTTTCATTTGGATTAACTCTTCTCGTATTATTCTGCGCATCAGTCACAAATACAGTTCTCCCTTTTCTTCCTCCAATTTTGATATCATTTCCAGCATTATTTTTGAAAAATGTATTGGGATTTTCGATTTTATTCAAAGATCGAATAATTTTCGAATTCGTTTGCATATTCTTTCCATGATCATTGTTTTTCAAAAATTTATCAAATGCAACTTTTGCCTGCTCATCACTTATTCCACTCGCAATCGTATTAATTCTTTGTTGTTGCGCTTTTTCAATAACTCCTTTCGCAGTCTTCGGTTGAATCAAAGTATTCGCAAAAAACAAACAACTTATCGAAAATTGTAGAATATCAAGTTTAGTTAGTTGATCTTTCTTAGCTTTATCAATCAAGTTTGCAATATTGACAATAAGGAAAAATGAGTCGAGTGAGAAAGTGGTGATAAATAGAACAGTCGCTAGAACTCGTGTACTTTGCGAAAATATTCTTCCCTGAGCTGCACCAGCTGCAAGTTTTGCATTGACCAAACAAGAGACAAATGAGAGAGGAGCGGCGATGATTGAGGCGATTAATACAATACTTTCCAAATCTGACATACTTTCACCGTGTGTTGCTTTGTCATATAATCTCTGACCTGCAAAAACGCTTTTTTTTGAATTTGTAGAGAAAAATGTGTTGAAAACTGTATATTTAACCTGAAATTCGACAGGAAAACTTATTTACCTGCTCTTCCACAACCATACAAAGCAGTTCCTCCAATAGTTGTCAACATCGCAGGTCCAGTAAACATTCCAGCCGGAGTTAGCATCGATAAAAGTCCCAAAGTAATCCCAACAGTTGTGATAACAGCATCAGCTGATCTTAGAATTCTCGCCGATAAATCGCAAGCCGGTGATGTTCCATATGAAATATCCGGATCTTTATCAGCATCAAATTCAAATGCCGTGTCATGCGAACATGTATAATAACCCCTTTCTGGATAACAATATTTCAACATTGGCATCATATTATTCTCCTTCCAATCATCCCAACTTTCATAAACACGGCATGTTGTATCAATATATCGAGAATGATGGACAATACCTTTTATCTTGTATAATAGTCGAAAAATCGGCAAAGTGTACTCGTTTTTCTCTTGCTTACAACAAATAAAAATGACGCCAACACTGAAATTTGGCCGATTTTTCGATGGACTTTCCCGCCAAACTTCTTTGATCTTATCCAAAATCTTTTTCGATTCCTCTCTTTGCTCTTTTGTATAAGCACTTTCGATATCATCGGCTTCTTTTTGAGGCGGACCGTAGATTGCACAGCATATTTTCGAGATCTGCTGGCCTTCGGTCAACTCGTGATATTCATCGAAGTGTGAGCCATTGAATAAAGTGTAGAAGAGTTTTTGCATGTGAGCGGCTTCTTTCATCCATTTTCGAACATCTTCTTCTTCCCAGCTACTCGGATATTCTCCAGTTAAGGTGTTTCCCATTTTGTGACTGAGAAATATGAAATAAGCACGCAACGCAGACCGCGTCGCGCCACAACACACGATTCAAATTCCCTCCCTTTTTTGTGTGTGCTGTGGCGCGACGCGGTCTGCGTTGCGTGTTTATTTCGGTGGAGCGCGGGGTACCGATGATATTTTCGCTAATATGACGTGGCAAAAACAACAAGAGGGAAAAAATATAAAAATCAGTTTTAAAACTGTTTTTTTTACTTCAATTAAAAAAAAATAACACAAAATTTATTCATCCTCATCATTTTCTTCAAAAAACCACCAAACATGAGATTTTGGGATTTTCGAGAAATCAATTATCTCATCTTTGAAAGGCGCACAAAATTCGGGCTCAATTCCAGTTGTATTATCGATATATTCAATTATTGATTGAATATAGTTGGATTTTCGAATTTGATCAAATTTCGAGTATAAATCTGGATAGATTTTTGATAATTCATCAGTTATAAAATACAATCCAGAAATCGACATTTGTGCAGTTTTTCGTTTTTCTGGTTCCATACTTATTGAATATTGTTGATAAGCTGAATTGAATATATCCAAACATTTTTCCAAATTCTCCTTTTTTGGCTGATCTGCGCTGAAGAGCGGTTTTTCGGCGCGGAATGCGTTGATTGTCAATTTTATAACCTGAGCAATGTGTTCAGGGGTGGATGACGCAGACAATTGTGACAATCGAATTATTTCAGAAGTTATACGATTCATTCTAAAAAAAATTATAAGAAATTGAGAATGAAGGAGAAAATAAATAAATAGTTTTTTTGCGAACCGAAAAAAAAACAAAACAGAAATATTTCGAAACAAGAAAAAACATGTGACCTGGAAGAAGATAGGGAGAAAAAAGAGCGGGAGAATGAAAAAGAGTGTAGTTTGGTGTGAAAGGAATCTCTCCCTTATAAAACGAAATCACTGAAAACTTGGCGTCACATTAAATGTTTCTTTTTGTTCAAACAACGCTTCGTTTTTTGAAAAATCAACGCGCGTTGCGAGACACCGGAGAAAAATTGTGTGCGCCTTTGATGGGGTACGGTAGAAGTATTCGTGAATTTTTATTTATTTTTTTCTTTTTTTGAGGGTTTGAGCGCTGCACAGCTGCAAAAACTGAATGATCGCGCGAAACGCGCCAGCACTTGACGCGTTTTCGGTTTTTGCACGAGAAAAAAATTTCTTTTTTTTTTGTTTTTTTCCATCAGAAAATTAATTTTTTCTTCTTTTTTATTTTTTTGTGAGTTTTTCAGGAAGTTTCACATATTCGGACAGACTATCGTTTGTAGAGAATTTAAAGGAGAATTTTATTATGTTTGGATCGAGTGATGAAAATGGGGCTGACGGATGCTAAAGTTGTTTTTATGAAGCCCATTTTTTTCGAAGAAAATTTTTTATTCTGGAATTGATCGAGTTTGAATTTTTGTGAGTTGGAATGAATATACAATTGGTTGGAGATGAATTTCCGATGATTTTGAGTGAGATGCGATGCATTAGAGAAGCATTTTTCGAGGTCGGCGAATCAATATTTTTCTTGTTGAAAAGTGAGTTATTCGTATCTAAATTTATCAAAAAATCATGATTTTATATTTAGATGAGCGTGATACGAGTTGACGGAAACATGAAGATGTCGGAGAGTGCCAAATAAAAATTATTTCGATGAACGAATCCAATTGATTGCCAACCTGACCAGAAATTCACAAAGGAATTCACGTGGAGAGCCTCACGAAAAGAGTTTTAGGATTCTATGGAAGATTTTATTGAAGGTAATTCCAATTTTTGATTGATTTTTATAAAATAGTAAAATCACTTGAAGAAATAATAAAAATTCAATGTTTCCGTCATTTTGACGTTATTTCACCATGATAGAGGCACGGGGGAGTATGAAGACTTAGTCTATCTTTCTCAGCAGCAAAAACTATATCAAGATACATGTTCAAATAACATTTCTACCGTTCATTTTCGAAAAGTAAAATTATATTTTCATTTTCATCGCATTTTATTTTAATAAGAACTAATATTTCATATGTCCGTGATTCAAAACTGTTGAATTCAAACAAACAATGTTGTTTTCAGGTATTGCGAACGTCAACCAAGTGGAATCAGCGGTTTCGATCATGAACGAAGTGGAGTTAATAATACTATTCAAATAACAGATTTTTAATAAATTTTTGCTGCTTTCAACTTGAGCTTTGTTGATTTTCTTCAAATTTCGATCAAAAAGTGCCGCAAAATTAGGAGCTGTGGGATAGAACTTCAAATTTCGATGATTAATGTGGTATTCTGATTGTTAGAAGAGATCCTGCTTCAAAAGCTTCAGAAACATCTCAGCGAAAATAAAACATGATTTTATCATGAAATTGTAAGCCATATTTGTAATTATTCAAATCACTGTTGAAATTTTTCCCGAAAAACATCGGTTCTTTGAAATTTTTGAGACAAAGGCTGGTTATTCTCTCGTCTAACAGTACAAATTCATTGTCCGGTAAGAAGTTCTTCTTTTTTTTTTCAACATAAGTATATTAAACATCTTATTTCATACAAAAAATTTGAAAGTTTTGCTTCAATATTTCAAAAATATCTTTTTTGTGAGGGTACTTCAAAATCTCACGTTTTTCACGCCTAATAAATTTTTTCACTCAGCAAATTATATTTCTCTGTCTTCGTCTCATTCTCCTCTATCTTCTCATGTACGATTCATTTGTTGAAACTTCCGCTAACTTCAGCTTTTTTTAAAAAAATTCGAGAAAAAATTAAAAAAAAAAATTTTTCGGCGAGAGAGTGTGTGCGCCTATAGAGACGCCGACAAACACACACGCCCGTGGCGGGCGAGAGAGAAGAGTGCAGGAGACATTGCTGGCGCACAATCGGTTTTTGCAGCTGTGCGCTGCAATTTTTGGAACATCCGCCTATTGTAACTTCAGGGGATTATTTTCAAAATGGGAACCCCCCCCCCCCATTTTCTGACTTTGAGAATAGATTACATCAAAAGTATAACAGTTGGGAACCCTGAGATTCTCTCTAATAAATAAATAAATCAAACCCCGCGAAAAATTAAAAAAAAAATTTTACTACGGTTTGCAATTTGTGCATTTGTGCGTCGCGGTGTTTGCAGACTAGAAGTGCTTCCAAAGTTTCAAGTTTGAAAATGTTTTTTTTTCAGTGTGTTCTGGGGTGATTCAGGTCGAAAAAAAATTTGAAGTTGTTCCATCCTGAAAATGCTAGATGTTTTCATTTTCGTCTGTAATTTTTTAATTTTTTTTTCAATGATTTGTTTTTTACGCACTGAGCTTTCATATATGAACTTTTTCATTTTTCAATTCAAAATAAAAAATAAAATACACGAATGAGATCAAAAAACACGTAAAATGGGCATTTTTTTGAAAAATAATTAAGAAACCTGAATTTTGTATGAATTCAATAACATTTGAGTGTTTTTCGACATTTTTCGATCAATATTGTTGTTATTCATCAAAAAATCATGATTTCCTCGAGAATTTCGCCGCCAAAATGAGCAAATTATTGATCGGACTGTAGCTCGATAGGTTGTGCTCATACAACAATAAACAATAAATGAAGTTAGGCAATTGATAAGGCTAAGTAAATCTAAAACTTCACCAACATTCACATAAATCATTGTATGAACTTGGGTGGGATAAATTGCTGATAGAATTGCAAGAAGTCCTTGGGGAAGTTCAGTGAAAAGAAATACAACCATCATTATAATGAGCATTAGGGTAGTTCGATCAATTGACATATTTTGCGACATTTTTCGAACGCGGCTGGAAATTTTCAGTGGGTTTTTTTTTAAAAATTAGATTGGGGACTTACTGTTCTTCTCTAGTCGTCGAACTTGGCGTGGCACTCGCCAAAAGTTGAAAATTCCCCCGATTCGTCGTATCGCCTCTCAAAATCCGTCGTTTTTCCGACATTTCACACAATTTATATATCAGCGCAATTGTAAACCACAAAATCAAAAGACACGGCAAGGCTTTGAACATTATTCCGGTTAGCCAGAGATTTAGACGAAATAATGCGCAACCCTGTATTGAACTATCGTCCAAAATCACAGTGTATAGGTTTTCGTAGTAGATGGTGGAGTTTGGCTGGAGATTGGAGGATTTTTGGAGTTTCAGAGTGAAATTTTTCACTTACCTCACTGAAATTACCCACATCTCCACCTAATGCCTCATTAACCGTCACAATTTTATGCACCATAATCGTCGGAATCGAAATAACCGTCACAATCAGCGCGGTAAACAACAATATCTGTTTCAGCGCTCCATGATTTATCCATTTCGCATCCAATCGATCTAAAGCCGTCCATCGTATATACGCCATAATTACCGATAAATAAAGTGAAGTTGTGTGAAGTGCAATTGAACTTGTGACATGAGCAATGAGGAAAATGAGCCAGATATATGGATATCCCCAGGTTTGGGATGAATTGTCGTCGAGAAGTTTGAAACGGATTATATAGATGAAGTATGAGAACATTGTGATGATATCACAAATTGACATTGCGCAGAGAAGAGCATTTATTATGTAGACACGCATTGCTTTACGGCTGAAAATTGGATAATTATTTAAAGCATGAGGATAGAGGGAGAGGTAAAAAAATGTGGTCAAACTCCCGGAAAATGAAAAATATAATTTATCTTCAAAAGACTTGAGCTACCGTGTAATTCGCAAAGAAGGAAAGCCGATGTTTCTTGTTGTCAGCTACTCGACTTCAAATATGTTTGCGCATTTTAATTTCAGGCCTTACGTAAGAGTTCTAGATGTATCTGAATTCCGTATATTTTCCTATGCTGCAAAAATTGCCTCGACAAATTTTGAAAGTTGTTGAAGTTGAAAAATCCCATAAAGATTTTTGATAAATCTAAAATGCAATGCTTGGTTCTCTGACTACAAAATTCCTGTTCCAAATTCGTTTTCTGATTTTTTATTTTTAAATGAATCACAAGACTAATTTCGCCGAAAATGCATTTTATACAACAAAATTTGCTTTAAAAGCCCCTTCCATTTTTCATTTTTCACCAAAAAATGAGCAAACTTCTAATTTTCTTGATTATTCCTGCTGTTCTTTCAAGAGGTTTAAGATTCTCCGATTTCTCAACCACAACTCAACCTTTTCAACAACAACAAGATGCTTTGATTACTGTATATAAATTTTTGAGCGCACTGGTGAATGCAGCAAGATCAGACGATTATTCAATCTTTGATCAACGTTTCCTCGTTCTTATTCATGAAGATATTCATACTGTCAGAACTGGAACAAAAGAAGATATATTCCAAATTTTCAAAACATTTCCTCAAAATGACAATATTGAACAAGTGTTTCCAAGAAATGAATTGAAATTCATACATGCAACTGTGATCGACGGATATAAAATCTTTGACTTTACAGTAACTAAAAATGGAGTTCCGATATACGCTTCTGTTAAAGTTTTGGCCGAAAATCAATTCAGTTTGAGATTCATTACGATTTCAATTCCACCTAAATTTGAATAATGCATATTTTGATGTGAAATAATAAAGTTTTAAAAAGTTAATTCAATCCTGATTTGAAAAATTCGAAAATTGATGTCATCAAGTTGTTTACTGCAAAGAATATGTAGAACAGCAGAGCAACTATGGAGTAAACTTTTATATTGTGAGTTCGAGTTATAGTAATTTAATTTGCTAAGAAAAACAGATAGGTCAAAATGAGATGTCTGGTGACTTTGTTCACAAACAGGCTCCAAGCTCCTAGTCTTGGTTTTCTCGAAAAAAAATTGCTGTTGCCAGATTAAAGGAACACACTGCAAACAACCGTACCACCTGCGTATCTAACTCGTGTACACCTTGAGCATTTTTGTTATGTTCATGTCCAATTTCTTCTCGAGTTAGATATGCATGTTCTACCGTACTTCAGCATGCGTCTTGAATCTTTTAGAAAAAATTAAAAACAATAATATTTCAGCAGAGAAAAATAAATTCTATTTATAATTTAAAAAACATTAGCAGAATATTTCTATTCTCAAACTACAAAATTTCCATTCCGAAAATTCGTTCTCTGAATTTTTTGTTTTCAAATAAATCACAAGACCCTTGACTAATTTTTGCCGAAAATGAATTTTATACAACAAAATTCGCTTTAAAAGCCACAATCATCTTCATTTTTTCAACAACTCATCGAAAAATGAGCAAACTTCTAATTTTCCTGATCATTCCTGCTGTTCTTTCGAGAGATTTGAGATTTTCCGATTTATCAACCACAGTTCAACCTTCTCCTCAACAACAACAAAATGCTTCAATAATTGGATATCAATTTTTGAACACATTGCTAAATGCAGCAAGATCAAACAATTATTCCATCTTTGATCCAGAATTCTTCGCTCCAATTCTTGATAAAAATGGAACTTCAATTGGAGAAGCATCAAAAGAATCTTTATTCCGAATTTTAGGAGGAGTTCCTCCAAATCTCGATATTGAACAAGTTTTTCCAAGAAATTACTTGGAATTTGGCTTATTCGAATCATATGGAGAGCAATATTTGAGCATTGACAAAACCGAAGATGATGTTCATGTTTACTTTACTGTTAAAATTTTGGGCGAAAATCAATTCAGATTTATATCTCTTATATTTGTCGGTGTAACTGCTGATACTTCATCTGGATTAATTCAAAAACTTATTTGAACAATTTTTGTTTTGATGTGAAATAATAAAGTTTTTAAAATGCAAAATTGGTTAAAAATATTTGAAAATAAAAAAAAGCCTGTGCCGGAAATTTTCCGAATTTTCCGATTTGTCCGGAAAATGAGTAGTAATATCTTCAATATTGCCTAAATTTTGGGAAATTTTTCAAATTTTCCGATTTTTTTCGTCTCAAATAGTTACTAACGTAAATTACCTGCGAATAGAAGAATTGTAGCTAAATATAAGTTTTAGTGCCAACTTAAGAGTGAAAATCGAAATTTCAGACCTTGAAATTTTCCGAAATCCGAAAATTTTCTGCCAGAGGCCTGAAGTGAATTCCTATGTTTTAGATCAAGAAAATGTTTCGAATTCGTTGTATAAATTGTTGTTTTCAAATGAATCACAAGACTAATTTTTGCCGAAAATGCATTTTATACAACAAAATTTGCTTTAAAAGCCACCGCCATATTTCATTTTTCATCGAAAAATGAGCAAACTTCTAATTTTCTTGATTATTCCTGCTGTTCTTTCAACAACAACAATTGAATCTGACTATCCTGAATATACAACTCAATCTTCTCAACAACAACAAGATGTTGAAAATGGTCCAAGAGGTTTGAGATTCTCCGATTTCTCAACAACAATTCAACCTTCTCAAGATGCTTCAATTCTTGGTTATCAATTTCTCACCGCATTTTTGAATGCAGTAAGAGCAGACGATTATTCAATTTTTGCTCAAAACTTCACTGCTCCAATTTTTGATAAAAATGGAACTGTAATCGCAGAAGCATCAAAAGAAGCGTTGTTCCGAGGTTTTCAAGAAGCTCACCAAGAAGGTAGTGTTGAAGAAGTTTTTCCAAGAAACGAATTGGAATTTGGCTTGGTCAATGCGTCTGATGGAAATCAATATTTGAAAATTGCAAAAGCTGAAGATGAGGTTCTTATCATCTTTACTGTTCAAGTTTCGAGCGAAAAACAATTCAGTTTGTTATCTCTTGAGTTAATTGGTGTAACTGTTGATTCTTCAGCTGGATTAATTCAAAAACTTATTTGAAAAATGTATATTTTGATGTGAATTAATAAAGTTTTAAAATTCAAATTGTTTGGGATCAAACGCTAAAGAAATTTTGATTCTTCTAGAATCATCACCTTGAAAGTTCCAGCGCAAATTCAAATTCATTTGCAAAAAAAAAAATGATTTTCATGATTTCTATGTAGAAACTGGAATGTATTAATCAGAATTTCAGAATTAGTCACGAATTTTGAATGTGATTCTCTGATTGTTTCATTTTGAATAGATAGGTCTGACTAATTTTCGCTGAATATGAAATTTATAAAACAAAATTTGCTTTAAAAGAAACTGTCATATTTCATTTTTCATCGAAAAATGAGCAAAATTCTGATTTTCTTGATTATTCCTGCTGTTCTTTCAAGAGGTTTGGGATTCTCCGATTTCTCAACCACAACTCAACCTTCTCAAGATGCTTCAATTCTTGGTTATCAATTTCTGACAGCATTCCTGAACGCAGCAAGAGCAGAAGATTATTCAATTTTCGCTCAAAATTTCACTGAAAGCGGAATAATAACGAAAGAATTGTTATTGCGAGTTTTTAGAAGTGTTCCAAAAGATGACAGTGTTGAGGAAGTTTTTCCAAGAAACGAAGTCAAATGTCAGTTAGAAGATATTGATGGACAACAATATGTGGTGATCGAGATAACCGAGGATCGTAAATTATTTGTTTTTGTTGCTCAAATTTTGGGCGAAAATCAATTCGTTTTGCAAGAAATCTTTTGGGATTTGACAAACAATATTACTTCATCTGGATTGTTGAAAAAACTAATTTGAAAAATGTGAAATAATAAAGTTTTAAAATGCAAAGTTTACAATATAATTGTCTTGTTAAAGGATTTTTGATCTTCAGGCCTGATCGGAATCGGAATGTCGGAATTCTGAAATTCCGAAACCGACAGGTTTTTCGGAATGAGACAAACGTGTCTCGGAATCGGAATCATTCCGATGTTACTTCCGAAACTTTTTGGAATTTCGGAATGTGTTTCTCTTCCGAATTTCGGAATTTTTCGGAATGTTTGAGCTGAAATTAGTGAAAAATTCAACAAAAAAACTGGAAAAATTGATGAATTTTACCTGTCATTTTCAAAAAATCTCTTTTTCTCTTGTGATTCTCGAAAACTGTAACTTTTGAAGACAAACTTTAAAAGTTTTATATCATTCCGAATTTCCGAAATTCCGAGGTAAAAATGTCGGAATGGAAGTTCGGAATTCGAATTACAATCTGACCACTCGGAATGAGTGTGCTCATTCCGAACCTTCCGACATTTCGACCAGGCCTGATGATCTTATCTTCAAAAATTCCAAAATGAATAGCTTTAAACATTTTTTCCTAGATGAATCACTTGATAACACATTTTTTTAATTATTAGGAAGTTATTTTAAGATTCAGAATGACTCAAACATTTTCAATTGTTCATTTTCCCAAAAAGGCTGACTAATTTCTCTCGAAGAATCGTTTTATCAAACAAAAATTTTCTTTAAAAGACCCCCTCATTTCTCAATTTCTTCACTCCGAAGTCGAAACATGTCCAAACTTCTAATTCTCTTGATTATTCCTGCTGTTCTTTCAAGATCAATTCCAACTCAACAAGACGAGAATGTTGTTCTTGCAGAACAATTTGGTGAAGCATTTTTAAAAGCAGTGCAAACCAATGACTATTCTATTTTTGCTCCAAACTTCGAGGGAAACGTCTATGATCAAAATGGAAATCTAGTCGGAAAATTTTCAAAGGAACAATTATTCCAAATTATCCAAGCAAGTGTCAATGGTGGAAATGGAGTTATTCCAAAAGGTGATCAAAAATACGATGTTGTACGAAACAATGACAAACTCACTATCACCATCATCTCAGAAGGTATTACAAATGTCGCCACTGTTACTATTTTGGGCCAAAATCGATTCATTTTGAATAGCCTTTACTACTACGCTCCGGCTTCTTTGACAAATAACCTCATTTGAAAAATGTATAAATAATAAAGATTCATTGCAAAAAAGTTTTTTTTCACCTCCGGTCAGGGATAACGAGAGAGTAAGTTAGCGTGTGCGTGCAGAAGAGAGGCGAGACGAAAAAGGGATATGGAAGACTCCGCCCACTTTTTTGAATTTCTGTAGCTAAAAACATAAAAAATGAAAAAATTTTACTTTTCTTGATCTCGAGGCAACAATTCAATGAAGATGAGGAGACTTTCAGCGGAACTTTTTTTTCAATGAAGATTTATTGAATTCAGAAAAACTTCAAATACGTTAAATCAATTTTGCAATCAAGTTAGCAACATTGACAACAGTTTTTGGTTAGAATAATCAATAGGAGCTCTATCAATATATTGAATTTTGAATGCGTCAAGTCTATAACGGTTTTCAGCCAAAATAGTGACTCTGAAACTTGTATAGCCTTTCGAATTTCGATTTTTGATATGCAATCCCTCAGCTCTTCCATTTCTATGAAATACTATGAAACGTGTTTCTGGAGTACGAAATATTTCTTGAACTGTTTTTTTAATCTTTGAAATTAATCGAAGAGCTTTAAAGATTTTTTCTCTGCTCAAAGTTCTTATAAAATCCTTATTCCGATAGACTGTGCCTTCGAAGGTTTGGTTGAAAATTGAATAATCATCTGTTCTTGATGAATTCAAAAGAGTATTCAAGAATTGATAGCCAATTATTGAATTATCTTGAGAAGGTTGAATTGGAGATGAAAAAACAATAGGAATAACGATCAAGAAAATCGAAAGTTTGATCATTTTCTTTGAAATTTCGAGAAAAGGAGGCTTTTAATGCAAAATATTATTTGGAAAACATTAATTTCGAGCGGAAAATTGCGGGAACAAAACATTTTCTAAATTAGAAGCCTTCTAGAAGTGATTCATTAGGGCTGATTCACGAACGAAAAAAATGTTAAAAAATGTTTTTTTAACATCGAAAGATCAATTCACGAAAAGTCAAAAAATGTCGAAAAAACATTGTAGGTCAAAATTAGTTTTTCGAGTTTTTCAGCCAAAAATGATGACAATTCGATATTTTTTAAGCTTCTGGAGTAATTTCTAATTAAAATTGACCTTGGAATTCACTTTCCAGAAGTTTTTGCTGATTTTTCGTAAAATAAAATTTTTTTAAATTTTTATGAATTTCGAAAAATTTCATAAAATAAAGCAAAATAGGGTTCTCGAAGCTTATTTTCATCAGAAATTACTCCAGAAGCTTAAAAAATATCGATTTGTCATCATTTTTGGCTGAAAAAACTCGAAAAACTAATTTTGACCTACAATGTTTTTTCGACATTTTTTGACTTTTCGTGAATTGATCTTTCGATGTTAAAAAAACATTTTTTAACATTTTTTTCGTTCGTGAATCAGCCCTATTTCAACACCGAACCACACGGAAAGAAAACAAAAAAAAATAATTTGTTTTGCTGTTGTACTACGGTAGAACAAAATGTGTGCATTGCACACAACACATTTTAATTGACGCGCACGTATTTTTATTTTCCGCCCATTTTTTGGGTTTGTGTTTTTGCGGTGTAAACTTTGTTTTTATAGGCGGAACTTGATATCGAGCCAACGATTCAATGAAGATGGAGAGGTTTTAAGCGAAATTGTGAAAATCGAGATTTATTGAATTCAGAAAAACTTGAAATGCGTTTAAATCAACTTTTCAATCAAATCAGAAATAGGTTGAGGTGTAGTCGAGGAACCAACTGGAAATACGGTCAATTGAAGTTTAAAAGCATCAAATCGATAACTATTTTCAGCCAAAATAGTTGCTCTCAAATACAAATAACCATTTTCCAGTTTTTTGTTTATTTCCCACAGGGAAATCTTGACTGATCCATAATGGATATAAAAAAATATTGCATACTAATAGCAAACAATTTGTATCCCTTAAAATTAAACGCGAGAAAAAATGCATTCTTTATGAGAATAAAAATGCATCCATTATTTTTCTTTGAGAATTTTGAGAAGTATAATGCATCCATTTTTAGATGGCCGTGGAAGAGAAATCCACATGGGCGTCTTCTTCCAATTAATTTTTCATTTTCGAAATTATTGTGTTTTTTCGGCGTTTTTCTATGTTTTTCATGTTTTATTTTGTTTTTTGTGCCTCAGAGATTCGCTGGCCAGCTGGCTACTAGGTGGGATCGACTACCAATCTAAAATTGACATGGACAACCACATGGCCCGGGTTTTTTTGCAAGACGACGTGGCCGTAAGTTCGGACAGTTCATACAGCCCACATCGCCCAGGTTGTCCACCTCGAGCCGACCTCGCGTGAGAGAAAAATTCCGAAAAACTTGTGATTTGGAGCATTTTTTAAAAATATGACTTATTTTCTGTTTTTCATGAGTATTTCAAACCATTAGATGAGAAAAAACAGAAAAAATGACTGTTGTGAATTCAAGCAGCCTTTCTGGGTGACAAAGATTTGAGACCACGTCGCCTGAAAATGCAAGGCGACCTGGTTGCCGAATCGTATTGATCAATCAAATTCAGTCCTTTTTGAACTTTCTGGCCACGTGATCTTGATCTAGTGGTGAGCTGGCCAGCGAATCTCTGAGGCATGATAAAACTGCGTAATATTGAGTGTTTTGATTTGAGCTGTAGATATTGGTTCACTCCGCTTTCGTTTTTTCTTGTTTTGACCTTTCTCTCTAGTAATCTATTTTTGTTGTGAATGTCTGTGGCCACAGGTGGAGGGAGATTGCCCAATCTTTGGTCAAACTCGTACCAATCGGGTTTTTGGTCAAAAATTGACCAATTTCTAAACAAAAATTATTCAAGTTTGGGCCAAATTTTGACCAAAAACCTCTCTCCACCTGTGGGTGTGTTCAATTGAGTTTTCGTGATTGTGTGATTTGTTCATTGTTGCGTTCTTATTTTCTTTCGCTTTTTTCACTATATTTCTACGATCCCTTCAGCTCTGCTACGCTATTAATTTTGATTTTTCAGCATCAGGTTTGAACATAAATGCCTCCAAAAACTCGTGGGTCTGCCGCGAAGCAACGATGGTACATTTTTTTCAAAAAAGCGGTTCGTTTCAAAATCTAAACCCAATTTCAATTTATTTGATTTCAGTCTTCTCGAAATCCTGAACCCCCGCCGCATGACTTACTGGATGTCAGTCATCAGAATGGTGAGCCACTACCAAGGAAGCCACCGACGAAGTCAATCAATGTGCGCACTTACTAGAGTGAGTTTTTTGCTCCCTGGAGGTTTTCAATTATACATATATGTTGCTGTACAGTTTTTGTTTTTGCTGCGGGACTCTCCAAAGAGCTTTTTCAGAAATTCTCAAATTTGGCTCATTTTTGTACTGTCAGAGAGTCCTGCAGCAAAGACTTAAAGCGGAATCTTTCTCCGCGTGAAAAACTCTGGAGACTGCTCACACATCCCCCTGTGAGAAATTGAAAATTTTAAATAAAAAAATTGAAACCTGTAGTGTATCATTTTTTATTTACAGGGATCAAAAAAGAGGACAAGTCCAAAATGAGCCAGGAGGCCATGCGCTTTTGGAATCAAGGAAACTGCTCAAAAATTCTACCTCAACAATCTAATTGGACCCCATCCTGCAACTTCACGAGCAATTTGTTTTTTTCATTTTTGTTTTTTGAAAATAAATGAATTAATCGCAGCTTTCCACCAATTCAAACGAAAAAAAACTACGCAAAAATGATTCATTTTGCATACTTATTTTTTAGAAAAATGTATGCTTTTTGAATTCAAAAAGGATCCATTTTTACCCCATAGAATTTATGGATCCATTATGGATCCTTTTTGTTATGGTTTTGAGGTACATAATGGCTCCCATTTTTCTGAAGTTAATGGATGCATTATTATACCATTTTGGATCACTTTTGATTCGTGTGTGTCCAATCGCTCATATTTTTGGCAGTTTTTGAATCGGACCTGAGGAATCGGACCAGGTCCGATTAATCGGACCCGATTTTGAAGGTATTTTGAATCGGACCAGGGACACAATTTTTCAATAGGAATCGGACCACAAAAAAGAAATCGGACCACCTTGCCTTTTTTGAATCGGGCCAGGTAAAATCGGACCAGGTGAAAAAAAATCGGGCCAGGTAAAATCGGACCAGGTGGAAAAAATCGGGCCAGGTGAAAAAAAATCGGACCGCGTAAAATCGGACCAGGTGACAAAAAATCGGGCCAGGTGAAAAAAAATCGGGCCAGGTAAAATCGGACCAGGTGGAAAAAATCGGGCCAGGTGAAAAAATCGGACCGCGTAAAATCGGACCAGGTGACAAAAAATCGGGCCAGGTGAAAAAAAATCGGGCCAGGTAAAATCGGACCAGGTGACAAAAAATCGGACCAGGTAAAATCGGACCAGGCAAAAATCGGACCAGGCAAAAATCGGACCAGGCAAAATCGGACCAGGTGGAATCGGACCAGACAAAATCGGACCAGGCAAAAAAATCGGACCAGGTAAAATCGGACTAGGCAAAAATCGGACCAGGCAAAAATCGGACCAGGCAAAATCGGACCAGGTGGAATCGGACCAGACAAAATCGGACCAGGCAAAAAAATCGGACCAGGCAAAAATCGGACCAGGTGAAATTGGACCAGGTGGAATCGGACCAGACAAAATCGGACCAGGCAAAAAAATCGGACCAGTTTTTCTGGGCGTTCACTAAGCCTAAGCCTTGAAAAACAGAAAAGTTAAACCTTTTTGGGCTTTACTGGCCCGGATATTAGGCTTAGGCTTAGTAAGCGCCCAGAAAAACTGGTCCGATTTTTGCCTGGTCCGATTTTTTGTTACCTGGTCCGATTCCACCTGGTCCGATTTTGCCTGGTCCGATTTTTGCCTGGTCCGATTTTTTGTTACCTGGTCCGATTCCACCTGGTCCGATTTTGCCTGGTCCGATTTTGCCTGGTCCGATTTTTGCCTGGTCCGATTTTACCTGGTCCGATTTTTTGTTACCTGGTTCGATTCCACCTGGTCCGATTTCGCCTGGTCCGATTTTTGCCTGGTCCGATTTTTTCTTACATGGTCCGATTCCACCTGGTCCGATTTTTGCCTGGTCCGATTTTTGCCTGGTCCGATTTTTTCTTACATGGTCCGATTCCACCTGGTCCGATTTTGCCTGGTCCGATTTTTGCCTGGTCCGATTTTTTGCCTGGTCCGATTCAAAAAACACAAGATGGTCCGCCTTTTTTGTGGTCCGATTCCTATTGGAAAATTGTGTCCCTGGTCCGATTCCAACAACCTTCAAAATCGGGTCCGATTAATCGGACCTGGTCCGATTCCTCAGGTCCGATTCAAAAACTGCCCATATTTTTGACTTGAACCGTATACTCCGAACGTTGTGTTTAAAGGTGGAAAGGAATCCTCAATCGTCGAGTTACTTTGTGGAATGTAAAGGAAACTTTGGAAAAATTCTTCTTTGCTCAATGTATAGTCAAGTTCATTGTTCACATAGATGTTGCCTTGGAAGTTTACGTTGAAAATCGAATAATCATTCGATTTTGCTGCGTTCAGAAGAGAATGCAAGAATCGATAACAGATTGTTCTAGGTTTCTCAATTTCTTGAAATATTGAAGGTTCTGTTGTGGTAGAAGAATCAGTTAGATGTTGAATTGGTGAGGAAAATACAACAGGAATAATCAAGAAAATCGAAAGGTTGATCATTTTTTTTCGAAATTGTGATGAAATGAGAAATGATGAGGCTTTTTAAACAACATTTTGTTTTGTAAAAATTAATCTCGGAAGAAAATTTGCGGAACAACATACATTTCTAAATTTAGAATGATGGGGAAATTCATGGATAGTGCTGTCTGAGTTAAATTATTTCTTCTGGAGCACACTTGCTCTGTGAATTCTGCTTTTCAAAAAAAATTTATTGAAAAATAATTTAATGATATTTGCCGGTTTGCACAGGTTTTGATGTAGCCATAGAATGATGTTGATCTTTCATAATAAAAACATTGTTGAAAACATCAAGTTTATAACTATTTTCCGACAAAATCGTGGCCTTCCAACTCATATACCCAAATTTATTCGTTTGATAAATTTCCAATTTCTCAGCTCTTCCATTATTTCGAATAACGATAAATCTTGTTTGTGGAAGAGGAAACGCCTTTTCAAATGTTCTGCCTCTCCGTGAAAGATCTAATTCTTTGAGAACATATTCTTTCGGTATATTTATAACAAATTCTTCATTCATATACATTTTTCCCTCAAAAGTTTCGCTGAAAATTGAATAATCTTTTGTTTCTGCCGCCTTCGTAAGAACCTTCAAAAAATTGATATCCGATGATTTGATCTGGAGTATAAACTGGCGGAATAGTCGAGGAATGTGGAATATGTTGCTTTTTCATTGCGTCAAGTCGATATTTGTTTTCAGCCAAAATAGTTACATCAAAACTCAAAAAAGCCTTCTGAAATTTGATGTTTGATATGCAAACCCTGAATTGTTCCATTTAGCCCATATATAATCTTGAATTGTGTTTGTGGGCGAGGAAATACTTCCTCAGCTGTGCTATTGATTAATGAAAACCGTGCGAATTCCTTGAAGGTAGATTCTTTGCTAACCTTAAGATTTCTGATAAGTTCATCATTCACATAATATGTTCCTTCAAATGTTTCGTTAAAAATTGAATAATCATCTGTTTTTGCTGCATTCAAAAGAGTGTTCAAGAACTGATAGCCGATTATTGAATTATTTTGAGAAGGTTGAATTGGTGATGAAAATACAATAGGAATAATGATCAAGAAAATTGATAGTTTGATCATTTTCTTTGAAATTTCGAGAAAAAAGAGGCTTTTTATGCAAAATATTATTTGGAAAACATTAATTTCGGGCAGAAAAGGAACAAAATGTTCTAAATTTAGAATGATGACTCAGGAAAAATCAGGAGCACTGAAAACACTCATTGAAAATCACTAAAGCAAGAATCAGGAAGTTAGAGAACAGGTGTAAGAGACGCAGAGACCCTAGACAACTTTAGAGTAGTATGTAGTATAGGCAGACATCTAGAGAATATCAAATGCGATAGACGCAGAGAAGCTAGACCACCAGACATGAGAAGAGTGGGAGAGACGCAGAGGAGTTAGACGGCTAGAGACAAGGATGAAGGTAACATTTCTTTTCAAGATGAATTTCGAATACTTTGCCACGTCATACTTAGTTTACGAAGGCACTCAGATCTTTCGAATAAATTTTTTACCACAAATATTTGAAATAGAGCGCACGTGCAAAAAAATACCCCCAAAAAACTCACGTCAACACATAAAAATGAAGCGAGTTCAAAATGACACCAATAAAACACACAAAAAGACAAAGGTATCGATGAATCACCGTGTAGACTCTAGAAAAATGTTGATTTTTGAGGGACTAGGAATCCAAGTTAGTCCCCGACTTCAAATCAATAGCTCCTGATGGCCTAGAAACCCAAAAAAAAGAACTCACTGTTGAAAAGCTATCAATTGATCGAAAAAATAGATGGTCGCATTGTCATTGACATCAAAAAAGCGGCAAATCTTCGGTGCACATATTTTCAGACTATTCTCATTTTCAGCTCGAAATTTTTTCAGCGCTGAAAAAAATATATTTTTTTTTTGGAACATGTATATGGCTCTAAAAAAGGAGCAAAAGTAATGCAATCAAAAAAAAAATAAAAAAGGAAACTCATTTTGACATTTGATGGGTCCTGGCACGCTCAAAGAATATTTATTTTATTTTTAAATGTTTTTTTTTTTGAGTCTAGCCCTAAAAAGTCCAAAAGTTTGAGAAGAATAAAATAAACAGAAAAAAAAAGAAAAAAAGAGATTAGTTCTGAGAATTTTGTGTCAAATAATTATGGGTTAAATTATTTTTTTTATACAACAAAAAATTTGATTTTGGGAACATTTTCAAGAACTTCCGGGCTCAAAAATTACAGTATCTAAAAGAAATTTGTAATTTTTAGTGCAAAGTTTCTCTGCGTCTCTCAGGTTTCCACACTCTCTCGTTTGTTTTCGATGAAAGTGCTTGTTTATGAGAAATGTCGGAAAAATCGGAAACTTGAGGCCCGAAAACGGGCCTGAAATTGGATAAGCCTAGATTCTAGGCTTACCCAATTTTAGGCCGGGTAAAAATTAGGTCTGGTGGAAATCTAGGCTTATCGAATTTAGGCTCAGCAAGCCATGCCTAAATTTTAAAGTCTGCTAGAAATTAAGGCTTATCAAAATTTGAGGCCCGTCCAGAAATCTGGGCTTATCAGATATTTGAGGCCTCGTAAAAAGTTAGGCCCTTGCAAATACTTTAGGCTTAGCGAAAATATAGGCAAGGCAAAATCTAGGCCTGACAAAATTAAATAGGCTCATATAGATTTGATGCCTGGAAGAAAATTAGGCCTAGCAAAAAACTAGGCTCTTCAAATATTTTAGGCCTGTTCTAGATTTAGGCCTGCCAAAAACATAGGCTCATCTAAATTTAAGGCCCGGCAAAAAATTAGGCTTAGTAAGTTTAGATGAATTTGAGGCCTATCAAAACCCCTCAAAATGTTTTAGGCTTATCCAAAACTCAGGCCTTTTCGGCCTAGAAAAATCAGATTTTTTCAAAACTTTTAAAAGTTCATTTCGAAAAAAATCTTCTCATAAATAAAACAATAAAAATTATGATGAGTTTTGAGGCCCGTCAGGTGTGAAAAATATCAGATTTCAAAAAAAAATATGGATTTTTGAAAGTAGAGAAAAACTAGAAAAAATTTCCAATAATTTTTGAAAAAAAATATAACAATTTTGTGCGCGGTCAAAGAGTATATTGCACAAATTAAAAAAAATTGTGCTCTTTTGGAGCACAAAAAAAGGAGAAAGTGAAAGTGAAATTAGTTTTCATAGACATGGCGAGAACACTTTTTCGTTTGGTTTTTTGAAAATTTGGCGCGAAAAATTTGAATTTGAAAATTCAAAAAAATTTCAGCTCAAAATAAGTAAACCTCTTAAAATTCCCTCCCCATTTTCCAAAAAAAAAAAAAAATAAATTTAGCTCAAAAATACGTAAGCAATCCGAGCAAAATCCTGGATTTACTATAACTCCGGAAAAAAAATTCAGAAAAAAATAAAATATTTTTTGGAAAATGGAAAATGGAGCAGAAAAAAAATCAAAAATTCATGGAAAAAATTTTTTTTTTGTTAATGGAAAAAAACTTTCAACCGAAAACTTTTTTTTTGAAAAAAAAATTGAAAGCAGGTGAAACATTGTTCCGGGAAATAATCTGGAAATTCCAGATTTTTTTGAAAATGAGATGCAAAAAAAAATAACATAAAAATAATGCTAATTTGACACCTCTCGATAAAAAAACAATTTTTTCTGGAAAAAATTTTGAAAATTTTGATTTTTTGAAAAATGTGCATCATTTTTGGAGCAGAAAAAGAGCTCTTAAAAATTCATGGCAAAAAATTTTGAGATGATTTTTGACACCGCAGAAAAAAAGAGTTTTGGATTACGGTAGAGTTCAAGATTTAGAGATCAAAGATCAAAGATCAAATGATTACCTGATTTTCGAATTTTGAAATTTTTGAAATAAAAAAAAATTGAAAATTTTGGGAATTTCGAAAAAAATGGGTCACGTTTTTTTTTCAAAAAAAAAAACTGGATTTCGATTACTGTAGCCTAAGCCTAGGCCTAAAAGCTAAGGTTATAAGCTAAGCCTAAGATTTAAGCCTAAGCCTAAAGCCTAGGCCTAAAGCCCCCCAAAAAAAGCATCAAAAATCCACCAAACATCACGCGGTGTGCCTTTTTCTCCTTCCTATTCCGTTTTTTTTTTTCGAAAAAAGGTCGAAACAAATAAAACACGGTGTGTCCTTGGAGAATTGCTCCAGGAGCCTCCGAAAAAAAAACTAAAAATAAAAAATGAGACGAAAAAAAAAATATGGCAGATAAGTGGAATTCTCAGGGGATCATTTTATTTTTTCTCATTTTTCCTTTGGTAGAAGAACAAAATTGCGTGGTTCGGAGATCGAAAAAAAAGGTGTTTGGAGGATTTTTTGAGGGGAGAAGGGGCCCGAAATTGGGCCTGAATGGCCTGAATAAGCCTAAGATTAGCCTAAGTTAATTTGAGGGCCTATGTCTAAAAGAAATTCAAAAATTCAAATTTCCCGCTCAATTTTTCAAGGCGCGAAATTCAAAAATTCAAATTTCCCGCTCAATCTTTCGAGGCGCGAAATTCAAAATTCAAAAAAAAATGCCACGTAGAGTTTTCACGCGAAAATTCAAAAATAAAAATTTCCCGCTCAATTTTTCAAGGCGCGAAATTTGAAAATTCAACAAAAATTCCACGTGGGACTTTCCCGCGAAAATTTAAAAATTCAAATTTCGCGCTCAATTTTTCAAGGCACGAAATTCAAAATTTCAAATTTCCCGCGTGATTTTTCGAGGCGAGAAATTCAAAATTTCGAATTTCCCGCTCAATTTTTCAATGCGCGAAATTCAAAAATTCAAATTTCAGAATCCAGGGTTTTCTGAATTATCAAAACACATTAAAAAATATCCTGAACTTTTCCGATCATTAAAAATTCCTTCCGGAATTTCAAATTTCCAAAAAAAAAACATTTTTTTGTGTTTTGAAAGCAGATGTGATTTTCTTCATTAAAAATATGTACAACCAAAAGAAAAATCTGAAAAATTTTCTGCTGAAAAAATAATTTCCGGGTTTTCCCCCGAAGCAAAAAAAAAAAACAATGTTAACATGTGTCCTTTTCAATTACCATTAACTAGAGTAGATTTTAATTTTTCTATTGGGAGATTTTTGAGCAGCTTGAAATTTGGAACTCAAAAATGAGCCTAACGTTTGACCTCCAGGCTCTCATCAATCAAAAATCCTCTAAAAATGCTGGAAAAAATCATAAGTGGAGCAAAAAAATATTCCTATGTCGTTCTCAAATTCAATTTTCTCCTCAAAAAAATGGAATTCTTTTCATAAATATAAAAAAAAGTCCCCACCGAGAAAAAAAAAGAAAAGAAAAAATGCAAAAAAATAAAAAGAAAACAACGAGACTCCGCGTTGGCGGCAACGCGCAAAATTTATCAATAGAGCGAACATGCATTCTTACTTTTATTTCCAGGCTGTTTTTTGTCATTTTTTGCTGAAATTTTGATTTTCGTGTGAAGAAATCCACAAAAAAAAATAATGAAAATTTTGAATTTTTTGTGAAGTATCACTTTTTACAGGGAAATTTTAGAAGTATAATATATCGTCGGAATCGTCTCGACAAGAGGAGCAAAACTATGTTTCCAGTTTTCGATTTCGTTTCCTGTGAGATGTGCCAAATGCGAAAAACACAATTAATCCGATTAAAGGCGCACAGGATGGTCTCACAGCGCAACACACATTTTATTTATTTTTTTTTCGCGTGTTCTTGTTTTCTTTAGTACACGTGTACTTGAATGCTTTATAAGCTCGCAAAATTTGTAAAAAAGTGACAATTATGTATGGAATATTGTTGAGACTATTTCTAATTGGTGTTGTTTACTCGAGCACTGATTTGGAGCTGGGAAACGCGTTTCTGGCGAAGGTTGGTTTACATGAATTATCAGAGTTTGTGAATCAAAAATTGGTTTTTAGGGTCAACTTTCTGATGCATTATCTTATTTTCATGAGGCAATCAACTCGGATCCGAAAAATTATCAAGCTATTTATCGGCGCGCTTTGACATACTTGGCACTTTCACGACCATCTTCTGCATTTGCTGATTTTCAAAAAGTTCTTGCTCTCAAACCCGATTTTGTCGCAGCTGAACAACAAAAAGCTGATATTTTATTGAAGCAGGGAAAACTGAAAGAAGCGGAACAAATATATCAAGCATCTAGCAATACTGAAAAGCTTGATGAGATTAGACGAATTCAAAATCATCTTGATGAAGTTGAACACGCTTTTGAGAACGGAGATTATGAAGTGGCTGAAGAAATGATTGCTGGAATTATCGAAAATCAAAAATGGAATGCGGAGTTATTCAAGAAGCGAGCGAAATGCGCGGAGATGGTTGGCGATTTCAAAAAAACTGTCAGAAATCTCAAGCAGCTTATAAAATTGTCGCCAGATAGTACAGATGTGATGTATGAAGTTTCGCAAATTTTATACAAAATCGGAAATTTTGATGATTCTTTGAAAATGATTCGCGAATGCTTGAAATTGAATCCAGATCACAAAGAATGTTTCGCATTTTATAAAACTATCAAAAAACTTGTGAAAGGAGTTGGTGAGTTGTAATTTAAAAGTTCTCCCGAAGAAAAATCATTTTTCCAGACTCTGTCAAATCGTCAATCGAATCGCAAAACTGGGAAGAATGTTTGAAAACCGCTGCAAAAACTGTCAAATCGTTCGAAAATGCAAAATCTGCATTGCAAATCCTCACTCTGAAATGTCATAGAGAATCTGGAAATAATCAACAAACAATTCTCGACGCCACAGAACTTCTCACTTCTGAAAATCCTTCGGAAATCGAGACTGAAATTCTTCATCATCGCGCATTGGCTTATCTAGAAGAATCTGAATTCGATGATGCGATTCAAGATGTGAAGAAGATTCTAGAAAATGATCCGGATGATCGAGAATTTAAAGAACTTTTGAGAAAAGCTGAAAATGCCAAGGTTCAAGCTGGAAAACGAGATTATTATAAGATTTTGGGTGTAAAAAGAAATGCGAAGAAAAAAGAAATTGTGAAAGCCTATAGGCAATTAGCGCAAAAATGGCATCCGGATAATTTCAAGAGTGAGGAGGAGAAGAAGAAGGCGGAAAAGATGTTCATCGATATTGCGGCGGCGAAAGAAGTATTGACTGATGAAGGTGAGTTAGCTTAAGTAAAAGCTTGGGATAGTATATAAAGTTTTTCCGAATAATTTCAGAGAAACGTGAGCAATTCGACAATGGGATCGATCCATTGGACCCTGAAGCAGCTCAAAATCAACAACATCGCGGGCATCACGGCGGATTTCCACACGGTTTCAATCCATTTGGCGGTGGTGGAAATTTCCATTTTTTCTACAACTAGTCCTGTTTTTTGTTTCATAATAATTATAAATTTTTATCTTTTTTTAATTTTTGCTGAATGGTTTAATGAGCCAGATATCTGAAATTTTGTAGAACAGACATCTGAAATACCGTGTAAAATATTCTAGGCTTTGATTTCTATGGATTTCCATAAAAAACAATGATTTTCTGAATATTTTACAGGGATTTCAGCGGAGATGCGGAAGCTATGCTCAACACGTATTTTGTTGCTGAACAAAAAATCTCGGTTCGCTGTTTAAAGGGACATGCTTTAATTTTCCACCAAAATCTTAAGAACGGCTGCATCAAATGAAAATCTGAGTACACCATCTTGATCGCCGTGAAAAACTGCATGGAAATAAGCTTTGGTGGAGCGAACGGGTGCCGTTTTAGCGTTTCGGGGTTCGTGGCGAGACCAATTTCGAAAAATAGCGCGCAAAATGGAGAGACGCGAGACATTTTTGTGCATTTATGCGTCACCGTGTTTGCACAAGTCAGTACAGTATACCAACCGCGAACCGAGGGCCAAAAAAATACGTGTCAAAATTCGATATTTTTACAGATCCTTTTCAAAAAATGGAGGAACAATTGGCGAATTTGGATTTGAATTCGAATCCGAATCCAGAACCTGAAAGCCAATATGAAATTGGGTGGTACGATATACCACTGGAACTTCGCGAAATCGTCCTAGAAGATATGACAACTGATGCAAAACGACGATTCTCAATGTGCTCCAAAGATTGTTTGAAAAAGGTTAGAAGGTCGAAGAACTTTTTCAAGAAGATCTCATTGTTCTGGACCGAATCGATTGTTGAGATGGAAGTTTCGATTGGCGATGATTTTTATGTTATATTCCAGTTTTCTCAGGATAATGAGCAAGTGACAGAATGTTCGATCATTGGGCCGATTTATCACAAAACTTTCAAAGTTGTTGGGGATTTTCATAGTGTTGGTCTTGAATATTTTCAAAAATTTGTTGAAGATGCGATTCATCTTGAAAATCTTGAATTGGAAGTGGTGAGCGAATATTTTCAGGATTGATTTTTGATTTTCAATAATAATATATTCAATTCAGAAAAACTTTCCATTCGATAAAGTCAACATTCATCATCTGAAGAAGCTCAAGGATCTGCGAATCAAGAAAGCTGAAATTGCTGAAGAGGATTTTATTAATCCGTTCGAATCTGGTTTCTTGGATTTCGCGCAAGTTTCCACAGTTGAAAACAGTATTCGAATGGAGAATTTGAATTTGGCGCAAGTTTGTGAATTGAAAGCGCGTCATATTTTCTTGAAAAATGTCGGTTTGTCAACAGAAAATATTGAAGAATACTTGAAATTGTGGAAAAATGGAGAACTTGGGGAGAATATTCAAAAAGTATTCATGAAAACAACAGAAGAAATCAATTGCGAAGAGATTTTGAGAGATTTGGAAACTATTGGAAGTTATGAAATGTGAGTTTTTTATTTTTGAATCTTTAATTAAATAAATTTATAGCTACGATGGAAAGATCTGGTTTAAACTTCGAAATTTGACTGGAGAATTTGCGGAAGTTTCGGTGTCTAGCAATTCGGTGTCAATGAATTTGACAATATTGGATGACGAGGACGATTTTGAGTATGAGAATCTGGAAGATTCTGAAGACGAAGTCGATTTGGAAAATTCCGAGTTTCTTGAAGCCGAAATGTATCGCGATTTTTTGAATGACAATGGTTTCGAATTCGGTGATGAAGACGATGACGATTTCGATGATTATATTGATCCTTTGTATAATTATTGATTGGAAAAAAGGTCAGAAATAATTATTTTTACATCTGAAACATCGAATTTTGTTGAAAAAAACATTTTTCTTGGGCGTTCACTAAGCCTAAGCTTTATAGAGAGAAATGAAGTTTTTTTTCCGAAAAAAATCATTTCGAAAATGAAAAAATTAATTTTTGAAATGACGAGGGTTGTACAAAATGACGAGGGTAAAACATTGACCGTTTTTTTTCAAATTTTCCCCCAGCTTTTTCCCTTTTCCTCCCAAACTCTACATTTTTCACGAACAATAGGTCCAAGATGACCCCCAAAACCAATCAAAAAAAAATTACATGACATTTTTTTTTGCTTGATGACAAACAATACTTTTACCGCAAGAGAATCTAATCAACATGAGGCGAATATTACTACAATTTTTCTCGATTTTTTCTCTTCAGCAGAGAGAGGAAATTACACAACAATGGCTATCTGCTATTGTTTGCGCGCGCTAGAAAAAAATTGGGCGAAAAAAATTGAGAAAGTTTTGACCGACAATTAGTTTTTGGTTTACGGTGTTCTTTTTGTTTGGAAGCTGGAAATTTTGAAAAAAGAAGAGAGGAAGTTGAACTTTTGACCTTGAGAGTGGAATTAGGCTAGATAAAAAAATCGTTCTGACTGGGGTTCGAACCAGCGACCTCTAGATTGACAATCTGAGGATTTACCATTGTACCACATTCTCGAAAATGTGAAAAATAAGTTCGCCCTGACTGGGAGTCGAACTCGGGACCTTTTGGATAGAAGATGGAAGCTTAACTACTTGACCACACCTCCATGTTGAAAAAAAAATGTTCGCCCTGACTGGGGATCGAACCAGCCACCTCTAGATTGACAATCTGAGGATTTACCAATACACCAAGCGTTCAAACATTTGAAAAAAATGTTCGCCCTGACTGGGGATCGAACCAGCGACCTCTAGATTGACAATCTGAGGATTTACCATTGTACCACATTCTCGAAAATGTGAAAAATAAGTTCGCCCTGACTGGGAGTCGAACTCGGGACCTTTTGGATAGAAGATGGAAGCTTAACTACTTGACCACACCTCCATGTTGAAAAAAAAATGTTCGCCCTGACTGGGGATCGAACCAGCCACCTCTAGATTGACAATCTGAGGATTTACCAATACACCAAGCGTTCAAACATTTGAAAAAAATGTTCGCCCTGACTGGGGATCGAACCAGCGACCTCTAGATTGACAATCTGAGGATTTACCATTGTACCACATTCTCGAAAATGTGAAAAATAAGTTCGCCCTGACTGGGAGTCGAACTCGGGACCTTTTGGATAGAAGATGGAAGCTTAACTACTTGACCACACCTCCATGTTGAAAAAAAAATGTTCGCCCTGACTGGGGATCGAACCAGCCACCTCTAGATTGACAATCTGAGGATTTACCAATACACCAAGCGTTCAAACATTTGAAAAAAATGTTCGCCCTGACTGGGGATCGAACCAGGGACCTTTTGGTTGGAATATTGAAGCTTAACCACTTGACCACACCTCCATATTGAGAAAAAATGTTCGCCCTGACTGGGGATCGAACTCGGGACCTTTTGGCTGGAAAATTGAAGCTTAACCACTTGACCATACCTCCATATTGAAAAAGAAAACTGAAAAAATGTTCGCCCTGACTGAGCTTCGAACCAGCCACCTCTAGATTGACAATCTGAGGATTTACCAATACACCAAACGTCCAAACATTTGAAAAAAATGTTCGCCCTGACTGGGGATCGAACCAGGGACCTTTTGGTTGGAATATTGAAGCTTAACCACTTGACCACACCTCCATATTGAGAAAAAATGTTCGCCCTGACTGGGGATCGAACTCGGGACCTTTTGGCTGGAAAATTGAAGCTTAACCACTTGACCATACCTCCATATTGAAAAAGAAAACTGAAAAAATGTTCGCCCTGACTGAGCTTCGAACCAGCCACCTCTAGATTGACAATCTGAGGATTTACCAATACACCAAACGTCCAAACATTTGAAAAAATGTTCGCCATGACTGGGGATCGAACTGGGGACCTTTTGAGCAGAAAACAATAGCCTTACCACTACACCAAGCGTTCAAAACATGTTAGATTTTTTTCGAAAAAATGTGTAGTTTGATCGATCAAATTTCAAATTCAAATTTTTAAATTCTATCAGGCGGGATTTTTTTCTTCTTTTGTTGCCAAATGTATTTTTGAAGTGACCTTGTCACAAATATTTACCATAAAAAATTTTATGCGATTTTTTTCCTTCTCGACTTGAAACAACTTATTTCATTTTTGAAACAACTAGAAGAAGAGGTTTTCAAGTGCCAAATTCTGGAATTTTCTGAAAATTTCAAATTTTTCTCGAAATGAAAAAAAACCGTTCTCTTGTTTACACAACCCACAGAGATTGTTCGACATGATAAATTGTAATTACAAAAAAAAGTTTTCACTTTTTTTCACTCGGCGAAAACGAAAAAAGAGAACTTTTGAACTTTGGGAGGCGGCAGATCTGGCAGGTTAAGCAATGTTGACTCGAGTTAGTCGCGAGTTCGAATCCGGGAGCTGAAGAGTTTTTGGGAAGCGTTAAGGAGCTTCTAAAATATTTTTAGAATTCTAAGGAATGCCCTTAAGGTCCTCTAAAAGCCCTTAGGGTCCTCTGAAAGCCTTTATGGTCCTCTAAAAGCCCTTAAGGCCATCTGAAAGCCCTTAAGGTCATCTGAAAGCCCTTAAGTTTATCTAAATGCCCTTAAGGCCATTCAAAAGCCTTTAAAATTGTCTAAAAGCCCTTAGAGTCACCTCAAAGCCCTTAAGGCTACCTCAAAGCCTTTAAGGTCCTTTAAAAGCCCTTAAGGTCCTCTAAAAGCCCTTAAGGCTACCTCAAAGCCTTTAAGATTGTCTAAAAGCCCCTAAGGCCATTTAAAAGCCCTGAAAGTCATTTTAAAGCCCTTAAGGTCATCTAAAAGCCCCTAAACTTTCCCTAAAGCCCCTTACGTTCCCAATAGTGACCTTAAAGCCCCTTAGACCTCCCACAAAACCTTAAGGTCCTAAAAATTTCGAAACTACACAGATTTACGACTATGTGTAATTTTTTTTGCTAGAATTGGTCATCGCTTTTCAAATTTTCTCGAAAAAAAAACACTATTACACCGTATTTTATTATTTTGGGGAAGTTAGGCGAAATTGAGAGGTCAAAACCAGAATTTTCGAGAAAAAAAATAAATAATAATAATATGTTACGAAATGTATTTAGATAAAATCTGAAATTAAAATTTAAAATTTAAAATTTTAATTTTGAATTAAAAGTTCAAGCGGGCAGAATGGTGTATTGGTAAAGCTTTGGAGTTTCAAGAAAAAGGTCATGGGTTCGAGCCCCAGTGGGAACTATTTTGAATGGTGTATTGGTAAAGCTATAGATTAATAATCTCAAGGTCCTGGATCAAACCCCAGTCGGCCCTACTGCTTTTGAACATCTGGTGTATTGGTAATGCTGCTCAAAAGGTCCTGGATCGAACCCCAGTGGGAACTATTTTCCAATTTTTTCCAGCTTCTCGTCGAATTTCAGTTTTACGTGCCAACAACGGTAAAACTACAAGACAATAGCATGAAGAAGAAGAAAAGGTGTAACATTTTTTGGCCGCCGAGAAAAAAGTGGGAGGGACAGTGGACATCGAGAGAAAAAAAGTGAAAACCATCTATAAAAGTGACACCGGTTCGGTCATTTTCAGCACAGTATTTTGGTGGTTTTTTCGAGTTTTCGGGGCCTGGGGAACTTTTCAGCTTGAAAAATTGTTTTTTTTTGGAACTTTTTGAGGTCTTGAACAGATTTTTTAGCATGGTTACTGTAGTTTTTGTTCGGATTTTTTTTTGATCTACAAAATATTACTGTACTTTGAATTCTTTCGAACTTTTTGAGGTTATGACTTCTGATACTGTAGTTTCTGATAATTTTTGATCTACAATTTTTTTTAGAACTTTTTGAGGTATCAAACAGAGAAGTTACCGTAGTTTTTTTGGGTACTGTAATTTTTTTCAATCATTTTTTGATCTACGACATTTCAGAAGGTTACTGTAGATTTTTTCTACAATTTTCTAGGTACTGTAGTCTAAATTCTGAATTTTTCACCTTACAACCTTTCATGTTCCTTTAAAATTTCGACAGTAACTCAATTTTGAAAATTCTGAAAAAATCCATTTTTTCGAACCAAAAATGTTTATGTTCCTATAAAATTACTACAGTAACCCAATTACGCCAAACCTCAAAGTTCAAACTAAATTTGAACTTTGAAATTTGGCGCGCCAAAAATAAACCCAACTTTGTTTGACCCTCTTGACCCCCAAAAATGTCATTTTCAACACACAAAAATTTTTTTTTTGTCATTTTCACTTTCAAATTTTTCTCACACACAAACAAAAAAGGTCAAAAAGTGGGCGGAGCGAAATTTTCAGAAAAATGAAATTTTTTTTTCTGAAAAAAAAAACACACGAACATTCCAAAGTGTATTTGTCATCAAACTTATTGTTGTTGGGAAAAAGTTCGTGATTTTTTCGAAAAAAAAATTTTTGGGAATTTTTTTTCGGAGGGCGGAGCCAAGGTTGTCCTTAAGAGCGGATTATTTTTGTGACTTGACCTGAATTTATTTTTTTTTTTTGTAATTCGAAATTTTAAATTTTCCAGAATATGCGTTTAACACTACTATTATTGGTGACGACTGGCGCAGTTTTTTGCGCCGGCTCCAAAAAAGTTGAGAGCACCGCGAAAATTGCGGCGGCCGCCGCGCCGGTAGATCGAAATTTGGAGCGGATGAAGTATAAGAGATGGCGAGAGCCGCCAAGGGATTGTTCGGATGCGCCGAAACATTTGAAAGCCACGTGTTTGATGGTGGGTTTTGGGATGAGTTCGGTGGAGCGCACTTGATTTATTTGGCGGAAATGAAATTTTTCGATTTTCCATGGAAGCAAGTGCGCTCTAATGAACTTTTGGAAAAAAAATTGAAAATTCAAATTTTCTATGTTTTTTCGAGAGCGCAAATGCCTTTTTGACAGATTTTCTATTGAAAAAATTTATGTGTGATCTACCGAACTTCAGGAGTAAAATTTGAAAATTCAAATTTTCTATAATTTTTCAAAATTTGCAATAGAGCGCAAATGCTTTGAAACCACCGCTTAAATGAACAATTTTGGCTTGAAGAAGCAAGTGAGCTCCAGCAAACTTCAGAAATAAATTTTGAAAATTCAAATTTTCTATGTTTTTTCGAGGTGTTCAATAGAGCGCAAATGATTTTTCAACCCTAAAAAGCCAAATGCGCTCTAATGCAAATATATAATTATTTCTATATTTTCAAAAAATTCCACCTAGTGAACCAAATGCGCTCCAATGCAAATTCAAAAAATGTTCTAGATCCGCCGAATGGACACCGCAACTCGCCGTCGTCTAGCCCGCCAAGCCGTCCGTCAAACTCGCCCCAACCAAGTGCCCAACTGGCTTCAACCAATCCCAGTTCCAGCAAATGCGCGAGGTCAAGCCGCTTATCATCCATACGATTGTATGACACTAACATGTCTCTGCCCATTTTTCAATGTAAGTTCAGACATTTTTTATTTATTGAAAATAGGAAAAAATTCCGAATTTTACTACTCCAGGACGACAAAAATAAATAAACATAACCCCTTTTCAAGGTCGGGGGAAAAAAATGAGATTTTGTTGTTGTTCAGGGTCGAGTCAACAATGGTCAATGCATTTTGGCAAATGGTGTGCCTTTGAATATGTCGTGGCGAAAAGAGTATCGAATGATGACGGAGGCAGAGAGACAGAGGTGGGTAGAGATGGAGAGGAGTTAGACAGCTAGAGATAATGGTTATAGACGCAGATGACCTAGATATCTAGAGAAAAAAATATTTGAGATACACAGAGAAGCTATACTGAAGACGAGTGTGAGAGACGCAGAGGAGTTAGACAGCTAAAGTAGAAGATATATACCAGGGACACATAAGAGCTGGACAGCGAGAGATGAAGGCTAGAGAAGCAGAGGAGTTAGACAGCTAGCACCAGGCACATGGGAGCTAGACATAGATAATGGTTAGAGACGTAGTACATTTAGACGGCTAGAGAAAAAATGCAGAGAAATTTTGAGGTTAGAGACGAAGAGACGCAGATCGTCTAGATAGCTAGAATTGGCCTGAGAGCCACAGAGAAGCTAGACGGCCAGAAAATGAGAGATACAGAGAAGCTAGAAGGTTAGAGAGCCCGAAAATCCACGTGGCATTTTTCGAGCGGAACGGTCATGTTCTCTAGCTGTCTAACTCTCTTAGGTTAGAAATCAGGCAGCTAGAGAATATACGGATGTGAGAGACGCAGAGAAACCATAAACCAATAAGCTAGATGTCTAACCTGTGTTGGAGGCAGAGGCAGGCAGCTAGAGAACATGTGAGAACGACACCAGATATATGTTAGAGACGCAGAAAAAAAAAGACAGCAATAACTAATTTTCAGATGGCACAACGCATTGAACACTCTCAAACGAAACGGTGAATACGACAGAATCTCGCGTCAACATTTAGAAGTGGGAGTTGGCTCCGGAGCTCACTCAGGTCCAGGTTTCCTCCCATGGCATCGTGAATATTTGAAACGTTTCGAAATCGCCCTCCGAATGGTCGACCCATTGGTTTCTATTCCATATTGGGATTCAGTCATGGATTCATATCTCCCTGATCCAAGAGATTCGATCATGTTCACTGATTTATTTGTTGGTGGAACTGATGGATATGGAAACGTCGTGACAGGACCATTTGCCTATTGGCGAACAATCGAGGGAAGATCGACAATTCTGCGAAATCTCGGAGCCGAAGGACAACTCTTCAACGAGAATCAAGTGAATAGTATTGTTGCGCAGAACACGATTGAAAACACCATGGCGTTCACTGCACCACAACCAGGTAGGGGGCGCCAAAAGACAAAAGTTCAAAAATTCCTTTGTTTTGTGACCACAAATAGTTATCATCAATTAATCAATCACTAGACAATAGTGAAAGTTTTTTCTTGTGTTTATTTGTTTGTTACTTTTTTTTGAGAGAGTTAAAAATAGTAATGACAATAGGTTAGGGGGTTTGCAACAAGTGCGCTCCACGGATAATATTCATAACTCGAAATTCGATAAAAATGGGCAAGAGCGCTTTACGGATAACTTAAATAATTTAAATTTCAATAGAATTTTGCAAGTGCGCTCCATGGATAACTTAAATAATTCAAATTTCGATAGATTTTTGCAAGTACGCTCTACGGATAATTTTCATAACTCGAAATTGGATAAAAATGGGCAAGAGCGCTTTACGGATAGCTTAAATAAATTAAATTTCGATAGATTTTTGCAAGTGCGCTCTACGGATAATTTTATAACTCGAAATTCGATAAAAATGGGCAAGAGCGCTTTACGGATAGCTTAAATAAATTAAATTTCAATAGAATTTTGCAAGTGCGCTCCATGGATAACTTAAATAATTCAAATTTCGATAGATTTTTTGACAAAAAGTTTAAATTTTGAAGAGGAATATTTCATTATAGCTTATTTGATACTTTCGAATAGCTAGAAATCGAAAAAACCACGTGTCAAGTGCGCTCCAATGATAAATAGTCCATTAGAGCGAATTTGCTATTTCAACGTGGCAAAACTGACTTCAACTTATCCATTCCAGGCTGTCCCTACCCCAACAACTACCAAGCCATCGAATACTCCCACTCAAACATCCATCTCTGGGTCGGCGGAGACATGAAACCGCCAAGCACCTCAGCCAACGAGCCAATCTTCTTCATGCATCACTCATACGTCGACTACTTATGGGAACTCTGGCGACAAATTCAACAACCCAGATGGCTCCGCGAGCAAGCCTATTCCGCCGATCATCCACAATGCGCCAATTGGCAACACTTCAGCTACGCACCAATGAGACCTTTCCCATATTTGGTGAATCGCGATGGATTGTCGAATTCGTATACCGATCAGATGTATCGATATGCTCCAAGAGCTACTTGCAGTCATCAGAATACGAATTGTGGAAGTCCTTATTTGTTCTGTGATACTAGAGGGTAAGGATTTACCTGGGTATCTCAATTTTATTTTTAAAAAAAACCCCCCACTACTTTTCAAATATTCCCATTAAAAACTCACATTATCCAAAGAGCGCACTTGCAAAAACCCGGTCATTTTCAGCTACCCACATTGCGTCGCCAAAATTCGTATGAATGGAAATTGTCGTGGTTTCGAGCAATTGGACTCGTGCTACGCTGGAAGATGTTGGTGGGGACGATGCGTCAATGGGGTATGGTTTAGCGCAGGGGGTTTGCGGGGCGGTCGAGCGGAGCGTGTGTAGATCACGAGATTCCGCGTAGGGCGAATAGAGGGCTACAGGAGGACATTTCAGAATTTTCAGTACCAAGCTTCGTACGTTTTTCAGAAATTTTAGCTTTGCTGAAAATTGTAGCCTACCTTATGTTGAAAATCGTAATTTTGCTTTTTGAAACCATCCAAACAATGATAAAATATAAAAATAAAACAAAAAAAAATAATTTTCAAACAAAAAAAAAAGTTTTTTCACACCCTGCGTCTCTAACTTTCCCTAGACGCAGACAACAAAAGGCTATACACGACCATACAAGGCGCCCATTGAGTCAGACGCGAGACGACGAGAGTATTTTGCAAAAATATCCAGAAAATTAATTTCGCTTCGAGATATTTTCAATAAAACATGTGTTCCTTGAAACAAAGTGCGGTGTTTTTTCAAAGGGACACATATTTTCTCAAAAATATCTCGAAGCGATGTCGTTCTCTGTCGACGTCATCATACTCTCGTCGTCTGACCCGAGGGGCAATTGGAGTAAATGGTCGTGTATATCCTCTGCGTCTCTAACCAATAACCCCTTCTTGCAGAACTTTGCCGCTCGAATGAAAGGTACCAAAACATCACAAAATCAAACAACCCTAGCCATCGAAAAAGCGCACATCGTGCTAAACGGCACAAAAACCGAAAGAACACCGCTAGTCAAAAGAATCTCGGTAAAAATGACAGCCCCACTATTCATCGATTGCTACAACCGAAATCCTTGCTGTCAATCATGGTCCGAAAACGGGGGATGCGAAAAAGAGCCCGAATATATGTCACAATATTGTCAGGCTAGTTGTGGAGTATGTCAACCGGCTTATAATTCATCGAAAACCGTTTGCGAAGATCGACATGTGAATTGTGGAGCGTGGAAGAAGGATGAGATGTGTAAGGGGAAGAGTGCTGATTTTATGAGTGAGAATTGTCGAAAAAGTTGTGGAAAGTGTGATTTACAAAGGGAATCACAATGTTTTGTAGGCGGAAAGGTATGGTTTTTTTTAAATCATCAATAGAGCGCATTTACACATTTTAGATCATCCCAATCCCCGCTGAATCGCACCTTAAAGAATCAATCTCCGAAGCTTTGGAATCTGAAGTGACTGATCGAATCAAAAAAGTCAAATCGCACTCAAAATCCCATCTTGCTGCACAACTTCAACACGCCAAAAAACAACATTGAAATCGAAATTTCTTCGAAACCTCCCCCCATTATTATTGTGTAAATATAGGCAACAATATACTTTTTTTCTGGAAAACTTCTACTTTTTGGCTGATCTCAATACGTGTATTTCATTTTTTTTTCTTTGACTTCTCACATTAATAAATTTTTACTGGGTTTAAACGCTTGAAATTTCCCGAAAACCAAAAAAAACGAAAAAAAAATCACCAGAAATAAAAGTAAAAATGGAATGTCGCTCTACCGCACACCTCGTTTTCTCACGCACTCTCTCACTTTCGCACACTCTTTTCATTTCGAAATGAAAATTTTTCGATTTTCCGCTCAAACGTGACGCCCCAATTATTCCCCAGCGTCGAAAAAACCCGAATGTCAACACTATTTGAAATTTTATTCGTATCAACTCGTTCTCTCGTGATTTTCAATGGAAACTGACAATAAATCGTGAGTTTACACTTTGAAATTTGAATTTAACACCAAAAACTAATTTTTTAATGGTTTTCAGTTACACTGGCGAACTTTGTCGCAGTCCCCCAACTAATCAATCAAAGGAGAAGGAAAAAGAGTCGAAATCTGCAACAAAATCGGAAATCTCCTCAAAATCCACGAAATCCAGCTCAAAATCCACGAAAACCTCAAATTCAAAAGGTTCGGATCGTTGCGCAGTGATTCGACTTATCGGAAATCGAAGTGTTTATCATGTGTCAGTCGACGATTTCGTGAAAGTCTCAAAACTCATCAAACAACAACAGAATAGTGGGAATTTGATGACGTCGATTGATTTGAATCGATTTTCGGATCAATCGATATTGGCGTTTGTGAATTTTATTCAAAATGGCGAGATTAGGACGAGTTTGACGTATTATGCGTTGACTGAGTTGATTACGTTGGCAAAGACTTTTTGGATGAAAGAGTTGAAGATTAGCTTGGAAGATGTGGGTTGGATTAGAGAAACGGGGGGAGTTAGAGACGTAGAGAAGATAGACAACTAGAGAAATCATGAAGAAGTTAGAGACGCAGAGAAGCTAGACAACTAGAGAAATCATGGAGAAGATGGAGACGCAGAAACATGATGTTTCCGCTGAATCAATGTTTTTTCTTGAAAAATGACCTAGAAATCCAAATTTCCCAATTCTAGGCCACGTTTTTGATTTTCTAGGCTATTTTCAACTTCAGGATCCCGAAAAAAATAAAATTTTCCATTTTTTGGTCAAAAATCACGAATTTTGGATATTTTTCAACAAAATATCAATTTCCTCCGTGAAAATGAGCTGAAAATGATTTTTTAAAGCCATTTTTCACTATTTTCGGCTCAAAGCTAGACAACTAGAGAGCACGGGGAAGTCAGAGACGCAGAGAAGCTAGAGGACTAGAGAAAATCAATGTTTTTTTTTCGAAAAATCGCAAAAAATACTCGAAAAATGTCTAAAATTCTTGAATTTGAAGAGATAAAACCTGAAAAAATAGAATTTTTCCTCTGCGTCTCTAACATGCAAGCTGTCTGACCTCTCTGCGTCTCTAACATCCCCATGCTCTCGAGCGAAGCGAGTGTAGACCGCAATCTTCCGCGTCAGCGGCACTGTCTTCCGCTTCAGCGGCCGGGTTCTCTGCGTCTCTAACTCTCTGGCTATTCTGTATCTCTAGCTGTCTGTCTTCTCGAGCGAAGCGAGTGTAAACCGCAAGCTTCCGCGTCAGCGGCACTGTCTTCCGCTTCAGCGGCCAGTTTCTCTGCATCTCTAACATTCAGGTGGTCTCTAGCTGTCTGACCTCTCTGCGTCTCTAACATCCCCATGCTCTCGAGCGGAGCGAGTGTAGACCGCAAGTTTCCGCGGCAGCGGCACTGTCTTCCGCGTCAGCGGCCAGCTTCTCTGCGTCTCTGACCTTCTAACTCTAGCCGATATGTTTTGCAGTGTCTCGTCGAAGCTTCCCGAAACTCCGAAGCCGATCTCCTCCAATCGCTCATCATCTGTGACGTCACTCACATCTCACCCGACACCGAACGCCAAATCCAACTCGCCGCCATGGAATCGTTTGAAAAAATGGTGGCCCTTCCCGATTTTCACCGTCTACCCTATCATCAATTGTGTCAAATCTTGTCGAGTTGCGAATTGACCGTGACTCAACACGAGATGTTCATAGTGGATGTGATTTTGTTGTGGCTTTCCGGACAGAGAAATGTGAATTCCTATGCACCGGGCCTATTTTTGTGTGTTCGAACGAAATTGCTGAGCCCTGTGGATAAGACGTTGATCATCGAACGAATCAATATTTTGGGAATGCCCGAAAAAGTTGTGCGATTGGTCCGGAATATTCTGGAATCCACCAACGGGTTGAGATGTTGTGTTGATGCCGCGCACATTGCCAAGAAGAATTTTACGCGTTGCGGACAGGCGGCAACACTTGCCGCGTTTGGCACACAATATTCCGCGTTGCCGCTCAGTCGCCCTAATTTCAAGATTAAGATTAAGAAGACGAAGGAGACGAAAGCGAAGCCGGTTTTTCATGTGAGAACTAGAAAATTGGGGTTTTTGGTTTTCTAGGCCACGGGTTTTTTGTTGGAGAGTCTGAGATTTTTTTTATTCAAAACACATTTAAATTCTAGATTTTCCCGCCAATTTTTTGATTGAATAAAAATCAAATTCAATTTTTTCCCACCAATTTTTCTCATGGCCGAGAAACCCTGAAATTTGAATTTCTAGGCCACGAGATAATTTTTAAAGAACAAATTTTTAATTCTAGATTTTCCCGCCAAATTTTTTTATCAAAAAAAAAAAAAAATCAAATTCAATTTTTTTCCCGCCAATTTTTCTCATGGCCGAGAAATTCAAAAAATTGGTTTTCTAGGCCATCTGCAAAAATTCTCAATTTTTTTTCAGCCTGACGAAAATCCAAAAGTGATGGACCTAATTCAAAATCACCCGAAATCCACGCAAAAATCTCAAAATTCACGCAAAAAATTTGCGAATTCGAAAAAAAGGAAAAAAATGTGCATGTATTGATTTTATCAAGAAGAAGCTTGTCAATCAAAAATCGAAGAAATCCCAAAAAAATGCGACGAAAAAGACGGAAATTTCGAAATCCAAGTCGAAAAGTGCGATTTCAGCGAGTTCGAAGAAATCGAAATCCGCGTCGAAAGATCGAAGAGCTGAAAAACGCGAAAAAATTCAAAAGGCTGTGAAAATTGAATCGGAAAAAGCGAAAAAATCGGGAAAGAAGGCGAAAAAATTGACAAAATGAAGTGATTTTTAGCGATTTTTGTGGGAAATTAGGCCTGGTTTTAGGCTTGAATCTAGGCTTGTCAAAATATAGGCTGAAATTCAGGCTAGTCAAAAGTTAGGCTGAAATTCAGGCTTGTCAAAAATAGGCCTAGTTTTAGGATCATCAATAAGTAGGCCTGAATCTAGGCTTGTCAAAAAAATAGGCCTGGTTTTTAGGCTTCTCAAAAAATAGGCCCGAAATTTTTAGGCTCTTCAAAACAAGCCTTAGTTTTAGGATCATCAATAAGTAGGCCTGAATCTAGGCTTGTCAAAAATTAGGCCTGAATCTAGGCTAGTCAAAAGTTAGGCCTGGTTTTTAGGCTTGTCCAAAACAGGCCTAGTTTTTAGGCTTGTCAAAAATTGACCTGGTTTTCAGGCATGACACAAGCGAGGCCTGGTTTTAGGCTTCTCAAAAAATAGGCCCGAAATTTTTAGGCTCTTCAAAACAAGCCTTAGTTTTAGGATCATCAATAAGTAGGCCTGAATCTAGGCTTGTCAAAAAAATAGGCTTGAATCTAGGCTTTTCAAAATTAAGTCTGAATCTAGGCTTGTCCAAAATAGGCCTGGTTTTTAGGCTTGTTCAAAATAGGTCACATTTCGGGACTATTTTGGACAAGCCTAAAAACCTTTAGGCTACTCAAAAAATAGGCCCGAAATTGTTAGGCTCATCAAAAACCGTATCAAAATAAACATTCCTGAACCCGATTTGATTGCTCAGCTTGTTTTTGTATATAAAAATGTAAATAGTATCCATTTTGACCAAAATCAACACACAAAAAAATGACCAGAATTTGGATTTTTATAGTATTTTTGATGATTGGTGAGTTTTTTAGGCTTTAGGCCTGAAGTTTGGGCCTAACTCTGAAAATTTATCTCAAATTCAGGCCCGTTTTCAGGCTCATCTATTTCAATCCCAAATCTGAGCACAATTCTGATGAGCCCACGCCAAAATGCTCCAAGTTTGCCGCAAAATTGCTCCGAGCCTAGAAAATGTGTGTGGCCTGGGAAGAAAATCGATTTTTTGGCGACCACTGAAGCTTCCGAAGAAGTTAGAACAACTCAAATCACATTGCCACGTGGATTTACAGCCAGGAGGAATTTGAGCACTTCTACATCAGCTCCTCAAAAAATCAAGTTAGAGGAACTTCTGGCATCCTCATCTACAATTGACACACTTCCAAGAATCGCCACGGCTGAACCGAGTCAATTGACGACTTCGATGACGAAAACTGTTATACAGGGTGGGGTTTTGGGCTGAAAATGCTGGAAATTCGAGATTTTCAGCGAAAAATTCAGAAAAATTTAGCTGAAACTGAATTTTCGCTGAAAATTTGAGATTTTCAGCTAAAAATTGAAATTTTGGGCTGAAAACGCAGAAAATTTGAGATTTTCAGCGAAAAATTCAGAAAAATTGAGCTGAAACTGAATTTTCTATGAAAATTTGAGATTTTCAGCTAAAAATTGAAATTTTGGGCTGAAAACGCAGAAAATTTGAGATTTTCAGCGAAAAATTCAGAAAAATTGAGCTGAAACTGAATTTTCGCTGAAAATTTGAGATTTTGAGCTGAAAATGCTGGAAATTTGAGATTTTCAGCGAAAAATTCAGAAAAATTGAGCTGAAACTGAATTTTCCCTGAAAATTTGAGATTTTGGGCTGAAAATGTTGGAAATTTGAGATTTTCAGCGAAAAATTGAGCTTAAACTGAATTTTAGCTGAAACTTTGAAATTTTCAGCGAGAAATTCAGAAAAATTGAGCTGAAACTGAAAATTTCGTTCTTTGGGCTGAAAATGCTGAAAATTTCAAATTTTCAGCGAAAAATTCAGAAAAATTGAGCTGAAACTGAATTTTTCCTGAAAATTTGAGATTTTCAGCTAAAAATTGAGCTGAAACTGAATTTTAGCTGAAAATTTTGGTTTCTGAAGCTGAAATTGTTGAAAATTTGAGATTTTCAGCGAAAAAATCAGAAAAATTGAGCTGAAAATTTCGGTTTTTGGAGCTAAAATGCTGGAAATTTGAGATTTTCAGCTAAAAATTGAGCTGAAACTGAATTTTCGCTGAAAATTTTGGTTTCTGAAGCTGAAATTGTTGAAAATTTGAGATTTTCAGCGAAAAAATCAGAAAAATTGAGCTGAAAATGAATTTTCATTGAAAATTTCGATTTTAGGAGCTGAAAATTCTGGAAATTGGAAATTCTACAAACAATTCTGCGTCTCTAACTCTCTATAGGACTCTAGTTGTCTGATTCTAACCTTTCATGTTGAGTTTCTCTGCGTCTCTAACCTTCTCGAGCGAAGCGAGTGTAAACCGCAAGCTTCCGCAAAGCGGCAAGTTCCTCTGCGTCTCTAGCTGTCTGACCTCTCTGCATCTCTAACCAACCCGTGCTCTCAACTCGAGCGAAGCGAGTGTAGACCAGCTAGTTCCTCTGCCTCTCTAACCTTCTGATATCATAGACGGTTAGAGACGCAGAGTGGGCAAACATCTAGAGACACACTCTAGCTGTCTGCCCACTCTGCGTCTCTAACCTCCCCCCTCTTCCAGGTCAATGTTTCGACGAATACATCTACTGCCGCGAATTCATTTCTCTCTGCTCTCACCCCTCCTTCTCTGACGTCATGGCCACCCATTGTTCTCTAACCTGTCAACGATGCGACGACATCGAAACCGCCGCCGAACTCGGCTCCGACGATTGCCACGATTCCACAGATCATTGCTCAGCTTACACAGATCTATGCCACGTGTCGACTTATGCGCCTTTAATGCGCAAACATTGCTCCAAATCGTGCGGATACTGTATTTCCACGTGTCGTGATCGACATTTGAAGTAGGTCAAATTCTGAAATTTGAATTTCCCGCCAAATTTGAATTTTTCGCAGCTGCCCACAATTCAAATCCGACGGTTTTTGCCACGACGAAATGTACACGGATGCGGAGATCAAATTTTTGTGCGGTGACACGTGTCAAATGTGCTGACGTGGCAGCGAAATCGGATTTTTATGTGTATATTTGAAATGAAATTTTGCATTTTTCAAGTCTAAACACGGTGTATTTTGAAGCCACGCCCATTTTTCTGTGCCCTGGGGAAAATTTTGCATTTTTTGACACCAAACACGGTGTATTTTGAAGCCCCGCCCCTTTTTCTGTGCCTTCTGCGCAATTTTGCATTTTTTGACACCAAACACGGTGTATTTTGAAGCCCCGCCCATTTTTCTGTGCCCTCTGCGAAATTTTGCATTTTTTGACACCAAACACGGTGTATTTTGAAGCCCCGCCCATTTTTCTGTGCCCTCTGCGAAATTTTGCATTTTTTGACACCAAACACGGTGTATTTTGAAGCCCCGCCCATTTTTCTGTGCCCTCTGCGAAATTTTGCATTTTTTGACACCAAACACGGTGTATTTTGAAGCCCCGCCCATTTTTCTGTGCCCTCTGCGAAATTTTGCATTTTTTTGACACCAAACACGGTGTATTTTGAAGCCACGCCCATTTTTCTGTGCCCTGGGGAAAATTTTGCATTTTTTGACACCAAACACGGTGTATTTTGAAGCCCCGCCCCTTTTTCTGTGCCTTCTGCGCAATTTTGCATTTTTTGACACCAAACACGGTGTATTTTGAAGCCCCGCCCATTTTTCTGTGCCCTCTGCGAAATTTTGCATTTTTTGACACCAAACACGGTGTATTTTGAAGCCCCGCCCATTTTTCTGTGCCCTCTGCGAAATTTTGCATTTTCTGACACCAAACACGGTGTATTTTGAAGCCACGCCCATTTTTCTGTGCCCTCTGCGAAATTCCGCATTTTTTGACGTCAAACATGTCCAGGACAGATAAAAATTTGAATTTCTGATTTTTGCCGCCTAAAATAGTACTGCGTTATTGCGGAGCTTCGTAGTTTTTGAGAAATTTAGAGGTTTTTCAGCATTGCTCATATTATTAAAGGATATCACAGAAGGTAATCTGAGCAATGCTGAAAAACCTCTAAATTTCTCAAAAACTACGAAGCTCCGCAATAACGTAGCGGCAAAAAATCAGAAATTCAAATTTTTATCTGTCCTGGGCATGTTTGGTGTCAAAAAATGCAAAATTTCGCAGAGGGCACAGAAAAATGGGCGTGGCTTCAAAATACACCGTGTTCGGTGTCAAAATACTCCAAAAAGTGAAAAATTTATGTACAACTTCAAATCAAATTCGACAAACACTTAGCACAACTTTGCCGGCCTCTCTCAATCCCGACATATAGGCTCCAGTCATAGTTTGTGGCTCGGAGGCGATTGTGTGCTCGCCGGCGAAAAACAATTTATCCGAAATTGATTCCTTCAACTTATTGTAAGTCTGATCGCCGGCGGTGTTGAAGGGAACAAATGTGTAGGACATTCCAATGTAGGGATCTGCGCCCCAATGAGAAACCATATGGCCAAGTGGCACGATTTTCTGTGAGGAAAAGGAAATTTTGAGGGTTTTGGGGTGAAAATTCGGTGTTTTCGAGTCAAAAATCGAGTTTTTCAGGGAAAAATAGCCTAGAAATGTGCAAAAATCGAAAATTATTCAGAAAATTTGAAAAATTTTGGCGCCAAAATTTCCCAAATTCCCCCCAGAACTCAAAAAATCTCATATTTCATATGAAAATGCTCCAAATTCCCTCCAGAACTCAAAAATTCACTCAAAATTCAAAAACCTATCAAATTTGATGTTAAAATGCTCCAAATTCCCTCCAGAACTCAAAAATTCACTCAAAAAATTCAAAAACCTATCGAATTTGATGTCAAAATGCTCCAAATTACCTCCAGAACTCAGAAATTCACTAAAAATTCATAAACCTATCAAATTCGATGTCAAAATTCCCCAAATTTCACCCAAAATCCAAAAATTCACTAAAAAATTCAAAAACCTATCAAATTTGATGTTAAAATGCTCCAAATTACCTCCAGAACTCAAAAAAATGCTCAAAATTCAAAAAACCTATCAAATTTGATGTCAAAATGCTCCAAATTACCTGCAGAACTCGACAATTCACTCAAAATTCCCCGAAATTTCACCCAAAACCCGCCAAATCTCACCTCCTTGGGAAACATCCTTCTCAAACATTCGACAAACATCCCAGCAACTTCTTCATCCGTTTTTTCGTTGACCAAATTCACGTGTTCCGCCGTCACATAGCTCATTAGCACAAAACTCTCCTCCTCTTCGCCCGCCCCATTTTTTCCGGTAAAATCGTAGAAAATATTGAAGAGACTACGGTCTTGTTTTCGTGTCGAGACCTTTCCGAAATATTCCGTTTTTTTGTCGCCAACATCGATTGATGACCAGAAACGACGATCAAAACGGACGGCGACCTGAAAGTAACAATTTAGGCATTGCTCATGTTAAACTATAGTGTTCCTTTAAATTGAAATTTTCGAAAGGCATTGCTCATGTTAAACTATACGAGGAGTGTTCCTTTAAATTGAAATTTTCAAAAGGCATTGCTCATGTTAAACTATACGAGGGGTGTTCCTTTAAATTGAAATATTTTGAGCATTACTCATGTTAAAGTACCGTATTCAGTAAATAGATCTGTTCCTTTAAAAACCCATATCAAATTTCGATTAAAAATCCGGATTTTTGATGATTGCTCATGTTAAACTCTCATTTTCCCGAAATTTTTGAGGATTGCTCATGTTAGATTTGAAAAAATGATTAAATCCTTTGGAAAATTATATTGCTCATGTTAAACTCTAATTTTCTAGAATTGCTCATATCAAACTGAAAAAAATTTCCAATTTTCAAACTTTTGAAGATTGCTCATGTTAAACTTCATTTCTTAGAACTTTTTAGATTATATTGAAATTAGTGGATTTTCAGGATTGCTCATATTAACTCGAAAATTATTAAATTTTTCAAGCATTGCTCAGATCAATTTTTGTCTAAAAATACCGAATTTCAGCTCAAAATTCGTCAAAAAACTCGATTTTCAGCCCAAAAATCTCACTTTTTCAATCAAACCAGCTCCCAAATCCAAAATAGCTTTGCGTTTTTCCTTGGGCAATGGCGGATGAAACATTTTCATCATATTCATTTTCAACACCGCCAAACTGCAAGTTACGATAACTTTATCGAATTCTTCGACTTCTCCCGTCTCCAAATGAATCTGAATCTTCTTTTTCGAATAATCGATCAGCTTGACAGGCGAATTTAGCCTAACTTCCAAATTTTTCGACAATTTCTCGATGATCATTTGCGCTCCATCGATAATCACGGCATGTTCGCCAGCAAAATTGCCATATTTCTCATTGTGATCAAATTCCTTGGCGGACAATTGGCCAACTTTGGCGCCACACGAGAATTCAAGATTTCCGAGGTGAAAATCGATGAGTTTCCTGAAGTCCTTGATCTTTTGCAGATCTTTCAAATTGGCAGCTTCGAGAAGATTTTTCGAAATCTCCTCGAACATTTCTTCGAGCGATTTGTCTTGCGCGTTTTTTTCCGTCGAAAATTTGTTGCGGATTGTGTCGAGCACGAAATTGTAGTGCAAATCGACTTGATCGTCCAGATTTTTTTGCGATTTTGTGAAGCATTTTCCGGTGGTTTCGTCGATTAATGGACAGAAGAAGTTCGAGTTACGGTATTTGATGTCGAGCTGCAAAAATCGCGCTTTTTTTTAGTCTAAACATGGAATATTTTGAGGCCACGCCCCTTTTTCTGTGCCCTCTGGGAAATTCTGCATTTTTTGACACCAAACACGGTGTATTCTGAAGCTCCGCCCATTTTTCTGTGCCCCCTGGGGAAATTCTGCATTTTTTGACACCAAACATGCCCAGGACACATAAAAATTTGAATTTCTGATTTTTGGTGCCAAAAATGGTACTGCGTTATTGCGGAGCTTCGTAGTTTTTGAAAAATTTAGGGATTTTCCAGGATTGCTCAGATTAACTTGAAAATTAGAGGATTTTTCAGGATTGCTCAGGTTAACTTGAAAATTAGAGGATTTTTCAAGATTTCTCAGATTAACTTGAAATTAGAGGATTTCTCAGCATTGCTCAGGTTAACTTGAAAATTAGAGGATTGCTCAGATTAACTCGAAAATTAGAGGATTGCTCAGATTAACTTGAAAATTAGAGGATTGCTCAGGTTAACTTGAAAAATAGAGGATTTCTCAGGATTGCTCAGGTTAACTTGAAAATCAGAGGATTTTTCAGCATTGCTCAGATTAACTTGAAAATTAGAGGATTTCTCAGGATTGCTCATATTAACTTGAAAATTAGAGGATTGCTCAGGTTAACTTGAAATTATAGGATTTTTAGCATTGCTCAGATTAACTTGAAATTAGAGGATTGCTCAGATTAATTTGAAAATTAGAGGTTTGCTCAGATTAACTTAAAAATTAGAGGATTTCTCAGCATTGCTCAGATTAACTTCAAAATACACCGTGTTTGGTGTCAAAAAATGCAGAATTTTTGGCTGCCGCATAGAAAAGTGGGCGTGGCTTCAAATTTCCCGCCCAAAAAATCTCACCTGCTCACAGAGCAACGTGATGGGATTATTGATATTTCCGACAATAATCTGGGCACCTCTTCCAACAGCGACTCCCAATGTTTTATCGTCGTTCATTCGGCCGCCACATCGATTTTGAGCCTCGAAAATTATTGGATCGATGCCAAGGTGTTGGAGGTGACGGGCGGCGCTGATTCCCGACAAACCGGCTCCGATTATGGCGACTTTCTGGAAGAAGAAGACTGATGTCTGCGTCTCTAACCTTCTGTTAGAGTCTAGAAGACTCTAGATGTCTGGTGTCTCTAACTTTCTCGTGATCTATAGTCGAGTTAGAGAAACCAGACAGCTAGAGCATTTTCTAAGGTTAGAGACGCAGAGAGGTCAGACAGCCTCTCTAGCTCGAGCGTAGCGAGTGTGAATCGCAACTCTCTGCGTCTCTAACATTCTGATAGTCTCTAGCTGTCTGACCCGCCCCTCTGCGTCTCTGACTTTAGAACATACTCTGGCCGTCTAATCTCTATGCGTCTCTAGCTCAGCAGTCTCTAGAAGGCTCTAGTAGTTTTCCCTCTCTGCGAATCAAAACTTTGTAGCCAGAGAGGGAAGTTATAGACACAGAGAGATCAGACAGCTAGAGATTACTAGAGTGTTAGAGACGCAGAGGGACGTCAGAAGAACTCAAAATTCGAGCGGAGCGAGTGTAAACCGCAAGCTTCCGCGTCAGCGGCCAAATTCTCTGCGTCTCTAACCTTCTAGTAGACTCTAGCTGTCTGACCTCTCTGCGTCTCTAACCTCCCGGGTTTTCATCCTAATATTGCATTTTTTCAGATATTTCGAGTCTAGAACCAAACTTTCAGACTTTTCTATTAAAATTTACCGATTTTCAGCCATTTTTAACTGAAAATCACAAAAATGTGATATTTTTATGTTTTTCTGAACATTTTCCATCAAAAAATCATGAAAATTTCGAATTTTCAGAGCTTTTGAATGAAATTCTGATACTTCCAGGAACTTTCGATGGTTTTCAGCATGAAATTCGAGATTTTCAGATTTTCGAGGTCTAGAAACACATTTTCAGACTTTTTTCATATTGTGCAGGCTGAAATTAGAGTTTTGCTGATATTTCAAGTCTAAAATCAAATTTTCAGCAATTTCAAAGGTATTTCCAAGGTTTTTCAGCTTATTTTCAGATTTTTGAGCTCTAGAACCAAATTTTCAGCAATTTTTCAGATTTTTGAGCTCTAGAATCAAATTTTCAGCAATTTTTAAGGCATTTCCAAGGTTTTTCAGCCTGATTTCAGATTTTTGAGGTCTAGAATCAAATTTTCAGCAATTTTAACGGTATTTTCAATGTTTTTCAGCGTATTTTTAGAATTTTGAGGTCTTTAATTGAATTTTCAGCAATTTTCAGATTTTTGAGGTCTAGAATCAAATTTTCAGCAATTTTCAAGGTATTTTCAAAGGTTTTCAGCATTTTTCAGATTTTTGAGGTCTAGAATTGAATTTTCAGCAATTTTAAAGGTTTTTCAGCCTATTTTTAGAATTTTGAGGTCTAGAATTGAATTTTCAGCATTTTTCAGATTTTTGAGGTCTAGAATCACATTTTCAGCAATTTTTAAGGTATTCCCAAGGTTTTTCAGCCTATTTTTAGAATTTTGAGGTCTAGAATTGAATTTTCAGCAATTTTTTCAGGGATCAAAATTTAAAAAAACCCACCATCGGTTTCAAATCCAAATTCTTCAATCGAAAATCAAAAGCTCCATAATTAACAACTCCTTTCACCGTCAAAAATCGCAAAACCCTTCCAATTAAATATTCCAAAATAAAAATCCTTGCATGTCCTCTAACAATAATTTGCATCTCAACCATTTTCTCCGTAATTTCTTCAAACGGATTCAAAATCCACATGGCAATAATTGTATTTCTGACTTGTAAATAATATATCGATTTTTTATCCACCGCCTCATTTTCATCAGCAAATTGTGAGAATGCGAGTTTTTCATCGGCTTCCATAAATTCCGGATGAACAATATTTGCAATCACATCAGTGTAGGGAACATAGAACATATTCATCACATTTTTCGCGCATTTTCGCGGAGTTTTTAGGAGATCTGGTGACATTTGACACGTCACATCGAATCCCGCACTTCTTGTCACGTAGTTTTGAGCCAGGAGTGCGTGAGCCACGGAATTTTGGAGTAATGGCGGGTAGCCGTTGTTTTTTTGATACCATTTGGCGTCGGAGCGGATTTGAGATATGGCCTGTGAAAAAATGGGGGATTTTTCAGGTTTTGGGGAAAAATGAGGGGTTTTAGCCAAATATTTGATTTTTTCAGATTTTTCTTCGAATTTTCAGGCTATTTTTAGCAAGTTTTAAGAATTTTGACTAAAAATCAGCATTTTCAGCAAATTTCCATTTTTCTAGTCAAAAAATCATGAAAATCCCGAATTTTCAAGGCTTTTGACTGAAATTCTGATACTTCCAGGAACTTTCAAGGGTTTTCAGCATGAAATTCGAGATTTTCAGATTTTTGAAGTCTAGAACCAAATTTTCAGGTTTTTTCATTCAAATTCAACGATATTCAGTAATTTTCAACTGAAAATCACAAAAATGTGATATTTTCATGTTTTTCTGAACATTTTCCATTAAAAAATCATTAAAATTTCGAATTTTCAGAGCTTTCAAATGAAATTTTGATATTTCCAGGAACTTTCAAGGGTTTTCAGCATGAAATTCGAGATTTTCAGATTTTTGAGGTCTAGAAACACATTTTCAGACTTTTTTTCATATTTTTAGGCTGAAATTAGAGTTTTGCTGATATTTCAAGTCTAGAATCAAATTTTCAGCAATTTTCAAGGTATTTTCAAGGTTTTTCAGCATATTTTTAGAATTTTAAGGTCTAAAATTACATTTTCAGACTTTTCTATTAAAATTTTCTGATTTTCAGCAATTTTTAACTGAAAAATGGAAAAATTTGAACTAAAACCCGCATTTCCAGCAAATTTTCATTTTTCTAGTCAAAAAAATCATGAAAATTCCGAATTTTCAAGGATTTTGATTGAAATTCTGATACTTCCAGGAACTTTCAAAGGTTTTCAGCATGAAATTCGAGATTTTCAGATTTTTGAGGTCTAGAACCAAATTTTCAGACTTTATTTGAGGAAAATCTGAAAATTTTCAGCAATTTTAAGAAGGATTCAAGGTTTTTAAGCCTGAAATAAGACATTTTCAGCATTTCCAGTCAAAAAAACTCACACTCCACTCAATAAAACTCTCACAACCATTCGGACAACAATAATCAGCGATTTGTCTCGCTGTCAAAGTCTCTGTCGTCTCCAATCTCTCGTATTTTTCGCATTTTTGACATCGGATATAGTAAGGCAAAAATTGGCTCTGAAATGAAAAATTATCGATTTTTCAGCCGGATTTTCTTACATTAATAAATCTCTTGACATATTGATCACTTCTCGCTGCAAATTGTCCATCAATCGACTTCTTTTTCCACTCAAAAAACTGATTTTCGTAGTCTTTTCCGCGAAATAACAGATGAAAACAGGATATACAACAAGCCTCGGTGGAGCTAATCGAATGCCCATTTTCGACAGTTTTTCGACAATTATCCGATAAATTCAGCACACAACAATCGAATAGTGTTCCGAGTAAACTCGAAGAAACCGATCTGCTTCGCGCTTTTTGTCGTTTACGCGGTGAATTTTCGGGGTTTTCTGAGGAATTTGCTGCGGCTGCTGCTGCTGCTCGAATTGGTCGAGTTCGCGTAAATACTTGCTCCTCTTCTTCTTCTTCTTCATCTATTGGCTCGATTTTCGGTTTCAGCAACCCCAAATGCCCTCGTTTCATCCTGTTTTACTGGAAAAACACGTTTAAAAGTGTGAAATCGAAAAAAAATAAAAATTTTTGAAAACGCCGCGAGAGAGAGTGTGCGAAACGAGGAGACGCAGAGTGTGCGGTGGGGCGAACTTGCATTCTTACTTTTGTTTTTTTGGGGGGGGGGTTGAAATTTTGGGTTTTTAAGCAAAGGGGGGGGGGGTAAAAGATTGAATAGTTTTCAAATTGATACAAAGGTTTACTATTTGAAATTTGCATTAGAGCGCACTAGCAGCAAGCACGCTCTATTGAGAATTTTTGAAAATTGTTAAAATTTAAAATTTTCAGAACAGCATCTTTGCTAGTTCTCAATCTCAATCTCCAAAACTGCAAGCATCTGAATCGTCTGAAAATCTCGAATACAATGCGCCAAATCGATTTGTTCGAATCGGGAATTCTGAATTTTTTTTCTGAAGAGCAAGATAATAAATTGTTTTTATGTAAAGAAAATTCTTGATAATTTGGACTTAAACACAACCAGCCAAACCATAATCTTGCATATTTTGCACATCAAAATATGTCATATGATCATTGGGCTCCGCGTCCAAATTCCGGCTGCTGCAATACAATCCGTCGGCTTCCGCGCACAATTTGTAACTCGAGCCAACAGTCATATTGTTGTTGTACCTGAAACGGTTAACGTAACTTTTCCGCGACGCGGAAGCTGTCCGCGCGGAACTCACCAGACTTCAGTGCGATGATGGAACAGCTCGTCTTTTCCCTCCATCGGCGGAATGTGCGGAACCGGATCGCGATGATGAACGACGCGGAACGAGTAGGGGAAGGTGGCGTCGTGCCACGTGGCATACGCATAGTCGCCGGTTCGCGGTTGACCCAATGTGACTAATTTGATGTTTTCCGGTTTGAAGAGACCGATTTGGACGAGATGCGAGGCGGCGATTGAGGCCATTGAACCGCCCAATGAGTGACCGGTTATCTGGAGGAAAATCATGACTAGGCATTGCTCCTTGACAGCTAAATGCAGAAGTCAAGGGTCGGCTGCTTGACTAAAATAAGAGCCCTCAAGCAGCCAACCCTTCGCAATTAAACCTAGATGTCTAGGCGTCGCTCTTTGACAGCTAAATGCAGGAGTCAAGGGTCGGCTGCTTGACTAGAATGAGAGCCCCCAAGCAGCAAACCCTTGACAACCTGGTTGTCAAGGCACCGCTCCTAGACAGCCTAAGCTGTCTCAAAGGTCGGCTGCTTGACTAGAATAAGAGCCCTCTAGCAGCCAACCCTTAACAACTAAACCTGGATGTCTAGGCACCACTCCTCGACAGCCTAATATATCTCAAGGGTCGGCTGCTTGACTAAAATGAGAGCCCTCTAGCAGCCAACCCTTGGCAATTAAACCTAGATGTCTAGGCACCGCTCCTTTACTGCTAAATGCAGGTGCCAAGGGTCGGCTGCTTGACTAAAATGAGAGCCCTCAAGCAGCCAACCCTTCGCAATTAAACCTGGATGTCTAGGCGTCGCTCCTTGACAGCCTAAGATGTCTCAAGGGTCCGCAAGCTTCCTCTACTCACCCACAACTCAAAATCCCCATACATATACTTCAATTTCCGCATCTCCTGTTGCAATCCGCCATTCCAAACAAAAAAGAAGGCATCGTAAAAATAGCCAAAAATATTGCCAGCCGCTCCCAAACTCTTTTTCCCGCCAAAAAAGTCGAGAATCTCATCGGTCATTTGAATGGCGCCTTCGGTTCCGCGAAAAGTCAAAACCAGAACTTTTTGAGTGACGTCAAAGGCGGTGAAGGCGAAACAATTGGATTGTGGGCCGATTGCTGAGCAGTTGACGGAAAATGTCGAGGAGACGCGCATTGTTGACATTTTATTGCTGGAAAGGGTTGGCTACTTGACAGCTATGCAGGGGGGGTCAAGGGTTGGCTCCTTGAGAAGTCTCAGAGTCCTCTAGCAGCCGCCCCTTGACAACTTACTCAAAACACTTCTGCGGATCGTCCCTGAAAGCAGCACACGTCGTCAAAAACACCTTTTCCCTCACAAATCCATCATCATAGGCGTGCGATTTGTCGGGTAAAGTGGGGCAGTTTAGCGATTTTTTGATGACGGTTAGACAGGGTGAAAATGCGCACATTTTGACATCGGCACACCAACTGGAAAGATTTTTGAGTTTTCCTAACTTCAGGTGCATTCAAAAATCTTTTTCCTATGTTTTAGGGCTTTAGCAACATTTTAAGGGACTTCAGGTAGGATTTAAATAAGCTCTTAAGGATTTTAAGAAGATTTAGGGCTTTAAAACCTTAAATAAACTTTTAAGAACGCCTTAAAAATCCCATTTCTTAGAGAAGTTATCCTTAAACTTCCCTAAAGCCCCTTAAGGTCTCCCCAATTCCCCCCAAATCACTCACTGTTTCCCACTATCCAAACATTTTTCGCACGACGTTTCGCAGTTAGCCAAACTCAAAACCCCGGCAAAAATTGCCCAGAAAATCATTTTCTTCATTTTTCGAAGGAAACACGTGTATTTTCCTTTTATCAAAAACATAAAAAATTTTGCTGATAAACTTTGAAAAAAAAATTCAGGGTACGAAATACGAAGTTATGCCGCGTGCGGCTGTGCGTCGCGGTTTTTCAACGTGGCTCGAAAATTCGAAAAAACCAATTTATGGAAATTCAAGCAGTCGCAGACATTGGAATAGTAACAGTTCCAGCTGGTTGAACAGCAGCAAATGCAGCTTGCGCATCAGTTGCGTCAGCTGGAGCCGGAGCAAAATGAATCACCAATTTATCCTCTTTTGGTGCACCGGCTGTACGTGTTATAACAATATCTTTCGAGCCGGATGGATCGACGAAACCAAACACTGGTGTGATACGATATTCATTATTATTCGATGATTTGATCTGGGTGAATCAAGTTAGACTAACTAAGTAAAGTCCTTCTATCTCACCTTGAAGATCAATTTGTCGGCTCCACCATTCACCAATTTGTGGGTGGATGCGCCTCCGGCAGCTGGAACTGTACATGCTGGTGGATCGGCAGTCAACGACATTCTCTAGAGCAAAATATACCGTGATGGTGAAACACAACTCACTCAGCCCCCTCATTTTATACCAGTTGCCACGTCACACTCAATGCTACGTCATAGATTTTCACGTGAGATAAGGGGCGTCTCTCATCTTCACAGTGTATAATATTTTTCTCTGCATGTACAGTCCCAGCTTGGTGAATGGTGGAGCCGACTAATTGATCTTCAAGGTGAGTTAGAAGCAGTATAGGCTATACTGTAGTCTAACTATGCAGATCTGCTTGAATTTCATCCAAAAACATTCTGTTTTTCATTCGAAAAAACACTTTGGAAGAAGCCAAAAATCACAGAAATATAGTTTTTTTTAAATGAAAAATTAAACTTTTATCAAATTTTTCTCTAGTATTTAAGAGAGCCTCAAAATAACACAATAGAACAAGCAAAAATGAAGATTCTATTGTTGTTCGCATGCTGTATCACGGTATCCTGCTATACTGGATCAGATAGTGATGAAGAGTGTCGAGATGAAGAAGCACGAGAGCACAGAAAACATGAACATCCACGTGAATATGAATGTCCGGCTGGATTCACATTGTTCAACAGAGCTGTTCCATGGTGTTTGCAGGTAATCAATACGACCGCGACGCACAGCCGCACGCGGCTAAAATGCGGGAAAGCGGAGTGTTGTAGTACCTTAGCCACATGTTTTTGCAACCGATGTGATTATCGATCCATTGTACTCACAAATCAATGGTTTTTCATTGACTGTTGGTGGACGAAGAAAACATCGATGTATGGGAATTCCGGACTACTCTCATGATAGTCCATGCACAGTTGAGGCAGTGAGTCAAAGAATTGTTGTTGTCAACGCGGAGTCTCGTTGTTTAATTTGCAGACATTCCGATTCCCAGACAATCACACAAATCCGGCTTTCACCATTGCTAGTTATCACGATGGTCAACCAGATTCACGACAAACAAAAATCAAGTAACTTGTGTTTTGTAAAGTTTTAACTTCCACACTTTTAATTCATTTTCAGCGGAAAATTCTACATTGAGGATTGTCTGACGATTTACGTCACCAAGGGAACTGCATGGGATAAAAGATATAATGATATTTTTGGCGATTTTGCGGTTTCGCCGCTTGACGCTAGTGAAATGTTTCAAAGTCGCGGGGCACTTTGTGGAGTTGCTGCCACGTGGAAATTTTTGTGACTTTGTTTAACAAAGTTGGTTATTTTTAAATGAAATATTTGCAATCGAATTTTGAGCTTCTTCAACAATAATATTTTTTTTTTTCAAAAAAAAAATATCAAATTTTTTCACGACACACTCTTTTCGCTGGAACTTCTTCTAATGAAAGTTGTCGTAAAAGTGTCTGAATATTTCCCGAAATATGCGAAATTTCGTTAGTCATTAAGTGTTGCATGCGATATCGTGCATTTTTTGACTGAAAATTCAAAAAATTTTGAGATGAAAAAGCCCCCAAAAAACCAACATTTTCGATGTGTTTCTCAAGATTTTCGAATATTTTCCTTTGCTCAACCGAATCTCCACAATATTCCAGATGTTCCGTGTATTTCTCGATCAACTGATTTTGCATATTCACAAAACTTTCAAATCTCGCAAAATCAATAATCTTCAAATTTTCCTCGTTTTTCTGGCGAATCACATTTTGCATGGATAAACTTTGCATTTTGACGAGAATCGGCGAAAAATCGATAATCTCATGCGACATTTTCGAATGTTTTCGCAATGCACAAGTTGAGCATAAAGCTGATGAGATAAGCTGCTCCAAACCTTCCAGGGTTTTAGGTGGAGTGCAAGTTGAGCAAATGTTCAGACTGAAAAATCAATTTTACTTTGTTAGGTAAGAAATTTTGCAATAAAAACCAACTTTTTCTCAACATCCATCACTTCACAATTTTCTTCTGAACATTTGTATTGTTTCGTGGTAATTTGTGGCTGAAAATTTCAGATTTTCATCGGTATTTAAAAAATGCTCACCTTGCAAACTGCACAGGATTCCAATCCATCTAGAAATCTGAAAATACTTGAAGGTAAACTTTTGTTTTTGAAAATCAAAAACTAACCTTTCCAATATACAAGCGGAACAGACAAAATGACCGCATTCGATTGATTGCAAACTGTTTTTACCGCAAGTTACACAAGGTTTGATGTTTTCTGGAACAACGGCGGTTGAAGTACAAGGCGTCGGTAGAGGAAGAATGCGAGCGGAGAATATTGACTCCGCATCCGCGACGATTTGTTCCCAAGAAGACACAACGGCGGTTGGAGTACAAGGCGTCGGTAGAGGAAGAACGCGAGCGGAGAACATTGACTCCGCATCCGCAACGATTTGTTCCCAAGAAGACATGAATATCTGAAGTTTTTACTGGAAAAAACACGTTTGAAAACGAAAAAAAAACAAAAATTGAATTTTTTTTTGGTGGCGTGGCCGAGGAACCGATTCGGCCATGTAGTTCTCGCGGAGTGTTGTTGTCGCAAAAATCATTATTTTTTTTCGTTTTTGGCTGGAAAAAGCGGGTTCCGATGCTCCGGACTCCTGCAGCAACCACAAATTCGCCAGAAATAACAATTTTACGCACCGTGCGTGAAACATGCGGAGATTGCAGTGAGTTTTCCACATTTTTTTCAAAAATATTTTAAAAAATGTATTTTTTCAGACAGCCACGTGGCAGAATCTCAATTATCATTGCTTGGATGTGGTCATTCGGTCTGTCATAATTGCATAAATATCAGGTAAATTTCTCCCGCGAAAAATTTTGAATTTAAATTTCAAATTTCAAATTTTTCGCAGAGCTCGCGCAGGTTTGCTTCTCTGTGATATTTGTGTGTTGCGGCCGAAAGTTGAGAAAAATCGATATAAATGTTCGGAAGAGAATTGCGAATCAATGGATATTAAGCAAAAGTTGGTTGAAATTTTGAAAGCTCAATGAAAATCTGGTTTAAATTTGATTTCAGCCTGAACATTTGCTCAACTTGCACGCCATCAAAAACCTTGGAAGGTTTCGATCAACTTTTTGCCGCAGCAATTTGCTCAACTTGCGCAATGCGAAAACATTTGAAAAATTCGCACGAAATTATTGATTTCTGTGCGGTTTATGCGAAATTCCAAAGTTTTTCAATGCGAAAAATTTTGGAGGAAAAAACCGATGAAAATTTGCAAATTTGCAATGTTGATTTCGATAATTTTGAAGATCTCAAAAATCGCGAACGTCGTGTGAGTTTTGAAGACTAATATGAGCAATACCTGAAATTTTTTCAGCTCCTCGAGAAATGCGTGGAAAATCTGGAAAACTGCGAATGCCCCACACAACAGCAGAATTTCTTCTTGAAAATGGAGGAATTTTTCGAAAGCGTAGGTTCCCCCAGTCTATAAAATCTTTAAAAAAAACAAATTTTCAGTCGCGAATTGCGCGAACTCGAATGCATCAAGTTATGTCGAAGGCGAATGAGAAGATCTCGCAGAATATCCACAAGTTTTGGCGGGAAAATTTCCAGGAAGGCGCTTGATGGAAAAAAAAATTCAAAGAAAAATGTGATATTTGTATAGAGAATAAGTAGATGTATAATATTTTTAATGATAAAGTTTTACCGAATTGAAAAATTCAATTTTCAACGTGAAAAAATTCGTGAACCCAATTTTTTTCGATTTCATTTCATTTCCCTCCCTAAAAATCACTCATTCCTAATTCAAAAATGAAGCTGATTCTAATATTCATATTCCTAATTTCATCAATGATTTTTCAAATCCAATCAATGCCAGAATGTTCGCCACAACCAAGAAATGTTCAATTGAAAAAAGAGCCTGTTTTGTATCTTTTCCATATTGGCTTCAAAGATATGACTAATAATAAGGCAAAAATATTAAAATTATTGGCTGTAATTAAGCAAATCGCATGTGAATTACCCAAAAATGATGCAATTTTCTATGGAGTTTCGTATTATTTATTCGACTATCTAAATAATGATAAAAATAATGGATATACCTTCGACGAGTTTCAAAAAGGATTAAATGACATTGAATCCAAAGCTAAGGGTGAAGGAACAATTGAACATAACTATTTCTATTGGGGGACATGTGGATATAAACCTTTTATCGAGAAAATATCATTATTTGATAGATATAAAAGGGTTGAACTTATTTGGAATTTGGATCCTGAATTTGGTCTTGATTGTTATCAAGAATTCAAAAATTTGGGCCTTGACAAGAATAAATATGGATTCAATGCTGTTTCATTGGCTGCAGCGAAACCGGATGGGATTGATAATGTTTTTTGGGTGAAAAATGGAGAAGGGATTGATGTTCAGAGTGAGTTTGAGCAATTTTGAAATCCTCTGTGTCGAGCGGAGCGAGTGTAAACCGCAAGCTTCCGCGTAGCGGCGCTATCTTCCGCTTCAGCGGCCAAGTTAGACTAACTCTTCACGTTAGCCCAACGTGGCCGCTAAAGCGGAAGATAGTGCCGCTGACGCGGAAGCTTGCGGTTAACACTAGCTAGAAGTCAACGCACCGCTGCTTGACAGGCTTGTAAACCGCAAGCTTCCGCGTAGCGGCGCTATCTTCCGCTTCAGCGGCCAAGTTAGACTAACTCTTCAGGTTAGCCCAACGTGACCGCTAAAACGGAAGATAGTGCCGCTGCGCGGAAGCTTGCGGTTAACAGAAGTCAAGGGACCGCTGCTTGACAGGCTTGTAAACCGCAAGCTTCCGCGTAGCGGCACTATCTTCCGCTTCAGCGGCCAAGTTAGACTAACACTTCACATTAGCCCAACGTGGCCGCTAAAGCGGTAGATAGTGCCGCTGACGCGGAAGCTTGCGGTTAACACTAGCTAGAAGTCAAGGCACCGCTGCTTAACAGGGTTGTAAACCGCAAGCTTCCGCGTAGCGGCACTATCTTCCGCTTCAGCGGCCAAGTTAGACTAACACTTCACATTAGCCCAACGTGGCCGCTAAAGCGGTAGATAGTGCCGCTGACGCGGAAGCTTGCGGTTAACACTAGCTAGAAGTCAAGGCACCGCTGCTTGACAGGCTTGTAAACCGCAAGCTTCCGCGTAGCGGCACTATCTTCCGCTTCAGCGGCCAAGTTAGACTAACTCTTCACATTAGCCCAACGTGACCGCTAAAGCGGAAGATAGTGCCGCTGACGCGGAAGCTTGCGGTTAACACTAGCTAGAAGTCAAGGCACCGCTGCTTGACAGGCTTGTAAACCGCAAGCTTCCGCGTAGCGGCACTATCTTTCGCTTCAGCGGCCCTAGTTAGACTAACTCTTCACGTTAGCCCAAGGTAGCCGCTAAAGCGGAAGATAGTGCCGCTGACGCGGAAGCTTGCGGTTAACACTAGCTAGAAGTCAAGGCACCGCTGCTTGACAGGCTTGTAAACCGCAAGCTTCCGCGTAGCGGCACTATCTTCCGCTTCAGCGGCCAACTTAGCCCAATGTGGCCGCTACGCGGAATTTTCCGGTTCACACTCGCAAAAATAATTTCATGCCTGCAGATCCCAACAAAACTGAAACTATTTCAAAATTGGCCATAAAATTTGTGGATAAAATGGATGTTTATTCCTTACCAACAACTTCTACACTTCCACCTTCAACTCCACCTCCACCTACAGAATCAGAATTCGAACTAGTTCAAGCTGTCCGAATTCGAAATGATCTACTCCCAGAAATTCCCGAACAACCCTATCCAACCTATATTTTCCTAGTTCATTTGTCACTTGCAATCGTCATTTTTCATATAATCGTAACTTTTCCGGTGCATTGTTATTATCATTATGGAAATCTTCGACGTTATATTAATCCGGATTATCGACCAGCTGATTTTTTTGGATGGAGAAATTATTGATTTTTATAATAAAATTGTTTTTGGCGTAAACTACAAGCTTCCCAAGTATTTTTTATGTATTACAAAACAAAAAGAAAGTTATTTTCTTCTTTTTCTCGAACTTTTCGGTTCAAGCATCGATCTTTCCTCTTTTCCACCTCCACTTCCCGTAATTTCTTCCTTCGATTTTCTTGGCTTATTCTTTCTTCTCGTGCTCTTCTGCTCAGCCATCGATCGTTCCTCTCTCCCACCCGTCAATTCTTCAGGCACACCGCGATTCGGCAAACGCGGGCCGCGTTTTCGCGTGCTCTTCTGCTCGGCAAACGACAAATCTTCGCGAGATCGCAAGTCTCGCGCAAATTTTTGTTGATGCGGTAAGAGTGTGGATCGACGCGTCTTGTTTTGATTGACTTTTTCGAATGACAGACTTTTTTCGCAGGCTGGCAGGATTAGGAGTTGTTTTGGTGTGGTGGCGGGTTTGGTGCAGAGGGTGAGGAGAGCGAAACGGCGGGAATTCGATTCGGCGACTCTGGAAAATTGGAGAAGTTAGACAGCTAGAGAGCCAGAGAGTGTTAGAGACGCAGGGGGAACTACACTTGAGCCGCAAACCCGGAAGACAGCTAGAGAGTATAGGATTTTGAGAGAACGCAGAGATACTAGAAGACTAGAGACGCAGAGAGTTACACACTTAGTGAGAGAATATAGGGTTTTTGGAGAGTGCAGAGAAGCTAGACGGTTAGAGACGCATAGGGTTTTGGGAGAGTGCAGAGAAGCTAGAAGGATAGAGACGCAGAGAGTTACACACTTAGTGAGAGAATATAGGGTTTTGGGAGAGCGCAGAGAGTCTAGAAGGCTAGAGACGTAGAGGGAGCAAACAGTGTCAGACAGCCAGAGAGCATAAGGGTAGAGACGCAGAGGAATTTACACTCGCTCCGCTCGAGCCGCTAACGCGGAAGATTCCGGGGCGCTTCGCGCAAGACAGCTAGAGAGCATAGGATTTTGGAGAGTGCATAGAAGCTAGAAGGCTACAAATAATTGTTCTTAAAGGTGCACAGGACATATTTTTTGGGTCTCACCACGATGTCCCTTTAAACTCATTGGGCTATCTTTGTGCCCAGAATTTTGAGCTCTACAAGATGAAACAATATGAAATTTTGACTCACTCAATGGCATTTCGATAATCTTCCGGCGATATACTTTTGCTGACAAGTTGATCGTTTGAGCGGCAAACTTGAGGGCTGCAAAAATTTTTTTGAAATTAGTTGAAAAATCCGTCCCCCCAAAAAAACTAGCAGCAAAAATATCATGGCAATTTCTCCACTGATTTCACAGGCGATCTCGTGGTGTAGTGGTTATCACATCTGTCTAACACACAGAAGGCCGGCGGTTCGAGCCCGCCCGAGATCATCGACTTTTTTTTTGTTTTTCTCGAGCGAAGCGAGGGTAAGTCCCTTAAGGTAAATCCCTTAACTCACACAAAAAGTGGTTGGAAATAGTCATCCTTTAGTGCTTCAATTCCCCGAAATCTCTTCTCCGGTGCAAATTGAAAGACACGTTTCAAAAATCCCAATTGATCTTCTTTTGCGCCAGGCAACAGTTTCAAGAGTCCCGAACCTTTTGAATATCTCATACAATCCGGCGGCAATCGGCAACTCTCCGGAGTTTTCATCGCTTTGAAGTCCGCCTCCGACGGACAACCAAAACATCGACAATAGAGCTTGAATTGATGTGCCGAGCATTTTCCGGGAAACAAGATCTGCCCCTTTTTGATCATCTCACCCACACAACATCCAGCCGACCAAACATCTACAGTCGAATCGTAGTCGGTGGATTTCAAGCACATCTCGGGCGGTCTGTAGAAGCGTGGAATTTGATACGATTCGCTTGGCTTGTTTTTGATGAAACATTTTGATGAGCCGAAATCGTTGATCTTAAGAGTTCCAGCGTCATGATCTACGAGGATGTTGGCGGGTTTCAAATCTCGATGGATGATCAGATGCTCTTCGAGATACTTGAGCCCGGCGAAGATTTGCCACGTGTATAATCGAATGTCCATTTCGTCTAGACCGGGGCCGATTGCGTTGGTGGGATTCAACGTTTTCAACACATCGGCTAGGGTTGTTGGCATGAAATCGAAGACATACGATTCGCAGACTTTCGAACCGTAATCGTGGCTGAACGCATATAGCATTTGAATGATATTCTTGTGTGGGGCACGTTCGCGACCGGTGAGAAAGATGAATTCGAAGTTGCGGTCGAATTTTTTGCGATCCACGTCGGGCCACGTTTTTTTGATTGCGATCTTCTTTTCGACGGGTTCTTTGAGAAGACCGCTGGAGAAAATTTCGAATTTTTTTCAAAGAAAATAATAATATTTTGTGAACAAAATATACAGTTTACTATTTTTGTGTAGAGACAATGGGAAATTGAGAGAGTGCAGACAGTTTTTTGTATTTTTTTGTGCGAAAAAACCTTCTAATTAAAAATTTGAATTTCATCAAAAATCGCGCAAAGTGCAGTGGAGCGCATTTGCCATTTTTGAGCAAAAATTTTGGATTTTCGGGGTTTTTAGATGTTTCCGGGGTCAAAAATTCACGTGGAATATGAATTTTGGGTCAGAAATTGGGATTTTCCTAGTCCCGGGCTCAAAATTCGTCAAAAATAAGCTCCTGGGCTCATTTTCGACGTATTTTAGCTCAAAATCCATCAAATTTCACGTCTGAAATTGCGGATTCTAAAAATTGTGCGAAAAAAATACAAAAAACTGTCTGCACTCTCTCAATTTCACATTGTCTCTACTCAAAAATAGTAAACTGTATATTTTTTTCGACGTTTTTCTTCTGCATAGGAAAAATATGTTTTTTTTTATCACAAAATATTATTCTGCATAAGCCTAGAATAACTTTTAGCGTTAAAAACACGGGATTTTTGCCTAATTTCCGGCCCGAAAATCCACCGTACTCACCGATAAACATTACTAAACACACCCGACGAATACAGTGAAATGTCCTCGATTTTCAACATCACTTTTTTCGAATCTGACGGCATCTCATAAGCCTCTTGTTCCACGTTTACACAATAAATGTTCATTTTTTCCATTTTGCGGTTTTTTAGTTTTTCAATCAATAAATACAAAAAATTTTCAAAAAGTGAGGGATTTTTGGTTTTCGCGGGCTTTTTATACAGGAGGCCGTGGCCTAGTTTTTTTGGTCACGTCACGCGCGAAAATTGAATTTTTGAATTTTAGATTTTTTTTTTCGAAAAAAAAAATTTCGAAAAATATTAAAAACGTGAACTTCACGTGACCAAAAAATAAAATTTAATTTTCGAAAATTTTTTCTCATTTCATTTCTAAATTTAGAATGGATGAGGAACCCGAGGGGCAATATGAATTGGTTGGACCAAGTGTGGTGAGTGCAGAGAAGCTAGACGGTTAGAGACGCAGAGGGGACTACACAGATGTAGCTAGAGGATATAGGCAAAGTGCAGTAGTTGCCATTTATAAGGCAAAAATTTTGGTTTCTAGAGGTTTCCACGGTGAAAAATCCACATGGATCATGAATTTTGGGTCAAAAATCGTGATTTTCTAGCTAATCGACCATTTCGGCTCATATTTTTCCTACAATAAGTAAAAAACCACCTAATTAAAAATTTGAATTTCATCAAAAATCGCGCAAAGTGCAATGGAGCGCATTTGCCACTTTTGAGCAAAAATTTGCGGATTTTCGGGGTTTTTAGAGGTTTCCGGGGTCAAAATTTGACGTGGAATATGAATTTTAGGTCAGAAATTGGGATTTTTCTAGTCCCGCGCTCAAAATTCGTCAAAAATAAGCTCCTGGGCCCATTTTCGACGTATTTTAGCTCAAAATCCATTAAATTTCACGTCTGAAATTGCGGATTCTGAAAATTTGCAGGCCAAACCACCGCCTCCACCACCACCAGCTCGCCTTCCATCAAAATCCACAATAACACCAGCCTACAGTACCACAAATTTCATCGCCGCCGCCGACGAAAAAACTTTCGTGTTGGCCTCGCCGATTTGGTTGAAAGTTCAACTCTTCGCCGCAATTCTCATGTTTGTCATCAGCGTTATTTTGACCGTCTTGGTGAGATTAAACTGAGCAATGTTTCGAAAATTTGGAAAAAATTCATTTTCAGGTTGTGATTGCCAACAATACACCAACTCATAAGAAACATTGAGAAAATGAATAATTTTTCTAGCCTTCTAGCTTCTCTGCACTCTCTCAAAACTCTATGCTCTCTAGCCTTCAATTTTTGATCAGAAAATCAGTTTTTTTTCAGATAACCCATCTTTTTTAGCTGGAAATTGGGATTGTTTGAGTCTAAGTAGGCTCCTGGACTCAAAAAACCCCGATTTTCAGCCAAAATTCAAAATTTGGGCATAGCTTCCGCTGAAATTCCAATCAAAAATTGATAAATCTCAAGTTTTTCAAGATTTTTGTCTTGAGAAACCTGAATTTTATCAATTTTTGGTTGGAAAATCAGAATTTTTTCGAATAAATTGATTTTTGGCTGAAATTTGGGATTTTTTGAGTCTAAGTAGGCTCCTGGACTCAAAAAACCCCAATTTTTAGCCAATTCAAATTTTTCAAATTTTGGGCATAGCTTCTGCATCTCCGCTGAAATTCCAATCAAAAATTAAAAAAATTCAAGTTTTTCAAGATTTTCGTCTCGAGAAATCTGAATTTTATCAATTTTTGATTCTCTGGCTGGAAACTAGAGAAAAATTTACAAAATTTTTTTAAATTCAAAAAATCCACGTGGATTTTGTCTCCTGAATTTCGCTCAATTTTTTAGAATTAAAATTGTCCCAAATCTTTTTGTGCATCAAAAATCCGAAATCCAATTGATCCCAAACCGGAGCTAAACTAAAAAAGAGCCCAAGAGCAAAAAAGTGACAGTTTTTTGACAGGCCGGCAGGAGAAAAATCGGGAGAAAAACACAAACAAATCTTGTTTTTTTCCGGCGAGCCCTATAAAATGAGCCGCCACTGAGAAAATATAATATATCACTTTTGAGATTTGTTTATTTTAATCTGGGATATTTTCGAGAATATTTTGGATTCATTTTGAATTATGAGATTGAGGTGAGTTTAGGGGAGATTTCGCAACATTTTTTGATTTTTCTTCAATTTTCGTTCAAAATTTTGAAAATCAAATTTTCGCGCCAAATTCTTGATTTTGATACTTTTGAAATCGCAGAAGAAGAATCCACGTGGCATTTAGAGATTAGCAAAATCAACTGGAAAATTTGGCAAAAAAGTAGATCAAAAATCCACGTGGCTTTTTGCTTCACAAATCCACGTGGAAACTTCTAGAGTCCTAAAATCCACGTGGCAAATGAATCTAGATTTCGAATTCGAAAAATCAGAAATTTCGAGAGCACTAACAAGATCCACGTGGCAAATGTAGAGCTCACATTTTAGGGTTCAAAAATCCACGTGGCAAATCGATTAGACCAAATTTCGAGAGCATTAAGATCCACGTGGAAACTTCTAGAGTCCTAAAATCCACGTGGCAAATGAATATAGATTTCGGAACCTAAAAATCAGAAATTTCGAGAGCACTAACAAGATCCACGTGGCAAATTCTAGACTTCCTGAAAAAACCCGAACATTTTGCAGATCCCCCACAAAAGCCCTAGTTACTGTGGCCCTTTTGGGTTCTCTAACATTCGCCGACGATTCTTCAACATCCACTGAATCCTCATCAACACCATCGGAACTCGAGCTCGCACCACAAAACGATGACGTCATCTCGCCGCCCATAGTTTTGGCGAAGGATATGCGATCGCGAGCCTCTCGACTCGGCGCCTTCCAATCGATGGGTGGCGGCTATGGAAGTTATGGTCGAGGAGGTGGAGGTGGAGGTCCATTCGGTGGCTTCCAAGGTGGATACGGTCAAGGTGGATTCGGAGGCGGCGGAGATGGTGGATATGGCGGAGGTGGATACGGCGGGGGAGACGGCGGCTATGGCGGAGGATACGGAGGTGGAGGTGGTGGATATGGCGGGAACGGAGGCGATGGATATGGCGGATACGGAGGCGGTGGTTATGGGGGAATGGGCGGCGGACCAGGAGGCTACGGTATGGGAGGATATGGCGGAGGAGGTGGAGATGGTGGCTTCGGAGGCGGAGGTTATGGCGGAAACATGGGAGGAGGATATGGTGGAGGTGGATACGGTGGAATGGGCGGAGGTGGAGGATACGGAGGAGGTGGTTATGGAGGAGGAGGAGGAGATGGTGGATATGGACCTGGAGGCGGTTACGGAGGTGGTGGATATGGACCAGGAGGAGGATATGGAATGGGTGGAGGAGGTGGAGGAGGATGTCCGAATGGAGAATGTCGGGGAAGGAAGTGAGGAGAAGAAGAAGAAGCTCGTGATAATTGATTATTTATTTATTTATTGTTTTTTAGGGAGAATAAATCTTTCATGCAAACGAGAATTTTCCGGAAATATTTTTTCAGATAACCCAAATTTTAAGCTGAAAATTGGGATTGTTTGAGTCTAATTAGGCTCCTGAACTCAAAAAATCCCGATTTCCAGCCAAAATTCAAAATTTGGGCATAGCTTCCGCTGAAATTCCAATCAAAAATTGATAACACTCAAGTTTTTCAAGATTTCTGTCTCGAGAAACCTGAATTTTATCAATTTTTGGTTGGAAAATCAGAATTTTTTCAAATAAAATTTATTTTTGGCTAAAAGTTGTGATTTTTTGAGTCTAGGTAGGCTCCGGGACTCGAAAAATCCTAATTTTCAGCCAAAATTCAAAATTTTTTATTTATTGTTCCTGTGTTTTTTTTAGGGAGAATAAATCTTTCATGCAAACGAGAATTTTCCGGGAAAAATTGAAATTCAAATTCAAATTCAAATTCGCTACCAAAAAAAACCCTAGAGAAATTTTTGCAAAAAAAATCTTTCTGCAGGCCTGCTGCAGATCTGCAAAATTTTCAAAATCCCCCCCCCCAAAAAAAAAATTCCCATAAACACTCACAACTCTTCTTTCATACATATTTTCCACACTTCTCTTGTCGCAAATTCCTTTTCCAGCTTCATTTAATCCGAAAGATTGACGACGCCAATCCACCCAATAACATTGCGATTCCGTTTTTAGAGTAATTCGGGGAGTAAAACGAAAACTTTTGCCAACAAATTTGAAAAAAAAATAAAAATACATGCGCGGCAAATAAAATGCATTGTGTGCAATAGGAGAGTGTGTTTGCACACTTGTTGTCAACAACAGTACCTCTTGACGTCAATTTTTTTTTTGTCGTCCCAAAAGACAGCTTTTTGCAAAATTGACATTATTCCAGATGGTTTCGACTACTCGAAAACGAAGAAGAGAAAAAGTGCGAGGAATTTACGAAAAGAGAACTAAATTTGAAAATGAGGTAGCATTAAAATCAACGTTTTCCCATAATTTTTTGTTTTGCAGCCATCCACATCTTGGTTCAATCTTCCATTTGAAATGCGTGAGATGGTAATCGATGAAATGGATCCAAAAACACGATGTTTATTCTCACAATGTTCAAAAATCTGCGAAAATGAGGCGAAGAAATCGAGAAACTATATTTATGGCATTTATTTCTTTGAAATCGATAACCGCGCTTTTTTGTGCTTCAAATTCGACGCGGAAAATCATGGATGTCCAGATTATGGATATGAATTTCGAAGAAATGGAAGTCGTTCAACGATTATTACTTATAAAACATGTGTGATTGATGCGGAATCGAAAAATAATCGAGAATTATTGGAAGATATTAAAAGACCTGATGGATATTTTATAGAATTTGGAAAAGAGAAATGGACCAAAAAAGAGGCGGGGAAAATGGAGAATGTTGTTTTGAAATATTTGAAAGATACGCTTGAAACCTATAAAAATGCCATCAAAAGTTTCTCATTTAATGTAAGATTTTCAATTATTTTTTCTAATTTTATTTAAAATATTAAATTGCAGAATAAGAATACCTCTATCCACTCATTCAATGTCAAAAATCTCCGAAGACTTGAGTTTCTCTACGTGGATTGTATGGAGAAACAAGATTTGATTAAAGTCGGATTCATAAATATCGAGCAAGTCCTTCGAATTCATAAAATTCATGCAAGTTACACCAACTTGACATTTGATCAAATTCGAAATTTCAAAGGATATATGGCATGTGTGGCATGTGATGAATGCGATCCAAAAACCATCAAAAAATACTTTGAAATGTGGAAAAAGGGAGAAATTAATGATAATGTTGGTGGAATATTTATTCGAACTCCACATAACAACAATTTGAACGAAGATTATTATACGGAGAATTTGAATATTGGACAATTGAATAAGAAATTGACGATTGAACTTTTTGCACTTCTCAAAAATAACAATGTTTCGGAAAGTGCCTCATTTTTTCGTTATCCATCCAAAAAACACTTGGGAATTGCTCAATGTTATGTGATTTCCAATAGTTTTTGTATTTTTGTCATTTGATTTTTCTTGTTGTTTTTGTCATTTTGTTTTTGTCACTGAAGTTAAGAGATTTTCATTTTATTTTATTTCTGCACTGATTATTATACGCTGGAAATTTGCGGATTGAAATATTTACTTGTTTAAAATTTGAAATTATGAAAAATTCTGATTTTCTAATCAAAAATTGATAAAATTCAGGTTTCTCAAGACGAAAATCTTGAAAAACTTGAGTTTTATCAATTTTTGATTGGAAATTCAGCGGAGATGCGGAAGCTATGCCCAAATTTTGAATTTTGGCTGAAATTGGGATTTTTCAGATCTAAATGAGGATAGACTAAAAATCCCGCTTTTCGGCTAAAAATTCTGATTTTCCAATCAAAAATTGATAAAATTCAGGTTTTTCAAGACGAAATTCTTGAAAAACTTGAATTTTATCAATTTTTGATTGGAAATTCAGCGGAAGCTATGCCCAAATTTTGAATTTTGGCTAAAATTGGGATTTTTCAGATCTAAATGAGGTTAGGCTCAAAAAATTTTCAATTTTCAGCCAAAAATTAATTTATTTAAAAAAAAAATTGATCGAACAATGTGCTCAAAAATTCTGTCTCGACATAAAAAAATTTCTGAGAATAATAATCAAAAATGAACATTTTTCACAGGAAACACATATATTTTCCTCTGAAATTCCAGATTTCAAGGCTCAAAATTGATTTTTTCCAGTTGAAAATCCTGAACCCGATCCACAAAAATCAATAAAAAAAATGGAAAAAATCTCGTTTTTCAAACAAAAAAAAAGCATATTTGATCTACGCCACGAGCGCGTCAAAAATAAAAAAGAAAACCAGAAAAAATCAATTTTTTTTCGGAAATTTTCATTTTTCACGTGAAATTTCGATTTGTCATGTTGGCAAAAACGAATTCGACGTGGAATCTGGTTATTTTTGAATTTTTCAACGAGTGGAACTGATGAAAAGCTAAGTTTTCAAGGGTTTCCCACTAAAATCTCTAAAAATTCCACAAAATTCACCCAAAAATTCAAGAAGACTAGAGAAAGTCTGCGCTCATTTCCGCTGAGCAAAGTACCGCCTACCAGTCGTAAGAAACTTGCGATCATTCAAAATCAGAGATGATTTTGGGTGGGGATTTCTAGGAATCCCTTTGCTGAGGCCTGGGAAACGCCGTGATCCGGAATGATTTGGGTTTTGCGCATCGTTTATGATGTTTTCTTGGGTTGGCGGGTTGAAAATGTGGATTTTCCAGCCTTTTCAGAGCATTTTGGTGCATTTTCCATGATTTTTTTGCAGAGAGAGAGGATCTTTATTGGAATGTGCATGCGATTTTTGGACACACGTGGAGGAATCGACGAAAATTGGTATGATTTTAGTATTTTTCGAAAAATTTGAGGTCTTCTAGCGATTTGACAGGGAAATTAGGTGTGCCTTTAAGAATATTCTCGTTCAGCTTCCCTTTTTGAATGGAAATCGTGGAAAGTAACTAATTTTCAACGATTTTTCTGATTTTCCAATTAAAAATTGATAAAATTCAGGTTTCTCAAGACGAAACTCTTGAAAACCTTGAATTTTATCAATTTTTGATTGGAATTTCAGCGGAGATGCGGAAGCTATGCCCAAATTTTGAATTTCGGCTGAAAATTGGGGGTTTTCAGATCTAAATGAGGATAGACTAAAAATCCCGCTTTTCGGCTAAAAATTCTGATTTTCCAATCACAATTTGATAAAATTCAGGTTTTTCAAGACAAAAAACTTGAAAAACTTGAGTTTTATCAATTTTTGATTGGAATTTCAGCGGAAGCTATGCCAAAATTTTGAATTTCGGCTGAAAATTGGGATTTTTCAGATCTAAATGAGGATAGACTAAAAATCCCGCTTTTCGGCTAAAAATTCTGATTTTCCAATCAAAAATTGATAAAATTCAGGTTTTTCAAGACAAAAAACTTGAAAAACTTGAGTTTTATCAATTTTTGATTGGAATTTCAGCGGAAGCTATGCCCAAATTTTGAATTTTTGATTGAAAATTGGGATTTTCACTTTTGCTCCCTTCCCCAAAAAAAGTTGCTCTACAAAAATTGTCCTCCCTAATTTGTCTTTGTCCTCCTCCTCCTAATTACACATAATCCATCATTTTTGTCTCAAAAAATACATGCGCCTTTAAGAAATCGCACCGACAGACAGACAGGTGCCATCATCCTCCCGCTTTTTTCTTCGGTCAAGTATTAGAGACTTCTACCGCACATCTTTCTTATGTTTACCCTCCTCCTAATAAATATGTATGTGTTATTGTCAAGTGGATTGGGTACTTGAGTAAATTGTTGCAAAAACGGTTATTAAAAAAAAGAATACGGTATTCAAGGCGCAACTCAGAAAATGCACTGACAGCTAGCACGCGAGCCGGCAGACGGCCGTCCAATTCTGATACTAATTTGCCAGTTTGCTAGCTCGCAGACAGCGCCTGCTAGGTTCTGCCAGCTAGCAACCTCGCGGCGACCTGACAGAAACTAGCGGGTGCTGTCTGCGAGCTAGCAAATTGGCAAATTAGTATCAGAATTCGACGGCCGTCTGCCGGCTCGCGTGCTAGCTGTCAGGGCATTTTCCGAGAATACACTTCGCGTGGGTCTCGCAGCGCGCGTGTACTTCTCTCGGACAATTGCAATTTTTTTTGTTTTTTCCCCTTCGAAACAACAAAAACGTTGTTTAAAACATGAAAAACGATGATTTCGAGGATGAATGCAACGATTTAACGAAGCGGAAGATGATTCAATGTTGTGTTCGCCACTTTGGTGTGAAAATTTGGATGTTTTTGGTGTTAGAAGTGGAATTTCGGCTCCCATGACAGTTTGACTGCAAATATTTGTTGTTGATAAACTTTGGATGACCCAGAAAAAGTGATTTGTGTATTTCTCGAGGACAATAAAAATGCATTTTTTTGGGAAAAACGCCGCGAAACCAGTTTAATTAATCACGGAAGCAGGAACATTCATGAATATTCGATTTTTTGAATTTTGCAAAAATGTGTAGGTGCACTTTTGGCGAAAAATTTCCAAGAGATTTCGAACGAAAAATTAGTATAACAATACGTTTTGTCAAGTATGTGTTTCCTTTCGAAATCAATTGAATTTAACTTTTTGCATCTCTCATTTTATTTCTCAAGAGGTCAAAATGGCTTAATTGATGGGGAAGAGGCAAAGTTTTGAAGCACTTTGTTTGTAAATTTCGAAATTTTGACATTTTCTGCAAGTCTGGCACAGTTTTTTGTTCAAAAATCTGAATTATGCCATTCTGGCATACTTTTCAACAAAAATGTCTAGATTTTTGAACCACAATGTGGGCGGAGCCTAATTTTGCAAGTCTGACACAGTTTTTTGTTCAAAAATCTGAATTATGCAAGTCTGGCACAGTTTTTTGTTCAAAAATCTGAATTTTGCAATTCTGGCATACTTTTCATCAGAATGTCTAGATTTTTGAACCACAATGTGGGCGGAGCCTAATTTTGCAAGTCTGGCACAGTTTTTTGTTCGAAAATCTGAATTTTGCAAGTTTGGCACAGTTTTTTGTTCAAAAATCTGAATTTTGCAAGTCTGGCACAGTTTTTTTTATTAAAAAATCTGATTTTTGCAATTCTGCCACAGTTTTCTATCAAAGTTTTTCATATTTTTGTCCAAAAGTGGGCGGAGCTTAATTTTGCAAGCCTGGCACAGTTTTTTGTTCGAAAATCTGAATTTTGCAAGTTTGGCACAGTTTTTTGTTCAAAAATCTGATTTTTGCAAGTCTGGCACAGTTTTTTGTTCAAAAATCTGAATTTTGCAAGTCTGGCACAGTTTTTTGTTCAAAAATCTGAATTTTGCAAGCCTGGCACAGTTTTTTGTTCAAAAATCTAAAATCTTGCAAGCCTGGCACACTTTTCAACAAAATTCTTCAGATTTTTCATTAAAAAGTGGGCGGAGCCAAATTTTTCTGCAAGCCTGGCACACAATTTCCCCCCTTCCTATCCTATTTTATTTATCCCCCAACTAGTAGTACTAGTTATCCTAACTCCTTTTTCTCCGCGCTAAGCTCCGCCCCTTTTTTTCACCAAGAATAAGAAGAAGAAGACATTATAATGATGGTTGCCATCTTCCCGTTAACCCTTTTTTTTGTGACAAAAAAGAAAGAGACGTTCCTTTTTCTCTAACAAAATTTGTCCTTGACTTGATCTTTTTTCTCAATAGGATTGGATTGAAGAAGAAGAAGAAGAAGAACCTTGGGTTTTAACTATTTTTATATAAATTTATATAGTAATTTTGGTTTTTCCGCAAGAAATTTGAAATTTGCTCTATTTTTGTGCTCATTTTGTGCTCGAAGAGCTCTCTCTGTGCAAATAAACACTACCTTTTAGTATATGCTAATTGACAGCCAATTTCTTGGCAAATAAATGGACCTTTTTTTCTTCACATAGAGAAAAATATGGTCATTTTTTTTCTTTTCGCCAAACAAACAATTTGGCCAAAATTCCCTGGGGTGAAATAATTTCGAATTTTTCGACACTTGAAACTTTTTAGTTTTCGCCAGTGTAGATGTGGCGCAACTGGTTAGCGTGTGAACTAGCGATCTAAAAGCCCTGGTTCGAGTCCCCATGCGCGCTGTCATTTTTTCTAGTTTTTTTCTCATACCTAATCCATAATTCTGACCCAAAAGGAAACAAAAAACAAGAAAAAGGGTCGACGAAAATCGAATTTGCGCGCTTCGGCAAAAAATTTTCTTTTTTTTTTTTTTTTGAAAAAAAATTTGTCACACTTTTTCTCTACTAAAAATTTTTTTCGCAGGCATGGGGAATCGAACCCGCGCTTTCCACTCCAAAGGTTCCCCTCTAACCAGCTGCGCCTCATAGACAAGTTCACATCGTAAATGTACATTTATGTATTTATTTTTGTGTTAATTACCTAATTATCATTCCGATTTCTCTCTTCTTGTTCCTTTTTTCTTAACAAACTTGATTTATCCGACCGTAAAATTTTTATTTGTTTTTTTTTTCTTCCCCCAAAAAAAATTCCATTTTTTTCAGACAAATCTTCAAAAAATCATGTCAAAAACAACAAAAATTCTTCTATAATGCCAAAAATCCCTATGCTATTCTATATTTTTCAGATTTTCAGCCTCACTATTTTGGCTGAAAATCTGAAATTCGAGGTCGAAGAATCGGCCGAAGTGGGGCGGGTGATTGGATGGATTTCGGGCAAACCTGAGCAATCCCACACACCCACGTTTTTCGTCGTTTTCCCCGATGAACAGATTAGTAAGGTGAGCGATTTTTGGGAAATTTTTTGAATTTGGCGCGAAAAAATTGATCTATTTTCACACTAATATGAGCAATGTATAAAAAAACATCTGCATATTAGTTAGCCCTTTTGTCTTGTCCAAAAGAACTACACACACACATCATTGAACAACTATACTATCAATCAAAAAGCAAACAAAGCTGCTCTGGCAACACAATGTTTTTAGGAGGCCGTGTAATTTGCATATGAAAACACCTTGCACCATCTGTTTTGGGGAGGGTGTCAATAAGTGCAAAAAATTGAGGAGAGAGAGAGACGCAGGGGAAATCCACGTGGATATTTTGGCGCGAAATTCAAATTATTTTTTATTTCTAACATGAGCAATGTTTTTCAAAATTTTTCAAGAACAAAATGGACAATGAGATTCTAACATGAGCAATGCAATATTTTCAAATTCAACACCAAAAATGACACGTGTGTAGTTCTTTTGGACAAGAAAAAAATCAAAAAATTTCGAAAATTTTTCGAAAAATTATCAAACGACACTCCGCTTGCCCGTTGTTTAATTTTTTTCATTTTTTTGAGCGTCATCATTTTTTTTCAAAACTTTTATTCTTCCTCTAATGCTAATATGAGCAATGTTTTTCAAAATTTTTAAGAAAACAAAATTAATTGTTCAATTTTTGTATGTAGTTCTTTTGGACAATGAGCTTCTAACATGAGCAATGCAATATTTTCAAATTTAACACCAAAAATGACACGTGTAGTTCTTTTGGACAATAAAAAATCATAAACTAATATGAGCAATGCACCAATTTCAACGAATTTCCCAATTAAAATTAAACATTTTTCGAAAAATTTTCAAAAATTTTAAAATCAACAACGACACTCCGCTTGCCTGTTGTTTAATTTTTTTCATTTTTTTTTTCAAAACTTTCATTCCTCCTCTAATGCTAATATGAGCAATGTATATGCAAATTCGGGAGAAAAGCCAATTTCTGAGGAGGCGAGGGGGGATGAACCCGGCCATTAGTAGTAGCACACCCTTTTATTAGATGAGAGATGGAAATGAGCACATTGTTGTGCTCAATTATTTGAATTAGGCTAACTTAGCACTTTGGACGAACTTTCGGAGATTTTATTTTTAGTTAGAGATAGGAGGGGGGCTAGAGAGGTTAGAGACGCAGAGGCTACTAGAGAACCAGGGAATGTTAGAGACGCAGAGGCTACTAGAGAACCAGGGAATGCTAGAGACGCAGAGGCTACTAGAGAACCAGGGAATGTTAGAGACGCAGAGGCTACTAGAAAACCAGGGAATGTTAGAGACGCAGAGGCTAGTAGAGAACCAGTGAATGTTAGAAACGCAGAGGCTAGTAGAGAACCAGGGAATGTTAAAGGCGCAGAGGCTACTAGAGAACCAGGGAATGTTAGAGACGCAGAGGCTATTAGAGAACCAGGGAATGTTAGAGACGCAGAGGCTACTAGAGAACCAGAGACGCAGAGAAACCGATTATTTTTTGCAGTTCCTAAAAGTCGACGAAAAATCGGGACAAATCTCAACAATCGCTCAATTGGACTATGAAAAACGCGGGAAATTCGATTTTGTCGCGGTTCGAGTTGAGCAAAATGCGCAGACCACTGATATCACTGTCGAAGTTGTTGATGAAAATGATAATGAGCCGAGATTTGCGGATCAACATGTGAGGGTGAGTGAAATTGGGGGATTTTTGAAGAGAAATTTCTGAAATTCTGAAAAATCTGAAATTTTTTGATTTAATTATTTTCAATTTTCAAAAAAAAATCTTCATAATTAGTGGGATAATCAAGTTAATTAGACACCCTTCTCAACATATGGCACATTAAAAATATTCACATGAAAACAAGGTCAGATGGCTCACTTGTTGACTTGGGGGGGGGACTTATCCTAACTCCAAAATTTTTGAAATCAAATTTTTTTTAAAATAGCGATTTCCTAACTTCCCAGCTTTTTAAAAACTGAAAAAATTTGAAAATTAAAAAAATAATAAAAATATTTTTTTCACGTTTTTTAATTTTCACAAAAATTTTGGCCATTTTTGAATTCATGAAAATTGGTTTGCAAAAAAATATTTGAAATTTGTCATATTTGGGCTCGAAATGCTCCAAATCCCCATCTGAAATTGAAATTTTCAGATTCCACGTGGAATTTGGAGCATTTCAAGCCCAAATATAAGCATGTTTGGGCTCAAAATGCTCCAAATTTTGAGCTAAATTGGGAAATTTCAGATTCCACGTGGAATTTGGAGCATTTCAAGCCCAAATATCATCATGTTTGGGCTCAAAATGCTCCAAATTTTGAGCAGAAATTTGAAATTTTCAGATTCCACGTGGAGTTTGGAGCATTTTAAGCCCAAATATTAGCATGTTTGGGCTTAAAATGCTCCAAATTTTGAGCTAAATTTGAAAATTTCAGATTCCACGTGGAATTTGGAGCATTTCAAGCCCAAATATCATCATGTTTGGGCTTAAAATGCTCCAAATCCTCATCTGAAATTGAAATTTTCAGCTAAAAATCTCGGAATTCGCTCAACTCGGCTCCTCATTTGCCCTGCCAACTGTCACCGATCTCGATGGTCCGAATTTCAACGTGAAAAAATTCGAAATCCTCCAAGGAAACGTCAATAATGTGTTCAAAATCAGCACACGCGCCGCTGCCGAAAAATCCGATCAATTGCAGGCGGATCTGGTGATAAATGGACAATTGGATCGAGAATTTCGAGATTCCTATGAATTGCTGATTGAGGCGGAAGACGGCGGAAAACCGGCGAAATGCGGGCAGATTCGTGTGTCAATCGATATTTTGGATGCGAATGATATGGCTCCGATATTCACGCGAACTCGATATTCCGCAACAATCTCACCGAATATCACGATTGGCGCGAAGATTATTGAAGTGCACGCGGAAGACGGCGACATTGCGGAGAATGCGCGAGTTTCGTATGAGATTCGCAAGACTGCCGCACCTTCTAATGGACTTTTTGAGATTGATGAGCGCGGTTGGATTTCGGTGCGCGGAGAGTTGTTGGCGGCGTCGACGCATGATTTGATTGTGGTGGCGAGGGATCATGGTGAGTTGGAGAGGGGGTGCAGACAGCTAGAGAAAGTTAGAGATGCAGAGAGCTAGAGAAAATCTAGCGAGTGTTAGAGATGCAGAGTGGTCAGACAGCTAGAGACAATGTAGATAGTGTTAGAGACGCAGAGATTGCAGACAGCTAGAGAAAGTTAGAGACGCAGAGAGTCTAGACAGCTAGAGAATGTTAGAGATGCAGAGAGTGTAGACAGCTAGAGAATGTTAGAGATGCAGAGTGGTCAGACAGCTGGAGAAAGTTAGAGATGCAGAGAGTCTAGACAGCTGGAGACACTTTAGAGAGTGTTAAAGACGCGGAGAGTGTAGACAACTAGTGAAAGTTAGAGACGCAGAGGGTGTAGACAACTAGAGAACGTGGATATGTTAGAGACGCAGAGGGTGAGCAGACAATCTAGAGAGTGTTAGAGATGCAGAGAGTGTAGACAGCTAGAGAATGTTAGAGATGCAGAGATTAAAGAGAGCTAGAGACTAGAAAGCAGTTGGAGACGCAGAGGGTGAGCAGACAGCTAAAGAAAGTTAGAGACGCAGAGAGATTAGACAACTAGAAAAAGTTAGAGACGCAGAGATTGCAAACAGCTAAAGAACATGGATTTGTTAGAGACGCAGAGGGTGAGCAGACATCTAGAGAGTGTTAGAGACGCAGAGCTAGAGACAATTTGAAGAGTGTGAGACGCAGAGTAAACAAACGACTAGAGTTTGGAAAACAGTTAGAGACGCAGAGAGGCTAGACAGCTAGAGAAAGTTAGAGATGCAGAGAGTGTAGACAGCTAGAGAACGGTAGAGACGCAGAGGGTGAGCAGACAATCTAGATGCCAACAAAGCTAGTTAGAGACGCAGAGAGAGAGAGAGCAGAAAATCTAGAGAAAGTTAGAGACGCAGAGAGTGCAGACAATCTAGAGAGTGTTAGAGACGCGGAGTGGCTAGAGACTAGAGAAAGTTAGAGACGCAGAGTGGGCAGGCAGCTAGATACAATCTAGAGAGTGTTAGAGATGCAGAGAGTGTAGACAACTAGAGCAAATCTAGAGAAAGTTAGAGATGCAGAGTGGGCAGACAGCTAGAGACAATCTAGAGAGTGTTAGAGATGCAGAGAGCTTGAGACTATGAAGCAGTTGGAGACGCAGAGAGGCTAGAGAACATGGGTATGTTAGAGACGCAGAGAGTGTAGACAATTAGAGAGTGTTAGAGACGCAGAGTAAACATACCTCAATTTTCAGGAAGTCCAAGCCTGTCAACCTCATCAGTCGTCACCATCACTGTGCTCGGATCGAGCCTCTCGGCTCCACCTCTTGACGTCATCTGGCTCGTCGAATCCAACTCGGCACATCTCATGGAAAACTCGACACTCGGCTCAATCGTCGCTCGAGTTAGCCTATCTCCCGAATACCGCGCAACCAAACTCAAACTCATTGGCTGTCAAGCGTTGTGTCCCCAACAAACTGACATTGCTCATGTTTATCTATTGCTGCTATGCGGCGTTTTGGACAGAGAATCACAACCCGAGTATCATCTGAAGTTCTTGCTGGAAACATCGGATGGGCAGATTGCGGTCGAACATCCGATTCTGTTGACGATCGGTGATGTGAATGATAATTGGCCGAGTTGGCATAGTTCACCGATTCATATTTCGCTGAATCGAAGTGTTGGTGGAGCCAGAAGTTTGACTGCGCAAGATCCGGATGCTGGGCAAAATGGATTCATCAAATATTCGATTCTGGACACTGAACTAGTTTCGATTGACCCCGAAACTGGCAGGATTTTTGTGCCAAAGCCGATTGATTGTAGCATTGGGCCGGAGTTGAGATTTCGAGTTCGGGCCGAGGATAACGGACAGCCCGTGCTGTTCAATGATTTGCAAGTGGTTGCGGATTTGTTGGACGCGGAAAGTCGACCGCCGCAATTTCAGAAATCACTTTGGCAGGTGGAGGTGGCGGAGGATTTGGCTATTGGGACTTGTTTGATTAAGGTGGGTGAAGGGTTAGAGACGCAGAGTACACAGACGGCTAGAGAACTTGGATATGTTAGAGACGCAGAGTGGCTAGACAGCTAGAGATTTAGAAGAGGTTAGAGACGCAGAGTACACAGACAGCTAGAGATCTAGAAGAGTTTAGAGACGCAGAGGGTGAGCAGAAAACTAGAGATTAGACGTTAGGAAATTTTTGAGGTTGTCAAAAATCACACCATACTTTTCCTACTTCAGAGATTTTCTAGGCTGTCAAAAATCCTGACATAATTTCACTACTTCAAGAATTTTCCGGGCTCAAAATGCTCCAAATCCTCAGCTGAAAATGAAATTTTCAAATTCCACGTGGAATTTGGAGCATTTTAAGACCAAAAATGCATGATATTTGGGCTCGAAATGCTCCAAATCCTGAAAAATTTTGACATTTTCAAATTCCACGTGGAATTTTGGGCATTTTAAGCCCAAATACCCCCATGTTTGGGCTCAAAATGCTCGAAATTTTGAGCTGAAAATGAAATTTTCAGATTCCACATGGAACTTGAAGTATTTTAGGCCCAAAAATCAAGAAAATTTTGATTTTTAAAAAATCCCATAAAATGTACGTTTCAAATGAATGATGAAAAAACTTTTCAAAATCTGATTTAATTTTTTTTTGCTGAAAATTATGAATTTTTAATAATTTTTGAGCGGTGTAATTTTTTTTGCCACAAAATTTTTTGATCAAAATTTTTTCCCAGGATCTTGAGGCTAGCGGGAAGTTCAAAAAATTTTTTTCGAAAATATTCCCAAGGGTCCTGTAAATCATATCAAGTGTTTGTGTATGTGGGGAAAATGTATTAGCCATCTTTTTTCCCCAAAATTTGAATAAAGGGATCTTTTTTGACGCCAAATCTTTGAAATTTGAAAAATGTACTGTAGCTCGTAGCCAAATCACATGAAAAACAAAAGTTCAAAGTACATACGTAAAATAATATTACGAAAATCCAATTAGTTACCGTAACCCTGGTAAACAACAGGAAGTTTAACATGAGCAATGAACTAATTTTGCAAAAAAAAAACATTGCTCATGTTAGACTAATATGAGCAATGATTTAGGGAAGTTTGAGCCGAAATCTATAATATGAGCAATCATAAAACATTGCTCATGTTAGGTCAATAATCATCACAATAACTTTATCACATTATCTCTCTTCAAAATAAAATTTTTTCTCAAAAATCCAAAAATGTTTTTCAATTAGCCGCCGCCTTCTTCTTCGCCGATCCAGCTCTTTTTGGAGCACTCGCACTCGGAGCCCGTTCCTTTGGCCTACTTCCAGACCTGGATTTCGGCTTAACACTCGATGATTCAGTAGATGTTCCTCTTCTAGGCTTTGCTGTAGGTGGTCGTGCAGCAGCTTCATCCATAAGTTCTAACAATCCAGCTCCCTTTGATTTCTTAGTCGCCCCCTTTTTATCCGCACTCGATGGTCGACTTCCACCGGTCTTCTCCTCGATCGTGGATTTCAGTGATTTTCGATTCTTAGTCGCATCGATCTTCATAATCTTTCCATACCATTCCTCACTCTCTTTGATATAATTCTTCTCCTCAGTTGGATCATCGAATAAAGACATTGCCATGATTTCCGAATCGAGATCTTTGTTGGTGGAAAGATCGCGAGACATGAGTGACTCGAGGAATTTCATCTCGTTGCCCGCTTTATAGCCCACCTCGTTTTTTCCGATTCCACCGCCGCCTTGGATTCGAAGTGAGCCGTGTTTTTTGTACCAGTTTTCACCCATGTCTGTCGATCTTTCCGGCACGTTCAGTTGATCGGGCTGCAAAATTTCAGATGAGCAATCAAGTTTATTTTGATTCTCAGAGAAAACAATTGCTCATGTTATCTAGATTTGAAAATTCATTTTGGTTGTTTTTAAAAAATCATTGCTCATTTTTGAGACTAGTATGAGCAATGACTTTGATTTTTGAAATATAATTGCTCTTGAAAATCTCGGCCGCATTCTAGAATTTGAAGTTTAATATGAGCAATGATAAGAAAATCGTTGTTTTATTAGAAAAAACATTGCTCATATTAATTTTTGAACACTTTCAACTTATTTTTGAGTTTAACATGAACAATCAGGTGAAAATTCAGAATTGCTCATATTAAGCTCGCATTGCTCATGTTAACCTGAAAATTACACAAAAATGAGCAATGATTTTTTGGGCCGAAATCTATAATATGAGCAATAAGGATTGCTCATGTTAATGGTGAAGCTAATATGAGCAATCATCGTGAATAAAGCATTGCTCATACCTGGCACATTTTGGAGACTAATATGAGCAATCAAAAACATTGCTCATATTAGGTTCCAAGTGGCGCAAAGCATAGCTAATATGAGCAATCATAAATAAGGATTGCTCATGTTAGTGTGTAGCTAATATGAGCAATCAAAAAAGCATTGCTCATATTAGCCCTGAAGCTTTTCAAATTCGCCCAACTCACCAAATTCTTATAAGGTTCATACTTGAACTTGACCTCAAAATGCTCATCCTTCTCCTCAACCCTCTTGCCATTCTGATAATAAATAACAGTTCCAATCGGAACCTGATCCATATCCGGCGCCAATTGAACCGCAACATCTTCGCGATTCAACACAAACACACCCTCCGGACTTTGTCGATCGTCTCGAAGTAGCAGCGAGATCTTGATATGAACCCCGGCCAAATATTGCAAGATCGAAGTTCGCACCAGATGCCAATGCTGAACGCTTAGAGGTCGATACAATGAGCAATACATTGTGAAGGCGTGTTCGATGGCGTTTCTCACATCCAAATCCGTCGGAAGAATGTCCTGAATTCCCTGCAAATGATTGATGCTAACTGTCAGAATCTGCTCGGCCATCGTCACTTTAACCATCGAATATTTGACGGCCATTATCATCAGATCGAATAATTTATCCATACTATTCTCGTTGAGTCGCATAATACTAGCATGAGCAAGCTTTTCGAAGACGATTTTGAGGTTTTTTTTGGGGGGAATCATTTTGGTTTTGAAGATTTCGTCGAGCGTTGATTTACCGAGAACGAGTAGGATTATGTCTTTGAGAACTTTTTCCGATTTTGATTTTTCGTCGCCGGCTGTGAACTGGAAATTGATTCAAGGTTTTGAGAAGCCTAGAGTCTAGCCTGGACTAGAGCCTAGCCTTGAGCCTTTAAGAAGCCTAGACTCTAGCCTGGACTAGAGCCTAGCCTTGAGCCTTCAAGAAGCCTAGAGTCTAGCCTTGAGCCTTCAAGAAGCCCTCTGCAACCTTTTTTAGTTTGTCTGGCACTTGAACATTATCAGAACAATTTCTCGAAAACCCTCCAAGGTTCTTGGAAAGCCCTCTATCACTTTAAACGCGCCTTAAGCATTTTTTAAGGTTCTTAAGAGCCCTCTATAACCTTAAAAACGTATCTGAAGCCTTAAGAATATTTTTAAGGATCTCAAAAGCCCTCTATGACCTTAAAATCCTATGTAAAGTCTTAAGAAGATCCGAACAGTCTCCTAAAAGCCCTTCGTAGTTCTGTAAAGCCCTCTGGAATCTTTTCAGGTTTTTTAAGGCTCTATAGAACCTTAAGAGCATTATAAGGCTCTAAAAACCGTTTTCCGGTTCTCAAAAAGCCCTCTATGACCTTAAAAACTTATGTAAAGCCTTAAGAAGCTTTTCAAGGTTCCTAAAAGCTCTAGGCATACTTTAAGGCCTATTTTAAGCCTTAAGCACTTTTAAGAGTTATTTAAGACCTTCTTAAAGTCTTCTGAGACCTAAAGAAACCCTAAAGGTATTTAAAAGAGGTTTTAGGAGTCCTAAGAATTTTAGAAGGTTCTTAAGAACTTCCCCCAAACTCACCTCAGCCGATACTTTCAAGCGCTGATCCAAAATGTACATCATCTCCCCAGCCATATTCAAATACAAAAGAGGCAACGCTTTTTCGGTCATTTTTTGCGGAGTTAGCTCAACTCAACTCGAAAAGTTATGAATAATAAATAATAAAGTGAGAGAATTTGAAGAACGCAAAAATGAGAGAAGAAGAAGTTGCTATGGAAACCTGCAGGTGTTTGTGTATAAATTTTTGGCTGATTAAGAAAATTTTGAGTTTGGATAAGTTTGTTGTCAGGACAACAGGCTTTTTTGAGGCAAAAAAAAATAATAATAAATCTAGAATTAAAAAAAAAGTTTAATATGAGCAATCACGTGAAAATTTGGATAACCCTTAAAATTACGCAAAACTTTTTTGACACTAATATGAGCAATCATAAATAAACTTGAAATTCAACAACATTGCTCAGGTTAGTCTTCAAAATGATGAAGCAAATATGAGCAATGATTTTGAGAATTTAGGGCGGGAATCTTTAATATGAGCAATCATAAATTGCTCATGTTAGGCCGCAATTTTTAAAAGTTAAAATTTTCAACATTTTGCCACGTGTACGTGTCACATCGGAGCATCGTTTGACCAAAAATACAGCGGGAAATTATGAGATTCAAAATTTGCTTTAAATTTTAATCTCTAGAAAAGTCTGAAAATTTAGTACAAAAAATGAAAACTTATCCAAACTTAAAATTAAAAATCTGAAAATTTCAAAAAAAAATCCCGGAATATGAAAAATGCTTGAAAATTGAAGAAAATTTCAAAAATTTCGATGCCAAGTTCCAAAATCCAAATTTTCCAGGTTGTCGCCAACAATTCTCAATGTGGAAATTCGAAACGAATTCGCTATTCGATGAAAGATCCAAAACTCTCAATCGACTCGATTTCTGGAACAATTTGTCTCATTCAAAAATTGGATTATGAAGCGTCGAAAACCTATCAGGCTACAGTAACCGCCACGAATTCTAGTCAGTTTTTTAGTGGAAATTTGGATATCTAGGCCATTTTTGATAGTTTTTCTTGGTTTTCTAGGCTGTGGCCGAATTTTTGAGTTAAAATTTGGATTTCTAGGCCATTTTTAATAGTTTTTCTTGGTTTTCTAGGCCGTGGCCGAATTTTTTAGTTGAAAATTGGATTTCTAGGCCATTTTTGATAGTTTTTCTTGGTTTTCTAGGCCGTGGCCGAATTTTTTGAGTGGAAATTTGGATTTCTAGACCATTTTTCATAGTTTTTCTTGGTTTTCTAGGCCGTGGCCGAATTTTTTAGTTGAAAATTGGATTTCTAGGCCATTTTTGATAGTTTTTCTTGGTTTTCTAGGCCGTGGCCGAATTTTTGAGTGGAAATTTGGATTTCTAGACCATTTTTCATAGTTTTTCTTGGTTTTCTAGGCCGTGGCCGAATTTTTTAGTTGAAAATTGGATTTCTAGGCCATATTGTCAATTTCCAGCTCGAAATAATTCAAAAATCACGAATTTGGGTGAAAAAAATCCACGTTTCAAAATTCAAATAACAATTTTGGCGCCAAATCGAATTCAAATTTTCGAAAAAAAAAATTATTTGAATTTTTTTTTTTGAAAATTTTTATTGAATGAATTTTTGACAAAAAAATTCGATTTTTTTCCAGATTCCGAATCCTCAACCTCACAAATCTCAATAACTCTTCAAGACGTCAATGACAATTGGCCAATTTTTTATCCCAACGAATATCAGCTAACAATCCGCGAAGGCCTTCTCGATTCCAATTCGCCACTTCTCCGAGTTAGCGCAACTGACGCAGACGAGGCAAAGTTCGGCGAAGTCGCCTATCAAATTCTCAGCGATTCCAAATCCTTCACAATCAACACAACTTCAGGCGATGTTTTCGCCAAAAAACCGCTGACACGTGGCAAATATCACCTGATTATCGGTGCCAAAGATGGCTCTGGACAGACTTCGGAACATCCGGCAAATGTCTATATCAATGTGATAGATCAGGAGACATTGGTCCCGATGTTTAGTCAATCTAGATATGAGATCAGGACAACTGAGGATATTCTACCTGGAATTGCGATTGGAAACATTGCAGCGGTATCGGATGGAAAAATCAAGTATAGTATCTATTCTGGAGATCCACAGAAGTTTTTTGCGATCGATGAGAATTCGGGGAAAATCTATGTGACACGATATCTAGATGCTGATATTGATGACAAAGTTCTACTCAACATCGAAGCTCGATTAGAGGGTAGTGAGATGAGCAATCAAACACAAGTTCTTATCGAGATCGAAGATCATAATGATAACCCACCGATGTTTGAAGCGGATGTTCTAGAGATCTCAATTCGTGAAGATCAAGAGATCAATGAACCATTTTATATGATTCATGCGATAGACAAGGATAAAAAAGAGAATGGAAAAGTTTTCTATTCGATCTTAGCTATACATCCTCCGAATAATTATATCGAAATAAATCGGAACAGCGGGCAGATCTTAACATCAAGAATTTTCGATTATGAACAAGTTCGAGACTATAAATTGAAGCTAAAGGCGACTGACGGTGGAATTCCTGCAAAATCATCAAATATCACACTCTTTATTCATATTCTGGATGTTAATGATAATCCTCCGATCTTCTCAGATTCTCCTGAGATCCTCGAAGTTGTTGAGATGTCGCCAGCGAAGACGATCATTGGACGGATTCGAGCCACTGATCGGGATTCAGGGGAGAATGGCGAGATCAAATATCGGGTCACCAATGGTTCGGAGTTTTTTGGCGTCGATGAGAAGCTTGGGGATATTTATACGAAGCGACCGATTGATCGAGAGGTGATGGGTTTCATTGATGTGACAGTTCTGGCGGAAGATCAGGGTTCGCCGAGGAAATCGAGCACGAAGAATTTTCGAATTAATGTTCTAGATGTGAATGATAATCCGCCAAGTTGTCATACGATCTCGCCAATTGTTGTGGCGTCGGATTCCGGAGCTTCAAGTTCGATTGGCACGATTGTCGCCACTGATCCCGATAAAGGTTTGAATGGCAGTGTTCTATATCGCGCACAACTTCAATCGAATATTTTTGTGGTGAAGGCGAATGGTGAGGTGTACCTGAAGCGTGCGCTCGATTCTTCAGACTCGCCGAATCAGAGGTTATCTGTGATTGTGTCGGATCAGGGAACACCTCGGAAATCGACGGTGTGTCACGTGTCGATTCAAATATCCTCCTCTTCTAGCTCTTCTATTGTGCTCTTCGAGCCACTTCAGAAGTTCATAGAGATTCCGGAATCTTGCGTTCTCGCGTGCAGATTGACATACTTCAATTCCAGCGGTGTTCATCAATGGCAAATCCAAAGTTCGGAGATATCGAATCATTTTCAGATTCGAGATGGAGTTTTAAGTATGCTGAGCAATCCACAACATCCAGCACCGTATTCGTTGACGATTATCATGAGCGATGTGAATGGCAGGCAGAAGAGTTTGATGGTGAAGTTGAGCTCGAGCAAAAATCGAAAAAATCAGGAGGTGATTCGGATCAATGAGAGGAATTGGGCGATTGGAAGTCGGGTGGGGAAGTTGGGCGGCGAGAGAGATCCGAGTGTGTTCTACTACTCATCGAATTCAACTTGGTGTCCGCTGGAAGTTGATCAAACATCAGGACAATTATATCTTGCTGAGAAGATCCAGGAGAACATCCGATGCAGTTTCGAGAAGTTCAACACAAGTTCGGGAACTTCAGTGAAACTAGATGTGGATCTAGAGATCTCCAGAAGTCACCGAAGTTCTTATCGCCCCAAATTCGAGCGCGATCATTTTATAGTCAATGTCAGGGAGGATGTTGCGATTGGCACAATCATCGCCTCGATTTCGGTGGCTAATATGAGCAATGTGGAAGCTGAAGATCAAGATGGGGAAGTGGCTTATCGATTTGGAGCGGCGAGTTTGGGAGAGGAGAAATTTGCGATTGATCAGTTTACGGGAGATGTTAGTGTGGTGGAGCAATTGGAATGGCATGTGGTAGGTTTTTAAACGATGCTCCACGTTTACACCGTGAATTCTTTGCGGGAGAAATGAATTTTCAAATTTTAAACGAAGCTCCACGTTTACACCGTGAATTCTTTGCGCGCGAAAAATTAATTTTCAAACATTTTCAAATTTCAAACGATGCTCCACGTTTACACCGTTAATTCTCTGCGGGAAGAATGAATTTTCAAATTTTAAACGAAGCTCCACAGTGACTTCTTTGCGGGAAAAATTAATTTTCAAATTTTAAACGAAGCTCCACTTTAACACCGTGAATTCTTTGTGGGAAAAATGGATTTTCAAATTTTAAACGAAGCTCCACTTTTACACCGTGACTTCTTTGCGCGCGAAAAATGAATTTTCAAATTTTAAACGATGCTCCACGTTTACACAGTGAATTCTTTGCGGGAAGAATGAATTTTCAAATTTTAAACGATGCTCCACGTTTACACCGTGACTTCTTTGCGGGAAAAATGGATTTTCAAATTTTAAACGAAGCTCCACTTTTACACCGTGACTTCTTTGCGCGCGAAAAATGAATTTTCAAATTTTAAACGAAGCTCCACGTTTACATAGTGACTTCTTTGCGCGCGAAAAATTAATTTTCAAATTTTAAACGAAGCTCCACTTTTACACAGTGACTTCTTTGCGCGCGAAAAATGAATTTTCAAAATTTAAACGAAGCTCCACTTTTACACCGTGAATTCTTTGCGGGAAAAATTAATTTTCAAATTTTAAACGAAGCTCCGCGTTTACACAGTGACTTCTTTGCGCGCGAAAAATGAATTTTCAAATTTTAAACGATGCTCCGCGTTTACACCGTGAATTCTTTGCGGGAAAAATTAATTTTCAAATTTTAAAATTTGAAAATTTCAAAATTGAAAAAAATTCTAAACAAAATTTCTACATTTAAATTTTGAAAATTTCCCGCAAAGAATTCACGGTGTAAACGTGGAGCATCGTTTGAAATTGAAAAATGTTTGAAAATACATTTTTCCCGCAAAGATTTCACGGCGTAAACGTGGAGCATCGTTTAAAATTGAAAAATGTTTGAAAATAAATTTTTCCCGCAAAGATTTCACGGTGTAAACGCGGAGCATCGTTTAAAATTCAACTCCTAAACTGAACCTTTTTTGCAGAAGTCCATCTACCACCTCTCAATCGAAGCATTCACCCAAAAAACCACGTCAACCCTTCTAACAATCAACATCAACGACATCGACAATCATCCACCGATCTTCATTTCTCAACCAACAATCTACGTGCCCTCGATTCTCCGCAAAGGTTCAGTGATTCATCGCGTCATTGCTAAAGATCTAGACAAACATCCCAAGATCACCTATACCTTCAAGAATCCATCAAAGATTCTGAAGATCAATGAAACATCGGGAGAGATCAGTATCCGAACTTCAACATCAGTAGAAAAAGAGCAGACTGTTCGAGTTATCGCAAATAGTTCTGGAAAACTTGCGGAACAATTAATTTCCATCAAATATTCGACTAAAAATCAGAGTTGGAACTATTTTGATGAGCAAAAGCTCAGAATAAACTCGAAAAAATTCGATCTACCAACAAGTTCAGTGGAGCATGTTAGGCTAACTGTAGTTAGCGCGGAGGATTTTGAGCTAAATGGTCTGCAAGTTAGTGTAAATCAATCGAGCCGGCTGACAATTCTCGCAGAATCGGAGAATCATCTAGACTACACTGTAGTTCAAGCTGACATCGACAACGACGACGAAATCACTGAAATCCCATTATTGAAAATCACATCAACATCCTGTGGAGTGCTGAACATTCCGGAAAATCAAGCTTTTGTCAATTTCCGACGGATTATGGTTCAAGGAACATCTCAGAATCCACTGAAGTTCAGGTTTCAGGGTGGAAATGATGCTGGATTTCGGATCAATGAGACGAGTGGCGAGATGAGTTGTGGGGAATTGGATCGAGAATTGCGACAGGAACATTTGCTGGTGGTTTTGGTCGAGGATGAGCAGAAGCGGAGAAGTGTGAGTGATTGGGGGATCAGATTCGAAATCTGGAATCTACAGATTTCCGAAGTTCTGAAGATCAGTGGATCTCTGATTGAAATTTCGAAACCAAAAAGTGTGCCAGGTTTGCATTTTCCTTGTGATATTATCAAAAAAAATATCAAAAAGGGGCGGGGCCTGATTTTGTGCAAGCCTGGCATGGTTTTTTCCGGGTTGGGATTTGGGGATTTTTGAAATTCAGCTAATTTTTCAAGGCTTTTTTTAGACAAGCCTTAATTTCAGGCCTATTTCTCCAAAGCCTAATTCAAGGCTTTTTTAGACGAGCCTGAAGTTCAGGCCTATTTCTCCAAAGCTTAATTTAAGGCTTTTTTTAGACGAGCCTTAATTTCAGGCCCTGATTTTTGAAAGCCTAAATTTCAGGCCTATTTCTCCAAAGCCTGAAATTTCAGGCCTATTACTCCAAAGCCTAATTGAAGACTTTTTTAGACGAGCCTAAATTTCAGGGCCCTGATTTTCGAAAGCCTGAAATTTCAGGGCCTTAATTTTCCAAAGCCTAATTTAAGGCTTTTTTAGACGGGCCTGAAGCTCAGGCCTTGATTTTCCAAAGCCTGAAATTTCAGGGCCTTAATTTTCCAAAGCCTGAAGTTCAGGCCTATTTCTCCAAAGCCTAATTGAAGACGTTTTTAGACGAGCCTGAACATCATGCCTTTATTTTCGAAAGCCTAATTTAAGGCTTTTTTTAGACGAGCCTGAACTTCAGGCCTTGATTTTCGAAAGCCTAAATTTCAGGCCCTGATTTTCCAAAGCCTGAAGTTCAGGCCTATTTCTCCAAAGCCTAATTTCAGGCCCTGATTTTCGAAAGCCTAAATTTGAGGTCTTTTTTTGACAAGTCTAAATGTCAGGCAAAAAAACCGTGCCAGGGTTGCATTTTTCAAAAAAAAAAAAAAAGGGGGCGTGGCCTAAATTTGCAAGCCTGGCACGGTTTTCTCTCAAATATCAAAAAGGGGCGTGGCCTGATTTTGCAAGCCTGGCACGGTTATTTTTTTGAATTCCCCAACCCCTTGATTCTTCCAGGACTCATGCACCGTCCGCATCATCGTCACCGACATCAACGACAATGCTCCGCAATTCCACCCCTCCACTCCAGATCTTCTCGAAATCAACCGGACCTCCAACATCGGTGATATTCTGTTCAACTTCGACGCCACTGATGCCGATATCGGAATCAATGGAAAGATCTCGTTCGATCTTCTCAAGGATGAATCGAAGAGTCTCGATTTGATACCGGAGACTGGAAGTTTGGTGCTGAGAAGATTCGCGAACTTGAAAACGTGGCAAATTGTTTGTCGAGTTTTTGATCAGGGATATCCGAGGAGGCTTTATAGAGATGTCACAATTCAAATCGTGAATGGTGCTGAAGTTGAAGCTTCGGAAAAAGATCAAGATCAAGATCAAGAGCTCTCATTCCTGAAGCAAAGTTATTTGTCAAGTGTCGATGAGAGTTTGCCACGTGGCCAATTCGTCGGAAAAATCGAAGTCATCCCCGAAGACATCGGAATCACCTTTAGTATCGTTGAAGGCAACATCGATTCGGCATTCCTGATCGATGGCGATGGAGTTATCCGAACTAATTTGGAGCTGGATAAGGAGATCGTAGAGATGTATCATCTGAAGATCATCGGGATTCCGGTGCAGAATTCTAGACATCAGATTTCGACGCGATTCGACATCCGGGTGAATAATCTGAACGATAATTTGCCCTATTTTTCGATCTCAAATGCGGTGAAGAAGATCAGTGAATCTATCGAAGTTGGGAGTTATATTTCAACAGTTCAGGCGAAGGATGTGGATCAGTTGGAGCAACTTCAGTACTTTCTGGATTCTGAGGAGGACGCTTTTAATATTGATCGATTTACGGGGACGATTCATCTAGCGAAAGGGTTGGACTTCGAGACAAGATCTAGATTTGATTTGAAGATCAAGGTGACTGATGGGGAATTCGAGGCATTCTCGAATTTGACGCTGATTGTTCTGGACACCAATGATAATCCGCCACAGTTCGCTAAACCCATCTATAGTCTCTGCACGAATTCATTGACTGGAATTGATGTTTCGGCTATAGATCTAGACTCAGGATCAGCTCTAACTTACACGATCTCGCCCAACTATTTAGCCGAGATTCCAGACGTGTCGCGAGGATTTGTGGAGCTGAAAATGCTGCCGCCAAACGGGGAGCGTCATATTTTGAAGGTTGTGGCGAGCGATGGCAAATTTCGAACCGCTGTTCCTATTGTGATCAGTGTGGGTGAGGAGAAGATCGAGAAGAAGATCAGGCGGATGAATCGGGAGTTCGAAGTTGATGAGAGTTTGGAGCCTGGGATGATTGTTGGGGAACTCTCAGAGACGCCAGAAGAGCAGGAGTATCGCATGAGCAATGATTTCTTTGAGGTGGATGCTTTTGGAAGAATCTACACAAGGAGAGACCTTCGAAGTTCTATGGTGAATTTTGAAGTTACTTGCGATGATCTAGATCTTAAGATCAATGTGACCATTAAGATCAAGCCTGTGAATTTGAATCCTCCTGTTTTCACAAATCCGATTTATAACATCGCACTCAGGGATAGTATGCAGCACGGGCAGATCATCGGAAAGATTCAGGCTTCGGATAAAGATCGGGATAGTCAGCTAAGTTATCATATCTTAAGTGGAAATGATTTGAATGTGATCACGATAAATCAGCAGAATGGAAATGTTTTGTTCAATCAGTGGAATGATGAGACACCGGAGAGGATCTACATTGAAGTTCGGGAGGCATCTAGATCTAGTATCTGCGAGCTCTTGCTGAATTTGAAAATGTCGGGAGCAACTGCGCCATTCTTTGTGCTGCCTAGTTATGATGTTCATGTTCTAGAGGGTACGCCGATTAATTCGGTGATTTTTAGAGTGAGGAGTTCGAATCGGCTTGGAACATCGAGCTCAGGATCTCAAAAAGCCCTGATCTATTCTCTCAAAGACACTAAAGCCTTCTCGATTGATGTGTTAAGCGGAGAGATTCGAAATAAAATCCACCTTGATTGGGAATCGGAGCCGAACTATTCGATGTTGTTAAGTGTCGCAGATGGAAATGGAAGATCAGCAGTTGTGCCGCTGAAAATCATCGTTGAACCCGTCGACGAATTCGCGCCAATCTTCCCCGTCAAATCCTATACCTTCCAAGTTCCCCTAACTTCGCAGATTGGAGATGTTATAGGTGAAGTTAGAGCTGTTGATGAGGATGCGGGAATTCATGGAATTGTCAGATATTCGATATTGGATAAACAGAATACTGTGCAAGTTGATGAGAAGGGAAATGTGAGATTTTTTGAAACGTAACATTTTTAGGAAATTTTTTTTGTTTTTTTTTTTTTTGAAAAAAAAATCTAGGATCCTGAAATTCAGGTTTTTCGAAAAAAAATCTTTAGAAATCCTGAATTTTCAAGAATTTATAGCAAATTTTAGAGAAAACGTGAAATTTTCTTTGAATTTTTGAAATTAATTTTGAAACTTTGAAACTTTTTTGCAAAATTAACGGAATTTTTGAATTTTCATTTATTGATTTTTAATTTAATTTATTCAGGAAATTTATTTTATATAGAAAATAAGAACCTTTTTTTTGAAAAAAAATCTTCGGAAATCCTGAATTTTCAAGAATTTATAGAAAATTTTAGAGAAAACTCGAAATTTAAAAAAAATCTAGGGACCTTCCAAAAATCCTGAAATTCAGGTTTTTCGAAAAAAATCTTTAGAAATCCTGAATTTTCAAAAATTTATAGAAAATTTTAGAGAAAACTCGAAATTTTCTTTGAATTTTCGAAATTAATTTTGAAACTTTGAAACTTTTTTCCAAAATTAACGGAATTTTTGAATTTTCTTATCAAAATTTTGAAGATCTGCTTTAAAATTTTTATTTAATTTATTTTTAATTTAATTTATTCAGGAAATTTATTTTATATGGAAAATAAAAACCTTTTTTTTTCGAAAAAAATCTTCGGAAATCCTGAATTTTCAAAAATTTATAGAAAATTTTAGAGAAAACTTGAAATTTTCTTTGAATTTTTGAAATTAATTTTGAAACTTTGAAACTTTTTTCCAAAATTAACGGAATTTTTGAATTTTCCTATCAAAATTTTGAAGATCTGCTTTAAAATTTTTATTTATTGATTTTTAATTTAATTTATTCAGGAAATTTATTTTATATGGAAAATAAGAACCTTTTTTTTGAAAAAAAAATCTTTAGAAATCCTGAATTTTCAAAAATTTATAGCAAATTTTAGAGAAAACTTGAAATTTTCTTTGAAATTTTGAAATTAATTTTGAAACTTTGAAACTTTTTTCCAAAATTAACGGAATTTTTGAATTTTCTTATCAAAATTTTGAAGATCTTCTTGTTTTTTTATTTTAAAAAAATCCCCAGCTTCTTTCCCAAACCAAAAAATCCTTTCAAAACCTCATGTTCTTCCAGATCTTGCTCCTCAAATCGCTCTCAACGCGCAAAAATCTAACCATCGAAAAATTCGACATTCTCGCCTACAGTTCCCCCGAAAAATCCAGCAAATCCACAGTTTTTCTGGAAATTGGCCAATTTCCAACAAATCCAACAACCAACCTTCTGCACGCCAAAACCATTCAAATCGCTGGATTTGTTTTGCTGATCTTGATGCTCACACTGATCATCCTGATTTGTGTTTGTATGTGTCGGGGAAGATCGGGAGGGACATCTAAGGAAGATCAGAAGTCTGCAATGCCAAGTTCAACATCCATGTCTCTTCAAAAACAAGTTTATAGTGTTCAAACTGGCGAGATTCGAAATCTCAGTTCGGATTTAGTTATCGGAAGTTCATCGCTAAAATATAAATATCCTTCAAAGTTTCAAGAATCGATAAGTTCATCAGCATCTTCCGAAGTTTTACGAGCCAAATCTCGAAGTCAAATCGATTCTGGAATCATGGATGCGGAGGGAAGTGTGAATTCATCAGTCACTGATTATTTGGTGTCGATAGGTGTGAATGGCAATCCGATTCCGCCAAGGATTAGGTGAGTTTTGATTTTATGTAAAAAAAAAAAATAAAAAAAGTTGCGCGCCCGGTGGGGGTCGAACCCTGGTTATGCGAATGATCGGCACGCGTGTTTACCACTTGGCCATGCTGCTCTTTTCTTCTGCAACATAAAATGTCGCATAAAAAATGCGGGACCTTTTTTTCCTTTTTTCAGCCACAAGGAAAGTTTTGGTGTAAGTTTTTGAAACGTAGAAAATCCTGTAGAATATTTTCAAAAAAAAATTTTTAATTTATTTAATTTTCAGCTCACAATCAAAAAATTGAAGAAAAAAAATTTTATTTCAGCTGAAAATTCATGAAATTCTTTTTTCAAAAAAATTTTAAATTTTCAGCTGAAAAACTTGAAAAAAAAATTTTGGAGCATTTTTCTGAAAAAAAAAATTTCAGCTAAAAATTCATCATTAAATAAATTTTTTTTAATTTTCAGCTCAAAAAATTGAAAAAAAAAATTTAGGAGCATTTTTCTGAAAAAAATATTTCAGCTAAAAATTCATCATTAAAAAAATTTTTTTTTTTTTTTTTTTTTTAATTTTCAGCTGAAAATTTTGAAAAAAAAATTATTTCAGCTGAAAATTCATGAAATTCTTCTTTCAAAAAAATTTTAAATTTTCAGCTGAAAAAATTGAAAAAAAAAATTTGGAGCATTTTTCTGAAAAAAATTATTTCAGCTAAAAATTCATCATTTAAAAATTTTTTTTTTTTTAATTTTCAGCTCAAAAAAAAAAAGAAAAAAATTATTTCAGCTGAAAATTCATCAATTTTTTCCCTTTAGAAGCCTAGCCAAGTTAGCTTAACTCAAAAATCCCCAAAAATTCCAGGACCACCACCACCTACGACTCACTAATGAACGACTATATTTACGCAAGAGTGGACGATGTGTTGCCGCCTGGTCCGATCAATTTACAAACACAAAATCAGCACGCAATGTTGCGTCAACCAATCACCGTAAGCTTGTGCTAACTCCCAAAAAAAACAACAACACTCCGCTTGTTTACAGACTCGAAAACCGCCCATCAGCATTCCGTCATTCGAGCCGCTCACTGAGATTTTCAACGAGCTTTGCGAACAGAAAGAATATTGTCAAGTTGAGATCTGAACTTAGGCTAACTTTCCCCAAATTACGGTTATTTTCACCCAGGAGCTTTCATTTTTCTTGCCAAAACCCTTTTTATGATATAAACGTGTATTATTTTAGAGTGCAGAGAAGCTAGACAGTTAGAGACGCAGAGTTTTGAGAGCCAAAAATCCAAATTTCAAAAAAAAAAATTCATTTTCACCTCTAGCTACGCTTTCTCATATTTGTCAGCAATCTGATCGTAATCATCGCGGAATTTCTTGAGCAAATCCTTCGAATAATTCGGGCACATATTTTTGAGCACCAAATATTCGATTAAACAACGATGCACATACAAATATTGGATTTCGGTTTGAACACATTTGAAACGTTCTTCGCGCATTTTTGCCAACACTTTTGGGACGCCGGGAAAATCGGCTGATTTGATGCTTTCGAGAATTGTGGCGATTAGAACCAGCGTTCCGGTTCGACCAACTCCAGCTGAGCAATGCACAAGAATCGGGCGTCTGAAAATAGAAAAATTGAGCGGACTACGAAGCTCCGCAATGACGCATCGAGATTTTTTGTAGGACCTAATTTAGCCACGAATCATTTTTCGATCAAAAAACTTGAAATTTTTAATGAATTTGATTGTAATCCTTATTCTTAACATTTTTGCTTGAAATTTGGAGCATTTTGAGCCCTGATATTCACTCAGAATCTGAAATTTTCAAAAATCATGTTTGGGCTCATTTTGAAGCTCTTGAAATTCTCTACAAAATCATGTTTGGGCTCATTTTGTAGAGAATTTCAAGAGCAACAAACGAAATTTTTGAAAATTTCAGATTCTGGCTGAAAATCCTCGATTTCAGGCAGGATTTTCAGCGAAAATCTGAAATTCTCAAAAATCATGTTTGGGCTCATTTTGTAGCTCTTGAAATTCTCTACAAAATGAGTTTCAGCATGATTTTTGAAAATTACAGATTTTTGGCTGAAAATCATCGGTTTCAGGCGGGATTTTCAGCAAAAATCTGAAATTTTCAAAAATCATGTTTGGGCTCATTTTGTAGCTCTTGAAATTCTCTACAAAATGAGTTTCAGCATGATTTTTGAAAATTACAGATTTTTGGCTGAAAATCATCGGTTTCAGGCGGGATTTTCAGCAAAAATCTGAAATTTTCAAAAATCATGTTTGGGCTCATTTTGTAGAGAATTTCAAGAGCTACAAAATGAGCCTAAACAAGATTTTTGAAAATTTCAGATTTTGGCTGAAAATCATCGATTTCAGGCAGGATTTTCAGCAAAAATCTGAAATTTTCAAAAATCATGTTTGGGCTCATTTTGTAGCACTTGAAATTCTCTACAAAATGAGTTTCAGCATGATTTTTGAAAATTTCAGATTTTTGGCTGAAAATGCTCAAAAATAGTCATGTTCGGTGTCAAAATGCTCCAAATTTCCTTGGCAAAATTAGGAAATTGAAAATCTCGATGCGTAATCGCGGAGCTTCGTAATTTCTTCCCCCAAAACCCCTACCTGCTTCTCCTGACTTGCATAATAACTCGAAACGGCGAGACAAAACTATCAGGTGCACCATGATCCGGCCAATTGTGCCAATGTAAATGTTTCAGCGTTGAAACGGCGCCGGTTTCAGTCAGTGTGACGCGAAATTTCGAACTTGTTACAGTTTTATCGAGCTGGAAATGGAGAGAGAATTTCAAGGGCTACAAAATGAGCCCAAACATGATTTTTCAAAATTTCAGATTCAGGCTGAAAATCAGAGTTTTTTGAGCCAAATCTGAAAATGTCAAAAACCACGTTTAGGCTCATTTTGTTCAGAATTTGAAGAGCTACAAAATGAGCCCAAATATGTTTCTTGAAATTTTCAGATTCTGGTTGGAAATCCGAGTTTCTTGAGCTCTGATTTTCAGCCAAATTCTGAAATTTTCAAAAATCATATTTAGGCTCATTTTGCACAGAATTTCAAGGGGTTCAAAATGAGCCCAAACATGATTTTCGAAATTTTCAGATTCTGGTTGAATTTAGAGTTGTTTGAGCTCTGATTTTCAGCCAAATTTTAAATTTGAAAAAACCATGTTTAGGCTCATTCTGTAGAGAATTTGAAGAGCTTCAGGATGAGCCCAAATATGTTTCTTGAAATTTTCAGATTCTGGTTGAAAATTAGAGTTTTTTGAGCTCTGACTTTCAGCCAAAATCTGAAATTTAAGCACATTTTGTTCAGAATTTGAAGAGCTTCAAAATGAGCCCAAACATGATTTTTCAAAATTTCAGATTCTGGTTGGAAATCCGAGTTTTTTGAGCCAAATCTGAAATTTTCAAAAACCATGTTTAAGCTCATTTTGTAGAGAATTTCAAGAGCTACAAAATGAGCCCAAACATGATTTTTCCAAATTTCAGATTCTGGTTGAAAATTAGAGTTTTTTGAGCTCTGATTTTCAGCCAAAATCTGAAATTTGGGCTCATTTTGCACAGAATTTAAAGGGCTTCAAAATGAGCCTAAACATGATTTTTCAAAATTTTCAGATCCTGGCTGAAAATCTGAAATTTTCAAAAACCATGTTTAGGCTCATTTTGCACAGAATTTGAAGAGCTACATAATGAGCCCAAACATGATTTTCGAAAATTTCAGATTCTGGTTGAAAATCAGAGTTTTTTGAGCTCTGATTTTCAGCCAAAATCTGAAATTTAGGCTCATTCTATAGAGAATTTCAAGACCTACAAAATGAGCCCAAACATGATTTTCGAAAATTTCAAATTCTGGCCGAAAATCTGAGTTTTTTGAGGCAAATCTGAAATTTTCAAAAACCATGGTTAGGCTCATTTTGTTCAGAATTTGAAGAGCTACAAAATGAGCCCAAACATGATTTTTCAAATTTTCAGATTCTGGTTGAAAATTAGAGATTTTTGAGCTCTGATTTTCAGCCAAAATCTGAAATTTGGGCTCATTATGTTCAGAATTTGAAGAGCTACAAAATGAGCCCAAACATGATTTTTTGAAAATTTCAGATTCTGGCTGAAAATCTGAGTTTTTTACCTCCTGAAAATGCTCCTTAACAACACTACAATACATGCCAATATTCATAGTCTCGCCAATTTTCTGCGGAAAATATTCGGCACTCTTCTGTTTGCCCTTCTCCACCAAATCGCACAACATCACAATGAATTCGGTGCCCGACACAATCACCATTCGCCAAAAATCCTCGACCGTAGCCACAAGCGGCGCTTGCGCGCACAAAAATCGACGCGGATTCGACAGCGCCGAGCCGACGTAGTTCGCATGAATATAGTAGGTGGGCTGGTCGGCGAGGCGGAATCGCGTAGCATCGTTGCACGCAATATTCCAATATCGATTTTTTGTCGGATTTTCTTTGAAGGTTGCCGCTTTTTCGATTGGTGCCTCGTTTGGCGTTTCCCAATATTCTTTTTTGAGTGCCGAAATTCCATTTTCCAACGTTTTTTTCACCCAATTTGGCACTAGTTGAGATCTGAAAACAAAAAATCAAAAGAAATCTGGAAATTTCGAGCATTTTGACACCAAACATGGCTATTTTCAGCAAAAATCTGAAATTTTTAAAAATCATGTTTGGGCTCATTTTGTAGCTCTTGAAATTCTCTACAAAATGAACCTAAACAAGATTTTTGAAAATTTCAGATTTTTGGCTGAAAATCTGAAATTTTCAAAAACCATGCTGGAACTCATTTTGTAGAGAATTTGAAGAGCTACAAAATGAGTTCCAGCATGATTTTTGAAAATTTCAGATTTTCGCTGAAAATCATCAGTTACAGGCCGGATTTTCAGCGAAAATTTGAAATTTTCAAAAATCATGTTTGGGCTCATTTTGTAGCTCTTAAAATTCTCTACAAAATGAACCTAAACATGATTTTTGAAAATTTCAGATTTTTGCTGAAAATCATCGGTTTCAGACAGGGTTTTCAGCGAAAATTTGAAATTATCAAAAATCATGTTTGGGCTCATTTTGTAGCTCTCGAAATTCTCTACAAAATGAGCCTAAACATGATTCTTGAAAATTTCAGATTTTTGCTGAAAATCATCGATTTCAGGCGGGATTTTCAGCAAACATTTGAAATTTTCAAAAATCATATTTGGACTCATTTTGTAGCTCTCGAAATTCTCTACAAAATGAGTCCCAACAAGATTTGTGGAAAATTTCAGATTTTTGCTGAAAATAGTCATGTTCGGTGTCAAAATGCTCCCAAAACTGCGCACCTATCGACCTCCTCATTCGTCGACGATTGTTCCTCTTGCAATTCGGCTCTCTCCAATTTTCGCGCATTTCCGCCTTTTTCAGCCGCTTTTTCAGCCGGTTTATCGTGATTAATGATTGGCTGGAAGGCTTGAACAACAGCTCGCATTCCAGGCAAAATTACCTGAAAAGATTATTGATTTTTTTTTGCCACGTGGATTTATCTCACCGCATTATTAAAATTGGCCATAGCTCCGGGTTCACTGTGTTGTTTTCGTGGCGGCAAAGGCGGTTGGGGCGCGGAAGCGCCGCCAGCATGCGGATTCGGAATTGGTGCGGGCGGTGGTGTGAATAGTGGGACAGGCGATGGTGGAACCGGTTGCGGTGTTGCTTGCGGAAGAAGTGGGGGAGGCGGAAGCGGAGCAGGTTGTTGCGCGGCCAAAACTTGTGGCGGCGGGTGTGGGGCAGGTGGAAGAGCCGCTGGCGGATGAGGCGCAGGTGGTAATGGGACTGGAATTGGTGGCGGTGGCAAACGTGGTGGGTCAGGTACCTGAAAATCATATAGATTTGTTATTTTTCCATAGAAAAACATGGAAAAACACAAAAAATCGCTGCGAGACCTGGTCAATGCGCCTTTAATTTACAAACTTTTGTTTTTCAGCGCTAAATTCTCTGAAACTGCATATTTCAAGAAACGGTTTAGTTCCCCGGGTTCCTCTCAACAAGACGAATTCAATGGTATATCAAAAAACGATGGGAAATGCAGAAAAACACAAAATCGCTGCGAGACCTGGTCAATGCGCCTTTAATTTGCGAGACCTGGTCAATGCGCCTTTAAATGTGTTTCTTCTACTTCAATGTATTGTTTTTCATACCCAGAAATCAGTTTTTTCCATGAAAATTTAACATTTTTCGAAAAAATGCAAAAAATAAAAAAGAAAACAACAAGACTCCGCGTTGACGCTATCCCGCGTGCTTTGAATTTGTGTGTTTTTCTTTCTGTGAATACACCGCGACGCACAATTGCACACAAATCAACGATACCTACCGTAATAATCACAGGCGGTGCAATTTTCGGAGGAGGAGGTTGGGGCGCCGGAAGTGCTGGCGGATCAGGAGGCATCGGCGGAGGCGGTGCAGTGAGTTGCGTGTAATACGACGCATCTTTCTGCGGAGCTGGTGGTGGTGCACTTGGTGGCTGAGCAGGAGGTGCAGGAGGTTTGGGTGGAGGTGGAAGAGCCGCCGCCGGTTGTTTGACTGGTGACGTGGCGTGTGGAGCTGGTGGCGGGGGTGGCGGTTTATATTGCGATTCAATTCTTGCTGGAGGTGCGGGTGGTGGTGCAGGTTTTGCTCGCGGAGCCAAATTATTCTGAGTTGGCTGCTCGATGTCCACAGTTCGATCATTGTTCGATTTTGTCGCTGTACTTCGCATATCTCGACTGACTTGATCTTGAAACTGCAAAAAATCGGGGTTTTCGCGCGTCAAAATTTACAGTAATCTTCTCAAAATGTCTAATCTATTATCTAAAATATTATCGACACCACGCGCTCCACCGAAATAAACACGCAACGCAGACCGCGTCGCGCCACAGCACACACAAATAAGGGAACGATTCAAATTCCCTCCAGTTTTTGTGTGTGTTGTGACGCGGCGCGGTCTGCGTTGCGTGTTTATTTCGGTAGAGCGCGTGGTACCGATGATATTTTAGATAATAAAGCCAAAAAAACCTACAGTACCCCCACGGGTTACTGTACCTTTCGATTGATTCCACCCGCCGATTTGTTCTTCTTCATTTGACTCGCCTTGGCTTTCGAAACGCTATTTTGTTGTTCTGCAAAAAAATGGGTTACTGTAAATACCTACAGTACTCCCCAGACTACTGTAGAAAACCTACTCAATTTAATTTTCGTTGGCATTTTTGGCTACAGTTTAGTTGTTTTCGGTTTTTTTATAGAAAATTTGGTAAAAATAAGAGGATCTGAATTTTTTGGCGCAATTTTTGATGAAGAAAAAAAATTGGAACACGTTTTTTTATTAAAAAGGTAGAAAATTTTTGAGATACAATAAAGCAAGAAAAAAATTTGAATTTAGCGCCAATTTCCTTGATTTCTTGGTGTCGAATAGCGTTGGTTACTGTAGTTTCTGGAAAAAAATCAATTGAATGCAAAATTTTGAGAAGATACTGTAGTTTTGAGCGCGAAAAATCCGAAATTTGAAAATTCAGATAAATTTTGAGAAGGTACTGTAACTTTTAGCGCGAAAAATCCAGAATTTTCGAAAATTTGAAAATCATCAGATTACTGTAACTTTTAGCGCGAAAAAATCCAGTATTTTTAAAAATTTGAAAATCATAGGATTACTGTACATTTTGGCGCGAAAACCTCGAAATTATTACAATTTTCAAAAAAAGATTTAAATTTTAAATTTCGCGCCAAAATTCAACCATTTAGGTCAAATTTTCGCGCCAAAACCCGATATTTCAACTTAAAAATTCAAATTTTCTCCCGCCAAAAATCGCTCACCTATCAGGTCCACCTCCACTTTGTCGTCTATCCTCATAATTTCTACCATTTCCACTTCCACTATTATAATTCTGTTGATTTTGATGTGATCTTCTGGGTGTATATTCTTGAGATTGTTGATGATAACTATTCGAATGTCCAGCCTGATGATGATAATTTGTAGGCGCTGATTGTTGATGATGATAATTTTGTGAGGAATGTTGGTAGGAAGATTGAGGAGTTGAATATTGTTGATATTCTGGAACATTGGAGATTTTTAGACTAAAAATGTGCACAGATTTTTTTGAATTTTTGGCCCAAAATATCCTAAGAAACCCGATTTTCAGGTCAAAGATGTGAAATTTTCAGTTTTTAGGTCCAAAATTCACTAAAAATTGAAGATTTTCAAAATGCAATCGAGATTTTTATCAAAATATATATTTTCTAGTATTTTCCAACCCGCTGATCACAATTACATTGTCAAAAATTGCAAATCTCAAATCCTAAGTGACTTTGGGAGGTCAGAACTAGATTTCGAGATGATTTTCATGAAAATCTGATAGCATAGGGTTGTTCAGAAGAAGAAATACATATATTTTTGGGTCTCACAGCGAAAAATTGATTTTGCCTGGGATTTTTGGTGATTTTCTGGGTCATGGAGCAAAATTCGATGATTTTCTAGGTCCTGGGTGGAATTTTCACTGTTTTCTGGGTCCTGAAGCGAAAAAAGCCTTAGTTTTCTCTTCAAGATCCGGAAAACAATGAAAATTCCACCCAGTACCTAGAAAATCACCAAAAATCCCAGGCAAAATCAATTTTTCGCTGCGAGACCCAAAAATATATGTATTTTTTCTTCTGAACAACCCTATGCTATCAGATTTTCATGAAAATCATCTCGAAATCTGAAATCTAGTTCTGACCTCCCAAATCCACTTAGGATTTGAGATTTGCAATTTTTGACAATGGAATTGTGATCAGCGGCTTGGAAAATACTAGAAAATATATATTTTGATAAAAATCTCGACACAGTTCCTTTTTCAGGCCGAAAATTCGCAAATTTTCGGGGCTAGACAAAAAATCTTACGAGATCGAGTTCTGTTTCTGTCCGGAATTGCATATGGTTGCGGTGCGGCTCTTTGTTGTTGTTGTTGTTGTTGTTGATTTTGATGTGATGTTCGATGCGAGCTGCAAAAATCAAAAAATCAAAAAAACATTCTATGTTTTAAAAACAATTTTCCACGGCATATTTTCTAAACATTTTCCCCCCATAAAAACAAATTTCCTTCCCAAAATTTCAAGAGAAAATGCGAGTTTTTCTATTGATTTTGGTGATTTTCGCCGTTGTCTTTGCTCAAAATTGTCAATTTAGTGGGTTTCTTCAAAATAAAACTCTAAGATCCTTTTCAAAATTTTCTTTAATTTCAGGTTGCTCAACTCGAGCCACTTTCACCGCTTCAATTGATGGAACCCGGACCACCGCGCAATGCACAGATTCACAAGCAAATCCAGTCACAAGATGTCCAGGATGCTGTGCAGCTGTAGCTTTGGCTTCTGGTTTGAGTACCGCGCAATCTTCAGGATTTCCATCAAATGATGGGAGAAGTTGTGTTTGTTGTATCAGAAGATGTTGATTTTTTGAATGATAAAGCTTTTTAAATTTCATTTATTTTTAAAAATTACCTTGTATTTGGTTGAGGAACTGGATTTGATCTTTGACGTCTATCGATAGCTCCTCTGGCTTTTTTCCAAATCTCCTCTTGATTTGTTCCATTTCTTGGTTTCACAGTCAAACTTTGATCGAATAGCTTGATCCCATCCAAAGTCTCAATTGCAAAAATCACACTTTCTTCGTCTTCAAATTCAACGAGCGCGTAGCGTTGATCATTTTTCGGCAAAGTTTTCATTAAAACTCTCGAAACCGGGCCAACTTGGGTGAATAATTCCTCGATGAGATCTTCGGTGACGTCATCCTTGAAGCTTGCCACATAACAACTACGTTCTCCATCGACGACAGCCATTTCTTTTTCGACGCGGCGACGACAGCGAAAAAAAAGAAAATTTTTTTGAAATGTGTTTGTAAATCGACACAGCCACGCGGCGCGGTACCGTAGTTTGTGTGTCGATAAGAAACATCGCTGCGAGACGCGTTTCTATTTTCCCATTTTTTCCTGCAGTTTTGGCTCGGCCTAAAATATTTTTCCTTTTCTTTTTGGTTTTTGGCTGGTTTTTGACGGTTTCTGTGAGATTTTTGTGTTTTTCGACAGATTAAAGGTTGAATTTTTGTAGAAAAACACGGTTGCTGCCTGTTTTGTTACTAGGTTCAACGGGAAAATTGAGAAAAACCTAGTTTACGTTAATTTCAAATTATTCAATTTTCGTGAAAATTTCCATGAAGCCATTCTTCTCTAACACTCGAATATTCATCGGAAAGTTCAGAAGGATGAACTAAATCAATATCTGTCTTGTTTTCTGGTAAAGTCCACGAATGTCTTGCCAATTTCAAAATTGTTTTTCTTTTCTCCCCAATCAATATTTTCGTGTCTCCGTCTCTTTTCTTTCTCACATTGTATCATTTCTTATTCTTTCACAAATCAAACTATTTTTCAGTCATGCAAATCTTCGTCAAGACTCTGACGGGTAAGACAATTACCCTCGAAGTCGAGGCCTCGGACACCATCGAAAATGTCAAAGCCAAGATCCAAGACAAGGAAGGAATCCCACCAGATCAACAAAGATTGATCTTCGCCGGAAAAACAACTCGAGGATGGACGTACTCTTTCCGACTACAACATCCAAAAGGAGTCGACCCTTCACTTGGTTCTCCGTCTTCGTGGAGGTTAGTAATTCTTCGAAAATGCATTGATTCAAATCTATCGCCGTTTTCTCTTTCAGGAATCATCGAGCCATCGCTCCGTCAACTTGCCGCCAAGTACAACTGCGACAAGCAAATCTGCCGCAAGTGCTACGCTCGTCTCCCACCACGTGCGTCCAACTGCAGAAAGAAGAAGTGCGGTCACTCAAATGACCTCCGCATCAAGAAGAAGCTGAAGTAAATGTTTTCGCGCTGTTTCTCAATAAATCGTTGATTTTTAAAAACTCATCGATTTTCTTTTATCCAAATTATAAATGCATGAATCATGAATCACTGAAAAAACCTACGTTCGTGTCGTTCACTATTTTCGTTGTTTTCTTTTTGAGCATCTATTGAGTCTGATTCAGATAAAATGTTGAAATCAGTCATTCGAACACTGGTAAGATCTCGCCAGTTCTCAGTTTCAATGTGCGCTCGAAGTGAACCTGTAGCCACACACGAAACAATAGATCAACTCGAGAGAACACACGTCAGAAAACTTCGCAAACGTCGACCATTGGCAGATCCAGTTGTCAAAATAATCAGGGAACCTTCTGTGGTCTCAATGGCACTTGCAGAAAGTCTTCAACTTCAAGATGTGATGTTAGATGGTGGATTGAATAGCATGTACGAAATCACGTGCATTGATGATGGTAAATGACTGAGAACTGTTTTTTCTTGATAGGTGGGATTTTCAGACGTTGACGAAACGCTTCACTTTGTCAAAAAGCTGGAATACACCATAAATCCGGGCGAACTCAGTGAAATCTACGTTTTCCGCGATGGCGTCGTCGTATTCTGGAACGTCGAATCCAGCCAAAGATCACAAGTTCTACGAGAACTCGAAAGATATGCCGAATCGCCTTACGATTCAATGATTGTTATGGATGAACAAGATCGAATGTTCTATAAATTTTCAGAACAATCGACAGTGTCCAGTATTCGTCAGGATCGATTTTATTTGGCTGCACGGCATTTGGACGCGTTTACACCGAAGAAAGAGGCGATTTTGGAGAGATTTGCGTTGAGTCAGGCTTTTGCAGCTTCTGGTGAGCTTTTGGGTGCAAAATTCACTAAAAATTGAAGATTTTTTGAACTGCATTCGATATTTTTATCAAAATATATATTTTCTAGTATTTTCCAACCCGCTGATCACAATTCCATTGTCAAAAATTGCAAATCTCAAATCCTAAGTGGCTTTGGGAGGTTAGAACTAAATTTCGAGATGGTTTTCATGAAAATCTGATAGCATAGGGTTGTTCAGAAGAAAAAAAAAATTACATTGGGTCTCGCAGCGAAAAATTAATTTTTCCTGGGATTTTTGATGATTTTCTAGGTCCTGTGTGGAATTTTCACTGTTTTCTGGGTCCTGAAGCGAAAAAAATCTTAATTTTCTCTTCAAGATCCGGAAAACAGTCAAAATTCCACACAGGACCTAGAAAATCACCAAAAATCCCAGGCAAAATCAATTTTTCGCTGCAAGACCCAAAAATATATGTAATTTTTTCTTCTGAACAACCCTATGCTATCAGATTTTCATGAAAATCATTTTGAAATCTAGTCCTGACCTCCCAAATCCACTTAGGATTTGAGATTTGCAATTTTTGACAATGGAATTGTGATCAGCGGCTTGGAAAATACTAGAAAATATATTTTTTGATAAAAATATCGATTGCAGTTCGAAAATCTTCAATTTTTAGTGAATTTCGGACCCAAAATCTGAAAATTTCCAAAAAACTCACATTTTTCGCCAATCAGAAATGGAGATTTCCATCGTTTTTGATACAATTTTTTTTGAATAAATAAATCCAAAAAAAAAGGCAATGACGTGGATGATTTTACACGTCACGTTTTTTTTGCAGTAAAAATCGGCGTTTGGGAAAGTCTTCTGAATAATTTGGCCGAACCGCTGTCAACCACAACAAAATCGTTGCGTCAGGGAAAAATTCCGTGGAGTCGAAAAGAGGCGCTGATGAATGCGGGAGAATTTGCGGCTTTGCGGTGAGCTGGAGATGATTTTGGCGCGAAAATTTGAAATTTTCAAGGAATTTCGGGTCTGGGGCTGAAAATTCTGGAAATTTTCATGAAAAATTGAATATTTTCAAATTTTCATCCAAAATTCAAATTTTCAGACATTCAATCAATTTGGATTGTACACTTTTGAACAAGGATTTCTATTGGGAACGACCGGAATTGGAGAAATATTATATGATGGCTGGAAGACATTTTTCATTAGATAGAAGGATTGGGTAAGGAAATTTGGAGCAAAATGAGCTCAGAAAATTGAAAATTCAAGTTTCTCATGAAATTTGGAGCAAAATGAGCCTACACATGCTTGAAATCGAATTTTTCTGATTTTCCCAAGCTCCGCCCTTTGCAATGCTTTTCTGATATACAAAAAGTGTGCCAGGCTTGCAGAATAAGCCACGCCCACAGTTATGATCAGAATTGTGGGCGTGGCCTAGTCTGCAAGCTCGGCACACTTTTTGTATATCAGAAAAGCATGCCGCAAATTGCAAAAATGGGCGGAGCTTTGAAAATTCGATTTCAAGCATGTTTGGGTTCAATTTGCTCCAAATTTGATGAAAAATTTGAATTTTTGTTATTTCTGAGCATGTTTGGGCTCATTTTGCTCAAAAATTAATTTCAGTATGCTCAACAAACGTCTGGATTATTGTGAAGAGTTGGTGAAAATGGTGGATAATACAATTGCGCTGAGACATGTGAGTAGATCAAAAAAAATTGTTTTTTTTCTCTGCGTCTCTCACTTTCCAGTTGCCACGTCATAGGTCACTTTTCCCCCAAAATCACAAAAAATCTTCTTTTCTCAACAATATTATTTCATCTTATCTATCATTTCTCTAACCCACTCTCCACAATATCCATACTCTCTCGCCTTGCAGGTTTTGTTCGAAAATCAAAAGTTCTCTTTTCTCTCTTTTCTTATTTTGTTTTATTGACACACGTGGTCTTTTTCGAGACAATTTTTGAGTTTTGGAGCATTTTCTCAAATTTTTCGAGCTCTTCGGATTCATTTTTGGATCACTCTAGGCTTTTTCGGACTTCTTTAGGCTTTCTCGGGCCTTTCTAGGCTTTTCCTGACTTCTTCAGGCTTTTCCGGGCCTCTCTAGGCCTTTCCTGACTTCTTTAGGCTTTTACTGGGCTTTCTAGGCCTTTCTAGGCTTTTCCAGGCTCTTCAAACCTTTTTGAGCCAAAATTTGTGCTCTTTTTGGTCCCTTGGGAAATTTCGATAATTAGAAAGATTCCTTTTTTTGTTTTCCTCTTTTATTTTTCGTATTTTCTCCATTTTGTCACGCGATTTCTCATTATTTTTGCTGAAAATTTCGGAATTTTCATGAAATTTAAGCAAAAAGAGCACTATTTTTGCTCAAAAACCCCCTAAAAATGCTCATTTTTGCTCATTTTTTGCTCAAAAACCCCTAAAAATGCTCAAAATTGGCTCAAAATCCCCCCGATTTTTCAGGCTTCCCATCTCGAATGGATGATCATTGTTCTCATCGTCATCGAAGTCATCTTCGACATTTTTCACTTTGCCGACAAAACGCCCAAAACTGTCCAAATTTTGGCTGAAAATCCCGAAAAATCCAGCTGAAATTCTGATTTTTTACGTGTATTTACATATTTTTTAGTTTTTGTTAGAAAAAATTCCAAAATTTTATCGATTTTTTTTGCTTCTTTTTTTTGAAATGGTTTCTTAAGCCTTATCGATTTTTCTAAAAAAATTTTTTTTCGAAAATTTTCAAAATTAAATTTAGGATGAATCGATTGATTCAAATTTCGCGCCGGAATTTTGGATTGGCTCGAAAATGTTTGGCTGTTGAAGGAGACGCTTTTCGGCTTGATGAATATAGTGGGAAGTATTTGGGACATCGAAAAGTGGGTTTTTGATCAAATTTGGAGCAAAATGAGCCTAAACATGCTCAGGAAATTCAAAATTCAAATTTTTCATCAAATTTGGAGCAAAATGAGCCTAAACATGCTCAGGAAATTGAAAATTCAATTTTTTCATGAAATTTGGAGCAAAAATGAGCCTAAACATGCTCAGGAAATTGAAAATTCAAATTTTTCATCAAATTTGGAGCAAAATGAGCCTAAACATGCTCGAAATCAGAGAATTTTGAATTTTTCTGATTTTCCCAAGCTCCGCCCATTTTTGCAATTTGCCGCATGCTTTTCTGATATACAAAAGGTGTGCCAGGCTTGCAAAATAAGCCACGCCCACAGTTATGATCAGAATTGTGGGCGTGGCTTATTCTGCAAGCCTGGCACACACTTTTTGTATATCAGAAAAGCATTGCAAAGGGCGGAGCTTGGGAAAATCAGAAAATTTCTGATTTCAAGCATGTTTGGGCTCATTTTGCTCCAAATTTGATGGAAAATTTGAATTTTGAATTTTCTGAGCAAGTTTAGGCTCATTTTGCTCCAAATTTTCACCCGAAAATTTGCCACGTCATAACTCAATTTGTTTTCAGGTAAACTTCACCGAAAAACTCGAAATCATCGATGCCAACAAGACGGCCGCGATTCCAATTTACCGTGTCACAAATGCGGTCGGCGATGTGATAGATCAAAGTCAGGATCCGAAATTCGACAAAGATCAGGCGCTGAAAATGTACAAGACGATGACGAAATTGAACATTTTGGACAAGATTTTGTACGATTCGCAAAGACAGGGCCGAATTTCGTTTTATATGACCAGTTTTGGAGAGGAGGTGAGAAATTTTCGAGCAAAATGAGCTCAAACATGCTCAGAAAAGACAAAATTCAAGTTTTTCATGAAATTTGGAGAAAAATGAGCCCAAACTTGCTCTAGATCTCTCAATTTTCGCTTCCAGGCAAACCACGTTGGCTCAGCTTCAGCTCTCGAACCTCAAGATCTAATCTATGGTCAATATCGTGAAGCTGGTGTTCTTTTATGGCGTGGATTTAGTCTATCTCAATTTATGAATCAGTGTTATGGAAATTCGGAAGATATCAGTAAAGGTAATGAAATTTCGCTAAAAATTTGAATTTTTCGTGAAATTTGGAGCAAAATGAGCACAAAAATGCTCAGAAAATTAAAAATTCAAGTTTGTCTTCAAATTTGGAGCAAAATGAGCCCACACATGCTTGAAATCAGAAAATTTTGAATTTTCAAAGCTCCGCCTATTTTTGCAATTTGCGGCATGCTTTTCTGATGTACAAAAAGTGTGCCGAGCTTGCAAAAATGGGCGGAGCTTTGAAAATTCGATTAAAATTCAAAATTTTCTGATTTCAAGCATGTTTGGGCTCATTTTGCTCCAAATTTGATGAAAAACTGGAATTTTGCAGAAATTAATTAGCCTAATTAATAAATTTTCGCAGGCCGTCAAATGCCAATTCATTTCGGATCAAATGAGCTGAACTTTGTCACAATCTCATCACCTCTAACAACACAACTTCCACAAGCTGTCGGTTCAGCTTATGCATTCAAAAGACAACCAAACAATAATCGAATTGCTGTTGTGTATTTTGGAGATGGAGCTGCTTCCGAAGGTGATGCACATGCTGCATTCAATTTTGCTGCCACTTTGGTGCGTCACAGATTTTTAATCAAAATATATGTTTTCTGGCAGTTTTCGGCCCAAAATATGTGAAATTTTCAGTTTTTAGGTCCAAAATTCACTAAAAATTGAAGATTTTCAAACTGCAATCGATATTTTTTATCAAAATATATGTTTTCTAGTATTTTCCAACCCACTGATCACAATTCCATTGTTAAAAATTGCAAATCTCAAATCCTAATATGAGTTATTGGGAGATTAGAACTGATTTCAGATTTCGAAATGATTTTAATGAAAATCTAATAGCACAGGGTTGTTCAGAAGAAAAAATAACATATATTTTTGGGTCTCGCAGCGAAAAATTGATTTTTCCTGGGATTTTTGATGATTTTCTAGGTCCTGTGTGGAATTTTCACTATTTTCTGGGTCCTGAAGCGAAAAAAGCCTTAATTTGCTCTTCAAGACCCGGAGAACAGTGAAAATTCCACACAGGACCTAGAAAATCATCAAATTTTGCTCCAAGACTTAGAAAATCACCAAAAATCCAAGGCAAAATTAATTTTTCGCTGCAAGACCCAAAAATATATGTAATTATTTCTTCCGAACAACCCTATGCTATCAAATTTTCATGAAAATCATTTTGAAATCTAGTTCTGACCTCCCAAAGCCATTTAGGATTTGAGATTTGCAATTTTTGACAATGGAATTGGGATCAGAGGGTTGGAAACTACTAGAAAATATATATTTTGATAAAAATCTCTTTTTAGTGAATTTTGGACCTGAAAATCGAGTTTCTTATGATATTTTGTGCCGAAAATCCACCTTGAAAACCGATTTTTCAAGTTGAAAAACGTTTTATTGAGCTATGACGTGACAATTTTTGCAGACTTGCCCCATCATTTTCTTCTGCCGTAACAATGGTTATGCAATTTCTACACCAACCAGTGAACAATATGGTGGAGATGGTATTGCTGGAAAAGGTCCAGCCTATGGTTTGCACACTATTAGGTAGGTCTGAAATTTTCAGCCAAAAATATCTGAAATTTAAAAAAAAATGTTTGTAGAGTCGATGGAAATGATCTTCTCGCAGTTTACAATGCAACTAAAGAAGCCCGTAAATTGGCGCTTCAAAATAAGCCGGTTTTGATTGAAGTTATGACATATCGATTGGGACATCATTCAACTTCTGATGATTCTACTGCATATAGGTAATTTGAATTTTTTGAATTTGAAAAATTTGGCGCGAAAATGTCCACGTGGAAGAATTTTGAGCGCGAAATTTTGAAAATTTGCCAGCAAAAATCCACGCGGAAGAATTTTGAGCGCGAAAATTTGAAATTCAAAAATTTGAAAATTTGCCAGCAAAAATCCACGTGGAAGAATTTTGAGCGCGAAATTTTGAAATTCAAAAATTTGAAAATTTGCCAACAAAAATCCACGTGGAAGAATTTTGAGCGCGAAAATTTGAAATTCAAAAATTTGAAAATTTGCCAGCAAAAATCCACGTGGAAGAATTTTGATCGCGAAATTTTGAAATTCAAAAAATTTGAAAATTTGCCAGAAAAAATCCACGTGGAAGAATTTTGAACGCGAACATTTGAAATTAAAAAATTTGAAAATTTGCCAGCAAAAATCCACGTGGCCGAATTTTAAGCGCGAAAATTTGAAATTCAAAAATTTGAAAATTTGCCATCAAAAATCCACGTGGAAGAATTTTTAGCGCGAAAATTTGAAATTCAAAAATTTGAAAATTTACCAGCAAAAATCCACGTGGAAGAATTTTGAGCGCGAAAATTTGAAATTCAAAAATTTGAAAATTTACCAGCAAAAATCCACGTGGAAGAATTTTGAGCGCGAAAATTTGAAATTCAAAAATTTGAAAATTTACCAGCAAAAATCCACTTGGAAGAATTTTGAGCGCGAAAATTTGAAATTTGAAATTTAGGTTAAAAATGCCATTTTTCAACCGAAATTTTTTGAAAAATCGGTAATTTTATTTTGATTTAAAAAATCCACGTGGAAGAATTTTGAGCGCGAAAGTTTGAAATTCAAAAATAAAAATTGCATTTTTCAACCAAAAATCTCTGAAAAATCGGAAATTTCTACTGAAATTAAAAAACCCACGTGGCCGAATTTTTGAGCGCGAAAATTTGAAAATTTGAAATTTGTTTTCTTGAAATTAATTTTAGGTCCAAAAATTTTCGATATAAAAGTGCGTTTTTCAACCGAAAATCTTTGAAAAAATCACATTTCATCGTGAAAAATCCGAATTTTTTCCTGAAATCAAATCCAGATCTCAAAAATTTTCAGATCAGCTGAAGAAGTCGAATCATGGGGTGACAAAGATCATCCAATAACTCGTTTCAAAAAATACATCAGCGAAAATGGCTGGTGGAATGAGGAAGACGAAAAAACGTGGCAAAATGAGGTGAAAAAAGATGTGTTGCGTGAATTTGGAGCCGCCGAAAAACGAAAACTTGCACATTATCATGAGCTTTTCGATGATGTTTATGATGTTTTGCCGGAAAGATTGAGAAGACAACGAGATGAATTGGATAAACATATTGAGGAATATAAGGAACATTATCCGGTTGATCGCATTTTGGAGAAGAAATTGTAGATTTAGTGTAAGTTTTTGGTGGGAAATTTGGGGAAAATTTCGAATTTTTAATCGAAAAATTGAGATTTTTGAGATTTTGTACCTTTAAATACCTGAAAAGTTGTGGCAGGACCCAAAAAATCTTTAAAAAATTGTTCAATAGCGGGATCGAACCCGTGACCTTTTGATTGGAAAATAAAGCTTCAAGACTTCAAGATTGAGCTTTTTCCCCCAGAAATCACGAAATTTTGAGCCCTGAGCACTTTTTGACTGGAAAATCGAGAATTTTGAAAATAAAAAAAAAACATTTTCACTAGGGGATCGAACCCGCGACCTTTTGATTGGAAAATAAAGCTTTAACCAGCTGAGCCAAGACTTCAAAATTCAGCCTTTTTTCTCCAGAAATCACGAAATTTTGAGCCCTGAGCACTGAAATCTAGATTTTTTCAAAAAAAATGTTCAGTGGGGGGATTGAACCCCTGACCTTTTGATTGGAAAATAAAGCTTTAACCAGCTGAGCCAAGACTTCAAGATTGAGTTTTTTTCCCCCAGAAATCACGAAATTTTGAACCCTGAGCACTTTTTGACTAGAAAATTGAGAATTTTGGAAATTAAAAAAAAATGTTCAATAGCGGGATCGAACCCGCGACCTTTTGATTGGAAAAAAAAGCTTTAACCAGCTGAGCCAAGACTTCAAAATTGAGTTTTTTCCCCCAGAAATCACGAAATTTTGAGCCCTGAGCACTTTTTGACTAGAAAATCGAGAATTTTCAGAAAATAAAAAAAAATTGTTCAGTAGCGGGATCGAACCCCTGACCTTCTGACCGCCAAATAAAGCTTTAACCAGCTGAGCCAAAAAAAAACATTCATTTCCCTTTTCCTCTCGATTTCGTCTCACATTTTCTCGTCTTTCCTTTTTCAGGCCCAAGCCCATTTCTAGGCCTAGGCTTAGGCTTAGGCTTAACTGGTTCACCGACAATTTCAGCTGATGGATTTTCCTTGCTTCCAGATTCTTTCGAATTTTTGATTGGCTCCTCTTTCTGCAAAATTTGGCGATTTTCGGGAAAAATTGGGAAATTTGGCTCAGCTGGTTAAAGCTTTGTTTTCCAATCAGAAGGTCACGGGTTCAATCCCGTTACTGAACAATTTTTTGAAATTTCTAGATTTAACTGCTCAGGACCCAAAATTTCGTGATCTACGCGAAAAATAAGCTCAATTTTGAAGTTTTGGCTCAGCTGGTTAAAGCTTTGTTTTCCAATCAGAAGGTCACAGGTTCGATCCCCCTACTGAACAATTTTTTGAAAATGTGTCAGATTTTCTAGTCAAAAAGTGCTGTAGACTCAATATAGCTGGCAAAAGGCTCAATTTCTAATCAGAAGGTCCCGGGTTCGATCCCGCTACTGAACAATTTTTTTTTGATTTTAAAACCTACATCACATCCATCATCTCCATCCAATGTGATCGAATATTCAAGCGTCGATTTTTCGGGCAAAGTTTTCTCCATTTTCCTCACCTCAATCTCCATATGATCTACCGATTCAGTCGATCCACTTTTCGATTTTTTCGTCGCGATTTTTGGTGACATTTTTCCGCCAGGACTTCCACTTCCACAATCTTCATCCGACCCGATTTTGCTCTTTTTCGCCGTCTTCTTTTTCTTCTTTTTTGAGCACTTGCAGCAACATACCGTGCATATGATAATTATGATTAAAATGATAATTAGGGCGATAATTGCTAGAACTATAATTAGCCAAATGTCCATTTTTATTTGATTTTTCGGTTTTTTTGGTGATTTGAGTGGATTTGGTGGTGGAATCATTCGGGAAACGCTGAAAATTCGTGATCTACGTGAAAAATAGGTCTAGGGTTCGATCCCGCTACTGAACATGCGTTTTTTTTCGGATTTTTGACAAAAATCAAAAAATGTTCAGTGGCGGGATCGAACCCGCGACCTTTAGATTGCTAAATAAAGCTTTAACCAGCTGAGCCAAACAAAAACATTCATTTCCCTTTTCCTCTCGATTTCGCCTCACATTTTCTCGTCTTTTCTTTTTTCAGGCCCAGGCCCAGGCCCTTTTCCGGGCCTAGGCTTAGGCTTAGGCTTAACTGGTTCAACGACAATTTCAGCTGATGGATTTTCCTTGCTTCCAGATTCTTTCGAATTTTTGATTGGCTCCTCTTTCTGCAAAATATTTTGCGATTTTCGGGAAAATTGGGAAATTTAGTTCAGCTGGTTAAAGCTTTGTTTTCCAATCAGAAGGTCACGGGTTCAATCCCGCTACTGAACAATTTTTTTGAAATTTCTAGATTTAAGTGCTCAGGATCCAAAATTTCGTGATCTACGCGAAAAATAAGCTCAGTTTTGAAATTTTGGCTCAGCTGGTTAAAGCTTTGTTTTCTGATCAGAAGGTCCCGGGTTCGATCCCCTACTGAACAATTATTTGTGAATGTGTCAGATTTTCTACTCAAAATTTCATGATTTTTGCTAGCAAAAGCCTCAATTTCTAATCAGAAGGTCCCGGGTTCGATCCCGCTACTGACATTTTTTTTGTTTTAAAACCTACATCACATCCATCATCTCCATCCAACGTGATCGAATATTCAAGCGTCGATTTTTCGGGCAAAGTTTTCTCCATTTTCCTCACCTCAATTTCCATATGATCTACCGATTCAGTCGATCCACTTTTCGATTTTTTCGTCGCGATTTTTGGTGACATTTTTCCGCCAGGACTTCCACTTCCAACATCTTCATCCGACCCGATTTTGCTCTTTTTTGCCGTCTTCTTTTTCTTCTTTTTTGAGCATTTGCAGCAACATACCGTGCATATGATAATTATGACTAAAATGATAATTAGGGCGATAATTGCTAGAACTATAATTAGCCAAATGTCCATTTTTTGATTTTTCGGTTTTTTTGGTGATTTGAGTGGATTTGGTGGTGGAATCATTCGGGAAACGCTGAAAATTCCTTCGTTTTGTACTCAGAAGGTCACAGGTTCGATCCCGCTACTGAACATGCGTTTTTTTCGGATTTTTGACAAAAATCAAAAAATGTTCAGTGGCGGGATCGAACCCTTGACCCTCTGACCGCTAAACAAACTCACAATTCCTTCGTATCCTTCACCAAATTTTCGGGAAAATCCAATTTTTTTGAAAAATCCTCTCGAATCAAAAGTGTATTCTCCGTTCCATTCTCCGGTTTCTCACCATTCCTCACAAATTCGATAATATTCAAATCCTTTCGAGTTCCATTAACTCCTCCCTTCAAATATTTGGCAAGAAATCTTCGAACTGAACAAATCAAATGTTTGTCAACGCATCTTTGATGATTCAAGATGACAATCTGAATATTCGAATGATCCCGCATCTCATTGATTTTTTCGAGATGTTTTGACAGTGTCGCCGTCCATTGATCTGGATCTGGATTTGCAATTGGTTTGCTCGAAAGACTGTGATTTATCGATTGCTCCAGGTTGTGAATCAGCACTTTTTGAGGCTTCTCATTTTCCGCCATATCGATTAGAAGGTATTCGAAGTTAGGCGAACTTGGAATATTGCAAGCGATTAGTTTTAGCAGATATTTTGTGTTTTCTTTCTGCAAAATTTTGGTTCAAAAGAATTGCGGCCTCTTTCTCAGCCTATTCTGACTTACAATAACTTGCTCCACCACTCGATCCACTATAAAAATGAATCTAGTTTGATTATACACATTATTCTCTTTCTGATATTCACATTTTGGCGGACTTATCGTAACTACAAATCCCGTTAAAAAATAGAGAATAATTCCGGTTTTCATACTTTTTCCCACATTAAAAATGACTTAGTTCTACCTTCGGAAATCTATCTACAGAACCCAAAATTAGAACAGAACACGCAACAATTTTATTCCGAACATCAATGTTTTTTCGATTTACTTCGCTTCTTTTTCGGCATCGATTTTTTGTGGCGCGCAAGCTCTGCGGATCCGGAAGCGGAACTCGGAAGCGGTTTCGAGGGCGCAATTTCGGTCGGTGGTGGATTTCGGATTGGTTTCTGCTCGGTTTCGTCGTGAGTGATGAATTCTTGCGATTTTCCATTTTCCTGGAAATTTTTGGGTTAACGTTTTGCCTAAAGCTTAGGCTTAACTAAGGTTAACTTTGATTTTTAGTTCATCGTTTTGCCTAAAACTTAGGCTAACTTCGATTTTTAGTTCATCGTTTGGCCTAAAGCTTTGGCTTAACTTAGGCTAACTTCGATTTTCTGTTCCAAAATCATAGTTATGACGTGGCTTTTGAGGGGCCTAAAGCTTAGGCTTAACTTAGGCTAACTTTGATTTTCGCTTCATCGTTTTAACACGGAAATTTTGGTTATGACGTGGCTTTTAAGGGCCTAAAGCTTAGGCTTAACAATTTTCTGTCCATTGTTTAGCCTAACTTCGATTTTCTGTTCCAAAATCATAGTTATGACGTGGCAAACCTAAGGCCTACACAGTTTGATTTTCAAACTTTCTAGATAGGCCCGACTTATCGTAAGTTACATAGGTCTAGATCTATCTGGAAGCGTCTTTAGCCTTGAACTATCAGTCTAGATCTAGGCTAGACATCTTGGCCTTACTCACATTCTCATCATCCAGTGTAATCGAATAATCCAACGTCGATTTATCGGGCACCGATTTCTCCACCTTCATCATCTTCTCCGCCGATGCTGTCGAAGATCCCGTCGACTCTTTCGAACCTTTCGATTCGACTCCCGATTTTTTGCCATTTGTTGTTGTCTTTTTCTTCGCCGTCTCTCGTTTTCGATTTGTCTCCTTCTTCTCCTTTTTCATCTTCTCCATCTCAATTTGCTTCTTCTTCTTTTTCCGATTTTTCGACGATCTCACACAACAGAATACTGTGCAGCAAATCGCGATCAATAGAATTAGGGTTATCACGGCTACGATCACAATTATCATCCATAATTTGAGTGCGAAGGCTGAGCTCGTTTGAGCCGCTTTGGATGTTGTGGTGTCTGTCGTTGAATTTGAACTTGGTGCTGAAGTTGGAGCTGCAGATGTAGATGTTGCGACTTCAGAACTCGCTGAAGTCTGTGGTTGGGTAGAACTCGGATGAATTGCAGTTGTAGGTGGATCGGTTGAAGTTGTCGGCAAGGTTGTTGTGGTTGGAACTGAAATTGTTATAGACAATTTTATATTCCACCTGACAGTTCTGGAGAAATTTGAGATCTACTTACCTGTTGTAGTTGTAGGCAAGGTTGTTGTGGTTGGAACTTGAGTAGTTGTCGGAACTGTAATGTATAGGGGTTTTTCCGTATTTTTTTTCACGGTGGAACGAAACTTTCCCTCTTTCTAGTGGTTTTCGACCTGCTGATTTTTTTTTTTTTAAATCTGATAGTACAGCGTTGTTCAGTAGCGTCAATTACGTAAGTAAGCTGCTTATTTCCATCAAAATCGATTTTTCAAAATTTCTGATTTTTGCCACGTCATAACTCATGTTGAGGTACGCAGAATTTGACTGCGGAATCGTGATCAGCAGGTCGAATAGGTTCCCGTTGTGAGATCTACTTACCAGTTGTGGTAGTGGCTACAGTGGATGTGGTTGGAATTTGTGTAGTTGTCGGAACTGTAAGGTAAATTATACAAGTGTAATATACTACCGCAGGGTTTTTTCCGCATTTTTTTGACCTCTCACAATGTCCAAAGTGAAATCGTCTAAAGTCGAACTGTCTGATTCTCTCGAATATAAACACTATTTCTCTGTTCGTCGTGAGACCCTTCAGAATATATTCTCGCATTTTTTTTGCTATATTTTCACTTTGGACATCGCATTAGAGAAAAATATGTTTGATCTATGTACAAGAAGCTTTGATCTACTTACCTGTTGTAGTTGTAAGCAAGGTTGTCGTAGTTGGAACTGTCGTCGTGGTCGGGGGTTTAGTTGTTGTGGTTGGAACTTGAGTCGTAGTCCGAACTGTTGTAGGCAAAGTCGTAGTTGTCGGTGGAAATGTTGGTTTTGGTGTAGTCGCAACTGCTGTTGTGGTTTTCGGCTTCCTTCCAATCATCACATCCACACTGTGAAAAAAATTTTTAGGGATTTATCTGGGCAAGTTCTGAAATTGACTAGAATTCCGATTTTCGCCTTTGGAATCGAGTTGAGTTGTGGTTTTGTGCTAGAATTTGACATCGGTCCGAAACTTGAAATTCAAGTTATTTGCCACGTGGCATAGTCGAAGTTTGACTTCAGAGAATTATAGATCAACCTATGACGTGGCATTTTGAAACTCACAATTTCTGTGTCTTTTCCAACAACCATTGTGGAGAATTTTGATTCTGTGAAACCTGATCCGGAACATGAATTCGATTAAAATCTCCAGTCTCCGCAACCTTATTAAAATCGACAAAGCTGACGTTGAACACATGATTTTTGTTCATAAATTTCGCAACAACTTCTTGCGATGAGCACGACACACTTGTTGAATTGACACAATCCTTGATAACCAACGTCGGAATAATAATTGTTTGCATCTTCATATTCTTGATACTCGCTATAATAGTTATAAGTCGTTTGAGACGAATCAGAGAATTGGCTAGTTTTGAATGTGTTGTGAGTGGCTTGTTGTAGATTTCATCAACGGCTGCTTCGAGATTTTCGATTTTGAAAGGGGTGGGAAATTGGAGGGATTCGTCGGAAAGATCACCAAGTGCGAAACGGAATAATTTGTTGTTTTTGAATGGTATTTGACACGTGATTTGTTTCAGCATAAAAATTGTGTTGAGTTTCTGCGAAAATTGTTTTTTTTTAATGAAATATATATTTTTCTAGCAGATCACAATTACATTGTCAAAAATTGCAAATCTCAAATCCTAAGTGGAAATTTGGGTGGTTAGAACTAGATTTCGAGATGATTTTCATGAAAATTTGATAGTATAGGGAAAAAATTACATATATTTTTAGGTCTCGCAGCGAAAAATTGATTTTGCCTTGGATTTTTGGTGATTTTCTAGGTTCTGGATGGAATTTTCACTGTTTTCTGGGTCCTGAAGCGAAAAAAGCCTTAATTTTCTCTTCAAGACCCGGAAAACAGTGAAAATTTCACACAGGACCTAGAAAATCACCAAAAATCCAAGGCAAAATCAATTTTTCGCCGCGAGACCCAAAAATATATGTGATTTGTTCTTCTGAACAACCCTATGCTATCAGATTTTCATCTGAAATCAGTTCTGACCTCCCAAATTTCCACTTAGGATTTGAGATTTGCAATTTTTGACAATGGAATTGTGATCAGCTGGTCGGAAATTGCTAGAAAATATATATTTTGATAAAAATCCAAGTTCCTCTAACTCACATATTCCGGAATACATCGATCAATTAAAAACACAAACATTGTTCTCTCAAATGTCTCCCCGTCATGTTTTTGAATAAATTTGCAGTCCGGATTGTAGCTGCTGATTACTGTAGTTGCCGTCAAAATGAGGATGATGATGATGAATAATTTTGAAATTGATAGAATCATTTTTGGTTTCATTTTTGGGGAATATTGAAAAATGGCGGGATTTTTGCGGGGGTTTTTTTTCGGGCGGCGGGAAATTGGAACACGTGGAAAATATTTGGGAAATTTTTAAAAATTTGAAAAAAATTTGTGAATTTTAGCTGAAAATTCAAGATTTCAAAGCTCATTTGAATTCTGAAACTCTGAAAATCCAAAGTTTCAGCTAGAAGAAGAAAATGAGCTGAAATTTCAGATTTTCAGCCGAAAATTTTGAATTTCAGCTGAAAATTTAAGATTTCAAAGCTTATTTGAATTCTGAAACTCTAAAAATCCACAGTTTCAGCTAAAAAATGAGCTGAAATTTCAGATTTTCAGCCGAAAATTTTGAATTTCAGCTGAAAATTTAAGATTTCAAAGCTCATTTGAATTCTGAAACTCTAAAAATCCACAGTTTCAGCTATAAAATGAGCTGAAATTTCAGATTTTCAGCTTGAAAGAAATTTCAAAGCTCAGCTGGAGTCTGAAACTCTGAAAATCCAGATTTTCAGCATTTTCAAGCCAAAAATTAGGAAAATTTCAAATTTTCATCTAAAATCCTCAGAAATTCAGATTTTTAGCCAAAAAATCTGAAAATTCTGAATTACAAGTTTACATCTATGAATTTCAGCTGAAAATTTAAGATTTCAAAGCTCATCTGAATTCTGAAACTCTGGAAATCCCGATTTTCAGCTAGAAGAAGAAAATGAGCTGAAATTTGAGAGCCAAAAAATCTTCCAAAATTCCATCAGAAGCTCTGATTTTCGGGCGAAAAATCTGAAAATTCTTAATTTCAAGTCCAAAATTCTGAAAATTTAAAATTTTTCTTTCAAAATTCCATCAGAAATTTCAGATTTTCAGCCAAAAAATGCCCAATTTTTCAGATTTCCCGCGAATTCTGCCAGCCATAACACAACACACATTTTAATGCCATATTTTAACTGTGATTTTCAAAAAAATTTTCTTTTTTTCTTCTTTTTTTTTCTAGGTAACAATCAATTTTCTGTGAATTTTTCCTCCTTTTTTTTCAAAAAAATAAACCTATTGCATGTCCAAATTTTTTTTTGATCACCAAAAAAATTTTTTTTGACCTTTTTTTTGCCCAAAGTTTGACGCTTTTCGTATCGTTATCTTCTTTTTTTGCGAAAAATTATCGATTTTTTTTTTTCGTTTTTTTTTGGCAGAAGAATAAAATTCAAGAGAAATGGCTGAAAATTTGGGATTTTTGACTGAAAATGAAGAGCTGGATTTTGTTGGTGAGTTTTTTTGGGGGGGGGGGAATCTGAAAATTCAAAAATAATTTTAAAATAATTTTCACGTGACCCAAATTTTTATTTTCCAAAAAAAAAAATCGAAATTTCTCATTTTCTATCAAAAATGATTCAAAATTTTGTGACAACTTGTGAGTTTCTGAAAAAAAAAGTTAGGCGCGAGTGGGGGTCGAACCTGGGTTGTGAAAACCGTCGGCAGGCGTGTAGACCACTCGGCCATTAGTGAAAATCAAAGTACACACAAAAATGACCTTAAAAAATCGATTTTTTTTTCATTTTCTCTCAATTTTTTTTATCAATTTCATCAATTTTCAGCCAATTCTTCAACAAATCATCGTGAAATCTCCAGTAGTGAAAATAATAGTTCCGAAGAATTTCGGCGAATTGAGCAAATCCGCCGAACACATTGTCATATTTGGGAAAATATGGATGATTCCGAGATGCCACGTCATGAAAATTCCGGCGAGGAAATTAACGACGAGCAAGAAGAAATCGATGATTCAATGAGACACGTGAGTTTTTTGGGGTGAAAAAAGTGTGTCAGGCTTGCATTTTCCAAGCTCCGCCCATTTTTCATCTTCTCCGTGAGAAGTACACGAAAATTGGGTCATTTTGATATCTCACAAGCCTAGGGTTTGGTGAAAAAGTGTGCCAGGCTTGCATTTTCCAAGCTCCGCCCACATTTTTTTGAAATTTTCATCTGTTTTTTGTCCGAGAGAAGTACACGAGCAAAATGTGGTGAAAAAAGTGTGTCAGACTTGCATTTTCTAGGCTCCGCCCACATTTCTTTGAAATTTTCATCTTTTTTTTGTCCGAGAGAAGTACACGAGCAAAATTTGGTGAAAAAAGTGTGCCAGGCTTGCATTTTCCAAGCTCCGCCCACATTTCTTTGAAATTTTCATCTGTTTTTTGTCCGAGAGAAGTACACGAGCAAAATTTGGTGGAAAAAGTGTGCCAGGCTTGCATTTTCCAAGCTCCGCCCACATTTCTTTGAAATTTTCATATGTTTTTTGTCCGAGAGAAGTACACGAGCAAAATTTGGTGAAAAAAGTGTGCCAGGCTTGCATTTTCCAAGCTCCGCCCATATTTCTTTGAAATTTTCATCTGTTTTTTGTCCGAGAGAAGTACACGAGCAAAATTTGGTGAAAAAAGTGTGCCAGGCTTGCATTTTTCAAGCTCCGCCCACATTTCTTTGAAATTTTCATCTGTTTTTTGTCCGAGAGAAGTACACGAGTAAAATTTGGTGGAAAAAAGCGTGCCAGGCTTGCATTTTCCAAGCTCCGCCCATTTTTTATCTTCTCCGAGAGAAGTACACGGTCATTTTGATACCTCACAAGCCTATGTTTTGTGAAAAAGTGTGTCAGGCTTGCAATTTCCAAGCTCCGCCCACATTTTTTTGAAATTTTCATATGTTTTTTGTCCGAGAGAAGTACACGAGCAAAATTTGGGGAAAAAGTGTGCCAGGCTTGCATTTTCCAAGCTCCGCTCACATTTCATTGAAATTTTCATCTGTTTTTTTGTCCGAGAGAAGTACACGAGCAAAATTTGGTGAAAAAAGTGTGCCAGGCTTGCAATTTCCAAGCTCCGCCCATATTTCTTTGAAATTTTCATCTGTTTTTTTGTCCGAGAGAAGTACACGAGCAAAATTTGGTGAAAAAGTGTGCCAGGCTTGCAATTTCCAAGCTCCGCCCACATTTCTTTGAAATTTTCATGTTTTTTTGTCCGAGAGAAGTACACGAGCAAAAATTTGGTGAAAAAAGTGTGCCAGGCTTGCAATTTCCAAGCTCCGCCCACATTTCTTTGAAATTTTCATCCGTTTTTTGTCCGAGAGAAGTACACGAGCAAAATTTGGTGAAAAAAGCGTGCCAGGCTTGCATTTTCTAAGCTCCGCCCATTTTTATTTGAAATTCTCATATGTTTTTTGTCCGAGAGAAGTACACGAGAAAAATTTGGTGAAAAAAGTGTGCCAGGCTTGCAATTTCCAAGCTCGGCCCACATTTTTTGAAATTTTCATCTGTTTTTTGTCCGAGAGAAGTACACGAGCAAAATTTGGTGAAAAAAGTGTGCCAGGCTTGCAATTTCCAAGCTCGGCCCACATTTTTTTGAAATTTTCATCTGTTTTTTGTCCGAGAGAAGTACACGAGCAAAAAAAAAAGTTTTTTTTTCAAATTTTTGATTAAAAAAATGTTTTGCTAATCAAATCATCGTGTAAAAAAGACATTTTCAGCTTTTCCTTTTTTTTTTGCCCCAAAAAAAATTGGGCGCGAAAATTTGATCTACCAATTTATTTTTTGGTTGATCCTGTTCTTTGAAAACCAGTTTTGGGGATTGAAAAAGATAAAAAAATTATTGATTTTTCAGTGTTAGTTAGGCTAAATTCTGTTTTTTTTTTTTGAAAAATCATCAAAACAAGTTAGAATAAGTTCAAAATAACAAGAAATTTCTGTTTTTTTTCACTTTTTTTTTGAAAAGAAACTGACCATGACTGAAAATCGCATTATTTATGTATTTTTTCGAAAAAAAGTTTTTAAAAGCGAAAAAAAAATTGGTTTTTTCATAGATTTTTTGCAGTTTCATCAAAAAATTTCCCAATTTTCATTGAAAATTTCACATTTTTTTGTTTATTTACCCATGTTTCTGCATTTTTCTTCTAGTTTGTGACACTGATTATTTTTTCATTTAAAAGCGGTTTTGAAATCGCAAAAAAAAAAATTTGATAAGCGCATTTTTGCCGCATTTTTTCGAGACTTTTTTAAAGGCGCATGCCTTTTTTTAAAACTCTTTTCCTTTTAATTTTAAGCTACAGTACCTTGATACATTTTAAAGGGACAATTAGTCTTCTGGCGAGCTACAGTAATCTTGAAAATAGACTTTTTAAAGGCACATACCTTTTTTTGAAAATCTTTTCCTCTTAATTTTAAGCTACAGTAGGATTTCTGAGGTTTTTAAAGGTATATACATCGGAATTTTGAGCTACAGTACCTTGATACATTTTAAAGAAACATAGTTTTGTGTTGATGCTACAGTACTCCTATTTGGCACTTTTAAAGGTACATGTCGTTTTTCTGGCTAGAAAAATGGAGCTACAGTAACCTTGTGAGCTCTCAAAGGGACAAGTAAGTCTTCTGGCTAAAATTTAGGCTACAGTAATCTTGAAAAAATTAAAGGGACATTATATTTTTCCAAGTTTCGAAACCTACAGTAATATGTATCCTTAAAGGAACATGCGCACTTTCAAAATTCAAAAATTTCAAAAATTTTGTCCCGCCCATTTTTTTATTCGATCATCAATCATCATCCCACATTCTTCTTGTTGTTTTGATTTTGTCCAAAAAAATTTTTGACATTTTCCCCAATTTTTTCTTATATTTATAGGCTTCTTTAGGAAAGACTTCAAATTATTTTTCAAAAAAAAAAAAATTTAAAGTTTTCCCGAGTTCAAATATTATAAATCTACAGTAATCTTAAAGGTACATAACTCCATTTTTTTTTGATTTCCCGCCAAAATTCAAGGACTTCCTATTTATTTTTTATTATTATCAAAAAAAAATATGAAATCATGCGCTTCGCTTTTTTCTTTTTTGACTCATTTTTCACTCTCATATGACGTTTGAGGTTTCGTTTTTGCTTAGAACCAGGAAAAAATTGATAACAGGTTCATTTTTAATGTCAAAATTTTGTGTATGAACTCTTATTTTTCTGAGTCAACATGTTCCTTTAAAAATGGGCTACTGTAAGTTAAGCAGAATTCTCAATGTTCCTTTAAATGTGTGCAGACTACTGTAGTTGGGTTACTGTATGATGTTCCTTTGAAAATAGAGATTACTGTAGTTGCTCTATGCTCCTTTAAAATTTCTTTAAAAATACGTTTTCTCCCGAATTCTCAATGTTCCTTTAAATGTGTGCAGACTACTGTAGTTGGGTATGATGTTCCTTTGAAAATAGAGATTACTGTAGTTTCGGGATGCTATGCTCCTTTAAAATTCGTTTCTGATGGGATACTGTACCTTGGAATTAAGCTGAAGAAAATCTACATTAATACTGTAGATTATACTGTATGTTCCTTTAAATTACTGTAGTCTATCATGTTTTTTTTTTGAAAAAATTTTTGATCAAATTTATTTTTTTTTGTCAAAAATCATCGTCTTTTTCGAATTTTGACCCTGATTAAATCAATTTTTTCTTATCAAAAAAAAATGAAAAAATTTCGCGAGAAAAAGTGGCATTTCCATAATTTATGTGATTTTGCGAATAATTAATTTTTTGGCGGGAAAATCAGGGAGTACTGTAGTGCACAAACTGTTTTTGATTTTTTTGATGATGATGTTTTTTTGTCGGAGAAAATTAATTAATTAATTAACCAGAAGGCCTCCGCCGGCTAACGCCGGCTCCTCCTTCTGGATTGTCCCGGCTTCGCGTATAGTTTTCTTTAGGTATAACGTTTTAAACGGTTTTATTCTTGAGAACTGTGCCCTTTGAAAAAAGATGAAATGGTGGTTCCTGGGACGTTCAAACTTGAACTAAATCTCCCCTCCGTATTTTTTACCTATAAAAATAAATTGCAGACATAGCTCATTCTGAGATCTATTGCAGAAAAATGTTTCCCTGAAATCGTCTAAAAATGCGACAAACTTGTCATTTTTGAAAATTTTAAAAAGATTTCCATTAAGTTTTAATTTCTCTTATTAGGAATCATTTTCTCAAGTGTTCAATTTTCGACTCTAAAAGTGGACTAACAAATTCCTTGGTGTTTAGGGATTATAGATTTTAGATTTTCGAAATTCAAAATTCGAGCTCGAAAACTATCTCTTTAAAAACTGCTTTATTTTCTTGAAATTCTTTTTTCAATGCCTCTCATTTTTTTCCTATGTTTTGTTTAGAACTGATTTTTCTAATTTTGAAGTTCAGAAAACAAAAAACACAGAGTCTACGGAACCCATACAGAAATTTCATAGAAAAATATCTGGATCTGAACTGAAGGTTTTAGGGGGAAAAGATGGGGTTCAGAACCTGAAGGCTTAAATTTAAGAAAAAGTAAGGAATTGAACATCTAATTATATAATTCTCAAAATCTCTTTATTCCGTCAATACTCCTCATTTCTTCTGAAAAACGCTCTTTTGTTCCAAAACCATTATTCTGATCGAAAAGTCACAGAGTAATTTACTATTCAAAATATTTCACGCATTTTTCGAGACCTGACACGAATTTAGGGGTGGGACTACAAATCGATGGAATCAACGCAAGAAATGAAAGATTTAGTGAAATATTTGAAGTCTAGTGATTTGGAGCAGCGAATTACATAATGTGAAATCCATTTTGCTGTACAATCCCATTTTCTTATTCAAATCCAAATTTTCTACGTCTCAAAAACTAAACCACATTTGGAGAAACTGCTCTAAAAATCTATATCCAGAGAGCAAAGAAATGCTGCCTTATTTTCTGAGTAAGCTTCTATTCCATCTGAAATTTTCAGAGCCGTGGAAGATAAAACCAAAGTACAGTAAACTCCGCCGCCATTTGATTATTTTCATTGAGAAGAAATGATTGGTTTTCTCGGCCATGTCGGTTCTCTTCCAAGGCTCACAAAATTTTGGATTGATAATAATTCAATTCTATTATTATAATTGTTTGGGCTTAACTATTGGGATTCCCAAACACATCAAAACTCACTATCAAACATTCACATTAAAGTATTTGTTTTTCTTTTTGAAAAAGAAATTATCCAATATCTGAAAGTTCGAACAAATTATGAATTTATCCACAGTAATATAACTCACTTTTTTCTATTTATTTTCAAACCGATTAGGAATAGAGTAATAGCGAGAAATGATTAAAAATGTCCCGCTATGACTGAGCAATAAAAAGATCAGATAAGAGACGTGACCTAGCCATTTTTCCCGATTAAAAACGTGTTCATTCTTTTCTACACGAAAAAAGTTTTGATTTTTCACGTGAAAACTTGCGCACTTTTGAAATATTTCGAATGTCGTGCATCATCTACAAAGAATTTGGAGCATCTAGGTCTAAGTCTCATTCAAAACGGTCTTCTAGAAATTGAGTTACGGTCGGCGACACATTTTTATTTTCAAAAATACATTGAATTTCAGGAGATTTTTCAGTTAAAAGTTTCCCCGCGCACTACATGAAATTATTTTTGAACTTGGTAAAGCTCCCCACCATGCTGCCAAAATTTGGAATCTTTTCATTTTTTAACCAAAACTTTTCATGCAGTGGGAGTTGAGAACGGGCTCCGGACATACGCACCTCTTAAAAAGCAGTTTCCAATTAGTATATAGTAGATTAGGATTTGTGACCATGATTTTTCGATTTATCACAAATCGAAAATAAAAAGTGACGTTTTGTGTTTTGAGTGCGAAAATAGGGCTACAGTACTCTAGGGGGTACTGTGGATTTTGTAGTGTAAAATAGCTACAGTACCCGGAAAATTTTTAGAAGGTACAGTAATTTGAGGGTTACTGTACCTCTTTAGAACCTTCAGTACCTCTCAAAGGATCATGGTGATCTCAAAAACCTACAGTAGCCCTGGGGTACTGTAGAATCCTCGGAGAAAATTTTGAAATTTAGCCACTAAATCCCCTAGAGTTTAGATCTACAGTACCTACAGTACCTCTAGATGTTTTAAAGGAACATTGTGATCTCTGAAACCTACAGTAATCTTGTTGAAAATCTTCATATAAACCATGTTAATTTTAACCCCCTACAGTACTCCTCTGTTTTTGAAGGAACATGGGTGAAATTGTGATCTCTGAAATCTACAGTAATCGCAGCATTTTTGATCTCTATTACAATTATGAATATAAGTTACAGTAACCTTTCTACAGTACCCCCTAGATTTTTTAAAGGAACATTGTGATCTCTGATCAGAAATTCACGTTTTTTTCACCTCATTCTATTTTTATTGTAATTTTCTTGCAAGAATGACATCAAAATTCCGCCTTCTCCTCTTTTTTTATTTTCTGTCGCCGGCCGCCAAAAAAAAACACACATAAAAGTTGATTTGATTAGCAAATCTTTGTGTTTTTCGCGTCGGGTTCCAGTGTACGAAATACTGGAACATCTTCTTCTACCAATTTTCAGTTGTGTTTTTTTGGCGCCAGAAAATTTTTTGAACTTTTTTTCCCCCGAAAAAAATTGTGCCATTTTTTCTGAAAATTTTTCCTGATGTTCCTTTAGGGTACTGTAGGTTTCAGAAATGTTGCTTTTCAAATTTCCATTTTTTTTTGGTATCTCTAATTTTCTGGGGCTACTGTAGTTTAGTGGAATTACTGTATCGATATTTTATTGGACTACAGTACCCTTGGATTACTGTAGATTAAAATTTTGGATTTTGAATTTTCGATCCATTTTTTTTCTTGGATTTCTGAATTTTTCCGGCTTACTGTAGTTTTAGAGGTGGTACTGTAGTTATGTTTCATCAGACTACAGTACCCCATGGATTACTGTAGATTAAAATTTTTGATCCATTTTTTTTTGGATTTCTGAAATTTTCTAAGGCACTGTAGTTTCGGAAGATTTACTGTAGCAATTCTGATTACTGTAGAGCTACAGTACCCTCAGATTACTGTAGGTTCACCATTTCTAGCCTACAGTATCCCATGGATTACTGTAGATTTGAATTTCGAATTTTTGATCCATTTTTTTGGATTTCTGAAATTTTCTGGGGTACTGTATCTACATTTTTTTCGCGCCAAAAAAATTCAAAAAAAAAATTTTGTCTTGTTACAAAAAATGTTACAAAAAGATTTATCGGAATTTGATTTTTTCAAAAAAAAACCAGATTTTTTCTTCGTTTTTATTGATAATATTCATGAATAGAGATGAATTATTTATTTATTTGCATTTTTTTTCGAAAAATTTTTCTTTTCTTTGATTTTCTTTTGTCCAAAACAAACTTTATTGAAAATTGCAAAATATTTACCGTTTTAAGACCCCGCAAAAATGACAGTTTCGATAATTTCCAACGAAAAACGCGATTCTTCAACTACACATTTGGAAGATTCGCTGTCTGAAAATTCGTCGACGAATTCTGAAAATATGACTGGACACGGACATTCGCACGATCATAAACATGATAAGGTTTGAAATTTGGAGCATTTTGAGACCAAATGAGCCTAGGGTTACTGTGGATTTCGGCCTGGTTTTTCGGCCTTAGATTTCTGAGCATTTTGAGACCCCACAAGCCGAGGGTTACTGTAGATTTCGGCTCTCTACAGTAACCCAAAATATTTTTTGATCTACAAAAATTTGCGGTCATTTTGAGACCCCACAAGCCTAGGGTTACTGTAGATTTCGGCTCTCTACAGTAACCCAAAATAGTTTTTGATCTACAAAAATTTGCGGTCATTTTGAGACCAAATGAGCCTAGGGTTACTGTAGATTTTTGTTCTCTACAGTAACCCAAAATATTTTTTGATCTACAAAAATTTGCGGTCATTTTGAGACCCCACAAGCCTAGGGTTACTGTAGATTTCGGCTCTCTACAGTAACCCAAAATATTTTTGATCTACAAAAATTTGCGGTCATTTTGAGACCCCACAAGCCTAGGGTTACTGTGGATTTTTGCTCTCTACAGTATTTTCTGATCTACAAAAATTTGCGGTCATTTTGAGACCAAATGAGCCTAGGGTTACTGTGGATTTTTGCTCTCTACAGTAACCCAAAATATTTTTTGATCTACCAAAAATTTGCGGTCATTTTGAGACCCCACAAGGCTAGGGTTACTGTGGATTTCGGCTCTCTACAGTAACCCAAAATATTTTTTGATCTTCAAAAATTTGCGGTCATTTTGAGACCCCACAAGCCTAGGGTTACTGTAGATTTCGGCTCTCTTGGGTTACTGTAGACCAACACAAACTACTCGTGTACTTCTCTCGGACAACTGGTTTTTTTGTGAACTTTTGTTTTTGCAAAACTAATTAATTAATTAATTTGGGGAAAAAATCTGAAAATGGGGAATTTCCAGCCAAAAAAAGGCCCAAAAAAAATCCTTCCAGGGTCGTCGGGCCGAAAAAGTCCTATGGGCCGTGGCGGCCCTCTCGGCCGTCTTCATCGCCGCCGAATTTGTCGGCGGGTTCTGGGCCGAAAGCCTGGCGATCATGACCGACGCCGGTCATATGCTATCCGATTTGTTGAGCTTCATCATCTCGATTTTTGCGATCAGATGTGCCAGAATGCCTGGTGAGTACTGTAGCTGGAAGCATTGCTCATATTAGAGAAAAACATTTGCAGCTTCGAAGCGTCTAAGTTTTGGTTATGAGAGAGCCGAAGTTTTGGGAGCTCTGACTTCGGTGATTATTTTGTGGGTGCTCACGACGATTTTGGTGGTGATGGCGATTCAGAGAATCGCTAAAAATGAGCATGGTAAGATTGGGTAATTAATTAATTAGCTAATTACTTAAGTCACTTAATGATTCAGATAGCCTTAATTACTTTAATTAGCTAATCAGGTAATTAATTTCCTAGTTAATTAGTAGTATAATTAGCTAACAACATAATTGACTAGCTAATTAGTTACCTTATTATCTAGGTAATTAATTAATGCTCTTCTTAACTAGACTTTTATAATTAGTTAATTAACTGATAGCTAACTAACTAAGGTAACTAACTAATTAATAAATACGATAAGTAGGTAACCTTAATTGCTAATTAATTAATTATCTCATTAATTAACCACCTAGGCTAGAAAATTTTGAATTTTTGAATTTGGCGCGCTCGGGTCTCGACGCGATTTTCACCTCGATTCTCAAAAGATCGGATTTTTTCTGGAAAATTTCAGATTTTTAAGCGATGTTTAATTAGCTAACAACATAATTGACTAGCTAATTAACTGATAAAGTAATTAAGTAACCCTACCCTAATTGCTAATTAATTAATTATCCAATTAATTGCAGACGTTGATGCTGACATAATGCTGATCACAGCTGGAGTCGGAGTACTATTCAACATAATCATGGGCCTAGTTCTACACTTTGGCACCGGTGGACACGGTCATTCACACGGCGGACATTCGGGACACTCGCACGGCCCCAATCCAGATGGTAAAAATGTGAATGTTCGCGCCGCGCTAATCCACGTCATTGGTGATTTGGTGCAATCGATTGGTGTACTAATCGCGGCGATTGTCATCAAATTCACCGGATGGACATTGGCCGATCCGATTTGCACGTTCTTTTTTTCGATAATTGTACTATTTACCACTTGTCATGTGATGAGGGATATTATTTTTGTGCTCATGGAAGCCACGCCGAGTCATTTTGATTTGAATGACATTAAGAAGGTGTTGAGTGGCTTGGAGGGTGTGAAAGGTGTGCATGATATGCATTTGTGGTCGATTGGTATGGATAAGACGGCGTTTAGTGTGCATTTGGCGTTGGGTGAGTGGGATTTGGAGCATTTTGAGACCACACAAGCCTAGGGGCCCTTGAAATCGGAGCATTTTGAGACCCCACAAGCCTAGGGGTACTGTAGTTTTTGGCGCGAAAATTTCTGATCCACACATTTTTAAGATTTGGAACATTTTGAAATCCCACAAGCCTAGGGGTACTGTAGTTTTTGGCGCGAGAAATGTTTGATCTACACATTTTTAAGATTTGGAGCATTTTGAGACCCCACAAGCCTAGGGGTACTGTAGATTTCAAGTTCAAAGGTTTGATCTACAGATTTTCAGACAATTTTAGAGGTACTGTAACTTTTTGAGCTTCTGCTCAGTGTTACTGTAATTAAAAAAAATTTGAGACCACACTGGGTTACTGTAGGCGCGAAAATTTTTGATCTACATATTCTAAAGCTGATCTGGATGCCTTCTCCTACAGTAATCCAACATTTTTGGCGGGATCCTTTGATCTACCTACAATTTCTCAAGCCTACAGTACCCCGAACTACAGTAATCCAAAAAAATCCCGATCAGTATTTTTTCATCTACAGTAACCCTTAGCTACAGTATCCCTATCATATTTGGTCTCAAAATGATGCAAATTTTGATCTACAGTATTTTCTCATCTACAGTATCCCTTAGCTACAGTAACCCTATCATATTTGGTCTCAAAATGATCGAAATTTTGATCTACAGTATTTCGTGACCTACAGTATCCCTTAGCTACAGTAACCCTATCATATTTGGTCTCAAAATGATGCAAATTTTGATCTACAGTATTTTCTGACCTACAGTAACCCTTAGCTACAGTAACCCTATCATATTTGGTCTCAAAATGATCCTAATTTTTTTTCCCGAATTTCAGAATCCGCTGATCGAGCCATGGAAACTGTTGCCGACGCTCGCCGACTCATCAAACGACAATTCGGAATTACGGTGGCCACAATTCAAGTCGAACCTTTTGACTCGCAAATTGACTCGTGTGATAAATGCCAAACCGATGAGCCTGAAGCCTAAAACTAGGCCTGGGCCGATTAGGCCTGGGCTTGAGCCTAGGCCCTTTTTTTCCTTGTTGTTACGGATTTTTTGCGGGTTCCTCTTGTTGTATTTTTTTTCTTGCCCTACTAACTTTTTGAATAAATTTATTACCCAATTTCCGGAGTTCGCCTAACTTTTTTCTAATGAAAATAGAGGCGAATAAAGCAATAGATTAAGGCGAGTTGAAGACAGATTGAGATGCAAATTGGAAAAATGATGAGAAGACCGATGGAGAGAGTGACGATTTGAATTAGATCCACGATTACCAGGATTGTCTGGAAGTTGACAAAGTGTGCCAGGGTTGCAGAAAAAGGGGCGGGGCTTATTTTATCCACAGCATTTTTAATTTGAAAATTCACATTTTCCCGGTAAAATTTTTGAATTTCAAAATAATTTGAGTTTCAAAAATAATTTGAATTTTGAAAATTCCCGCCAAAAATTTTGAGTTTCAAAAATAATTTGAATTTCAAAAAAATTTGAATTTTGAAAATTCCCGCTAAAAATTTTGAAATTCAAAAATAATTTGAATTTTGAAAATTCCCGCTAAAATTTTCGAATTTCAAAATTTTTTTTGAATTTTAAAAATAATTTGAATTTTCAAAAATAATTTGAATTTGAAAATTCACATTTTCCCGCTTAAAATTAGAAATTTGAAAATTCGAATATTCCCGCTAAAAATTTTGAATTTCAAAAATAATTTGAATTTTGAAACTTCCCGCTAAAAATTTTGAATTTCAAAAATAATTTGAATTTTCAAAATTTTTTTGAATTTTGAAAATTCCCGTCGAAAATTTTTGAAGTTTCAAAAATAATTTGAATTTTCAGAATTCCCGCTAAAATTTTTGAATTTAAAAATTTTTTTTTGAATTTCAAAAATAATTTGAATTTTGAAAATTCCCGCCGAAAATTTTTGAATTTCAGAAATAATTTGAATTTGAAAAATTCCCACCGAAAATTTTTGAATTTTGAAAATTCCCGCCAAAAATTTTGAACTTGAAATTTTTTTTGAAATTCAAAATTTTTTTGTTCCCGCCGAAAAATTTTGAATTTAAAAATTCACATTTTCCCGCTTAAAATTTGAAATTTTGAAAATTCCAGCTGAAAATTTTGAGTTTCAAAAATAATTTGAATTTTGACAATTCCCGCTAAAAATATTGAATTTCAAAAATAATTTGAATTTGGAAAATTCCCGCCAAAAATTTTGACAAAAAAAAATCCACGTGGCAAAGATAGCCTAAGTCTAGGCTTGTTTGGTCTCAAAATGATCACCTCAGAAAACTGTGCCCTAAAATTGCAAAAAGTGGGCGGAGCCTAGGCTTATTCGGTCTCAAAATGATCGCAAGATCTTACCCAAAAAATCGCGGCCGCAGCACTGCCAAATCTCGTTCGCCAACAACAAAACACCAAAACACCATAGACACCCAACAGAATTTTAAAAATGCACGGTATACCAAAACCACCCACACAACACTGAACAATATTCAATAGAATCACCAGAATCGACAAAATCAGCACGGCGGTCTGCAAAAAATTTTGAATTTTTTGAATTTTTTGAATTTCGCGCGCGCGCCAAAAACCTACAGTACCTCGGGTCTCAACGCGATTTTCACCTCGATTCTTTTCGGTTTTTCCACAGCGATCTCTTGATCTTGATCTTTTTCGTTGTTGGAAGAATCCGATTTGGAAGGATCTGGATTTTTCTGGAAAATTTAAAAATTTCAGATTTTTTTTTCTGAAAAAAAAAATTTCTGAAAAAAAACCCACTTCGATTTCAATTTTTGTACATTTCGACATTTTTTATCAAATAGAAAATGAGCGGGAAAATTTTGAATTTCAAAAAAAATTGTTTTTTTTTTTTGGATTACACGTGGATTTCACGCGGGAAATTTTTGAATTTCATTTTTTGAAAATTTTGCGGCGCAGTTTTGTGGGCGTGGCTTAGAAAAATGCAATTTTATCGCACAGTTTTTCTTCCAATATTTATTTTTCAAAAAAAAACTGTGCCAGGCTTGCAAAACACAATAAATTGATTTGAAAAATGCAATTTCACCGCACAGTTTTTTATATTTAACAAAAACTGTGCCAGGCTTGCAAAACTCAATAAATTAATTTGAAAATTGCAATTTCACCGCACAGTTTTTCTTCCAATATTTATTTTTCAAAAAAAAAACTGTGCCAGGCTTGCAAGGTTTTTAAAAATTAATTCAGAATTGCAATTTCACCGCACAGTTTTTTTCTACTTAACAAAAACTGTGCCAGACTTGCAAAATTTTTTAAAATTAATTCAGAATTGCAATTTCACCGCACAGTTTTTCTTCCACTTCACTATGACGTCATCATTTCCACGTCATATATTACTTTTTTTTGTTTTGTTTTGCGTCCAAAAAATCTTAAGATGTTTTTAAATCCTTTCAAATAACAAATGAGTGAGGACCCTTTTTTTGAATGACGAAAAAAAAAGGAAAAATGGGCAAAACTTCAATCATTTCTGGGGGGATTATTAGAAAAACGAAAGAGTTTTCCCCCTTTTTTGGAGCACGAAAAGTACCGTAGTCTAAAGGGGCGTGGCTTGAGTGAGAATAGAAAAAGCTGAGATTTTTTGCTTATTTTCATTTTTTGGAGGTTCAAAAAAAAAACATGTCGAAAAATTTGGATCAATTGATTGCGAAGGGTGAGTTTGTTTGGCGGGAAATTTGAAAATTTAAATTTTTTTCTGAAATTCTGAGAAATTGCCACGTGGTTTTCGGAATTTTTGAAAAAAAAAAATGTTTTTTTGAAATTTAATTTTTTTTCTGAAATTCGGGAAAAATTGCCACGTGGTTTTCGGAATTTTCGAAAAAAATGTTTTTTTTTTGAAATTTTGAAATTTAATTTTTTTTTTCTGAAATTCTGAGAAATAGCCACGTGGCTTCTGAAATTTGGGAAAAATTTTTTTGAGCAGAATTTTTTCCGGCTCAAAATTTGGGAGCTCTGAAAATGCCACGTGGATTTTCAGGTCTGAAATTTTTGGATTTTGAATTTTTTATAAGCTCAAAAATTTTGACACGTGGTTTTTCGGAATTTTTGAAAATTTAAAATATTTCTGAAATTCGGGAAAAATTTTAGAGCTCTGAAAATGCCACGTCGATTTTCAGGATTCGGAAAAAATTTGATTTCGCGCGAAAATTTAATTTTTGAATTTTTTTCCAAAACTTTCCACGTGGAATTTAAGATTGAAAAAATCAAATTTGAATTTTCAAACCCAAAAAAAATTTCAGAAATCCTTCCCCAAACCGACAACTGGGAAGCGACTCAAGAATTCATCGGAAGAATTGTGGAGGTCAGTTTTTTTCGCTCTGAAAATTCCAAATCTGAAAATTTGCAGGTTTTGCTGAAATACATTCGCGATCAAAATGATCGCGGTCAAAAAATTCTCGAATTTCATCATCCCGACAAAATGCAAAAATTGATCGATTTATCGATTCCAGAAGAGGCTGAAAATCTGGAAAAATTGGTGAAGGTGAGCGCGAAAAAAAAACTTTCAAAAAAATTTTTTTTTTTTTTTTTTTTTTTTTGAATAACCAAAAAATCTCAAGTATTTTCCACTCATTTCATCATAAAAATTTTTCATTTCCAAAAAAAAACACATTTTTTTTGGAGTAGGAGAGTGGTTTTGAATGTGTGCCCTAAGGGCGTCTTAATGGGCCCCCAAAAAATTTTATATGAAAAAAAATTGGAAAAAATTTTTTTTTTGGAGTGCGGAATAGGAAGAGAGGGATTTTTAGCGAAAAAATTAAAAAAAATTCAGAAAAAAATTTAAAAAAAATTTAAAAATTCAAATCACGCGGGGTGCTCGTCAACGCGGAGTGTCGTTGTTTTCCTTTCATTACACAATTTTTCAATTATCTTCTCTATCTTACAATTAGGCAAAAAAAAGAAAAAAAAATTGAAAAAAGACAAAAAAAAAAATGCAAATTTAAACCACGCGCGTTGCCGTCAACGCGGAGTCTCGTAGTTTTATTTTTTTTTTTCACTTTTTCACATTTTCTTCCTCCCAAACCCGCGTGTTTCTTGCAGAGTTGCGAAGATGTGCTTCGGTTGGGCGTCAAAACCGGCCACCCGCGCTTCTTCAATCAAATCTCGTGCGGTTTGGATTTGGTGGCGATGGCGGGCGAATGGTTGACGGCCACCGCCAACACCAACATGTTCACCTACGAAATCGCGCCCGTCTTCATTTTGATGGAGAAGGCGGTGATGACGAGAATGTGGGAGGCGATTGGATGGGACGCCGAGAAGGCGGACGGCATTTTTGCGCCCGGTGGCGCTATTGCCAATTTGTATGCGTTGAATGCGGCGAGACATCATTATTTTCCGCGTGCCAAACATTTGGGAATGAAGGATATTCCGACGTTGTGCTGTTTTACCAGTGAAGATGTGAGTTTGAAGCATTTTGATGTCTCATAAGCGATGATGCAACTACGCTCTACAGCTAACACCGCGCATTTTTGAAAAATTCGAATTTTTGATAGATTGAGTACGCTCTATTGCTAATTTGTTTGAATCGCGCAAATTCGCTCCACTGCAAATAGCGTGAATTTTTGAGAGAAGCGAAAAATGTGCCTTATTCAAAAATACCGATCTGCAAGTGCGCTCCACTGCAAACAAGGTGCATTTATTGAAAAATTTGAAAAATCCTATTGCTAATTTATTTGAAACCAAACCAATTTTGCAACTACGCTCCACTGCTAATAGTGCGTAAAATTCAAAAAACTACTAGGTCAACCCATAGAGCGCACTTATACTAATTTTCCAGAGTCACTACTCGATCAAAAGCGCAGCTTCCGTATGCGGAATCGGCGCCGATCACTGTTTCAACATTCCAACCGACGCAGTGGGTAAAATGATCCCCGAAGCGCTCGAGCAAAAAATCATCGAATGCAAAAAAGAGGGGCTGACTCCGTTCTTCGTGTGCTGCACAGCCGGCACAACTGTGTACGGCGCGTTCGATCCGTTGACACGTGTCGCCGACATTTGCGAGCGACACAAATTGTGGTTCCACGTGGATGGCGCGTGGGGTGGTGGAATGTTGTTGTCGCCGGAGCAACGACACAAGTTGGCTGGGATTGAGAGAGCGAATTCGGTGACGTGGAATCCGCATAAGTTGATGGGAGCCTTGTTGCAATGCAGTGCTTGTTTGTTTAGACAGGATGTGAGTTATGACGTGGCAACAAAATGTGTTTTTGTAAGAAAAAAATTTGATATTAAAAATAACACGAACCGCAACGCATCTCCCACGCGTCGCGGTCACTACAAACCTAATTTCCAACCGAAACACCTCAAAGCCATTTTGTTTTCCAACCGCAACGCATCTCCCACGCGTCGCGGTCACTACAAACCTAATTTTCAACCGAAACACTTCAAATCCATCTTGTTTTCCAACCGCAACGCATCTCCCACGCGTCGCGGTCACTACAAACCTAATTTCCAACCGAAACACCTCAAAGCCATTTTGTTTTCCAACCGCAACGCATCTCCCACGCGTCGCGGTCACTACAAACCTAATTTCCAACCGAAACACCTCAAAACCATCTTGTTTCCCGACCGCAACGCATCTCCCACGCATCGCGGTCACTACAAACCTAATTTTCAACCGAAACACCTCAAAGCCATTTTGTTTTCCAACCGCAACGCATCTCCCACGCGTCGCGGTCACTACAAACCTAACTTTCAACCGAAACACCTCAAATCCATTTTGTTTCCCAACCGCAACGCATCTCCCACGCGTCGCGGTCACTACAAACCTAATTTTCAACCGAAACACCTCAAAACCATCTTGTTTTTCAACCGCAACGCATCTCCCATGCGTCGCGGCTCCCACAAACTTTTGTTTTTGCAGGGTTTGCTCTTCCAATGCAATCAAATGTCGGCTGATTACCTATTCCAACAAGACAAACCCTATGATTGCAGTTTCGATACCGGAGATAAGGCAATTCAATGCGGAAGACATAATGACGTGTTCAAATTGTGGTTGATGTGGAAGAGTAAGGTCAGTATCAGTTGAGCGCGTTTGCTAAAAATAAATTTTTTAACTTTTCTGGGGTACCCTCCTTTAAATTAACAAAAAAAACCTTTTTTGTGCAGGGAATGGAGGGATATCGTCAACAAATCAATAGATTAATGGATTTGGCGCATTACTTCACTGCAAGAATCAGTGAGACTGAAGGATTCGAGTTGATCATCAAGAAGCCCGAATTCCTCAACATCTGTTTCTGGTATGTTCCATCGAAGATCCGCCACCTGGAACCGGCTGAGAAAATGGCACGATTGGAGAAGATCGCACCGAAGATCAAGGCTGGTATGATGCAGAGAGGTACAACTATGGTTGGATATCAACCAGACAAGCAACGACCAAACTTTTTCCGAATGATTATTTCGAATCAGGTGAGAAGCCGCGGACGAGGCGGATCCTAGGCCATATATATATATATTTTTTAGGCCATTACACGAGACGATTTGGATTTCTTGATTCAGGAAATTGTCGACATTGGAGAATCGCTTTAAACTCATTTATTCATTAACAAAGACTAACTTAATTAACTCGCTTAACAAGCTTTTTCTATTTATTCCGCAAGCAAAATAAATCTACTAGTTGCAAATATATATTGACAATTTAAAGTGTTACTTCCAGGCGATCTCGTGGTGTAGTGGTTATCACATCTGTCTAACACACAGAAGGCCGGCGGTTCGAGCCCGCCCGAGATCATCGAATTTTTTTGTATTTTTAGCATACCCAGGGGTGGGATTGGCCTCATGTTGGCTTTGGTGGTGAGAACATAAGCCATGACAGGTCCAAGTAAAAACCTGGCTGCCTCCTAGACAGGTTCTAAATATTTCATGGTTTGTTTTTCAATAAAATCTGGAAGCTGATCCTATAGCTTCAAGCTTTATCTAATCTTAATAATTTATAAACAACTTTCCTTTAACATCATTAGTAATTAAAAAAAAACTTTTTCAATGAAGCTCAAATCTCACCTTTTAGTTTTGTTCCCCCCCCCCCCAAACCTCAAAATAAACTAACTTGATTGGTCCTTTCCGTGAAAAGTTGTTTATCTCTTTGAATGTCCTGTCCAAACGAAACATCTTCTTGTTCGGAAGCCTGAAACTTCTACATTCTTTTTCTCAAAATGTTTGCCTATTCTTAAACTTACATCAGAAAATGACAATTGTGAATTTGCTGAAGCCCCTGCTTTCTGTGACGGTTGTTTCTGAAAAAAAAGAAAATTAAAAAATGTACCTTTCTGCTCTGAAAAAAAACAAGAAAAAAGATTCAGTTCTAAAAAACGTTCAATCAATAATTTCTTCACAAATAAAAAACATCTCTCTCTCTCTCTCTCTCTAACCCTCTCTCCATTTCCCACACTCTCTCATCTACCCTGCAAAAAAAACAACAACAAAACAAATACGCTAAACAACGCGCACGCGGAGTATCGTTATTTTTTTAAATTTTTTTTTTGCTTTTTTCTGGTTTTTGAGAGGTTTTTTTCCAGCTTTTTGAAAGAAAGAATGTAGAAGTTTCAGGCTTCCGAACAAGAAGATGTTTCGTTTCGACAGGACATTCAAAGATATAAACAACTTTTCACGGAACGGGCCAGTCAAGTTAGTTTTTTTTGAGGATTGGGGGGGACAAAACTGAGAGGTGAGATTTGAGCTTCATTGAAAAATATTGGGTAAAGTTTTTAATTAATAATTATTATTGATGTTAAAGGAAAATTGTTTAAATTATTATTATTATGATTAGATGAAGCTTGAAGATATAGGATCAGCTTCCAGATTTTATTGAAAAACAAACCATGAAATATTTCATAGGTAGATTAATTTTTTCATAGTTTTATGCACGCGATTTCCAGTTTGTTTTGAATTTATTTTTATTTTTTTTTTATAATCTATTTTCACAAATTCTATTCCCAGGCGTGAAAGTCTCCTTTTTTAAAAGAAATATTTTTTTTCTCACGTCCAAATCATACATGAACTGGGACTCGGAATTCGGAGGGAGGAGGGTTAACTTCTGGTGAATTTTTAGAGGTAGGAGGCTTAACTTTTGAACATTTTAGGGTTTTTTATGCTTTTTGTGATAAAAAATCAGAAAAAAATGGGTTAGGGGGGTTAACTTTTCGAAAATTCCCCCTGGAAGGGGTGAGGGGGTCAACTCGAGAGTCCCCGGAGCGACTAGTTCATGTATGTGTCAATTTCCCCACCCCTGAGCATACCGCAAGATCTTGCAAAAAATAGAGTATCTGCTTGCTTTAATTAATCTTGTGCTGCTCTGAATTGAGCTCGCCGCTCAATTTCAGAAAATTAATTTTTAATTTTCTCTTTCCTCATTGTTTCGTCATGCTTTGCTGCGTCTGACCTAATTGAAAAGAAGAAAAACCGCCGCCACACAACAAAAACAAAATTAAAACTGAACTTTACTTTTTCCCCAAAGAGCCGGCTCACATCATTTTTAAATTTATTTCTGTCTATCTACTTTTCCACCCAAATATAATATTTATATGAATTTATTGAGTTTCAAATTCATTTTTTTGTTCTATTCTTGTCTAATTTTTTCAATTATTCCTTTTTCTTAACAAAAAAAACTTTAAAAGTACATTTTTCCCACCAACAATTATTTTTTTCGAAAAAAAAAACATCAAACACCTCTTGACAATTCGCCCAGCGGTTTCCCATGCGATCTCGTGGTGTAGTGGTTATCACATCTGTCTAACACACAGAAGGCCGGCGGTTCGAGCCCGCCCGAGATCATCAGTTTTTTTTCTTTTTTTTTTTTTTTGGTTTTTTTTTCAGACCTGGGAGTTTTTCCACCTACTTACTCATGAAAAATTCCCGATATTTTTAATGAGAAAGTTTAAATAATTTTTTTTCCAGAAGAAGAGAAAAAAGAGAGCATTTTTTAATGCTTAGAGTTCACTAATCCTATAATGATGTGAATGTTTTTCCCCAGTTTTTTCAATGAATTGAAAAAAAATGAGATCATTCATGTGTTTTTTTTTCTATATAGCATGTCTCGAATATTTTTTGTATTTTGAATTTTCGCGCGCGCGCGAAAAATGTGACACGCCCTTTTGCAGCTGATTTTTTCAGTTGGAAATCGCGTGGGTTCTCTGGAATTTTTTTTTAATTTTTTTTTCTCTGCCTCTCTCAGTTTTCTATACTCTCTCTCTCTCCTTTGTCACGGGATTTTGAAAATAAATTTTTATTTTTGGCGCGAAAATATTTGAATTCAAATTTTCTTCCAGATTTTTCAAATCACTCCAAAAAATTTATGTTTTTCCTGTTTTCCACGTCAAAAAATGTCAATTCACCTGTCTAAAGAAAAAAAAAAAAAAAAAAATTAATCCTTGTTTTTTTTTTCATGACCACCCATATATTATTGTCTGCGGAAAAATCTTGTGAAAATAATTTTTTGCGGCGCGAAAACGAAGCTCCGCAATTCCGCCGCACACTTTTTGTTTTCTAGGCAAATGTCCACTCAACTTGGCCCCATTTTCGCATTTCTTCTGCTTCTTCTCCTATTTTTCGATGTTCAGGCAAAAAGTTTTGTGTATTTTGTGAGAGTTGGGAGGAACGATCATCCGGAGGTTGGTTTTTTCGCAATCGGGTTTTTGAGCTGATCATTTTGAAACCAAACAAGCCTAGACTCCGCCCATTTTTGCAATTTTAGCGCACAGTTTTTGAGCTGATCATTTTGAGACCCAATAAGCCTAGGCTCCGCCCACTTTTTGCAATTTTAGCGCACAGTTTTCTGAGCTGATCATTTTTAGACCAAACAAGCCTAGGCTCCGCCCACTTTTTGCAATTTTAGGGCACAGTTTTGAGCTGATCATTTTGACACCAAACAAGCCTAGGCTCCGCCCACTTTTTGCAATTTCAAGGCACAGTTTTCTGAGCTGATCATTTTGACATCAAACAAGCCTAGGCTCCGCCCACTTTTTGCAATTTTAGGGCACAGTTTTCTGAGCTGATCATTTTGACACCAAACAAGCCTAGGCTCCGCCCACTTTTTGCAATTTCAAGGCACAGTTTTCTGAGCTGATCATTTTGACACCAAACAAGCCTAGGCTCCGCCCACTTTTGCAATTTTAGGGCACAGTTTTCTGAGCTGATCATTTTGACATCAAACAAGCCTAGGCTCCGCCCATTTTTGCAATTTCAAGGCACAGTTTTTGAGCTGATCATTTTGAGATCAAACAAGCCTAGGCTCCGCCCACTTTTTGCAATTTTAGGGCACAATTTTCTGAGCTGATCATTTTGACATCAAACAAGCCTAGGCTCCGCCCACTTTTTGCAATTTTAGGGCACAGTTTTTGAGCTTATCATTTTGAGACCAAACAAGCCTAGGCTCCGCCCATTTTTGCAATTTCAAGGCACAGTTTTTGAGCTGATCATTTTGAGATCAAACAAGCCTAGGCTCCGCCCACTTTTTGCAATTTTAGGGCACAGTTTTTGAGCTGATCATTTTGAGATCAAACAAGCCTAGGCTCCGCCCACTTTTTGCAATTTTAGGGCACAGTTTTTGAGCTGATCATTTTGAGACACAATAAGCCTAGGCTCCGCCCACTTTTTGCAATTTTAGGGCTCAGTTTTTGAGCTGATCATTTTGAAACCAAACAAGCCTAGGCTCCGCCCACTTTTTGCAATTTTAGGGCACAGTTTTTGAGCTGATCATTTTGAGACCAAACAAGCCTAGGCTCCGCCCACTTTTGCAATTTTAGGGCACAGTTTTCTGAGCTGATCATTTTGACATCAAACAAGCCTAGGCTCCGCCCACTTTTTGCAATTTTAGGGCACAGTTTTTGAGCTGATCATTTTGAGATCAAACAAGCCTAGGCTCCGCCCACTTTTTGCAATTTTAGGGCACAGTTTTTGAGCTGATCATTTTGAGACCAAACAAGCCTAGGCTCCGCCCACTTTTGCAATTTTAGGGCACAGTTTTCTGAGCTGATCATTTTGACATCAAACAAGCCTAGGCTCCGCCCATTTTTGCAATTTCAAGGCACAGTTTTTGAGCTGATCATTTTGAGATCAAACAAGCCTAGGCTCCGCCCACTTTTTGCAATTTTAGGGCACAATTTTCTGAGCTGATCATTTTGACATCAAACAAGCCTAGGCTCCGCCCACTTTTTGCAATTTTAGGGCACAGTTTTTGAGCTTATCATTTTGAGACCAAACAAGCCTAGGCTCCGCCCATTTTTGCAATTTCAAGGCACAGTTTTTGAGCTGATCATTTTGAGATCAAACAAGCCTAGGCTCCGCCCACTTTTTGCAATTTTAGGGCACAGTTTTTGAGCTGATCATTTTGAGATCAAACAAGCCTAGGCTCCGCCCACTTTTTGCAATTTTAGGGCACAGTTTTTGAGCTGATCATTTTGAGACACAATAAGCCTAGGCTCCGCCCACTTTTTGCAATTTTAGGGCTCAGTTTTTGAGCTGATCATTTTGAAACCAAACAAGCCTAGGCTCCGCCCACTTTTTGCAATTTTAGGGCACAGTTTTTGAGCTGATCATTTTGAGACCAAACAAGCCTAGGCTCCGCCCACTTTTGCAATTTTAGGGCACAGTTTTCTGAGCTGATCATTTTGACATCAAACAAGCCTAGGCTCCGCCCACTTTTTGCAATTTTAGGGCACAGTTTTTGAGCTGATCATTTTGAGATCAAACAAGCCTAGGCTCCGCCCACTTTTTGCAATTTTAGGGCACAGTTTTTGAGCTGATCATTTTGAGATCAAACAAGCCTAGGCTCCGCCCACTTTTTGCAATTTTAGGGCACAGTTTTTGAGCTGATCATTTTGAGACCAAACAAGCCTAGGCTCCGCCCACTTTTGCAATTTTAGGGCACAGTTTTCTGAGCTGATCATTTTGACATCAAACAAGCCTAGGCTCCGCCCATTTTTGCAATTTCAAGGCACAGTTTTTGAGCTGATCATTTTGAGATCAAACAAGCCTAGGCTCCGCCCACTTTTTGCAATTTTAGGGCACAATTTTCTGAGCTGATCATTTTGAGATCAAACAAGCCTAGGCTCCGCCCATTTTTTGCAATTTCAGGGCACAGTTTTTTTTTCAGAATCATTTCAACATGTTCGATCAATCGCGATTTTTCCAATACGAACTTCTAGTCCCCGAATCTTCATCCACACAAACAACATCGGAAATTGTGGTGAAGCCGATTGTAGAAGATCATAGAGAAAGTCCGCAACAGGAAAGACATACCTATCAGATAATGGGAGCTCCGGTTAGTTCGCGCGCCAAAAATTTTGATTTCAAAAATTGTATTTTCCAGGTCTCGCTATCCAATCCGCTCTTCAATATGGTCACAAAAGTTCACGACATTTTTCGATGGGCCCAAAATTTGGATGATGATAATGGTCCCGATGAGGAACGATAATGTTTTTTAAAGGAACATACAGTAACCCACACTGGTGGGAAATATATTTATTTGAAAAAAAATTAATTATAAATACATACTGGTAAGATCTCTGTAATGAATAAATTTGATCAAGTTAAAAAATTTTGGGAAAGTTTCAGCGTCAACGTGGAGTCTCGTTGTTTTCTTTCCATTTTTTTGCATTTTTTTTTTGAAAAAAAAACTATTTTACGTGAAAAACGTGAAATTTTTTGCATTTCCCGTTTTTTTTTACCAAAAAACATGAAAATTTGGATATTTCTACCAATTTTTGTGGTTTCCGCCGTGAAATTCAACTACACCAGTTTGATTCGAGGAACCCTGAGTTGTGAATCGAAAAGAGCTGGAAATTTGGAGTTGGAATTGATGGAAAGTGATCCTGGTGGGTGATTTTTGGCTGAAAATATCTGAAATTCTCCGAATTTCCTAGCCTTGTTTGGTCTCATTTTGTAGCCCTTGAAATTCTATGAGTTAGGCTAACCCCCATTTTTCTAGTCACCGGCGATGACAAATTGAATCAAACAAAAACCGACAAAAATGGCGAATTCGAGATTTTTGGCTTCGAAGAAGAGTCGAAATATGATCCATATTTGCTCATAAAACACAAATGCAATGTGAAAGACGTGAAAAACAAGGTATTTTCGGCTGAAAATCACATTTTCAGCCACAAAAACCCTCTGAAATTTCGAATTCTTCAGAAATGCTATCGAAAATCACGATACGACATTTACCAGAAGGAAATTCATCAGGAATTTGAACTGCCCTTTTTATCATTGGATATTTATACGAAAAAAGATGAGGAGATTTGTGATTAATTAAATGAAATCTTAATTTTTTTTTAAATCAAAGTGCGCTCCATTGACAACCAAAGTTTTTATTTCAAAAAAAAAAACAAATCAAATATTCGCACACCTCAAGCCATTTAAAATCTCCCTTGCCGCCATCGGATACATCCTCAAACCATCTCCAATATTCTGAGCAATCTTCACACTTTCACCATACGATTTGTCCGCAATTGCACCAATCGATCCACCAATTTGTTCACCAATCCTTCCCACATTTTCACCAATCGCCGAACTTATGCCATTAAACGATTTGCCCATTTGGTTGGAAAATTCGCCGAAATGCGCGGTTTTTGGGGGGATTTTTGGGGAAGTTACTGAAAATCCACTGAATTCTTGACAATTCGCAAGGAAAACCATGAAAAACACGATAAAAATCAACATTTTCATTTTAAAAAATCACGAAAAAAAGTGACTTTTTATAATAAGTATGACATGTTTGCGCAGCTTGAAAATTCAAAAAATTTCAACAAAAATATTTTTGAGAGCAAGAAAAACAAGTTTTTTGATCGGAATTTGAATTTTTCCAGTGTTTCGGGGAAATTTGCGATGGGGCGCGTTTGCTATTTCAAACTTGTTTGATCTCATTTTGTAGCTCTTGATGAAATTCTCTACAAAATGTTCATTTCACCGATTTTTCACGAACAATACTCCTGATCTTCTCCAAAATTCAAATCCAAACTAATAAATCGCATATCATAAACCTTGTCGCCTTTCGCAGTGATAAAATGCTGTGGAATTCGAAAAATCGATTTTCTTCGGCAACCCAACTTTTTCAGATTACAAGTATGAATTATTTTCAGATATGGTTCAATACTTCCAACTTCTGAATATTCGCCTTTCAAATCAAATTCTCCTTGGAGCGAACTTGTTGCTTCAGACAATAATGCATCACTTGTCACTGCAAAAAAGAATTGTCTAGAATTTGCTTCTGAAAATCCCCACCTTCCTCTTCAAATAGCTGAATTTTCAGCGAAATTCGACGATTTTCACACAAAGTTGTGCCTTTTATTGAGACTTTTTGAAGGTCTGATGTGATTTTGGCAATTAGGAATGAGAATATAATGAAAAAATGGGATTTTTGCATTTTTTAGGAATTTAGAAATGAAATTTGGAATTAATCAGGAGAAAGAGAGATGGGTCACGTTGAAATTTTAAACTAAATTATTTTAATCTGATGCAACAAGTTCGCTCTAATGAGAATTTTATTTGAAAAGCCAGAGTTCAAAATTTGGGCATAGCTTCCTTCAAAAATTGATAAAATTCAAGTTTTTCAAGATTTTCGTCTTGAGAAAGCTGAATTTTATCAATTTTTGATTGGAAAATCAGAAATTTTTAGATAAAATGAAATTTTGGCTGAAAATTGGGATTTTTTGAGTTTAGATAAGCCTAGGCTTGTCTAGATTCAAAAAATCCCGATTTTTTGTTTTCTAGACGGAAATATACCAATTTTCATGCAAAATAACCATCAAAAATCCAATTTGTTCACAAAATATCATTCAATCCTCGTCTTCTTTGCATATCAATCGCCACTTGTTCGAGTTCTTGTTTGGCCGCTGCAAATTTCATCAAAACCCACGAGCAGCACATCATCAAACAGTGGGCTGTAAAATTTTCAAAATAAAAAAAATCGATGTTTTGTCGCAAAACTCACTGTGAATGGTGAAAATGCAGAAAGCATAAATCCAGGGAAAATTGAGTTTCGATCCGAAATCTTCGAAAATGTCCGACATTCTTTTGCAACGATTGATATGGCAGACTGCAAAAAATTGATTTTTTTTCCTCTAATTCAAAAAAATACACCCACCAACAATATCCAACTCAATAAGTGCAACAAAAACCGCCAATAAGACTAGATAAACCAAATTCATCATATGATGAAAAAGAATGTCTACAAACTTCATTCCTCGATAAACCTGCAGAAATCCGAGATTCCAACCCACTGCGAACAGCAAGAAATACGACAAGTAACCAATTGTATTCAACCAAAAGATCAAAAATCCAAGATTATCCAGGAGAAGCAGTAAAAATGCGATATTCTACAAGAATTTTGGGGATTTCGGGTAACTAGAGTGTAGTTTAAGACGTACCCTAACTTCCAAACCGAAAACTATTGGTGGAACAACTTCATAATAACCTTGCTCGCTGAGCAAAATCATTTTTGGAGTCGAAAATGAAATTTTTTTTTTTGAAAAAAAAAGATGACAATTGAGCGTTGCGCTTCAAGACCCTGTTGTTCTTTGTTGTGCGCCTTTGAAACACTACGGTATTTTTTTATATTTTTTATTGAATTTTTTTTCTCTGTTTTCAGCTTTTTCCACCTGAAAACCTGGCATTACCCAGACTCATTTTACACCATTTTGTAACCCGCAAAATTCTCTACAAAGCGAGCACACTGGCATTCAGGCAAACTCTGAAATACTAGCTAAAAAGGAGCCTAGAAGCTGAAATTTTCCTGGAAAAAATTTCTAGGCTTATTCGGTTTCATTCTGAAGCTATTTAAATCGCCTACAAGATGTTCAAAAGTAAAATATTTATTAATCAAGATATCCGGAGCACGAAGCGTACCAAAGTTGACAAAAATACTCATTCCTGGGGCTTGGTCGAGAACACCATTTTTTCGTCCGCTTCGCCTCGTATTCGCACTGAAAAAAAGTTTTCAGGTCTGAAATTTATAGATTTTTGGCTGAAAATCGGGATTTTTTGAGTCTAAACAAGCCTAGGCTTATCTAGACTCAAAAAATCCCAAATTTCCCAAATCAACTCACCTTACACCGCCTTGTACAATGCGGATGATTTCTGACGTCACAATTCGGGCGGCACGGCACAATTTCCTCCAATTTCTCCAGAACCTCCTCAAAAACCATCTCACCGGCCCGATTTTCCACGCCTTTTCGATGCTCCGCTTTTTCCTCTGGAGTTAGCTCATCTTCCTCGCTGCTCTCTCCATTTTTGATGCAAGCCTTCTTGTAACTCGGACAGAATTTGTTGATTTCGTCGAGTTTTCGCTGATTTCGCCGGATTTTTTCGATTGACCAGATTCCACGACAAAAATAGTTGTATTGCGCGTGGACTGCTGCACAGTATTCGGCGACTTCGAGGCCGTCAGCCTGCAAAAATTTGAAAATTTTGGTTAAAAACTGGGTTATCAATAGAGCGCACTTGCAAAAATTTCAAGTTTGGGCTCAAAAATCGCAAATTCCCCCAATTCTCAATATGCCAGGTCATAGCCCTCACTAACCGTCGAAATCTCCTCAGTTTCCTCATCCTCCTCATCCCGCAAAAATCGTGTACAAAAAATAATGGGTAAAATAAGTGAAATCAGCAGTAATTTCTTCATTAAACCTCCCGTTTTTTTGTTTAAAAGACAAAGACAAAGATGATGATATTTGATAACCTTTTTATACTTCTCATGTCACGAGAAGGCGTGGTTTTGCAAGAAAATTGATGATTTTTAAAGGTTTTTTGAAAAAAAAAATAAAAAAAAATTAATAAATACCGTACTATTTTCAAAGGCGCACAACAAACAACAATTGGGTCTCGCAGCGCGCAAACGCGCGTCTCCCGTTTTTCAAAAAAAAAATATTTTAATTTTCCCTCCCAAAAAATGATTTTATACAGCGATCAGGGTGTTTACACGGTTATTCCACCAACAATATGTGGTTTAGAAGTTAAGGTAAGTCTCAAACTACACTCTAGTCACCCGAAATCTCCCTAATTCTTTCAGATTTTTGCGATTTGCCTTCTTCTCCTGGACACTTTTGGATTTTTGACATTTTGGTGCAATTCAAATGGGGTTTTGGCCTATATTTTTGCGGTTTTGATGATTTTGAACTTGGGTCCCTTGGGATTTGTGTTGGTTTATTGGAAGCAGAAGTTTCCTGCAATTTTTATGCATTTCATGGAGACCTTATTGTATTTGATTTTGGTGGCGATTGTTTTCGCGTTTGTCGAGTTTGATGTACATGGTGAGATTTTGAAGCTGAAATTCCACGTTTTTGAGCAAAAATCTGAAAATTTCAAGCTTAGTCTCAAAAAATCCCAATTTTTTTGCAGTTTGCCCACATAATCGTTGTCAACGGATCTCGGAAATGCTCGAAATCTACGGAGAAAAAATCAATTATGGCTGGTTCTACACATTTTGCATTTTCACAGTGATAAGTAGGTTTCGCGCGCAAAAAAATCGATTTTTACCTCAAAAACGTTTCAGCTCATTGTTCGATGCTGTTGTGCTCTTGGAAATTGATGAAATTTGCGGCCGCCAAAACCGAACTTCGAAAAATATCCAGAGATATGGAAAGACGACGATTGAATGATATTTTGTGAACAAAATTTGAAGAGAAATAATAAATTTTTATTAAATTTTTGGTTGAAAATTGCGATTTTTTGAGTCTAGATAAGGTTAGGCTCGGAAAATTTCAGATTTCTGGTTTCAGTCAGTCAAAAATCTGAAATTTATCAAGCCTAGGCTTATCTAGACTCAAAAAATCCCAATTTTCAGCCAAAATTTCATATTTCATGGGAAAAATCTGATTTTCCAATCAAAAATGGATAAAATTCAGGTTTCTCAAGACGAAAATCTTGAATTTTATCAATTTTTGAAGGAAGCTATGCCCAAAATTTGAATTTTCGGCTTTAAAAATCTCAAGTGCGCTCCATTCTAAACATTTTCATTCAATAACATCATAAATAACAAAATCTCTTTTCTTCGGCCAAAAAATGGCGGGAATAATCGACTCATGTTCCTTTAAACCATAATATTTCCTCCTGCGATTTTTGAAAATCGCAAAATTTATCGATTTTTCCGGCTTTCTCGGTGTCAATAAAAATCGATTCGTTGAAATGCGCCAAATTTGAATCACCAAAAACACGAAAAACATGCAAAAAACCAGAAAAATCATGAAAAACATTGAAGTTACATCAAATTCGCGTTGAAAAATCACAAAATTTGCGGGATTTTCAATGAAAATCGCATATTCTTCAAGAATTTCCCGATGGCATCGAGTAAAATGAGCAATCCAAAATTGATTGGGGAGAATTAGGGAAAACAAGGAGCCGGATGTCATGAGAATGAGGAAATTTGTGAAATTTTGACGATTTTGCGCGCCGACACATTGACCAATCCATGGACAATGATGATCTAGTTGATAAATGCATCTGAAATTTAAAAATTTGCCTGAAAATTGGAATTTTTTGAGTCTAGATAAGCCTAGGCTTGAAAAAATGCAAGTGCGCTCTATTGATAATCCCTCATTTTCTGAGAAAATTCAAATTTTCTCACCTATCACAAACACTACAATGATGAGTTTGCCAACATTTCCAAATCCGACATTTCTCACAAAATCGTCCTTTTTTCTCTGCGTCTCTCGACTCTCCACACTCTCTAGCCTCCAATTTCCAACAATAATAATAATTAAATAGCACCGCGTAAAAATTCCAGCCAAAAATCGCGATTCGCGCCCAAAACCACAACATTGTCCATAGAGCGCATTTGCTGTATTCATAGGGAATGATTTTGAAAATGGAAATATAGGAAAACCAGATGAAAAGAGCGAGAAATATGCGGAAAAATACACGGGATAATAGTTTTGAGGCAATTTTGTCGGATTCCTGGTGATTTGACAGGGTTTTTATGAGATTTTTGCATTTTTCGTTGAAAAATTCCATTTTGGCGCGAAAAATGAAGGGTTTTTGAGAGAAAATGGGTTAAAATAATGTAGGTCACGGGTTTTTTCGAGAAAATTTCCGAATTTTCTTTATTTTCAAATTCCCTCATTTCCCGCGTTTTTTCAAGGTTTTTTAGTGTAAAAATGTGATGGCGAAAAATGAATTTCTCTCACACAAACGACTACGGTACGCAACTCGCCACACATACACGGCGACGCACAACTACACATATCGTACTCGAATTTATTCTAGAAGACTTTTTCAAGTTTTGCTCATTTTCAGCGCCATTTCACCGCGTTTTTGGGGTTTTCGTGGATTCCGAGTGAAATTTGGAGGGTTTCAGATGAATTTAGTCGAAAACCGCTGGAAATTTGATGAAAATTGGGGGATTTTAGGAGTTTCGAAATTTTCGCAGTTCTAGAAGCGGCTTGGTGTCATTAATTTTTGAATAGCCTTTGCAGCTGTGGTTTCTTTGTAAGACTTTTCAAGAATAGAAATAGGTTTCCTAGAGAAAATATTGATTTTTACGTGAACTTTTGATAAAACGTGAAGAAATCTTGGGATTTTGGTTATTTTTGTGTTTTGCTTTTTTGAAAACTGGTTTTTTTGGCGGGAGAAAATTTTTTTTTTAATTCGCAAATGTGAGTCTGGCGGGAAACTTCAGTGCGCGAAATTGTTGAATTTTAGCACCAAACATCAGTTTTCATGAAAACTTGTGGATTTTTTGGGTTTTTTCATGATTTTGTTGAGTTTTCAATGATGATTTACCAAATACTAGAATTATTGAGAGTTTTCACTGATATTTAGCTTTACTTGGTTTGAGAACCAGCTTATTACGTGAAAATGAGCTCAGAACGGTCTTTTCAAGGTATTTTCAATGAAAAATCCAAGTTTTAATCAATTTTTCACTAATTTTTGATCCAGAATCGTGTTTTTCTAGAATTTTAACTTGAAAATTAGCTTATTTTTACCCAAAACGATTTTTTTTCACCTTGCTAACTCGAAATTCCCACAGAAATACCATTTTTCACCGAATTTCTTCAATTTCTCACTTTTTCTCTCATTTTCCCCATCAAAATTCCAATTTTCAGGTACACAAAACCGAAAAACTCGAAATGGCGCAAGCTGCGCAACTACTTTTCGACGAAAACGGGCAACCGTTTATCGTGATGCGAGAACAAGAAAACCAGAAGCGTATAACTGGTGTGGAAGCGGTGAAAAGTCATATTTTGGCTGCCAGAGCCGTTGCCAACACTTTGAAAACATCGCTTGGACCAAGAGGATTGGATAAGATGCTTGTGAGTTTGCTGAAATCTATGGAAATGAAAAAATTCGAGATTTTCATTGAAAAATTGGCTAGAAAATCGAATTTAGACACCAGGAGCTGGATTTTTGATAAAAATCGCAGTTTTGCCTCTGAATTCTGGTAATTTCAGTGTTTTCCATTTGCATTTTTGAACAATTTTTATGAAAAATTCGACAAAAATTGATAGGAATCTGAAATTTTCAGTGTTTTTGCTCAAATTATTGATTTTTGAGCTCTAGAAATCATATAATTATCTACTGGAGCTCACAAATCAAACATTAGAGCAAAAACACTGAAAGTTTCAGATTTCTATCAATTTTTGTCGAATTTTTCATAAAAATTGGGTAAACTTCAACTAGAGTCAGTGAAAAACACTGAAGTTTTCAAAATTCAGAGCTTCTGGTGTCTAAATTCGATTTTCTAGCCAATTTTTCAATGAAAATCTCGAATTTTGGGTTATTTCATGTGAAAACTGCAATTTTCATTAAAAACCAGGTTTCTTGACTCAAAATAGCGCATTTTTAGCGAAAATTCCCCTAGAATCATGATTTTCCCTCCAAAAATCACCGCAAATTTAATTTCAGGTCTCTCCAGATGGTGAAGTGACCATTACAAATGATGGTGCCACAATTATGGAAAAAATGGACGTTCAACACCATGTTGCCAAATTGATGGTCGAATTGTCGAAATCGCAAGATCACGAGATTGGAGATGGAACAACTGGAGTTGTTGGTGCGTTTTGGGATGGAAATGGGGAATTTTGGCTGAAATATAGCTGGAAATGATGATTATTGGGTGAAAAATCATCGAAAATACTGATTTTTGAACTATAAATGGTCAAAAATGCTAGTTTTTGGCTGAAAATCTGGAATTTTCTCAAGTTCTGGGACCTGAATTTGAGAAATTTCTGAATTTTTCATCCGAAAATAGTCTACAAGTCCGAAAAATGGACAAAACTGTCAGAAAATGACCCCAGAATTCATATTATGGCCTAGAAATCCCGTTTTCCACATTTTCCTTATCTTTTTTCCCTCCCAAGTCCAGTCGTTTTTTCCTCACTCCGTTTCCCGTCATTTTTTCGTCACCCACCCTCTTTTTTCTCGTTTTTCGTTTTTTTTGCTACAAAAATCATCTAAGACAAGACGAAGAACCCCAAGTGTGTTTATATTTGTATTTGTTCAGTTTATGACGTGGTTTCTTCGTTCTTTATCAAGAAAACGAGAGCAAGCAGGACTTTTTTGCTCTTTTCGTTTTACGGCCATTTTTTGGACGGTTTATTGATCTTTTCGTTTTTGGAGATTGAAAATTCCGGTGATTTTTGAGCTGGAAAATTGGGATTTTCAAGGGTTTTCAGGAATATTCACTGAAAAGTACGATTTTTAGGCTGTAAATCCGAAATTTCAACTCAAACTTGAGCTGGAACTCAAATATCTCGATTTTTCAACAAATACTCATAAAAATGTGTACATTGTTTGATCAGTCGTCAAATTTTTTGATGAAAAATGTTTTGTTTTCGATTCCTCCCCAAAAATCAACAAATATACGTCATTTTTTGCCATTTCTCCTGAAAATTCGGCTTTTCCTCGCTTTTTTTTGATTATGACGTCAATCGATAACTTTTTGGGGTTATCACGAAAAATGCATGATTTTTCCAAAAATTTTGTGAAAAAATGCACATCACCCTATTTTTTGGGTTATTTTTTGTGATAAGAATGACTTTTGTACGAAGGGGTTTTGTTTGAACAAGTCTTGTGAGGTTCTTTGAGTTTTTGACTATTTGCACTATGTATTAGAAGCGAATTGTCTGAAAATTTGTTAATTTCAGCCGAAATTACCCGAAGATGAGTTTTTCCCAGATTTTTGATAAAAATCTGGCTTTTTGAAGGTTTTGGCTGAAAATTTAGGATTTTCAGCCAAAATTACTATTGACTATGTTTTTTCCAAGATTTTTGAGAAAAATCTGGTATTTCTGATGGTCCCGGCTGAAAATTTGAATTTTCCATGAAATTGTGAAGGTTTAAATTTCCAGCCTTGATTGCTGGCTGAAAATTTGAGAAAAACATGGATTTCTCATGAAATTTTGAAGTTTCTAACTCCTAGCTATGAATTATACCTGAAAATTTTCAGAAAATCTGATTTTCCCCCTGAAAAATTCAAATTTTGTACACATATTTACACAATTTTCACATATTTCCCTCACACTACAAAAAGAGCTCCAAAAATTGCGTTTTTCTGCTCAAAAAACACTTTTTCCTGCTTCTAATCCCCCCTATTTTCTAGTCACATGATATCTCATTTTTTTCGAAAAAAAAAAAGAATTTTCGGATATTTAATTCATAATAATTATTATTTGTGTTTCGCACATTTTTTGAGCGCAAAAAAAAAATTTGCGCGGAAATTTTTTATGTTTCTTCTCGGCCCCGCCGGAGAATGGAGAAGAGATAATTAAATTTTCCTTCTCAGTGAGCATTTTTTTGTGTTGCTCAACTAAAGTGGAGCAGAAACTAGGAAATTAATAAGCGGCTCAAAGTTCTTGAGCCAATTTATTTGTATTTTTGCTATTTTCAGTGGAAAGTTGGGATTTTTGAACCTTGGAAACTGAAAAATTCCGAAATTTTGAGCTGAAATTCAGGTCTTGTCCTGATTTTGGCTAGAATCCCAATTTTCGACCCAAAAAATCGATTTTTAATGAAAAAATCGTGTTTCCCGATTGAATTTCCGCCCAAATTAGCCGAAAAAATCGAAATCGACTCCCATAAATCGAAAAAAACGCAACTAATCGTCTTTTTTTTCGTACAAGGTCATTCGGTTTCAATTTTTTCTATATTTGGAAAGAATTCGTCATAATCCTGTGCAAAATGGCAATTTTTAGGGTTTTTGTACGAAAAATTGCGAAACTTTCTATCAGAAACCGAGAAAATCGCTTTTTTCACCCCAAAACACATTTTTGGGCCCAATTTTCCGAAAAATTGCGAAATTTTGTTGTTTTGAGCCCGCAGTTGACTCAATTCTTCTCGTTTTGCTCATTTTTTGTTTCCCCAACACGATAAAATTGCGAAAAAGTAGAATAGACCGAATTTGTTATTGATGAATTACCTCAATTTGCACTCTATTCATGTTTCTTTCAATTTCTCATTTTTTGAATAGAAACTGGATTAGAAATTGTGAGTCAGCTGAAAATTAGATTAGATTAGAAGAATTATCAGCTTTTTCGCGCACCTGAGAAGAAAATGTCATTTTTTGGGGGGAACAGGTGAAAATTTGAGCTATTTTTGACCGGATTCGAGGATTTTTGATTGAATCCGGAAATTCTAGAAATTCTGACCAAAAATCTGGAAAATTAGGCTAGGAGACCACAAATGCAATCCAATTTTTACCAAGACATTCTGGATCTGTGCTGAAAATCTAGAGTTCCAGTTCAATTTTGCTCGAAATTCCCAGGTGGAATTGTCTGGAAAGCTGAAAATTTTATAATTTCATCGAAAATCGATTCTGGAACTGGAAAATTTCAACCAGAATTCAGTTTTTCATGAAATTTTGAGCTGAAGTTGTGCTGAAAATCCCGAAAATGCACATAAATTCGAGAATTTATCGCTTTTTTCTTTTGAAATATCGAAATCCCCAAGATTAACATTAGAAAATCGAGAATTTCCATAAAAAATGTGATAAAATCTCCCAGATTATCAATTTTTCTCAAATTTCTGGTGATAATCCCTTCTTTTCCCCCGTCTAAAGTACTTTTTCCCACTTTTTTCGCATCTAATTTGTGCCACTGAAAAGAAGTCTTATATATATTCATTAAAATGTATGACTAGTGCCCCTTTTTTTCTGTGCCAGCTTATTCTTTTTTTATTTTATGTTTTTTTTTTGCTTCTAGTTGTTTTCTACTTCTTTTTTTTTCGCTCGCTTTTCTCTACGCACTCCTTTTCTATCGATCTTTTCCTTTTTTCGAAGCAGAAAATGGAGAAAAAGAGCATTTCTCCCTCTTTCCACCTTCAGCTCTTTTTTTTGCGCTTGTTTCACTTGCTTTTTGAGCCAGGTTTTCTTTGCTGGTTGAATAGTGCAAGTTTGGAGGCTGCCAGGCAGGAAATGTGCTAATTGAAGGCGGTTTGAGGTTTGGAGCGACTGAAAATTGATTTTTCTGGAATTTTATCATCGAAAATTGCTCCTGGAAGTCATTTTCGATGGATTTTTCGTGTTTCTTGGCTAAAAATTGATCTAGATTTGATTTTGGAACCGATTCTTGGCTATTTTCATCTGTAAACATCTTTTTCACTGAATTTTTCGTTTCTTGCTGCATTTGGTTGGTCAAAATCGAGATGGAAACGATTTTTCTCGACTTTTCAGCTTTTTCTAACTAAAAAATTGATCAATTTCCGGTTCTGACTGATAAAAATTGAGTTGCACTGCTTTTCCCCGTTTTTTCCTCGAATTTTTATGGAATTTCAAGTTTTCCGGATCAAAATTGGATTCTAGATCAATTTTCCACCATTTTTCGCTCAAGACCATGTTTTCGTGATTTTTAGCTAATTTTTAGTTCGAAATCACGAGTTTCCACCAAAAACCTGTTTTCCCTCAAATTTCTGACCAAAAATCAGAAAAATGTTGTTGATTAGATTTTTCGAGAAAGTTAAACCTATAATTTTTGTCACCAAGCGTTTTTTGGCTGAAAAGTACATTTTCAGCCTTGTCAATTTGAATTAGCTTTTCCTATCTCTTCTCGCTGAAAAAGCTGTCAGGTCATCGTTTTTTTTCAGTAAACAGTTGTTCTTCTGAAATTTTCAGCCCCCTAGGAAAAATCGATTTTTTTTTCGTGCGCTCGAAAAATGCACCTGCTCCAAAACTCTACTTAAAAATTAATCGCGTTTTCCTTTTTTTTCCAATTTTGCCTAAAATGTTTCGTTTTTTTTTTTGCCTCGTCACACAGAAAATGTCTCGAATTTCTCCCATTGACACAATGCCAAAAACATTTTTTTTTGCCTCCGTTTTTTTTTTGAACAGAGAGCATCTCGCTTTTTGTTTCTTCTTCTTCGTCGCGTTTTTTATTGTTTGGTTTTACGTCACTGGCGATTTTGTTTCGGGAGCGAAAAGGTGAATGTGTATTTTGATGGAGGCGTTTTGTTTTTGGCTGGAAATTGGACGATTTTTGATCTGGGAAGCTGAAAATTTGAGTATGGAACTGTGTCTGATGTGGAAAATTCGGTTTTTGACCAGAAAATCTGTCTTTTCGTTCTGATATTGACTAGAAAGCTGAATATCAGGTTTTTAGACTTGAAATTCGAAGTTCTCATAAAATTTTGGGCCTCGAACTCATTTTTAACCAACCTATGAGAATTTTTAGTGGAAAATTAGGTTTTGAAGCTAAAAATGGTTCATTTTTCTTGAAATTTAGGTTTTGACACGACTTTCTGAGCTTAAATGGTCTCGGAAGCTGAAAATTGTGTTTTTCGTCTAGAAATGGGAAATTTTGTTTGGTTCTCTGACGAAAAATGGTATTTGCAACCTTGGGAATTTGGAAATTTTGCTCAAAATTCATTTTTTGACACAAATTTTCAGCAATCCCGGCTGAAAATTAGGGTTTCTAGCTCAATGGAACTTGAAAATGTGGGAATTTTCACCTGAAATAGTCTAAGTCTGAAAGTGAAAAATCCAGTTTTCAAATTTGTCTGAAAATCCATCTGAAACCATGTTTTGGCTGAAATTCCAGCACTCTTCTGCTATTTGTCTCTTTTTTCTTCTTCCTCTTGTTTTTTGTTTCGATTTGTTTTGTTATTGTGTTTTTTAGCTGTCTTTTTTCTCTAATTTCTCTCCCATTTTTCGTCTTTTTTTCCGCAAAATTTCAAGTTTCTATTCTATTCTTCTTCTTGTTTTTTCCCCTTGTTTTTTGACCGAAAATTGCCGTTTTTTATCATTTTGTGTACATTTCCCTTCATTTACACCAAAACACATAATTTTGTTGTTTTTTTTCTGAAGTTTGTCACGAAATTTTGCGATTTTTCACCTGGAATTTGCCACGATTCATCCTGAGACTTTGGCTAAGTCCAAGACCTGAAAAACTTGCCAAAAACAAGATTTTTAATGTCTCTTTTTGTTCTTATCTTGTCTTCTGAAGAGAATTGTTCGATTTTCCCCCCGGTTTTATCTGATTTTTTTCCCCTCGAGCGAAAAAATTGGGCCTTTTTTCGGTTTTTGAGGTGAAATTGAGGTTTTTGGAGCGTGAAAATTGGTCTAGGTTGGGAAATTTGAGGATTTTTGGTCTCTAGGAGGTTTTTGAGCTCTTTTGGATGAAATTAGGCTTCTGTGAGACCTGGAATTAATTTTAGCTGGAAATTTCGGATATTTCAGCTGATTTCGGGGAAATTTTGAGTTCCGGACTTTTTTTTATCAGAAAAATCTGAAAATTTGACGTTTTCTGAAATTTTTGGCTAAAATTAGGCTTCTAGTAGTCTCTTTGAGCCAAAATTCGAGATTTTTTGGCTGAAAGACGATTTTTGGGACGAAAAATTAATATTTTTGCAAAATTTCCAGCTTTTAGGCTATTTTGAAGCTGAAAGTCTCCAATTTCTTCCCGAAAATCTCTATTTTCTCTGCGTCTCTCACTATCTCTCACTCTCTCACCTATATATGCATAATTTTTTGATCTCTTGATCAATCAATAGAATACAAGTGTTGTGCCTGTCTGGCATCCTGTTGCCTGTCTATTTCTCTGCGTCTCTCATTTCTCCACACTCTCTCGCTCGTTCTAGTTTTTCTTGGTGTATTATGTAATAGCAGATGGTGTAGCGTTTTTTTTTGTGGTAATTTTGCTGTGTTGGGAACTTTTATTGTGGGAAATTTGGAATTTCAGCCCCACCCCCAAAATTTTCCAATTTCTATGCTGAAAATCTGAAATTTTCCCGAATTTTAGATTTTCAGCCCCGGAAATCCGATTATTCATCTATTTTTCCTCTCAAATAAATCCCTCCGAAATTTTCTTATTTTTTTCTCCGATTTTTTTTCGCCCCCCCCCCCCGAAAAATGCCCTTTTTGTAGCTATACTAGGCTTAAGGCTATGAAAAATCGGATTAATTTTCTTACTGTACGAAAATCTCCCAAAAAATCGGATTTTTCACGAATTTCCATTTCCGAAACCCTCAAAATTATGGATTTTTCTCAAAATTTGACTCAAAAATCGCATTTCCCCACCCGAAACCCTCAAAATTATCGATTTTTTGCAGTTCTTGCTGGAGCTCTCTTGGAAGAAGCCGAAAAATTGATTGATCGTGGAATTCACCCGATCAAGATTGCCGATGGATTCGATTTGGCGTGCAAAAAAGCCCTGGAGACTTTGGACTCGATTTCCGACCGTTTCCCTGTTGAAAATCGCGAACGATTGGTTGAGACTGCGCAAACTAGTTTGGGAAGTAAAATGTAAGTTGTTTGGAGCATTTTGAGCCAAAATTCATGAAATTTAAGCCGAGAAACTTGAAAAATTGTGAAAAATTATGAATTTTGACCCAAAAATTGTAAAAATCACGAAATTTCGCGATTTGTGACCTAATGTTGATAAATTCGCTTTTTCTTATCATTTTCAGATTTTTCTGAAATTCCAGGCTCCGCCCACTTTTTTCCAGCTTTTTTTTCATTTTCTCGAAAAATAATTCCCATTTCTTTTATCTCTTTGAGAAAATCTCGGCTTATTTTTCCTTCTTTTTTTTTTGAAAAAAAGGAACATTTTTTATCAAGATGATCTAGATGATTTTTTTGGCTTGACACGTGGATTCTTGGGCCTAGACAACCTTGAAAAATTGGTGGTTTTGGGGTGAAAATGACCCTAAAATTGAGTTGGTAGGGCCTTATATAGCCTAGAGTTAGGCCTGAAAGTAGGCTAAAAACTTGCCTAGAACGTGGCCTATAAAAAGCCTAAAAGGCCTGTAATAGTATTAAACCAGGTTTATTTGGTAGCTTAAGTTAGGGCCTAAAATGACACAGAAATAGCTCTTATAATAGCCTAAAACTAGGCCTAGTTTCAGCCTGAGAGTACCTCAAAACAGGCCTTGAAATAAGCCTAAAATAGTCCTGAACCATACTCATTTGGTACCTATAAATTTACCTAAGCCTTATCTACCTTAAAATGTGTCTAAAATACCTTAGGATTACCCAAAACCCATGATTTCTACCTTAAAATGACACTAATTGCATCTCTTATCAATATATTTGCAGCGTCAACCGTGCTCTTCGTCAATTTGCCGAAATCGCAGTCGACGCCGTGTTGTCGGTGGCCGATTTGGAGACAAAAGATGTCAATTTTGAGATGATCAAAATGGAGGGAAAAGTTGGCGGAAGATTGGAGGATTCGATTTTGGTGAAAGGAATTGTTATCGACAAGACGATGTCACATCCACAAATGGTTAAGGAGATTAAAAATGCGAAGGTGAGGATTTTTGGGGCTGGAAATGGGGTAAAATTTGACCCTAGAACCTTAAATTCATCATTTTCACGTTAAAAACACGCTAAACCCTGGAATTTGGGTGAAAATTGACCTTAGAACCTTAATTTTACCCTAAAGTTATCTTAACTTTATTATTCCTCATTTTGTTACCTTAAAAATGCCCTATTTCTTATCACAAAACTAATAACTAATAATAAAATAGTATAAGTTGGTAAATAATCCCAAAAGTGATTATTTTTTGCTATGGAAGCGCACTTTTTCTCTTTTTTGTTTGTAGTTCTATTTGCTCTATTTTTACCTCCAAAAATGGAGTACTGTACCTTTTTTCCGTCAAAAAATGCTCTTTTTGGCTAAAAATCATCCCAGAAACACACTTTTGGCAGGAAATTGGAAGGATTTCCGGCTTTTTCTGGGTTTGACTAGGGAAAATTTGATTTTGGTAAGTGTAGATCAAAATTTTGGCACCAAAAACAGCCACGTGGCAAATTTTTGAGATTTTCTAATTTCTATTTTTTTTGGTTAAAACATGCCACGTGGCAAATTTTCAACCAAAAATTGTCGAAAAATGTCATTTTTCCATCAATAGTCCAGAAACTGATGCCACGTGGCAAAAATTTTTGAAAATAATTTGAAAATTCCGAATTTACACTTCAAAATGCAAAAATTTTCAAGAAAAATCACCGAAAAATGCCATTTTCCCCTAATTTTCAAATTTTTTCCAAAAAACTTGTGAATTAACCACATCTCCACCAAGCCGTTGCTGGCCAGAGTACAAATTTTGGAAAAATCTGAATTTCAGATTTTAGAGGACAAAAATTGAAAAATTCACAATTTTTAGAGCACAAAAACTGAAAAATTCACAATTTTTGTACTGTAAAAAGTTAGCGTACAACTTTTTTTATGGTGGAAACCACGATTTTGGCCGAGTTGTGGAATTAATTTCAGATCACAAAAATCTCTCACAAAATATTTTTTTGCAGATCGCAATCCTCACCTGTCCATTCGAGCCACCAAAGCCAAAAACCAAGCATAAGCTCGATGTTACCTCCACCGAAGATTTCGCCGCTCTCCGACAATACGAAAAGGAGACATTCGAGACGATGATTCGACAAGTCAAAGAATCCGGAGCCACTTTGGCAATCTGTCAATGGGGTTTCGATGATGAGGCGAATCATTTGTTGCAGGCCAATGATTTGCCAGCTGTCAGATGGGTTGGAGGACCGGAAATTGAATTGCTAGCAATTGCGACAAATTCGAGAATTGTTCCGAGATTTGCTGAACTCAATGAGAAGAAATTGGGAAGTGCTGGATTGGTCAGAGAGATCACTTTTGGAACTGCCAAAGATCGAATGTTGTCGATTGAACAATGCCCGAATAATAAGGCGATTACGGTGTTTGTGCGAGGTGGCAATAAAATGGTATGTTTTTCGGGGTGAAAATTGGAAAATTGTGAATTTTGACCTAGAATTATTGAAAATTGTGAAATTTGGAGCATTTTGAGCCCGAAAATCGATAATTTATGTTTTGAAAAGCCCTGAAAATCTATTTCGGACCGAAAATTGTGAATTTTGAGCCTATAAAGCCTACAAATTGAATATTTATGGTATTGTTGAGCTCTGAAGTTTTAAAAAACCTCCAGAACTCATTTTGGATCGGGAACTCGATTTTCAACCTGAAATTGAGATTCTGGATAGTTTTCGGACGAAATTGCGAAATTTGGAGCATTTTGAGCTCGAAAATTGTGAAGTTTGAGGATTTTGTGCTCGAAAATTGTGAAGTTTGATGAATTTTGAGCCTATAAAGCCTACAAATTGAAAATTGATGATATTGTTGAGCTCAGAACTCATTTTTGGATCAAAATTGTGAAAAATACAATTTTTTGAGCCTTGGGGGCCTCTAGAACCCATATTGAACCGAAATTCTGAAAATTTGGAGCATTTTGAGCTCGAAATGTGATTTTTCAGCCAAAAATCATGCAATTTCCTCTTTTTCCCTAGAAAAACGAATAGTTTTGGGCCACATAAATCTCTCATCTGTCACCCTTGGCAATTCACATTATTTTTCGCATCTTTGAGCCAGAAAATGGAGATTTTGAGCATTTTTCAGCGATTTTTGACTGAAAAATTCGAAAAATCTTGAATTTTTCATTGAAAACCTCAAAAAATGAGCTATTTTCAGATCATTGATGAAGCGAAACGTGCTCTTCACGACGCACTCTGCGTCATTCGCAATCTCGTTCGCGACTCGCGCATCATTTACGGAGGCGGTTCCGCCGAACTCGCCGCCGCCATTCAAGTCGCCAAAGAAGCCGATAAAATCGACGGAATTGAACAATACGCGTTCCGCGCGTTTGCCGACGCTTTGGAATCGATTCCGATGGCTTTGGCTGAGAATTCGGGATTGTCGCCGATCGATGCGTTGTCGGATTTGAAGGTGCGTGAAATTTGGAGCATTTTGAGCCAAAAATGATGAAATTTGGAGCATTTTGAGCCAAAAAATTGTGCAATTTGACCTGAAATTGATCAAGAATGAGCAATTTTTGAGTTTTCCACGTCATAACTCACATTTTTTGCAGGCCAAACAAATTGAAACCGGAAACTCGTTCCTTGGAATCGATGCACTCTATACTGGAACCAATGATATGAAAGAGCAAAAAGTGATTGAGACATTGTTGAGCAAACGGGAACAGATCTCATTGGCAACACAGGTACGCTTTTTTGAGCCAAATTTTTGGATTTCTGGTGAAAAATGAGCCCGGAAAAGTGAATTTTGAGTCAAAAATCGAATTCTCCGTGAAAATCTGAAGATTCTGATGTAAAATTTGACCTAAAATCAAAAAATTGATCATTTTCAGCCAAATTCGGCCTGAAAATCGTATTTTTCAACCAAAAATCCAATTTTTGCAGGTTGTTCGTATGATTCTCAAAATCGATGATGTTCGTGTTCCAGACGATGAAAAAATGGGAGGATATTAAAATTTTTCTGAAATTTTCAGCCCAATTTTTGTTATTTTCACCCTATTCTAAGCCCCGCCCATTTTTTATTGATTTTCTCCAATTTTTCTTAATTTTTATTGAATGATCTTGTTTTTTCTACAGCTTTCTCCCGATTTTTGAATTTTTCAAGTTTTTCCCCAATTTTGTTATGAAATTGTTGCTTTTCTCTCAATTTTCATTGATTTTTGCTGAAAATCTGTAACATCTTGACTGAAAAGGTGTCCAGTTTTGAATTTCTGTGATTTTCTCCCAAAATTTTCATTCCAGCCTTGTTTTCTCCCCAAAAAATCCGATTTTTTTGCAGAAATTTGCGTCGTTTTGAGCTATGGAACTGTGATGCATTTTTTGAGCTGAAAGCTGTTTGGATTCTGGCTTTTTGAAGGTAAATTTGAATTTTGAGCCAAAAATCTTGAAAATTCTGAAAATCCCATAAATTTTAAGCCAAAAATTGGAAAATCCCATAAATTTTAAGCCCATGACTCATATTAATCCAAATCCCCGCGGATTTTCTGAAAATTTCAGATTTTTCTGAAATTTTCTGCAAAAAGTGCATTTTCTACTCTGATTTTTGACATTTGCTGTTAATTTTTCCGGAAATTTTGACATTTTTCAAAAAAAATTATGATAGGATTAAAAATCTGAGAAAAATGTTGCCATTTTTATTTTTCGCGAGAAAAAATCAAATTTTTTCATCCGATTTGATAAAAGCCGGATTTTTGAGATTATTTTTCGTATTTTCGGCTGAAAATATTGATTTTCAGTCATTTTCAGCCAAAAAATTCATATTTTCAATCTGAAATTAATTTCAGATAGTACAACAACAACAACAACAAAATGTCGATTGTTTCAACAAGTACAACAACCAATGTTCAATCAGTTATTGATCCGACGAAAAAAGTGAGTTTTTTGCCACGTCATAGCTTGAAAATTTGGATTTTTGATGAAAAATGGAAGATTTTGATATGAAATTTGAGAAAATTGGGAAAATTTGACCTTTGCCACGTCATAGCTGTAAATTTGGCTGAAAATGAGCAACTTCGTTCAAATTTTGAGCTAAAATGAGCAATGTTCAATTTTGCCACGTCATAGCTCAATTTTTGACTGAAAACCTGAAAATTTAACTGAAAATGAGCAATTTCGTTCAAATTTTGATTTGCCACGTCATAGCTCACAATACAGTACCACTATGTACATATTTTTCCTATCTATCTACCTTTTTTTGTTGGCTCCGCCCATTTTTAGTACAACATTTTTTATTTTGATGATAAGATCCTCATACTATTTTTAAATTGTTTTGTTTTTTTTCTGATGTCATCATCATCATTTTTTTTTCGGCTGAAAATTTCAGATTTTCAGCCAGAAAATCTGAAAATTGCCACGTCATAGCGTATTTTTGACTGAAAACCCGAGAAAAATCGGATATTTCTGCCCAAAATTCTTGATTTTTGATAAATCAAACTGTGACGTCATCACTGGTGAAATGATAAAAAGATGATGATTTTTGTGAAGGTCAAAATACTGTGTGTGATTTTTTTCTTGACGCCGCAAAAATCGCGTGGCTTTGGTTTTTTTTTGTGAAATTTTGTACCCGCGGTGGTGGAAAATCCGATTTTCCTCGGTTTTTGCCACGTGGCATTGGTTTTTCGGCCGAAAATTTGAATTTTTGACGTTTTTTCGATCTGGAAATGTGATTTTTCACGATTCCACGTGGATTTTGTTGATCTCCCCCCACACATCATTAAAAACTGTGATCTTTTTTTGTTCTCGGTCGATTTTCATGTGTCATTTTTTTTTCAATTTCTACCTACCTACACACACATTTTTTTGGTCGTATTACGTCAGGTTTTTCGTACACTGTGTACTGTGTGTGTTTTTTTTTAATACAAAAATCGTCTTTTGTTTGTACTTTTCTCTCATTTTTCGTCATCTTTGAAAAACAATCGGGTTTTCAAGGTTGGAAATTATGTATTTTTGAGTCATGGACGAGGTTTTTGAGGTTTTCTAGGCCATATAGGTAATTTTGGACGATTTTCTAGGCCGCGGACGAGGTTTTTCGGTTAGATTTGGTTTTCTAGGCCATTTTTCATCATTTAGACCCTGGTACTGTGTTTATAAGCAATTTTTTGGCTTTTTGAGGACTAATTTGGTTTTCTAGGCCGTGGACGAGATTTTTCTTGCTAAATTTGGTTTTCTAGGCCATTCCTAAGATTTTTGGTGGTTTCTAGACCATTTTCCGAGATTTTTCTGGTTTTCTAGGCCGCGGACGAGATTTTCCAATAGGATTTGGGTTTCTAGGTCATCTCTAACCTTTAAAGCTTTCAAATTGGGTTTTCTAGACCATTCCTAAGATTTTTGGTGGTTTCTAGACCATTTTCCGAGATTTTTCAGGTTTTCTAGGTCGTGGACGAGGTTTTCCAATAGGATTTGGGTTTCTAGGCCGTCTCTAACCTTTAAGGCTTTCAAATTGGGTTTTCTAGGCCACATAGGTGATTTTGGACTATTTTCTAGGCTGCGGACGAGGTTTTTTGGTTTTCTAGGTCATCTCTAACCTTTAAGGCTTTCAAATTGGGTTTTCTAGGCCATATAGGTAATTTTGGACGATTTTCTAGGCTGTGGACTGTTTTTGACAAGTTTCTGTGGTTTTCTAGGTCGTGGACGAGGTTTTCTAATAGGATTTGGGTTTCTAGGCCATCTCTAACCTTTAAGGCTTTCAAATTGGGTTTTCTAGGCCACATAGGTGATTTTGGACTATTTTCTAGGCTTTGGACTGTTTTTGACGAGTTTCTGTGGTTTTCTAGGTCGTGGACGAGTTTTTCCCATTGTTTTTGGTTTTTTGGGTCATTTTCCACTACGATACTCCGCAATTCCGCATTTTTGAACCCATTGAACCCGATCTTTTTTGTTATCGATTTGTTTTATTGTCGTCGTCGCATTTTAATAGTATTTGTGTTGCCTGATTTTGAAGAGAGAATTACGTGCCTTTTCTCCTTATCACATCATTTTCGCAAATGATCTTGAAAGGCAACGAACGAAAAAATTGGGAGGCGAGATAGTGAGAGAGCGCAGAGAAATTGGGTGGCTTGCGTCATGTGATTCTGAGTTTCTCTAGCTACTCTCCGTCTCTTACCAGGTTGTCTGGTATCTCTAGCTTCTCTGGGTCTCTAGCTACGTTTTTGAAAAGTTTCTCTAGCTTCTATGCGTCTCTAACCATAGAATTTCTGGTTGTCTAGTCTATCGCAGTTCCTAACCTGGTTATATAGCTTCTCTAACCCTAACTTCTATAGTTGTCTACGTCTCTGACCAGTTCTCTAGATTCTCTGCATCTCTAACCTGATGTTCTCTAGTTGTCTCGTTTCTCTACGTCTCTAACCATGTTGTCTAGCTTCTCTAACTCTCCCCCTATCTCATATTACTGTAAAAATAGCATTTCTTTCATCACATTCATTTTTTTTTCGCCAATTATTTTTTCCTCCATTCCAAAAATTGTGTCTCTCGTCCTTTCACATTTTTTTCTCTTATCAGACAATTTTTGTTCGACGCAATTCTTTTTTCTTTTCTTCACCGCATGTCATTTCAGGAAATGATACCACCACCCCAAAACTTTCGGTTTTTATCAGGCGAATTTTGCGGTGTGTGTGTGTGTCTGCGTCTCTCGGTTTTCGCGTGATCTCTCGTCGAAAATTCGCGAATTTTTGACGGTTTTCACCTGAAAATAGTTGGCTCTCTGCGTCTCTAACCTTGTGATTTTCTCTAATTCTAGCCAGCTCTCTAAAGGCACTCGTCGTCTGCACTCTATTCCATGCTTTTTGAGATTTTCTCTGCGTCTCTACCTCAAGTATCTAACTGTCTGCATCCTTCCTCTCACTTCTCAAATTTCTCTGCGTCTCTACCTCTCTCTAATTCTAGCTTCTATAGCCTTGTTTTTCTCTGCGTCTCTAACCGGTTCCTCGTCATTTTTTCTAGTTTCTCTGCGTCTCTCGCACCCTCTCCGTCTCTACCTCTCTAATTCTAGCCTCTCTCAAATGTCAAACACATTGGGTGGCGTGGCCGTCGTCCCATCCGAATGTTGTCATTTCGCCACGCCGACAACATCGGCGGCCGTGGCCGAGATTTCGCCGGCCGGCTATTCGGCCACCTCGAAGTCCGGAGTCAATTCGAAAGCTCTCAGCGAGTATTTTATGGAAATGATGGTAAATTTGTGAATTTCATTGAAAATGGGGCTAAAATTGCCTTAAAATTGACCTTAAATTAGGGTTTTTGATTAAAATAAACCTAAACTTGGTCTAAATGACCTAAATTTAATTTTTGTTGCAGCGCGTCCAAATCCAAAATGATCACACAAACATCTCACCAACCTTCTCACTCGAAACTCCCAATCCAAAAATGATCTACTGCGGCGGACCGTTGGATCTTCCCACCACCGCCGAATTAATGCAACGATGTTTGACGATGAATCCGTTCGAAGCCAAATTCAAAGAGGCCAACGAGAAGATCAACAATGGAATCGGAATGCCGCCGTCGCAAAACTCGGCGGCTAGTTATGAGGCGATGGAGGCGAATGGATTGGTTCCGATGGCTGGAACGAGTGGATGTTTACCGACTAGTGCTAGTGGTGAGAGAAATTGAGCCCTGGGACCATGAAAATCATGTTTTTCAACCCAAAATTCATATTCCACGTGGATTTTTGACCCCGGAAACCTCTAAAAAGCCCGAAAATCCCGATTTTTCGCTCAAAAATAGCATGTGCGCTCCACTGCACTTTTGCCGTTTTTTGATGAAATTCAAATTTTTAGTTACGGAAAAATCATGTTTTTCATCGTTTCTCTCGAATATTGGCCCATGGACCTTCAAAATCTCAATTTTTATCCCAAAATTCATATTACACGTGGATTTTTGACCGTGGGACATTGAACATTATGATTTTTGGTTCAAAATGACTCTAGAAGCTCGAAATGTGCAATTTTGAGCCCTGGAGCTTGTTTTTGACGATTTTTGAGCCCCGGGACCTTGAAAATCATGTTTTTCAACTCGAAATTCATATTCCACGTGGATTTTTGACCCCGGGAACCTCTAAAAAGCCCGAAAATCCCGATTTTTTGCTCAAAAATAGCATGTGCGCTCCACTGCACTTTTGCCGTTTTCTGATGAAATTCAAATTTTTAGTGAGGAAAAATCATGTTTTTCATCCCAAAAATCAATTTCCACGTGGATTTTTGACCCCGGAAACCTCTAAAAACCACGAAAATCCAAAATTTCTGCTCAAAAATGGCATGTGCGCTCCACTGCACATTGCGTATTTTTGGTGGAAATTTGAATTTTTATTTTTTTTTTTGCTTGAATGAAAGATGGATTTTTGGGCTGAAAATGATCCAAAAATCCACGTGGCAATAGAAAATTCAAAAAATCGATGATTTTCACGATTCTTGGATGAAAAGTGCTGAAAAATCCAAATTTTCCATCCAAAAATTCAAAATGTTTTTCAGTCTCCGATTTTCTGCTCAAAATCCCTCCACCAACAACAATCAATCAACAATCACCCAACATTTTTGCCAACATTCAAATGTTGTCAGCGGATGCAACAACTCGTGAGAATCTCAAAACCGCTGATATTTCGAAACTGTTCGGTTCGGCCGTAAATCCGGGAGACAATTCTGTACAAGCCCCGCGAACTGCTGATGTTTTGAATGCGGTTTTGGATATGCACTCGGATCGTCTCGCCACAATCAATTATCTGAATAAGCCCGATTTTTCGGCCCTTTTAAGATCGCCCGCAAATTCGGCCCCCAACTCGGCGTCCGTTCTAGGCATACCATCGACTTCGGCCTATCAACAGGTCTCTTCGGCCCAGGCCCAGGCCCAGAAAAGCCCGAATTTGGGTGGAATTGGGAATAGTGGACAGTGGGACGGGATGAAGATTGTGAAGAAGGAGGATTTCTATGGTGGTGCGAATAATCAAGGAGAACTTGAGCTGAATTTGATGCACACGGTGAATGGAGTGGGAGTGTGAGTTTTTGGGCGGAAAAATGAGCCTAGGCATGATTTTTGAGCCAAAAATTGAGAAAATTGAGCAATTTTGAGCCAAGGAGCTGGTTTTTGACGATTTTCTATTGTAAATTAGCCCTGGGGTATGTTTTTCACCTAAAAATCGATAAAAATGAGCAATTTTGAGCCAAGGAGAGTGATTTTAACGTTTTTCGGGCTCTAAAGCTCGAAAATCACGATTTTCAACCCAAAATTCATTTTCCACGTGGATTTTTGACCCCGGAAACCTCGAAAATCCCGAATTTTCGCTGAAAAATAGCATGTGCGCTCCACTGCACTTTTGGCTTGTTTTGTTGAAAATTCAAATTTTTAAGTAGGCTGAAATAGTCGAAATTGAGCCTAGAACCTTGAAAATGACAATTTTCGACCCAAAATTCACATTCGCCGTGGATTTTTGACCCCGGGATCATGAAAATCCCGAATTTTAACCTTAAAATGGCATGTGCGCTCCACTGAACTTTTGGCGTTTTTGTTGAAAATTCAAATTTTTAAGTAGGCTGAAATAGTCGAAATTGAGCCTAGAACCTTGAAAATGACAATTTTCGACCCAAAATTCACATTCGCCGTGGATTTTTGACCCCGGGATCATGAAAATCCCGAATTTTAACCTTAAAATGGCATGTGCGCTCCACTGAACTTTTGGCGTTTTTGTTGAAAATTCAAATTTTTAGTTACGGAAAATATGAAAATTTACCGAAAATGATCAAATTTGGGCTCAAAATGCTCCAAATTTCCCCCAAAACCCGAATTTTTTGCAGTCAATCCACGTCGGAATCTGACCGTGAAGTGACACCGCTCTCAACTCCCGGTGGAAACGGTTCAAATCCAGTTGGCCGCCCGCCAAATTCCAATGGAACACCGGGAAGAGGACGTGGCAGAGGTCGAAGTACAACAGCCGATATGCAACCGGATGAACGAAGGAATACAATATTGGAGAGAAATAAGGCGGCTGCTGTTAGATATCGAAAAAGGAAGAAGGAGGAACATGATGATATGATTGGAAGGGTTCATGGATTGGAGACCGAGAAAAATCAGCTTTTTGTGAGTTTTTTGAGCCAAAATACGTTAAAAATGAGCCCGGGACCTTGAAAATCACGATTTTCGACCCAAAATTCACATTCCACGTGGATTTTCGACCCCGGAAACCTCTAGGAACTTTGAAAATCCCGAATTTTAACCTTAAAATGGCAAACGCGCCCCACTGCACTTTTCGCAATTTTTGAGGAAATTCAAATTTTTAGTTTTTTTTTACTTATATAATATGTGCTGAAATAATCGAAAAATGAGCCGAGGACCTTTTTTCGACCTAAAATTCACATTCCACGTGGATTTTTGACCCCGGGACCTTGAAAATCCCGAATTTTAACCCTAAAATGACAAATGCGCCCCACTGCACTTTTCGCAATTTTTGAGGAAATTCAAATTTTTAGTTACGGAAATTATTGATTTTTGAGCGGGAAACCATGGATTTTTATTGATTTCTGAATTTTCAGACGCAAAATCAAGTTTTGCGGAGAGAATTGGATCGAGTGACGGCTTTGTTGCGAGAACGAGAACAACGATGTGTTTGTCTGAAAGGAATGCCATTAAGTAGTGATGGTGCACCTGGAATTGATGTTGTAAGTTTTGGCTGAAATTTGGCTGAAAATCTGAAAATTTTCACTGAAAATGAGCCCAAAATCGTTGAATTTGGAGCATTTTGAGCCCGGATTCGCTGAAAATCCCCAAAATCTGTAATTTTCAGCTCGGAATGTACAATACTTCGAATTCCACCGAAATCCCTCACAATTCCAGCCATAAACGTCAAAAAATGTGAAAATTCTCGAATTTTTCGATTTTTTCTCATCAAAACAAAATTTCCAGAATATCTCGTGAAAATATGTGTATTTTTCCCATTTTTTTTTGTATTTTTCAAATTTTCATCAATTTTTGTGTTGTGAATTTCAGAATTTTCAGGATTTTTTTTGTAAATCGAATGTTTTTCGGCCCCCTGTAGAAATTTGTGTGTAGATTTTTCAAAACTTCTATTTTTCCCCCGCCATTTTTTTGTTTTGTGTACAATTTTCCCGGTTTCATTTTTTCAAAAAATTCAAAATTTAGGCCTAAAATTCCACTAGTTTTTCCCTTTTTTACCATTTTTTGATCTACTTATTTTATTTTTGACCCAAAATTAAAATTTAAAATTTTATCTAATTATTAATTAATAATATATATTTTTATATGCACCCCCCAAATAAATTAATTTTTGCACTGAAAAATGTTTTTGCCACGTCATAGCTCTTTTTTTTCGGCTGAAAAATTCAAAAAAAATTTGAATTTCAAATTTTTCGCGCGCGAATTTTAAATTTTTTTTTTTGGTTTTTTTTTTTGAAATTTGATATTTTTTGCTTTTCTCGTGAGACTTTCTGCTTTTTTTTGGGAACAATTTTTATATAATTTTTGAATATCGATTTTCGCTCTGAAAATTGTCTGATTCGAATTTCCGCTGAAATTTTTTGAACTCAAAAAATTCTCCCTTCAAATGTTTTTTCATCAAATGAAAGAGGAAAAAAAATGGTGAAAACAATTGTTTTTCCAAGCGTGAAAATTAGAATTTTCTAATTTTTTTCTTGGGAAAATTACGAGAAGCGAAAAAAGAAAGAATTAATTAAATTCCTGTATTTTTGACGTTTGTGGCCACGTGGCGAAAAAATTTCAGACACGATTTTATATCGACAATTCGCCTCACGTTTCCCAGCGTACACCTTAGCTTAGTGGTTAGCACGCGCGCCTACGAATCTAGCAGGTTCGTTTTGCTCGGGTTCGATCCCGGGTGCCCGCATAATTTTTTTTGTCAAATTTTATATCCTGAAATTAAAATTAGATTAGTCATGAGCTGAAAATTGGGCGGAGCCAATCCTCTTCAAGCTCCGCCCCCTTTTTTGCTCATTTTTTGCCCAAGATTAGTGAAATCCTCATTTTTTAGTGCGCAAATTGGATTTTTCTTCATTTTTTGCCTAATCCCAACTAGCATTTTGAGCTCCGGGTTACTGTAGGTTTTATTTGAAAAAAAAAAAGAATTTCATTAAAAATAATTGCGAATTTCCTGATTCGAGCGCGCACAATTTTTTGTTTGAGAAAAATTGAAAAAAACATTTTTTTTTTCGAAATTTTTTTTTTGAAAAAAAAATGATGTCATGGATTTTGGAGGCCCAAATTTGAATTTGAATTTTGAAACTTTGTTTCGCATATCTAATTCCGTAAAGAAAAAAAAATAAATTGTTTTGCGCGCAACCGGGATCGAACTCGAGCAAAACGAGCCTGCTAGATTCATAGGCGCGCGTGCTAACCACTAAGCTACGGGGTACGCTGGGAAACGTGAAGCGAATTGTCGATATAAAATCACGTCTGAAATATATGCTACGTGGAAAACTTTTCAAAATTTCTAATTTTTCGCACAAAAATTTTGCCACGTTTCATTTTTCTTCGAACCAAAGAAAAAAATGATGTCAGAATTTTTTAGCGCAAAAAAATTTTTTTTGTGAGTTAGGCTAAATTGGCGGATGCGCCAAGCGCATCCGCTTAGACAATTAGCCTAACTCTTTTTTTTCTGTGCTCACAGCGGCTCGATTTTTAAAAAAAGATTCTCTGAGTCACTCTCAGGGGTACTGTAGGGTCTTATTTTATTTTCAATTCCACGTGGATTTTTTTGTTGGCGCGAAAATTGCGAATTCAAAATTGCGAATTTAAAAATTCGTAATTTTCTTAGAAAATTTTTTTTACTGATTAATAATTTATTCAATTTTTTTTGCTGCTCATTATTTTTAGTTCCATTTTCTCCAAATTTTTTTTGAAAAATTCAGAATTTTTTCCACGTGGCAGTCGTGGCTATATAAATTTGGCGCGAAAATTTTTGAATTTGAATTCTCCCACTAATCTCCTTAAAAAATTCCCCGGAAAACTCTGAAATCCGGATTTTCAGCTGAAAATTTGAAAATTTACGTAATTTCTGGAATTTTCATGCCAAAAATAGAAAATTTGAATTTCGAAAATTTTGGCGGGAAATTTCAAAATTCAAATTTTTCTTCAAAATTTCAAATATTTAAAATTTTGCGCGAAATTATTCAAATTTTCCAAAAAAATTTGAATTTTCGCTTTTGTTTTCAAATTTTATTTTTCTCTCTTCTGAATAATTCATTTCTTCATTTTATTAATGGCTTGTTTTCAGGAACTTTTTTTTTTCATTTTCAAAAAAAATTGTTTTTTTTGTTGTTTTTTGAGCCAGAAAACAAGCCACGTCACTTTTTTTCCCCGAAAAAAAGTCAAAAATTAGGGCGTATTGAAAAATCAGAATGTTTGAACTTTTTACTTCCTGGCTCCAAAATTCTTCAATTTTCATCATTTCTAGCTCAAAATCCATCATTTTTCTTGAAATTTTCAAATTTTTGCAGCATGTTATCACGAGGGGTTCTACTTTTACTATTCGGATTTGTTGGTTTTTTGACGGCGTTCAGCTTTTTCTCCTCTTCTTCTTCTTCTTCTTCAAGCAGAAATTCGGGAAATTTGCCAATCGCGCCAAAAAATGAGGCGAAAGAGAAACAGGCGAGAAATGGAAACAAATCGACCGGATCGTTGAAATTGTGCCCGCCAGGTGAGCGAAATTTGAATTTTTCAAGAAATTTTGAAGAAAATTGGTGGTTTTCTAGAAACTTTGTGATGAAATGAGTGCCACGTGGCATTTTTTGCTCTGAAAATTTGTTCATTTTCAGGTTCAAAAAATAAGCCACGTGGCATTTTTAAATGAATTTCGAGAATTTTCAAGAATTTCTTTTTTGCCACGTGGCTAAATTTAAATTTTCAATAAATTTTTGAAACTTTTCTTATTTTCAATTCCAAAAATCCGAAATTTCTCAAAAAAATACCTTTTTTCCATTTTCCAGGCGGTCAATCATTCCTCGACGCAATGAGTCTGATTTGCACAATGCGTCGTCGCAAGCGCAGCATTTCAATGGATTACGGAAACATTGGCGATTTAGAAGAAGTGATGAAGACTTGCTGCTACACTGGTTGCGATTTCAGTGATCTCTTCTCGATTTGTCGTGATCCATTCGGATAATAATCTTTATTGATTTTCTCTCTCCCATCCAACACAATTTATTGTATGTACACACTTCTCTCTTCCCGAAAATTCATGCTTTTTGTTGGGTTCTTCTTCTAGATCTTCATCATCATCATCATAAATAATTCGTTAACATTCTTTGTTTCCCCCCTAAACTTTCTCTGAAAATCCCCCAACCAGCTATTTTTTAAAATATTGTCGAATTTGAAAAATGTGGCAGCCGTAAAACATGAAAAACAGTGCAGAGCTGAATGAATGGCAAAGTCATTACTTCGTCAGTCGCGTGCGGCTGTGCGTCGCGGCCGAAAAACAAAGGAAAAAATAAATAATTGATTGTTTTTCGACCGCGACGCACAGCCGCACGCGACTGACGAAATAATGACTTTGTCATTCATTCAGCTCTGCACTGTTTTTCATTTTTTACGGCTGCCACATTTTTCAACTTTGACAATAACATTTATCGCATTGCGACAATAACAATGAAAACATTTAAACTTCTTGCAAGACTGGTGGCTCGTACTCGTCTGGACGGTCGATTTTCTCTCCGTCAGCTCCGATGGCAGCGGTGTCTCCGTGCAAGTCTTGAAGTCTTCCGAGATCGATCTTTGGCTTCTTGATGATCTTGACCTTGCGGATGTAGACTTCTTGAAGTGGGTACAATTTGGAGCAGGTCTTTTCGATGTCTTTTCCAATGGAGTCTGGGATCAATTTGGAGCAGACGGCCTTCAAGTCGCAACCGGTGACTTCGTTTTCGATGCATTCGATCATCTTAGCGCGGATCTTGCGGATCTTGGAGGTCTTTGTGTAGGAAGTCTTCTTGATTTGGTTTGGTGACTTCTTGGTGAAGGCGATGACGAAGACACGGAGGGTGTATCCATCGGTGGTCTTGACGGCGGTGTTAGCCTCGATCAAAGTCTAGAAAAAATATTTTTATAGGAAAGTTCTGTAGGTGTAATGTTAACTTACATGCCACTTCTTGACAATTGAGCACAATTTATCGTGGGTCATTGACATGGCGTGGAAGTTGGTGAGAACGTTCTTTCCTTGAACATCTTCGGCGATGAGTTTGAATTTTCTGAAGTCGGCTTCAGAGTCGTTCAAATCTCCGAGTGACACTTCGAAGACACGTCCCTTCAATCCTTCGGAAGCGATCTTGGTTCCTTGGGTTCTGTTGATCAATGTCTTTCCGACTTGACGGTTGATGAACATTCCTGGGGCCTTGATGTCGTACCATTCTTTGCGGGAGAATGGATCAACCACCTTCTTCTTTCCTCCCTTCTTTCCCATTTTGTTGTTGTTTTTTCCGACAGCCATTGTTGCGGAGTTATGCCAAGCTGTGTCTGAAAATCGGGAATTTGAGGAATGAGAATGGAATAGAGAAGAAAACGAAGAATTTCAAAATGTAGAAGCAAAAGTTGGCTAAAATTTTATACACATTTCTTACAGATCTAGAGGAATAGGAAATGTCTTATGGGGCTATTCAAGTTATTTTCTCAGCGCTGAGAAAACAGGAGAAAACCTATTCAGGTAGGCTGAGAAAATACGAAAAAAGTGAAGAAAATGCATTTTCTCCCCATTTCTCCTGTTTTCTCAGCGTGTTGAGAAAATACTTGAATAGCCCCATTAATAAAAAGCCTTAAGCCACCTAAATAGCTTTTAATTCAAGGTTCATAACTTATAAACTTTTCCAAACGAATTTTCGAAAATTAGATTTTCTACACAAAATCCTCTCTTAACTCACTTAAACAATCCCCAAACTACGCTAATTTAACCTTACGATATTCCTAAACCCCTTAAATAATTTTGAAAACCCAAAAAACGTCCCAAAAATCCCAACACACTGCACACTTCAAAAAAGAAAAACTGAAAAGTCCCAAAAATAAAAATATGCGGCGTGTCGGAGTGTACGCCATACACTCCTCCCCGACGCTGCAAAATGTGTGTTACCGTAGTTTGTGGGGCGTGAGGCAGCCATCACTTTCAATTTTTGTCGATTTTCTCTGTTTTTTGTCACGTTTTGACGAGTTGCGATGAAAGTTGCGCGGTTTTTTGAAATTTTGAAATTTAGGCCACACTTTGGAATAGGCTTTACATTGGTTTAACGGGCTTTTTGGGCCGAAATTGGCTCGCAAAAATTGCGTTTTGGATAATTGATTTTTTGCAAAACTTTGTTTTTCTGAATGTTTTTGCGGGTTTTGAGGTTTTAGGTAGCTTTAAAGTGTTTAAAATTGATAGAAAAGCAATGTAGAACACAAGTTTCACCATAGTTTCACGTAATTTTATCGTTTTTGCTAGTTTTTTAATGTTGATGGGTTGTACCGTTTGAATACCGATTTTTACAAGTTTTCGAGGGGTTTAGGTATCTAACATGTTTCAAATTTGATAGTAAACTATAGTAGAAATTGTATTTTATGAAACTCAATGGTTATTTGATAAATTTTCTTAATTTCTGGCTTGCAAGGCCTGAAAATATATGGATTTTTATACGAAATGCAATTTAGCGTGAACTAAAAATAGTTAACGCGTGTTTAACTGACAAATTTTCATTTTTAATTTCTACCAGCCTGCTATTTTCACACTTATTTGATAGGTATTCATCAATTCTCAAAGTTTGTTTGTTTTTCGTTTGCCTCAAACCCCAAACAGTCCCATGACAACAAACCTCGATGATTTCCAGTGTAAATATGACTAGTCGACTAGACGAAGAAGAGTTACATCCGCTCGTTTCGAGCCTCCTTGAAGGTCGCCTTCTCCCAACCGCCACAACAGCCAATGTGCCTGTAAAACGATACGCACGCGAACAAATGATCACGTTAAGAACGACGAAACTCAGCACAACACGGCCCGATAATCTATCAGTTGATTTTAATGGGTTCGTGGATTTTTGTTTGGAAAATTTCAATGTAACATATACCCTTTGATAGATTTTTTACGCTGAAAAATATCCTTTTTTGATAAATACCTCAAGTGGGTATTGGAAATTGAGCTAATATTCGATAAATTGATTTTTGAGAGGTCCATAACTCAATTTTATCAAAATCAGATAACATGGAGTTGTTCAGGATAGCTGATGAAATAATTCGATTATCCTGAACAACTCCATGTTATCTGATTTTGATAAAATTGAGTTATGGACCTCTCAAAATGTAATTTATTGAAAATTAGCTCAATTTCCAGTACCTCCTTGAGGTATTTAGCAAAAAAGGATATTTTTCATCGTAAAAAATCTATCAAATGGTATATGTCTCATTGAAATTTTCCAGAAACTTCTGGCAAAGTATTTTGTTTTTTGCGAAATACCTCAAGGAGATGCTGTGAAAATTGAGCTCAAATTCAAAAATGTTCGAAAAAATTGTGTTTTATGGGCCCATGCAGAATAATATTTTGTAATAAAAAAACAAATTTTTCCTATGCAGAAAAACGTCGAAAAAACAAAATATACAGTTTATTATTTTTGAGTAGAGACAATGTGAAATTGAGAGAGTGCAGACAGTTTTTTGTATTTTTTGGGCGAAAACTCTCTCAATTTCACATTGTCTCTACTCAAAAATAGTAAACTGTATATTTTGTTTTTTCGACGTTTTTCTGCATTGGAAAAATATTTTTTAAAATTACAAAATATTGTTCTGCATAGGCCCATAAAACACAATTTTTTAAAACATTTTTTGAGTTTGAGTTCAATTTTCATCACCTCCCGGAGGTATTTTTATCAAGGAAAATCCATTTCTTGATAAAAATGCGGTTTTTTTGCAGAGATGATGGCAAATTTTCGCCGTTCAAATGGTTGGAATATCGTTGGGAGATCGAGGGCATCAAGAATCGGCCGATTTCCAACAAAAAAATCGATTCACTTTGCGCTGGCGCTGACGACAATACGGGTTTGTCTCCACAACGGAGAGCATTTTCAAGCGGGTGCCGGGCACCGGGTGATGGCGAAAAATCGAAAGACGGCGAAAAAGACGATCGATTGGGTGGACACGGCAAAAATTGGCGAAATGGAAGTAGCGGTGGATCGGGAGGCGGTGCTGCTGGGGCTGGTGACAAATTTATGCCGAAATATGTGAAAGCCGCGTATGGACAAGCTGTGCCAAGAAATGAGTGGAAGAGAAGTGATAATAAGAATGAGGCGAGAGGAGCTAATCGATTCCAAACCAATTCAAGAAGGTGCTTGATTTTTCGAATCACTGGGATTTTTGACCTCAAAATTCCTAATTTTTGACAAAAATTGAATTTTGTGATTTTTCAAACGAGCCCGAAGGTTTTCTGATCTGAAAATTGCTCAAAATTTGATATTTATCCAATTTTCAGCCAATCAGTTGTTTTATCAGAAATTTACCATCAATATTTCAAATTTTTGATGAAAAATTGATTTCTAGCAATTTCCGATGAGCTGAGCATGATCTCTATCTCAAAAACGACTTATCTCAACTCTGACCATGAGTTATGACGTGGCAAAATCAGAAAATTTAAAAAAAAACCTGTTATTTTCAAGGAAAACATGATTTTCGCGTCTTGGAAATAGCAGGTTTTTTGAAACTTTCTAATTTTGCCACGTCATAACTCATGGTCAGAGTTGAGATAAGCAGTTTATTGATTAAAGGATCATGTTCAGATCATCTGAAACTGCTAGAAATCATTTTTTCGGTCAAATATCTGAAATTTAGATATTTTGTGATTTTTCAAACGAGCCCCAAGGTTTTCTGATCTGAAAATTGCTCAAAATTTGATATTTATTCAGTTTTCAGCCAATCAGTTGCAAAATTTGATGAAAATCCCCCAGAAAAATGTTTTCTGGTTTAAAATTCGCCAAAATTTGATGGGAATCTTCAAAAACCATATTTTAGTCAAAAAATCAAGGTTTTTGACCTAAAATATAGCTAAATGAATCAAAAATCAAGATCTTCTGGCCCTAATAGATCAAAATCTAGGCTTTCTGACCTAAAATTAGGCTAAATTGATTAAAATCACCCAACAGTTCAAAAATCTCACTTTTTGCAGAGATGACCGTGCTGGAAGTGTTAGTGGAAGTGAAAAACTGCCAGAATGGGCAGATGGACCAACCACAATGGACGATATGATTGAATTGCGTGGATTTGACGAGCCAAAGAAGGGAAAAAAGGCGAAAGCACAGAAGAAGGAGAAGCTGACTGCGATTCCGGATCCGAATTCAGCCAGCGGTTCTCGTCCACCATCTGCCGATTTATCAAAAAATAAGGGAAATGTTGAGAGTTTGGAGGATAGTGCAATTCAATCAGCGGAAACTGCGTATTCTGGAAGTTCGACTGGTGCGTTACCAGATTCTGATCATGAATTGGCTGCGTTGCTCGGTGTTTTGGATACGAATATAAGTAAGCCGAAGAAGGAATCAGATGAAGTTGCGCCAATTGTTGGTGGAAGTCGTTTGAGTCGATTCTTCAAAAAGCCCACTGATCCCGCTGTCGCAACTGAAGGTCTCGCTGGAAACGATGAGAATGTGGCGAATCCGATGATCGCAAAATTGCTTGGACAAGAAACGCCTGTGGAGATTAAAGGGGGAATGAGATTGGAGGACATTGAGAAGGCGATTCCCAATGGAAATCCGTTGCAAGATCCATCGCAGCAAGCGGAATTCTTGAAGAATTTGCAAAAATTGGCCAAAGAACGTCAACCATCGCCACCAGTTTCGCAAATTCCACCACCACAACCACCACAAATGGTTCCACAACAACAGATCCAATTGGTCGCTGATCCGGCTTTGTTGGCGAGTTTTGTGGCGAATCCGCATTTGTTGGGAGCGCATGTTGAGAATCAATTGCATCAGGCTGTTGCGGCGGCGATGCGAGCTAACAATGGACAACAGATTCCGGTTCAACTTCGTGAGTTTTTGGGGTTTTGTGCTGAAAATATGTCAAAAATCCGGATTTTTTGCTCTAAAAATGACTAAATTTGAGATTTTTTGATGAAAACCGTGGAAATTTGGTGAAAATCCCATGTTTTTTGTTATAAATATGGAAAATTAACACAAATTCAAGTTCTTATGCTTTCCTGGAATTTCTGACTTAATTCGAATTTTTGATTTGAAATTTAGCGCCGAAACCTTGAAATTTCAAATTTGGGCAATTTTAACCTATTTTTGATAGAAAAATCAGAAAATTCTAGATTTTCCATTAAAAATTGTGATTTTCAAGACAAAAACGATGATTTTTCTCACGAAACTCGAAAATTTGCTTCAACTTCTGGGTTTTGAGCATTTTTAGAAGTTTCAGGCAAATGCTTATCACCTGAACCTATTTTCGACCAAAAATCATCATTTTCTAGTCCAGAACATCAAAAATCCTCACGATTTTGTTGTTTCAGAGCAACAATTGAAAATGGCGGCGATGCGCAACAAAATCTTCCTCCAACAACAAACTGTGGCCTTCGCCCACTTCACCCAAAACATGAACGGAGCAGCAGCCGGAGCAGCAGTTCAGGCCGCCGCGCAAGCTCAAGCTCAGGCTCATCAGGCCCAGCAAAAAGTTGCGCGCGGAATTCCGCCGTCAATGATTCCGGCGTCAGTTCAACGACAATTGCACAAGAAAAACGAGAAACCAAGTAGTTCGAGCCCTTCAGATGAGCAACAACAACAACAAGGAAATGCTGAAAATGATATGGCGATGCACATGAAGAAATTGCAAATGCAACACAATTATACACAAATGGTGAGTGCGATGAATAATGGATTGGGAATGGCGGCTTGGCGACCAAACGGTGGAGCTCCTCAAGGAGGAGCACAAGGAGGAATCCCGCAAAATGTGCAAATGTTGTTGGCTCAACAAGCCGCGCATCAACAACAACAACAACAACAAATTCGAATGATGATGGGACAAAAACAGGCGCAACAGGAATTGATGATGAATAAATTGATGCAAATGCAGGCGATGGCTCAGGCACAACATGCTCAACAGATTCATCACCAGAATGTGCATAATTTGGCACCGGGTGCTGAAAGAGCCCATGCTCATGCTCAACAACAACAATCGCATGGGGATATTAATCAGGTACGCATTTTGATGGGTTTTTGGGGTAAAATTGCGATTTTTGACTGAAAATATGAGTTTTTTGAGCTTGAAAACCCGAAATTACAGCTTGGAATCGATTTTTGACTGAAAATATGGGATTCTGGGCTCGAAAAGTGAGAAAATTGAGTTTGGAATCGATTTTTCAGCCTACCAATGGGTTTTCAGGCTTTAAAACCCCGAAATTCCAGTATTTTATCGATTTTTGACTGAAAATGGAGTTTTCGAGATTGGAACGATTTTTCAACCAACCAATGGGTTTTTGAGCTTGAAAACCCCAAAATTCCAGCTTGGAATCGAATTTTTGAACCGGAAATCACTTTTTCCCATAGATTTTCCTGTAAAACTTGTCAAAATCCCTAGCAAACTTCATTGTTAATGTGGAAATTGAGATTGTGGGTCTTTAAAATTGGGTTTTCATTGTCAAAGTCAGGTTTTCCATCAAAATTCCCAGCCCAGATAAAAAATTCCCTCTCCAGAAGCGCAAAATTAGTTTTCGGCTGAAATTTTTACGATTTTTGAGTCTAGAAAATCACTTTATATCGATTTTCTGCCAAAACCACCCTAATTCCAAATTTTCATTCCAGGTCGGTCCAATGCAAACACCATTGGAGAAACTTTTGGCTTCTGTCGGAGTCGAGGCTTCCCAATTCACAGGTAAGATTTTTTTTTCTTGTCAAAAACACCATTGAAAAACCAGTTTTATCTTCTCACAAAAATCGGCCATCAATCATTTTCACTGAAAGTTGCAATTTTTGGCTGGAAATGGGAATATTGATTTTTGGCTGGAAATTCATGAATTTTTATCTAAAATTCAGAAAAATGCTGAAAATTTAGTATGAAATTGCTCAAAATTTCATTTAGTACCTAGAATTTTCTCGAAAATCTCATATTTGATATGAAAATGCTCCAAATTACCTCCAAAAATCAGAAATTCACTCAAAATTCATCAAATTTGGTAACAAAATGCTCCAAATTACCTCCAAAAATCAGAAATTCACTCAAAATTCATCAAATTTGGTAACAAAATGCTCCAAATTACCTCCAAAAATCAGAAATTCACTCAAAATTCATCAAATTTGGTAACAAAATGCTCCAAATTACCTCTAGAACCCAAAAATCCATCATATTTGATATCAAAATGCTCCAAAACCCTTCAAATGCAATATTTTCAGGTTCCTCATCAGCTTCCGACTCTATTCCCCGCCAAATTCCCCACTCAATTCGCCCAATGACTTTGGAGGACATTGAGAAGGAAATGACGGCCACAGCAGCTCCACAAAAATAATGACCTCTTCCTTGTTTTTTTTGTTCTAATCACTCTTTTTCTTTTGCCTCATATTCACCTATCTCTCCACATTTTCCACACTATTTCCATATTTTTGGCCCCCAAAAAACCTGAAATCAAAAAATGTTGTATTTTGCGGGTTTCTTATTTTCCCCCCTCTATTTCATGTGCTTTTCACCTCCTGTTCATATTTTTTCGAAAAATCGCCACCCCCCAAGATTTCTATTATCAAGCCCCGCCCATTTTTCTATGCCCCCAATTGCAAATTGCAAAAAGCCCCGCCCCTTTTTTGTTATATTGACGCACGTGTTTATATTATATTATAGATTTTTTTCTTCTTCTTCTTCGTTTTTTGTATTTTTTGCGTTTGTTTGAAGGGTTGTACAGTGTTGTTTTTTTCGAGTTTTGATCTACCCGCCCAACATTTTCCCCCCGCATTTTTTCACCCACTTTTTTTCCCGATTTCCCGGTCCACCCCCTTTTAATTACTCTCTTTTTGTAATCTTTTTTTTGATGGAAAATGAAAAGAATGTGAGTGAAGACATTGGAATTGGTAATTGGATTTTACGCGCGATTTGGTAAGGTTTTTGGGGTGGGAAAATATAAAAATTTAAAAAAAATTGCGAAAATTTGAGATTTTGTTGGAAATTCAGCAAAAATTTGAAATTTGGATCAAAATTTTAAGAAAATTGACTGAATTTCGAAATTTTCTGAAACATTGGCTGAAAAATTGAAAAATTATGAAATTTTTTGAAAATCGATAACTTTTCGAAATTTTCTGAAAAAAAAGTTGATTTTTGTCTGAAAATCCACGTTTTTCTGTGTGAATTTTGGTTGAAAATTCAAATTTCCCGCCCAATTTCCTCCCACCTAATTGCTAATTATAAAACCATTCAATAAACAGACACAAAACAGTCTGTTTTTCTCTGCACTCTCTCACCTTCTCACACTCTCTCGCCTCTTTTCTCTCTAAAAATGACCTCTCTTTCCCCCTGTCTTCCATTATTTTTCTTCCATTCCTTTTTCCAAAAGTGTTCCGTTTTTTGTCCAAAAAATCCACGTTTTTGCCAAATTTTCACGTGTTTTCCACGTTTTTCCCAAGCTCCGCCCATTTTTCTGTGCCCTATGCAAAAATTCGCGTTTTTCGACACCAAATTTGAATATTTTTGCAATTTTCTAAGCTCCGCCCATTTTTCTGTGCCGCAAAATTGCAAAAATTCAAATTCCAATTCATTTTCTGCAATTTTTTCGCGCGAAAATTTCAAATTTGAATATTTTTGTGTGAAATTTGAAGAAAAATAGGCTCCGCCCACTTTTGTGTGCCGCAAAATTGCAAAAAATTTGAATTTTTTCTTATCAAAATTTTTTTTGATATGAAATTAAAAGTGTCAATTTTGAGAGGTGATAAAAATTTTTGCTATTTTTATTTTTTTTCAAAATTTTTTTAAATTTAGATTTTTTGGCGCGAAAAAACCATGCGGCAAAATTGCAAAAGAATTTAGAAATCAATCAAATTTGCGCGGGAAAAATTCAATTTTTGAAAATTTTCGCTCTCAGCAAAAACCATGCCGCAAAATTGCAGATTTTTATTTCAAATGCAATTTTGCGGCACGGTTTTTTTTACCTTGAATTTTAATTTTTTTCAAAAAAAATTTTTTTTTGATTGACACTTTCACGTTTTCCACCATATTTCTTATCAATTTTCATCGATTTTCGGTGCAAAAAAATTTTTTTTTCAAAAAAAAAGCGCGCACCGTGTCTCGATCCCCCGACCTATTTCTTCGCAAATTTTCAGATGATACAAATTGTGCAGCTGCTTCTGCTCCTGCTCATTTCCGCTCCGGAATTCGCCACGTCATGCACGCTGTGTCATTTCCGCACGCCGCCGCGTCCGCGTCCGCTCGATCAATACAAGCTGCCGACGATTTTCGGCGGCGCCGCCAAAAATCGATTGGATTTGGAGCGAATGCCCAAGTTTTGTGAGTCAACGGGGGTACTGTAGGTTACTGTAGCTCAAAATTTGGAGCATTTTGAAACCAAACATGACTGGGGTACTGTAGCTCTGAAATTCGGTAGATCAAAATTTGGAATTTTTTGGATTACTGTAGATTACTGTATTGTATCTTTGCTCCAAATTTCATAATCTACAGTAATTTCCCATCTACAGTACCCCCTCAAACTACAGTAATCGATATTTCGGGGTACAATTTGAAAGATTCCAAATTTTGATCTACAGAATTTCAGAGCTACAGTAACCCAATCATGTTTGGTCTCAAAATGCTCCAAATTTTGGGCTACAGTACCCTCCGGTGATCTACAGTAACCCAAAATGTTGCAGGCAACGCTTCCCGCCAACTTCCCATCCACTCAGAATGCCGTGAACAATTCGAGAAGATTTTCTGCTCCACAGATTTGCTCACAGGTTTGAAATTTTGAATTTTTCGGAGTACTGTAGAGTACTGTAGGCGCCAAATTCGAAAATTTTTCAGATTCGTTTTCCGGATGCGGCGCGGCTACTACGGTAGCCACCAAAGAACAACAATGCTCCGCGTGCGCTAAACAGAAGGCAGAAAATATGTGGGTGCTGAAATGTGAGTTTTTTTCGGGGTACTGTAGGTGCGAAATTACTGTAGATTTTGAAATTTGGAGCATTTTGAGACCAAACATGACTGGGGTACTGTAGCTCTGAAATTCTCTAGATCAAAATTTGGAATCTTTCAAATTGTACCCGGTTTTTTTGGATTACTGTAGTTTTAGGGGGTACTGTAGGTAAGAAATTACTGTAGATTATCAAATTTGGAGCATTTTGAGACCAAACATGACTGGGGTACTGTAGCTTTGAAATTCTCTAGATCGAAATTTGGAATCTTTCAAATTTTACCCGGTTTTTTGGATTACTGTAGTTTTAGGGGGTACTGTAGGTAAGAAATTACTGTAAATTATCAAATTTGGAGCATTTTGAGACCAAACATGACTGGGGTACTGTAGATCCCGAGCGCCAGAGGCGCGAGTGTAAAGGAAGCTTCCGCGAAGCGGCCACGCCTACAGTACCTCTCTGAGGTACTGTAGCTTGTCTACAGTACCCCGCAGTTCATGATCTACAGTACCCCTGGGTTACTGTAGGTCCCGAGCGCCAGAGGCGCGAGTGTATAGGAAGCTTCCGCGTAGCGGCCACGCCTACAGTACCTCTTGAAGGTACTGTAGCTTGATCTACAATACCCCGGGTTACTGTAGATCCCGAGCGCCAGAGGCGCGAGTGTAAAGGAAGCTTCCGCGTAGCGGCCACGCCTACAATACCCCGTAGCTCAAGATCTACAGTACCCCCGGGTTACTGTAGGTCCCGAGCGCCAACGGCGCGAGTGTAAAGGAAGCTTCCGCGAAGCGGCCATCCCATACAGTACCCCCTCTGGGATACTGTAGCTTGATCTACAGTAACCTACTCTATTTTTTTGTTGCAGGGTTCGACTCACTCGGCAAACCCGCCGCCGGCATCACCGAAGGCAACTACTATTGGCTGGGCGACTACGAGATGTGCGCAGAGCTGCGCTCCACCCGCACCTTCTCCGGCCAATACTGCCGCATCGAAATGGTGATTCCGGACGCGGGCGTCGAATCCGGCTGTCCGCAAACCGATCCGCTCGAAATTGTGTTGGGCGTGTGTTTTCCGCAAACGTGCTCCGTCGCGGATTTGACGCGTGTCGCGCAAGCGTATCTACCGTACTCGCTGAAGGTGCAGTGCGAATCGGAGAGCTCCTGGTCACTCGTCACGTATTTTTTGTTGTGAGTTGTTTTTTTTTTGAATTTTCGAATGTTCACGCTGAAAAACAATGTGGCCTAGTTTTTCCAAAAGTTCGGCCACGTGGTTTTATCAGCGCGAAAATTGAGATTTTTGAATTTCTAATTTTTCCCGCAGAAAAACCACGTGGCCTAGGATTTTCGAAAGTTAGGCCACATGAATTATGAGCGGGAAAATTGAGATTTTTGAATTTCTAATTTTTCCCACCGAAAAACCATGTGGCCTAGTTTTTCCAAAAGTTCGGCCACGTGGTTTTATCAGCGCGAAAATTGTGATTTTTGAATTTTCAAATGTTCCCGCTGAAAAAAACACGTGGCCTAGGATTTTCAAAAGTTCGGCCACATGGTTTATATGCGCGAAAATTGGAAATTCAAAAATCCAATTTTTCCCGAAAAAAAACAACACGTGGCCTAGTTATCCCAAAAGTTCCACGTGGATTTTATGGCGGGAAAATTGTGATTTTTGAATTTTCAAATGTTCCCGCTGAAAAACTATGTGGCCTAGGTTTTCCAAAAGTTCGGCCATGTGGATTATGAGCGGGAAAATTTGGATTTTTGAATTTTCTGGAAGAAAATTTTGAATTTTCAAATTTTCCCACCGAAAAACCACATGGCCTAGTTTTTCCAAAAGTTCGGCCACATGGATTATGAGCCGGAAAATTGAGATTTTTGAATTTTCTGGAAGAAAAATTTGAATTTTCGATTGTTCCCGCTGAAAAAACACGTGGCCTAGGATTTCCAAAAGTTCTTCCACGTGAATTTTCTGGCGGCAAACCTTCGATTTTTGATTTTCCCCGCAGGCTCTGCGCCTTTCTCTGGCTCCTCCCACAAATCTACTCAACCGCCTTCGAAAATCATCAAATCGACTCGATTTTGGGCTGTTTTTCGATCGCCGAAAATGCGAAACGAACATTTTCGACGCGCCGACAAACGGCAGAATTGCACACTGTGCACGGACTCGAATTTCTCATCAATTTCACAATTATTTCCGGAATGGTCTATAATATTATGATGCCCTATATTGAGAATGTCGCATTTTCCTATGAGGGAATTTCGGATTTTGGTAGGTACCGTAGGCCTGGGGTACTGTAGGTTTACTGTAGCTCGAAATTTGCAACATTTTGAGACCAAACATGACGGGGGTACTGTAATTTTGTAGATCAAAATTTGGAAGAGGGGTACTGTAGGCTCCAAATTTGATAATCTACAGTAATTTCCAACCTACAGTACCCCTACAGTAATCCAAAAAAACCGGGTACAATTTGAAAGATTCCAAATTTTGATCTAGAGAATTTCAGAGCTACAGTAACCCAATCATGTTTGGTCTCAAAATGCTCCAAATTTAGAGCTACAGTAACCTACAGTACCCTTTTTTGCAGCCATGCACATTGTCAACAACTACTCATATCAAATCGACGGTCTTCTCGCACTCTCCGCCTTCTACACAACATATTTGCTTTTTGGAGTTATCCAAACTCCACGGCATGTTTTGGAGTATATTGGGATGCGGTTTATCAGGTGAATTTTGAAAGTTGGAGCAGAATGACACCAAACACGCCCTACAGTAGTTTAAAGGGACATACAGTAACCCTGAGGAGTACTGTACTCATGAGGAGTACTGTAGGCTTGGCCGCTTTGCAGAAGCTTCCTTTACACTCGCGCCTCTGGCGCTCGAGGCCTACAGTACCCCTCAAACTACAGTAATCCAAAGAATTCCAAATTTTGATCTAGAGAATTTCAGAGCTACAGTAACCCAGTCATGTTTAGTCTCAAAATGATCCAAATTTTGAGCTACAGTACCCCCGAGATCTACAGTAATCCCAAAACTATTTTTTTTCGCAGATTCTGGCCAGCCTACGTCACCTGCGTCCTCTTTATGTACATAATTTTCCCGGGCATCTCCTCAGGTCCCATGTGGATTCACACGGATACTGTAGATCGTTGCGAGACCGGATGGTGGAAAAATCTGCTGTTCATCAACAATTGGTATAATGTGACGGAGACGTGTGTGGATTTTGGATATGTGATTTCGATTGAGGCACAATTCTATGTGATTTTGTTGGTGGTTATTATGTTGTCAGCGAAGTTGCCGCTTCTTATGCAGGTACGGTGGGTTACTGTAGATTTTTTGGCGCGAAATTTGGCGCAGAATGACACCAAACACGCCCTACAGTAGCTTGAAAATTCAAAAATCCAAGTTTCGCGCCTAGAAAACACATGGCCTAGTTTTTGCAAAAGTTCGGCCACGTGGATTATGAGTGGGAAAATTTGGAAATTCAAAAATTGTAACCCTGAGGAGTACTGTAGGCGTGGCCGCTTCGCGGAAGCTTCCGGGAAAAAATTTACACTCGGCACTCGGGACCTACAGTAACCCAGGGTACTGTGGATCATGAGCGGCAGGATACTATAGACAAGCTACAGTACTCAAGAGAGGTACTGTAGGCGTGACCGCTTCGCGGAAGCTTCCTATACACTCGCGCCTCTGGCGCTCGGAAATTTAAATTTTCAAATTTCCCTGCTCAAAAACCACATGGCCGAGGATTTTCAAAAATTCGGCCACGTGGATTATGAGCGGGAAAATTTTGATTTTTGAATTTCCCCCCTGAAAAAAAACAGGTGGCCGAACTTTTGAAAATTCTAGGCCACGTGGATTTTGAGCGGACTCAGAGATTCGCTGGCCAGCTCGCCACCAGATCGCTGCGGCCACCTGGAAACCGCATGGCCGCCAGGTCGCCTCGAGTTTTCCGGCGACGTGGCCTGTGTGTTTGAAATTCTGGGAAGCTGGCAAGACAGTGGTTTGTACTAAAAACACTGCATTTTCTTCTGTTTTTTTCACTTCCTAAGGTTTCAAGTGCTGCGAAAAAACAGAAAATGAGCCAAATTTTTCGAAAATGCCTCAATTCACAAGTTTTTCAGACATTTTCATGAAAATTCATTTTGACGCGGCGAAGTGGCCACCACATGGTAGCCATGTGGCCGTGACCTAGCCAGAGCCTGGCCACCTTGCCAGCGAAAAAAACCGGGCGACATGGTTTCCATGTGGTTCCCAGGTCAGCCAGCCTCCCCACCTGGTGGCGAGCTGGCCAGCGAATCTCTGAGGAAAATTTCAAAAATTCAAAAAACAAAAAAAAAAAAGGTGGCCGAACTTTTGAAAATTCTAGGCCACGTGGCTAATTTTGCACGTAGATCACGAAAAACCGCCCCATTTTTTTGCAGATTTTCGCCTATCTCGGTCTAATCGCCTCAATTGCTCTCTCATTTTATCGTGCTCATTTCTTGGCTCTTCCACCTGCTCCAATGCTCACTTTGGAGCCCGTCGAGCTCTCCAAAACCCACCAACTTTTCGATCAACTTTTGCTATCGCCTGCCACGCGCATTTCCACGTATTGTATTGGATTTATTTTCGGAATTGGTTGCGCTAGCGCGTCGGAAGACTTGCGGCAACGCGGATTGGCTTATGTGAGTGGAAATTTGCGATTTTTTGACACCAAACATGACATTTTTTGGATTACTGTAGTCTGAGGGGTACTGTAGGTGCAAAATTACTGTAGATTATCAAATTTGGAGCATTTTGAGACCAAAAATGACTGGGTTACTGTAGCTCTAAAATTCTCTAGTTCAAAATTTGGTATCTTTCAAATTGTACCCCCAAAAATTGAATTTTTTGGATTACTCTGGATCTAGGGGTACTGTGGGTGCGAAATTACTGTAGATTATGAAATTTGAAGCATTTTGAGACCTAACATGACTGGGTTACTGTAGGTCTGAAATTCTGTAGATCAAAATTTGATATCTTTCAAATTGTATCCCAAAAAATCGATGTTTTCTGGATTACTCTGGATCTAGGGGTACTGTAGGTGCGAAATTACTGTAGATTATCGAATTTGGAGCATTTTGAGACCAAACATGACTGGGTTACTGTAGCTCTGAAATTCTCTAGATCAAAATTTGGATCCCCGAAAATATTGGATTACTGTGGATCTAGGGGTACTGTAGGTGGGAAGTTACGCTGATCTACACAACAGTAACCCTGAGGAGAGTACTGTAGGCGTGACCGCTTTTGCGAAAAAAATTTACAGTACCCCAGTCATGTTTGGTCTCAAAATGCTCCAAATTTCATAATCTACAGTGATTTCCCACCTACAGTACCCCTTAAACTACAGTATTTCAAAAAAAATTGATTTTTTTCGGGGTACAATTTGAAAGATTCCCAACTTTGATCTACAGAATTTTGGAGCTACAGTAACCTTATCGTGTTTGGTCTCAAAATGCTCCAAATTATGGCGGGAATTCAAAAAATTTTGCAGAACCCCCACAAAATTCTGGCTCTCCTCTGCCTTTTGACCGGAATCTATCCATTCATCGGCGCCTTTCATTTCGCCAACACCAACGTCTACAGCAGCCCGATTTTTGACACAATTTACGCATCGATTCACAGGCCGTTTTGGGCTTTTTCACTACTTTCTTTCGTCTATTTGTGTCATCATGGAGCTTTTGGTGAGTTTTGCTGGCGAAATTTGAAAATTGCGCGAGATTTGGTGCAGAATGACACCAAATATGACTATTTTTGTGAAAAAATTCAAAAATCGGTATTTTCCCGCCCAAAAACCATGTGGCCGAACTTTTGGAAATCCTAGGCCACGTGGATTTTTCATTTGAAAATTCAAATTTTCAGAATGGCTCAACGCATTGCTCAGCTGGCGCGTGTTTGCTCCCCTTTCAAAGGTGACGTGGATTACCCTGGTTATCGCGGAGCCCGTCATTCTCTACTTCTTCTCCTCACTCAACAAACCAGCCCATGCAACACATTGGAGTACGGTAGGTGTCTTTCGTGGTGGGACCTGAAACTTGATTTGCGAACGAGGAGCAGCGCATTTAAATATGACGATTTCCTCAAATTTCCCAGAAGCGCGCGTGTGCGAGTGGTTAGCAGTTTTGCCTGCGAAGCAGAGGGTCGCGGGTTCTAGCCCACCCCAACGCACAACTTTTTTTTCAGATGTACACCTCAATCTCGGCCGCATTTTTATCCTATTTTGTCGCCATGTGCCTTGATATTTTCGTGACGAGACCAATTCGATATTTGATCTACCGAGAGCAGAAACATCGTTATGCTCAAGCTCACATTTCAGATGACAACAAACACTAATTAATTAACTAATTAGGGAAAAAACAAACGAATTTATATTGCCTTAATTAATAAAAAGAAAATTGAATAGAAGTTGTCCTAACTCGGTTTTTTCCTTTGCAAAGGAGCTTTGAATGAAAAACAAAAAAAAACAAAAATTCAAAAAAATCGCGCTGTTCGCTTCGAGATATTCTGCACACAATTGCATGCGCCTTTGAAAAAACCGTAATTGGTCTCGCGACGCTACCGCCTGTCTCGCAATTGTTTTCATTTTTTTTCATTTTTTCGGCCTAAATTTCAGTTTTTCGCGAGAAAAGGTGGATTTTTCATATTTTGCTGGTACGACAAATGAAAATGGGGAGAGGTAAGGGTTTTGGGAAGGGTTTACTCTCCGAAAAAGCTGTTTTTGGAGTGGAATTTTGAGAAAAACGGGAAAAATCGAATTTTCCAGCTAGCCAAATCGAAGAGATGCACAGATTATTTCGAGAACGAGCGAAATACCTGCCAGATGTAAATGGACCAGTTCTGCTAAATGGAGAAACATTGAATTTCTATATGGATTGGCTTCATTCAATGAATCAAATGAATCAGGAAGGTCTATCGGTTCATTATTTCCTCACGGATATGTATCATCATGTGGAGAAGAAATTGAAAACACATATTCAAATTCCATTCCAAAAAGCACAAATCTATGCAGTTCGTCGAAAACTTTACAAGCGATTCGATTCGTCGATTCTTGATAAAGATATGATTGTTTTTCCGATTCATCTTCCCGATATTCAACATTGGTTTCTTGCAATTATTCATCGACCAGCTGACGCGATTCGAAAGAAAATCACACCTTCGGCGGCACAGCAAGAAGAAGAAGGAGCTGCAAGCCAAGATTTCAATAATAATCTTGATGATTTTGATGTGACAGTTGGTGGCGGATGTCGAATTGTGATTTTGGATAGTTTATATGGAACGAAGAATTATGGAGAGGAATTGAAGGTGGAATATGCGAAGGTTTTCGAGAATTTAAAAGTTTGGATTCAATTGACGGCTGATTTTGAGAGTAATATTGTTATGACAAGTCGAATCAAGTGAGTGAATTCAAAAATTGCAGAAAATACTTGCTATGACGTGGCGAACTTCGGAAATTCAGGAAAAATCGTGACTTTGCGCGAAAATTTCGCTCTGAAGGGAACATTTTGTCTACAATTCAATTTTCGGAGTGAAATTTTTCAAAAATACCATATTTTGAACTTTTTCAACTTGCAATAGTAGTTTTCGACCCACTGATCACGATCCCGCTGTCTAAAATTGCAAATCTCAACTTCTAACATGAGTTATGACGTGGCAAAGATGGAAAATTGGGACTTTAGGAGGACAGAACTTGCTTTCAAAGTTATTTTCATAAAAATCTGACAGCATAGGGTTGTTCAGGAAACAAATTTTTTAAATCGAGCCTCCTGAAGGATGCCATGCTATCAGATTTTTATGAAAATAGTTATGAAGGCGATTTCTGACCCTCCAAAGTTCCAATTTTCCAACTTTGCCACGTCATAACTCATGTTAGGAGTTGAGCTTTGCAGTTTTAGACAACGCGATCGTGATCAGTGGGTCGAAAACTACTAGAAAATATATTTTTCCTTAAAATTTCTCGATTGCAAGTAGAAAAGTTCAAAATATAGTATTTTTGATAAATTTCGCTCTGAAAATTGAACTGTAGACAAAATGTCCCCCTTCAGAGCGAAATTCTCGCGAAATGTCACGATTTTTCCTGAATTTCTAGAGTTTGCCACGTCATAGATCGAAAAATCATGATTTTCGAGTTTTGAAACGGAATTTTCAACAGCAAAATGTCATATTTCAGAACAGTCGTCTGCAAAAACCTGCCAATTCAAAAGACCAACTTCGAATGCGGTATTTATATGCTCGTCTTCGCCGAATATTTCACCGTCTACAACACTGAATGGATCGATTGGGAAACTGAAGAAATCGAGAATTTGATGATCGATGAAACAGTCCAAGAACATCTTGAAAGTGGCGAATCGCGAAAACGATTGAATGCTGAAATTCAGCGATGGAAATGGAAATAATTCGATTTTGTAAGTTTTTTACTTGTAATATATAATTTTTCAACATTTTCAATTTTATTTCACTTGTTACTTGTTAAATATTCATTAAGATTAGATATAAATTTTGCTTTTTAAACAAGAGCTTCTTGAGATTTCGAAGTAAAAATTGAAAATAATGATTGCAAACTTTCCATAGAAGCCAAGGCGCCGAAATCGATAAATCTGAAATTTTTTGATTTTTCAAAAAAAAAATCAATATTTAATTACCGTATTCTGCTCAAATCCTTTGGGGCATATGCGCCTTTAACAATAATTGTGTCATGCGTTTTACGCTGCCCATATTTTTGTTGGAGCACACTTGCATATCTCATCAAATCTGGAACATGCACCATTTTTCCGCCAACGTTGACCAGAGCAAAACGGGCGTCCTGAAATTTTGAATTTTTGGTAGAGAAACTTCAAAAAAAACCAGATTTTTTGCATAAAAATCTTGAAAAATCCCTGAATTTCAGCCCACAAACCTTGATAGCTCTACCGAAATAGTGAATTTTTCGGATATATTGAATTCCAACCAAATCGATACACATCGTGCTGAAAAATTTTGGAAATTTGAATTTTGGCGCCAAAAAACACCCACGTAATCGCTAATCCAATAATAATATAGCACAAATCCACAATATAGTATTCTCGTTGTAAAGGAACAATATCACCAAATCCGACCTGAAATTAAAGGAACATACAGTACTCTAGACCTGAAATTTGTTGAAAAATACAAATGTTTAAAGGAACATACCGTAGTCATAGTGATGAAGCTGAAATAGAAACCTCGGAAAAAATCCCAATTTTCCCAAGTTCCGATCAAAATCGCGCCAATCGCAATGTAGCCAAGCAAAATTGAGACGATTAATGAGATTGGAATTGAAATGTAGTGATCCAGACCCTGTAAAGAGGAGTACTGTAGGAGTACTGTAAGAATTCAGAAATGCATGATTTCCAGTGCTTTTTTGGTCAAAAATGTGCAGTTTTCAAGCTCCAGAGCTCCATTTTCATCAAAAATCCCATATTTCGGCTTAAAAATCATGAATTCTGGGACCTACAGTATCCTACCGTACCTGCATAATCTGTTCTCCGCTTTCCGCTCCTCTTTCCGCTCCTTTTTCTTCTTTATTCGAAATCGCTTGATATTTCGCGTGTTTTTTGTCGATTTTCTCTCGCAATTTCGTGTATCTCGTATACAGCCAAATAATATTTTCCGACAAAAATTTTCCGATATCAGCTACAGTAATCAAGATTAAAGGCACACCGAATAGTGCGTAGGCGATACAGAACATTTTTCCGTGCCAAGTTACCGGAACTAGATTACCGTAACCGATTGTGGTCAACAATGTGGCGGTGAAAAAGAGGGCGGTGATGAAGGTCCAATTGTTCTGCAAATTTTTGGAGTTACTGTAGTTTGAGTGGTACTGTAGCTCGAAATTTGGAACATTTTGAGATCAAACATGACTGGGTTACTGTAGCTCTGAAATTCTGTAGATCAAAATTTAGAACTTTTCCGAACCTGGGCATGTTTGGTGTCTAAAAACGTGGATTTTCGAGGGTAGATCAAAATTTCCCGCCAAAAGTACTGTAGGGCCCTACCGTACCTCAACCGAATGTCCATCTTTGCCCAAATGTTTAGCTGCAATATAATGTGTGTCGAAAGCATCAAAAAGGATGCGCGTCAAATTGTGCACATGCTCCAACGCGAGCTCTTCCAATCCGCGCGGATCCGCCGCCTCCGATTTTTTGAGTTCCGCCAACTCGCCGATCATCCGCTGCTTGTAGGCGTGGAATTTCGCAATGTTGTGTGTGCGCACGTGGATCTCGTGCGCACGTTCCATGTGATAGAACACCATTGCACCGCCTATCACGTAGAACAACGAGAGAAGAATGAGACCGACGTGCGGAAGGATTATCCGCGCGTATTTCTTCCAGGGAGGCATGGGGCGGACGGTGATCTGCAAAAACAAAATGGGGGATTTAAAGGGACATACACTCGCGCTGTCGCGCTCGGGCCGCTTCGCGGAAGCTTGCGGAACAGTAATACGTGTGGCCGCTACGCGGAAGCTTCCGGCCTACACTCGCTACGCTCGAGAACTACAGTAACCCTAGGTACTGTAGCTTGGTACAGGACAAAAATTTAAAGGGACATACACTCGCGCCAAAGGCGCTCGGGGTACTGTACTTACAGTAACCCAGGATCCCTCGGGTCCCGATACGATCTACAGTAACCCAAGCTTACTGTAGGATAAGAATTACAGTAATCCGCGTGGCCGCTACGCGGAAGACAGTGCCGCTACGCGGAAGGTTGCGGTTTACACTCGCTACGCTCGGGATCTACAGTAATCTGGGATTACTGTAGATACTCTCAGTACAGTAACCCGAAGGGACACACACTCGCTCCGCTCGAGCCGCTCCGCTGAATTTTCCACTTACACTCGCGCTAGAGACGCTCGGGGTACTGTACTTACAGTAACCCCTCGGGTCCCGACACGAACTACAGTAACCCTAGGTACTGTAGCTTGGTATAGTAACCCGAATTCAAAGGGACATACACTCGCTCTGCTCGAGCCGCTTCGCGGAATTTTGATCTACACTCGCGCCTAGGGCGCTCGGGGGTACTGTAGATCCCAAACTACATTAACCCATAATCCTTTCGGGTCCCGACACGATCTACAGTAGCCCAGGTGTACTGTAGTTACAGTAACCCGAATTTAAAGGGACACACACTCGCTCCGCTCGAGCCGCTTTGCGGAATTTTCCACTCACACTCGCGCCAACGGCGCTCGGGGTACTGTACTTACAGTAACCCCTCGGGTCCCGACACGATCTACAGTAGCCCAGGTGTACTGTAGCTTGGTACTGTAACTCAAATTTAAAGGGACATACACTCGCTCCGCTCGAAACCGCTTTTCGGAATTTTGATCTACACTCGCGCCAAAGGCGCTCGGGGTACTGTACTTACAGTAACCCCTCGGGTCCCGACACGATCTACAGTAACCCAAGCTTACTGTAGGTACAGTAACCCGATTTCAAAGGAACACATTAAGGCCAAAATTGTGGGGTTTTAAAGGTGCATTGAGATTTTCAAAGGGATATACAGTAATGCTCTAAAAATTCACAAAATTTTCAAGAAAAACTACAGTAATTTTCAATCTACAGTACTTAGACAAAAAATTGTGGAATTTTCAAAGGCGCATACAGTAATCCCTAGTGATTTTTCACATATTTTTAAAGGTACATACAGTAATCTATATCGAAATCAAGTTGAAAATCGACAATTTTAAAGGAACATACAGTAGCCCTATTAAATTTAGCTTTAAAAATCGCACTTTTAAAGGTGCATACAGTAATCTGTGTTAAAAAATTCGAATTTTTCATAAAACATTACATTATTATTGTCATTTTTGGCGGGAAAATGTGATTTTCTTCTGTGATTTTGTTGATTTGCAGATGAGAAAAGGCCGATTCGACGTGGCGTGGAGTACGGTAGGTGTGACGTCACAAATGGCATCTGAAAATTTTGAAAATTTTGAATTTGGCGCCGAAAATTCGTCCAAAACAACAGAAAATAATACATTTTTTAAAAAATTTTTCTCTTTTTGTTGAAATGTCAATGATTTTTTTTCGCGCGCCAAAAATTTTGACCCAAGGGAAAAATCATTTTTTTTTTCAAAAAAAAAAAGACGAGTTCAAAAAAAGAAGGAAATACATAAATCTCTTTTTTTTGTTTCACAAAACAAAAAAATTTTTCATTTTTTTTTTTTGAAAAAAAAATGGAAATGTGAAAAAAGATGTTTTTCTAGTGGGAATTATTTGGAAATCGAGCGGAAAATTGGATTTTTTATGAGAAAAAAGCGGGAGATTTGAAAATCACATGGCCTAGTTTTCTGCAAAATTCGGCCACGCGTTTTTTCGAGCGCTAAAATGAATATTTTTGAATTTTCTTTAAAAAAAATTTGAATTTTTGGAATTTCCCGCTGAAAAATCCAGGTGGCCTAGTTTTCTGCAAAATTCGGCCACGGGTTTTATGAGCGCTAAAATTTCAATTTTTGAATTTTCAAGATTTTCCATCAGAAAAAAGACGTGGCCGAGGTTTCCCAAAAGTTAGGCCACGTGGATTTCTGGCGGGAAACTTGGAAATTCTATTTTTTTTCAGAAAAAAAGTAGTACAAATGAGGCTAAGCCTCAAAGACAAACAAAAAAAAGGCGAGAAAAGTCATCAAATTTTTTTTGCTCCAAAAAAACGACATTTTTTGCTCCAATTTTCTTTTCCCTTTTTTTCAAACAAATTGAATAAGGTAATTTTTTTTTGTTTTTTTTTTGAAAAAAAAAATCCAGTGGCCTAGTTTTTGCAAAACTTCGGCCATGTTTATTTTCCTATAAACCAGATGGCCGAACTTTTCAAAAAACTAGGCCACATGAATTCCGAAAAATTCAAATTTTTTTCAAACTCACATGCATTTTTCTCTAGTTTTCTAGCTAAAATATAGTCAAAAAATGAAGCGAAAATTTTTTTTTGAAATTTTTTTTTTCAAATTCTCAAGAGACACATTATTTGATGTTTAGAGATAGTGTACTTTTAGCGCCAAAAATTCCACATGGCCGAACTTTTGGAAAACCTCGGCCATGCGGTTTTTGGCGGGAAATCTTAGAAATTCAAATTTTCCTATTTTTCGCGCCTGTGGCCGAACTTTTCAAAAAACCTAGGCCACGTGCATTTTCTAGAGCCTATAAACCACGTGGCCGAACTTTTGGAAAACCTCGGCCATGCGGTTTTTGGCGGGAAATCTTAGAAATTCAAATTTTCCACCTGAAAAACTTTGAAATTTCCATATTTTCTGACAAAATTCTGCTTACCTCATCCAAAACTTTGGTCGAAAATGCAAATTTCCACGAAAAATCGATTTTCCACATGACTAATCCTAGAATTTTGTGTTAAAAATGTGTTGAAAACACCAAAAATCAGTCAGAAACTCACAAATTCTACCTCAAAAATCGCGAATTTCGCGATTTTTTCGCGAAAATGATCGATATTTCCGCGCTTAACCTGAGCAATGCCGCTCAAAAATCGGCGCTCTACTCGAATCTGAGCCGCATCCACTGCCGTGTTGCCGAGCCAATTGAGCCATTTTCCGAATCCATGACGTGTCTTCAATGCGCCAGCTTTTTGACCTATCTTACCGTATTCGCCGCAATTTTTTCGGCCCCAAAATTATTCAAAACATATCGTGTTTTGCTATTTTTGCACAGTTTTATGTGAGTTTTGGGCGGGAAAAACAAAAAAAAACAAAAAATTTGAATTTCGCGCATTTTTTCGCAACACAATTTTCAAAATTGAGATTAGATTACTGTATGTGCCTTTGAAAAGTGCGATTTTTTGGCTAATTTTAATAGGGCTACTGTATGTACCTTTAAAATTATCGATTTTCAACTTAATTTCAATATAGATTACTGTATGTGCCTTTGAAAAAATTCCACAATTTTGGGTCTGAATTTAGATTGAGTACTGTAGATTACTGTAGTTTTTCTTGAAAATTTTGTAAATGTGAAGAGGATTACTGTTGATGTCCCTTTAAAAGTCCACAATTTTGGCCTAAATGTGTACCTTTAGTACACCTGGGCTACTGTAGATCGTGTCGGGGGACCAGAGGGGATGCTGGGGTACTGTAAGTACAGTACCCCGAGCGCCTTTGGCGCGAGTGTAGATCAAAATTCCCCTCGAGCGGAGCGAGTGTGTGTCCCTTTGAATTTGGGTTCCTGGGTACCTACAGTACACCTGGGCTACTGTAGATCGTATCGGGATTCGAGGGGATGCTGGGTTACTGTAAGTACAGTACCCCGAGCGCCTTTGGCGCGAGTACACCTGGATGCTGGGTTACTGTAAGTACAGTAGTCCGAGCGCCCTAGGCGCGAGTGTAGATCAAAATTCCGCGAAGCGGTTCGAGCGGAGCGAGTGTGTGTCCCTTTGAATTCGGGTTACTGTATAACCCAGGGCTACTGTAGGTACAGTAGCCCGAGCGCCTTTGGCGCGAGTGTAGATCAAAATTCCGCGAAGCGGCTCGAGCGGAGCGAGTGTGTGTCCCTTTGGATTCGGGTTACTGGGTACCTACAGTACACCTGGATGCTGGGTTACTGTAAGTACAGTAGCCCGAGCGCCTTTGGCGCGAGTGTAGATCAAAATTCCACAAAAAATTGGGGAAAAATTTGAATTTCGCGCATGAAAATGAGCCAGAAAGCCTAGAAACAGCCCAAATTTCAATCCTAAGCCTGAAAACAGGCCTAAAAAGCCCCCAAAAAATCCCATTCTCCCAGCAACCTCGCCCTCGAATGTTTCCTCATCAACATCTACCGTCCACAAACCGCCCTTCCCCATCTAACCCTCAAATCAACCGGCAAACTAGCAAACTCTCTTCAAATTTCGGGCCTCAACCTGATGATCATAGCAATTGCCGGCGCAATTCTCAACCTCTTCATTCAAATGCTCCTCTTCCACTATCGCCTACATCAAATCTCCAGATCCCGCCATTCACTTTTGATCTACACCTTCATATTTTTCATCGTCATAACTTTGCTCGCCCTCATTTTCCTCTACGGTCACCTCAACCATCTGGAAATCGATCGAAAATTCGAGAAGATCCTCGAAAATCCCAAAGACTACACAATGTTTTGCGAATCCACGTGGATCGCTCCCGAATTCACGTCATTCTTCGCGTGTTTTTGCGTGGCATTGGCGCTTATTCTGTGCACATGGTCGATATTTGTGTGGCAGACGTGCCGCAGGATTTTGGCGAATGTCGCGAGGGTTTTGAGGACGCGTGAGCAGTCGCCGGCGAATTTGCGGCGACACCGCGTTTTGGCGTGCGGTTTGGTGAGTCAGACTGCTGTGCATTTTGGATTTTTGGTGTTGCCAGGCATTTTTTCGTGTCTCATTGTGCATTTTGCGGTTTTTATTAATAATGGTGAGTTTTTTGGCTCGAAAAATCGCAAGTGCGCTCTATTGATAACCTGGTTTCGGTTGAAAAATGCAAAAATTCCATAAAATCAGCAATTTTGCTCTCGAAAATCGATAAATCAACAAGTGTGCTCTACTGAGACGCTCGAAAAATTCAAATTTTAATACAAAATCAAACGCGCTCTATCGAACAACCCGTTTTCTTATGAAACATTCATAATTTTCACTAAAAGTGAAAGAGCGCCCTATTGATAACACTGCTTTTCATCAAAATTTTTGAATTTTCGAAAATTTCAATGAAAATGCAAGCACGCCCCACTGAACTGTTGGTTTTTGGTAAAAATTCAAACGCGCTCTACTGAACAACCCGTTTTCTGATGAAAAATTCAAAAAACAATTGCGCCGCGGGTTTCCCTAAAAAATCGATAATTTAGCAAGCGCGCCCCATTGAACTCCCCGAATTTTCCCCCAAAATTTCGAAATTTGCAGCACAAGCCCTCGGAATTCTCTTCATTTTCATTTTTCACGGATTTTTTTCGACAATAATCTCGATTTTGCAACATTCCTCACTCTATGTACCTTTGTTCAAATCGGTTTTCAAAAAATTTTCGTCGAAAAATAATCAAATTATTCCAGTTAGTATTATTATCAGTTAATAAGGTTAGGCCTGAAATTTAGGCCTGAAACTTAGGCTTGAAGCTAGGCCCAAAAAAAATAAATGAATAAAGTTTGTTGAAAAAAATTTTTGTTTAGTTTACACATTTTTTTGATGGACACATTTTCAATTAATCCTTTTTTTTCGTGCAAAAAATTTGCAATAGAGCATATTTGCTCCAAAAAAGCGCGCGAAAAAAGTGATTTTCAAAATGTTACCTGTTCACCGCTCAAAAGTTGATCCAAATCCCAAGGATCGGCTTCGGCCAGTGGAGAATAATCACCGGTCACAATTCCATCAATCAACATTTTTCTGCAAGAAAATTGAAGGGTTTAAAGGCGCATACAGTGAAAAATAAGGAGAAAAAGCAAGTGCGCTCTATCGAAATTCACATTTTTCATCGAAATTTTTGAATTTTTCATTGAAAATTGCGATTTTTAAGCACGGGACCTTGAAAAACGAATTTTTCACAGTATTTTGATTACAAGAGCAAGTACGCTCTATTGAAATACCCCTTATTAAACTGAAATTTGAATTTTTCATGAAAATGATGATTTTAAAGGCGCATACAGCAAAAATTGATGAAAAATAACATTTTCACAGTATTTTGAGCTCAGAAGCAAGTGCGCTCTATCGATATTCACATTTTTCATCGAAATTTTTGAAATTTTCATTGAAAATTGCGAAAAAATGATGAGAATTTCGTATTTTCGCCGTGAAAACATATAAAAATGGTCCCCAGGGGATTATTTTCAATTTTTTTTTCGAAAATTCGCTGCGCAAAGCACCTGGTCGAAAACAAGAAAAACTTCCTTTTTTGCCCAAAAGAAAGCGAAAAAAAGGAGAAGTACATACAATTTTATTTAGTTAGGCTAACTCTCAAATTGAAATTGGGAAAAAAAACCCGAAAAAAGAAAAAAGGCCGGCGCATTTGGTTTATTTAATTGAAAAAGGGAAGAGTTTTCGGTTACAAAATGATGGGATTTTTCTCTGGTGCACTCTCTTCAAAAGGTGTACTATTTCTCTTTTTTTTCCGAAAATTTGAAATTTTCAGCATTTTCAGCACATAATTTCAGTCTAGAACAATGAAAATTTGAAAAATCAGCAAAAAATAGTTTAGAAGACAAAAAAAGGAAAAAAAAATGAAAATAATAATTTTCCAAATAATGAAAAAATTAAAAAATTTGGGCGGGTAGATCAAAAAACACATATTTCGACGTATAACTTAGAGAGTGTGAAATAGTGAGATAGTGAGAGACGCAGACAGTGAGAGCAAACAGCCAGCGGGCGACCGCAACGCACACGCATCGCGCGGGAGAGAAAAGTGAAATTTTTTAATTTTTTAAAGCCATTTTCACACTGAGACCTTGAAAAAAAGCGGTAGACTTTGAGAAAAAGAAGGTTTTTATATTTAAATATTGCAATTTTGATCAAAAAACATTATATATACAAAAATCAACAAGAAAATCCAATTAATCATAATCATCAGGAATATTGAGAAAACTTCCAATTGTTGGGAAATGCACAGCACTCATTCCAGCAGTTCCTCCAACTCCAGCAGCTGGAACTGCCCAATGTCCTCCCCATTGCAGCTGAAAAACAGGAATTTTGAGAAAAAATGAAAAAAAAACACACAAAAATGACTACGGTATTTTCAAGGCGCAGCGTGTGTGGCGCGCGGGTCTCGAAGCGATTGGTTTTTTTATTTTCGAAAAAAAAGAATTTTTCAGCCTAAATTTCTGGTTTTCTGGGTAAATCGAGCACGCTGAGCACGAATTTTGTGCTTAAATTGTTGGAGAGTACGGTATTCTCAAGGCGCATAATGTACGGCTTACAGGTCACGCCACGAACTTGAAAAAAACAGGTTTTTTTGTAAATTTTTATTTTTTGTCCTAAAATTTGATATTTCCGGGTAAATCGAGCACGCTGAGCACGAATTTTGTGCTCAAAATGTTGGAAAATACAGTATTTTAAAGGCGCAGCGTGCGGCTCTCACCACAAAAGTGTTTTTTTGTAATTTTTAATTTTTTTGTCCTAAAATTTGAATTTTTCATATTTCCCGGGAAATTCGAGCACGCTGAGCTCGAATTTTACGGTATTATTATTGTAAAATGTGATATTTCTCGTCAAAAATTCAAAATTTTCATATTTCCCCCGCTGAGCGCGAATTGCGCGCTCAAAACACCCCCAAAATTCGCTGCTCACCTGTCCATTGAGCCAATCAACACCGACAGATTCGGGATGATACCAATATTTATTGGGTGGATCTCTGCTGTGCGGATCGGCCGGATTCGGCTCCCACAATCCGGGTTTTGTGAACGGCGAACGACTTCGAACCTGGTGAACCAGACCACGACTGTCGGATAGCGCGTTGAAGTCGTTGGGAGAATTGGCGGCGAATTGAGCGAACTCGGAATCGGCTGGCAGAATTGGAACTTGATGCGTTCTGAAGGTTAGGGAATTTGTGGAAAATTCGACTAACAGGCTGAAATTTTGTGCTGAAAACGATGGAATCACTGATTTTCAGTGATTCCATCGTTTTCAGCACGAGATTGCAGCCGATGAGCTTTTTTAACTGAAATTTTGTGCGAAAGGCTTTTTCTGAAGCTTATTAGCTTTGCAAAAGTGTTCTAAACCTATATTTCAGGCTGAAAATGATAAAATTGGTGATTTTCAGCACAAAATTTCAGTGAAACCAGAAGCTTGAAATTTTGTGCTGAAAACACTAGAATTACTAATTTTCCAGCATTTTCAGCAAAAAATTTTAGCCAAAAAGCAACTTTTTTTGGGTAATCTTTTTCTAGGCTGAAATTTTGTGCTGAAAATCAAAAATGCGCAAAATTCCCCAGTGTTACCTAGCTTTTCCGGTTGATTTTTGCTCCGATGGCTCTTGGGCAACGGTGGCAGTTCGTAATCCAGGCGAAATTATTCGAGTTTTCATCTCTGTTGCTGGAAAATTCCAGAATTTTGCTGAAAATCTCCGAAAAACTCACTTTTTTCCTCGGGTTTCAAGTTTTCCACCAATTCTTTGGTGAAAGTTCGTGGATCTGCGGCTAAAAATTTGATTTTTTTTTCAAACAACGATGCTCCGCGTTTACACATACATTTAGTTCAGCGCGAAAAATTTGAAATTCAAAATTTTCGTTGACACACAGTGTATTACAAAAAGCTTTATTAAAGGCACACGGGGTTAAATATTAAAGGGACATAGACACATATGAACATTATGGGTTACTGTAGTACCCACCAACGCCTTGCCACGTGGCAGTATTCGGATTTTGTTGGTTTTCGCCTAGAGACTCCAAAAATCCATCGAGACCTCCTTTCTCGGTCTGTCCCTTTAAAGTGGCCGGCGAGGATTTGACGCCAATCGCGTCGGGACCCGATGTGATTCCGTTGATTTTCCTGGAGTGGGGGGTACTGTGGGTTTTGGCGGGAAAAATGAGGGGTTTTGAGTGTTTTTTGGCGGGAAAGCTCTAAAATGCAGTTTTTCACGGTGTAAGCACGCAGCATCGTTGTTTTCCTATTCAAAAACAATTTTTGACTGAAAACAACGACGCTCCGCGTTTACACGTGGCTTTTCTGGCGGGTAATGTTGAAATTTGAATTTTTTCAGCGCTAAGAATGTTCCTAGGCTTATTTAGACTCAAAAATCAGGCTTTTCACAGGCCTAGGATTGTTTAGGCTTAAAAATAGGGTTTTATTCAGGCCTAGGATTGTTTAGACTCAAAAAATAGGCCTTTTTCAAGCCTAGGCTTGTTTGGACTCAAAAAATAGGGCTTTTTCAGGCCTAGGCTTGTTTGGACTCAAAAAATCGGCCTTTTTCAGACCTAGGCTTGTTTGGACTCAAAAATAGGCCTTTCTCAGGCCTGCTGGTCCCCTTGGCCCCCCACTCACTTCAACGCCCTCCACAATTCCCTTGGTGTCAATGGTCTTGGTGTAGTTGGTGTCGAATAATAATTGTTGCGATGTCGTCGAAGTCGCCGTCGTCGATGCGACGAAGATCTTCGCGATTTTCTGACGCGTCGCGATTTTCGCGGGCTGAAAATTCGGGGGGATTTTCAGCGATGTTCGAGCTGACAAACCGTACCTTTCCAGCTGTTTCTCTTCGGCGCGTCTTAAAAATGCTTCTGGAACTGGAGGCGGAATGATTAGCTCGAGTTTTTCCGCTTCCGGAGCTTCCGCGTCACGTTTTTGACGGCGCAAAATTGGAGCCAGGGCCATTGCGCGGTTTTTGTGACGGCCGAGAGGCATTGGAGCTGGGATGTTGTAGGGATTGCTTTGATCTGGTGCTCCGGCTGAAAATTTGGGGGTTTTAGATCAGTTTTTTGTGCTGAAAATGCTGGAATTGTTGATTTTCAGCGATTCCAGCGTTTTCAGCACAAAATTTCAGCCAGAAAAGTTGTGATTTCACTGAAATTTGGGGAATTTTTCTGAAATTTTGTGCTGAAAACGCTGGAATTCGTGAAAATCGCTGAAAATCAATAATTTCAGCCGAACTCACGCAAAACTTTTCCCTTATTGGCTTTCGAGTAGATGAATTGTGAAGCATAGTGATATCTTTCATACTGTGGACATCCATGATACCATAATCTGAAGATTACGGTATTTAGGGGGGAATACTGTAGATTTTGGCGCGAAAATCATGAAAATTGGTCGAAATTGACCCAAAAATATCGATTTTTATATCAAAATGATCAGATTTTCGCGCCAAATTCAACTAGGAGTACTGTAGCTACCGTACCTGCATGTATTCAGGAATAATGGCATTGGAGGTGGATTACAGAATCGCTGTACAACCGGATAAATGTAGTCACATTTGCATTTTGTTGTGCAATGCGGGAAGATGCGTTGATCACAATCGGGTTTGCAGGGGTAACGACGCTGCAAAAAGGGTACTGTAGGAGTACTGTAGGTGGGAAATGGAGAATTCCAGCGTTTTCAGCACGAAATTTGGGTCTAGAAAAGTTTTGGCTGAAAAAACATGGATTTTCAGCCAAAAACAGTTTGGATAGCTCAATTTTTGCTGAAAAATTTTTCTAGGTCAAAATTTTACGCTGAAACTGCTAGAATCACTGAAAATCGCTGAAATTGAGGTATTCCATGATTTTCAGCGAAAAATTCTGATTTAGAAATCTGAAAATCTGGATTTTCAGCCAAAAACAGTTTGGATAGCTTTTTCCAGCCCAATTTTTTGGTGAAAAAATTTTCTAGATCAAAATTTTGTGCTGAAAATGCTGGAAGCACTGAAAATTGCTGAAAATCACCAATTCCAACGTTTTAAACACAAAAATTCAGACTTTGGATAACTTTTTCTAGCTTTTATTTAGCTGGAAGAAAGTTTCCTGGCTGAAATTTTGCGCTGAAAACGCTGAAATCACTGAAAATTGCTGAAAATCAACGATTTCAGTGTTTTCAGCACGAAAATCTTGTCTAGAATTCTGAAAATCAGGATTTTCAGCCCCAAAAGTTGCACTAACTCTCAATTCCTCATAATAAACACTCTCATCCTCTTCCGAATCTCGATCTTCTCGAAATTTCCTAGATCTTCCTCCAGATTTTCTCGAACTTCCAACAATTTCCGCCGAGTTCCCCACAGTAGTAATCCTCTTCTCAAACGGATTTTCTGGCCACGACGTCAGACTTTGTGTAACTTCCTTCTTCGTCGCACACACTTTTTTGTAGCTCGGACAAAAATCCTTGCTCATATTATTAGTAGTGTCTGTGCTCTCCGATCCGGTACAATAATATGAGTAATGTTTCTCGAATTTGTTACAGTACTCATCGACGGAGCCCGAAAATGTCTCTTTTTCGGTGGACGAATCGGCGTCTTGCTCATCCTGAAATTGAATTTGGGATTTTTTGGAGCCGCGCGGAAGCCTACCGTCTTCTGCCGCAAGTCCGCATCCACACCTTCCGCACGAATTTCAGCCAAAAATATGGCTGAAATTATTAGGAGACACGTGAGACGCATCTGAAAATTCCTGGTTTTGACGTGAGAATCAAGGGTTACTGTAGATCTTGACCCAAATTTCGCGCTAAAATTCAAGGATTACTGTAGCTCAACAACTTTTCTGAATAAAATACTGTAGACATCGAGGAGTACTGTAGTTCAAGAGGGCACTACAGTACCTCTTGAAAAGTGTACTGTAGATAAAGTAACTCTTATAATTACTGTAGATATATATATATAAATTGATCGAAAAATGTCAGCTACAGTAATCCATAGAAGTACTGTAGCTCAATATTTTTTTGAAGAGAATTTTTCAAAAAAAAAATGAAAATTACAAATTAGTCAACCAGATGAATACGAAAAAACGTAAATGATACACACACTTTCAATTAATTTTGGCGGGTAACAAAAAACGGGTTTTGTTTCTAGCCGCTAAAAAAGTTAGGCTAAGTCGGTGAAGGATGAAAAAATTATTTATGATAAAATTAGAGAGGAAATTGATATGAGAAAAAAAAGAGAAATGATAAGGTTACGTAATTTTGTGTGTATGTTTTGAGGTACAACCTATAAAAGTGGGCGGGGCTTGGGTGGAAAAGGGGCGGAGCTTGGGTTTTTTCCCCGGAAAAAAAATTGGAAAATTTTGATCTTTTTGGGATAAAGTTGCTTGGCTGAAATTTTGCTCTGAAAACGCTGGAATCGCTGAAAATCAATGATTTCAGCATTTTCAGCGCAAAATTTCAGCCGTGAAACTTTTCAGTTTCACTGAAAAAAAAAACTCACCAAAAATCCACATTTTTCACCAGCTTCCGTGTTCAAAATTTGAAATTCGACATGAAAATTCTGAAATTTTCGTGAAAATTTGACTGAAAAATGCTGAAATTCAAAAATGAGCGGCTCTTTATTCAATTTTTTTTTTCTTTGAAACCAAAAAATGAATTAGGTCACGTCAAAAATTTCCAAATGTTCACGTTTTTGGCTGAAATTTTGTGCTGAAAATGCTGGAATTAGTGAAAATCGCTGAAAATCAATAATTCCAGAATTTTCAGCACAAAATTTCAGTCAATACTGATCAAACTACAGTACCCTTCCCTTTAAAAGATCAAACGATTTTCGAAAAATCATTTTTTTTCTTTTAATTTTTTCCCAAAAATCAATCATTTTGTGTAAAAATTGGGTTGTGTTCTTTAAAGAAAAGAAAAAATGTTGCGGCGCGCGCGCAAAATCGCAAAACTTGATATTTTTGTAACACTTTATGCAATTTTTCTATTCCTATTTTTAGGTACTTTTTGAGGGTACTGTAGCGTTTTTTAAATAAATTTTTTGAGATAAAATCTGATGTGAACTATTTTTGGACCTAGATTTTATCTAAAAATCGGGAATTTTGCGCTGAAAATGCTGGATTTTCAGCGATTTTCACTAATTCCAGCGTTTTCAGCGCAAAATTTCAGATTAAAAACATTTATCCAAAAAATGTTCCATATTTTTTATGGTCCATCAGAAAATCCCAGGAATTTCAGTGAAACTGGAAGTTTCTTGGCTGAAATTTTGCGCTGAAAATGCTGGAATTATTGATTTTCAGCGATTTTCACTAATTCCAGCGTTTTCAGCGGAAAATTTCAGCCTAGAAACATTTATCGAAAAAATTTTATGGTTCATAAGAAAATCTCAGGAATTTCAGTGAAACTGGAAGTTTCTTGGCTGAAATTTTGCGCTGAAAATGCTGGAATTGCTGAATTTCAGCGATTTCCAGTAACTCCAGCGTTTTCAGCACAAAATATCAGATTTTTCGCGCTGAAAACCATGGTTTTCAGCATTTTTGCAGCACAAAAAAAAACAAACAGGGTTTAAGCCCATAATTTCGCAAAACTTCTCCAAAAATGTTCATATTTATTATTAAAAAGTTAGTAAAAAAAGAGAATAATTACATAATTAACAGATTATTTTCAGATAAAAAAGAGCACCAAATTAAAGCACAATAAAGAGGGGGAAAAAAGGTCAGAAACCGTAAAAAATTGGAGATTTTTCAGCATTTTGAGCAGGGGGGCCAAATTTATAGGCCTTTTTTCGAGTTTCCAGCATACATTGGATTTCTGACTGTTGTTGTGGCTTGTTTGTAAATCGGATTTTCGTTCTGCAAAAAAAAATATTGGCGATTTTGCGGTGAAAATAGGCTTTTCGGGCTGTTTTCAGGCCATTTTTCGGGCTTTCCGGGGCCATTTTTCCCGCCAAAAATTACTGTTTCCCAATTGGCAATCAATTTGTCTTTCATAAAATTGGCATATTCCGCGCGATCGTGTAAAACAGCAATCAATTTCCAGAGCAACAACAAAATGATGCCAAGAATTACGATTCCGGCAATTACACCCAAAACAATCGCCAAAACTGGAACTGGTGGTGGACAGTCTGTAAGAAAATAATTTTTTTTTCAAATTCGGACAAGCAAGTGCGCTCTATTGATAAATTAACGAATTTTCGTGTTTTTTGGGTGTAAAATGGTCAATTTTCGAGTATTTTGAAGCAAACTTCGAAATATTTTTGAATGTGGACAAGAAAGTGCGCTCCAAAGCAAAAATATCGATTTTTCACGTTTTTCTGGTCAAAAACAATCAATTTCCACCTAAATTACATCATTTTACAAGAAAATTCGAGATTTTTTCAAAAATTAACGAATTTCAGCTCGAAAAACACAGTTTCTAGCCCAAAAACCATCAAAAATAGATAATTTTTCAAATTCGGACAAGCAATTGCGCTCTAGTGATGAATTATCGATTTTTTCAAGTATTTTTGGTCAAAAACGATCAATTTTCACCTGAATTGCATCATTTTACGAGAAAATTCGAGATTTTTTTCAAATTCGGAGACGAAAGTGCGCTCCAATGCAAAAATCCCAATTTTTCACGTTAAAACCACGATTTAGGCTCATTTTTCGCGAGAATTTCGAATTTTATCATGAAAAATCCTGAAAATTCACCAACCTTTATGTTTTTTCACCCAAACTTTGGCACTATCCATAGTTTCATCATAGGCATACAAATAATAAAATGTGCAATCATCGTAGGGATCAACGAATTGGCAAGGTGTTGTGTCGTTCAAAACTGAAATTCAATTTTTTTTTTGGATTTTCAGCATTTTTTGCAGGAAAAATGATGGAAAAACCGTGATTTTTGAGCAATTTTGACCCAAATTTGCTCCAAAAACACCGTACCTGGCAATTCATCGACTGGAATTACTGTAAATGGACATTGATCGCATCGCGTTTCATTGTAGGGTCCAGTTTTCCATTGTTGACACATTACACACGGTTTGTATTCGATGCATTTTGTGGGGCAAGTCTGGAAGAGGAATAAATTGGTTTTCTAGGCCACCAAAATGGATTCTAGGCCATACTTCATGTTTTTTCGGTACAAAACTGCAAAAATTTCGAATTTTTGGATTTCTAGGCCACCAGAAACAAGAATTTGGATTTCTAGGCCACCAAAAACGGATTCTAGGCCATATTTCTTGATTTTCAGCTCAAAATTGCCAGATTTCATGTTTTTCCGGTACAAAACTTCAAAAATTTGATGAATTTGGATTTCTAGGCCATCAGAAACAAGAATTTGGATTTCTAGGCCACTAAAACGGATTCTAGGCCATATTTCATGTTTTTTCGGTACAAATTTGCGAAAATTTCATGAATTTGAATTTCTAGGCCACCAGAAACAAGAATTTGGATTTCTAGGCCACCGAAACGGATTCTAGGCCATATTTCATGATTTTCCGCTCAAAATTGCCAGATTTCATGTTTTTTTGGTGAAAAACTGCAAAATTTCGAATTTTGCGGATTTCTAGGCCACCCGAAATAAGAATTTGGATTTCTAGGCCACCAAATCGGATTATAGGCCATATTTCATGATTTTCAGTACAAAACTGCAAAAATATCACGAATTTGGATTTCTAGGCCACCAGAAACAAGAATTTGGATTTCTAGGCCACCAAAATGGTTTCTAGGTCATTTTTGACCAATTTTCACGATTTTTAGCTAAAAATTTCGCTCAAAAACTCACCGGACACAGTTCACACTTGGCTCCCGAATATCGATTTCCATCGGGTCCATCGAAACATCGACATCTTCCACACACACATTCGCCTTTTCCATTACAGATTTTTCCGTTGGCCGAAAGGCAAGAATCGGTGGAAATCGGACATTCGCACGCTCTTCCGGTGAATCCGGGTTTACAAATGCATTTTCCGCAATTGCATTCACCGTGATCCGCACAGATTTTACGATCGTGTCTGGGGCAATTGAAGTTGTCGCATTCGCAGAATTCGCCAGAGATTAGCTCTTCGGGGTTCTGCAAATATTCGGGTTTTGCAACGATGCTCCGCGTTTACGGGGCGAAATTCCATCAATTTTGATGGTTTTTAGGCTAGATATGGTCAAAAATAGGGTTTACTACGATGCTCCGCGTTTACGGGGTGAAATCTCATTAATTTCGGTGGGTTTTAGGTTGAAAATGATCAAAATTAGGTTTTGCAACGATGTTCCGCGTTAAAGGGGTAAAATTTCATTAATTTTGATGGTTTTTAGGCTAGATATGGTGAAAATTAGGTTTTTCCAACGATGCTCCGCGTTTACGGGGTGAAATTTCATCAATTTTGGTGGGTTTCACGTTGAAAATTATCAAAATTAGGTTTTGCAACGATGTTCCGCGTTTACGGGGTGAAATTTCATTAATTTTGGTGTTTTTTGGGGTGAAAAAGATAAAAAACCATTAAAATCGGAATTTTCAAACGATGCTCCGCGTTTACGGGCTCAAAATTTGATGGATTTCAGCGGTTTTTTTTTTTTTTTTTTTTTTTTTTTTGAGGTGAAAAAGGTAAAGAATCAAAAAAATTAGGTTTTGCAACGATGCTCCGCGTTTACGCGGTGAAATTTCATTAATTTTAGTGGTTTTTAGGTTGAAAATGATCAAAATTAGGTTTTGTAACGATGCTCCGCGTTTACGGGGTCAATGTTCACCCCGTAAACGCGGAGCGTCGTTCGAGACTTCAAACCTCCCAGAAAACGCTCATATTTTCGCCGCGTAAACGCGTATCATCGTAGTTTCACTCACATTTCTCGGATTACACTGACACCGTCCACAATTACAAACTCCTCGTCCCTCACAAATCGCCGACTCGTTGGTCCGCTTGCATTTTTCATTGAGAGCAGCCGTGCTCATTCCGGGTCGATTACATTCGCAATATTTTCCCACATTTCCATTTTTGCACCGACAAACTCCACAAACTTGATCGCCGTTGTTGCATTCGGCCGCGTTTCGGACGATTAGTTCCTAGAAAATGAAAAATGGTGGATTTTAGTGGAAAAATCATAAGAAATGGAGCATTTCGAGCCAAGATATGATAATTTTGCATTAGAGCGCATTTGCTCGTCCTAATTTAATAAAAATCAATTTTTTCCATGGTTTTTGGGTCAAAAATTATGAAAAATCGATATTTTCTCATTAGAGCGCATTTGCTTCTCCTATTATTGATTTTTCAATGGTTTTTGGGTGAAAATGGTGAATTTCAAGCCAAAAATCGATATTTTCTCATTAGAGCGCATTTGCCTCTCCGAATTCAAAAAAATCGGTTTTTCAATGGTTTTTTGGGTTGAAAATCATTAAAAATCGATTTTTTCTCATTAGAGCGCATTTGCTTCTCTGAATTCAAACAAAAAATCGATTTTTCAATGGTTTTTGGGTGAAAATGGTGCATTTCAAGCCAAAATTCGATATTTTCTCATTGGAGCGTATTTGCTTGTCCCAATTTAAAATTTTTTGGTTTTTGCGCGGAAAAATTTGAATTTTCGTGTGTAAAAATGCACAAAAACCTCATTTTCCCATACAAAACATTGAAATCTACGCAAAAATGCACAGAAATCATATATAGCCTCAAAATTACCCAAAAAACCCCATTTTTTCACCAAAAACCCTGTCTAGACTCAAAAAATCCCAAATCACCAACCTCCTTCTCACAATCACAATCACACAACACTTTAACATTCACATGAAGTGCTTCGTCCAAACCGGAAGGTCCAATTCTGAGCACAAAATCGCGTTTATCAACACAATGGGTGTTTTCGAGAGTGACTTCGAATTGAACTTCATCGCCCACTTTGATTCCTTCGCACACATTTGTGTCTTTTAGGGTTGTTCCGCTGGAAAAAATGATTTTTTGGGTGGAAATTTGGGATTTTTGGTGAAAAATGGTGAATTTTGAGCGAAAGATCAAGTAATTTGGCCAAAAATTGCTTTTTCTATGAAAAAAATCAAATTTTCATTATTCTTGACCCCAAAAACATAGAATTTGATCAAAAATCAATGAAAAATTTGAATTCGGAGAGGTAAATGCGCTCCAATGATAAAAACACGAATCTAGGCTCAAAATTCATCATTTCCAACGATTTTTTCACCAAAATGCACCATTTTTCAGCGCAAAAACCTACGTCAAACACCGTGATCTATAGGTGATTTTGAGTCCATCAGTTGCGTTGGCATTATCGGTCATAATGATTTTCTCGCTGATTTTCTCATAGTTATCGGTGATCAATTTGACGACATTGCTTGAATCGTTGGCCAAAACACCAACGGTCGCTGAGACATCGGGAAGGGCTTCCTGGAAGAAAAATGGGGCTTTTAGGGGGCTTTCTTAGGCCGGGTAGGCTTTTTGGGTCAATGGACGGTCAATATAAGCTAAATTTGGTTTTCTAGGCCATTTTCTATCAAAATTCATGAATTTTGGCTGAAAATGCTCCAAATCTCACCTTCAATTGTTGATAAAGCATCTCATTATTCTGTGTGACCGCAAAAATCACATTAGCCTTGCGATCTTTGATCATTTGATGCAACAATGCAATTGAGGGATAATCCTGATTCAATGTTTCCGTATAATATCCGTGTCTGTCCAAATGACAACTTCCATCGTTGGGTTCGACAACACCGGCCAATCTGCCGTCGCCGGCGAAATGGAAACCGGCATCGGTGGAGAAGACCAACATTTTACGGGCTCGTTCACGCCATCCAATTGTTTGCTGCAAAAATTTTGGTGGAAAATGACGTTTTTGATTCAAAAATTCGAATTTGTCATAAAAATTTGCATTAGAGCGCGTTTGCAACTTGGAAACATCAAATTTTCGGTGAAAAATGAGGAAAAATATTTGAAAATTCTTCTTTTTCGCAAGAATTCGCATTGGAGCGCACTTGCGTGCTTGGCCTAAGTTACCAAAGCAAATTTTCTAGTCTCCCTTCATTTTATGATCAAAATTCGCATTGGAGCACACTTGCAGCTTCTTAAAATCAAATTTTCAGTGAAAAATGAGGAAAAATATTTGAAAATTCTTCTTTTCACTGTATTTTTTTTTGCAATTCGAGGGAGACGCAGACTTTAACGTGTGCAGACAAATCTCTCGTCGAAAAAGGGAGAGAAATAGTGTGTGGCAGACACACAGCGTGTCGAGACCAGCGAGTGTCTGCGTCTCCTCGAAATTGCATTTTTCTATTAGAAAAAAACACAGTGTTTTTCGCAAGAATTCGCATTGAAGCGCACTTGCGTGCTTGGCCTAAGTTACCAAAGCAAATTTTCTAGTCCTCCTTCATTTTATGATCAAAATTCGCATTAGAGCGCGTTTGCAGCTTCGAAACATCAAATTTTCGGTGAAAAATGAGGAAAAATATTTGAAAATTCTTCTTTTTCGCAAGAATTCGCATTGGAGCGCACTTGCGTGCTTGGCCTAAGTTACCAAAGCAAATTTTCTAGTCCCTCTTCATTTTATGATCAAAATTCGCATTGGAGCACACTTGCAGCTTCGTAAAATCAAATTTTGGTGAAAAATGAGGAAAAATATTTGAAAATTCTTCGTTTTCGCTAGAATTAGCAATAGAGCGTGTTTTTTCGCTTGGCCTAGCTTTTTGTAGAGAGAATTCTAGTCCATGGTGCGTTTTTCACCAAAATTCGCATTTGGGTGCACTTGCAGATTTGAAAAATCAAATTTTTAAATGGAAACTGACGTTTTTTATACAAAAATTTGAGATTTTCGTTAAAATTAGCAATAGAGCGTATTTGTTGAAGTGGACTAGGTTTTAAAGCGAAATTTCTAGTCCCTCGCTTGGTTTCTCGTTAAACTGAATATTTCTGGCTTGGCCTAACTTTCGCGCGAAAAATTCCTCGTCCCCCCGCGGGCCCAACTCACATTACACGCCAAAGCCTGCACCACAGCATCAAATCCACCTTCTGGTGCATCCAAGTTACCCGAAATCTCGGCCTTGTCAACTTCAGCCTTGAATTTCTCGGTGTTCGTGGTGAGCGACATTTGATGTTTGAAGCCATAGGGTTCGGCGCAAGGTGTTGGACACGGTGATTTTTGTCTGAAAAAAAAAATTTGAAAAAATTATTACGGTATTGTCAAAGGCACACAATGGTTTGTGTGTGGGTCTCGCAGCGATTTGCACGCGCGTTTTTTTTATTTTTAAAACACAAAACAAAATTTTTTTTTGTTTTCACCCCCTAAAAACGTACTTATCAAGTCTTGGATCGATAAAAGGCATCAATTTTTTGTCGATAAAACTTCCGAATCCCAATCTAAAGTTCTTGGTCATAGTTCGCATACGTTGAGCGATCAAATCTCCCAATTCTGACAATTTTTGCTTGTCATCTTTCATCGAATACGACAAATCCATCAAATAATACAAATCGACGGGATAATCGACGGCTTGACGGTAAGTTACGTTAAATCGGATGCGCGATTCTGTAGAAATCGAGTTTTCGGGTGAAAATTGATGGATTTTGATGGATTTTCGCCGAAAATCCATCATTTTTGATGAATTTCAGGTCTTTTAAACTTACTCGGTCGAATTTCCACGTCCATTTCTTGCGGTTTGATTTGCACGGCCTCATCTTCCGTCTCTACCTCGCCCTGATCCGACAATTTGTTATCCTCGACCACCGTCAGCTGTGTTTTCGGATCTTCGATTTTGTATTCGGGACATCCGTGATCTAGTAGTTTTTGACGATTGTCGCAGCGGGCGTAGGGTTTTTCACGGTCGAAAGACTGCAAAATTTGGTGGTTTCGGGCTGCTTATAAGCAGGAAGTTCCCGCAACTCAAAAATTCAGAAATGGGGCTGGGAGTCCCATTTTTTAAATGATTTTGAAGGAACTGTGTCACGTTTACGTATTCAAAATAAAATAAATTATCGAAAAATGCATTTTTAATAATATTTGCACCAAAAAATGGTCTAATTTTTGCGGGAAAACGTGGATTTTTTGGCGCCAAAATTTAAAATTCTTTTCCGCGCCCCTCCCTCAAAACTTACCGGTTCACCGCACCACGCGCACGATTCATGCAATTGAATACACGCGGAACACGTGTAATTATCCCTCGACAACGAATAACACGGAAAATCGTTCTTCTCCAAAACTTCGCCGGTTGCGTCGCCGGACTGCCGCCAGTCTGCGGCATACGCGGAACGCGCTATGACGCATAGTAGGAGGAGGAGGATCTTCATGGCTCAGTAACCCTCTGAAAATTTTGGGAGTTTTGTGGGACCGCAATCTTCCGCGAAGCGGCCACGTGGGTTACTATGATATGGCAAACGTCATAGTAATCCACGTGGCAGCGCTACGCGCGGAAGCTTGCGGATCAATCAATAATCGAGTAAACGTTAGGCTTTGGAAGTTTTGTGGGACCGCAAGCTTCCGCGCAGCGGCCACGTGGATTACTATGATATGGCAAACGTCATAGTAATCCACGTGGCCGCGGTACGCGCGGAAGCTTGCGGAAAATTCACCCAAAACCATGAAAATCGAACTCGAAAACAAAAACAAAACGAGTGGGAGTTAGGCTAAATCGAAAAGCAAAAGATATATACTTTTTTTCGGGGTTTTCTGTCTGTTGTAATAATATGTCCACAGCAGAAGCCTTTGAGAGGGGACATCTGCTCTCTTTTTGTGAATTGCGAAATCGGTGGGGACGAGTAAAAGATGAGAGGGAAAGGTGATATTAGTTTAGTATTCGATTGACTGATCAATGATGAGAATTTAAAGGGACATTGGGGGATTTTTTGATTAAAATTTGTTAATTTTGGTGGGAAAATGTGATTTCTAGTGATATAGAGATCTTGAAACGGAATTTCGAGGTTTTCAAATACACATTAGTGATTTTAATCAAGTTTTCCGAGGTTTCTGGTGATTTTTAAAGGAACATGAGGTTTCCCTGATTTTTGAGGCTCGATGTACCTTAAAAATCACTCGAGATACCAAAAATAGGGTTTTCTACTGAATTTAAAGGATCCCGGGATTCTTGAAGCGAATTTTGAAGGAAAATTGAAGGAACTTGAGAAAAATACAATACAAAATACAATTTCACGAAAAACAAGTACGCATAAAATTAATGTGAACATCTGGCGGCAAAAAGTGGCCTTGTTTTTAGCCCCGCGACTAAGAAAATCGATAATTTTGTGTAAAAATGGGGGGAAAATTATCATAGATAATTCAATTTATCATCAAAAAATTTTGTTTAAAAACAAAAAATATCTATGAATCATCAGTAGAAAATTGATTGATTTTCGCAATTTTTGATGAAAAAACCGCCCGAAATTGTGGAAAAAATGAAAAGAAAAAAATCCCATGGGAGTTAGGCTAACTTTTGGTGCAACCACACCCTTTTTGCCAAAAGAAACTATAGGAGAGAAAAGGCGAGAGAGTGTGGGAAGAGAGGAGAGTGGGGTAGAGAAAGAGAGCGACAATTTTTGGCTTGGGTTGTGGTTTTTATTGACATTGTTGTTGTAAGAACAGAATGGGGGAGAATGGGGTGGGTTATTAAATATTTATTGACATTTTTGATGAGGGAAAATTTAAAGGAGCATGGGAATTTTGGCTGAAAATCGCTGGAAATGCGGATTTCCACGATTTTCAGCATCGAATTTGGGTCTGGAAATGTAGAAAAAAATAATTATGATTTTCAGCACAACTTTTCAGGCCAGAAACATTTCTAGCTTAAAAATCACTGATTTTTGGCAAGATTTTCAGACAATACGTGACCTATTGAAAAACATTTTTTTAAATAAAAAAAAACAAATTCGCGCCATTTTCTAATTTACTTTGCAATTTGCTTTCTAAAATGGAGCCTCGTTGCTTTTGTTTATCTCTAAAAATATTCTTCATACTATTTTCAGTATTTATCGCAACTTGTAATTATTTGTTATTTTTTTTGAGCGTATGTTAATTTGGCGAGTTAGGCTAACTTAACTGCATTTTTCCAGGGTGTAAGCATACCTCTAATTTTTACTTCTGTAATTATTACAATTCAATTGATTTTTTCGTGTTTGGCCGTGTGGTTTTATAACAAAATGATGCTTTTGGTGGCGAAAATTTGGATTGTGAGTTTAAAGGAACATCGAAATTCTCTTTTGTCCCTTTAAAATTACATAGTTTTCTTCAAACAAGCCTTATGCACCTTTAAATTCATGTTAAGACCTTCATGTCCCTTTAAAATCACTAGAAACATCAATTGAAGGTGAAAAACAGGTGTTTTGGCCAAAATTCAACCAATTTTTCACAGATAATCGATATCACAATCACCCTAATCTTCCTGCTCCTTGTTTTCATAGCCGGCTCATTTTTCGAGCTAGAAGTCGATGAAAGTTATAGCTCCCAAGACGAATATGTTCGAGACACTGTCACCATGTTTTCCGTGTTCTTATACATCAATTTTTTGCAGTATTTTTTGCTGAATCGAGCCAGGCATTTTGCAAAACATCCGGAATTGTATTCGGGAGAGGCTACTGAGAATGAAAATGTTGTGGAAAATGAGAAATGAAACCTTTATTGAACTACTTATGTAATAATAAATGAAGAATCGACTAATTCATCAGCTTCATCAATCTGAGTATCCTCTCCGATTCTGATTATCTCAAGTTCTCCAGTTGTTGGTGGTTTGGATATCTCAGGACATCCGATATATGCAGTATAGAATTTAGCCAAAACGCCATGCTGTATAGAAAAAGGTTAGAAAACTACTAACACTTATGTAACTTACATCAACAACCTGAAAAGACATAAAAATCCTCATGCCCAAATCATCTGGAAAATACAACTCTAGATTCAGATGACGTTTAATGAATTCGCTATAAACGTGCAATCTTCCTACGAATTTAGGCAATCTGACTTTCAAATATCGATTTTGTGGATGTGGATGTGGCAAAAGTGCAGGGCAAACTTTCACATAAGTGCTGTTATTCTCAAAAACCTCAACCTGAAATCCAACTTCATCCAAATTACCATGATCGACTGTGGATTTCCGCGTTTTCCCGGAAATTTGAGAAATGATATCGGCCTTCAAAACACCGCCAAAATATCTGGCTTCTCTCTCGAAAACAAATTGATTTGTTATGAAGCGGTGACCTAGAAATACTTTGGCCAAATGCCATTGCGAGTTGTTGCGATAGATGGCTTCGATGTCGAAAGTCCAGAATTCCGCATGGGGTTCATCTCGAAATTTGAGTGCGACTTCACATTGAAAAACCATATGATCATTGTCTTTGGTCATGATGTACTCATTATAATTTCCGGTTTTATGATATTTCGTGAAGAAAATGGTGAGGTATCTGGAAAAGCTGGGTTTTTATCGCTGAAAATGAGGATTCGCATGATTTTCAGCACAAAATTTCAGTCTAGAAACATTTTGCTATGGAAAATACCAGATTTTCATCAAATAGCAAAAAATCCCGAAAAATTTCAGAAATTCAAGTTTCTAGACTGAAATTTGGTGCTGAAAACGTTGGAAATGCCCAAAATTGCTGAAAATGAGAATTTCCATGATTTTCAGCACAGAAATGCAGTAATTTTTCACCTGAATCACATTTTTCTGAAATTCTCTATTTCAGCACAAAATTTCAACTTTTATAGTTTCTCTTTGCTTTCCGACCGCGACGCATAGCCGCTCGCGACTGACGAACTAATGTTTTGGTTTTTATTTTTACGCCGCCAGCCACCTTTTTCAACTTTATTTATTGTCCGTGAGAACTACACGGATATGTTTAGCCCATAACCCGGCGGATTTAACGGCCAAGCCGTGGCTGGCCAGAGTATAATTCTGAAAAAATCTGAATTTCAGGTCAAAAACTGACGAATTCAGAGGTTTCAGAGGTCAAAAACAGGAAAATCCAAAGTTTTCACAATTTTACCCGAGGTGTGGGTAAAAACCGTAAATAAAAATGTATTGTCCAGGAGAACTACACGAGGAAACTGCTATATAACTGCTATAGAAGTCTATAGATAGTCCCCTCGTATTTTCAGAGTGAATTTAGAAAAATGCGGCTCTGTGGGTCCAACCAACTCACTCTTTAAATTCCGGCAAACCAAATTTATAGTAAGTGTCAGTTTCAGCAATCCCAACAAACTCATCCTCATCGTGGAAATGCTCGAAAAAGTTCAATTTCCCGCAAAATTCTTTGGCGAATTCACGATGTTCTGGAATTGGTGTTGAACTGTTTTGCGATTTCCAAGTCGATGTATATTTGCGAGTAGTTTTTTTGAACGAGACATCAAGAATTTCGTATCTACGGAAATCAATCACGAGTTTTGAGATTATTGTATAAGTAAACCGCCTCGTGCAATTAGTAATGTATTTGATATTAATCGTGAATGTTGATGTTATATTTTCTTTATGCATAGTTGTTGTCATATCCTCAATATCTACTATAATATCTTCATGTTTCGATCTTTCAACTTCTAAAAAATACATCAAAACCGATTCATCCCATGATTCTTGATTACTATATACGAACGCTCGAAAATTCTTCTGATGAAGTCTATGAGTAAATTCAATTTTATAAGTTCGCAAGTGCTTTCCAGCCAAATTGATGCCAATTATCGTTTCTCTCAAATGCTCTGTCACTTCTTCTTTGCTTATCTCGCCTTTCTTCTCGCATATTCCACATTTGTAAATTGCAGTAGGTGATTGTAGAATATCCGAACTCGTCTTGAAGGCGATGACTATTTTCAGAGTTAGAAAAATGAAAGGGAATGTTTTAAGCATGATTGCTGCGTTCAAGAATGACAGATGAAAATTTTGAAGCGGGCTTATGTCGCAGACTAATAAAATACTGTGAGACATCGAGGAAATTTTGGGAAAATCAATTTTTTAATTGTTTTTTTCCACACTTCAACATTTTTTTTGGAGAAAAATACTGTATGTCCCTTTGAAAATGAATCGATGTTTCTAGTGAAGGGTTTAATTGAGAAAAAACTCTGAAACCTTTATTCATTCATACATAAATTGCTCATATCAGAAGAACTGTACAACAACGATGCTCCGCGTTTACAGGCGGCCTATTTTTTGGGGGGAAAAACAATAAATTATGCGTAGGTTTTTTGAAAATAGTCCCTTTTTGGGGAAATGTTTGCAATTTTTTTTGATAATATAGAAGGAAAAGGTGTTAAAAATCCGATAAAATGTACGAAAAATTGAAATTTTCTCGGATGATAAGAAATTATTGTACTACTAATGGCCCTGAAAATGATAAAAATTGAGGGGAATTTTTCGAAAAATTCGGGAGTTTTGAGCAGGAAAAATAGTCGATTTTTAGACACTTGATTGCACAAAGTTCGATGGGTTTTGGATGGTGTATTCCACTGGTTGTTGTTGAGAGTATGAAGATGGTCCCTGTAAGAAAAATTGATGATTTTGCGAACTTTGGGGCTGAAAATGAGCATTTTTATGATTTTCAGCGCAAAATTTCAGTCTAGAAGTGCTTCTAGCTCAAAAATTACGGATATTCGGCTGAATTGAAATAAAAATTGTGAAATTTTCAGAAAAAAATGTTTCCTGGCTGAAATTTTGTGCTGAAAACGATTAAACAGCTGAAAATCGCGGATTTTTCCGCAACTACTCACCTGTTGATAAATAATATCAGGTTGATATTGTGGAATTTGTTGTTGTTGAATATATTGTTGTGTAGTTGGTGTAGCCACCGGTTGATAATTTTGATTTGGTGCATAATTTTGGGGTGTAGTCGATGGAACCGGTGTATAACTCTGATTATTCAATCCGACTGATCGGATTGGATTCGGATTGAAATCGTAGTTTTGAATCGATGGTGCTGGATTGTAGGTGGATTGTGGGATTTGTTGTTGTTGAGGAGCCCAATTGGTGGCCGAGTTTCGACCAGAGTTTAGACGCTTTTTGTCGTCGTCGCGCATCTGGAAATTATTGATTGAAATTTTGGGCTGAAAATTACTGAAAATCAATAATTCCATGATTTTCAGCAAAAATTTTGAGTCTAGAAACATTTTGCTATGAAAAATAGCAGATTTTTGTCAAAAACCAAAAAATTTCAGAAAATCAAGTTTCTAGACTGAAATTTCGCGCTGAAAATGATGTAAACATTCAAAATAGCTGAAAATCAAGAATTCCATGATTTTCAGCACAAAATTTCAGTCTAGAAACTTCCAGTTTCAATGAAATTCATGGGATTTTCTGATGAACCATAAAATTTGGAACATTTTGAGGATGAATGTTTCTAGGCTGAAATTTTCCGCTGAAAACGCTGGAATTAGCATTTTCTTATGAAAAATACCAGATTTTTGTCAAATACCAAAAAATCACGAAAAATTTCAGATATTCAAGTTTCTAGACTGAAATTTCGCGCTGAAAATGATGTAATCATTCAAAATAGCTGAAAATCAAAAATTCCATGACTTTCAGCTCGAAAATTGAGTCTAGAAACATTTTGCTATGAAAAATACCTGATTTTTGTCAAATACCAAAAAAAATCTCGAAAAATTTCAAAAATTCAAGTTTCTAGACTGAAATTTGGTGCTGAAAATGATGTGAACATTCAAAATAGCTGAAAATCAAGAATTCCATGATTTTCAGCACAAAATTTCAGTCTAGAAAGATTTTGCTATGAAAAATACCAGATTTTTGTCAAATACCAAAAAATCCCGAAAAATTTCAGAAATTCAAGTTTCTAGACTGAAATTTGGTGCTGAAAATGATGTAAACATTGAAAATAGCTGAAAATCAAGAAAATTCTCTATTCTTGCACCATTTTTTTGCGCCAAAAATCAAGAAAACACATTTTTCCCGCAATTTTCTTCCCATTTTCGTCTCTTCTTTTGTTGTTGAAGAAACATACACACACACAAACGTTAAACAAATAATACAAAATTTCTCGGGGATGGATGGCTTCCCATGTTTGCATTGAATTTTAAAAAATCGTAAAATTTATCGATTTTTTACTACATATGATTGAAATTTCGTGTTGAAAATCCAATAATTTCCCGATTTTCAGCACAAAATTTCAGTCAAAGCTTACATTATTCACACAGACGAAATAGATTGCTGCAATAACTGCGGCCAAAAACAGACATCCTCCGATCAAAATCGCAAAAACCACAGCGATCTGGAATGAGAATTTGAATTTTTTGGAGTTGGAGGGGAGAAATTTGAAGTTTTCAGGGTATTTTGAGTAGAACTTGGGCCTTGAAGCGAAAATTCAAGTTTTTGGCGCGAAAATTCGAATTTTTAATCAATTTTCATGAAAATTAATGGTCTCGAAGCGGAAATTTGAACTTTTGAAGGTACTTTTCACTAAAAATGGGTACTGGCACGATATTTGTCCTGAAATCAATTTTGGCGCGAAATTTAAAGTTTTCCGTGTATTTTTGAGTTTAATATACGTTTTAAAGCCCAAATTTCACAGTATTTTGAGTAGAAATGCAAATTTTTGCGGCCAAAAATTGATCTACCTGTCCACCCGATGACAAAGTCGGATCATCCAAAACATAGCCACGAATATGAGCCATTTTCTACTTAGCGGCTCGGGAAAAATGAGAAATTTCGGGGACCACCCAGCTTGGAAATCAATATTTATTCACCTGGGTGAAGGCAGATCAAATTTCTCGCGCCCAAAATTTTTTTTTTTTTTCGAAAAAAATCCAACTCACCTGATAATTGTAGTGATTATTTGTGTAGGACATTGTTTCGGGGGCTGAAAAAAATCGAATTTTAGGTTAAATTAGAGGAATTTATGGTAAAATGTACGAAATTTGCCTGAATTTTGGGGGCCAAATGTCAATAAATGAGAACAAATAGTGGAAAAGAAGAAGAAGAAGAAGAAGAAGAAGAAGTTAGACGAACTCGACTCGACCCCCCCCCCCCAAGGCTTTTGTTTGTTTTTTCATGCGAAGACGAAGAAATGTATTATTTTTGTACATATAACAATAATACAGAAATAAGGAGAGAGAGAGTGAGAGACGCAGAGAAATCATAGCAATAGGATTTTTTCCGGTCAAGCGGAACAGCTGGTCGAGCGGAGCGGAGACCGCAAGCATCCGCGCAGCGGCAAGTACGAAAATTTTTAATATTAAAAAGTTTAACATGAGCAATTAGCCACTACGCGGAAGCTTCCGGAATAAAAATAAATAAAACGTTTAACCTGAGCAATCAGCTGTCTTTAACCTCTACAGTTTCTAGATCAGAATTTAGTGCTGAAAGTGATGAAAATACTCAAATTCGCTGAAAATCAAGAATTCCATGATTTCCAGCTCGAAAATTGAGTCTACAAAAGTTTTCGAATTTCAGAGTCAAAAAGTCAGACATTCTAAGGTAAAATTTTGTGCTGAAAATGATTTATACGCTGAAAATCAAGAATTCCATGATTTCCAGCTCAAAAATTGAATCTAGAAACATTTTCTGTTGAAAAATACCAGGTTTTTGTCAAATACCGAACAATTTCAAAAATTCAAGTTTCTAGACTGAAATTTCGCGCTGAAAATGATGTAAACATTCAAAATAGCTGAAAATCAAGAATTCCATGATTTTCAGCTCAAAATTTAGGTCAAGAAAAATTTTTCAACAAAAAAACCAGTGACGTGGCATTTCAAAACTCATTTTCAGTCAAAAATCAGAGTTTCCGGGCTGAAATTTTGTGGTAAAAGTCATGAAAAATTTTTCTGATCAAATCGAGGTCAAAAAATGCTCTTATCGCCGCCAAAAATACCCCGAAAATCGGGCTATTTTTGGTCGAAATTGTTTTCTTGATAAGAAAAACGAGGAAAAAACTATGTAAGGAAAAATGGAGAAAAATTCAATTAGTGACTCACAGAGAGTTTAACATGAGTCATGCTAGAGGGGAAAAAAATTGGAGAAGGAAACCTCACATAAAACCGGAAAATGAATACATATATGCATGTACCTTTAAACAAACACACAAACCAGCAGAGACTTACGCTAAGTAAACTCCCAGAAAACAAGAAATTATTAGTGTTTTTCTGGTGCTCCAAAGAGAGTTCGCCTAAGTCAAGTTCTTGTGTCAAGAAGAAGAAGCCGGCAAATATACAAAGAGACACACAAAAATATAGATTATCAATATTATTATGTAAATATGTATGCACAACATTCTTGATAAGAAGAATCGTAGTTTTTGTGGGCGGGGCTTATTAGGCCACGCCCACAAATCTATGCGGCACAGTTTTTGAATTCTGTACAAACTAAAATTGAAAATATCAAAAAGTCAAAACCAAACAAAATTTTTGAAATTGAAAAATAAAAGTTGATAAGGCCTGTGATTGATATGCTCAAAAAAAGTGGGCGGAGCCTATTTTTAGTCATGTTTTGTTTGGCTAGATTTTGGCCTCATTTTCGGGGTAGATCAAATTCTATTTTTAATCGAATTATATCAGAAAATTATCAGAAAATGCCTAAAAATAGGTCGAAAATCGCATAAAACCTTTATCAATTTATTTTCCTCCCAAAAAAATTAATTGACCAGTAGCTACTATTTTTGAAGCCAAAAATAGAAAAAAACATTTTTTTTCGAAAATTTCAGAATTTTCGCCCCAAAAAAAACCGATTTCCCCAATTTTCGACACGCGAAAATTTGATAAATGGTTGTAAAATTCGCCAACTTTTTATCAAAATCAATTTTCTTCTTCATTTTTGGTCAGGAAAAAAGATGGGGCGGAAAAATTGTACAGTTTTTGGACGAAAATATTAAAAATGACTCATTTTTCGACTTTTATTTGCACACACACACACACACACAAAACACCGTGTTACTCATCTCCGTTTTGGAATTTCTTAAAATGTTTTTTGAGAAAAAAAAACAGGACTTTAAAGGGACATACAGTAGTTTTTCCGGAATTTTTTTGAAAAAAATATCAGAAAAAAGGTGTTGAAGTGTGAATTTGATGTTTTTATGGGACGATAAAAAATGATAACAACGAAAAAATGACTGAAGCCGAAAATTGGAATTTTCAGAAGGTTTTCAGGAATTTCACCAATTTCAGCGTAAAATTTTAGCCAAAAAATTCTTCTTACAAAGAAACTTTGCGGGTGTAATCACGGAGTATTGTTGCAAAACTGCTTAGTCGAGCGGAGCGAGTGTAAACCGCTATCTTACGCTTCAGCGGCCACGTGGATTACTATGACGTGGCAAACATACAGGTCTAGAATTACTAGACGCCCAAAAATCAGCGATTTCATAATTGTCAGCGCAAGAAACCGGGTGTAAACACGGAGTATTGTTGCAAAACTGTTTATTCAAAGCGAAACAATATATGAAGTACACAATTTTCGCTTATAATTTATCACAATCCTCCCATTTTCGTCAAATTTTCCCCGAACAGTTTGAATCAACGATTCGCTACCATTTTTCCCATTTCTCCAAATCCGTTCATTAATTTGATATTCAACTTGAGTATTCTCCTTGATTTCGTCTAATTTGGTATCAAGACACCGAATTCGGACAGTTCTACTTATGATATCTTTGGTCGAGTTAAGATAACTCTCCCGATCGATATTTCTGGAATATTTTGGTCTGTCTTGAGAGCAATGTTTGTAGACAAAGTTGGGGCTCAAAAATTGGCCAATAGCAATATTATTTTCCAAGTTTGAATTGTTGAAGACTTTTGAGATTTCTTGCTCAGCTTCAAGCAATTTTTGTTTGATTTCCGGATTTTGTGGAATACCAGGAATACATGATAGAGAAATTTGGACAAGAACGAGAAAAATTAAAAGATTTTTCATGATTTGTTCTAACTTCATTGATTTTTGTGCTGTTTTTTATATTGTGAAACTTTTTAAACGTCGCAGACTCATAAAAATAAAGAAATTCGAACGGGATTCTGATTTTTTGAACACATTTGCAACGATACTCCGTGTTTACACTGGTTTTTCAAAGAAAATCGATTTTCACCCAAAATTCTAAAAACTCACCTTTTCAGCGTCATCTCCTTGCCATTTTCCACGAGTTCCAGCACGAAAAATGAGCCTGAAACACAATTTCTCATTAAAAACGTGACCCAAATATTTTTGTTCAGAAAAATTCAAATTCTCACCATTTCTAGCTAACATTTGGTGCTGAAAACACGCGAAAATTTGAAAAAATAAAAATACGCGAGACAAAAGTGTTTGCACAACACCAGACCTGACGCGCAATAATTTTTTTAAAAATTTTTTTCGCGCACCTCGCAAATCTTGAAAAATGTCTGAAAATCAAAGGTAAAACTATCTAGCAGAAAAATATAGAAATTATCGATTTTCCAGCACAACATCTGAAACAACGGATAAAAAAGAGCTGCTAGAAGAAGAAGAGGAAGATGGGCGGTCGAATAAAGGAGTTAGCGAATATTATCAAAAGCAAAATGAGATGTTGGAGAATTTTAAGAATGATAGTGAACAAATCGAAGCGTTTAATCGGATGAAATCGCGGAAAAATGAAGAAAATTCGGTGAAAACACAGGATTCTTTGATGTAAATGCTGAAAAATCTCGGATTTTAATGCAATTTTTTGCAGAAATCGACATCAGGATAATCTAAAAGAAGAGGAGAAGCTGAATAAAGCTGCAAAACGTCTAGCAAACATCACACTAGGTGTTAATTTCACTTTGATGATTGCAAAAATCATGGCATCGGTGTTATCCGGATCAATGTCGATTATTTCGTCGATGGTGGATTCGGTGGTTGATTTGACGTCAGGCTTGATTTTGTCGATTTCGAATCGAATGATTCGAAAGAGGGATCCGTATTTGTATCCGAGGGGCAGGACGAGATTGGAGCCATTGGCTCTTGTAAGGGATTTTGGGGAATTCGGTCAAAACTTGGTCTAGAAACCAGATTTTTGCTGAAAATTAGCTTGATAATGGAATTTTTGGTCAAAACTTGGTCTAGAAACCAGATTTTTGGTGAAAATTAGCTTGGAAATTGAATTTTTGGTCAAAACCAGGTCTAGAAACCAGATTTTTGGTAACAATTAGCTTGGAAATTGAATTTCTGACCAAAAAAGGCTTAGAAACCAGATTTTTGGTGAAAAATAGCCACATACAGTGATTTTTGACCAAAACCACGTCTGGAAACCAGATATTGCGTCAAAATTAGCCCTAAAATCGAATTTCTGGTCAAAAAAAGCTCAGAAACTAGATTTCTTGTGGAAATTAGCATCAGACAGTGCTTTTGGGTCAAAACCATGTCTAGAGGCCAAATTTTACTTGAAAAACCCGTTTTTTGGACGATTTTCAGTGTAGAACAGCTGGAAATTCGGATTTTTGGTTAAAATTAAGCCTAGAAATCGATTTTCTGGTGAAAATGACTCTGAAAATCGGAAATTTGGTCAAAATTTCGATTTGAAGCTATTTCTCCCGGATTTTCTATCACGAAAAGGCAAAAATTTATCCCCTGAGCTTAAAAAAATCTTGATTTTCAGATCCTAATTAGTGTAATTATGGGAATGGCAAGTGTTCAATTGATTATTTCGTCAGCCAATCGAATTAGTGATAAATGTGAGTATTTCGCGTGGAAATTATCGATTTTTTGGTCATTTTTCATCAAAAATTCACAAATTTTCAGTGAATAACATTGCCGATCCTTTGGATGTCACCTACATAACCGTCGGAATTATGCTGACCACAGTCTGCACCAAATTCTTGCTGTTCATGATATGCCAAAAGTACAAATCCAACCCGTCGATCAAGGTTTTGGCGATGGATCATCGAAATGATTGCATTTCGAATTTGATGACATTGGGATGCGCGTGGATGGGCAAAAAGTGGGTGAATTTACGATGCTCCGCGTTTACTCTTCGCTGCGGAATCGCGGAGTATCGTAAAAATCATCAAAATCAACAGATTTTCATCATTTCTTCACCAAAAAATCGCATTTTTCAGCTATTGGTACTATATGGATCCAATCGGCGCAATTCTCGTCTCATTTTACATTCTATACACATGGATTCGAACAGGACGAACTCACGCCCTGATGTTATCCGGAAAATCGGCAGCTCCTGAATTTATCAATCGAATTATTAAAGTTGGAATTGATCATGATAAGAGAATTACGCATATTGATACGGTCTATGTCTATCATTTTGGATTGAAGTTTTTGGTTGAGGTGAGGATTTTGGGAGGGGTTTTGGAACGAACAACTGAATGTTTCGCACGCTTTGAGTGTTTTTAGCACGAAAATTCGGATTTTTGAGCAATTTTTAAACAGAAATCTCGATTTTTGAAGGTGCGATGCGTTTAAACACGAATTTTGCTCAAAACTTTGTTTTCTCCCATTTTTATTTTTGTTTTTCCCCCAAAATTTTCAATTTTCCACCCAAATTTTCAGATGCACATAGTTTTGGATCAGAAAATGCCACTAAAAGAAGCGCACGATATTGCGGAATCGCTTCAAACCAATATCGAATCACTACCAGAAGTCGAAAGAGCATTTGTGCATACAGATTATGATTTTACTCATCATCCACATGATGAACACAAAAATGTATAGAAGAATGTGAAGAATATTAGAAGTTTTATCGAAAATGTTTAATGTTTATGTGATTTTTTTGCTGAAAATAGAGAAATAAATTTGTTTTTATCGCTGGTTTTGGTTGTTGCATTGAAAAATATTGAAAAAACATAGAAACTATGGGGAAATTTTGAATTTTTAGCTGAAAATTTGGTTTTTGGATTGAAAGTTGTGTACTTTTCAGTTAAAGATATCACGAATTTCATATTTTTTGGTGACAAAGCATGCAAAAATGAGAATTTTGCGGATTGAAACATACACTAACTTCTAGAATGAATTAGGACAAATTAACTAGATATTTACGATTTTCTGAATCAATTGTTGGGACCACATAACTCTAAAAAAATCAAATTTTTACTAAATTTAGTTAACAAACTTTTTTTCACCCTCAAAACCAAGTGCTGAACATAGTTGCAGTCAAAAATTTGATGAAAATTCAAAATTTCCAGCTATTTTTCAGCCAAAAACCGTTCAAATAACACATTTCCAACAAAAATACCAAAAGTTTTATTCTTCTTCCGAATTAAAAATCATTGTTACACGACAAATTGTAACAATCATAGGCAAATCCAACTCTTTCGAGTTCACATTGCATCCAACCAGTATAGCTATTGCATTCGGTTGTGAAGAAATCCTTGATGCAACCTATGAACGTTTCGGTGGCTCTGCAAAATTGAGATTTTGAAATTTTGGTGGGAAATTCAAGCCAGAAATCTCGAAATTTCATGAAAAATCCGATTTTTCGGATTGAAAAATCAAGAATTTTCTGTTTAGACAAAATTCTCACCCGCAGAAATTATTAGGATTAGCATTGACTGTAGCATTGAACTTGTAGAAACAAGCCTTATACAAATTTCCATCAGTGGTTTCGCCTTTTCTAATACAATCCACATTTTGTTGATAAACATCGAAACCTGTGCTACAAATGAATTCCAAATGTTTCATTAAATGTGTATAAACCATCACATTCCACCAATCTGTGTTGCCTGCAAGGATTTTTAGTGAATTTAGGGTGAAATTTGAGGCTAGAAGTGTGTAGGTGAAAGTTTTATATCCCTTAAAAATAAAAAATAAAGAAGAAGAGAATTTGAAACTTTTAGACTATAATTAAAATGAAAAATTGAAAATTATAGGGTTTGCGAAAAAGAAAAAAATTGGCTTGAAAATTTCCAAATTGCCACGTCATAAATCAATGATTTTAATTTTCCAGTTCAAAATTTGAACCAAAAAATTTTATGAAAAGTTTTGAAATTTGTGAAGATATGTTTTTTTTTTTGAGTTTTTTTTCTAAATTGACACTTCATCTATCCGATCTAAATTTTAGGCTGAAAATCATGAATTTTTAAATCGCCACGTTACAAACAGGTCACGCCTAGATTTTTGATTTTTTTTTCAAAAAATAAAAATTGATAAACATTTTTATGACTCATAAAAAAGTTCAACACCTAAAAAACTCTGAGCTATAATTATTTTTTCGAAATCACAAATTTTTATAATTCTCAGCACGTCCTTTTAGTTTCAGTAATGTCATAACTAGAGTACGAATTTTTTTTTGAAATCAAAAAATCAACCTAACGAGATCAAATAGAATCGATTGATACACGTGTCATAGGAAAAGCCCAAAGTTGCGGCAAATTGTTGACGAACTGAGCAAACTTGAGCCAAACCATCAATTCCACTATCAATCATTGTGATTGTGGCGTTGGTTAGAAGTGAGGCTTGTCTCCAGGAAACTGTGGAATCCAAACCGACTGCTGAAGCAAAACCGGCTTGAGCAGATTGGAATGGGATGGAATTGCAGACTCCTAGGGCGGCTTCGGATTTTCCAGCGAAGAAATATCTGAAAATTTAGAAATTTTGGAGGCTCTAGATCAAATTTCGGACTCTGTGGAACGATTTCAACCAAATTTTTAACCCGACAAACCTTTGAGCTTGCTCATTATTCAATGAATAATCCATAAAACTCGGCAAAAATGGGCTGTAACTGCTTGATGCGCAAAGCGCAACAAATACTGAAATTACAGCCAAAATCGAGCGAAGCATCCTGAAATTTATTCAAAAATTTGAGCAAAACATAAAAGAATCACAGTAAAACGTGGTTTTCTTCATTCTCCCTAGGAAAAACTGATAAGAGAAAAAGTATCAAATAAAATTACGTGTTGTGTCAACATTATGAGTTTGGGTTATAAAAAAGTTGTTAAATTTTTCTCAAAAATAATGTTTTTTGGCACTTTTCGCTAAAAGTAATCGAAAAATATACAATTTATTCAAAATAGATCAATATTTTAGAATTAATAATTATAATAACTTCGAAAAGCTCAAAGTTTAGCTGGAAAACTTGGAATAGATTTTAATTGAATCCTTGTATCTGTAGTTTTTTGAGATGGGAACATATGAGCACGTAATTGCTTATTTATAATTACCATAACGATTGGAGTCCTAGAAAAATGTGATTTTCACGACACTCCGCGTTTACACCTCACCCAACATTGAGAAAATCATAGGTTAGGAATTGAAACATGTATAAAGAAGGATAGGTTTCTGAACAAGTCCAGCAGAATACCCAGACAAATTGAAAACAGGCTACGAAAATGAAGCCGAAGGTTAGGAAAAATGTGACGATGCATAGGATTTTTTCAAAGTATTTTACACGTTTTGCCAGTTTCCGTAAGCCATAGAAAGTTAAAATTGTGAAGATTATAGTGAAAAACATAGAGATGACTAGATATAGGGACTGAAATCTTGAAATAGTCGCCCAATCGATAGCTCGATTGTAGTTTGATGAGAATCCACCATATGTAGGATTCGGATAAACCTCACTGATCATTATGATCCAGATAGCACCAAATGGTAGAAAAATATTCAAAATAATAACTAGATTTATATTTTTGCTCCAATAGGTTGGATGAGAAGTAGGGAAGATTACACAAGTCATACGATTTAGAGTGAGGAAGAATTGAGTTACTGATTTTGAGGCTCGGACATAGTTCAGGGAAACCATTTGGAATTTGAGAAGAGCTGGGTTTTGTTTGAAATATGGGCCGAGAATTGGGCAAAAAGGTGTGATGTACATTGTGAGACGACCGAAGAAAATGTCTTGGATTATTAGGAATAGGCTCTGGAAACATGGGATTGTTTGAGCGCGGAAGCGCGAGCGGTCGGGATTATTAGTAGTTCTCTACGAATTGACGTGGCCGCTAAAGCGGAAGACAGCGGTTTACACTCGCTCCGCTCGAATAACTTAGTCTAACTCACCGTGATCAATTCAAAAACAAAAATTCGAATATAATAATTATCTGTATAGAACTTCCATTGCTTAACAGTTAACACATATAACATATCAGCGATGAAAATCGCACCAGGAACTAAATATATCAATTGAAAAATGTATTTTGAAATTTCCCAAGTGGAATCGAATTCTAGATTGCATTTGAAACTCGAATTATCGGACATTTTTAGAAATTCTAAAATGAGTTTTTTAGGTGAAAATTGCAGATAAAGATCTATAATTATAGGCAACCTGGCACAGCTATGAACTTTTTTGTTTCTTGAAAATTATAGACGCTGGAAAATTTCATATATAATTATGCACTTTCAGATTCTTGCTTGAACTGAGGTGAACGTTTTCAATTCACGGTTATCTGCAGTTCTGTGAGATGGGAACATATGAAAACGTAATTGTTTGTTAATTATAACCATAACTATCGGAGTCCTAGAAAAATATGGATTTTTCAAACGATGCTCCGGGTTTACACCTCACCCAACATTGAGAAAATCGTAGGTTAGGAATTGAATCATGTATAAAGAGGGATAGTTTTCTGAACATGTCCAGCAGAATACCCAGACAAATTGCAAACAGGCTACGAAAATGAAACCGAAAGTTATGAAAAATGTGACAATGCATAGGATTTTTTCGAGATAATGCACACGTTTTGCCAGTTTCCGTAAGCCATAGAAGGTTAAGATTGTGAAGATTAAAGTGAAAAACATTGAGATGACTAGATATAATGATTGAAATCTTGAAATAGTCGCCCAATCAATAGCTCGATTGTAGTTTGATGAGAATCCACCATAGGTTGGATTCGGATAAACTTCACTGATTATTAGAATCCAGATTGCACCAAATGGTAGGAAGATATTCAAAATAATGACTAGATTTATGTATTTGCTCCAATATGCTAAATGAGTTATTGGGAAGATTACACAAGTCATACGATTTAGGGTGAGGAATATTTGGGTTACTGATTTTGAGGCGCGGACATAGTTCAGGGATACCATTTGGAATTTGAGGAGAGCTGGGTTTTGTTTGAAATATGGGCCGAGAATTGGGCAAAGGGGAGGGATGTACATTGTGAGACGACCGAAGAAAATGTCTTGGATTATTAGGAATAGGCTCTGGAAGAATGGGATTGCTCAGAGTAGAATTTGGTATTTTTTGTGATCTCATATGAAAATTATCTTAAAAATTATAGGGTGAACAAGTACTAGAAAAAAAGTTATGACGTGACTTGTTGAAAAATTTTTTTTTCGAAAGCTACAATTGTTTATTACATACGACTAGGAGCTGTTAGCTCCCAGGCGTAACGGTCTCCTTTGATATGGCAACATTCTTATAAAAATCCTCAAAAAATTCTGTACAATTTGATGTTAATTTTGGCACAAATTAGCAAAAAGATTCCTTTTCCCAATCTCTTCTCCTTTTTTCTCTGCCTTCAATCTTTCTCTGCGCCCTCTCTCTTTTCAACAGAAATGTTGACGCTTTTTTGGGACATTTTCGAATGAAGATTTTCGATCGAAAATTACATTAGAGGATATAGGAACGAAAACAGCTTGCGGTGGGACTCGAACCCACCAAAATGACCACACACATTGATTGGCAGTCCATCCCCTACCCGACTGCGCTAAGGATGCAGACATAAAACAATGCGCATATTGTCAGGATATGAAAGGAGGAGGCAGAGAAAAGGGGGAGAGGAGTGAATATCGGGAGAAATGTGTTGCATTGTGGGATTTTTAGAAAAAGTTGATTCTTAAGACTAAAAATTGTACTCCAAGATATGTGAGCTATGACGTGGCAGATATACGTTGTTGAAGCAAAGCTTCAGTGAAAAGATATGATAACTTTTAATAAAAGTCATGAAATTAGTTCATGACTATCATAACTAGGCTGGAATTTTTCCTACTCACCGTTGCCAATTCAAAAATAAAGATACGAATATAGAAATTATCCGCATAGAACTTCCATTGCTTAAAAGTTAACACATATAACATATCAGCGATGAAAATCGCGCCAGGAACCAAATATATCAATTGAAAAATGTATTTGGTGATTTCCCAATTCACTTCAAATTGCAAATTGCATTTAAAAGTCGAATTATCAGACATTTTTGGCTGGAAATTATCGAAAAAAGTGAGTTTTTGTGCAAATGAAAAAAGTCTATGATTATAGTTTGGACTAGCGAAAATGATAGACGCTGATAAATTTCGATATCTTAACCTGAAATTAAAATTAGTACCCGGAATTATGCAGACACTACAGAAAACGATTTATTTTATTTTTACGAGAGAATTGGAGTAGGCAAGAATTTTGACGGAATCGCTGAAACTGGTGTAATTCGCACATTTCCAGCCATTTTCAGCCAATGGAACATATGAGCACGTAATTGATTGTTGATTGTAACCATAACTATTGGAGTCCTAAAAAAAACTGGGATTTTCAAACGATACTCCGCGCTTACACTAACCCAACATTAAGAAAATCGTAGGTCAGGAATTGAAACATATAAATTGAGGGATAGGTTACACCGCAAGTGTAACAAAACACCCAGACAAATTGAAAACAGGCTACGAAGATGAAGCCGAAAGTTATGAAAAATGTGACGATGCATAGGGTTTTTTCGGTGTTTTTCACACGGTTCTCTAATTTTCGTAAACCATAGAAGGTTAAGATTGTGAAGATTATAGTGAAAAACATAGAGATGACTAGATATAATGATTGAAATCGTGATAAACTTGCCCAATCAATAGCTCGCTTGTAAATTGATGAAAATCCACCGTAAGTAGGATTTGGATAAACATCGCTGATTATTAGAATCCAGATTGCACCAAAAGGTAGAAAGATATTCAAAATAATGACTAGATTTATATATTTACTCCAATATGCTAAATGAGTTATTGGAAAGATCACACAAGTCATACGATTGAGGGTGAGGAATATTTGGGTTACTGATTTTGAGGCGCGGACATAGTTCAGGGAAACCATTTGGAATTTGAGAAGAGATGGGTTTTGTTTGAAATATGGGCCGAGAATTGGGCAAAGGGGAGGAATGTACATTGTGAGACGACCGAAGAAAATGTCTTGGATTATTAGGAATAGGCTCTGGAAACATGGGATTGCTCAGGGTGAACTTCGAGCGCGGAAGCGCGAGTGTAAACCGGAAGCTTCCGCGAAGCGGCACTGTCTATTACGCTTTAGCGGACAGTCAAGCTAACTTTCTAAATTAGCCTAACTGGCTTCTACTCACCGTGATCAATTCAAAAATAAAGATACGAATATAGAAATTATCCGCATAGAACTTCCATTGCTTAACAGTTAACACATATAACATGTAAGCTATAAAAATCGTACCAGGAACCAAATATATCAATTGAAAAATGTATTTGGTGATTTCCAAAGCTGTGTCAAATCCTAAATTACACTCAAAAGTCGAATTTTCGGACATGTTTTTCGGTAAATCAAACAAATAGTAGTATTTGATCGAAAAATTCAGTTAATTATAGTAGATGGATGACATTTTGACGCGGAAATTATTGAAAAAAAAATGATATTTTCAACTCAAGATCAGAAACAAATACCAAACTAAATACTTTATGAAAGTTCAGAAAAAGAATGAATGACTTAAAATTGTGATTGAGCCATTGAAATTGCTGTAACTTGCACACTTCCAGCAGTTTTCAGCCAAGGGAACATATGAGAAAGTAATTGCTTGTTAATTGTAACCATTACTATTGGAGTCCTAGAAAAACATAGGTTTACAACGATACTCCGGGTTTACGTAAACGCGGAGTGTTGTTCGTAACTGCAGGACTCACCCAACATTCAAGAAATCGTAGGTTAGGAATTGAATCATGTATAAAGAGGGGATGTTATATTGACAAGTGTAGCAGAATACCCAGACAAATTGAAAGCAGGCTACAAAAATGAAACCGAAAGTTATGAAAAATGTGACGATGCATAGGATTTTTTCAAGATAATGCACACGTTTTGCCAGTTTCCGTAAGCCATAGAAAGTTAAGATTGTAAAGATTATAGTGAAAAACATAGAGATAACTAGATATAGGGATTGAAATCTTGAAATAGTCGCCCAATCGATAGCTCGATTGTAATTTGATGAGAATCCACCATAGGTTGGATTCGGATAAACTTCACTGATTATTAGAATCCAGATTGCACCAAATGGTAGAAAGATATTCAAAATAATCACTAGATTTATATATTTGCTCCAATATGATATATGAGTTATTGGAAAGATTACACAAGTCATACGATTTAGGGTGAGGAAGAATTGAGAAACTGATTTTGAGGCTCGGACATAGTTCAGGGATACCATTTGGAATTTGAGGAGAGATGGGTTTTGTTTGAAATATGGACCGAGAATTGGGCAAAGAGGAGGAATGTACATTGTGAGACGACCGAAGAAAATGTCTTGGATTATTAGGAATAGGCTCTGGAAGATAGGACTCAGGGTGAACTTCGAGCGCGGAAGCGCGAGTGTAAACCGGAAGCTTCCGCGTAGCGGTCGGGATTATTAGTAGTTCTTTACGAATTGGCTTGGCCGCTAAAGTGGAAGACAGTGCCGCTACGCGGAAGATAGCGGTTCACACTCGCTCCGCTCGAATAACTCAGGGTATACCCTCGAGCGCGGAAGCGCGAGTGTAAACCGGAAGCTTCCGCGGAGCGGCACTGTCTTCCGCTTTAGCGGCCAGTTAGGCTAACTTTCTAAGTTAGCCTAACTGGCTTCTACTCACCGTGATCAATTCAAAAACAAAAATCCGAATATAATAATTATCCGCATAGAATCTCCAATACTTAAAAGTTAACACATATAACATGTAAGCTATAAAAATCGCACCAGGAACCAAATATATCAATTGACAAATATATTTGGATATTTCCAAAGCTGTGTCATACTGCTGCAAATTGCACTGGAAAGTCGAATTTTCATTTTCAGACATGGTTTTTGGTGGAGAATTCGAATTTTTAGAGAATACTTAGAAATGTGCAGTATAATTATCTATAGTTTCAGTGAAATTTGATATTTTTCCAACCTGAAATTAAGGTATAATTAAAAATTATAAGTTATTAAAGTATAAGGAACCTTTGTGAATATTCTAGATTTTTGAGTGAGCCATGGACACAACTGTAATTTGCTCGCTTCCAGCGATTTTCAGCCATGGGAACATGTGAGCACGTAATTGTTTGTTGATTATAACCATAACTATGGGAGCCCTGGAAGAATATGGGTTTTTTACGTAAACGCGGAGTGTTGTTCGTAACTGCAAGACTCACCCAACATTGAGAAAATCGTAGGTTAGGAATTGAATCATGTATAAAGAGGGATAAGTTTTTGAGCAAATTGAGCAAAACACCCAGATATATTGAGAAATGGCTACCAAAATAAAAGCGAAAGTTATGAAAAATGTGGCAATACATAGCATTTTTTCCAAAGTTTTGACACGTGTCACAAGATTCTGGAGACCATAGAATGTCAGAATTGTGAAGAATATAGTGGCGATTAGGGAAATTGTTAGATATATCGATTGAAAGCGGGATAAGCTTGCCCAATCGATAGCTCGAATATAATTCGATGAGAATCCACCGTAGGTTGCTGACGCGTATACCCGGCTTAATATTAGGCTCCAAATTGCGCCGAATGGTAGAGAGAAGTTGAGGAAAATCACTAGATTTATACATTTTCGCCAATGTTTTTGGTGGGAGATGGGAAATAGGACGCAAGTCATACGATTTAGGGTGAGGAATATTTGGGATACTGATTTTGAGGCTCGGACATAGTTCAGGGAGACCATTTGGAATTTGAGGAGGAATGAGTAGTCGTAGAAGTATGGGGCTAGAATGGGACAGAGAGGTGTGATGTACATTGTGAGACGACCGAAGAAAATGTCTTGAATGATTAGGAATAGGCTCTGGAAACAAGGGATTACTCAGGGTAGACCCTCGAGCGCGGAAGCTTCCGCGTAGCAGTCGGGATTATTAGTAGTTCTCTACGCATTGGCGTGGCCGCTAAAGCGGAAGACAGTGCCGCTACGCGGAAAATAGCGGTTTACACTCGCTCCGCTCGAATAACTCGAGCGCGGAAGCGCGAGTGTAAAGCGGAAGCTTCCGCGTAGCGGTCGGGATTATTAGTAGTTCTCTACGATTTTCATAATTGGGGTTGCCGCTAAAGCGGAAGACAGTGCCGCTACGCGGAAGATAGCGGTTTACACTCGCTCATTTCGAATACCTCAGGGTATACCCTCGAGCGCGGAAGCGCGAGTGTAAAGCGGAAGCTTCCGCGTAGCGGTCGGGATTATTAGTAGTTCTCTACGTGGCCGCTAAAGCGGAAGACAGTGCCGCTACGCGGAAGATAGCGGTTTACACTCGCTCCGCTCGAATAACTCAGGGTATACTTCGAGCGCGGAAGCGCGAGTGTTAAGCGGAAGCTTCCGCGTAGCGGTCGGGAATATAAGTAGTTCTCTATGATTTTCATAATTGACGTGGCCACTAATGCGGAAGACAGTGCCGCTACGCGGAAGATAGCGGTTTACACTCGCTCCGCTCGAATAGCTTCCGCGTAGCGGCACTGTCTTCCGCTTTAGCGGAAAGTTATCACAGTTTTACATCCCCAGAAAATTAAAAAAAAAACCTTCTAAAGGTGTGACTATTTAAAGTCAACGCAAAAGTGAGAGATTTAGAGAAAAATATTTTTTGCCACGTCATAGTGCTATTTTTTAAAATCACTTCCTATGACCTTTGGAATATTCCAGCTGCCAAAAAAAGTGTTAGATTTCTCTGCATCTCTCATTTTCCCATGCTCTCTAGGCGAGCGAAGCGAGTGTAAACCGCAAGCTTCCGCGGAGCGGCACTGTCTTCCGCTTCAGCGGCCACTTCGCAGAAGCTTCCGCATGGGATAAAGAGAGACACAGAGATTTTCAAAGTTTCCGAGCGCGGAAGCGCGAGTGTAAACCGCAAGCTTCCGCGGAGCGGCACTGTCTTCCGCTTTAGCGGCCACGTGGAGTATTATCGAAGGTACCACGCGCCCCACCGAAATAAGAGTATTATCGAAGGTACCACGCGCCCCACCGAAATAATAAGCGACGCAGACCGCGCCGCGCCACAACACACACAAAAAACGGGAGGGAATTTGAATCGTTCCCTTTTTTGTGTGTTGTGGCGCGACGCGGTCTGCGTTGCGTGTTTATTTCGGTGGAGCGCGTGGTACCAATGAGACGGATATTCCACGTCATGGCTAGTTAGGCTAACTTTCTATGGTTAGCCTAACTAGTTAGCCTAAATTGCTTCTATTTACTCACCGTGATTAATTCAAAAACAAAAATTCGAAAAAAATAATTATCCGCATACAATTTTCTATGCTTAACAGTTAACACATATAACATATAAGCTATAAAAATCGCACCAGGAACCAAATATATCAATTGAAAAATATATTTAGTGATTTCCAAAGCTGTGTCAAATTCCAAATTGCACGTGAAAGGATAGGATTTATAGTAGGAATTGGTGGAATTTTCAGACATTTTTGGCTGAAAATGCGGCTCTGGGGAATTTGTTGGCAAAAAAAAACTATGACAAAAATTTTTTTGGCTCGAAAATGAGGTAGACTTGTACGAAATCAGCTGCCTGATGATAATTTTGATGTTTGATTTTGAAAAATTCATGTTTTCGAGGAAAAAATTTTAATCTTGGGAATTTTCTGAAAATTTGTCTGGAAATTCGATATTTTTCGAGGGAAATCTGTGAAATTAAATTCATTGTCAGATAGATTTCAAGCTAAAAACCAGCATTGCTCATATTAAACTTCGCTTCTTCTTTTTCGTATAATGTACATCTTGCATATTTCTCAGTGTTTCAGCTGCGATTTCGGGCGAAATATCGCGTTGTTTTTCAGCGAAAACTTCGTAGCCAGCCAGAAATTTGGGGATTTTTGAGGATCTGAAAAAAATATTTTGAAATTTGGAGCATTTTGAGCTTAGAAATCATGAAAATTATGAATTTTGATGTGAAATTTGAGATGAAAATGGTTTAAAATGACCTAGAAAATCTATAGGTGGCCTAGAAATCCAAAAATCCAAATTTCTCGTCCCCCAGCTCATTTCGTATCAAAAATCATGATTTTTCAACTGAAACTCGCCAGGTGCGGACTAGAAATTCAAATATGGCCTAGAAATCCAAATTTCTCATCCGCGGCCTCAAAATCCATCAAAAATCATGATTTTTCAACCGAAACTCGCTAGATGTGGACTAGAAATTCAAATATGGCCTAGAAATCCAAATTTCTCGTCCACAGCCTCAAAATCCATCAAAAATCATGATTTTTCAACTGAAACTCGCCAGGTGCGGACTAGAAATTCAAATATGGCCTAGAAATCCAAATTTCTTGTCCCCGCTCTCCAAAATCCATCAAAAAAACATGATTTTTCAACCTAAACTCTCCAGGTGCGGACTAGAAATTCAAATATGGCCTAGAAATCCAAATTTCTCGTCCCCCAGCTCATTTCGTATCAAAAATCATGATTTTTCAACTGAAACTCGCCAGGTGCGGACTAGAAATTCAAATATGGCCTAGAAATCCAAATTTCTCGTCCACGGCCTCAAAATCCATCAAAAATCATGATTTTTCAACTGAAACTCGCCAGGTGCGGACTAGAAATTCAAATATGGCCTAGAAATCCAAATTTCTCGTCCACAGCCTCAAAATCCATCAAAAATCATGATTTTTCAACTGAAACTCGCCAGGTGCGGACTAGAAATTCAAATATGGCCTAGAAATCCAAATTTCTCGTCCCCGCTCTCCAAAATCCATCAAAAAAACATGATTTTTCAACCTAAACTCTCCAGGTGCGGACTAGAAATTCAAATATGGCCTAGAAATCCAAATTTCTCGTCCCCGCTCTCCAAAATCCATCAAAAATCATGATTTTTCAACCGAAACTCGCTAGATGTGGACTAGAAATCCAAATATGGCCTAGAAATTCAAATTTATCGTCCCCCCGACGATTTTTGTACCAAAATGCTCCAAATTTTCACCTTAACAACGGCGGATAAAAACTACAGTGTAGTTGCCAAAAATGCTCCGCTCCCGGCTCATTTTCCGGCGCCGACATCCATCCCATCATATAAGGAAAAGAGCACTCGAATATATTGTCGTATTTTATCAGCAATTTTTGCACGACTTCCGCTAACTCCAATTTTTCCGCAGCGGATAAATCCACAAATTTCGAGCATTTTCGATTGGGTAGAATCATGATTTCATAGGGCCAAAATGCCCAGAAGGGCACCAAAACTGTCCAGAATTGGGTGCGGAAAACGATCCGCGTCTTTTCCGCGACTTCTGAATCCAGATAGGAGAGTAGCATTGATTTTTGATGTTTTTCGTGGAATTTCTGCAATTTTTGGGATACTGTGCGGCGGAATTGCAAAAATGGGCGGAGCTTGCAATTTTGCGGCATGGTTTTTCTTCGATTTTAAGCTCCGCCCATTTTTGCAATCCTGCGGCATGTTTTATATCAAAATTTCGCAAATTTCCCCCATTTTCCCTCTCAAAAATCCACCAACTTTTTGCGATTTCATCATTTTTTCGGGAATCGTCGGCAAATAATCGGAGGCCCAAACCTGTCCGTGTGGATGTGCATTGGAGCATCCGACGATGGCTCCGCGATTCTCGAAAATTTGAACCCACGTGTATTTCGAGCCCAAATCTGGAAAGAAAAATGATTTAAGGCCTTTTTAAGGTGGTTAAGGTCTCTAAGGTCCTTAAAGCTTTAAGGACCTTAGAGATTAAGGTCCTTAAGGCTTTAAGGTCTTTAAGATTCTTCTGAAGGGCCTAAAAATCTTCTTCAGGCCCTTAAGGAGTTAAAGAGCTTTAGGGTCATTTTCAAAAATCTTTAAGACAATTTTGCGAACCATAAGGTCATTTTTTAGGAGCCTAAAGTCCTTAAGGCTTTAGGGATCTTAGATACTAAGGTCCTTAAGGCTTTAAGGTCTCTAAGGTCTTTAAGATTCTTTTGAAGGGTCTAAAAATCTTCTTCAGGCCCTTAAGGATAGCTAAAGAGCTTTAGGGTCATTTTCAAAAGTCTTTAGGACAATTTAGAAAGTGCTAGAGAACCCTAAGGTCAATTTTTAGGTGAAATTTTCGAATTTCAGCTCAAAATTCATCATTTTTGACGAATTTTGGCTCAAAATTCATCATTTTTGGCGAATTTTGGCTCAAAATGCTCCAAAATGCTCACCCAAATACAATTCGGTCCACAATTGCACCACTTTCCGCACACTTTCCACCGGCATTGTTGCCAACGTCAAATCGCTATTCGGATGATAGCAAATCACTTTGCAAGTTCCTCTAACTTCTTGTTGCTTGTACAAATCCGAGTTTACTGGAAAAATTCGACGTTTTCGCGAAAAATGATGGATTTTGATATGAAACATGCCGCAGGGTTGCAAAAATGGGCGGGGCTTGCAATTTTGCGGCATGCTTTCCTAAAATACATCAAAATGCGTCATTTTTCGCGCCGAAAAAAGTGGGCGCCGCAAAATTGCAAAAAAAACTCACTCTCCTCCGCGGCACACTTTTCAAACTCGGTGAAACTTGGAAAATCATTGTCAAAAACATAGGTCTCCAGATATCCGTCATTTTTTCGGCCTGAAGTCCTTAGGGCTCCGGGAGCTAAGGGATTTTGGGCCATAGGGGCCTTAGGCTCCTCCTTGAGGTCCTTAACGCCCTTTTCAGGCTGCCACGGTCGATTTATCCGATTTACAGCCACAATAATCCACTCTTCCGTCAGAATGTTGAAGCGTCGAAAATTATTGCTCATCTTAACATTCACCTTAAGCTTAAGGTTCCTAGGGGTGAAAAAATACCTTAGGGTCGTTAAAAAACCGCTAAAATCCCGCTAGATCGCTTTAAACAACAGAATTTATTAAAAATAAGCGAAATAACTTATTATATATGATAGAAATAAATAATAAATTAACCTAGAAAATAAAATCAAGTTTTTGGGGCCGAAAAAAATCGAGTTTTGAGAGCAAAAAATACTGAAATCTTGGGAATTTTAAGGGAAAATTGGAAAAAATTGGTCTATTTCATCTTCAATTGCTTCATTTTTGGTTGTTTCGCTTTGGCTTCACGCTTCAATTCTTTGGCCTGCAAAAATTGAGTTGTTAAGGTCTTTAAGGTCACTATTAGGTAGATAAGATACTTTCAGAGCCCATTTTAGGGTCGTTAAGGTCATCAAGGTACTTGTAGATACCTTACAAGGAATGGTTTTCAATGTTCCCCCCTGAAAAAAATCGAGAGTATGTGGAATGTTGAGGGTTCCCGTGGGTAAGAAAAACCCTAACGGGAATAAGGAGAAAAATGCCTTATTCTCGAGAAAAAATGTATTTTAGGTCGATTTTTACACCATTTTTTGATTTTTAGAGCATCTGTAACTCGATTTTGAATCTATTTCATGAACTTTTGAGTCGTGGAAGTTGTTCAGAATGGTCGATTACGTGTTTGTGAAACTTTTTATCAAAAAATTAGACATTTTTTGAAATTTGGTTTTTTCAGTCGGGGTTTTTCTGATCAAATGGTCACCAAAAAAACACAAAAAATAATTTTTTCCATTTTCAAATGAACGGAACTTGAAATATTTATGACGGTCAACAGACGTAATTTGGTCCGTAGAATCCGAAAATCATAGTCTCGATTCACACAAACTTCTCCTTCACAACGGAAACGTTGATTTTCTATGAATTTTTCAAACTGGATTTTTGATTTAGTGGACTTTTGGGACCAAAATTATTTTATTCCTAATTTTAGTCGAAGTAATACTGAAGTACGCCGTTTGCGCTACAAATGGATTTTTAGACTGACATTTTTCATCAATTTTGAAAAAAAGTTTCGATTTTTCTAAAAAATTTCATAGCAAAAATCAATAACACCAAAAATTTCTAAAACAAGGCATTTTTCTCCTTATTCCCGTTAGGGTTTTTCTTACCCATGGGAACCCTCAACATTCCACATACTCTCGATTTTTTCCTTGGGGGAACATTGAAAACCTTTCCTTGTTAAACTCAATTTTAGAGACCTTAAGGTTAATTTTGAAATCTCTAAGGGGTTTAGGGTATTAGGAGGTCTTTTATAAGCTTTAGGTAATTTTTACGGTCGTTAAAATCATTTTAGGACCAAATTTCGTGGAAATTTTCGCGTCTAGGGTCAAAATTAACCGTTTTCCATGATTTTTGGCTCAAAATTAACCGTTTTCCATGATTTTTGGCTCAAAATTAACCGTTTTCCATGATTTTTGTCTCAAAATTTATCATTTTTCGTGAAAAATCCCAAATTTCTCCTCCTCCTCACCTCCAATCGTCTCTGTCTATCCGGATCACTTTCATCCAACAACTTCTGTTTTCGTTCTCTCGTCTTCTCCTCTTTTCGTTGTTGCGCCGCTTCTTGTCGATATTGATGTGTGTTGCGCATAAAAGCCTCTTCGAACTCTTTTCGACGTTTTTCCGCTTTGAATTTCGCTTCTCGACTCAATTTGAACTTTTTGACCTGAAAATTGGGGGAATTTTAGCTCATTTTCATCCAAAATTCAATGATTTTCAGCCCAAACCCCACTACCTTCTCAATCAAATAAAACACCAAATTCAACAATTCCTCCATGGTTTCTTGATCTTGAATTTCTCTCAAATTCAACGAAATCGACAAATATCTTTGAGCTTCTGGCAGGCGGGTATACGTTTCACCACTGCAAAAAATTTGGGATTCTTTAATGCAAAATTTGAAAAATTGTGCAGAAAACTACAATGCTCCACGTTTACACCTGACTCGTAAACGCGGAGTTTTGTAGTTTTTGACCTAAAACATGTCTTTCCAAAGAATTTGGTGAATTTTGGGTGAAAAATCATGAAAACTACGATGCTCCGCGTTTACTCCTCGGAAAATCAGGAAAATTGATGGATTTCAAGCTAAAACTGATGTAAATCATGAAAACTACGATGCTCCACGTTCACACCTTAAAAAATCCGAATTTTCAAGGTGTCAACGTGGAGTATCGTTGGAAATACATGTTTTAGGTGAAAATTACGTGATTTTCATGAATTTTGTGTCAAAAAATCTGATTTTCGACTTACTCAGGCGGTTTTGGTCCTGTAAATTGATCAGAAATATGAATAAATTCAATAGCTTTCTCATGTTTCTTCAACAATCCAATAATTCCGGGTTCCAAAATCGAGAAAACAATCTCATTCTGATCGGCATATAGATTATAATTGGCTGGCAAATTGATTTGTTGAGCAGTCTGTTTTCGTTCGGTGGTAAATGTAGATAAATCCAATTGTTCTTTGAATTGTTTCGATGTTGTCTTCTTATCTCCAACTAATAGAACAAGTGGATCTGTTTCATTTGTTGATTCGAGATGTGATTTGATTGTTAGACGATCGGTTTGAGGATCGAAGAAATCGAGAACTCTGCTCACGAGATCTTGACGTTTTACCATACGCATCTGGAGAATTTTGGAGATCAAATTTGATTTTTCTAGATAATTTTTCAGTGAAAATCATAAATTTTGGTTAATTTTTGACAAGTTCCAACTATTTAAAGGTGATTTTTCATATTAAAACTATTATCTCACCACGCGCTCCACCGAAATAAACACGCAACGCAGACCGCGCCGCGCCGCGCCACAACACACACAAAAAAGGAGGGAATTTGAATCGTTCCCTTATTTGTGTGTGTTGTGGCGCGACGCGGTCTGCGTTGCGTGTTTATTTCGGTGAACCTGCATATTAAAATAATGCAAATTAATGCGTCCGAAAAGGGGGCGGAGCTTCGGACTTTTCGGACTTCGGACTATTTTTCTTGAAAACCTATGAAAAATTCACATTTTTAGATCAATTTTTCGTATTTTTGCATATTTTCCAAGTTCAAGTACCTGTAGATTAAAATAATGCAAATTAATTCGTCCACTACACCAAGCACTAAACGTATAATCCGTATCTCTGCGCAAAATCGGCGCAATTTGTTCCAACTCCGTAATTCCATCGTCGCCCACCACAGCGAATTGCTCTTCCAAAATTTCACGGCAATTTTCAAAGGCCGCGTTGGCTATCGATTGATTTGTGGCTCTTCCGATGAGATAATTGATGACGTAGATGAGAATGATGGCAAGAACAATGGCTTCCACTTGATACGATGCCCAATTTGAGCGGAAATGCGCGGGAACCTGTGGAAAATTTGGAAATCATGTTTTTGACGTTGTAAAACTACGATGCTCCGCTTTTACGCTATGGGGAAGTGAAACTACGATGGTTCCTCGAAATTCCCATGTTTTTTATTATCGCAAATCTCATCGGTACCACGCGCTCCACCGAAATAAACACGCAACGCAGACCGCGTCGCGCCACAACACACACAAATAAGGGAACGATTCAAATTCCCTCCCTTTATCGTGTGTGTTGTGGCGCGGCGCGGTCTGCGTTGCGTGTTTATTTCGGTGGAGCGCGTGTTACCGATGAGATTTTCGATAATAGGGTGTAAAAGCGGAGTATTGTAGTTTCGAACGAAAAAAAACCCAAAATCCTCACATCAGCAAATTTAAGCGGTTGTGGTGGTGGCGGAGCATCGTCCGAGCCCAAATCCTTCTCAACTTCCTCATCCACAACTCCAAAATCATCGTCGTCGGCGAATTTTTCGTCTTTCGCCGCCGCTTTTTCGTGCTCTTTCACAGGTTGTTTGGTGACAATCGGATCGCTGACAATTTCAGCAAAGTCGTCCTGAAATTCTGGGTTGTTAGCTCAAAATTGGCTGAAAATCATGGATTTTGGGTCGAAAAATCGGGATTTTCAGCTCACCTCAAACTCGGCAAACTCATTATCGTCATGATTATTATTATTCGAATTTCCCGCCAACAAATACCCAATCAGCAAAAAACTCGAAAACAAAATCACGAAAAATCCCCGCATTTTCCTTTCAATTACCTAAAGAAAATATGGATTTTTATTATTTATTGGACAAAAAAACAAAAAAAAAAGAAAAACTAGTATTATAGGCAGCAAAAAGGGAACACAGAAAACCAATGTGTTGCCACGCCCCTTTTGCATGCCGCACACTTTTTATGCAATCTTGCGGCGTGGTTTGTGTGGGGTGTGTTTGAAATATCGTGTGAATTTGTTTTTGCTGGGAATTTTTGATTTTCTAATGAAAAATCTTGAAATGATGGATTTCTAGACTAAAATTTCCACGTTTCAAAGGGGTTTCACATATTTTTAACCCAAAAAAAGGTTTTTCCATAAAATTTCGGTCATTTCTATGTTTCTAAACATGGAAATCACAATTTCCCAAGGTTTTTTGAGCAAAAAGGTGATTTTTGAAAAAAATAGCTTTAGAAACCCATGAATTTTTGCTGAGTACCTAAATCTATCATTTCAAACCCGTAAAACCCTCGAAATCCCCACGAAAACCCTGATTTTTGGTTCGAAAATCGAAAAAAAATAAAAACACGTTTTCAAGGCGCACAGAATTTTCAATTTGGGTCTCGCAGCGCGCGTGTACTTCTCCCGGACTTCTTTTTGATTTTTTTTTCGAAAACCGTCAAAATCTCTATTTTCCAGCCAAAATGGATCGAAAATTCAACGCCGACAATCAATGGTTCAGCTCTCCACTCATAGATTTATCAAAATTCAAGGCGGAAGGCGTCGCACTCCAAAACTCCATGCAAAACGTGGTGCCAGTGGAAAAATTCGAAGATCTCGCCGATATCATCGAAGCCCGCGCGGGTTGTTCGAAAGAAACTGTGGGCGATGTGCTGGCGGATGTGTTGGCCACCGAGCAATTTCTAACAGATCCGAGTTTTGCCGGAAAATCGTTGGATGAGTGGAAGATGGAGATGGGAGATTTGAATGATTGTTTATTTACACATAAGAATCTAAGACAAAGAAATCAATATATGGAAGCTTCGAGGCAACGAAAAGCCGCATATGTTGCGAATTTGAAATATGATAAATACGATTTCGAGGTCTCGCGGCGAAAAATCGATTTAGAAATGGATTTAGAGCCGGAGGAAACCGGTGAAAATGGTGATATTCTGATAACTTGTGATATACTATGTCCCTACAATCGCGCTCTATCAGCAAGTGAACTTCGAACATCGCGGCTTTTAAAGGCGCAGACGAAAGTTTTGCTGCGCGGCGAGACCAATTTAAATGAATTACGGCAGTGTTTGGTGTGTTTGAGTGATGTTGTTGTGCCGCTGGAAGATGGGAAAGAGCTAGAAGCGCCGGATTATTCGAGAGCGACTGCGGAAATATATCCGAGCTCTTTTATTTTTATCGATGACACGTTTTATTTGGATTTGTCGCATGATAATGCTATTGATATTTCAGAGTAAGCTTTTTGGGTGAAAATTTGGTGGATTTTGGGTGAAAAATCATGAAAAATGAAAGATTTTGAGCTAAAACTGATGGAAGTCATGAAAACTACGATGCTCCGTGTTTACATCTTTGAAATTGCTTGAAAAATGATAGATTTTGAGCTAAAAATGATTTAAATCATGAAAACTACGATGCTCCGTTTTTACACCTCTAAAATTTCTTAAAAATGCTTCATTTTGATTCAAAATTGATGGAAATCATGAAAACTACGATGCTCCGCGTTTACTTCTTCAAAAACATGATTTTTGACGGTGTGAACACGGAGTATCGTAGTTTCTAGATTGTCTAACGATACTCCGTGTTTACACCTCCAAAATCTCGGAAAATCATGTTTTTTAAAGATGTAAATACGAAGCATCGTTTGAAAATTGATGAATCAACGAAGCTCCACGTTTAAACGATGATTTTTGACGGTGTAAACGCGGAGTGTTGTTTAAAAACCCCCATTTTCCAGACCAATTCGCAATTTTATGTCAAAAAAAGCGATTTTCAATCCGACAAAAACGAAAAATATAAGAAATACGAAAATAATTGATCTAAAATTGCGTCTCGGACAACCATATATATTCCAACATTCCGGAAATTGCGAACATTTATTGATTTTTCACGATTTGAGAATGTTGCACCCGTCAGATGCTCAAAATCTCGACGAATATCCGATTGTTGTGTATGAAAAAGCGACGGAAAAACGATGTGATGCGTGTCATAAGGAAAATTCGGCGTTAGTTTGGGGATTTTCTGGATTTGGCGTGAAATTTGGAGGAGAATGATAGCAATTTTTGGATTTTTTTGAATTCCCTGTGAAATTCTGAGTTTTTAGACACCCATATTCATATGGGTGTGAAGAATTTTTACCTTAAGGTCCCTAAGGTACTTAGGGTCAAACTTGATTTTTGACTAGTTCTGAGTGGAAATTTGAATTTACCAGGAAATTTGGTGAAGTTTTTAGACACCCATACTCATAGGGGTTTGAAGAATTTTTACCTTAAGGTACCTAAGGTACTTAGGGTCAAATTTAATTTTTGACCAGTTTTGAGTTGCATATCGAGTTTAGCAGGAAATTTGGAGTTTTTAGACACCCATAACTTTATGGTTTTAGGGAATGTTTACCTTAAGGTCCTTAATTACCTTAATAATTTTTTCACTTAAAAATAAGGTTCTCGTATATCAAACGATGGGGATTTTTATGCTGAATTCGACTATACTCGAGAAAATTCTTAAAATTTAACCCTAAGGTCACTAAGAGACCTTAGGGACCTTAAAAGTTTAAAATATTGTTAATGTATATCAATCGATTCCAAATTTCACGCTGAATTCAAAGAATTCCGAGAAAAAATGTTGTTTTCCAGATTTGTCGTCGAAAAATCCGAAATTCTCCCCAACACCTTCCAATATTTCTGCGAAGATTGTTTCCGCGAATTCAATTTCACCAACGGCCTCAAAAATCATAATTTCAGAGCGTGGCCTGTTTTTGGGCTCAACAGATTGAGAGAATGAAGCATTTTCATTGATTTTTAGCTGAAAATACCTGAAAATTTGTGTTTTTTACACTAAAATACCTTAATTTTACCCTAATTTACTCTTAAATTTAAGGATTTTTAGCGAGAAGCCATGAATTTCAATGATATTTTGATGGGAGGACCGCCGGAAGAGCGAAAAAAGCTGATTTTGATCAAATATCCGGGAATTGTGAAGAATTTGGATAAAGCACTTAACACCATGGGTGGTCTTCCACAAATTATCAATAATCATCTGAATAATCATGCCATTGAGCTATCACACACTCCACAAAATCCATTTACCAGCAAATTGATGTCGGAACGAAAAAATGAGGATGCGGTGAGTGTTTTGGGCGAAAATTCGGGAAATTTGGAGCATTTTGAGCCCGAAAATGAGATTTTTGAATGGAAATTCGAATTCAGCGTGAAATTTGGAGTTTTTTGACACCCATATTCATATGGTTTTAGGGAATTTTTACCTTAAGGTCCTTAGTGACCTTAACAATTTGTTTTCCTAAAAATAGAGTGTTGTATATCAAACGATAAAGAATCTCATGCCGAATTCAAATTTCGCTATGAAATTCTTCGCATACTCAAATAGTATCTGATATTCACGGATTTTTAGTGAAAATTTTCCGAAAATCCAGATTTTGAGTTGAAATTGATTGAAAACTTGATTTTTACAATCCTGGACCTAATTTTTCGAATTCAGCGTGAAATTTGGAGTTTTTAGACACCCATAACTTTATGGTTTTAGGGAATTTTTACCTTAAGGTCCTTAGTGACCTTAATAGTTTTTGTTACCTGAAAAATATTGTTGTATATCAAACGATAGGGAATTCCATGCTGAATCCGAATTTCAATGAGAAATTCATAAAATTCTGGAAGAAAATCTCAAATTTCCTCAAAATCTATTGCAAACTACCAGATATCAAGGTTTTTGAGTTGGAAACCAGCTTTTCAGAGTCCGGGAACCAGTTTTTCGAATTCAGCGTGAAATTTGGAGTTTTTAGACACCCATATTCGTAGGGTTTTGAGGAATTACCTTAAGGTCCTTATTGACCTTAATAGATTTTTTTCCTAAAAAATAGAGTTTTGTATATCAAACGATGCAGAACTTTATGCTGAATTCGAATTTCACCAAGAAAATTTGATTAAAAATTGAAATCAAAATGAAAATCCCCCTTTCAATGTCTATAATTATCCCCCCATCGCAAAACCTTCAAATTCCGATTTTCGACAATTTTATCCGTCAAATATTCGCCATCATTGAATTCCTCATCAAAAAACCATTGATCTTCAACTTTTACCAAACGATAGTGATAAACAATTGAAGTTCGATTAAGTGTATGTTGTCTCATACTAAATCGAGCTGATTTTTCGCTCCACACAAAATTAAAACACGTTCTTATTGTTATTATGAAATTGGGAATTGTGTTGACGAATTTGAGATGTTCAGCTAGTTCAAGATTTGTTGGTTTGATTGTTCCACCAATTCCATTTATTCTGAAATCTGGTGTGGTTATAGCGAAGCCTTGTAGATATTGCTTCAATCGATATTGCAGAATTCTGGCTAACAATTCTTTACTCTCTAATCTTGGTATCAATTCGGTCAAATATTTTCTCTCCAATTCGATATCCTTTACTCGTTTTTCTGCGAAAATGGGAATTAATGTCAAAAAACTATATTTTTTCCTATTTTTTGACATTTTTTCATTGAAACATGCGGAACAGGCCTGTGCCAGAAATCAAAACCCGGAAAACGGAAATTCGGAAAATTTTTCGTAGTCTGAAATTTCGATTTTCACCCTTAAGTTGGTACTTAAACTTATTTTTATCTACAATTCTTCTATTCACAGGTAATTCAGTAACTATTTGAGACGTTTTACGTTCAAAAAATATGGGGCTATTCATGTATTTTCTCAGCATGTTGAGAAAACAGGAGAAATGCGGAGGAAATACATTTTCTCCGCTTTTTTCGTATTTTCTCAGCCTACCTGAATAGGTTTTCTCCGCTTTTCTCCCGTTTTCTCAGCGTTGAAAAATAACATGAATAGCCCCAATAGTAAATTTGAAAAATTGAAAAAAAATTCCAAAAATTTCATTTTTTCTCTCATAAACTGAGAAAATTTCCTAAAATTTAGGCAAAATTGTAAATATTACTAGTAAAGATCATTTTTCCGGATTTTCCGAGCACATTTTCCGGAAAATCGGAAAATTGATTTTTCCGTGAAAAAACCGGAAAATCCGGAAATTCGGAAAATTCGGAAAATTTTCCGGCACAGGCCTGATGTGGAAAAAATGTAAAAAAAATATAGTTTTATTTTTTTTTCGACTTGAATTACCTGCAAGAATCAACCAATTGTCATCTTGATTCAAGTCAACTATAGTGTAGTGCATAATAATTGCTGAATAATAACTAGCCACTCGAAATTCTACAATTTTCGAATTTTTCTCTACGGTGATATTGATTCCATAAATATGTCGTGGTTCCAACAATACTTTCATTGTTCTCGCATGTTCCCATCGATTTTCCACGGAAATATTCACGGCATTTTGATCGATTCCTGATGTTGTGAAATTGGATGCTAATATAGTTGAGGCATCATTGTTTTTCGTCAAATTCATGTATTTATCCAGCACTTTTGTTGCGATAATATGATAGTTTTTGAGGGGAAATATAGGATTTTGAAATGAGTATAAGAGAAGAACTAGAAACAACATTTTTTTTTGACCGATGAAAAATATGTGATGTGAATGTTGGAGAAGAGAAACATTGTGTCTAGACATGATTAATTTTGAGAATTTTTGCCCTAATATTGATTTTCGCTGACTTTGAGCATGAAAATCGAATTCAGCGTGAAATTTGGAGTTTTTAGACACCCATATTTATAGGGTTTCATAGGAATTTTTTCTTAAGGTACTTAAGGACCTTAACAATTTTTTCACTTAAAAATATCGTTCTCGTATATCAAACGATAGGGAATTTCATGCTGAATCCGAATTTCAACGAAAAATTCATAGAATTCATGAAGAAAATCTCAAATTTCCTCAAAATCTATTGCAAACTACCAGATATCAAGGGTTTTGAGTTGAAAACTTGATTTTCACAATCCTGGACCTAGTTTTTTGAATTTAGCGTGAAATTTGGAGTTTTTAGACACCCATATTTATAGGGTTTCATAGGAATTTTTCCTTGAGGTCCTTAGAGACCTTAATAATTTTTTCTCTTAAAAATAAGGTTCTCGTATATCAAACGATAGGGAATTCCATGCTGAGTTCGAATTTCAACGAGAAATTCATAAAATTCCTGAAGAAAATCTCAAATTTCCTCGAAATCTATTGCAAACTACCAGATATCAAGGTTTTTGAGGTGAAAACTTGATTTTTACAATCCTGAACCTAGTTTTTTGAATTCAGCGTGAAATTTGGAGTTTTTAGACACCCATATTCTCATGGTTTTTGGGAATTTCCCTTAAGGTACTTAAGGACCTTAATAATTTTTGTTACCTGAAAAATATGATGTTGTATATGAAACGATAGGGAATTCCATGCTGAATCCGAATCCACCACAGTAAATCCCTAATTTTTGCCCAAATTTTCCAGGTCTCATCTGGAACTCTCCATCTCGTGATGAAAGTTCGACGAAAGAAGAAAGATCCGAAAATAATGAGCACAAAAATCATTGGAATGGTCAACACAATCTACACTTTTGACATGATGTGCGATTTTCAATATTTACCCATCAAAAAACGCATTCATACAACCAATTTTGATGATATGATGTCGAATTTGATACCAACCGATATGGCGTCAGCGTTGAGTTGGTGAGTTTTTTGAGAGGTGAATTTGGAATCAGCGTGGAATTTGCGACAGAATGATACCCATTTTTATAAGGTTTTCGGGGATTTTTACCCTAAGGTACTTAAGGTACTTAAGGTTTTGGTGGATTTTTTGAAGTTTTAAAGTATTATTTTTTGATTCAGCCTGGAATTTGGGACAGAATGATACCCATTTTTATAAGGTTTTCGGGGATTTTTACCTTAAGCTTCTTAAGGTCCTTAAGGCACTTAGGGTCAATTTAGAACTGTTTAGCTCGAAAATAAGCCTAGATTTCACGATTTTCGAGTCCGGAGTTTTAAGACACCCATATTTGTGTTTTTTAATGAATTTTTACCTTAAGGACCTTAAAGACCTTAGGGACGTTAATAATTTTTTAAACCTAAAATATCGAGTATTGTATATCAAACAGTAGGGAATTCGATGCTGATCAAGATTCCATCAGAAAAATTTAACGCTTAAGGTCCTTAAGGTCCCTAAGGTCATTTTTTCCCGAAACATAGTGTTGTATATCAATCGATAGAGAATTTCACGCATTTTTGTTTGCAGGTGGACTCGAAAAGACATTGCACCCACCTCACTCTTCCTCCCGCCATATCAATTCAGTCGATATCTGACGCCAAGCACCAAAATATTGGCGAGAGAAACCGATTTCAGTATGGAGAAGACGAAACGGGTCAATAAATTGGGACATGGACAAAGTTAGTGGGGGATTTTCAGCCTGAAAATTTCAGATTTTACCGATTTTCAGATCTTCGAATCGAAAGAAAAGCGCTGTCGCTGACTGTACAAGCCGGTGATGAATTTCCTAAAGCGCCGAGTGAAGAAGCTATTGAGGATGCTGATTTTAGGTGAGTTTTTTGAAATTTTCTGATGAAAAATGACCTAAAATTCGAATTTTTCATGATTTTTTCCACTAAAAATCACCTTTTCTCGATAATTCTAATTAAAATTGAGCTAAAATTCAAAAATGTTTTGCATATTTTTCCGAATTTTCACGTCATAACTCAATTTTTGACAAAAATGCCCAAATTTTCACTAAAAATCTTCAATTTTTCTGATTTTTCCCCCAAAATCTCGAATTTTTTGCAATTTTCAGATGCAAAAACGAAGAACCCCACCGCCTAATCTCAGAATTATTCAAAGAACGTCCAATGTGGACTCGAGTTGCAATAAGTTATAGAACTGGTTTAGATGAATCAATGCTCAAAGGCCTGTTGCAAAAATATGCGTTTTATATTCAAAGTGGACCTTGGGGAAGATTATGGTGTAAATTTGGATATGATCCAAGAGAACATCGAGAATCTGGACAATTTCAGACACTTATGGTGTCTTTTAGGTGAGATTTTTGGATTCAGCGTGAAATTTGGGGAATTTTGATACCCATATTCATAGGGTTTTGGGAAATTTTTACCTTAAGGTTCTTAAGGACCTTAACAAATTTTCTAAAGTTTTTAATATCAAAACACTTAAAATTAAGCATATCGAATTCAGCGGGAAATTTGGAGATTTTTGATACCCATATTCATAGGGTTTTGAGAAAATTTTTACCTTAAGGTTCTTAACGACCTTAAAAAATGTTCTAATTTTTTTATATCAAAACAGTTAAAATTAAGCGCAGATTTTGCGATGATCGAATTCAGCGTGAAATTTGGAGATTTTTGATACCTATATTCATAGGGTTTTGAGAAATTTTTACCTTAAGGTTCTTAACGACCTTAAAAAATTTTCTAATGTTTTTTATATCAAAACACTAAGCATAGATTTTGCGATGATCGAATTAAGCGTGAAATTTGAAGATTTTTGATACCCTTAAGATTTTGGGAAATTTTTACCTTAATGTCTTTAACGACCTTAGGTAACTTAAAAATTTTAAGTCAAAAAATATTGGTGTTGTATATCAAACGATAGGTATTTTTGTGCTGATAACGAATTCTCTGTTGAAAATCTCTAAATTTTTAAAATTAAGGACCTTAAGGTCATTTTAACGGAAGTAATGGGGAAAATCCTGTTTTTCATTATAAATTCACATATTTTTTAACATGAAAAATAATAACAATTAATTTGAAATTCTGCACTTTTATGGGAAAATCTGAAATTTTCAGACAAAACGGACGAATTCCGGAGAAACAACGGCTAAAAGTGTCTGCCGATCGAAGTCAGGCGCAAACAATTCCAAATATTCTGACAGAAGTTGAAGAAGGTCCCGTGAAATATGTCTATGAGGCTGGAAAATTGCCAAAAGTTCGACAAATGTGGTATTGTATTGTTGATGTGCATATGGAAGAGGCTAGACAACTTTATAATTCGAGTGTGGGTTTTTGGGAGGAGATTAAGCTAAAATGCGAATTCAGCGTGAAATTTGGAGCTTTTTGATACCCATATTGATATGTTTTGGAGGAATTTTTACCTTAAGGCCCTTAAGGGCCTTAAAAATTACTTTATCTAAAATATAGTGTGTTATATATCAAACGATGCAGAATTTCATGCTGATCATGAAAATCTTAATTAAAATCGATGAAGCACCAGATTTACTTCAGAAACACCAAAAAACCTAGAAAAATTGATCTCAAATTCAAAAATTTCAGTTTTCCGGTCTAAATTAAGCCTAGATTTGAGAAAATTCGAATTCAGCGTGAAATTTGGAGCTTTTTGATACCCATATTGATATGTTTTGGGGGAATTTTTACCTTAAGGCCCTTAAGGGCCTTAAAAAATTACTTTATCTAAAATATAGTGTGTTATATATCAAACGATGCAGAATTCCATGCTGAACACGAATATTTCACTTAAAATTCTGAAAAATTGAAATTTTCAGAGCAATTACGAGCCGACAAGTGTTGCATTAAGTGGATGGGTCTCGCCGGTCAGTTTTTTGCTGGAATTTTCCCTAGAAAATTTTTGTTTTGCAGGATGTTGTGAATAAGATTCGAGATATTGTCAAAAATGATGTGAATCGGACTTCGAATGAATTGGAAACTATATTGAATCACTCGATTCCAGATGAAGATTTTTGACTGAAATTTTCAGAAAATTTTGTTATTGTTATCGTATTTTTTGTGAGTTAATTGTTGAAATAAAAGTGTGCAAAACTTCATTTTTTTAATTATCGAAAAACGTTTTTTAATTAATTAATAACGCACGAAAAAATTGACCAATTTAGTGCGTTTTGGTCCCGAGGAGCAGTCTTCGTATAATAATTGACAATCGCGAGACGATGATACACTTTGTTCTGCAAAATTATGGAATTTGGCTGGAAATTGTGGATTTTCAGCGTGATTTTTAGACTCAGCAGGGAATTTGGAGCATTTTGAGTGTACTTAGAGAAATTTTTGAAAAAAAAATTTGCTTAGGGGGGTCCTTTAAGGAAAAAATAAAAATTTCGGCTCATTTTGCTGGAAATTTCACGGGGAATCTGGAAAACCTAATTTCACTTTTTGAAAGTTGCTGTAACTCCAGAAAAATGCTGAAAATTGCAGCATGACGGGGTCCTTTAAGACGAAAAATCTAAATTTTCAGAATCCTATGAATATGGGGCTCATTTTGCTGGAAATTTCACGGGGGATCTGAAAAACTCAATTTCACTTTTCGAAAGTTGCTGTAACTCCAGAAAAATGCTGAAAATTGCAGCATGACGGGGTCCTTTAAGACGAAAAATCTAAATTTTCAGAATCCTATGAATATGGGGCTCATTTTGCTGGAAATTTCACGGGGGATCTGAAAAACTCAATTTCACTTTTCGAAAGTTGCTGTAACTCCAGAAAAATGCTGAAAATTCCAGCATGAGGGGGTCCTTTAACGAAAAAATAAAATTTTCAGAAACCTATGAATATGGGGCTCATTTTGCTGGAATTTCCATAGAGATTACGAAAATCTAAGTGAAATTGGCTGAAATTTCAGAATTTTGCAAAAACTATCGCCTTATGCATTTTCCAGAGAACAAAAAAAAATTAATTTCGTCTCCCCCAAAAAATTTTTCGCAACACATTTAATACTCCAATTTTTTCTAGCCATGACCAATGTAATTTGATCAACGAGGGAAAATTTAATTTTTTTTTTCGAAATTTTTTTCGCCTGACATCAGAAATTATATATTTTCGCAGGGAAAACTGGAAAACTACAAAAATTCGTCATTTTACCTAATTTTTCCAAATGTTTTTGTACGAAAATAAAAAATAAAAAAAATAGATTTTCTTGGGATAATCCCAAAGTTCTTTAAACTTTGCGCGTTAAAAAAATACGCCCAAAAAAATAGAAATCTTCTTGGATTTCACTCAAATATGTACACATGTTTTTGGCTGGGCTTATGGACTACAAAGATATATAATTACACATTTTTTTCGGTCTGCGCGGGGGTTTTTTTTAGAATAATAAATAATACTGATGTTAGTTAGTGACCAGCAAAATAAATAGATATTTAATTTCAGGAAGCTTTATATTCGAAAATTTCATATTTTCAGCTTTTTCCCGGGCTCCTAGCCAGTTTCCAGGGTTCTAACTAGATTTTTCAGATTCCCCGTAAAATTTCCAGCAAAATGAGCCCCATATTCATAGGCTTCTGAAAATTTTGATTTTTCGTCTTAAAGGACCCCCTCATGCTGGAATTTTCAGCATTTTTCTGGAGTTACAGCAACTTTCAAAAAGTGAGATTAGGTTTTCCAGATTCCCCGTAAAATTTCCAGCAAAATGAGCCCCATATTCATAGGTTTCTGAAAATTTTGGTTTTTCATCTTAAAGGACCCCCTCATGCTGGAATTTTCAGCATTTTTCTGGAGTTACAGCAATTTTCAAAAAGTGAAACTAGGTTTTCCAGATTCCCCGTGAAAATTGGAGCAAAATGAGCCCCATATTCATAGGTTTCCGAAAATTTTGGTTTTTCGTCTTAAAGGACCCCCTCATGCTGGAATTTTCAGCGTTTTTCTGGAGTTACAGCAACTTTCAAAAGGTGAAATTAGGTTTTTCAGATTCCCCGTGAAAATTGGAGCAAAATGAGCCCCATATTCATAGGTTTCTGAAAATTTTGATTTTTCGTCTTAAAGGACCCTCTCATGCTGGAATTTTCAGCATTTTTCTGGAGTTACAGCAATTTTCAAAAAGTGAGATTAGGTTTTCCAGATTCCCCGTGAAATTTGGAGCAAAATGAGCCCCATATTCAAAATTTTCAGATTTTTCGTCTTAAAGGACCCCCCAGGGCTCCAAAAATTTTTTTTTCAAATTTTGCACAAAAACCACTCAAAATGCTCCAAATTCCGTGCTGATTCTGAAAATCTGGCTGAAAATCGCACTCACCCCTATGTTTGGCCATCATTTGTTGAAAAAGTTCGGCAAACTTATTCTCGCCCTCCTCATTTTCACCCACATTGCCGCCTTCGTCACCAAAATTTCCTGAAAAATTGTGCCTTGGGGAAATGCCGTGTGCCTACGCAAAATGTTTGAAAAAATTTGAAAAAAAATTTTTTTTTCTGAAAAATAGACCCACCTTTCACCAAAACCACCATAAAAAATCCAAAAATCAGCCAAATTTTGTGCATTTTTTTCAATCGCAAAAAAAACTGAAAAAGAAAAATGAGCTAGAAAAGAGCAACAAAAAAAGTGGGCGGAGCTTGAGCCAAAATGGGCGGAGCTTCAGCGAAAAATTTGAAAAAAAACTACAGTAACCCGTAAATCATTTATTTTGTCTCAGGGTTCATGGAATAAATGATACTAAAATTTCGAATTTTTGGCGCGAAATTCAAAAAATCTATGCGCTTGGATGCTCCAATTTCGATTTTTGAGCCATCAATTTTTTGTGGACCGGATCTTCGATGATGTGAAGATAGTTGTGATTGACGAATCGGGCCAACTGTAAAAAATATCGATTTTTAGCTGAAAATTTGAGATTTGCAAGGAAATTTGAGATTTTTTGATACCAAATAAGCCCAAAATCAAATCACATCATAATTTTTTCGAAATTAATTAGGGCTTTTGCTGAAATTATAGCCTAAAGTACTAATTTTCAGCTGTTTTCAGAGAACAGCTGAAATAATGCGCTTTTTGTTGAAAAAATGAGTCATTTTTGAGCAAAATCAGTCCAATCTGTCAGGTTAAGCAACGTTGAGTCGAGTTAGTCGCAAGTTCGAACCCCACCCGGAACTTTTTTGACCTTCGGAAGATCGGAAATATCGATTTTTGTAGATTTTCTGAAGCCCAAAATTCAAGAAAACTACAATGCTCCGTGTTTACACCTCTAATGAAAATCATGCATTTTTGGTGGTGTAAACACGGAGTATCGTTGATTTTTAGCTCAAAATGATGTTTGGAAGACCGAAAAAGTTCCAGATGGGGTTCGAACTTGCGACTAACCCGAGTCAACATTGCTTAACCTGCCAGATCGGTCAAAAATCCTCGTTTTTGGCTCATTTTAGCTCAAAATTTGTGATTTTTCGAGCTCCATTCGATTTTTTGGCTCACCTGTGTAGATTGTGCAGTACAATTGCTCAAATGGCACGCAAAAAGTAGCAAATTTCTTGGGTTAACATGCCAGGCGAAACGCATAAAAATGGCCGAATAGAACATGAGAGCAGTTGTCATTGGACCACTAATCATATCCGGATTTTTCTGAAAATTTGAATTTGGCGCGAAAATGAGCACTTTTTGTTTTTTGTATTTTCTTTTTGGGTACAAATTTTTCGCGCCAAAAATAGCATTTTTTTCAAAAAATTTCCAATTAAAAATGTGTGGAATTGACAGGAAAAATTGAAATTTGTGAAAAAAAAATGGAAAAAAAAAGTTTTTTGGAGCAAAATTTTAAAAATTGAAAAAAATCGAGATTTTTGAAGGTTCTGGAGTGATTTCTAATGAAAATTGACCTTTTCAGAAGTTTTTGCTGAAATTTTTGATGAAAATAAGCTTCGGAAACTAAAAATCACAAATTTTGAGCTAAAATGAGCCAAAAACGAGAATTTTAGACCGATCTGGCAGGTTAAGCAATGTTGACTCGGGTTAGTCGCAAGTTCGAACCCCACCCGAACTTTTTTTTTCTGAAAATTGAATTCCAAGGTCAATTTTCATCAGAAATCCCTCCAAAACCTTCAAAATTCTCGATTTCTCATCATTTTTGCCTCGAAAAAACTAATTTCTCACCTTCAAATCACCAATAGCAGCCAGTGGCAATCCCCAATTGGCAACAGGTCCCCAAAAATGTGTGGACATGAAATAGGAACGCCATTCGGCTGCCGAATATTGTTTGAAGTAGCCAGTTACACGACGAATTGCTAGTGACATGTGTGTTCCTTTAAAAATGAGGGTACGGTAGATCGAGAAAAAACCGATTGAAATGAGCAATTCTGAAGGTATGTTCCTTTAAAAAACAACTACAGTAATCTTTTAAAATTTTTATGCTACAGTAACCAAAAAACTGCTTAAATTCGATTTTTCAGGTTAAAAATTCAGATTTCTAGATATGTTCCTTTAAGACATCTACAGTAATCCAGAAAATGGATACTGTAGATCAGAAAATTCCAGAAAATCAATACAAATACAGTAATCCATCTATAGTAGAAAAAATGGTATGTTCCTTTAAAAATGAGTACGGTAGATCAAAAATGTGCAGAAAATCGATTGAAATGAGACATTTTGAAGGTATGTTCCTTTAAAAAAACACCTACAGTAATCTTGTAAAATTTCAGTTTTCTAGATATGTTCCTTTAAGATATCTACAGTAATCCAGAAAATACCAGAAAATCAATTCAAATACAGTAATCCATCTACAGTACCCAAAAAAAACCCGGGAAATCGATTTTTCAAGGTATGTTCCTTTAAAAATCGAAAAATGGCGAAAAAAATCGATTAAAAATAAGAAATTCTGAAGGTATGTTCCTTTAAAAAACAACTACAGTAACCCCGTCCGAAAAACTACAGTAATCTTGTAAAATCTCAAGCCACAGTAATCCAACAACTACAGTAACCAAAAAACTGCATGAATTCGATTTTTCAGGTTAAAAATTCAGATTTCTAGATATGTTCCTTTAAGACATCTACAGTAATCCAGAAAATGGATACTGTAGATCAGAAAATTCCAGGAAATCAATACAAATACAGTAATCCATCTATAGTAGAAAAAATGGTATGTGTTCCTTTAAAAATGAGAGTACGGTAGATCGAAAAATGGCGAAAAAAATGAGAAATTCTGAAGTTATGTTCCTTTAAAAAACAACTACAGTAATCTTGTAAAATTTCAGACTTTAAGATATCTACAGTAATCCAGAAAATTCCAGAAAATCAATAAAAATACAGTAATCCATCTACAGTACCCAAAAACCCCGGAAAATCGATTTTTCATGCTAAAAATTCCAGATTTTTTGAATTCCTAGCTGAAAAATGATGAAAATCAATAATTTTTCACTCATGTTCCTTTAAATTCCCCTACAGTACCCCGAAAAATTTTGAAAATTTCACTAAAAATCACCGAAAAATGAAAGGAAAGCAGTTGTTTTTGAAGTGTTTCGCGAAAAAAAAATTTTTTGAGAGAAAAATAGAGAAAATCTATGAGAGACGCAGAGAAAAAAGGGTTTCACAGAGGGCAAAAAAATTGTTAGAGAAAAAAAAGAAGACAAATATTTGAACCCAGAGGATTTTAAGCCATTTTTAAGCTCAAAATCTGGAAAATTGTCCAATCTGGCAGGTTAAGCAACGTTGAGTCGAGTTAGTCGCAAGTTCGAACCCCACCCGGAACTTTTTTGACCTTCGGAAGATCGGAAATATCGATTTTTCTAGATTTCAGATCTTCTGAAGCCCAAAAATCAAGAAAACTACAATGCTCCGTGTTTACACCTCTAATTTTGATGAAAATGCATTTTTGGTGGTGTAAACACGGAGTATCGTTGATTTTTAGCTCAAAATGACCTTTGGAAGACCGAAAAAGTTCCGGATGGGGTTCGAACTTGCGACTAACCCGAGTCAACATTGCTTAACTTGCCAGATCGGTCAAAAATCCTCGTTTTTGGCTCATTTTACATCAAAATTTGTGATTTTTCGAGCTCCAGAGCTCAAAAATGGCTGAAAATACAAAAAAAGCACAAAAAATATATTCCAAGGTTCAAAAACCTTTCAAAAATCAGAAAAACTTCAAAAAAATCTCAAAAATCTTCATTTTTTCCTCCCAAGAATCCTCACTTTCGCTCGAATTTCTCGACGATTTTTTCACTTTTTTCGACTTTTTTTCCTTCTTCTTTTTGGATTTCTTCGATTTTTTCGGTTTTTTTCGATTTTTCAAATCGGCTTCCAAATATTTCAGCGCTGAAAATGCTGAAATTTTGGGAATTTCTGGCAAATTTGCGGGAATTTCTGGACCATATTGTTGATTTGAAGAAGAAGATGTTGAAGGCTTCGATGAGGACTGCAAAAATCGGGATTTTTGAGCAAAAATGAGCTCGGGAGCTTGAAAAATTCGTAAATTTCAGAAAATTTAGACTAAAAACTTCAAATTTTCGCGCAAAAACCAAAAAATCATGCGATTTTCGATTTTCAAAAAAAAAATCAACAAAATTACAATTCTTGTTATCAACCAAACAAGAAAAATGGTTCCATTGATCATTTTTTTCGGAGAGAAAAATGACCGAAAAAAAATAATCACATGAGAAAATGAGAGAACTGTTATCTTTGGTTCAATAAAACTTGAAAAAATCGGAAAATCATCAAAAATTCGAGAAAATTGATGAAAACTCGAAAATTTCTTGAAAAATCCGATTTTTCAACTCAAAAATCACATTTTTTTGAGCACGAGACTTGGAAAAAATGCACTTCTCAAAATTTGAGAGAAAAAAAAGAAGATAGATATTTTTTTCTGGTCAAAAATCAATATTTTCACGATTTTCAAGCTCCTGATCTCATTTTTGCTCAAAAATTTCAGCATTTTCATAAAATTTTAGGTCTAGAACCATTTTCAAGCAAAAATACAACACTCCGCGTTTACACCTCATTTTTCAGGCGGGAAACTCAAAATTTCAAATTTTTTTAGCAGTGTAAACGCGGAGTATCGTTGTTTTTCATGAATTTTGGCTCCAGGGCTCATTTTCAGTCAAATTTCCAGATTTTTGGCTCAAAATTCATCATTTTTCAGCATTGCTCATGTTAAACCTTCCAAAAATCTCACCAAAATCTGTATCTCATCCTCCTCGCTATCTGTGCTCTCTCGTCTCTCCCTTCTTTCTCGTCTCTTCCCATCCTTCTCCTCTACGTCTCTACCCTTCTCAATCTCCTTCTCTCTACGTCTCATCTCCTCTCGTCGTCTCGCCTCTCTGCGTCTCTCCCTTTCCTCTTCTTTTTCCGAATCTGACGAACTTTCTTCCGAATCCGACGAATTTCCACCGAAAATTGCGTCGAAAAATGATTTTGGCGCTTTTTCTGGTGGATTTTCAGCCAAATTTTCAGCATCAGAATCTCGAGAATCTTCAAAATTTTCAGATTTTTCCGGATTTTCAGCCAAATTTTCAGTCGGAATTGTTGGTTCTTGTGGAATTCGAGACGATTTTTGTTGTTGGCGAGATCTGAAGAAAATGAATTAGAAAAACAACGACACTCCGCATTTACACCCCCTCGGCGGGGAATTCAAATTTTTGAATATTATTATTCAAGTGTAAACGCGCGGAGCATCGTTGTTTTTCGTCGAAAATGGGAAAACTACAACACTCCGCATTTACACCCCATAATTTTCGGCGGGGAATTCAAATTTTTGATTATTTTTCGCTCCTGGGGTTAAAATAGGCAATTTTCAATGAATTCAGGGTCAAAAAATGTGATTTTTTGCTGAAATTTTCAGATTACCTTTGCTCCAATTCATTAGCCGTATTCGGCATTCCCAATCCTCCGAAAACATCAAAATCTCTCATTGCAGATTTCGCACAACTTCCAGAAGTCTTCTTAAAAAGTGCAGGAACTCCCGAAATTCCTTCAGAATCTGGATATGGATTGGGAACATTGAATCGTTTGGCCAAAATCGAATCCGGATACCAATCGAATTTTTGCCGCGTTTTTTCGCCAAACATCTCCATTTTTACAGCCGCCAACTTGTCTTCGTCTTTTTGACCAGTCTGAAAATCAGAAAAAATAAAAATTTGATGGTGTAAACGCGGAGTATCGTTGGAATATTCGAATTTATAATCAAAAACTATATGGTGTAAAAGCGGAACATCGTTTGAAATTCAACGTTTCGGAAAACTACGACGCTCCGCTTTAACACCAGGTATTAATGATAGAAAATTTGAAATTTCGTGGAGAATTCGCCGAAATTGACTTCGTAAACACGGAGCATCGTTTGAAAATAGATTTTTTAGAAAACTACGACACTCCACATTTACACCCCAATTTTGTAAGCGGGAAATTCAAATTTTTGAATATTTTCCAAGCCCTGGGGTTAAAATAGTCCATTTTTATGATTTCTGGTGGTGTAAACGCGGAGCATCGTTGTTTTTCCAATTTTTATCGTTCTAAATAGGAAAACTACGATAATCCACATTTACACCTCAATTTCTGTGCGGGAAATTCAAATTTGTGAATATTTTCAAGGTCCTGGGGGCAAAATAGACCGTTTTGCGCGGTGTAAACGCGGAGCATCGTTGTTTTTCAATTTTTATCGTTCTAAATAGGAAAACTACGACACTCCACATTTACACCTCAATTTTTAGGCGGAAATTCAAAATTTTCAGATTTCAACAATTTCTAGCTCATTTTTCCGCAAATTTCGCTCACCTTCAGCTCTCCACCCTTTTCCTTCACAAATTTATTTTGCAAAATCTCAAAAATCGGCGCCGCAATTGCCATTTTCACCAGCGGAACTGCTCGATTCCGCATTTCCGGCAACATTTTCCGCTCTTCCGCCGTCAATCTCTCCTCGAATTCTTTTTTTTCCGTTTCCCATTCCCAAATCGATAAATCAGTGGGTTGCGGGAAATTCAAACCTCTTCTCAGATATTGGAGGAATTCTTTGAATCGCTGTTGTTTTTGAGGTTCGGAAGGGAATTCGATGCGATTTCGAAGTTTTCGATCATTTTCCTCGTCGATTTCACCGCCTGAAATCTCGATTTTTGACGGAAAATTCGAGAAAATCTCGATTCTGGATCAATTTTCGATGAAAAACCCGAATTTCCCTACCTCTTTCCTGTTTTCCCTCATTTTCCAGCTCTTTTTCAGCTTTCAAATCCCATCTGCTCCGTCTTTCCAGCCTTTTTCGATCTTTTGACGGGATCAATTCCATCACTGATATTCGATCTTCGCCCAAAAATCTGGAAAAATTCGGATTTTTCGGTAAACAATTTCATATGTGAAAATAATTATGAAAGTGTAAAAGCGGAGTGTCGTTTGAATTTCAGACTACGACACTCCGCATTTACACCTACTTAATTTTCGAACTCAAATTATTATTGAAAAATGAAATTTAAGGACAAAAAATGGGAAAACAACGATACTCCGCGTTTACACCAGTATTTTTGAGGCGGGAAATCTTGAAAATTCAAATTTTCATGGTTTTTGGAGTGAAAAATGCTGAATTTCACGATTTTCGGCCCAAAAATCTGGAAAAATTGAGATTTTTGGGTCAAAAATCTCCGTAAAAGCGGAGTGTCGTTTGAATTTCACCTTTACAATCGCGAAAATCATTTAAAAATCGTATTTTCACGAAAACAACGATACTCCGCGTTTACACCAGTATTTTTGAGGCGGGAAATCGCGAAAATTCAAATTTTAGGACGAAAAATTGGGGAAAACAACGATACTCCGCGTTTACACCAGTATTTTTGAGGCGGGAAATCTTGAAAATTCAAATTTTCATGGTTTTTGGAGTGAAAAATGCTGAATTTCACGATTTTCGGCCCAAAACTCTGGAAAAATTGGGATTTTTGGGTCAAAAATCTTCGTAAAAGCGGAGTGTCGTTTGAATTTCACCTTTACAATCGCGAAAATCATTTAAAAATCGTATTTTCACGAAAACAACGATACTCCGCGTTTACACCAGTATTTTTGAGGCGGGAAATCGTGAAAATTCAAATTTTAGGACGAAAAATTGGGGAAAACAACGATACTCCGCGTTTACACCAGTATTTTTGAGGCGGGAAATCTTGAAAATTCAAATTTTCATGGTTTTTGGAGTGAAAAATGCTGAATTTCACGATTTTCGGCCCAAAACTCTGGAAAAATTAGGATTTTTGGGTCAAAAATCTTCGTAAAAGCGGAGTGTCGTTTGAATTTCACCTTTACAACCGCGAAAATCATTTAAAAATCGTATTTTCGCGAAAACAACGATACTCCGCGTTTAAACCAGTATTTTTGAGGCGGGAAATCGTGAAAATTCAAATTTTCACGATTTTCGGCCCAAACTCACGTGGCTCTTTGCATTGGTGTCATTTCTCCAAGCTCTTCTCTCATTCCACGTGGCAAATGTTTCAGATCCATCGAAACGGGTCGATGTTCGGCGCGAAAATTGGGCGGAAGTCTCGGCGGGCCGTAGAACTTTCGCGAATTCAATTTTTTCGGCTGCAATTCGAATGCGGTATCGATTTTTGGCAAATTTCCCGAAATTTCCAGATTTGACGATGATGGATCGAGTGAATAATCGAATTGCGATAGGTCATAGTTGGAATATATATTATCGTCGTCTTCTTCAAAAACACCAACTCCAAAAGCCTGGCCACGGATGCTTTTTTTGGATTTCGGATCGGATTTTAGGGCCGAGTAGGCTCGACCAAACTTCTCATCGAGCACCGAAGTTTGGGCTGAAAATTTGGAATTTTTTCAGTCTAGAATTGAATTTCTAGCTTAAAATGTACATTTTAAGCCAGATTTTTATGAATTTCAGGTCCTCACCCAATCCCTGATATCCCAATCCATGCTGCCCGGAAATCGTCACCAATTCCTTCACCAAAACATCTTCAGTGGAAAATTCGTGCGTCGGCGCCACTTTTTCCGCCTGTTTTCGATCGAAATCATCGGCAATTCGAGTGTTTTTCGATTTCACATTCGACAATCCGATTCCTTTTCCCTGTCGCCAACCCATTTGACGAAGCATTCGAATTCCGATCGAATCACTGCAAAAATCGGATTTTTCGTGGGATTTGGGGGGTTTTTACGTATTTCTTTTTTTTGTGAAAATCTAGATTTTTCGAATAAAAAACACAAAATTCAAATGAAAAACAAATTTATTGACTTTGCAAATCAGTATCTTTAAAATTGTCTGCAGTCGACAAATTATCATAAAGTTTGATTGATCCAGTTGACGTAAGCGACAATTTTGATCCTGAAATTATTAATTACAAGATTTTTGATGGAAAATTATCGGAAAACGGGATTTTTCACTGAAGGACTATGATTTTCGGTCAAAACTTTGCCTAGAATCTGTTTTTGATGAAATATAGCCAGAAATTGATGATTTTCGCTCAAAAATCGTTCAGATCTTCAAATTTCATAGATTTTCACATAAATTTATGAAAAAACTCATGATTTTGTACGCAAATCAAGTCCAAAATCATGCAAAAACTCACTTTTTCGTTCAAACCTCGATCCCGATTTCGGTTTCGATTTCGGTTTCATAAAAACCGGCCTAGGTTTGCTCGATAAAATTTTTAGAGGTTTCTTCTTCTTTCTCGAATCGCGAATACAACAAAAACTTCCAATAATTATAATAAATACGATAAAAAGCAAGAAAACACCCAATAAAATCGAGCAAATCATTAGATCATACTTGCGATCAATCAAAAACATCGGAGGTTTGAATTTCGCTTTTTCCTTCAAATTTCCAACTCTAATTCCACCTTCAATCTTTCCCGCCAAAATCGAATTCCTAAATCCATTTCGAAAACAAATCACTTGAGCAATTAGATCCTTATTAAAATCATAAACAATAAGTTTGCTCGAATTCTCCAACTGCGCGTCTAAAATCTCGATTATTTTCGCATACAGTACATCATCTTCAACACACGTCATTTTACAATAAATCACAAGTTGTGAATTTTTGATTTGCAATGCAATACTTCCCAATTTTTCCACTTCAAAATAATCAATGTTTCCACTATGAGATGGTACAGCTGGATCCGAAGTTATATCATCACATGTATTATCGATCTGAAAGTGGTATTTTCAGCAACGCCACGTGGCAACTATGGTTTTTTTGTTAAATTTTCTTATCAGCAACCTTTTTGCCACGTGAAATCGATTATAAGTCATATTTTCTCAATTTTTTTTCGAATTTTCGCCACGTGGAATCAAAAAATTCCTATTTTTCATTATTTTTTGATCAGAAAAAAACCTAACCTCGAATACTCGATAACAATAAACATCCGATTCAAAAGGATTACATCGATCTAATTTCCCCTGACTTATAGGCCCATAATATTCAATCAATTCGGCTGGAAAATCTATTCTAAAACTCGCCAATTCCTCCAACAATTTTCCAGACACTTCCAGATTTGCGGTGGAATTTCCAGCCCTTCTCATCAAATAAATCGCCTCGATGAAATAATCGAAAGAAGTGCATAGTGAATTGTGGATGTGGCAAATACAAAACATCTCATTTTTCCGAATATCACAAGTGTATGGGTGGGTTTTGAACGATTTTTCATGCTGAAAATCGAGTTTTATCAAAAAATAGGGGAGTTTTTCGGGTTACTTTGGGAATTTCCTCGGGGCTCATTTGAAATGTTTCACTTTTGAGCATAAATATCGATTTGTTGGTGTAGAACACAGAAATTCGAAGATGTGTATGTTCTGCAAGATGGAGAATGCTGATTTTCTGGTTTTAGAGTCAGAATACATCATTTTCGCTCAAAAATGATGTATTCTAGACAAAAAAACTCGAAATTTCACATTTACTCACGTAAACCCGGATCTCCCGATAAACTTTGACCAGTTTGACTATTAAAAACCGAAGGATACGGTATAACTCTATTTCCAGTATATCGATAACTTCTCAAATCATTCACCACTTTTCTCATAACCGCTTTTCCACCATAACACTTCCGCCAATATCTCAAATCATCCGATCTAGTTAACCATCCAACTTTATCCATCCATGGAAATCCGTCAACATCGCTAAACCTGCTGAAAAGTTCCGTAACGAATTTTTCGTCAAAAATCTCGTTCTTGTAGGGTTGAAGATATTCTCGAAGGTAACATCTGATTCGAGATTTGGAATCATGCGGATCCACGTGGTAGAAGCATTGAAGCCCGCCAGTTCGATCAATCTGAAAGGTAAACGATGCTCCGCAATTACGCAGGGTAGGCTCACCTCCTCCTTCTCAATCTCACTAATCACACTAGCTTTCGCCACAGTTCCACTAATAATCATGCATTCCACAACTTCCAACACCAAATAGCAATCCTGGAAATTCAATTTGCGAATTTCAAAAAAAAAAAAACTCACATCCGGGTATTGACACTGATTTTGAATTGGAAATGCCGCGATTTTCGGGGCGGAGAAAAAATAAAATATGAAAATTATTCGAAATATGTTCATTTTTTGATTCATTGATAGATAAATAATAAGAAATGAGAGGGAAAACGTGGAAAAATTGAAATTTTCAAAAAAAAAAAACAAAACAAAAATGAGGTCACGCGGGGAAAATGAAAAATGTTGAAAAAATGCGATTTTTTCTGAATTTTCGAATGAATATTCAAAATTTTCAGCGAAAAATGCTGTTTTTAAGCAATTTTCAGGCTTCTTAAGCAAAAATCAATGTTTTCAGCACATTTCAAACATTTCGGAGATTTTTATATCAAATTTTGCAATGTGAAAATTTTTATCGACAATTTCAGGCTGTCAATTCTGATTTTCAGTCAAATTTTCACACGTTTTTAGGTCCGTAACCTAATTTTTCATAATTTTTATTGATTTTTTCACACCTCGGCCAAGCCGTGGCTGGCCAGAGTACAATTTTGGGAAAAATTTGAATTTCAGTTTTTAGAGGACAAAAGTTGAAAAATCACAATTTTTAGAGGACAAAAACTGAAAAATTCACATTTTTTGTACTGTAAAAATTTAGCGTACAATTTTTTATTGTGGAAACCACGATTCTGGCCGAGGTGTGGATTTTTTCTACAATTTCATGTGAAACTAATGAATTTTGATCAATTTTTGGTAGAAAAATTGCAATTTTTGCGAAATTTGGCTTTAAATACCCAATTTTCAGCCAAATTTTCCCAATTTTCAACTAAAAATCCGAATTTTGATGAATTTGAGGTCAAAAATTTGCAATTTTCATCATTTTCATCAAGTTTTATATGAAAATTGTTCATTTTTCATCAATTTTCTCGAAATTTGCCTTAAAATTCCCCATTTTTCAGTCTTACCTCACAGGTTTCACAATTTCTCCAAACAAATCATCAAGCGCATTTTTCGAGCCCAAATTCGGTCCTTCTTCCCTTTCCCACGGCATTTTCCGCTTCCCGTGTGCTCCAAACTCCGCAGTTCTTTGAATTCTCCGATTTCCGATGCCAAATTCGCCCAAATCTTCCGAATCCATAAAATCTTCAGCTTTTTGCTGGATTTTTTCGCTTCGAGAATCTCGAGAACTCGAATATTCTTTAGGAATCCAACCGATTTTTGAGCCTACTGTATTCCAATAACCGGCTGAGAAGCCGCCAGTGAAAGCACCGTGAAATCTGCAAAAATTTATGAGTTTTGAGCTGAAATTTGAGGTTACAGGGCAAAAATGATGAATTTTTGGCTCAAAATGCTCCAAGAGTGCTCCTGAGCTCAAAAAATCCCAAATTTTGGCTCAAAAAGTTCCCTAAGCTTATCTGGGCTCAGAAAATCCCGAATTTTTGCTTAAAATGCTCCCTGAGCTTATCTGAGCTCAGAAAATCCCAAATTTTGGCTCAAAAAGCTCCCCGAGCTTATCTGGGCTCAAAAAATCCCAAATTTTTGCTCAAAAAGCTCCCTAAGCTTATCTGAGCTCAGAAAATCCCAAATTTTGGCTTAAAATGCTCCAAGAGTGCTCCTGGGCTCAAAAATCCCGAATTTTGGCTCAAAAATCTCCCTGAGCTTATCTGGTCCCAGAAAATCCCAAATTTTTGCTTAAAAAGCTCCCTGACCTTATCTGGGCTCAGAAAATCCCAGATTTTGGCTCAAAAAGCTCCCTGAGCTTATCTGGGCTCAAAAAATCCCAAATTTTTGCTTAAAAATCCCAAATTTTGGCTCAAAATGCTCCAAATTTCATGAAATTACCTGCGCTTCCCATTTTCATCCGTCACAATTTGATCCTGAATCGCTGTGGGCTTTTTCGACACCAGCGTTCCTTCTTCTTCCTCTTCAAATTCCTCACCATAAGCCGCCAATTTATTCCTTCTCATTCTGCGAAAATTTCGGCTGAAATTCGTGTTGAAATCTTTAGAAATTCAGCAAAATGGTGAAAATCGACCAATTTTTGTCAAAAAAAAAAATTGGGGGGAAAAAATACAAACTTTATGGGAATTTTCTATAATAATTCTAGAAATTTTCAGATTTTTTGGCTGAAATTGAAAAATTTCAGATCTATTTGTTGACTTTGTTGAAATATTCTTTGCTGGAAGTGACTCCTGGTTTGATTGTTGGTGAATCCTCGTGCCAATCAGCTGGGCAGACCTAAAATTAATTTCAGCGATTTTTTGGCTGGAAAATTTCGGATTTTCAGCCAAATTTTGCTGAAAAACTTGAAAATTTCAGGTTTTTTTAACTGAAATTCAGGAAAATTTCGAATTTTTCAAATTTTTAGCCATAAAATGGCCTCGAAAATCAAAAATTTTCAGATTTTCAGCTAATTTTCAAATTTATAGGTTAAATTTAACTGAAACGATGCATTTTCAGCTCAAAATTCATGGAAATCTGAATATTTTGAGCCAGATTTTAAGAATTTCATCAATTTTAGCTCAAAAATCTGGAATTTCAGCTCCCCGAGCTTATCTGGGCTCAGAAAATCCCAAATTTTGGCTCAAAAAAGCTCCCTGAGCTTATCCGGGCTCAAAATCCACCATTTTTTCCCAAATTTGTGCTCAAAATGCTCCAAAAATGCTCACTTCTCCATGTTTATCCGAAAATTGGAATGCCTTCAACACTCTCAAAGCTTCATCAACACTTCTTCCGACTGGCAAATCATTGCAAGTTGTGTGGCGAATTTGACCGTTTGGATCGATCAAGAACAAACCGCGGAACGCCAAACCGGATTCCTGAAATTCGGAATTTTGGGCTTTTTCGGGCCGAAAATAAGGCTTAGGGTTAAATTTTTAAATTTTTGTCATTAAAAATCAATTTTCTCGAGCAAATTTTGATCTGGAGCTTTTTGGGGCTCAAAAAACTCAAATTCTAGCTCAAAATTCGAAATTTTTGCTCAAAAATCTCGAATTTTTGCTCAAAAAGTTCCCTGAGCTTATTTGGGCTCAGAAAATCCCGAATTTTTGCTCAAAAAGTTCCCCGAGCACATCTGGGCTCAGAAAATCCCGAATTTTTGCTCAAAAATCCCCAAATTTGGCTCAAAATGCTCCAAATTTTGGTCTGGAGCTTTTTGGGGCTCAAAAAACTCAAATTCTAGCTCAAAATTCGTAATTTTTGCTCAAAAATCTTTAATTTTTGCTCAAAATGCTCCCTGAGCATATCTGGGCTCAGAAAATCTCGAAATTTGGCTCAAAATGCTCCCTGAGCTTATCTGGGCTCAGAAAATCCCGAATTTTTGCTCAAAATGCTCCCTGAGCTTATCTGGGCTCAGAAAATCCCAAAATTTGGCTCAAAATGCTCCAAAAACCACCAACCGTATCCAAAACTCCAAAGCTCTCCGCAATTTTCTTATTAAAATCGGCCAAAATCGGAATGTCCATTTCGCCCAATCCTCCATCTTTTCTCGGTGTATTAATCCATGCCAAATGCGAGAAATGCGAATCACAAGAGCACGCGACAACTTCGGCTCCGAGAGCTCGAAATTCTTTTGCGCGATCGCCGAATGCAATGATTTCGGTGGGGCAGACGAAGGTGAAATCGAGTGGGTAGAAGAAGAGGAGAAGCCATTTGCCTTTGTAGTCGGATTGTTGAATGACCTTGAATGAATTTGGATGAATTTAGGCTAACTTGGGAGGAAAATTTGGATTTCTAGGCCATTTTTAGGCTCAGAAGCTTAAAAATGGCCTAGAAATCCAAATTTCACCATTTCTAGGTCATTTTTAGGCTCAGAAGCTTAAATATGGCCTAGAAATCCAAATTTCATCATTTCTAGGTCATTTTTAGGCTCAGAAGCTTAAATATGGCCTAGAAATCCAAATTCCACCATTTCCAGGTCATTTTTGGGTTCAGAAGCTCAAATATGGCCTAGAAATCGAAAAATTTGGATTTTTAGGTCATTTTTGGGCTCAGAAGCTTAACTATGGCCTAGAAATCCAAATTTCACCATTTCTAGGCCATTTTTGGGCTGAGAAATCTTAAAAAATGGCCTAGAAATCCAAATTTTCCCCATTTCTAGGTCATTTTTAGGCTCAAAAGCTTCAATATGGCCTAGAAATCCAAATTTCACCATTTCTAGGTCATTTTTGAGCTCAGAAGCTTAAATATGAGCTAGAAATCCAAATTTCACCATTTCTAGGTCATTTTTGAGCTCAGAAGCTTAAATATGGCCTAGAAATCCAAATTTCACTATTTCTAGGCCATTTTTGGACTCAGAAGCTAAAATATGGCCTAGAAATCCAAATTTCACCATTTCTAGGTCATTTTTGGGCTCAGAAGCTTAAATATGGCCTAGAAATCCAAATTTCACCATTTCTAGGCCATTTTTGGGCTCAGAAGCTTAACTATGACCTAGAAATCCAAATTTCACCATTTCTAGGCCATTTTTGGTTCAGAAGCTTAACTATGACCTAGAAATCCAAATTTTAACATTTCTAGGTCATTTTTAGGCTCAGAAGCTTAAAAAACAGCCTATAAATCCAAATTTCACCATTTCTAGGTCATTTTTAGGCTCAGAAGCTTAAAAATGGCCTAGAAATCCAAATTTAACCATTTCTAGGTCATTTTTGAGCTCAGAAGCTTAACCATGGCCTAGAAATCCAAATTTCACCATTTCTAGGTCATTTTTAGGCTCAGAAGCTTAAATATGGCCTAGAAATCCAAATTTCACCATTTCTAGGTCATTTTTAGGCTCAGAAGCTTAAATATGGCCTAGAAATCCAAATTTCACCATTTCTAGGTCATTTTTGCTCAAAAATCATGAATTTTTCAAATTTTCAGCTTCTCACCTTAAAATCTCCATCAACAACAGCTGTTCCTTTAAATTCGGGCACTTGATTTTTGGGTCCCAATGGTCTCAAAGCCATTGCCAATGTCGAGGTTTGGAATTGACGGATTTGTCCGGAAGCGGACAATTTTTGGAGGGCGGAAGCCGCGCGGAAAACGTTGCGGAACATGGCTGAAAATTGAGCTTAGAATTAGATTTTGGATCAAATTTTGTAATTTTCAGAGATTTGACTAGAAAATCTGAAAATTTCAACCCAGAATTCAAATTTCGGCTCAAAATTTTCAGAAAACTGATTTTTCAACCTGAAATTTTCAGATTTTCAGTCAAAAGATATATCCGGGCTCAGATTTCAGCCTAGAATTCGAATTTTAACTCAAATCTCTTCAAAAATTAAATCCAGGAAAAAATACGCTGAAAATTCCAGATTTTCAGTCAAAAAACTCAAATTTTTACAAAAAAAATCTGAAATTTTCAGTCCAAACCCAAAAAAGATAGAAAATGTCTCGGAAATTCAACGAGAAATCAGGAAAAAATCCAAAAAAAATTAAAAAATAAATATTTTTTTTGTCTCGTGGCAAAAAAACAAACAAATAAAACGTGTCAAAAAAAAGGTCACGTGAAAAATTCCAAAAAAATTTTTTTCAAAATTTAATTTTCACGTGAAAAAGATCAAAATTGGGATAAAATAAAATAACAAAATTTAGACGAATTTTGGGCTGAAAATCTGAAATTTTCAGCCAAAAATCATGATTTTCAGCTCATTTTTTTGCTCCTCGAATAAAACACCAATCAACATTGATGTTTTGGCCCAAAAGATCGGTTCCGTTGCATTTTTCAATGGCTTCTGTCGCTTCCTGAAATTAATTTCAGATTGAAAATTTGGGAAATTTCCAGATTTTCTAGTCAAAAATTTAAATTTTGATACAAATTTCACGAATTTTGGGCTATTTTTTGGGGGAAAAATCAATAAAAACTGAGAAATTCTGATATCTTATCTTATTTTTGGTGAAACAAAATTTCAGGGTCAGAAAATGGCCTAGAAATCCAAATTTTCCAGTTTCTAAGCCATTTTTTGTCAAAAATCACGAATTTCGGGTCAAAATTCACCAAATTTCATGAATTTCAGGTTATTTTTACTGAAATTTTTCAAATTTTGGCCCCAAAACCCCTTACCTTCTGTGTTCCATACTCAACCAACGCATATCCCTTCAAAAAATCCAGTTCTTCTGTCCAAATTCAAATGAATATTCTTAATTTCTCCAAAATCCGCAAATTTATCATTGACATCATCTTCGGTGGCTTCCTCGTGGATGTTGGTCACAAAAACGATCCAACCTTCGACTGATCTTTGTGGTCCGCCAACATTTCCCGATTTTTCAGCCGATCCTGTGCTTTGATCTTCATCGACAACATCGTAGACGATTTTTTCACGATTTCTTGACTGGAAAATTGAGATTTTAGGCTCAGTAGCTTAAATATGGCCTAGAAAACCAAATTTCACCATTTCTAGGCCATTTTTGGGCTCATAAGCTTAACTATGGTCTAGGAATCCAAATTTCACCATTTCTAGGCCATTTTTAGGCTCAGAAGCTTAACTATGGCCTAGAAGTCTAAATTTCACCATTTTTAGGCTCAGAAGCTCAAATATGGCCTAGAAATCCAAATTTCACCATTTCCAGGTCATTTTTGGGCTTAGGAGCTTAACTATGGCCTAGAAATCCAAATTTCACCATTTCTAGGCCATTTCTGGGCTCAGAAGCTTAACTATGGCCTAGAAATCCAAATTTCACCATTTCTAGGCCATTTTTTGGGCTCAGAAGCTTAACTATGGCCTGGAAATCCAAATTTCACCATTTCTAGGCCATTTTTAGGTTCAGAAGCTTTCCTATGGCCTAGAAATCCAAATTTCACCATTTCTAGACCATTTTTGGGCTCAGTAGCTTAACTATGACCTAGAAATCCAAATTTCACCATTTCTAGGCCATTTTTAGGCTCAGAAGCTTGAATATGGCCTAGAAAACCAAATTTCACCATTTCTAGGCCACCTTTCTTGAATTTTTCCAAATTTCCCGCCCAAAAATCGCGCGCCCCTACCGTAGTCAATCCACGTCCCTTCGATTTTCCGGCACTCGCTCCAATATCCTCCATATCCACATCATTTTCAGCCATTTTTTCGACGATCTGAAAATTATTTATTTTCAGCAAATTTTCAGATGGACAAGGGATTTCAGCCGCCACATTTTTTTCAAAAAGGGCGAGTCTGAGAGAATAAGAATAAATAAATAAATACATAAAAAAACGATAAGAGATCCAAAAAAAATTTAAGAAAATGGGGGGTAAAAAACGCTGAAAATCCACAATTTTCAGTCAAAAATCTGAAATTTTCAGCCAGAATTTCAGTATGGGAATGATCCTCCGACCAATCGTCGCATTCTTCTCGTATTTCTGTCTTGATCTCGCATTTTCTTCTCAATTTCAGCGTCGGTCAACGTCTCCAAAAATGGTCCCCATGATTCGACGTCCGATGTGTTTCTGAAATTTGATTTTCAGGGTTTTTTGGGGTTGAAACTGTGGATTTTGGGCTAATTTTGGGTCAAAAACGGGAATTTTCAGCATTTTTCGTCAAAATTTCATGATTTTCAGCCTGAAATCGTCCTCTTCAGGTCCAAAATCGATCAAATTTCATGATTTTTAGTGAAAATGTGGGGATTTTCACGTTTTCAGACCACATTGGGTCAAAATTCATGATTTCTCGCTAAAAAACCGCAATTCACAGGGTTTTAGACCAAATGTAGGTCAAAAATCCAGTTTTTCAGCATTTTTTGGCCTAGAAACCCTAATTTTCAATTTCTAGGCTATTTCTAGTCAAAATTTCATGCTTTTCAGCCTGAAATCGTCAGTTTCAGGTCAAATTTCATTATTTCTGGATCAAAAACCGCAAAATTAAGGGCTCAGGACCAAATTTAGGTCAAAAATCCGAATTTTCAAGGTTTCCAGCTCAAAATTCATCAAATTTCATGATTTCTAAAGGAAAAACTGCAAAATTTAGGGCTCTGGACCAAATTTAGGTCAAAAATCCTGAATTTCAAGGTTTCTAGGTCAAAATTCATCAAATTTCATGATTTCTGAAGAAAAAACTGCAAAATTTAGGGCTCAGGACCAAAAATAGGTCAAAAATCTCAATTTTCAAGGTTTCCAGGTCAAAATTCATCGAATTTCATGATTTCTGGCTCAAAAACCACAATTCACAGTGTTTTAGACCAAATTCAGGTCAAAAACCCCAATTTTAAAGGTTTCCAGGTCAAAATTCATCGAATTTCATGATTTCTGGCTCGAAAACCGCTGTTTGAAGGGTTCTGGACCAAAAATAGGTCAAAAATCCCAATTTTTAAGGTTCCAGAATCAAAATTCATCAAATTTCATGATTTCTGAAGGAAAAACCACAATTCACAGGGTTTTAGACCAAATTCATGTCAAAAATTCCAATTTTCAAGGTTTCTGGGTCAAAAATCTCAAATTTGACACATTTTTCAGGTTCTATACCAAATTTAAGTCAAATTTCATGATTTTTAGCGTATTTTTCGTCTTTCCGGTAAAACCCTTACCTAAACGGACATTCGACAGTCGCCAACGGACTCTCACTAAACGCATAAGTCCTCTGATTCCACTGCAACTGTCCCCGTATCGAATACGCGATTCCCGACGCAAATTCGCCGCCCAACCCGAGTTCCTTACAAATGCTTCGCGAAAATTCCTCAGGCGAATTCATCGGTTCACTCATATCCCACTCGAATTGATCAACCAGACTCTGATTGCCAACATTGATGTTCAATTTCATGACAGCTCGTTGATCCAGCGTATTCTGATCCAAAGGCGGTGCTTCAGTGGCGGCTTCGAGTTGATTGTGTATAACCTGAGCAATGGCTAATTGAAAGGTGTTGTGTGGCAATTCCAAATCATCACACATCATTTCGGCGACCAATTCAGGGGTGATTAATTTTTCGTTTTTATTATAGCAAAATGTATCGCGCAACTTATGACCATCCAATTCCATATCTAGACGAATTGGAACTAAATCTTCCGGTTGTTCCGCATTTTCCATCACTTTTTGGGCCATTTCAAGGTCTTCGGCTGGAAAAATTGAGATTTTCATCATTTTTCGTGTGATTTTTAACCCAAAAACTTGAAAAATCGTTAATTTCTAGCCTTCGGAGCTCAAAATTATTCGATTTTTGACCCCAGAAACTTGAAAATTGATCAATTTGGAGCCCTGGAGCATTTCTTTAGGTTTTTATAATTGTAAAAATTTGATTTCAGGTTGAAAAACTGGTTTTCCATCATTTTCGAGAGTATTTTAGGTTGAAAATTGTGATTTTTGAGCTTCCGGGCTCGAAAAATTGGTTTTTGGCCATTTTCTAGGCTTCCGGGCTTGAAAAATTGGTTTTTGGCCATTTTCTAGGCTTCCGGGCTCGAAAAATTGGTTTTTGGCCATTTTCTAGGCTTCCGGGCTCGAAAAATTGGTTTTTGGCCATTTTCTAGGCTTCCGGGCTCGAAAAATTGGTTTTTGGCCATTTTCTAGGCTTCCGGGCTCGAAAAATTGGTTTTTGGCCATTTTCTAGGCTTCCGGGCTCGAAAAATTGGTTTTTGGCCATTTTCTAGGCTTCCGGGCTCGAAAAATTGGTTTTTGGCCATTTTCTAGGCTTCCGGGCTCGAAAAATTGGTTTTTGGCCATTTTCTAGGCTTCCGGGCTCGAAAAATTGGTTTTTGGCCATTTCCTAGGCTTCCGGGCTCGAACAACTGGTTTTTGGCCATTTTCTAGGCTTCCGAGCTCAAAAAATTGGTTTTTTGGCCATTTTCTAAGCTTCCGGGCTCGAAAAATTGGTTTTTGGTCATTTTCTAGGCTTCCGGCCTCGAAAAATTGATTTTTGGCCAGTTTCTAGGCTTCCGGGTTCGAAAAATTGAATTTCGGCTATATTTTCAAGCTCCACAGCTCGAAACAACCCGATTTTCATGAAATTTGAATCTAGAAACTTGAAATTTGGTCAATTTTCAGTATTTTCTTCAAAAAATCCTCAATTTTTTCATTTTTTTAAACGTGAAATTTGTTGCTCATAGGAAAAATGAGCATTTCTCAGTTATTTCGCTAGAAAATCCAGTTTTTTCTGGTGGGGAAATTCAAAATTTTTTGCAACCCGCTGAAAAGTGCGATGGAGCGCAGTTGCTAATAGTAAGAGTAATTTTAAACGGTTTTTGTTGGAAAAATCAATTCTACACCTTTAAAAAAGGGTTTCGGACGATTTTCAGTCAATTTTTCAGATTTTCACATAATTTCCAACCAAAAACTCACCAGAAAACACCAATTCCTTATTCTTAATTCGTCCTCTTCCTTGAGAAATCGGACAAGAACACGGAACCGATTCCAAATGATGTGATCCTGAGGTGACTTGTTGAGTCGCCCAATTTCCACCAGTTGCTCCGCGAGTTTTAACACTTGATTCGATGCGCGGAGTTGCGGAAGACGAAGAGGAAGCGCCAGCTGCACGGTATTTCTCGTCATTTCCATCGAGCAATTCGTTGACCTCTTCGGCGCGCAAAAGCCTGCAAAGATAGCTCATTTTCAGCCGCGAGTTCGGCTAACTCACATAATATTCGTATGCAAAAACGCGTTAGACATGGCGATTTGCTTCAATTTATCCTTGACTTCCGAAGTGGCGACTTTTCGCCACAAAAGTGGATATTTTTTGTAGAGTGTTCCGCGGTGCAGGCGCAAATATGCGCCGATTTCCGAACCGATGTAGTATTTTTCGCCGGAACCATCGATGGCGAAACATTGCGGACGTGGTCCGTAGGTTTGGGCGAGCGTTTTTGTTGAGGACATCTTGGAGAGGCTGGAATTTGGGGTGAAGATTATGTTTTTTTCTATTTTTACATCGTTCAGAAGCTAGTAAATCTCAAAAAGATTACAAAAAATTATAATTTTCGTACGAAAAAACACTAATTATCATTGCAACCCCGAGATTTTCAGTATAAATCTGGAATTTTCAGGTGAAACGATGTATTTTCAGTTTATCTATCGTTTAGAAGGAGAAATTCAGGGAAAATTAAGCTTGGAGGAAGAAATATTGGAAAACATTGATTTTAGTACGAAAAATCACTAATTTTCAGAGTGGAACCGAGATTTTCAGTATAAATTTGGAATTTTTAGGTTAAACGATGTATTTTCAGTTTATCTATCGTTTAGAAGGAGAAATTCAGGGAAAATTAACCTAGGGGATTGAAGTAATGGGAAATATTGGTTTTCGTACGAAAAATCACTAATTTTCAGAGTAGAACCGAGATTTTCAGCAATGAAACTGGAATTTTCGAGCTAAACGACACATTTTCATGATATCTATGGTTTAAAAGTGAAAATTAATAGAAAATTGAGCTTGGAGCAAAAAATATTGGAAAAAATTGGTTTTAGTACGAAAAAACACTAATTTTCAGAGTAGAACCGAGATTTTCAGCGATGAAACTGTAATTTGCCAGCTAAACGACACATTTTCATGATAGTTATGGTTTAAAAGTGAAAATTCTTGGAAAATTAAGCTTGGAGCAAAAAATATTGGAAAACATTGATTTTCGCACGAAAAATCACAAATTTACACTGTAAAATTTCAGAAAAATCAATTATTTCTAGTCGGAAACATACAGCTTTTACTTCTTCTTATTGAAAACAGAATTTTCAAATCCAGGAATTTAGCCTAACTCAGAAATCTACATTTTGTCTTACAAAAAAACCAATTATTTTTGATTTTAAGCTAAAAATCAAGGTTTTTAGGTAAATATCTGCTCAAAATCATCTTCCCAATGCTAAATTTTATTGAAAACCTTCAAAAATCCCTCAAAAACAAAAAAAAACACTTCGAAAAAAATAGAAATTCGAACGCCGCGTTCAAGCAACGCGTCGCGGTCGAAAATTCTCAATAGAGCGCACTTTCCCCCCAATCTCCCCTTTATTTCTTTTTTTAAAACACCGTGAACCGCTTTGAAAATCACCATGGAAACCCAAATTTTCACCATCAATAAATATGCAATTCACATTTTTAAGCTGTATATTTCTAGCAATTTTGACTGCCTACTATTTGCCAAGCTTCAGAATCCCCTGCAAAATTCCCATAGACTTGCTGAAAATCACCGGAGGTTTTCCAACATTAATCGAGCAATTTTATGAGGATTTATCGAATTTCACAGCTTTTCAGCCTGAAAATGCTCAAAATTTCGTGAAATTTATCAAAAACGAGGAGTTTTCCGGAATTTTCACCATACTTTGCAATTCAAAATCCTCCTATAAAACCTATAACATCACGGAGTGTTATTATAAATCTTCCCAAAACTTCTCTTCGTGTCAAGACCCAATTTTAATCGGTAACACTTGTCAAAACGTCGTGACTCATGTTAAAGGAACAATCGGCGAATTAGACAATGTCCCTTTAAATTCACAAATTTTCCTGGAAATCGAGGAAAAACCGGAGTATAATGAGACAACTTGCAATAACTATACGATTGGAGATTTTGTGAAAACTTCGAATTTTTTGCTGAAATTCGAAAATTCTTCAGAAATTCTTGAAATTTGTGAAGAAGAAGAAGATTTTTTTGATCTTGTGATGAATTTTTGCAATAATTGCGAAGAGGAATGTGATGTGCCTTTAATGTGAGTTTAGAAATTTGGGCATAGGTTCGCCGTGCGCGGGCACCCAAATCCCCGCAATATTCCCGCGCATTTTCCCATCCCCGAAATATGGAAATGTCCACTTTTTCGGGAATTTTTGAAAATGCGAAGGAATATGGGGGAATTGGGTGCCGGCATTTTACAAATTTGCAGTTTCTAACACCAAAATCACGTGATCAGCGGCTCAAAATCTCCTATATTTCAGAAATCTGACATCAATCTCCTGTTCCCAAGGAGATTTGGACATCTCAATTTATCACACAAAAGGCTACATTTTCTCCGCAACAATTTCGCAGCAAATCTCAAATCTTCACGAAATCAGCAAAAAAACCTGGAAAAAATCGATAAATTTCTATGAATCTACGCAGAATGAGGAGAAATCCAGGTAATTTTGTAGTTTTCTATTCGATTTTCATAATGAAACCTAGGAAATCCCTTTAAAACTCGAAGAAACCGCCCAAAAACAAGAAAAACGAGAAATAAAAAAACGTGCGCGTCAATTAAAATGCCAATGCACACATTTCAAACTACCGTACCCCTAATTATTCAAAAAAAAGTTTCCCGCGCTACTTCTTTATAAAAACCCTTCAAATTTCAGATACGAGCTAAAACACGGGCGGTTCCATTGTCCATCAGAGCGCACTTGCCTTCTCGAGCTTCTCTACCCTCTCCAACTCCTCAAATCTCTCGACGTCTTTCCAACGCAAATAACATTGCTCATATTAGCCGCACTACTGTATTTTGCGATGATTTTTAAAGGAACATAATAAAAAAATAACTTATTTTGAGCAAAAAAAAATACAAAAATTAGATAGTTAAAATTCGCCTGAGAAATCGATTTTTGAGGCTGAAAATTGAAGATTTCGGGGGGTTTTCAGCAAAAATCGGTATTTTCGCAAAGTTTCGTTTCGACCGGATAACTTCTATCGAAAAATACACCATTTACATACATTGTTGGCCAAATCTGCAAAAAATTGGGATTTTTTGGGATACCCGGGGGGCCCTGGGGACCCCAAGGACCCTAAATAGGGGGGGGTTACTTTAGGCTGAAAATTTAGGATTTTCAGGTTCCCAGGCTCAAAAATTGCTGAAAATCTCGAAAAATTGGTCTAGAAATTCGGAAAATCCTTGAGAAGCCTTAAAAATCACTGAAAATCTGACATTTTCAGCGGGAAATGTTCCGAAAAAGTTTTCAGGGAAATTTTAGGCTGAAAATTTCAGATTTTCAGGTTCCCAGGCTCAAAAATTGCTGAAAATCTCGAAAATCTGGTCTGAAAATCCCTTAGGAACCCCAAAAAAACTTTCCTGACTCAATTTTCGCTCGCCATCCCAAATTTCCCACTCAAAACCCCCCCAAACCGCTTCCCAAACCCCCCAAAAGTTACCTTAACTCCAGCTCGATGTGTGTTAACCATCGAATAATAGTTCAATAGTTCCCCGGTTTGTGTTGTGGCACATTCGATCAATTTTCGTTGCGTATTTGCTGATAATCGACTAAGGCACTTAGAGAAGGCCTCTCTTAAGGTCTTAAGGCCTTGAATACACGTGACGAGACCCAAATGACGACGTGGAAAGTACTGTAATTGGCTAGGGTTACTGTAGATTTCAAAAAAATCGCGAAAATCCGGCGATTTCTGGTAAAAAATGAGGATTTTTGAGCCAAATTTTCAGGGTAGATCAAATTTTTCCCCCTAAAAAACTACAGTAACCCACCGAAATGGCGCAATTCTGAAGTCGATTCAAATCACATTCCGTAGCGCCGTGCATACAAGTACAATGGAAATTGCGATTATAGTCGTAGGTACAGTCGCCTTTGCCAAATGGGATAACCTGCAAAATCAGGGGGAGTACTGTAGGGCCCAAATTATCGATTTTTCATGGTTTTCAATGAAAAATTCGTGATTTTTTGATCCAGAAACCATAGTTTTCGATATTTTCTCATTGGAGCGCATTTTCTCAGCCGACTTTGAAAAAATTGTTCAAAAATCCCTGATTTTTCCATGAATTTTCAATTTATTCTTTGAATTCGGCTGAGCAAACGCGCTCCAATGAGAAAAATTCGTTTTTTGCGTTGAAAATCAAGAAAAATCGATAATTTCAAGCTCTTGGTTCAAAAAACCACAGAATTAAATTAATTTTTTTTGAATTCGGCTGAGCAAACGCGCTCCAATGAGAAAAATTCGTTTTTTGCGTTGAAAATCATGAAAAATCGATAATTTCAAGCTGAAATTGCATTTTTCGGCTAACAAACCATGAATTTTCAATTAATTTTTTGAATTCGGCTGAGCAAACGCGCTCCAATGAGAAAACTTCGTTTTTTGCGTTGAAAATCAAGAAAAATCGATAATTTCAAGCTGAAATTGCATTTTTCGGCTAACAAACCATGAATTTTCAATTAATTTTTTGAATTCGGCTGAGCAAACGCGCTCCAATGAGAAAACTTCGTTTTTTGCGTTGAAAATCAAGAAAAATCGATAATTTCAAGCTGAAATTGCATTTTTCGGCTAACAAACCATGAATTTTCAATTAATTTTTTGAATTCGGCTGAGCAAGCGCGCTCCAATGAGAAAACTTCGTTTTTCGCGTTGAAAATCATGAAAAATCGATAATTTCAAGCTGAAAATGCATTTCTTGGTTCAAAAAACCACAAAATTAAATTTTTTTTTCAAAGTCGGCAGAGCAATCGCGCTCCTATGAGAAAAATTCGTTTTTTGCGTTGAAACATGCGGAAATTTGTGAAATATTCACCTGTAAATTCATAATTCCGGGTCGATTCACATAAAATGGCCAAATTTGCTCGCGGAGCAACTTTGTGCAATACGGACATTGAGATTCGGTGAAAATTGTCACATTTACTTGTTGGCATTGTGCCAAAATGGGTAGAATCAGGGCCAGGAGGACGTAGCGCACCATTTTTGGCTGAAAATTTTGGAATTGCGGCTGAAAATCTGGAATTTTCATACAAAAACACGTCAGCAAGTACATTTACTGACACATTTTTGTAGCTAATACAACTGATCTTTGAGCTGCAAAATTTGCGTCAATAAAACATTTTACTGACGCATTTTTTGTAGCTCAAAAAGCCAGCATTTATAAACTACAAAAAACACGTCAACAAGTACATTTACTGACGCATTTCTTATAGCTAATACAACTGATCTTTGAGCTGCAAATTTTGCGTCAACAAAATATTCTACTGACGCATTTTTTGTGGCTCAAAAAGCCAGCATTTATGAACTACAAAAAACACGTCAACAAGTACATTTACTGACGCATTTCTTGTAGCTCATACAGCTGATCTTTGAGCTGCAAAATTTGCGTCAACAAAATATTTTATTGACACATTTTTTGTAGCTCAAAAAGCCAGCATTTATAAACTACAAAAAACACGTCAACAGGTACATTTACTGACGCTTTTTCGCCCCATGTTATTACGTAATAATAATGTTCTAAACATCTTTTTTCTTCTTATTTATTTTTATGAGATATCTTCTCATTTTCTCACATAAAATCTCCAAAAAACCAGATTTTCCATTCGCTGTCACAAAAAAAATGTATGTTTTTTTTCTAGACTTAGCCTAACTTCACTTCACTTCTTCTATGTACAGTTAGTTACATAACAAAAACTAATAAGGCAGTACCGAAAACCGGTTTCTACAAAAATTGCGTCAACAAATGTGTTTGCTGACGCGTTTTTTGTAGCTTAGCTTATCATAAATGAACTTTTTTTTGGCCAGGAAACTTGATTTATTTCTCATCAAATCGAATTTTTTGATGAGTTGATGATTTATTACCCAAAAAATTCCTTAAGTTTTCCTGAAAATCTAGAATTTTCAGATGATCAGAGATTACTGTAGCTACAGTAACCCAGCAGAACATTTTTGTTTCCAAAAATTTCTGTAGATCAAAATGTTCTACAGTAACCCTAGACTTCTGTAGATCAAAAATATCTTTCGAATTTAGCTACAGTAACCTAAAATCTTACTGTATCAATCTACAGTAACCCAGAAAAAATTGTGCCAAACAAGATTCCATGTAGATCACAATTTCGCGCCTACAGTACCCCACAACATTTTCATATAGTAAAAAAGTTGCAAATTTCACGTAGATCACGAATTTCGCGCTAAAAACAGAGCTACAGTACTCCAAAACGCCAAATGTTGATCTACAAAGAAATTACGTAACACAAGGCAAGGAAAAACAAGAAGAAGAAGAAGAAGCAAATGTGGCGACCAAAAGCCGCGCGCAGGCTCCGCCCATTTTCGCTCCGCCCACTTTTTAGCCATAGGACTTATCTGATCTCACAAGAAGTTAGCCTAAGTTTGTTACATTATGAGATAAGAAACATTTTTGGATTTGGTAAACAAAAAAATCTGGTTTTTGGTGGCAAAAACTTCGTCCCAGCTACACAAAAAAAGCGTCAGCAAACATGCCTTGACGCTTTTTCAGTAGGTATATATGTAGATCAACTCTGAAGCTACAAAAAATGCGTCAAGAAAAAGTGCTGGCGTGTTTTTTGTAGCTGGAAGTTTTGAACAAGACAGAAAACTGGATAATCAAGGATTAGATCATCAAGAAAAACAACTACACATTGTACGTCAACCTACCGGAAACGCGTCAGTGAACATTTAGCTTGCGCATAACTTGTAGCCTTCTGAAAAACTCACTGTTATTCAAAGAAAAACCTACCAAAAACACGCCAGTAAATGTTTTGCTGGCACATAACTTGTAGCGTTTCCCCGTAACTCATCAAAAAACCGTTGTATTACGGTTAATCTTTAAGCTTCATCTAATCTCCTTTCGATTTTTTTGCCATTCTTCTTCTTCACACACTTTCACCCAATACAAATACAACACTTTCTCCTTTTTTTTTGCGTCTCAAAAACGCCCAAAATGTATCATTTCTCATAAACTTTCACTATGCGGAAATTCGGAAAATGCTAATTTTAAAAAAATTTATCTATCTTCTATAACTGGTTCCTTTTTTAACCCATGATATCCCCTTTTTTGAAAAAAAAAGTGTTTTCTTCTTCTTCTTACACAAAAAAAACCAAATTCGTCCAAAAGAACTACACAGACCAGATTTCTGTTCTACGGTGAACAATAATTATCTCATAATTAGTGTATGTACACGGTGTTCAAGAGGTTTTCACCCTGGATTAGCCGAAAAAAGCGAAAAAAATGAAAAAAAAATTACGGTTTAAAGGGACACACGCAAAAATGTTTCGATGGTCTCGCAGCGAATACAGTAACCCGAACACACGCGTCACGGAAAAATCGATTTTTCGGCATTTTCGCATGAAAATCGTCGAAAATTCCACGTGGAATGGCCAACACGGCGATTTTGACTTATGAACCGGAAAATAGTGCAGAACGACTTGCGGTAACTCGGATTTTTGGGGGAAATTGGGGGTTTTGAGCATAAATTTTGCATTTTTCCAAGTTTTTGATGAAAATTTGAGGATTTTCAGGGTTCTAGAGCTGAAAATCAGGGGTTTCCTGGTTTTTGAACGAAATTTTTTGATTTTTGAGTTTCCAGAGCAAAATTACATGGTTTTTCCGGTTCCTGGAGCGAAAATTGCCAATTTTTATGTTCCGGAGCTAGAAAATCCGAAATTTCAGCTTCAAAAGCAAAAATTCATATTTTTCTGGCTCCCGGAGCAAAAATATATTCGTTTTGAAGTACTGAAGCTGAAAAATCTGATTTCCCAGCTCTAGGAACCGAAAATTGTCAATTCTCAACTTCTGGAGCAAAAATTCATGCTACTGGAGCTGAAAAATCTGATTTCCCAGCTCTAGGAACTGGAAATTGTCAATTCTCAACTTCTGGCGCTAAAAATTCAAGTTTTTCTGGCTCCTGGAGCAAATTTTCATAGTTTTTAGGTTCTGGTGCTAAAAAACTTAATTTTCAGCTTCCTGACTCGAAATTTCATGATTTTTCACTTTCCAGACCGGAAAAATCCTAGTTTTCTGCTCCAAGTCCGAAAAAACTCGATTTTTCACTCCCAAAACTCAAAGGTTCATGAATTTCTGGTTCCAGAGCTGAAAATGACTATTTTCCAGCTCCTGGAGCAAAACTTCATATTTTTCTGGCTCCTGGAGCAAAAATTCATATTTTTCTGGCTACTGGAGCAAAATTATATTCGTTTTGAAGTACTGAAGCTGAAAAATCTGAAAATCCAGCTCCTAGACTAAAAATTCGTGAATTTTCACCTTCAACACCGGAAAAACTCGATTTTTCCTCCCCAGATCCCAAAAATCGCCGAAATTTCCAGAAAACCTGCTTCTTCTTCATAGTCATCGACATTTTCCTGACCATCATTCTATTCAGTTTCTGTTTTTCGGGAATCGCTTCGTATTTGCTGATTTTTTGGCTGATTTTTCAAAGTATTCGACTGGTTTCGTTGATGAATCAATCGATTTTCGGAATTATTTTGCATTTATTCGCTAGTTTATTGTATACGAGTGGAGTTGGAGTTGTTGTAACTTTGTATGAGTGCGGAGTGATTCGAAGTGAGTTTTTTGAACGAAATTTAAATCCTGAGATGAAAAAAAGTGAACTAAGAGCTCGAAAATCGAAAATTTTCAGTCTAGGAGCTGGAAATTTGTATTTTCCTGCTCTGGAACCTGAAAAATCATCAAATTTAGCCCCTGGGGTGAAAAAAGTGAAAATTTAGCACGAGAAGCTTGAAAATCTCGAATTTTCAGCCTAGGAGCTGAAAATCTCTGAAATTTCACTCGAGAAGCTTGAAAATCATGCAATTTTTGCTCCAAGACTCGAGAAATCCTGAAATTTCGCTCCAAAAAACTAAAAATCTCTGAAATTTTGCTCCGAATGCTCAAAAATCCCCAATTTTTGCTCCAAAAGCTGAAAATCTCTGAAATTTTGCTCCAAGACTCGAGAAATCCTGAAATTTCGCTCCAAAAGCTGAAAATCTCTGAATTTTTGCTCCGAATGCTCAAAATTCCTCAATTTTTGATCCAAGACTTGGAAACCCTGAATTTTTGCTCCAAAAGCTAAAAATCTCTGAAATTTTGCTCCCAAAGCTAAAAATTTCTGAAGTTTTGCTCCAGAAGCTCAAAAAACCTGAAAAACACTCACTTTTCGCAAATTTGAAGCTTCAAAACCTCAAACTAGTCAATTTCCAGGTAAAAATAATTGAAAAATGGCAAATTTTCTTTCGAAACCGTGGAAATTTGAAAGTTCACGTTGAAATTCGAAAAAAAAAACGATAATTTTTGACATAAAAATCTGGAATTTCCAGATTTCTTCCCAAAAATCCCGAGATTTTTACAGAATGCTTCCACACTTTGTGCAAAACTGTTCAAAAATCGCTGGCCGACACATACGACAAAACTACCCTAATTTTCTACGCAGCATATGTGTTTTTAAGTGAGTTTCCTAGTTTTCTAATTAAAAACAACCTTAATTAATTAAATAATTAACTTGATTAATTAACTAACTAACTAATTATCTAATTAAATCTTAATTAATTAATTTCCAGTCCAATCAATAATTCTGCTAATTTCCTCTGAATTATTGCAAAATTTGGTGGTCAAAAAAGAGTTTACGAAAATCAATGTACAAATGGCAGTGGCTTCAAAAAGACGGTAATTTTTATCTGTTTTACTTGTAAATAAATCAAATTTTAATTTAATTTAAATTCCAAAATTGCTCAATTGGCAGAAGTGATTTTTGCATTTGATCCCGTGAAATTCCTGGAAAAATTTAAAAATATTTTCAGCTCAAAATTGTGGAAAAATTCACCTTTCCCCTTCATTTTTTCCTCAAAAATCGTTAAAATCCTCCTAGCCTCTTCCAAATCCCTCATAAATATTCGCGTTTCAATCAATACTCCAAAAATTCTGGCTGAAACATCTAAATCTTCTGGAATTTTCGAAAAATCATCGAAATTTTCATTGGAAAAAATTGGCTGGTAAATTCCGGGTCGCATTTCAGCGGCAAATAGGTCGAGTTCCAGGAATTCGGGGGATTCCAGGGAGTTTTGAGAAGTTGAAGGTTCGCTGATAGATTTTGACTGGAAAATTCGAATTCAGCGTGGAATTCCGAGCTTTTAGACACCCATATTGATATGGTTTAGGGCATTTTCACCTTAAGGTCCCTAAGGTCATTTTTAGGGTAAATCTGGAATATAGGGCGTGTTGTATGTCAAAATGTTGGAAATTTTACGGTGAATTTGAATCCGCCAAAAATAATTCCTAATTTTTTAAACCCTAAGGCCCTTAGGGACCTTAAAGACACGTAGAAAACTAGAAATGTGTGTTCGTAATCTTCAAAATTTGAACGCACGCCTTTTTTCAAAGTTGTGTGTTGTTCGTTTGAAAAAAGAAAAAAACGAATAAAAAATGGTGGTACGGTATGCTAAGAATGCACACATGTGCGGCAAATCACGAACATTTGTGCAAACACCGAATTTTGCGTCGGCTGAGCGATTTCAAAAAAGGCAATTTCTTTTTTTGACTTTGGCTAAACTCAATATTTTTCAATTTCGTTTATGTACTTCCACTATTTGAAGGATGATAAAAAACATGCAAATAATGATTTTTGAACGATTTCTAGTTTTCTACGTGTCTTTAATATTTTTTCAATTAAAATATAGGTTTTGTATATCAATCGATAGGAAATTTTGAGCTTAATCCAAAAATCAAACTCACTTCCAGATATTCCTCAATTTTCGGCATAAAATGTGGATTTTTCGCTTTGATCAAATCCTTCCAATTCGCAAACATTTTCACCGGAAAAATTTCGAGAATAGCAGCGTATAAATCAGTCTGAAAACTCAGGAATTTCAGCTAAAAATAAAAAAACGAGGCTGAAAACCCACATTTTCTCTCAATTTTTGTACATCAATTTCTCCCGGCTGTTGTTTTTCGTCCAAAAATTGTAAAATGTCAGGAGTTGGTGCAATTGGAGCATTTAAATCCAGATTTGTATCATATTCGTCGGTTCGATCAAAAGGATCCGAATCCTGGAATTTGAATTTGGGATGAAAATTGCCACGTGGCAAAATTTTGACACCAAATTCAAAAATTTCGAAATTTTTAATGAAAACATGGGATTTTCAGCCAGAAATTTGATTCCAGGCTTAAAAATTCAGTATTTTTGAGCTGAAAATTCAAATTTTCTGAATTTCTATCAAAAATTTCGATTTTCAGCCTGAAAACATACAGTTCTCGGCTGAAAAATCCAAATTTTCAGATTATTTTTCGAATTTTGGGTGAAAATCCGATTTTCAGCCTGAAAACATGGTTCTAGGCTTTAAAAAATCCAAATTTTCAGATTATTTTTCGAATTTTGGATGAAAAATCCGATTTTCAGCCAGAAATTTGATTCCAGGCCTAAAAATTCGGTATTTTTTGAATTTTTTAATAAAAATTCTGATTTTTGAGCTGAAAATTCAAATTTTCTGAATTTCTATAAAATTTTTCGATTTTCAGCCTGAAAACATGGTTCTAGGCGGAAAAATCCAAAATTTCATAATTTTCAGATTATTTTTCGAATTTTGGGTGAAAAATCCCATTTTCAGCCTGAAAACATGATTCTAGCCTTAAAAAATACAAAATTTCGAAATTTTTAATGAAAAAATGGGATTTTCAGCCAGAAATTTGATTCCAGGCTTAAAAATTCGGTATTTTTTAATTTTTAAATAAAAAATTCTGATTTTTGAGCTGTAAATTCAAATTTTTTGAATTTCTATCAAAAATTCCAATTTTCAGCCTGAAAACATGGTTCTAGGCTGAAAAATCTAAATTTTCAAAATTTTCAGATTATTTTTCGAATTTTGAAAGAAAAATCCGATTTTCAGCCTGAAAACATACAGTTCTGGGCTGAAAATTCAAATTTTCAGATTATTTTTCGAATTTTGGGTGAAAAATCCGATTTTCAGCCAGAAATTTGATTCCAGGCTTAAAAATTCAGTATTTTTGAGCTGAAAATTCAAATTTTCTAAATTTCTACCAAAAATTTCGATTTTCAGCTTGAAAACATGGTTCTAGCCTTAAAAAATCCAAAATTTCATAATTTTCAGATTATTTTTCGAATTTTAGGTGAAAAACGCTATTTTCAGCCTGAAAAATCCAAATTTTCTCAATTTCCCGCCCCAAAAAACTCACAAATCCTCCCGATTTCGCCTGATTCTCCTCAATTTCAATCATCGATTCGAGCAGCAAATCGGAATCCGAGAAATCCTCCAATTCCAGCTCATTTTCCTCTGAATTCATCTGAAAATCGCTGAAAATCTCGAAATTTTCACTGTAAAAATTAAAAATATTTACAAAAAATGGAGAATTTCTCTACATTTTCAACCAAAAAAAAAATTCCGGGAAAATCGATTTTTTTATGCGAAAAAAAAAGTGCAAAACAAACAACAGGTTAGAAGAAAACGAAAACAAATAACAAGGAAAAAAAACGAAAATTCAAAAATCAATCAATAAAATCTTGTTTGGTGACAAATTCTTTGGCGTATCCATCATTGGGAATTTGACACGTGGCAGAACACGTGTAAATATAAACTGAAGCCCAATCGATTGATTGACCTGAAAATTTTGATCAAAATTACGGATTTTCAACAGGAAATTCGAATTCAGCGTAAAATTCTGAGCTTTTAGACACCCATATTGATATGCTTTTGAAGAATTTTTACCTTAAGGTTCTTAAGGTCCCTAAGGACCATAAGGTAAATTTTATCTCAAAAATATGATTTCTATATGTCAATCGATAGATTTTTTCATTCTGAATTCGAATATCTTGAAAAAATGCTTAAATTTTAATATTTCCATCGAATAGTTCAGAAAATTCAAAAATTTTAGGTTGATTTTTTGAGCTTCTTGCTGAGAATCAGAATCAGCAGGAAAGCTCTGAATTTTTGAAATCCACGTAAAATTCTGAGCTTTTAGACACCCATAATGATATGCTTTTGAAAATTTTTTACCTTAAGGTTCTTAAGGTCGCAAAGGACAACAAGATAAATTTTTATGATTTCTATATGTCAATCGATAGCGTTTTTCATGCTGAATTCGAATATCTTGAAAAAAATGCTTAAATTTAAGGTCTTAGAGAATTTTCACTTTAAGGTCTCTAAGGTCATAGTTAGGGTAAATTTGGAGAATATTTCGTGTTGTATGTTAAACTGTGGGAAATTTTAATTTTACGCTGGATTCGAATTCAAATTCTTCAAGTATAATCCCTAATTTGTTACCTTAGGGTCATTAATGACCTTAACGATTTTTTTTTTGAAAATATGTAGGGCATGTTGTATGTCTTTCGACGCAGAATTTCACGCAGATTTCAAATTTTCAGTCAAAAACTAGAAAAAAAACCTACCAATCGCATCAACATCAATCAAGCTTAATAAATGAGGCATTAATTGAAGCTCAAATCGTCTCGGTTTTCCGCACAAATCACAACAAGCAATTTCTTCAGGTTGATTTTCAGCCAAATTTCCAGATTTCGATGTGGCTTTTAGTGGTTCTCCATTTCTTTTATATCTGATGATTTGATCGGGATTTAGGCTAACTAATCGATTGAATTTCTCGAAATCTTGATCTTTTTTCTGTTCTGCGACTGCTTGATCCAAATCTTCTTTGGTTAAATCCACGTTTTTCTGGAAATTAAAAAAAATTAGGGTACTTAGGGTGAAAATTAGAGAGCTTACGGTCAATTTTAAGGTTCCTAACGTAATTTCTGAGGTTTTGAGCTCTAAATTCATATTTGAAGCTTGATATGGTTTGGGTCAAAAATTAAGGTACCTAAGGTAAATATTAAGGTACTTGGGATGAAAATTAGAGAGCTTAAGGTCAATTTTAAGGTTCCTAACGTAATTTTCGAGGTTTTGAGCTCTAAATTCATATTTGAAGCTTGATATGGTTTGGGTCAAAAATTAAGGTACCTAAAGTAAATATTAAGGAACTTAGGATGAAAATTAGAGAGCTTAAGGTCATTTTCAAGGTTCCTGACGTAATTTTTGAGGTTTAGAGCTCTAAATTCATATTTGAAGCTTGATAAAATTAAGGATAAAAATTAAGGTACTTAAGGTGAATTTTAGGGTCTTTAGGATAAAAATTAAGGTTCCTAAGGACATTTTCAAGGTCCTAACGTAATTTTTGAGGTTTTGCGCTCTAAATTGTTATTTTGAGCTTGATAAAATTTAGGTTGAAAATTAAGGTTTTTAAGGTCATTTTTGGGGGTTCCTAAGGTGATTTGGGCTCAAATTTCCGATTTTTCAGCTAAAAATCAATGATTTTCAGCCAAAACCCTTGAAAAATCACTTACATCCTTATTTTGCTGCACAAATTTGTTGAATTCCTTCATCCGAGCTTGTCGATCTTCTTCGGTTTCATCGTCAGAATCCTGGAAAATTTGATATTCGAATTCGGGTGAGCAAATGCGCTCTAATGAGAAAATATCGATTTTTTGAGCAAAAAACATGGTTCTGGGCTCAAAATTGAGCATTTTTCACGATTTTTGGCTTAAAATTCATTATTTTCAGCCAAAAAACCTTGTTTTAGGCATTTTCCAGTGGCTCTTGACTCGAAATCCATGAAAATCGATAAATTTTTTGAATTCGGACGAGCAGATGCGCTCTAATGAGAAAATATTGAAAAATTGTGGATTTTGAGCTAAAAACATGGTTCTGGGCTCAAAATTGAGCATTTTTCATGATTTTCAGCTTAAAATGTACGATTTTCAGCCAAAAAACCTCGCTTTAGGCATTTTTCAGTGGCTATTGACTCAAAAACCATGAAAATCGATAAATTTTTCGAATTCGGACGAGCAAATGCGCTCTAATGAGAAAATATTGATTTTTGTGGGATTTTGAGCAAAAAACATGATTTTTAGCTTAAAATGTACGATTTTCAGCCGAAATTTTCAAAAATTCCCTGAAAAACGCACCTCTCCCTCTTCATCCTCCTCATCATCACTAATTCCATCAAACAAATTGCTGGGCACATATTCCTGATCGATTTCCATGCCAAATTCCTTGAAAACGAACGGATTTGCGGGGTTTTTGGGCTCATTTTCAGCCGGATTTTCAGCGATTTCCGGTGCACAGCATGTTGTTTTATGAATTTTCCAATCAATCGCCTGATGCTCTTTCGAACAATACCAAACAGCTTGACATTTCGCGCACTTTTTGCTCGCCGAGCATCCGCATATTGCACAGCATTTTGCGTAGATTTTCGCGTCGAAATGTGGATCTTCGACGTCACCATCGAAATCCGGATCGATCGGACCATCGTGGCCGAAAAACGCGTTTTTTCGCGGTAAACCGCAGCGGAGAGCTATGAGATTCGAGGAATCGTTGATTTTTGAGCATGTCGGGTTGCGGCACACGAAAAAATAGAGAAATCGATGAAAACTGTATTCGGGATCTTGTGGAGAATTTGCTGAAAATGATTGATTTTGAGCCGATATCGGAATTTTCAGAATCCACGTGGAATTTGGAGCATTTTGAGCACAAATATAGTTGTGTTTGGGCTCGAAATGCTCCAAATTCCACGTGGATTCTGAAAATCCCGAACTTTTAGTGAAAACATGAGTTTTGAGCTAGAAATCATGAAAAATCGATATTTTTCGGCCTAGATCAAATTTAGGCTTCTTAAATTCAGAATTTCAGCCGGAAATTGCCATTTTCAGAATCCACGTGGAATTTGGAGCATTTTGAGCCCAAACACCTTCATGTTTAGGCTTGAAATGCCTCAAATTCCACGTGGATTCTGAAAATCCCGAAATTTTAGCTTGAAATGATGAAAAATCGATATTTTTCGGCCTAGATCAAATTTAGGCTTCTTAAATTCAGAATTTCAGCCGGAAATTGCCATTTTCAGAATCCACGTGGAATTTGGAGCATTTTGAGCCCAAACACCTTCATGTTTAGGCTTGAAATGCCTCAAATTCCACGTGGATTCTGAAAATCCCGAAATTTTAGCTTGAAATGATGAAAAATCGATATTTTTCGGCCTAGATCAAATTTAGGCTTCTTAAATTCAGAATTTCAGCCGGAAATTGCCATTTTCAGAATCCACGTGGAATTTGGAGCATTTTGAGCCCAAACACCTTCATGTTTAGGCTTGAAATGCCTCAAATTCCACGTGGATTCTGAAAATCCCGAAATTTTAGCTAGAAATAATGAAAAATCGATATTTTTCGGCCTAGATCAAATTTAGGCTTCTCAAATTCAGAATTTCAGCCGGAAATTGCCATTTTCAGAATCCACGTGGAATTTGGAGCATTTTAAGCTCAAACACCTTCATATTTAAGCTTGAAATGCTCCAAATCCCACGTGGATTCTGAAAATCTCTGAAATTCTGAATTTCGAGGAGGAAAACACGAATTTTCTTTATTTTCTCATTAGAGCGCATTTGCTCGTCCGAATTCAAAAAAAAATAATTGAAAACCATGAAAATCAATTAATTTTTCGAATTCGGACGAGCAAATGCGCTCCAATGAGAAAATGCATGGATTTTGAGCTAGAAACATGGTTCTGGGCTCAAAATTGAGCATTTTTCATGATTTTTGGGTCAAAATTTACTATTTTCAGCCAAAAAACCTCGTTTTAGGCATTTTCCAGTGGCTCTTGACCCAAAATCCATGAAAATCGATACATTTTTTGAATTCGGGTGAGCAAATGCGCTCTAATGAGAAAATATCGATTTTTGAGCAAAAAACATGGTTCTGGGCTGAAAATTAACCATTTTTCATGAAATTTTCACTAGAAAACGTGGATTTTCAAGATTTTCAGTCAAATTTTCAGCGTTACCTGTAATTTGGGCTAGAAATGCGCACGGTTTTTGGCACGTTTTGCACAGTAAATCGTCGGGTTTCGGCAAATGTTGCGGGTTGAGCCACGCCGGTTTTCCGCCGATTTTTCCCAGTGGAAGATAGTGCGATTTGAGGCGGTAGAGATCGGAGGGTTGAAGTTCGAGACCGAATCCAAGGTGGACTGGCGTGTCTGGAAAAAATGGGATAGGGATTTTCAGATGCCACGTGGAATTTGGAGCATTTTGAGCCTAAATATGAGGGTGTTTGGGCTCAAAATGCTCCAAATTCCACGTGGAATCTGAAAATCTCAAATTCAGGCTGAAATTTTGAATTTAATAACCCTAAAATCAGGGAAAAGTCCGAAATTTGATCAAGACCTAAGAATATCGATTTTTTATCATTTCGAGCTCAAAATTCATCATTTTCAGTCAAATTTTGGGATTTTCAGATTCCACGTGGGATTTGGAGCATTTTGAGCCTAAATATGAGGGTTTTTGGGCTTAAAATGCTCCAAATTCCACGTGGATTCTGAAAATGGCAATTTCCGGCTGAAATTTTGGATTTAAGAAGCTTAAAATCAGGGAAAAGCTTGAAATTTGATCTAGGCTGAAAAATATCGATTTCTTATCATTTTCAGCTCAAAATTCATCATTTTCAGTCAAATTTCAGCCCAAAACACTCACCATGCGGGTCAACTTGCATTTTATCCCTAAATCCTGCAAAAATCGATTTTCTGTAGGGAAATCTGGCAAAAACACGGTATTTTAAAGCTTTCAGACTTTTTCGGACAAAAATCAAAGTAAGTAATTAATTTCAGACAAAAATATACATTTTCATTTTCAGCCACCAAAATTCAAAAATTAGTCAAATTTATTCTCGCTCTTCTTTTTGTCCTCTTTTGTGGCGGCGAAAAGCCAGAAGGCCAAAACGACGTGCACCAAAATGACTGCAATTATGGCTGAATATGTGAGAGCATCATTTGGTTGGTAGCCGAGCAGAGCTGAAATTAAAATTAGGCTGAAAATCTTGAAAATTCCGGATTTTTAGGTTAATTTTGAGCCAAAAACCATGTTTTTAGCTCGAAAAACGGAAATTTTCGAGTTTTTCTCATTGGAGCGCGTTTGCTCGTCCGAATTCAAAAAAATAATTGATTTCGATCATTTTTCCTGGTTTTCAGCTCAATATTCAAGGTTTTTGGCTGAAAATCATGAAAAACGGTCAATTTCGAGCCCAGAACGATGTTTTTATCTCAAAAATCGATATTTTCTCATTGGAGCGCATTTGCTTGTCCGAATTCAAAAAAATATCGATTTTTCTGAATTTTGGGTTGAAAATCATGAATTCTGATGATTTTCGAGCTGAAAATCGATTTTCTTGATGAAAAATTGAAGTTTTGACCTGAAAACCATGAAAAATTCGAATTCGGGTGAGCAAATGCGCTCTAATGAGAAAATTCATGATTTTTAGCTTAAAATTCATCATTTTCAGCCAAAAACCTCGTTTTATGCATTTTTCAATGGCTCTTTACTCAAAATCCATGAAAATCGATAAATTTTTTGAATTCGGGTGAGCAAATGCGCTCTAATGAGAAAATATCGATTTTTGTGGGATTTTGAGTCAAAAACATGGTTCTGGGCTCAAAATTGACCATTTTTCATGATTTTTAGCTTAAAATTCATCATTTTCAGCAAATTTTCAGCCAAAAATCCCACCTTCAAAAAAGAACTGCTTCAATAAAAACATGGAGGCGAGCGGTACAAGCAAAATCACCAAACTATACGTCAACAAATTCTTCACAGCTCCCTGAACTTTTTGATCGCGAAAATTTGGAATCAAATCCTGCATTGTTGTGGACGCCGCCGCCGGCTGATTTTCAGACATTTTTGGCTGAAAATTGTGAAATTTTAGGTCAAAATTGAGCAAAAATGCTCAATTTTAAGATATTTTCAGCGAAAAAACGCTAGGAAATCGAAAAAAAAACTGGAAATTTCAACAAAAAAAATTCACAAGCAAGAAAAATGTACACAAAAATTTTCAAAAAAAAAAAAATATCACGAACTTATTTTTGGGGAAAAGGCGGAATGTGTAAAAATATCGGGAAAATTCGGGGAAATCTGGAAATTTGGCTGAAAATTTGGGATTTTTGGCTGGAAATTTGAGATTTTCAGACAATTTCAAGCTGAAAATCAAGATTACTGTACCTTTAAAGGAACATAGCGATTTCCACGTGGATTTTTCCACCATTTTTCGCTTGAAAATCCTCATGTTCCTTTAAAGGCACAGTAACCCTTTGATACAAAGGGTTACTGTACTTTTAAAGGAACATGACGATTGTCAAGCGAAAAATGAGGGTTACTGTAGGGGTTTTAAAGGCGCGTGGTGGAAAAATCCACGTGGAATTACAGTAACTTTGAGAATTTCAGCTAGAAACCTGGAAATTTAGCTAAAAATCTAGTTTTCAGCTAGAAAACTGTGATTTCCAGCCGGAAATCTCTAAAAATCAAGTTTTCCAGATAGAAATCTCGAAATTTCTTGAATTTTAGCCAGAAATCTAGATTTTAAGTGAAAAATTCTCAAAAATCGGCTAAAAATTCGAAATTTTCATGGAAAACCCTGAATTTTCAGCTAGAAATCTCGGATTTTCGCTCAAAAACCCAAATTTTCAGCCAAAATCTCAATTTCCCACCCAAAAACCCAAATTTTCAGCCAAAATCTCAATCTGCAAATTATTTCAGTTTCTTCAGCTTCTCCTCCGCCTCCTTCTCCTCTTTCCACGCAATCCACGCAAACGCCGCACAAATCGCCACAACAACACAAGCCGCACAAATTCCAGCATAAAGCATAGCTCGATCCGCCGGCAAATGGAAATAATCGATAAAAACCCAATAATACAGTGTGAACATGACTAATAATGGAAGAGTGAACATCATTGCCGAGAATAATATGAGCAATGTTATGGCTCTTCTATTGTCCTCGGGGCTATAAAATTGCTCCTGATCTGCGCGGATTGGTTGAGTTAGCGCATCTTGCACCAATTGTTCACCATCTTTTTCCGCCGGCTTTTCCGCGTCGTCTTTTATTGATTGATCAACGAAGGGGAGCTTGAGCTCTTCTTCTGGCTCTGGCTCATTTTCAGCTTGATTTTCAGCTTTTTTTGGGGCTTCTAGAGTCTCTTCGGCTTCATCTGCACTGCTGATTTCTTCTGGAAGAATTTGGGGATTTTTCATTAATTTTATGACTGGGAAACCAAATTTTTAATGAAATTTTGATTTTCTCCAACAAAAAACTAGAATTTCGAGCTAATTTTTGGTAGATTCTCATGAAAATTCGAGATTTCCAGCTGGAAAATGAAGTTTTCTTGGAAAATCTATGGATTTTCAGCCGAAAATCCTGCTATTTTTGCTGAAAATATGGATTTCCCTCAAAAACCCCTCCCAAATTCACCAACCCTTATTCTCGTCAACATTTTCGAAACTTTCCGAAGTGCTCGATTTGCGTTCCGACTCTTCAACCAGCTCGAAATCCGTTTCAGTCGACATTTCGCGTGTTTTTCAGCCTGGAAAAACGGGTTGGGCTGAAAATCGAAAATCAGTGTGTGCAATTGTGCGTCGCCGTGTTCGCACACATTGTGAGAGTGCGGTGGAGCGCGTTTGTGTGTTTTGTATACCGTAGTGCTTTTTTTGAAAAAAACATTTTATTTTGTTTCCTGAAGTTTTTACACTTTCCTCTTAAAATTCGAATTTTTATAAAATCGCAATCGAAAAATAAATTAATAAATAAAAATTTGAGCCTATTTACAAAAAAAAACACAAGAAAATTACACGTATAAACCGATTTGGTAAAAAAAAAACATGAAAAAGTGAAATTTCGCTTCTAGACATCTAGAATCCCGTATCAGCCCATTCTTCTCTTTCGTGACGCAATTGAGCTGTATAAAGTGAGGGTTGGTCCAATTTGTTGCGTTTGAAGAATCCGCATTTCCAGAGGGCTAGCGAGATTAGGAGAAGTATGAAGAGACCGGCGAGAATGGCACAGATTAGAATCCATAGGGGAAGGGGACGGGTTTCTCCTGCAAAATTTGAAGGGTTTTGAGAGTTGTTCTGCTTCTAGCTGCCACGCGGATTACTATGATATGGTAAACGTCATAGTAATCCACGTGGCAGCTGGAGCGCGTGTAATCCGCAAGCTTCCGCTTCAGCAGCCACGTGGATTCCTATGATATGGCAAACGTCTTAGTAATCCACGTGGCAGCTAGATTTCTCTCGAGAGGAGCGAGTGTAATCCGCAAGCTTCCGCTTCAGCTGCCACGTCGATTATTATGATATGGCAAACGTCCTAGTAATCCACGTGGCAGCTAGATTTCTCTCGAGCGTAGCGAGTGTAAACCGCAAGCTTCCGCGTAGCAGCCACGTGAATTGCTATGACACGTTATAGTGATCCACGTGGCCGCTACGCGGAAGCTAGCGGCTCACACTCGCAAGCTTCCGCTTCAGCTGCCACGCGGATTACTATGATATGGCAAACGTCCTAGTAATCCACGTGGCAGCTAGATTTCTCTCGAGCGTAGCGAGTGTAAACCGCAAGCTTCCGCGTAGCAGCCACGTGAATTGCTATGACACGTTATAGTGATCCACGTGGCCGCTACGCGGAAGCTAGCGGCTCACACTCGCAAGCTTCCGCTTCAGCTGCCACGCGGATTACTATGATATGGCAAACGTCCTAGTAATCCACGTGGCAGCTAGATTTCTCTCGAGCGTAGCGAGTGTAAACCGCAAGCTTCCGCGTAGCAGCCACGTGAATTGCTATGACACGTTATAGTGATCCACGTGGCCGCTACGCGGAAGCTAGCGGCTCACACTCGCAAGCTTCCGCTTCAGCTGCCACGCGGATTACTATGATATGGCAAACGTCTTAGTAATCCACGTGGCAGCTAGATTTCTCTCGAGCGTAGCGAGTGTAAACCGCAAGCTTCCGCGTAGCAGCCACGTGAATTGCTATGACACGTTATAGTGATCCACGTGGCCGCTACGCGGAAGCTAGCGGCTCACACTCGCAAGCTTCCGCTTCAGCTGCCACGCGGATTACTATGATATGGCAAACGTCCTAGTAATCCACGTGGCAGCTAGATTTCTCTCGAGCGTAGCGAGTGTAAACCGCAAGCTTCCGCGTAGCAGCCACGTGAATTGCTATGACACGTTATAGTGATCCACGTGGCCGCTACGCGGAAGCTAGCGGCTCACACTCGCAAGCTTCCGCTTCAGCTGCCACGTCGATTATTATGATATGGCAAACGTCCTAGTAATCCACGTGGCAGCTAGATTTCTCTCGAGCGTAGCGAGTGTAAACCGCAAGCTTCCGCGTAGCAGCCACGTGAATTGCTATGACACGTTATAGTGATCCACGTGGCCGCTACGCGGAAGCTAGCGGCTCACACTCGCAAGCTTCCGCTTCAGCTGCCACGTCGATTATTATGATATGGCAAACGTCCTAGTAATCCACGTGGCAGCTAGATTTCTCTCGAGAGGAGCGAGTGTAAACCGCAAGCTTCCGCTTCAGCGGCCACGTGGATTACTATGACGTGGATATCGTACTAGTAATCCACGTGGCAGCTAGATTTCTCTCGAGCGGAGCGAGTGTAAACCGCAAGCTTCCGCGTAGCGGCCACGTGGATTACTATGACACGTAATAGTGATTCACTTGGCCGCTACGCGGAAGCTAGCGGCTCACACTCGCAAGCTTCCGCTTCAGCGGCCACGCGGATTACTATGATATGGTAAACGTCCTAGTAATCCATGTGGCAGCTAGATTTCTCTCGAGCGTAGCGAGTGTAAACCGCAAGCTTCCGCGTAGCGGCCAAGTGAATTGCTATGACATGGTATAGTAATCCACGTGGCCGCTACGCGGAAGCTAGCGGCTAATCCGCAAGCTTCCGCTTCAGCGGCCACGCGGATTACTATGATATGGCAAACGTCATAGTAATCCACGTGGCAGCTAAAGCCCAGTAAGTTAGGCTAACTTTCTGTGAACTCACCAATCGCCGGTTTATCCGGATAGGCAAAAGTGGTGATCGATAGTACATTATTGTCCGGATCGTCCTCGATTCCTTGTCCCGCGTCGATTTCCAATCGTCCGAACGATTTCACCTCAACATACTCAACATCTGTATAATCGTCGATGAAGGTGGAATTCCAGAGTCGAGCTCGAAAATCGACGACCGGCGCCGAATTCGCATCGATGAAATCAAAGTGGCAGGAGACTGTGAAGCAGTTGGCGGTTTTTTCGGTGCAACTCTAGAAAAATTTGAGAGGATTATTGATTGATTCGATAATTTCCACTTGAAAAATGGGCGGGGCTTGGTTTATGCAAGCCTGGCACGTTTTTCTTCGTGAAAAGTACTGATTTCGACCAGGAATTGTTATTTTTGCTCAATTTTCACTGTAAAAAACGTGCCAGGCTTGCAGAAATCGAGCCCCGCCCATTTTTTATGAAAATCTTGGTTTACTGCATGAATTTTCAAAGAAAAATGGGCGGTGCTTGGGTTATGCAAGCCTGGCACGTTTTTCCTTGGTAAATTCATGATTTTCCACGGTGAGATTTTCTTTACGTCGCTTGAACAAAAAGACCGTCGTGAAATTTCTGCTGAAGAGGGCTAAGTGCGCTCTGATGAGAGAAAAAATTTCGCTGCGCAGCGACACATTGCGTGGTGAGCGCGCTCGGTATCGTTCGGCCCCGCCCACTTTCTCACTTTTTTTTCGCAACGGGTCTTCGCGTAAAGGAAAGCGCACCGTGTTTCATCGCGGTTAGGCTAAAAATCATGAATTTTCACCGGGAAAAAGCGTGCCAGGCTTGCAAAAAGCTAGCCCCGCCCATTTTTCATGAAAATCTTGGGTTATGCAAGCCTGGCACGCTTTTTCTTGGGAAATTCATTCGTGGTTAGGCCCAAATACCCCAAATTTTCAACTTTTCGTGTAATTTTCACTCACAATAGTCACCACTTTAACATCAATGCCATTTTCGGTACGCGTATGCGGTGAGACGCGGAACAATCCGCCCGTCGACACTTTTTCCACGCCCGTTTCTCGTTTCGCTCTTCTCGAAGTCTCCTGCGTCGAATACTTGGTATTCAGTTTGATATCTGCCGGATTCACAAACTCATATTTCTGCTCAACCAAACATTTGCGAACTTCGATAGTTCCATCATTATTAATCTGAGTAATGGTTGGAACATCGAGCAAATAAAGAGCCCATTTGCCAGCGCCGAAATTCGATCTGATTTGATATGGCCAATCGAATTTCGCAACAACATTTCTGACAGTCCACGGACCTTTATTATGAATCGTATAATTGTGTCGGACCATAATCCCAATATCCTCTTCTAATTCAATCGCTGATTCACCCTTCGATATTCCTCCAAAATGAATTAGATGTGGGTCAGAGATTCCGATGAGTTCAAGCTCAGCTTTTTTTATAATCTGAACTTCGCTACTCCACGAATTGTCCACTTTCAAACCTTCATCTTCCTGTGAAGTTGAGTTAACTTTCGCCGAAAACCTCAATTTCTTTCCAATTCCCTCAGTTCTTCCTCGAGTTAGCTTAAATCGCACTTCGAAATTGATCTTACTATTCGATTCCATTGGATTTCCCAGGTTCAAATGAACAATATTGTTATCAACGATTTCAATCGATAATTTTTTGGATGATCCGATGATTTGCGGTAACTCCAATTCTTCATTGTTGAAGTCTAGGTAGAAATTTGCTCGGTAGGCTTTTTCTTTTTTGTTTTCGATGGAGAATGTGATGTCGAGATGGTCTTTTTCGCCGACGTTTGAAACGTATCCTTGTGGGGTTCTGGAAATTCAGGTTCTCGATGCTTTTAGCTAAAAATCGCAGTTTTCCATAAGTTTTGAGTCAAAAAATCGTCGAAATTGTGATTTTTCATGAATTTTAGGCTGAAAATCATGTTCCAGACTGAAATTTTGTGAATTTTCAGTTAAAATCAGGTTTTTCGGCTCAAAATGATCGTTTGGAGATGAAAATTGGGATTTCTGAGCTTCAAAATCGATTCTAGCTCAAAAACTCATGAATTTCAGCATTTTTAGGCTGAAAATCATGTTCTAGACTGAAATTTTGTGATTTTCATCATTTAACTGCCCAAAACTCACAGCGGAATATCCTTAAAAGCAGCTTTCAGCTCCAAATCCGTCTGACAAGTGTGATCTTCACCGCAAAGTGTGTTGAAGGGAACTTCAAACTCATAACTTGCTCCATATTTGTTGAGCACCGGATATTTTTTGAGATCCACGATTGGTTGACCAATGGACGGTTGTTCGGGCTTCTTTTCGTTTCTGAAAATCGAAAATTCACAATGCTCCGGGTTTACACTGTGTTTTAGGGCGGTATTTGTGAAAATTTTGAATTTTTTACGATGCCCCGGGTTTACGCTGTTTTTTAGGGCGGTTTTTGTGAAAATTTGAAGATTTCTAGAGAAAACTCAGACAAGTTGGACGATTAATCGCCGAGTAAAGTGAACTTACGATTAATCGCCTGAACTAAATTAACACAGGCGATTAATCGGTTAGCCAGCAGCTAATTCAAGTTACTCGGCGATTAATCGTCCAACTTCTCTGAGAAATATGACTTTCAACGATGCTCCGGCTTTACACCACGTTTTTACCGCGCAAAAAGTTGAATTTGAAAATTTCTCATAGTGTAAACCCAGATTATCGTAGTTTCGCTCAAAACCGCTCATTTTTCGCCGTGTAAACGCGGAGCATCGTAGTTTTTCTCAAATTTCGGCTAGAATTTCCGAAAATCATTCATTTTCCGCCCCGTAAACGAGGAGCATCGTATTTTCTTCCACCAACCTGATGCTAACAGAAAACTTGAACTTCAACGGTGTAATCCAATCCTCTTGTTGCTCCTCGCCAGCTCCCAAATATATAACCTGTTTATAAGTGCGCTTCTGCAAATGCGAATTACTTCCACACGGCCAACTATAATTACTCGAATGACTATTCTCAATCAAACCCCGTGACAACACATCAACTCGATATGGAATAACTTCCAAGTTACACGTGAAAACATCGGAGGTGAAATCGACGAGTTCAGCCGATCTTCGAGTTTCCTCATCGACAAAAATGATCAAATCTAGATTGAAACATGTTCGAGAACCTCTGGGACAATTCGATCCCTTGTAAATATCTATCATAGATTTCTCCAGCTTATGATTCGCATTAATACTGATCACCGGTCTAGATCTCAGTAGAACTGCAAAATCTCGACTCGGCGATCCGATAAGAAGATCAGGATAGCCATTTTCGTCCAAATCCGAGCCTCCGGAGAGGGAAAATCCGAAACTTCGCATATTAAACGGCAAGTTTGGCAGGGAATTTCCTCTAATGATCTGCGCCGGCTTCTTCCGGAATTTGTCGATGTTCTTGGTGCCTAGATAGATGTATACAGCTCCGGCGCCATCATTGGCAAATGGTGCACCAACGGCGAAATCTTGAAGGTTATTCTTATCGCCATCGAGATTTCCGAGCTTGGCAATCGATAGTCCGAATTGCGAGTAGAATTCGGGATGTTTGAGGATTTTTGGCGGGTGGAAGACGAGATGCGATTCGTGTTTGGCTCGTTGAATTCCTTGCGAGAAGTAGACGTAGACGATGCCACCGTAGTTTCCGTCGATTCCGGTGCGATGTTCGAATGGCGCGCCGATTATTAGATCGTCGAAGCTGGAAAAGAACGTTGCTCATGTTAAGCTTTTTCGATTTTCCACGTGACCGCTACGCGGGAGCTTGCGGTATAGACTCGGAGAAGATTGCTCAGGTTAAATTTCAAATTTTCGATCATTTTTAGCCAAAAAATCGTTTAAATTGGGATTTTTCATGAAATTTTGAGCTTCCAGGCTGAAACTTGGGAATTTTCCAGTTCAAATAAGGTTTTTGGGCTGAAAATCGTTGTCTAGACTGAAATTTCGCGAATTTTCATGAATTTTGAGCTGAAAATCATGCTCCAGACTGAAATTTCGAGATTTTTCGATTAAAATCAGGTTTCAGAGCTAATGATCATGTTCTAATCTGAAATTTCGCTATATTTCATAAATTTTTCGCTCAAAATCAGGTTTCTGAGCTGAAAATCATGTTCTAGACTAAAATTTTGTGTTTTTTCAATTAAAATCAGGTTTTTGAGCTGAAAATCGTGTTACAGACTGAAATTTCGTGAATTTTCGGTTAAAATCAGGTTTTAGAGCTGAAAATCGTGTTCCAGACTAAAATTTCATGAATTTTCATAAATTTTGAGCTGAAAATCATGTTTCAAACTGAAAATTCGTGAATTTTCGGTTAAAATCAGGTTTTTGAGCTAATAATCATGTTCTAATCTGAAATTTGAACTGAAAATAACATTTTAGATCTGAAAATCATGTTCCAGTCTGACATTTCGCGAATTTTCATGAATTTTGAGCTGAAAATCGTGTTCCAGACTGAAGTTTCATGAATTTTGAGCTAAAAATGTTATTTCAGAGCTGAAAATCGTGTTCCAGACTGAAATTTCGCGAATTTTCATGAATTTCGAGCTAAAAATCATGTTCCAGACTGAAATTTCGCGAATTTTCATGAATTTTGAGCTAACAATGTTATTTCAAAGCTGAAAATCAAGTTCCAGTCTGAAATTTTGTGTTTTTTCAATCAAAATCAGGTTTTTGAGCTGAAAATCATGTTCCAGACTGAAATTTCGCGAATTTTCATTAATTTTGAGCTAAAAATGTTATTTCAGAGCTGAAAATCACGTATCAGACTGAAACTTTGTGATTTTTCGGTTAAAATAGGGTTTTAGAGCTAAAAATGATCGTTTGAAGCTGAAAATCGGGGATTTTCTGAGCTTATCTCCTCGAAAACCACTTCTAGCTCAAAATCCCATCATTTTGAGGCTCTAGGAATATTTAACCTGAGCAATCTTTCAACGTTCACGGCGACTAATTCTGCGTCTCTAACATCCTTGTGGTCTCTAGCTGTCTGGCTTCTCTGCGTCTCTAACACACTTTGTAATCTCTAATCGAGCGCCTTTGGCGCGAGTGTAAACCGCAAGCTTCCGCGTCAGCGGCACTATCTTCCGCTTTAGCGGCCACATGGATTACTAGATAATCCGCGTGGCCACTGAAACGAAAGCTACGCGGAAACCTTCCGCCTCGCCCCGTAACTCACCCATCATTATTCAAATCAACAACTTCAATCGAATACCCAAATGCACTTCCCATACTAGTTCCATTAATCATAAAATGATCCTCATTCAACGCCAACTTCGTCGAACTATCTTGAAAAAACGGCAAAAACACGACGGCTCCATGCTCACCGAATCTCGTGGCTCCAGAGACAACTGTGATCTTCTTGGCGGCCGCTTTTCCCGATTGCTCATACCAAAATCCGAATCTTCCGATATCCACTGAATATCCTAGATAATCATGAGCAACTAGTCGATTTCGAATCGATTCTCCAGCCTGATTCATTGTGTATTTTTCGACGACCGAGTCGAAAATGTTGGCAGAGGATTTTTTGGCGAAAACTCCTCCGGTCCATTTTACAGCTCCGATTAGGCCCGTTACTATTGTGTCGTCTGAAATTTGCGATTTTTTGATACCAAATAAGGCTAGACTGTATTCTGGAGCTAAAATTTGGAAAATTTAAAGTTGTAAACGCGGAGTGTCGTTGTAAACCCGCTCATTTTCCCTCAAAAATCAACACCTACCAGTAATGGCCGCCGAAAATCCCTCCATACAACTTCCATATTCATTATGTCGATCTGTGGTCGGCAGATTCTTCTGGGCACACGTGGAATAGGTGGAGGTGAGTCGTAGATTTGTGCCAAGTTCATAGCAGGCTCCTTGTGGGTAGGCGGCGGTTTGATGGAAACGGATTAGAGGGGCGCAGACCTGAAATTTTTGAAAATTCAATTTTTCGCGCAAAATTCGAGGGTGTAAACGCGGAGTGTCGTAGTTTTGCCGAAAATCTGGATTTTTCGGGTTAAAAAACATGAAAATTAGTTAAATTTGAAGGTGTAAACGCGGAGTGTCGTAGTTTCATCGATTTTAGATCGAAAAACATGTTTTTAGTCGAAAAATGACGGCGTAAGCGCGGAGCATCGTTGTCAATTCATTTTTAGGTTCAAAAACATGTTTCTAGGTCAAAATTTGATGAAAAATCCAAATTTCGGGTCCGAAAAACTCACCAAAGCACTTCCATTCTTGGTTCCTTTCGAAACAATGGTTGAAGCCAATAATTGATCATTTTTTCCCAAAAAATGCACATTTCTTCCGGTTCTCGTCTCATTCGGCCTTTTTTCATAATCTTCTGGGTTTTCGTATTCGAATTTCACCAAGTCGCAATTTTCCTGGTGCGAAATTTGACAGGAAAACATTGCTCCGGCTTTTTTGGTGGATAATTGGCCGGATTCACCTTTGGGCGCTCCGATTAGCATTCTGGAATTGGGATTTTTGAAAAATTTGAGCTTGAATAATGTTTTTGGGCTCATTTTGCTCCAAAATACGAGATTTCTCAGAAAATTTGAGCCTTGGAACATTTTTGAGCTCAAAAATCTGAAATTCCGAGCCCAGAAACCTTTCCATAGCAAATTTGGGCTCATTATGCTCCAAAAACCCTCAAAAATCCAAATTTCCCAAGATTTTGAGCTCCAAATTTCAGATTTTTTGAAAATTTAGGTCCAGGAGCATTTTCGGGCTCAGAAACTTTAAAAATCTCAAATTTCGAGCCCAGAAACCTTTCCAGAGCAAATTTGGGCTCATTTTGTTCAGAAAAACCTCAAAAATCCAATTTTTCAAGATTTTCAGCTCTAAATTTCAGATTTATGGAAAATTCAAGTGCAGGAGCATTTTTGAGCTCAAAAACTTGAAAAATCTGAGATTTCGAGCCCAGAAACCTTTCCAGAACAAATTTGGGCTCATTGTGCTCCAAAAACCCTCAAAAATCCAAATTTCCCAATTTTTTCAAACTCACATTGGTTTTTCGCCATTAAAATGCTGTGCAACAGCAAATCCGAAATTTGTTCCATTTTTGCCGAATCGATAAATCGGTGCATAAACATCTAGATTAAAACAATTGCAAAATTCGACTAATATGAGCAATGCTATTGAAAATTGCGATATCCTTCGATCTTTTGGCATTTTTGGTATAAAAACTGCAAAAATACTGTATGTTCCTTTAAAAAAAGATTTTTTTTCGAAAAAAAAAATTTTTTTTACACTTTGAAACACAAGATAAATTGAAAAAGCTCAACATTTTTCGAAAAATGAGAAAAAAATCGATGAAAATTGGGGGAAAATGATAAGGGAGATGAGTCATAGGAGAACATTTTGAGGGGGAGGAAAAAAATTTGATAAATTTTTTTTTCTGGGGTACTGTAGGTGTACTGTAGCTCACAATTTTGGCAAATTATTCCACGTGGCAGATGATTTTTGGCGCGAAAATCAAAAATTTCAAAAAAAAAATTAGTTCCAATGAGGAATCGAACCCCGGACCTTTTTCTTGCAAAAATTTCTGGGGATTCTAGAGGATTACTGTAGCTACCAGAAAATTGTACCAAAAAAATTTTTTGGCGCCAAAAAATGTGTCAAAACCAGATGTTTTTTGACACGTCCTTTTGAACAGCTGCCAAGAAAAAAAATTTTTTTTTTTTTTGAAAAGAAAAAAAATTTAGGGTACTGTAGTTTTTGGCGTCAAAAAATTGAATATGCAAGAAAAAGTTGTCGAACATGAAAAATATGAATAATGAAATTTTTTGGGGGGAGCAAAATTCCCTATGGATTTTTTTTCGCGCCAAAAAAATGTATTTGGGGCCGAAAATCAAGTGAAAATAGTGGAAAATTTGAATTTCCCGCGAAAAAATGGCCTAGAAATCCAAATTTAACTTTTCTAGGCCATCTAGACCTAAATTTTGATCTAAACTCGAAAAAATTGGCCTAGAAATCCAAATTTAACTTTTCTAGGCCATCTAGACCTAAATTTTGATCTAAACTCGAAAAAATGGCCTAGAAATCCAAATTTAACTATTCTAGGCCATCTAGACCTAAATTTTGATCTAAACTCGAAAATAATGGCCTAGAAAATGCAAATTGTGGTTTTCTAGGCCAAAATTTCGTAAAAATGCGCGAAAATTTCGAAAAAAAGGGAGAAAAATGAGATGAATGTTTCAATTAAGCAGAATAAGCTGGGGAGTACTTAAGAGAGGCTCAGCTGTACGAAAAATTGGAAAAAAAATTGGTTTTTTGGGGGAAAATGAGCCTGAAAAGCCTGAAAACAGGCCTAAAAACCCTTTAAAAAAGTATATAGCAATAAAAAAAAGTAAAATTGTCCTACATTTATTTTTCCTCAAGAAACATAATAGCCTCATAAAAATCCTTTTTTTTTCAAAAAAAAAAAAAAATTTCGCGTCCACCGGGGTTCGAACCCCCGACCTTCTGCTTGTCAATTTATTGCGCGCGAAGCATCAAAATTCAAATTTTCCGGAGCGAAATTTCATGAAAAATTCGAATTTCGCCGTCAAAAATAAGAAAAAATGCGCAAAACCAAAGAATTGTCAAAGCAAAAGCAGAAAGCAGGGGGATTTTTGAGTAAACAATGGGAGGAAAAACGACGGTGAGAGAGTGTGGGAAATTGAGAGAGTGTTAGAGAGAGAACACAATGGAATATTTGCATATTTTAGTAGAAGGGCGAAAAGGACACCAGGAAAAATAGAAATTTGGGAAAAATTTTGAATTTCGCGCCGAAATCGTGGATTTTTGGCGGGAAATTTGAATTTTTCAGTGAAAAATGATGAGAAAATCGCGAAATTTTAAGTTTTTTGAGATTTTCAGGCCAAATTTTGAGGCTGGGCCTAGATTTTTAGGCTTTTCTTAGGCCCATTTCAGGCTTGGGGTTACCTAGATTTTATTTTTCGAAATTCGGAAAAAAACAAGGTCATGGCTTATTTTCCGCCCCATCAAATCGAATTCGACAAAAAAAGTTTGACTGGGCCCAAAATCCACGTTTTTTGCGCTAAAAATAAGGCCTAAAGGACCTTAGGCTAAGGCCCTAAGATTTAGGCCTTAGGGCTTATTTGGTCTCAAAAAATCGCAAATTTTCGTCCAAAACAATTCAAATTTGAATTTTCCCGCCAAAATCCACGTAATCCACGTGTTTTGGCGCTAAAAAATAATTATTTTTAAAAAAAATTATTATAAAATAAATTATTAATCAAATCAAAACCACAGCAAAAAAGGACGCGAATCAAAAAAAAAAAGAAACGAGAGAGTGAGAGAGTGCAGACAGTTAGAGACAGACAAAAACACAACATCCTATTATAATACAAAAAAAAGGAGACACCATCCAAAAATGGACACTGGGTGTACAAATCAATCGATCTCTCTGCACTCTCTCTCATTTTCCCATGCTCTCTCGCTTTGAAAGAGAGAGAGAGAGAGAGAGAGAGAGAGAGAGAGAGAGAGAGAAGAGAGAGCGCAGAGAAAATTAATACAGTACACTTTTTTTAGGAGAAAAGAAGCTGAGCTACAGTAATTTTCAAGGAGCATGATGGAAATTGATTTGAATTCAAAAATGATCTACAGTAACCTAGAGATTTTTGGGAGGGAAACTTGAATTTTCAAAAATTTTTGAAATATCGATTTTCGCGCTGGAAACTGAGCTACAGTAACCCTGAGATTTTTGGGAGGGAAACTTGAATTTTCAAAAATTAGATTTTCGCGCCAAAATTTCGCTCCAAGACCCAAAAATTTCGCAACAACAAAATTTTCGAAAAAAAAAATTTTTCGCAAAATTTTGCGCGACTACTATATGACAATGATAAATTATGGCAGGGGGGACCCATCATTTTTATTATTCTTCCGACTTTTTCTCTTTGTGCTCATCTTGCTAATTTTATGAGCACAAAAAGAGCACAAAACAACATGTGTAAATATAATATATACGAGTTAGGCTAAGTAAAGCCAAAAAGTAGAAGGGGACAGGAACAAGTGGGTAAATATAATGAAGTGGGGGAGCATATGCTCCTACCGTAGTTTTTTGACCCACTTTTTAAAGGGACATGCGAGTTTTGATAGGTGATTTGTCTGGAAAAATCGAGTTTTGACTGAAATTTTGTGCTGAAAATCGCAAAATTTCAGCCAAAAACCATTTTTCCCTCAAAAAACTCACTGAAATCCTCATCCAAATCCAAAAAATCAGCCATTTTCGAGTTCTAGAAAAATAAAAACTGATAGAAATCCGAAAAAAAATGAAATGTCACGTTTTTTTCCAAAAAAACACAAGAAATTCATTAAAAATTCGATAAAACATGAAAAAAATCTCACAAATTCAGGCAAAAATCACAAAAATAATAGGAAAAACTAGAAAATTTTAGACTATAAATAAAAAATTTTGAAAAAAAATTTCAGATAATGCTAAAAACTTTGGAAAAATCCGGATCATCGTTGAGAAGATCTGCAAAAATTTTTGAATTTCAAATAATTTTTGCGTCAAAAGGGGGTACTGTATCAAAATGCTCAATTTTTCGCTCATTTTTCGCGCGCCAAAAACTACAGTAACCCAAATTTTCCCCAAAGCTCACCAATTCCAAAATCATCACAATCGGACGGCATTCCGAATTCACTCAAACACGGCATCACAAGTCCTTTTGTTGGCTGGTCTTGGGAAGAAATTGAAGTAGAAGGTTCTGGAGAAAAATCGATAATTTTTGGGGGGTACTGTAGGTCGAAAGGAGCATTTTGAGCCCAAATTCGACTAGATTTTGGGTCCTGGTGCGAAATGGGTACTGTAGATCAAATATACGTCATGTTTGGTGTCAAAAAACGTGGATTTTTGACGCGTCAAGAGTACTGTAGCTCACCTTTTTGCACCAAATATGACGGTGCGGGTGGTGTATGGGTGGGTGTCAAAAACGGATGTTTTGTGGGCGGCGCAGCTCCGGCGGGTACGAATAAAAATGTGGGTGAAATTGGTGCGGCGTGTTGTGATGACGTGGCAGCAGTGGTGGCGGTGGCGAAAAATTGAGGAGCCGGCGGCGAGTTTGGAGCAAAAAATTGTGGAGCATGATAGAAGTAGGCCTGGAAATTCGGGATTTTTGGTGGAAATGGGGATTTTGAGCCTAAAAATAGGCCTGAAATAAGAAGTTCAGGTCCTCAAAATAGGCCTTAAAATAAGCAGTTTAGGGCCTTTAAAACGAGCCTAAAAATAGGCCTAAAATGAGCCTTCAAGGCCTTAAAAATTGCATGTTCATGATTCTAGGCTCATTTTGGGCCGATTTTCACGATTTCAGGCTCATTTTCACCCAAAAATTCAAAACTCACCCCATTTTGAGCCATATAAACCGGAGTTCCGCTATATAATTGAGGCTGAGCGCCTGCGCCGCCTCCAAAATTCGGCATTTTTTCACCCATTTCCATGGTTGGAAGAGCGTGAAAGTAGAAATTGTCGGATTTGTTGTTGGTTGGTGAAATTGGAGCTGGCTGCAAAAGGGTTACTGTAGGTTTTGGCGGGAAATTTGGAGCATTTTTGGGTACTGTAACTCACTTTTTGCAGCTCCAGAAAACATTTTTCGCCTTTTTTCATTTTGTACCATCGTCTTGGCAATTGGGACCATCAATTTTTCGGGGTCCGCATTTTCCAGCATTTTTTTTCGCATCAAATTTTGCTGGCGTTGTTGATCGACCAATTCTGGAGGAAAAAATTGTGATTTTGGAGGGATACTGTAGATTTTGGGTCTCGCCACGAAATTTGGAACATTTTGAGCCCGAACTCGACAGGGGTACTGTAGATTTTGGGTCTCGCCACGAAATTTGGAGCATTTTGAGTCCAAATTCGACAGGGGTACCGTAGATTTTGGGTCTCGCCACGAAATTTGGAGCATTTTGTGTCCAAATTCGACAGGGGTACCGTAGATTTTGGGTCTCGCCACGAAATTTGGAGCATTTTGAGTCCAAATTCGATGGGGTACTGTAGATTTTGGGTCTCGCCACGAAATTTGGAGCATTTTGAGTCCAAACATGAGTACTGTAGCTCAAAAATTACTGTAGATCAAAACCTAGTCATATTTGGTGTCAAAAAACGTGGATTTTTCGCGCGCGCTAAAAATCTACAGTACCCAAACTCACGTTGCGTAATTCCATCAATGATTACTGTATCTGGCAACTCGCCAAAATACACGTCCTGAGTCATATCCGATTGTTTGCAGCCTGAAAAATCACAGGATTACTGTAGGTGGCTAGGTTTTTGGCGCGAAATTTTTCAAATTCAAATTTTTCCACGTGGAATTTCGCCGAGCATAGGCTTATTTAGTATCAAAATTCATCATTTTTCGCGCCAAAACCTACAGTTAACTACAGTAACCGCACCTGTTCGATTCAAAACCTTCCAATGTTGTTGAAACGCTTGAAATGACGTGTATTGTTTGGCACACTTTGCACATTTATAAACACGAACGGCATCTTTTTGGTGCTTTTTCACGTTGTGCATTTGAACGTCGAGAGCTCCATTTCGAATACTTCCACAATAATAACACGATTCGGGAGCTTTGCTGGAAAAATTTCAGATTTTTCTGATAAAAATGATGGTTTTTGATGCAAATTTGGTTAAAAATGAAGAATTTTGAGCCTAAAACGGTCCGGGCTCGGGCTTAGGCCCAATTTTCACGAATTTTGGATTTTTCATCATTTTAAAGCCTAGAATGGTCCGGGCTCGGGCTTAGGCCCAATTTTCACGAATTTTGGATTTTTCATCATTTTTAAGCCTGAAATGGTCCGGGCTCGGGCTTAGGCCTAGAAAGGCCCAATTTTCACAAATTTTGGATCAGAAACTCGGATTTTTCATCATTTTTAGGCCTGAAATGGTCCGGGCTCGGGCTTAGGCCTAGAAAGGCCCAATTTTCACAAATTTTGGATCAGAAACTTGGATTTTTCATCATTTTTAGGCCTGAAATGGTCCGGGCTCGGGCTTAGGCCTAGAAAGGCCCAATTTTCATAAATTTTGGTGCAGAACCTTGGATTTTTCATCATTTTTAAGCCTGAAATGGTCCGGGATCGGACCTAGGCCCAGAAAGGCCCAATTTTCACGAATTTTGGATCAGAATCTTGGATTTTTCATCATTTTTAAGCCTTAGGCCTGAAAAAGCCTGCTTTCAACGATTTTTGGGCCTGAAATGGCCCTGGGCCTAAAAAACCCAATTTTCCAAAATGCTCGGAAAATCTGGAAAAACATCTGGAGAAATCGCACAATTTCAGCGATTTTCAGCTCGAAAATCGGGTTTTTGAGAATTTCACGGTATTTTCAGGTGAGTACTGTAGATCTGGGTTACTGTAGGTCGAAATTTGGAGCATTTTGATACCAAATTTGATAGAGGGGGTACTGTAGAAGATCTAGGATTACTGTAGATTCAATAAACAATACAGTAATTTCTACAGTAACCCTAGATTACTGTATTAGAGAAAAAACTACAGTACTTCTACGAGAGCTACAGTAATCCCGCTTGTTTGGTGTCAAAAAACGTGGAATTTTCGCGTTTTTCACGATTTTCAGATGAAAAATCTTCAAAATCTTCAATTTCAGCCAAATTTTCAGAATTTCAGCTGAAAACTCACTTATGACATTCGACATGTTTGGCGGCATGAAATGGATGATGAAAATTGTGTGCACAAACTTGGCACGTGTACATCACTTTTGACTTTTCCACGTCGAAACTCTTGAACATTCCTTGAATTTCTTTGTTGTTTTGTTGAAGCGTGTCGGGGAAAAGTTGGGATTTCTGTAAGGAAAATTGGGGATTTTGGGCTGAAAATCGCGATTTTCATCAAATTTTGAGCTGAAAATCAAGAAAAATGGCCAAAAATGATGAATTTTGATATAAATTAAGCCTAAGATAAATTTTATATCAAAATTCATGATTTTTGACCAAATTTCTTGTTTTTCAGCTGGAAATTCGTGATTTTCAGCTAAAAATCGCAATTTTCAGCCAATTTTAAGCTGAAAATCAAGAAAAATGGCCAAAAATCATGAATTTTGATATAAAATTGATTCTAGGGTTATTTTATATCAAAATTCATCAATTTTGACGAAATTTCTTGATTTTCAGCTCATTTTCAGCCAAAAATCCATGATTTTCAGCATACTCACAATCATCGGAACCTCCATCAAACTTCGATCTTTTTCCATTTGTTTTTGCAGCATTTTTTGATATCGCTCATTGTCGTGGATTTTTTGGTGACGTTGGCGTTCGCTACGTGTCATTGCGTGGCTGAAAATTCGGTGATTTTCAGATTTTCAGATCGAAAAATTGGAAATTTTCATGAAAAACTGTGCCAGGCTTGCATTTGTCATGATTTTGCAAGTCTGGCACAGGTTTTCCCATAGAAAACCGTGCCAGACTTGCAAAAATCGCATTTTTTATGATTTTGCAAGCCTGGCACAGTTTTTCCCATAGAAAACCGTGCCAGGATTGCAAAAATCGCTATTTTTCATGATTTTGCAAGTCTGGCACAGGTTTTCCCATAGAAAACCGTGGCAGACTTGCAAAAATCGCAATTTTCATGATTTTGCAAGCCCGGCACAGTTTTTCCCATAGAAAACCGTGCCAGGATTGCAAAAATCGCTATTTTTCATGATTTTGCAAGTCTGGCACAGTTTTTCCCATAGAAAACCGTGGCAGACTTGCAAAAATCGCATTTTTCATGATTTTGCAAGCCTGGCACAGTTTTTCCCATAGAAAACCGTGCCAGACTTGCAAAAATCGCTATTTTTCATGATTTTGCAAGTCTGGCACAGTTTTTCCCATAGAAAACCGTGCCAGACTTGCAAAAATCGCATTTTTTATGATTTTGCAAGCCTGGCACAGTTTTTCCCATAGAAAACCGTGCCAGGATTGCAAAAATCGCTATTTTTCATGATTTTGCAAGTCTGGCACAGGTTTTCCCATAGAAAACCGTGGCAGACTTGCAAAAATCGCAATTTTCATGATTTTGCAAGCCCGGCACAGTTTTTCCCATAGAAAACCGTGCCAGGATTGCAAAAATCGCTATTTTTCATGATTTTGCAAGTCTGGCACAGTTTTTCCCATAGAAAACCGTGGCAGACTTGCAAACATCGCATTTTTCATGATTTTGCAAGCCTCGCACAGTTTTTCCCATAGAAAACCGTGCCAGACTTGCAAAAATCGCATTTTTCATGATTTCGCAAGCCTGACACAGTTTTTCTCGTAGAAAACCGTGCCAGACTTGCAAAAATCGCATTTTTCACCGAAAAACTCGGATTTTGCATGATTTTTTGCGAAATTCTCACTGATCACATCCCGGTTCCTGACAAATCGATTCGGATTTCAAATGAATTTGTCGTAGATGTGCCACCAATGTCGCCACAGTCTTGTACGTCGAACTGCAGATTCGACAATAGAAACGACCGTCGATGAGCGCGTCCTGAAGTTAAATTCTGGGTTTTTGAGTAAAAAAATTGGGGTTTTTGATGGAAAATGGATGATTTTGAGTGTAAATTTGGGTATTTTCAGCTAAAAATCATTATTTTTGCTGAAAACCTTGATTTCCAGCTGAAAATTTGTGAATTACAGCAAGCTGTAGCTGAAAATCAGCTTATCCAGCCAAAATTTAACATTTCCAGCTAGAAAAACAGGATTTACAGCCAGAAAGCTCTATTTTTGCTGAAAACCTTGATTTCCAGCTCGAAATTGTGAATTACAGCAAGCTGCAGCTGAAAATCAGCTTTTCCGGCCAAAATGTAACATTTTCAGCTAGAAAAACAGGATTTTCAGCCAGAAAGCTCTATTTTTGCTGAAAACCTTGATTTCCAGCTCGAAATTGTGAATTACAGCGAGCTGCAGCTGAAAATCAGCGTTTCCAGCTAGAATCCTTCATTTTCAGCTAGGAAAACTGAATTTTCAGCCAAAATCATCAAATCTCCCATATTTCCAGCCAATTTCCCTCACCACATTCTCAAACATCATTCGCGAGTTGGGAACAATCAAATTGCGGCCCTTGGGTCGCACTTTTTTCACCGCCACCTCTTTCCTCGCATTTTTTCGCGGAGCCTTGACGATTTTCGGTTCCTCTTGTGGCTCTGGTTGCTCGGCTGGCTCCATTCTTCGAAAAATTTCATGATTTTTCACAGGAAAATCTGGAAATCCAGGTTTTCCTGCGAAAAACCCGAAAAACAAAAACGAAAAATGAAAATGCGCGCGTGAAATTTCGAAAAACACACAATGTGTGCATTTTTGCGTCGCCGTGTTTGCACACAATTTGAATTTTGTTTTTTTTTCTGCAAAACTTTCGTTTTTCTCGAAATTTCGCGCTGAAAACGATGGATTCGATGATTTCATCGTTTTCAGAATGAAATTTGGATCTGAAACTGTGTGTTGCTGAAATTTTTGCGCTGAAAACGTCCATTTTTCGTCAAAAAAAGCGTTCCCCAGCTTATTTGGTATCAAAATGCTCGAAATTTTGCGCTAAAAACTCCTACAGTAGCCAAATATTTATCACAAAATATATATATATATACAAATGATGTGAGGTAGGTCAAAAAGTCCGAATATCCACCGCCAATTCCGCCAAAACTTTCGTCAATCGCTTCAATTTGTCAGCGGTGGTGTCGAGTCTTTGGGAGATTTGTGAATTTATTGAGCAAATCTGCAAAAATTGAGGGTTACTGTAGATTTTGGCGCGAAATTTGGAGCATTTTGACACCAAATATGCTAGGGTTTGGGTTACTGTAGGGTCCCGCAACGAAAGGGGTACTGTAGATACCGTACCTTGTTATTATTGTTGACTTCCTCAGCTTCAGCCTCGTCTTCCTCCTCCATCATAATCTCGTCCTGTGACGTGGCAGGTGAGCCACGTTTCAGATTTTCTCTGAAATTGGATTACTGTAGGGTACTGTAGGCTAGGCTACCGTACCTCTTGCGATTTTCAGTCAAATTTTCAGCACACGAATGTTCCAGGCAGAAAACTACAGTAACCCGCCCGTCCACGTGTTCCAAAACGTGCACAAAAGCGGTGCAGGATACGGTAGTGAGCTGGCTGAAATTCGGCTGAAATTCTTCTGAAAGTCGGCGTCGCTTTGAAGTTGATGACGTGGCATTTTTCGGGCGACGGCACAGTAGATAGTATTCCTGAAGAAGGGGTACTGTAGTTTTTGGCGCGCGAAATTTGAGACCTACAGTACTCACATTTTCCGTGGCGGGACCCTCGCCAGAACCCACGTAACCGCTTCCATCACTCCGTGAGTCTTCAATCATTGCCAACCAGATCTGAAACGACAATTGATCTACAGTACTCTCCTGGGGTACTGTAGGCGCGAAAATTCCACGTTTTTTGACACCAAACAAGCCTTTTAGGGATTACTGTAGCTCTCGTAGATGTACTGTAGTTTTTTCTCTACTACAGTAATCTAGGGTTACTGTAGAAATTATTGTTTATCTGAGATACAGTTTCCACAGTAACCCAGATCTACAGTACCCCTGAAAAATTTGAATTCCTACAGTAATCCTAGATCTTCTACAGTACCCCCTATCAAATTTGGTATCAAAATGCTCCAAATGTTGAGCTACAGTAACCCAGATCTACAGTACTCACCTGAAAATGCGTAAAATTCTCAAAAATCCGATTTTCGAGCTGAAAATCGCTGAAATTGTGCGATTTCTCCAGATGTTTGCAGAGGAATTCGGGAGTTTCCAGATTTTCCGAGCATTTTGGACACTGGATTCGAATTTCGGAAGACATCTTCTGAAAATCTGAAAATTACAGCTGAAAATTCTGAATTTTCAGATAGAAATTTGAAAATTTCAGACAATTTGGAGAATTTTAAGCCTAAGATCATTATTTTCTGAAAATTTCAGATTTTCAGCCAAATTTCAAGTCTAGGTTCATTTTTTCCAGAATTTTCTGAAACTCTCAAAATTACAGCTGAAAATTCTGAATTTTCAGGCAGAAATCTGAAATTTTCAGATTTTTTGGAGAAAAAATGATTAGAAAAAAAATCATGTGATATTATTTTTGAAAAATTTGAAAACGTGACAAATTTTTCGGAAAAACAAGATTTTTTGAGATTTGGCTGAAATTTCAGAATTTTCAGTTGAAAATTTTGAAATTTCAGATTTTTCGGGGAATTTTGAGCCCGAGATCATTTTTTGGCTGAAAATCTGAAATTTTCAGCCAAATTTCAAGTCTAGACTTATTTTTTTCAGAATTTTCTGAAAATTCCAAATTTCCCACTGAAAATCTTCTCGAATTTTCAGCCGCAAATCTGAAATTCCCGCAAAAATTTCAGTCAAAAAAATTTTGCAACAAAAAAATTCCAAAAAAAAAATTGAGAGATAGAAAAAAAAAGTGAAATTTCTCTCTCATTTTTTTGCAGCCGCAAAAAAAGCGAGAGAGTGTAGGGAAATGAGAGAGTGCGGCGAGAGAAGCACAGATATTGATTATAAAAAACAAACGAAAATGGAGAAGGGGGGGGGGGGCGGCTGGAAATTTTCAGACTTGCTGGAATTTTCAGACTTGGTTTTGGCGCCTACAAAAATTTGCGGAAATTTGAACTCAGCTCGAAATTCTGAGTTTTTAGACACCCATATTGATAAGGTTTTGGGGAAATTTTACCTTAAGGTTCTTAGGGACCTTAATAATTTCTTAACTCAAAAATAAGGCTTCTGTATATCAAACGACTCAGAACTTCATGCTGAACGCGAATTTCACCATGAAATTCGTTAAATTCGTGAAAGATGTCAGAAATATGCAGATTTTCGGGGAAAAATGAAGGTTTTTGGGTTGAAATTGGTTGAAAACTTGATTTTTAAGGTCTTACTCCTACATTTTTGAATTCAGCGTGAAATTTGGAGTTTTTAGACACCCATATTCATAAGGTTTTGGGGAAGTTTTATCTTAAGGTCCTTAGGGACCTTAATAATTTTTTATCTACAAAATAATAGTTTTGTATATCAAACGATAGGGAATTTCGAGCTAAATTCGGAATAGCGTGAGAAAATCCTTAATTTTGACCTTAAGGTACTTAGGGACCTTAATAATCTCTTAGCGCGAAAATATGAGTTTTGTATATCAAACGACTCAGAATTTCATGCTGATTTCAAATTTATTAGAGAAAATCTGTGAAATTTGGAATTAGTATCCGATTCCGCCCAATTTTTCAGATGGCATTGGAGCAGTTCCTGGATTGATTGATCCCGGATTGTGAGGTTCCGGTGCCATTGAAATTCCAGCTGAAAATCTGGAATTTTCAGCCAAAAGCAAATTTTTCTGAGATAAACTCACCAATCAAGAAAATTAGAGCGAAAAGTGTGGAGAATTTGAGCATTTTTGATATGAAAAATAATTTTTCGGACCGATTTTTTAAAACAAAATTTAGTCTCACGAATTATTTTCCTAGATTTATTAGTCTGGAAAAATCTGGATGGTTCGGTTGAATTTTTGGACAACATTCGTGTGAAAATCGGGATTTTTAAAGTATGAAATGCGATTTTTTTTGGGCGAAAATTCAAATTTCAAGAATTTTCTGCAGGAAAAACAGAATCAGCATGAAATTCCCTATCGTTTGATATACAAAACTCATATTTCCAAGTTTAAAAAATATTAAGGTCCCTAAGGTATTTAAGGGCCTTTAGGTCAAAATTAACGATTTTCTTCGTGTCATCCAATTTCAGCATGAAATTCCCTATCGTTTGATATACAAAACATATTTTCAAATTTAAAAATTATTAAGGTCCCTAAGTACCTTAAGGTAAAATTTCCCCCAAACCTTATCAATATGGGTGTCAAAAAGCTCCAAATTTCACAGAGATTCCGAATTCGCGCTTGAAAATCCACAATTTTTCGAGTATAGATTCATTCAGCAAGAAAAAGGGAAGGGAAAGAAAAGTAGTACGGTAATTACAGTAAGTAATTTAAAGGGGGAAAAGGAGCAAAAAAGGGGGAGGGGATATATTTTAAATACAAAAAAAAATCACATTTTTATGGAATTCTTGGGGGATTTTTGGGTTAAAAATCGGAAAAAAAATCGATTTCTGGGTAAAAAACCGCGATTTTTTCAATTTTCAAGCCCAAAATCCGCAATTTTTTTTGCAAAAAACAAAATGTTACTTCCAAAGCGACGCAGCCTTCATCATAAATCCAACTTTAGTCGAAGTATCCACACTGGGAGTCATAGATTCTAGTGTAGTTTGTTGATTTTCAGTAGAAGTTCCACCCAAAATCGCTTGCATTTGTTTATCTTGATTTCTGACAATCGCATCATTTCTATCGGCTTTATTATGGATTCTTTCGAGCATTTCATTTTGAGAATCCACTTCTTTTCCGAGATCGAGGCCGAGTTTTTGGAGATTTCGCAGGTTTGATGACATTGCGTCTGCAAAAATCGAGATCAGCGTGAAATTTGGAGAATTTTGATATACATTTTAAATGGGAACAATTTTTGACCTTAGGGTCGTTAAGGTAGTTAAGGTGTTTAAGGTTATAATGCAAATTTAAAATGATAATTGGGATTTTTCGAAATCAGCGTGAAATTTGGAGATTTTTAATATCCCTTTTTAAATGGAAACAATTTTTGACCTTAGGGTCGTTAAGGTAGTTAAGGTATTTTTGAGGAAAAATAAGATGTTTTGTATGTACATTTTTCAGATCTACATGAAATTTGGAGATTTTTGATATCCATTTTTATATGGGAATAATTTTTGACCTTAGGGTCGTTAAGGTATTTAAGGTTATAATGAAAATTTTCGAAACTATTGAGATATTTTTTGAGATCAGCGTGAAATTTGGAGTTTTTAGACACCCATATTCCTAGGGTTTTAAGGGATTTTTACCTTAAGGTTCTTAGGGACCTTAATAATTTTTAACCTTAAGAATAAGGTTTTTTGTATATCATGTAGGTTTTGTATATCAAACGATAGGGAATTTCATGCTGAAATTAGATTAAACGAAGAAAATCGTTAATTTCGACCTAAAGGTCCTTAAATACCTTAGGGACCTTATAATTTTTTTAAATTTGAAAATATGAGTTTTGTATATCAAACGATAGGGAATTTCATGCTGATTTCAAAAATTCCAGAATTTTTTCCCAAATTTTCCAAATGCTCACCCAAATTCTCATCAATTTGATTATCCATCGCTTCCCAACGTGTTCCTTTAATCGCATTTCGACTCGATTCATTCAAAGTTCTTCCGGAAGGTCCGGAAAATGATGCGGAAGAGTTTCCGGATGATAAATTGGCGGCGGTTTCCGAGAGACGGGAAGCGGATTTTGATTGGGGGACCTGGAATTCATTTTTGGGTGTAATTTGGCTGAAAATATGATTTTCAGGTGGAAATTTTCAGAATTTTTCAAATTTTCAGTCAGAAATGACTGAAAATAGCAATTCTGAGCTCAAAATTCTTGAAATTTTCAGAATTTTCTAATTTCAGGTTTTTGTATCAAAATTTTGGCTGAAAATTGGAATTTTTGACAGTTTTAGGTTGAAAAATTGCTTTTTTCTTTAAAAAAAATCTTCAAATTATCAGAAATTTTCAAAAATCTGATTTTTAGGCTCAAAATGCTCCAAATTTTCAGATTTTTCTCAAAAACCTTCATTTTTCATCAAATTTCCAGTTTCCGGGCTCAAAATGCTCCAAATTTTCAGATTTTGCTCAAAACCTTCATTTTTCATCAAATTTCCAGTTTCTGGGCTCAAAATGCTCCAAATTTTCAGATTTTTAGCTCAAAAACCTTCATTTTTAATCAAATTTCCAGTTTCTGGGCTCAAAATGCTCCAAATTTTCAGATTTTGCTCAAAACCCTTCATTTTTCATCAAATTTCCAGTTTCCGGGCTCAAAATGCTCCAAATTTTCAGTTTTTTCCAAAAAACCTTCATTTTTCATCAAATTTCCAGTTTCTGGGCTCAAAATGCTCCAAATTTTCAGATTTTTAGCTCAAAATCACTCATTTTTCATCAAATTTCCAGTTTCTGAGCTCAAAATGCTCCAAATTTTCAGATTTTTAGCCCAAAATCACTCACATTAGCAACTTCGGTCGGTTCAACCGGTTTCTTCGTGAATTTATTCTTGAAAAACCCGCCAAACACCGATTTCAAGCTATTCAAATTGCGTTGAGTCATTTGTGTAGTTCGATGGATTTCGTCCAAATTCTTCTCGGTTCTCTCCAATTTTTCACGTTGTTCGAGCAATTCTTGCGCAGTGGCCACACCGATTTTCTCGGAATTATCCAAGTGTCGGCGTGATCTTTCGGTACTGTCCAAGGATTCCTGAAAATTCGGAATTTTCGGGGAATTTGGAGCATTTTGAGCACAAATTTGACTGGGTTTGGGATACGGTAGCTTTTTCGGGTCTCGACGCGAAATTTGGAACTTTCTGACACTAAATTGACACTGATGCGGGTACTGTAGCTCGTCAAAAGTTACTGAAGGGGTACTGTAGATTTCCGGTCTCGGGAGGAAATTTGGAATTTTTTTTGACTAGGTTACTGTAAGTTTTTGTGTCCTGCAATGAAATGAGAAATTTTTGGCGCCAAAATTTCTACTGTAGGAAAAATTTCCCCAATTTTTTCGAATTTTGGCTTATTTGATATCAAAAAACGCGAAATTCTCAAATTTTCGCGCCAAAAACTACAGTACCTGCAGATATTTCTCAATTTCCTTCTCATAATAATCCGCCTCGTCTTCTACAGATTGATTAGCCATTGTTGAGTAGCTTTTGACGGGATCTGGAAAGATTTTGATTTTTTTCTGAATTTCAAGTTGGAAATGGGGATTTTCATGAATTCTGGGTTAAAAAACTCGAAATTTCAAGATTTTTCAGCCTAAAATCAATTTCAGATCAATTTTAGCTCAAAAAACTCGAAAAATCACGATTTTTGCACAAAAAAACTGGATTTTCAGCAAATTTTCGAAATTTTCAGCCAAAAAAAAAAAACTCACTAGTCGAACTTGCACTGCTTCCTCGATAATCATCATCAAACGGGTTTCGGGACATCTGCAAATCGAATTTCAGCCTAAAAATCCGGAATTTCAGCTCAAAAATATCAAAAATTTCGGAGAAAAAACCGAAAAATGCACAAAAAAATTGGGAAAATTCAACATAAATCATCTATTTTGCATATAAATATATACATTTTTCGAAAAAAAAAAACAAAAAAATCTACGTGGCAATTAGAAAAATTCAAAATTTTTTTGGCAAAATTCCAAAAAATCTGAAAAATTATTGAAGTTGCGAGAATTCGTTGGGTGTCAGGATTTTCGATTGCATTTTTTTGATGAGTGGAACTGGAAGAGAAAAATGATTATTGATTTTTGCAGGGGGTACTGTAGTGTCCAGGGGTACTGTAGTTGTTTGGGGCGAAAAATTTGGAGCATTTTGATACCAAATGGGTTACTGTAGATTTTTCCACGTGGAAAAATATTTCTAGATCGAAATTGAGCTCAAAATGCTCTAAAAATCATAAAATTTCAGATTTTCAGATAAAATTTGTGCTCAAAATGCTCCAAAAATTCAGAATTTAAAGATTTTCCCATCAAATTCGGGCTCAAAATGCTCCAAAAATTCAGAATTTCAACATTTTCCCATCGAATTCGGGCTCAAAATGCTCCAAAAATCATGAAATTTTAGATTTTCCCATCAAATTTGAGCTCAAAATGCTCCAAAAATTCAGAATTTCAACATTTTCCCATCAAATTCGGGCTCAAAATGCTCCAAAAATTCAGAATTTCAACATTTTCCCATCAAATTTGAGCTCAAAATGCTCCAAAAATTCAGAATTTCAACATTTTCCCATCAAATTCGGGCTCAAAATGCTCCAAAAATTCAGAATTTCAACATTTTCCCATCGAATTCGGGCTCAAAATGCTCCAAAAATTCAGAATTTCAACATTTTCCCATCAAATTCGGGCTCAAAATGCTCCAAAAATTCAGAATTTCAACATTTTCCCATCGAATTCGGGCTCAAAATGCTCCAAAAATTCAGAATTTCAACATTTTCCCATCAAATTCGGGCTCAAAATGCTCCAAAAATTCAGAATTTCAACATTTTCCCATCGAATTCGGGCTCAAAATGCTCCAAAAATCATGAAATTTTAGATTTTCCCATCAAATTTGAGCTCAAAATGCTCCAAAAATTCAGAATTTCAACGATTTTCCATCGAATTTGAGCTCAAAATGCTCCAAAAATCATGAAATTTCAGATTTTCCCATTAAATTCAGGCTCAAAATGCTCTAAAAATTCAGAATTTCAAGATTTTCCCATCGAATTCGGGCTCAAAATGCTCCAAAAATTCAGAATTTCAAGATTTTCCATCAAATTTGAGCTTAAAATGCTCCAAAAATTGTGAATTTTGAGATTTTCAGATAAAATTTGGGCTCAAAAATTCAGAATTTCAATATTTTCCCATCAAATTCGGGCTCAAAATGCTCCAAATGTTCCAATTTTCAACATTTTCCCATCGAATTCGGGCTCAAAATGCTCCAAAAATTGAGAATTTTTCAGATTTTCAGGTCAAAATGCTCCAAATTTTCCAATTTTCAACATTTTCCCATCAAATTCGGGCTCAAAATGCTCCAAATCAACTCACCAGTATAAGCAACAGTAGCATCCCATCCAGGTTTCGCCCAAGTCGAAGTTCTCGTATCATTTCTCGCCGACATTGTTGGATATGCCCAAATATGATAAACCACATAGAGTTGTCCGACTTGCGCGAAAAATCCTCCAACATCCTGATTGTGTTCGCGACGATAATTGATTCCTTTTGCCCAAGCGGAAGCCCATTCAATCATGGTTCCTGGCTGGAAATTTCGAGATTTTTGGGCTGAAAATGGGCTGAAAATCGTGAATTTTCACGATTTTTGATGAATTTTGAACCAAAAATCGTGTTTTTTGATGAAAATTGAGCATTTTTCAGTGATTTTCAGTCAAATTCTCAAATTTTCAGTCAAAAATCATGATTTCTAGCTCATTTTCAGTCAAAAATCATTATTTTCAGCTCATTTTCAGTCAAAAATCATGATTTTCAGCTCATTTTCAGTCAAATTTTCAGCCACCAACCTGCAAAACATAACTTCTCAAATCGTAAACATGCGATGGCGGCCGATTTTCGGGCTCTTTCCAGTAGCTGAACGATTTGACGATGATGTTTTTGCGGCGACCGCACAATTTTGCCACGTCATTGTCGGCTGCGCGGATGGCGGCATCTTTGGTGTGAAGAGCAATGTTTCTGGAGAGAAAATTTGGAGCATTTTGAGCCCGAATTTGACATACTTTTGGGGGTACTGTAGCTTTTGAAACAATTTTTATGCAGAAAAATTGAGCCTAGGCTCAAAATGCTCCAAATTTCACGCTCAAAAATTATCCAAGGCTCATTTTCAGCCCAGAAAACTTGAAATTCAATTTTTTTCGCTGCGAAATTGAACCTAAGCATATCTAGACTCAAAATACGTGGATTTTCGCTCTAAAATCATCCAAGGCTCATTTTCAGCCAAAAATCTTGAAAATTGAGTGCGAAAATCAGATTTTCATGGAAAAATCGAGTCTGAGCTCGAAATGCTCCAAATTTTCAGATTTTGCTCAAAAGCCTTCATTTTTCATCAAATTTCCAGTTTCAGGGCTCAAAATGCTCCAAATTTTCAGAATTTTGCTCAAAAACCTTCATTTTTCATCAAATTTCCAGTTTCTGGGCTAAAAATGCTCAAAATTTTCAGATTTTGCTCAAAAACCTTCATTTTTCATCAAATTTCCCGTTTCTGAGCTCAAAATGCTCCACATTTCAAGATTTTGCTCAAAAACCTTCATTTTTCATCAAATTTCCAGTTTCTGGGCTCAAAATGCTCCAAATTTCACGTTTCAAACTCATTTTCAGCTCAAAAATCTCAATTTTCAGCCCAAAAAAAAACTCACAAATCCACATCCTCATGCGATTTATTGTGTCTCCACAAATGAATCGCCTGATCTCTAGTCCGTCCATAAGCAACAGTCCAACTTCCCACCAATTCAACACTTGGCGCTTTTGAGTTGAGCTCATTTTTGTAGTTGGCAAATGCTTTCAGATAAGTCTCCTGCTCTCCGGGCCGATAATTGTGGGCTGTAGGAAAAAATCGGGCTTTCTGGGGCTTTTTTAGGCCAAAAATAGCGTTTTTTGGGTCATTTTTCACCCAAAAAAAGGGATTTTCCCGAAAAAAAACTCAAAACTCACTTTGAAATTCATACATATATTCGGAATTCGAGAGCAATGATGAATGTGATTGTTTTTGCCATGCTGATGGATCTTGACCTTTCTGGAATGAAAAATTTGGGATTTTTCGACATCAAACAAGCCTGGGTTCGATTTTTGGAGCGAAAAATTTAAATTCAAATTTTTTTCGAATTTTTTGACACCAAACAAGCCTGGGTTCGATTTTTGGAGCGAAAAATTTAAATTCAAATTTTTTTTCCAATTTTTTGACACCAAACAAGCCTGGGTTCGATTTTTGGAGCGAAAATTTTGAATTCAAATTTTTTTTCGAATTTTTTGACACCAAACAAGCCTGGGTTCGATTTTTTGGAGCGAAAATTCTGAATTCAAATTTTTTTTCGAATTTTTTGACACCAAACAAGCCTAGGCTCATCTAGTTTCAAAAAATTACAAATTTTTCGTTCAAAATTCTTCTCTGCTCTAATTTTTGCTCAAAAAACCCACCAAAAGTTTGCTAATCCACCCTCTTTTCTCCTCATTTTCACCAGATTGTTGACATTTTGAAGTGGCCGACAATTGTCTGAAAAATCGCTTTTATAGAGAAAATCGGAAATTTCGGGGCAAAAACACGTAAAATCAAAGCTGCGCAACAAAAAAAACCAAAAAAATAGAGTTTAGATGGAAAATTGATGAGTAAATTGGGGAATTCGATCGTTTTGCCCATTTTTTCGAGCATTTTCAATATCTTCCAATGTGTGAACTCCAGTTGGCATCCAAATGCTGGTAAATCTGCAAAAAAAAGTTTTTTTGATGAAATTCTTGATCAGCATCAAATTCCCTATCGTTTGATATACAAAATCCATATATTTAGGGGAAAAAATTATTAAGGTACCTAAGGTCTTTAAGGTCAAAATTAACGATTTTCTTCGTTTAATCCAATTTCAGCATGAAATTCCCTATTGTTTGATATACAAAACTCATATTTTCAAATTTAAAAAATTATTAGGTTCCCTAAGGTCTTTAGGGACCTTTAGGTCAAAATTAACGATTTTCTTCGTTTAATCCAATTTCAGCATCAAATTCCCTATTGTTTGATATACAAAACTCATATTTTTGAGAGAAACATTATTAAGGTATCTAAGGTCTTTAAGGACCTTAAGGTAAAAAAAATCCCCAAGCTATATCAATATGGGTGTCTAAAAACTCCAAATTTCACGCTGAATTCAAATTTTCAGTCAAAAATATGAATTTTTCAGCCCAAATCCTTACCCATTCAAATTGCCGAACATAATATCGGTATCCAATCGATCTCCAAACATACACGTCCTCTTCGCCTCCACTTTTGCTCTTCTCAACAAAAAATCGGCAATCGGTTGATGCGGTTTCCCGAACACTTTTGGCTGTCTTCCAGTCACAGCTGACACGGCAGCCGATGTGATTCCGGAACCCGGAATTATTATTGCCGGATTTGGACCGGGGAATGTGTAGTCTTGATTTGTGACGAGATATTCTACGGTGGGGTCCTAGAAATTTGAGATTTTTTGGGAGAAATCAAGGGTTTTAGGTGGAAAATTGAGATTTTCGTACGATTTTTCGTCCGAAATTCGATTTTCGTTCGATTTTTCGTTCGGAATTCTCTTTTCGTACGATTTTTGGTCCGGAATTCGATTTTCGTACGATTTTTCGTCCGGAATTCGATTTTTCGTGCGAAATTCGATTTTCGTTCGATTTTTCGTTCGGAATTCTCTTTTCGTACGATTTTTGGTCCGGAATTCGATTTTCGTACGATTTTTCGTCCGGAATTCGATTTTTCGTGCGAAATTCGATTTTCGTACGATTTTTCGTTCGGAATTCGATTTTCCTACGATTTTTCGTCCGAAATTCGATTTTCGAGCAAATTTTCAGCTAGTCTAGTGGGTTTTCATCTCTAGAGTTCAAAAATTGATGATTTTCAGAGAAAAGAGCTTTGAGAGCAGATTTTGGGCTCAAAATCATGATTTTCAGCTCAAAAATCGAAAATTCACGATTTCTGATAACTCTTCAGCTGATTTTCTAGTCAGAAGCTCAATTTTTAGCTCAAAATTCGAGTTCTGGCCTGAAAAAGAGCCTGTGGCTCAGAAATCGAAAAATCATGATTTCTAGTTGAAAATGAGCCGCAAATGCACAATTTCAGAGCTCAAAAACCAAATTTTCTGAGCATTATCATGTTCCAAACCCAGAATTGCCACAAAAACCATGTTTTTAGGTCAGAAAGAGCTTTACAATCTCAATTTCCACAGGAAAACCACGATTTTCCATCAAAACCCTTACCTTCAAATAATTTGCGGCCTTCATAATTTTCGGATAGCTAAAATGTGCATCATAGCTACAAATCACGGCCTTTGGTCGTTTCTCCAAATCCAAATCATGTATAAAATCACCCTGTGTATAATTTCGAATCGAATCCTCACCCGTCCCAAAAACCCGCACATTTCCCTCATTTTCCAGGGTATTTTTCAAATTTTCGGTTCCAATCAGGTAAATCCATTGATCCGCGTAGGTTTCCGCGCGGCTTTTCAGATAATCCGCGAGAACTATCGCCGGACTTATCACATTTTCTTTTCCGATTTTAACAAATCCTAATTTCTCGATCTTTTTCATGTATTGTTCGAGGGTTTTTGTGGAATTGTTAGTTAGGACAAATACGGTTTTTTGGGGATTTTCGATAAGTTCGTTGATAAATTCGATTGCTCCAGGGATCGGAATATCACCAGTCCATAAAACACCATCGGCATCGAAGAGATAGGTGTCGAAGTTTGAGAGAAGTTCGGATTTTGAGATGTTTCGGAGGGACATCTGGAGAATTGCGGGGGAAAAATTCGAATTCAAATTTTTCTTGGCACGAAAAATCCGCGCAAAAAATTAAAATTCAAATTTTTGGCGGGAAAATGAAAAGAAAAAAATTAAAATTAAAAAAAAATAGAAAAAAAAATGAAAAGTTCACGTTTTGATTTGAAAATTGGATTGTTATTGATTTTTCAGGGGATTTTCAGAGATTTTCAAATTTTCCACTGATTTTCAGATAATTCTGAGCTCAAATTTGCTCTGAAAATCAAGCATTTTAACTGGAAATTGCTCAAAAACCATAATTTTAGAGCAATTTTCAGTCAAAATCCAATTTTCTACTGATTTTCAGATAATTTTCAGCGCGAAAAATTCAAATTCAAAATTTTTGGCGGGAAAAATAATTGAAAATGAAAAAAAAAATGAAAATTTTGATTAAAAAATGCTCTGAAAATCAAGATTCAGAGCAATTTTCAGTCAAAAATCCAATTTTCAGCCCTTTTGAAGCTAAAAATGTGAAAAATCAATAAAATCCGTATATTTCTTCAACACACTAAAAAAACGAGAAAAGAAATATGCTTGTCTCTGACTGTCTGCCGTCTCTTCTACACATTTCTATCTCTCGCCTATTTCGTCATAAACTGGAATTTCGCTTCTTTTCTTTCATAACATGTACTTTTTTATGAAATATAGGATTCTGTGCTGAAAAAATCGATTTCCGGGCTGAAAATGCAAGATTTTCAGCGAAAAAATCGATTTTTTGAGGTTTTATCAATCAAAAAAATATATGAAAATGATAAAAATCACATTTTCTCTTTTTCTTTTTCAAACAAAAAGCAAAAAAACAGGGAAAATATAATAATGATAATAAATTATGGAAAAAATAAAATAAATAAAGCAAATTTTTATTTGGGAAAAATATCGAATGACAATTTGAATATAAACAAAGCGATGGGGGCAAAAATGGCGCGAAATTCAAAAATTCTTCTCACCTTGTGGCTATCAATTGTGAGCGTGGGAAAATTGAGGAGATTAGCAGATTTCCAGCACGGTTCATTATCTGGAAATTTGAAAATGTTGAGGTTTTTCTGGGTTCTGGAGCTGAAAAACAGGATTTTTCAGGTCCTGGAGCGAAATTTAGAGGTTCATAGATCGCATCGCTCCCCCTGCAGGGGCCATTAGGGTCTATCACTTTGCTATTTTTTTTAATTGAGGGGGTCTATCACTGAGGTTCAATTTTTGTATGGAAGGCGCGAGCCTTCCATCAAAAAAAAAAATTTTTTTTGTTCTCAAAAAAAATTTAAAAATTTTGCAACACCATTGCTCTTGGCAGGAATCGATCCAGCGACTTTCAGCATTATAAGCTCGCGCCTTAACGACTGCGCCAAGCTTGCACTTTTCTTCCCATTCTTCTTTTTTAAAGATATGATTGGTGAGATGAGAGATAGAAAAGAGAAGAGATCATCAGCTTGAAGAAAATTTGCATATTTTCTGTCTGACAATTGTCAAAATAATACTTGAACGAGTAAAAGTTGAAACATGAAACTTGGCACACATAAAATTAAGCGTAGTCTGAAGGGTATTGAACAATAAAATCGGAGGGGAGACCCTAGAACTCAAGGTGCACACCCGGTCCACTGAAGAGGCCTTTTTTGACTAGTTTAGGGGACCGGGTATGCACCTCACTTCTGAGTCATTATTTCGGGTAGAACTGTTTAGAACTTTATATTAGAGGAAATTTGCTAACTTTCTATTCAAAAATATTTTAGAAAACCATACTAAAATGGTATTTCCTTGAGGGGTGAAAATGTGCATTTTTTACAAAAAAAAATTTTTTTTGAAATCGAGGGAAATCCAAGATTTGATTTTCGTTTTTTCTTTAAATCAAACTAATGACTTAATTTGAGTCACTGAACTACGTGGTGACCTCAAATACTACCAGAAACTTTTCCAAAACGAGTTACAGTAATTGCCAAAAAGATACTAACTTTTGATTTTTGCTATTAATCACTTTATCTTTTTCAAATCAGGCACAAATTTTTTCTGAGCTATTTGGGTCACTAGTGCATATAGCCTATCAATTCCAACTCTGATACTACAATTTCATTCATTATGAGATCTATTCCGATGGTTTCAGTGAGACCATCTAGAAAAATTGTTATGACCCAATAAATCGATTTTCATGGCATATTATTATTGCATTTTCGATAAAACACTTCCATTTGAGCATTCTAAATCCTAAACATCATTATTGAAACGAAAAGCAATGTATTTTGTATGATTTTGACATTGATGGAATTCGGATGTTTCTCTCGATCTTCGTGTCGGGATCATCGAGGAAATTAAAAATTTATGGTCACCACGTAGTTCAGTGACTCAAATTAAGTCATTAGTTTGATTTAAAGAAAAAACGAAAATCAAATCTTGGATTTCCCTCGATTTCAAAAAAATTTTTTTTTGTAAAAAATGCACATTTTCACCCCTCAAGGAAATACCATTTTAGTATGGTTTTCTAAAATATTTTTGAATAGAAAGTTAGCAAATTTCCTCTAATATAAAGTTCTAAACAGTTCTACCCGAAATAATGACTCAGAAGTGAGGTGCATACCCGGTCCCCTAAACTAGTCAAAAAAGGCCTCTTCAGTGGACCGGGTGTGCACCTTGAGTTCTAGGGTCTCCCCCTCCGATTTTATTGTTCAATACCCTTCAGACTACGCTTAATTTTATGTGTGCCAAGTTTCATGTTTCAACTTTTACTCGTTCAAGTATTATTTTGACAATTGTCAGACAGAAAATATGCAAATTTTCTTCAAGCTGATGATCTCTTCTCTTTTCTATCTCTCATCTCACCAATTATATCTTTAAAAAAGAAGAATGGGAAGAAAAGTGCAAGCTTGGCGCAGTCGTTAAGGCGCGAGCTTATAATGCTGAAAGTCGCTGGATCGATTCCTGCCAAGAGCAATGGTGTTGCAAAATTTTTAAATTTTTTTTTGAGAACAAAAAAATTTTTTTTTGATGGAAGGCTCGCGCCTTCCATACAAAAATTAGGGTGTATCACTCGCGATTAATTTTTTTTAATAGGGTGTATCACTTTGAGGTTCAGAGGGGAAGATTGCGATGTATGTAGAGGTTTCTCGGGTTCTGGAGCGAAAATTAGAGGTTTTTGGGTTTCTGGAGCTGAAAAACAGGATTTTTCAGGTCCTGGAGCGGAATTTCAAGGTTTTTTGAGCTCTTGGAGCCAAATTTGGAGGTTTTTCGGTTTCTGGAGCTGAAAAACAGGATTTTTCAGGTCCTGGAGCGAAATTTAGAGGTTTTTCAGCTTCTGGAGCTGAAAAACAGGATTTTTCAGGTCCTGGAGCGAAATTTTGAGGTTTTTCGGCTTCTGGAGCTGAAAAACAGGATTTTTCAGGTCCTGGAGCGGAATTTAGAGGTTTTTCGGTTTCTCGAGGTGAAAAACAGGATTTTTAAGGTCCTGGAGCGAAAATTAGACGTTTTTCGGTTTCTGGAGCTGGAAAACAGGATTTTTCAGGTCCTGGAGCGAAATTTAGAGGTTTTTTCGGTTTCTGGGGCTGAAAAACAGGATCTTTCAGGTCCTGGAGCGAAAATGAAGGATTTTTCAGGTCCTGGAGCGGAATTTCAAGGTTTTTCGGGTTCTGGAGCTGAAAAACAGGATTTTTCAGGTCCTGGGGCCGAATTTACTAAAGTGGTATACCAAAAATTAATGAAGAAAAAATTGGGCGTACCAAAAATTGCTGAACAAATTTTTTTGGTACACCAAATTTTTCTTCATTAATTTTTGGTATACCACTTTAGTAAATTCGGCCCCTGGAGCGAAAATAATGAATTTTACGGGGCCTGGAGCGGAATTTAGAGGTTTTTAGGTTTCTGGAGCTGAAAAACAGGATTTTTCTGATCCTGGAGCGAAATTTCAAGATTTTTGAGCTCTTTGAGCCAAATTTGGTGATTTTTAGAGTAAAAATTCAAAGATTTTTGAGCTTTTCCTGATTTCTTGCTATTTTTATAACCAAAAATGTGTTTTTTCAATGCCACGTGAAATTTGTGGCGAAAAAATTCACGTCAAAACCAAAATTTCTCAAAATCAGTCATTTCTCAAAAATTTTCATTTCAAAAATGCTGCCAATTCAATTTTTGGTGAGTTTTTGAGCGAAAAAATCAAAAATTTGGTACAAAAAAAAACTTTTTTTGGGTCAAAAGACAAGAAATGAGTGAGAAATTGACAGAGAAAAAATAAACAAGTGTTTGTTTTTTCCCTGGTTTTTTTTACACACACACACATAGAGACAATCGATAATGAAAGATCACGTGTTCGGTTTGATTTGCTTCAAAACACACAGAAAAATGTGGCCTAGAAAACCAAGGAATTGATTTTCTAGGTCATGGACTAGATTTCTGTCTGAAAAACTAGGTTTTTTGGCGGTAAAACTAGTCCATGACTTATTTTTCAAGAAAAATTCGATTTTTATTGGTTTTCTAGGTCGCGGACTAGGTTTTGATGGCCTAGAAAGCCAAATTGATTTAGGAATTGGTTTTCTAGGTCATGGACTAGAAACTATATTTAAAAAACTAGTCCATCACTTGTTTTTCAAGAAAAATTCGATTTTTTTGGTTTTCTAGGCCAGGGACGAGTTTCAGAAGGTCTAGAAACCCAAAATTCAGAGAAAATCGATTTTGGACCTATAGAAACAGTGTTTCTCAGGGAAATAGCGAATAATTTGGTTTTCTAGGCCGCGGACTAGCTTATAAACTAGTCCGCATCCCAGAAGATGGTATTTTTCATGAAAACAGGTATTTTTCATGGTTTCGAACCATTTTTCATCCAGAAAATTTCCGCTTTTGAATAAAAACTTGAGATTCTTCATTAAAGGTATGAAACAACAGAAACAACAACTATACTATCAAAATTATCGGGATTTCTATTCCGATTTATTCTCCGAAACCGGTCTTGTAACATGCTCAACATGATTGGCAATAATATAAGTGTTTCTTTGCGTACGATTTCCCGCCTCATCCTTTTGACCGCCCGAATAATGCAATCTTCCTTGAACATTCAATCGATTGCCCTTTTTGATCGATTTGAACAATTCTTCGGCACGATTACCGAACACTGTCACTGTATGTCTCTCAGTTTGATCCACATAATTACCATCGTGTGTTTTGAAGCTGTGATTTGTGATAAGATTGAAGAGCAAGTAGGATTTGTTGTTCTTTCCAGTTCTGTAGATTGGATCAACAGCGACACCGCCAACTAATTCGACTTTATTGATACTGAAAGCGTGTCGTCTTTTCTCTTCCGGTTGCTCAGAGAACAAATCGTTTACCTAGAAAAAGAAAAAACCATGAAATCTCGTTAAAAATCAATTCCTACCGCTTTCTGCGTCTTGATCTCCGATGCAACTAATCTCGAGGTCGAGAACAATCGTGTAGAAACACTTCGCAACATCTGAAATTGATAGAATCTGTGAAAAACCCTCTGAATTCAAAAGCGCACGCGAAAAAAAATAAAAATAAGGGGCGTGGCCTATTCTCGCAACACCTCGCACACTTTTCTTGCCAACGCGCCGCACAGTTTCTCCATTTTCATCATTTTTTTTTATTGCAGGTCACATCTGTTCATTCTGTTTGCCCACACTTTGTTGTATTTCTCACCAAAAAGCAAGGACAACACACATTTCAAGGTAAGTGGTTTGTAGTTAAAAATAGCTTGAATTGCTGAAAAACTCGTTTTTTTTCCCATCAAAAAATTTTAAAACACGAAAAATTGAGGTCAAGTGACTTTACAGCCATTTATTATATCATTTTGCCTCATTTTTGCGCGCGAAAAATCGATATTTTGGTGGATTTTCGTGAGGTTTCTTGAATTTTCAGTGAAAAACTTATTCACTTAGGATTTTTAGCTGAAAAATTCGTTTTTTCGACGAAAAAGCTGACATTCGGCTAGAAATCATGATTTTCAGCCAAAAACTTTGATTTTTTTTGAAATTCAAGTCGAAAATCAGGATTTTTATCAATTTTTGATTCAAAATTCTGAAAAACAGCCAATTTTCAGTCTAGAACTCTGAAAATGATGAGTTTTTGCTTGAAAACATCAATTTTCAGCCAAATTTTGCTCTGAAACTCTAAAAATCGTGAAAATTTCGCATTTTCCAGTCAAAACTTGTGAAAAGTGCTGAAAAACATGAATTTTCAGCCAGAAAATCTGAAGTTTGAGTCGTTTATTTCTCTGCGCTCTCTAATCAGCAGACCAAATGGTCTGCTCGTTTATTTCTCTGCGCTCTCTAATCAGCAGACCAAATGGTCTGCTCGTATATTTCTCTGCGCTCTCTAATCAGCAGACCAAATGGTCTGCTCGTTTATTTCTCTGCGCTCTCCAATCAGCAGACCAAATGGTCTGCTCGTATATTTCTCTGCGCTCTCTAATCAGCAGACCAAATGGTCTGCTCGTTTGTTTCTCTGCGCTCTCTAATCAGCAGACCAAATGGTCTGCTCGTTTATTTCTCTGCGCTCTCCAATCAGCAGACCAAATGGTCTGCTCGTATATTTCTCTGCGCTCTCTAATCAGCAGACCAAATGGTCTGCTCGTTTATTTCTCTGCGCTCTCCAATCAGCAGACCAAATGGTCTGCTCGTTTATTTCTCTGCGCTCTCCAATCAGCAGACCAAATGGTCTGCTCGTCTATTTCTCTGCGTTCTCCAATCAGCAGACCAAATGGTCTGCTCGTTTATTTCTCTGCGCTCTCCAATCAGCAGACCAAATGGTCTGCTCGTTTATTTCTCTGTGCTCTAACTGTTTGACTGAAAATCGTTGAAAACCCAAAAAATATGTGAAAATTCGTGATTTTCAGCCAAATCGCTCAAAATGGTTGGCGGAAGTCGAACCGGCGTCCATTTGGTGCTGGGCTTCCTCATCGGCTGCATTCTGGCTCTTTTTTTCATGTCAAATCAGCCGGCCACTGAAATTATGGCCGCTTTTTCATCGGACTGTCGAAAATCTGTGGACGATTTGAGAAATGTGGAAGCGCTAGAAGCCACGTGGCAAGAAGGAAGGGAATATAAGGATGTTAGCGAACATTGGGAGGTTTGTGCAAATTTTGGGGGAAAATGACCTAAAATTCATGATTTTTGGTCAAAAATGACCCTATTTTCACCCTAAAGGACCCTATTTTTACCCTAAAATGACCTAAAATCAATTCCAGGTTCACCAAGACACAATGCCTTCTTCACCACCCAACCAAGACGCTACACCAAAAGTGGTTAGGTCTAGATTTGCCGCGACTGAATTGGGAACTCGCGAACGACTTATGGTAACTGTTATGGCTGAATCTGCGTTGGCTTTATCGATTAATACGACGCTGGGAAGGTGAATTTTGAATTTTTTTGAATTCGGCGGGAAATTTGGAGCAGAATGATACCCATTTTTATGGGTTTTTGGGGATTTTTGACCTTAAGGTACTTAAGGTCCTTAGGACACTTAAGTGCGTTTAGAGAATTTCGCTCGATTTTGGTTCTATGTGTGTGTAATTCTGAGCCTTTAGACACCCATATTCATAGGGTTATGGTGAATTTTTACCTTAAGGCTCTTAAGGACCTTAATAATTGTTTATCTGAAAAATATTGATTCTGTATATCAAACGATGGGGAATTTCACTCTGATCACGAATTCACCAAAGGAAGTCGCTAAAAAATTGGATTTAAGGCACTTTTAACGTGAAATTTTAATTTCAGACATGTTCCACGAGTTCACCTTTTTGCTGATAGTTCTCGAATCGATAATGATATGGCACAACTCACAAATTTGAGCCCTTATAAGCTAAATGGCCAGAAAACGCATACAATGGTCCTTGGATTGCTTTTTAATATGGTAAGAACTTAATTTTTACGAAATTTTCATTAAAAATGGTCAAAAAACCCTAAAAATTACAGAATTTTCACCAAAAAATGCGTAAGTTTCAATGTTGTTCTAGTTCCTTTGTATTCCCTGCTGAAAAATTGTCTGAAAATTCCAAACCTGAAATTAATTTCAGACAGTTCACGAGAATTACGATTGGTTCCTTTTGGTCAAAGATTCCACGTATATTAATCCGTTTGTATTGTTGAGAATGATTGAAACGGTGAGATTTTGTTCAAATTCGGGAAATTTGGTTGAAAATGAGCTATTTCCAGCCAGAAAACGTGGATTTTCAGCCAAAAAATCGATATTTTCAGATGAATTGGAATGAGCCGGTTGTAATGGGCGAAGAAGCTGAAGATGGATCCGGGCGATGTCGATTGGACACTGGAGTTTTGCTAAGTAACCCGGCTATGCAAACGCTGATACAGTAGGTTTTTGGGTGGGAAAAAATGGATTTTTAAAGCTCTGAAACTAATTTTTCGAATTCCGCGGGAAATTTGGAGTTTTTAGACACCTCTAATGATATGGTTTGGAGGAATTTTTACCTTAGAGTCCTTAGGGACCTTAATAATGACCGAGTCGTATATTTCTCTGCGTTCTCCAATCAGCAGACCAAATGGTCTGCTCGTCTATTTCTCTGCGCTCTCTAATCAGCAGACCAAATGGTCTGCTCGTCTATTTCTCTGCGTTCTCCAATCAGCAGACCAAATGGTCTGCTCGTCTATTTCTCTGCGTTCTCCAATCAGCAGACCAAATGGTCTGCTCGTCTATTTCTCTGCGTTCTCCAATCAGCAGACCAAATGGTCTGCTCGTTTATTTCTCTGCGCTCTCTCTAATCAGCAGACCAAATGGTCTGCTCGTTTATTTCTCTGCGCTCTCTCCAATCAGCAGACCAAATGGTCTGCTCGTCTATTTCTGTGCGCTCTCTCCAATCAGCAGACCAAATGGTCTGCTGACTGAATTTCCAAAAAATCAAACATTTTCCAGACAACGTCACACTTGTAACATGCTAGCCCCAGAATCCGACAATGATCAATTAGCCTTCGAAAAATGCATTCAAATTGCCACCAATTTGACGTGTCGACCAATTCATCAAGGAGTACGGTATGAGGTTTGGAGAGGAGCTGAAAGAGCTGATAGTCCAGCTGCACATGATTCGATTGATGAATGGAGACATTCGAAACAATTTAGTCGAGCGCTTGCTGTGCCCAGATTGCTCAGGTTAGCCGAAATTCAGGATTTTTAGTGAAGGAGGAATTTGGTCTAAAATCACATTTTTTGTATCCAAACCCCAATTTTTCGGCTTCAGCGTGAAATTTGCAGTTTTTAGACACCCATATTCGTAGGGTTTGGGTGATTTTTTACCTTAAGGTCCTTAAATTTTTTCATCTGAAAATATAAGTGTTGTATATCAAACGATAGGGAATTTTACGGCGAAAACGGATTAAGCTAGGAAAATCCTTAAATTTGACCCTAAGGTCCTTAGCGACTCTAATAATTGGAAAATATAGGTGTTGTATATCAAACGATAGAGAAATTTATATTTTTCCAGCGACGCGGACGCCGCCGCTCTCCACGACTATTTCGTCCGCGTCGAAATGGCGCGAACCGACCGCGAAATCGCCAAAATGGAAGCGGAACTGGTGCGCCTCGCTGAAGAAGAGTCGCAAGAAACCGGCGAACCGATAAGTTGGCCGCCAGCCCTTCCACCATACGCCAAACCACCAAATCGCTATCAAGTGCCAACTTGGGAATATTTTACGATGACCGAGATTTTTAAGGTGAAAATTTGGTGGAAACGCTAAATTTTGAGCTAAAATTCATGAAAAATTGAGATTTTCGTCGATTTTTGGCTCAAAATGCTCCAAAATTCGTGTTTTCATCTAAAAATTCCGGATTTTCAGAGTGAAACCAATCAAAATGTAAGAAGACTAGAAGGAAATGATTTTGATGACGTGGCAGAAGTTGTTGTCGCCGCGAGACAACAAGTTGAATCTGAAGAGCCCGAGCTCGAATTTGTGCAACTCAGAAATGGATATAGGTGCGAATTTTGCTCAAAAATCATCATTTTCAGCCCTGAAAAATGCTGAAAATCCTTTTTTTGCAGAGTTTTCGATCCTCGCCGTGGAATGGATTATATGATTGATTTGATCTACCGAAAAACCATCCAAGAATCACCAGAAAATCCACAGGAAAATCAAGAATCGCAAGAAAATTTGAAAGAACTCACAATCGAGAAACGAGTTCATGTTAGTCGAATGATTGCAAATACACAGCTTATGAATCAGGTTCCATATGTCAAAGAGGATACCGATGTGACTATTGTTGTACCTGTGGCTAATGAGAATGAGGTATTTGGGGATTTTGGTGAAAAATGCGTTTTTCTGAGTGAAAATTGACCAAAAAATGCTCCAAAATGAGCTATCCTGGGTGATTTTTGGTGAAAAATTCGTTTTTCTGGCTGAAAATTGACCTGAAATTAATTTTTGACCACATTTTTGGCTTAAAGCGAGCTATAATGGTCCCTAGTGGAAATTAAATCAAAAATGTGAAAAGTGGGGAAAATTTAGTTGAAAATAAGCCGTTTTGGGTGATTTTTGGTGACCTAAAATTAATTTTAGATGAAAAATTAGTTTTTCGTTTTTCTGGGTGAAAATTGACCTGAAAATCAATTTTTGGCCAAATTTTTTCATTTTTAATGGTCCCTAGAGCAAAAATGCTCCAAAATGAGCTGTCCTAGGTGATTTTTGGCTCATTTTCCCCGCCAAAAACTACAGTAACCCTACAGTAACCCTAATTTTTCAGGTTCTCCCGGCTCGAAAATTGCTCGCCCGACAAGCCAGATTATGCCTTTCGCCAAGTGAAGAAGCGAGAAAGGTGAGTTTCTTTTTTTTTGGGGCGGAAATTGCTCATGTTAAGCTTGAAAATCCGAAAAATTGATGAATTTTGTATCGAAAAATTGCGCATTGCTCATTTTAAGCCAAAAAATCACGAATTTCATGAATTTCAGATCAAAAACCATTGAATTTAGGTTTTAAAAACCCAAAATTTTCAAATTTTCCTTCAAAAAATCACGAATTTGATGAATTTCTGATCACATTGCTCATGTTAAGCTTAAAAATTCAAAAATTGATGAATTTCTGGCCAAAACAATATCTAGAATGCGGAATTTTTGGTTAAAAATTTCCAAATTGCTCATTTTAAGCTTAAAATTATGAAAATTTAGCGTAACTTTGCTCAGAATTATTCAAAATTAATGAATTTTATATCAAAAAATCCCCATTTTTTTTCGCAGACTCGAGTTGTAATCGCAGTCTTCCCAGAAGTCGATATTCGATCTATAACCTATATGTCAAATGATATGGAAGAACTCAAAAGGCGGTGTAAAAGATCGGCCCTTGAAACTGATATTCTATCAGTTCGAAAAGAATGGTCGAATTTCCATGAAATTGGACAAGGAACCATATCAGCTGCTGCTTTGGATGATGCTGTTGATCGATATGGAACTAACACGATTTATTTGCTATTATCACCGCATTCTGATGTGCAAAAGGAGTTTTTTGATCGGATTAGAATTAATACGATTAAACATTATCAGGTGGGAGTTTTGGGATGAAAATGAGACAAAAATCGGGGAATTTGATGAATTTTGAGCCTAGAAGCTTTGAAATTGCTCAATTTTACTCTGAAATTCATGAAAACCTTGAAAAATCCCAAAATTTGCTCAATGTTTACCCCAGGACTTGGAAAACGGTGAAATTTTTACCTAAATTTGTCCAGGCCCCACAAAATTCAAATTTGAAATCTGAAAAATTGAAAATTCATCAAATCTGCTCGATATTGATGTGAATTAAGCCTAGAAGCTTGAAAATTGTTCTGAAATTCATTAGAATTGCTGAATTTTGAGCTGAAAATCATTGAAAATGATGAATTTTAGCCCTAGAAACTTAAATTTTTGTTAATTTTGCTCATTTTGAGTGAAAATCTCGAATTTCCAAGCTCCCTGGCTAATTTTTCATCAAAATTTCAAATTTCCAAGCTCCCTGGCTAATTTTTCATCAAAATTTCAAATTTTCAAGCTCTCTGGCTAATTTTTCATCAAAATTTTAAATTTTCAAGCTCCCTGGCTAATTTTTCATCAAAATTTCAAATTTTCAAGCTCCCTGGCTAATTTTTCATCAAAATTTCGAATTTTCGAGTTCCCTGGCTAATTTTTCATCAAAATTTCAAATTTTCGAGCTCCAGGCTAATTTTTCATCAAACTTTCAAATTTCTAAGCTCCCTGGCTAATTTTTCATCAAAATTTCAAATTTTCGAGGCTCCCTGGCTAATTTTTCATCAAAATTTCAAATTTTCGAGCTCCAGGCTAATTTTTCATAAAACTTTCAAATTTTCAAGCTTCCTGGCTAATTTTTTATCAAATTTTCGAGGCTCCCTGGCTAATTTTTCATCAAAATTTCAAATTTTCGAGCTCCAGGCTAATTTTTCATAAAACTTTCAAATTTTCAAGCTTCCTGGCTAATTTTTCATCAAAATTTCAAATTTTCAATCTCCCTGGCTAATTTTTCATCTAAATTTCAAAATTTCAATCTCCCTGGCTAATTTTTCGAATAATTTTGTTTAAATTATCGATTTTCATGATTTTTAGAGCTTCCAGGCTTAAAAAACACATTTTTCATCATTTTTGGGTTCAAAATTTCAAAAATCCAAGTTTCCAGACTTGAAATTCACCATTTTTCCTCCGATTTTCACCAAAAAATCCCAAATTTCCCCTTAATTTCAGGTGTTTTTCCCAGTTCCATTTGTCGAATATCATCCAACAATATCTGGAATGGAAATGTCTGAAAAAAGAAGCACAAGAGAAATCGGCATCCGAAACTCGTGAATCTCAACTCTCAAAACTTCGAGATGGAGTTGAACCAAAAAGAAAACGGCCACTTATTGTGCAAAAAGATCATGGTCGATTTGATTCGCAAGATTTTTCGTGTTTTTCGATTTATGGAATGGATTATGTGAATGCGAGAGCGAAAATTGCGGAAAATTTGAGGAATTCGAGAAGAAATGATATGATTTCGATGTTTTTGGGAGATGAAAATGTGCATGTGCTCAGAGCGGTTGAACCGACGTTGAGAATCAGGTGAGCGCGTGTTTTTGAGCCAGGGAGCCTCGAAAATTTGAAATTTTGATGAAAAATTAGCCAGGAAGCTTCGAAATTTGAAATTTTGAGCAAAAATTAGCCAGGGAGCCTCGAAAACCCGAAATTTTGATACAAAATTAGCCAGGGAGCTTGGAAATTTGAAATTTTGATGAAAAATTGAGCCAGGGAGCTTGGAAAATTGAAATTTTGATGAAAAATTAGCCAGGGAGCTTGGAAATTCGAAATTTTGATGAAAAATTAGCCAGGGAGCTTGGAAATTTGAAATTTTGATGAAAAATTAGCCAGGGAGCTTGAATATTTGAAATTTTGATGAAAAATTAGCCAGGGAGCCTCGGAAAATTGAAATTTTGATGAAAATTAGCCAGGGAGCCTCGAAAATTTGAATTTTTGATGAAAAATTAGCCAGGGAGCCTCGAAAATTTGAAATTTTGATAAAAATTAGCCAGGGAGCTTGGAAATTTGAAATTTTGATGAAAAATTAGCCAGGGAGCCTCGAAAATTTGAATTTTTGATGAAAAATTAGCCAAAATTTGAAATTTTGATGAAGAATTAGCCAGGGAGCCTCGAAAATTTGAAATTTTGATGAAAAATTAGCCAGGGAGCTTGGAAATTTGATGAAAAATCAATAATTATTGTTGCAGATATCACAAAAGACATTGTGATATGGAAAGTGTTGACACCGATGATATTGCCAGATGTTTGGAGCGAAAACGGGATAATGTGGCGGCCAAAGATCAATTGGCCAAGTTATTATTCCACGAAAAATGATTTCAGCGCGAAAATGTCACTTTTTACCGCGAAAACTACGGTTTTAATGTATTTTATTGCATTTTTTCATCACTTTTCTTGCCCAAATGAGTTTTAATTTATTATTTTTGCATAATTTTGACTATATTGCATGAATTTTTCCAAAAATCTTGTCTAAAATCCATATTTTTTGCTAATTTTCACCCCAAACTACGCAAATCTTGATTTATTTAACCTTCTGCCTAACATTATATAAGTGAGAGGAAAAATCTGGTGAATGAATAAGGAAACGGTCGGGCGACCGAGACGATCCGCCGCGCAAAACTTTCGATTTTTTTGCCGCGCGGCTGAGGAAAAAAATGAAATGTTTGTTATTATTTTATGGTGATCGTTGAAACTTTGGAAGAGGAAATAGGGAAAAAAAATTTTTTCTGAAATTTTGGGATTTTTCAGATGAAAATTTATGGTTTTTGAAGCAAAAATTAGTCTGAATTTTGAAAATTTCAGCTGATTTTTGAGAATTTTGGAATTTTTTTTCGAAACAAATTAATGGATTTTCAAAACTTTGATCTATTTTTCTCTAAGTCTCCTTCTCTCTCTCTCACCGATTCGTGAAATAGTTACTCAAACTCCTCTAGGCTCCGCCCCTCTTTCAGACTCCGCCCACTTTTTTTTCTTCCTCACACACATTTTTACAATGAAAATTTGTGTGGCAAATATATAAGTGGCGTGTGTTTCAGACAATTTATCAGTTTCTTTTTGACTTTTTGATTTGGGAGTACTGTAGGGAGTACGGTAGCTTTGGACTTTTATTACAGTAGTGAAGAGTACTGTAGCTCAATTTAATTTTTTTTTGCTTCATTTTGCACTATAGTATGTCAGTTTTAAAAAATCGTGAAATTTTTGAATTTCGAAGTTTCGCGCGCTCAAAAATGGCCTAGAAACCCAAAAAAAAATGGCCTAGAAATCCAATTTTCGCATTTTTTACTCTAAAAACTCATTTTTCCAGTCTCAAAAAAATGGAAGAAGATTCACGGGAGAAGGCATTCCGTTTCGTCGCCTATTCGGCCGTCTCATTTTCACTAATTGCACTAATTAGCGTGTTCGTCACACTGCCTTTGGTCAACAATTATATTCATTCGGTGCATTTGCGTGTGCATGATGAGATGCAATTTTGCAAGGTGAGAACGCTGTTTTCTGCGATTTTCAGCGATTCCATGAGTTTCAGCACAAAATTGTGCTCCAGAAACTTTGAAAGCGACTTTTCAAAAAAAATTGTGCCAGAAATTCCAAAAAAAAAATGGATCAACCTTAGGTTACTGTAGAAAAATTGTTGCTCATGTTAAGGGGTTTTTCATTTTCTGACAATCATTGCTCATATTATATTCTTCAAAACATCGTTTTTTTCATTGCTCATATTTAGAGTTAGACTAATTTTTAGGGTTGCTCAGATTAGCTTTGAACTAGAGAAATTACAAATTTTGTTCTAATGAGTGATACATTGCTCAGATTAAGCTTAGACTTTCAAGCCTGGGCTTTGAAGCATACATTGCTCATATTAAGCTAGAATTTAGTCTGTAAAGTTCCTGAAAGTTAGTAGATTCTCTAGAAAATCCTAAAAAAAATTTTGTTGAAAATCAGACTTTCAGGAATTTTAAAAATTGAAATTTTTCAAAAAAAATATAGATTGCTCAGGTTATACTTGAAATAGGGTCAAGATTTTCAACTGAAAGTTCTAATTTGCCACGTCATTGCTAAGGTTAAGGTTAAGGCTCAGATCTCTAAGCCTAAGCCTAAAAGCTCAGATCTCTAAGCCTAAGCCTAAGCTCAGATCTCTAAGCCTAAGCCTAAGTCTAGCCCAATTTTGCTACAGGGTGACAACAAATTATTTTTGCAGCTCTCCGCACGTGACGTCATGATGGAGATGCACAATTTCCGTGCCACACCCCAAAAGAATCTCCCCTTCTTCCTCCGTCGCTCCTCCAACGAGACCGCGCATCGCCAGAAGCGTCAAGCCACGTGCCAGGGTTGCTGTCTGCCGGGCCTCCCAGGCCCCGACGGGCCACCGGGTAAAAACGGTTCGCCAGGTCGCCCGGGAGCTCCGGGCGCTCCCGGCTTCCCGGGACGCCCACCAGCGGTTTGTGAGGAGGTCACGGAGCCGCCGTGCACACCGTGTCCACCGGGAGAGCCAGGACCACCAGGTCCACCGGGAGACGCCGGAAATCCAGGGCAGACTGGACATCCGGGAAGAAATGGAAATGACGGAGGTGTGGGACCACAAGGACCACCCGGACAGCCTGGAAACAATGGGGAATCTGGAAGAGATGGGCCACGCGGAGAACCGGGAAGACCAGCCATCTCCACACCAGCACTACCAGGAGACCCGGGAGCACCAGGAGAGCCAGGACCACCAGGCCTACCAGGAGATGGCGGACAAGCCGGGCGACCTGGAAACGACGGAGCACCCGGGCCACAAGGACCACCGGGACCCGCAGGACTTCAAGGACAAGCCGGACAAGCTGGGCCACAAGGGCCGCCCGGACAACCGGGACCACAAGGAGAACGCGGAATTTGCCCCAAGTATTGCGCGCTGGATGGCGGTGTTTTCTTTGAGGATGGAACTCGGCGATAATTTCTTTGAGAGCTCTCTCCACCATTTTTTTGTATAAATTATCTATTTTGTCTTGTGTCGGGTTAAAAAGGTCCGCAAAATAAATCACTAATTTTTCGCAAAAAAAAACTTATTAATTTAATTTACTCGTAAGATGTTAAGAATAAGCAAATTTATAGAAAATTTCAAGTTTTTTAATCAAAAAATGAGTCGATTTCTGGCCAAAAATCAATTGAAAACTGCAAATGCGCTCCATTGAACTTTCACCGTTTTGTTGAAAAATTCAAATTTTCATTTTTTTTTATTTCGGAAGAATTTCGATGAAATTTCAGCTAAAAACTAATTTTTGCTAGAATATTCAGGAAGGCTTCCTAATTTTGCCATGGATGACGTCATCAATCAATTTTTTAATTTTTGCTCGGCTAATAACTTTATTGATTCAATAAAAAGACCAACATTCTTAACGTTGTTTAAAACTTCCATCATCGAAGAAAACTCCGCCATCAATGGCACAATATTTCGGACAAATCCCGCGTTCTCCCAATCCACCAGCTCCACCCGGTTGTCCCGGTGCTCCTGGATTTCCATCAGCTCCTGGCAACCCTGGTGCTCCCGATGGTCCCTTTTGTCCAGGTGCTCCTGGATATCCGGCTGCTCCTGGTCTCCCTGGTGCTCCATTAGGCCCTGGTGGCCCTTGCGGTCCAGCTGGTCCTGGCAAACCTGGCGTAGATTGTCCCTGTGCAGATTGTCCTGGTTGTCCTGGCGCTCCAGCCAATCCTGGTCTTCCCGGTGCTCCCGAAGGTCCCTTTGGTCCTGCAGGCCCTGCGGCACCTCGACCTCCACCAAATCCAGGTTGCCCAGCGCTTCCAGCATCACCCTGTGGTCCAGGAGATCCCGGAGCTCCAGGTGGTCCCTGAGGGCAAGGTCGACAAGGTGGTGGAGTGATCGGGTCGCAAGGTGTTGCTGGTGGACGACCCGGGTTTCCTGGATGACCCGCTGCACCTGGACGACCTGGACGTCCAGGTTTTCCAGCTGGACCCGCTGGACCAGCTGGACCTGGTTGACAACAATGATCGCATGAACCGTAGGCTTGACGTTTTTCACGAGAAGCTTGCGTGAGGTTTTTGGGGGCTTCGCGGATATGATGAATCTCGTTGAAGATATCCTTGGCAGAATGTTTGCAGAATGCGATTTGATGATCGATTTGCGATTTGATGTTGTGAACATAGTTGTAGACCATTGGAAGGGTGATGCACAACTAAATTTGGCTCATTTTAAGCTTTCAGCTACCCCCGAAACTCACTGAAATTACAGCAACCACTGAAAAAGTGACAGCCGAATAGGCCACAAATCGATAGGCATTTCGTCTCGAAATATCGTCCATTTTTCGAGATTTCTGAATTTACCCCCGGGTAACCGCAAGTTTTTATACAGCGAACACGGAAACAGTTTTTTGTTTTCGATTTTTGTAATCTTGAAGGTCACTTTAACTATATATGAACTATGAGGAAGTGTTTCGAGAAAAATTTAACTTTTCATTTTTACCCGGCCAACTTTCAATACACAAATTATCCTCCATGAAGTGTTGAGACAAAAGTTATTCGATCTCCAGCTTCAATAATTGTATCGTATTCGGAAAGCAACGCAAAATCGGTGTCGTTGATCAGAATTATCACGCCTGGGGGGAAAATTCATAAATTTCATAATTTTTCATCTACTCACCATGTGCAACCTCTGTGACGTCATCATTAAACAGCATATTTATCCTGTCAAAATCGACTACCAAGTTGTCTTTGACGAATTTTAGGACTTGAAGGAGGGTGGACTCTGGAAGGGGAAAATCTTGATTTTAAGCTTTTTCAGAAAAAATTACCTGCAGGAATTTTGACTTTTTGCTCTTTGGATTTCACAAGAAACTCGGAACCACCCGAAAAATCGATAGTTACAGGAATTTCAGTCATTTTTGTGGAATTTTCGAAAAAAAAATAATCGTGGCTGGGGGACTAGAAATTGTGTCGGCTACTAGGCCAGACGCGTGTTTTTCTTTTTTTTCTCGCCACCCTTTTTTCCCCGCCACAAAAAACGCATTTTCAGATGGAAGATTTGTTTGGTGGTTTAAGTGAGAGTAGTAGCGATGAAGGAGAAGATGTTGCGCAAAAAAATCCGACAAAAATCGATGAAGATTTAGCGCTAAGCGATGACGAAGAGGAGGAAACCATTGAAAATCCGGGAAATCAAGTTATAAATGATTTGGAATTAAGTGAGGATGATGAGGAGCAGGAAATTGATACGAAGCAAGTTATTGATGATTTAGCGCTCAGTGAAGATGATGACGAACCGGAAGCCGGTCCGGCTCCAAAACCACCCGCCAAAGTGGTATTTTCAATATCTGGAGATGAAGATTCAATGGATATGCCAGATATTGATCAATTACGCAATATTCAACAGAATCGCAAGAGGAAAGCGAGTACACCGCCTGAAAATGTGAAAAAAGCGAAAATTGAGGAGGAGGAAAATGTGCAGGAGGAGATTAGTGCTAGCAGTCATTTTCATGCGGTAAGTTGGGAGTTTTAAGGGGAAATTTGGGGAAAATCAGGTTTTCTTGTGCAAAAGTTGGATTTCTAATGATTTTCATAAGGAAATCATGAATTTTCACTTAAATTTCATAGAAAATTCAAATCATTGGATTTTAGAGAATTCTTTAGCCAAACATCCAATTTTATGCAGAAATCCAAGAATTACAATTGAAAATTGGTGAAAAAATCAATTTTTAAATCGAAATTCTATGAGAAATCGGCCAAAATTGATTTAAAAATCCACAATCAAGCTAAATTCAGGTCAAAATTTAAGCCTAATTTCGATTTCAGCCCTAAAAGCCCCACGAATCTCTAATTCTTCTAGGCTATGAGTATGCTAATGGACCCAGATTCTCCACCGCCAGCTGCCGGACCATCAACATCAACAGCAGTCCCAACAATCTCACCTTCAAAAATCATACCACCTGAGGAATCCACGAATTCTGAGCCAAAACAACATTTTGTAGCGCCAAAGAAGCCGAAATCCAAGCCGAAAACGCCTGAAAAACCGGCAGAAGAAGAGGTTGAACCTGAACCATTAGATGAGGAAAGTGAAATCGCTCGATTGAAGATGCAAATTCTCATCTCCAATTTCTCACAAGAGCAACTAAATCGATACGAGGCTTATAGACGTAGCTCATTTGCGAAATCATCCATTCGAAAGCTGATACATCAATATACGGGACTGAATGTGGGACAGAATGTGGTGATTGCGGTGGCGGGATTGGCGAAAGTGTTTGTTGGTGAAGTTATTGAGGAGGCGTTGGATTTGAGGGATGCGCAGAAGCAGACGGATGAACCGTTGAAGCCGCATCATATTAAACAGGCGCATATGGAATTGGCGAGACAGGGGAAATTGTATCCACCCGTTGGACCACGACCTGATAATTCGATGATTTGGTGAGGGGCATTTTGGGGGTGGAATAAGGATCAGAATGAGCCTAAACTTGACTGGGTACTGTATGTACCTTTAAAATTTTGCCTAAATTCGACTAGATTTATGTGGGATACTGTATGTGCCTTTAAGAATCTCAGAAGTTGCTCACGATTACAATGAGCCTAAATTCAACTACTGTATGTACCTTTAAAATGTTGATCAGGATCAGAATAAGTCTAAACTTGACTGGAATTTGTTTGGGTACTGTATGTACCTTTAAAATTTTGCCTAAATTCGACTAGATTTATGTGGGATACGATGTGTGCCTTTAAGAATCTCAGAAATGCTCATGTTTTTCTCACGATTACAATGAGCCTACTGTATGCTCCTTTAAAATGTCTAGTGTTCGCAGTACCCAAAATTTCACAGGATTACTGTATGTTCCTTTGAAACCCCTTTCAAAAAATCTAATTAATTGCGATAAAAACAACTAGATTACTGTATGTTCCTTTAAAATATCATATTTTTTCCAGATTCTCCTCTGTTCTCTTCTCAACCAATTCAAATTTTTTGCGCCATAATCTACAGTACCCCCTCCTCCTTTTTCCTTGTAAATTATTTTGAAAAAATAAAAAAATAAAATTTTTCCTTCACGTGAAAATTCAAATTACACGTTGCTTTCCACGTGAAAAATATCTCATTTCTGCAAATTTTTTTTCATCGAAAATGCTGTGTTTTTGCAAGATGTCCACACAAGATTCCACGTCACCTACAGTAATCCAGGCGCCAAAACCATTACCCGCTCAATTTGTGACCGCCAAACATCCGGATGAGGAGACGACCGCGACGCAAGCCGCGCCGCAACAACTTGAGCGCGTACCGTATCCTGTTGCTACTACACCTACAGTACCTCAGGAGGTGATTGTGGCGCCCAAAAAAATGGCTTTGGCACCATCGGCCAATAAGAATTATAAACAGAAGAGGACGTTTAAGGTGAGTGGGATTTTTGGATTACTGTAGAGGTTTTTGGCGCCAAATTAATTAGATTCAAAAAATTATCTGAAAAGTTTATCATTTTATACAAAAAAAAATTTCACTAGTTACAAGATAATGAAAAATCCAAATCTTTTCAAATGTTTTTTTTTTTGAAAATCAGAAAAATATCGGAAAACACATTGCAATAAGCAAGATAAGAGAATATAAAACAAACGCAACTGTAATTATAATTTTTGCCAAAGTTTTCAAAAATTCCACAATCACATTTTGAGGAGATACGAAATTTTGAGTAGAGTTGGACGAAGTCGAAATCTGCAAATTCGAAAAAAAACTAGAAAGCTATCCTCTCAAAAATTTACCTCATTTTCGAAAATTGGAGCAGCCGAAATTCCCAGAATTATTAGAAAAATAATAGGAAAAATGTTCATTTTTCGAATTTTCTTCGTTGAAGAAAACAAGGGGAATAATAGTTCAAATGAACGATATTTATAGTATAAAATGAGTCATGAGTTAGAGATTTGGAGGGAGCAGAGAAATCATATCTCTGCGTCTCTTAAATTTATCTCTCGTCGTGTTGAATTTTGAGAGACGCAGAGAAAAATGGAGGATTTTCAGCACCGAAAATCCCAATTTTTGCAGGTTATAATTGTGGGAGACGCTGGAGTTGGCAAAACTTGTCTATCTTTTCGGTTTTGTTGCGGCAAATTTCCCGAACACACAGAAGCCACAATTGGAGTCGATTTTCGCGAAAGAAGTTGTGTTATTGAAAATGAGCTGTTAAAAGTGGGTGGTTTTGAGGAACTGGGAAGGTTGGGTGGGAAATTTGGGTTTTTTTTTTGTTATTTGGTGAATTGTGACCTAAAATTTATGAAATTTTTATATTCGCGGGGTGAATCTCATTTCCAAACGGACAATACCGGATTTTGTGAAAAAAGCTTGTGAAAAATGAACAATTTTGACCTAAAATTTGAAAACAATCATGAAAAAAAATCGATTTTTCTTTCGAAAATCAAAGAAAATCGATATTTTTGATGGAAAATTTACCCGAAATTGGCAAAAATTGGATTTTGTGAGATCATAAAAGCCTAGGCGAAAATTAGACCACTCCCACTTTTTTGAAGCCAAACAGACTTTTTTTTGGAATCTAAAGTTTACAGTAAACCTGAATTTTTAGCTTAAAATGTCAGAATTTCAGAAATTTTGGGCTAAAAAAATCTAGACTCCAAAAACCGATATTTTTTGGTTTCTAGGTAAAAAAATCACAAATTTTCCAAATCTTACATCAAAAAATTCCCGAAATTAATTCCAGGTTCAACTTTGGGATACAGCAGGCCAAGAGAGATATCGTCAATCAATAGTTGCACATTATTATCGAAACGTAAATGCGACAGTTTTTGTCTATGACGTCACAAATCGTGAATCATTTCAAAGTTTAAATGCATGGATTCGTGAATGTGAAAAACACGGACTAACTTCGGATTCCAATTCGCCGCGAATTTTAATCGGAAATAAATGCGATTTGGAAAATGGCCAAGAGAAAGTGTCAATGGATGAAGCGCAGATATTTGCCGATCAAAATAATATGGCACTTTTTGAGACATCAGCCAAATCGCAAAGTGAAGCCGATCATGTTGAATCGATTTTTTTGACACTTTTGCACAAATTACAACAGAGTAAACCGATGCATGTGCAAACTGTTGATGAAAGACAGAAAAGTGTGAGTTTTTGACGGGGATTTTTTGGGAAATTTTGAACACTGAGCTTTTTTTGAGCCAAAACTGGGATTTTTGAGCTCTGGAGCTCTATTTTGAGCCGAAAAATGTACATTTCGAGCAGTTTTTGAGCTCAGGAACTCAAAAATTAACAGTTTTAGCTTAAAAAATCAGCAGTGGAGCAAAAAAAAGCTCATTTTTGGGATTTCACATTGAAATTTGAAAGTTTGAGCATTTTTCAACTGAAAATCTGAATTTTTGAATCCTGAGCTCTTTTCGGAGCCAAAACTGGGATTTTTGAGCCAAAAATGTGAAATTTTGAGCAGTTTTTAGCCCAGCTGCTCAAAAGATACAAAATTTTCGTGAAAAATGCTAATTTTTGAGCCTTGGAACTGAAAAATTACGAAATCAACATAAAAATGCACATTTTTGACTGAAAATAGAGGCCCTGGAGCTTAAGTGAGGCTTTCTTTAAAACTAGACCTTTTTTGAGCTATAAATATGAAATTTGGAGAATTTTTGAGCTCTAAAGCCCCAAATTTTATTAATTTTTCACCCGAAAAACCTCTCATTTTCCTCTAGGAACAAGATCGTCTAATTCTGAAAGCCAGTGAAGCTGCAAAACTTGAAGAAGAAGGATTTTGCTGCTGAAAATGTGTGTGTATTTTGTCTGAAAATGTGATGTATTGCCACTAACACCATGGGTTTTGTATTCAAATTATTGTATGTATTTTTTTTGGAAAAATGTGATGTAGAAAAATTTGGTTTTATAATTTATTGTAAGTGAATATTTAATTTGCAAAAATAAATTTTAAAAAAATAAAAAAGAAAGAAAGAACTGTAGTGTCACGGAATATTTTTTAAAAAATTGGTCCCTGAGAACGTAATTAGCGCCAAAAATTAATTGATCAATTAATTAGGTAATTAAGAAACTACCTTAATAAGTAGTTACCTTAATTAGCCTAATTAATTAATCTAGCGACGTGTTTGCCCATAAGCTGCACCACCTCCCGGATAATACATTTGATATGGTGATGGCTGAATATAGGGGCGCCATTGTGGTGCACCCTCTTCATAATGATAGGCTTGAGGGCGGGAAGCTTGACGGGAATCGTAGGTTGGGCGATGGGGGTGACGGGGAGAGTTTGAACGGGAGGAGGTTGTCGCGGGACGCTGGAAATTTGACACGTGGAATTTTGGCTTCGAAGATTTTCTAAATTTTTGAAAAAAAATGACACGTGGAAATTTTGGCTCCAAAGATTTTCTAATTTTTTGGAGAAAGAATGCCACGTGGATTTTGAGAAGTCAATTTTTTCTCCAAATAAAAAAATTGACACGTGGAATTTTTCGCCCCAAAGATTTTCTAAATTTTCGAAATAAAAATGCCACGTGGATTTTTGGCTTCGAAGTTTTCAAGAAAAAATTCACATAGATTTTCGTGGCTTGAAGATTTTAAAGAAAAATGCCACGTGGATTTTCTTGGTCCCAGAGAGTTCAATTTTTTGGAAAAAAAATCCACATATATTTTTGTGGCTTGAAGAATTTAAAGAAAAATGACACGTGGATTTACTTGGTCCCAAAGATTTTCTAAATTTTCGAAAAAAAAAATTGACACGTGGATTTTTTTTGGGAAAATTTTTCAAGTGAACTTACTTAGCTCTGATATTTTTAATTTTCTGAAAAAAATGCCACGTGGATTTTTTTGGTAAAAAAAAGTTAAATTTTTTGAAAAAAAAATCCACATAGATTTTTGTGGCTTGAACGAATTTAAAGAAAAATGCCACGTGGATTTTCTTGGTCCCAGAGATTTAAATTTTTTGAAAAAAAATGCCACGTGGAATTTTTCGCCCCAAAGATTTTCTAAATTTTCGAAAAAAAATGCCACGTGGATTTTTGGCTTCGAAGTTTTCAATTTTCTCCGGAAAAAAAAATGCCACGTGGATTTTTGGCTTCGAAGTTTTCAATTTTCTCCGGAAAAAAAAATTCCACGTGGATTTTTTCTCCCCAAAGATTTTCTAAATTTTTGAAAAAAAATTCCACGTGGATTTTTCGGTGCAAAAAATTCCTCAAAAATGCCACGTGGAGCTCCAAAAAAAGTCCGCTTTTCAAAATTTGCCCAAAACTAACCGGACTCGGCAAATCCTCATAAATCTCACTGTCTCGACTGACAGCTCGTCGATGTCGCCGACGTCGCGAATCGCGATCGCGTCGCGGTGTCGCACCAACATCACCACCTTGCGACGATTCGCTGTGTCGACGCGGACGACGCGATGATTCGCGCACCGCATATTGCCCGTAGATCTCGCCAACGCGATTCGCCGATGGTGTTGGCGGAGCGCCGATCGCCAAATAATGCGGTGGTGGTGCGTTGATCTTCGGCACCGAGTAGGCATAGGCTGCGTGTTGTGTATAAATACCGTCTGGGTGAATGGGTCTACCGCCAGTTGGAATATAATATATCGATGATTCATCATCCATATCACAACAACACTCGGCACAATTCAAAGATGAGCAACCAAAACTGAAATGCTCCGAGAACAAGAGCATTAGGCTGAAAGAAGAAAAAAGAGTTATGACGTGGAAAATGGTACATTTCTACTTACTTTGGTAAAAATAATAGATAATGGATCAATGAAGCGGTGGCATTGAGGACAATTATTTTGAAGATATGATAGACTAGTGGAACATCGACGCTTAGAATTGGAATAAATGTCAGAACTGGGATAATACAGGCGAATAACACAGGGATCAATGTAGCCTGGAATGTGTATTGAATCCGGATTCCAGCGCGGATTTGTGATTTCCCGCTCATCAAGTAACTATAGCAAAATGCGATGACTATCACACAAGTCAACGCATTTCCGGCTAACGCCATTGTCAATGTAACCATATTGATTGGAACTGTCCAGAAATACGAGTAGCCGATGGTTTCGACGAGGACTGCGATTGAGGTGAAGAGGAGGAGGAATGTGAGAGCGGGTTGGCCGAGGAGTAGGAGAGAGGCGATGAAGAGGGAGACGAGAGCGATGCCGAAGGCGTAGAGGCCGGAGGAGAGGACGGTGATGTCGTGGCGGAGAGACATTGTGGAGGGGAGAGAGACGGAGAGGGGGAGGTGGGTGGAGGAGGCTTTGGTGAGAAGGGTTTCGATGAGAGATACTCTGCAAAATTGGGAGTTATGGTAACTTTCCGTTGCGTGGAAGCTTCCTGTCTACACTTGAAATGGGCCCCGCGGTGTCTCATCGGTACCACGCGCTCCACACGCAACGCAGACCGCGTCGCGCCGCGCCACACACAAAAAGGGAGGGAATTTGAATTTGTGTGTGTTGTGGCGCGACGCGGTCTGCGTTGCGTGTTTGTTTCGGTGGAGCGTGTGGTACCTTAGTCCAGTCAGCTAGAGTTAGGCTTAGGCTTAGTCCAGTCAGCTAGAGTTAAGCTTAGGCTTAGCTAGAGTTAGACTTAGGCTTAGCTAGAGTTAAGCTTAGGCTTAGTCCAGTCAGCTAGAGTTAAGCTTAGGCTTAGCTAGAGTTAAGCTTAGGCTTAGTTAGGCTTAGGCTTAGCTAGAGTTAAGCTTAGGCTTAGTTAGAGTTAAGCTTAGGCTTATGCTAAGGTTTGGATTGGGTTAGGCTTAGCTATGGTTTTTAAGGCTTAGGCTTAGTCCAGTCAGCTAGAGTTAAGCTTAGGCTTAGCTAGAGTTAGACTTAGGCTTAGCTAGAGTTAAGCTTAGGCTTAGTCCAGTCAGCTAGAGTAAAGCTTAGGCTTAGCTAGAGTTAAGCTTAGGCTTAGTAAAAGGCTTAGGCTTAGTTAAGAATTTAGACTTAGCTATGGGTTTTAAGGCTTAGGCTTAGTTAGGCTTAGGCTTAGCTAGAGTAAAGCTTAGGCTTACATTAGTTAAGCATTTAGACTATGTTAGCTATGGTTTTTAAAGGCTTAGGCTTAGTTAGGGCCTAAGCCTAAAGCGCAGGTCCTAAGACAATTCGATTCCACTCACCTCTCATTGAATCCCTTCGGCGTCAACTCCAAAAACATTCTCGATTTCACAATTTGCGTCTGAAATCGATCCATAACAACATCCGAAGCGAATTTACGATAAGGTTCCGATGGAAGGAAAACTAGATTGACAACTGGCACAAAGGTATCCGGATTCACATCGTAGATCGAGCCTTTTTCGAATTTTGTGAATTCGCTGAGCCAGTTTGCCGAGCGAGTGGCGAAGCCTTCGTTCTGCAATAGAATTTTTCAGTCTGGAAAAGATTGCGGAATCTAGGACTCACAATTGCGTAATCCAAAATTTCGAAAATCGAATTCTGAACATCTCGATCATGATATTCGACACTTCCATCAATAACAAGTTCCAAAAATCGTGTAGTTTTTCCGAATTGCTCGCGATAGTTCTCAATAAATGCGGCCTCTGCACTTTTTTGTGGTAAAAAGTATTCCTCTTTGATATCCACTGATGTTTGACTACATCCAAACGCGGCAAAGATCAAATAGGCTGTGCAGAAGAAGACGATCGGATATCGAACAGTTCTGCCGATCAAAAATGCTCCGATCGCTCGAGTTGCTCTTGGCCGTGTGTCAATCAAACGATCGTGTAGTCCAAACAATGCCGAGCTATCGAATGATGCCAATTGTGGAGCGGTGAATTGGGTATCGCCGGTTTTGAAGATTTGATACCATTTCACACCGCGGGCCTCTCTTCGACCACCGAAGAAGATGAAGATTGAGATGAAGAGAATGGCAAAGATCACGAGGATTGCGATCGAGGAGGCGATTCCGATGAATGAGGATACCATGTGGGAATTTGTCATTAGGAGACCCATCAATACTGGAATGTAGAGGATTAAACGACACTCCGCATTTACACAGAGATGGTTAGACATACAGAGAAGCCATAGAGAGTTAGAGACGCAGAAGCTATTTCAGGAAGGTGCAGAGAAGCTAGATGGGAGAGTTAGACATACAGAGAAGTCAGAGACGCAGAGAAACTAGACAGCTAGAGATAACTAGAAAATCAGAGTGGCAGAGAAGCTAGAGAGTGAGAACCACAGAGAGGTTAGGCGGTTAGAAAAGCTAGAGATGCAGAGGGCAGCACGAGGGCTCCAGAGAAGCTAGACATCTAGAAAATCAGAGTGGTAGAGAATCTAGATAGTAAGAGACGCAGAGAAGTTAGGCGGCTAGAAAAGCAGAGTGATAGAGAAGCTAGAGAGTAAGAGACGCAGAGAAGCCAGGCGGATAGAGAGTTAGAGACGCAGAGAAGCTAAAGAGTAAGAGACACAGAGTAGTGAGGTGGCTAGGTAGTGTAGAAAGGTTAGAGACGCAGAGGGCAGCACGGGAACCCCAGAGACGCAGAGAAGCTAGAGGCGGCTAGAAGAGCTAGAGATGCAGAAGGCGGCACGGGAACCCCAGAGAAGCTAGACATCTAGAAGGTGGTGTAGAAAGGTTAGAGACGCAGAGGGTGGGGACGTTGGACAGCTAGAGATGACTAGAAAATCAGAGAGAAGCTTCAAGCCCCGCCCCTTTTTCTGCAAGCCTGGCACACTTACAAAATGTGACAACAACAACAGCGGCACTTGCGACAATTCCCGGCGCATCATGTGCCAAAATGAACGCAATTTTTTCGGTCGGATGAACGGCGGCCGATGAATAGCGAGACCAACTATAGTGTAGTTGGAAGAGCCACAGGATTCCGACGCCTGCAGAAATTTTGTTTAGAAAAATTTGCATTGCTCATATTATAAAGAAGCAAAAAATCCATCATTTTCTCTAATTGGCTTCAAATTTCAAGAGAAAACAAAATTTTTTGTTGCGAAAATTTAAAATTAGTGTGTAACCTTGGAGATTTGAGCCTCAAATTTTGAGGAGCCCCCAAAAAAAAAGACTTGCCTGTGCTCACAAAACAAATTGGATAAATCAGAGGGTCGATGGGTAGATTACGGTAGAATTGCATCGAGAATCCTGGAACAAAAAAGGAAAAATTGGAAAAAAAAGGATTTTTAGAAAAAAAATTGAATTTTTTTCGAAAAAAAATTTTTTTTTCGAAAAACTCTAGGGTTTCTTACCAGTTAATGAGGAGATGACAAGTGTGACGAAAATCATCAATCCGATGCATGGCTTTGACTGAAAATAGAAAAGGATTAAAATTTTTGACGCCGGGTTACTGTAGGCTCAGAAAATTTGATCTACAGTGTTTTTCAGTGAGTTTTGAAGCTTTGAAAAAAAGATTCTGAAGCTTGAAATTCAAAAATTTTTGAGCTTGAATCATCTACAGTAACCCTCGAGATTACTGTAGCTAGAAAGGATTAAAATTTTTTGTGTGTTTTTTTGGCGCCAAATGTCTCGGGTTACTGTAGGAGCAGAAAATGATTTTTTTTGACTTTGCAAAATAATTTGCTGTGGAAAATTCTGATTCCAAAAATTCAAAAATTTTTGAGCTTGAATCATCTACAGTAACCCTCGAGATTACTGTAGCTCTCAATTTGAAGATATTATCGAAAATCTCATATCGGTACCACGCGCTCCACACGCAACGCAGACCGCGCCGCGCCGCGCCACAACACACACAAAAAAGGGAGGGAATTCGAATCGTTCCCTTATTTGTGTGTGTTGTGGCGCGGCGCGGTCTGCGTTGCGTGTTTATTTCGGGTATTGATCTACAGTAATCAGAAAATCCCTGGCTACTGTATTTTCAAAACTGATTGTCAAGTTTTGAGAGTTACACTAAGTTTTTTCAAAAATCCCCCCACAAACCTCATAAGAATTCAAACCAAACGAAAAAACGACACAAAATCCGAGTAAAATAGCAGCACAAATGGGAATTTGCCAATATTCCAGCTCAATAGTTTCGATAACTCTCGCTCGAAAATTCTCGGGCGACCAAGACATGATTGAAATATTCGGAGCGGTTGTCAACAAAATCTGATCATCAAAATGTCGAAACCACGCATCGTGCTCTTTTCCTCCCAACTCCTGTTTCAACTCGAAATTCATGAAAAGCGAAGTGGCACTTGAAATTGCACCATCTGTATCGATTTCCACTCCTCCAATTGTGGCTCCCAAATAGACTCTAGTTAGATTCGTCGAATCCTTGCTCATACTAACAAATGTTTCCGGGTAAGTTAGCGCAACTTGTGGGGATTTTTTGACAATTCTATCGACCATATCTTTATCGATTTCACATTCTGTGGAACATTGTTGGAGGTACTGTAATTTTATAGGATTGCTCATATTAGAAATTATTAGGAGAAATTGCTCGAAGGATTGCTCATGTTAAGATTTCCCTGGTATTGCTCATGGTAATCCAAAATGTTGAAAATTTCATAGGATTGCTTTAAAAACTAGATATTGCTCACATTATACAATATACTTAACATGAGCAATGTTTGGTCTCAAAAATTGCTCAGCTTAGATTAAGCTAGGAAAATGTTACTAGGGGATTGCTCATATTATAAAAGATTGCTCATATTTGGATTTTTAAAAAGGAACTGCTATAGAATCCTGGATTCATTGCTCATGTTAAAATTTCCCTGGTATTGCTCATGCTAATCTAAAATGTTGAAAATTGAATAAATTCCTTCAGAACTCGACATTGCTCATGTTAACTCACAAATGTGCCTTTAAAAACTAGACATTGCTCACATTAAACAATATACTTAACATGAGCAATGTTTGGTCTCAAAAATTGCTCAGATTAGGATTAAGCTAAGAAAAAATGTTTCTATAGGGATTGCTCATATTATAAAAGATTGCTCATATTAGGATTTTTAAAAAGGAACTTCTATAGAATCCTGTATACATTGCTCATGTTAAGATTTCCCTGGTATTGCTCATGGTAATCCAAAATATTGAAAATTGAATAAATTCATAGGATTCCTTTAAAAACTAGACATTGCTCATGTTAACTCACAAATGTGCCTTGACATTGCTCACATTATACAATATATTTAACATGAGCAATGTTTGGTTGAAGTTCTCAAAAATGGCTCAGATTAGGATTTTTGTAGGAGTTGCTCATATTATAAATTTTACTTAACATGAGCAATGTTATGCACTCACCTCTCGTTTTTCCACAGGAAAATGATCGAGCTTCTTCTTGAGAGCCGTATACGCCAAAACCGCATCCTTCCGTAAAATTGTGTCTCTGAGTGAGCTGGAAAATTCGGATTGCTCATGTTAACAAGATTGCTCATGTTTAACTCCTACCTGGTCCTCAAAAGCACCGCAAAATGATTGGGATCACGCCAATTCATGCACGAAAACATGGGATTCGTCGAGTTGAACTCCTGTGCCTTTAATCCACCAAGACCATTTGTGACAATTTCGGATTTGGCGCCAAAAATATGCGCGAAAGGCATGTCAACAAATATCAAATTTCTAGATAGAATCGGGAGAGATAGTGCAGATAGAAAGCATAAAATTGGCAAAATTGCCGCGAAAATCGGGCGATTTGCTAGGAACTTCCCGAGTGCCCAAAGGGTCCGACGGAGTGCGGCTTCAACGAATCGCAGGCTACGAATCCGATAAACACCCGGTGTATAGGCACCAACTGGGTGTTTTTGATGGATTGCAATCGGATGCATGAATGCGCCAGTTGTCGCCAATTGCATCTCATTTGTAATTCGTCTCACGAGCGCTTTTTCAGCCTTTCTTTCGAGTGTTGTTTGTGCTGAAATTGGCTCTTCTACATAACTCGTTCGTTCGCCTAGTGTTATGTGTTGTTCTTGTGATTCTTTTTGTGGTGCTGCTGATGTTCTTTGCTCTTCGAGCTCTTGACGTTCGCGTTCCATACGTTCTTGGCGCAGTTTTTTCGATTTTTCTTCGCGCTGCAAATTAAATGGATTGCTCAGGTTAATTAAGACAGGGTTTTTTGGAGGTTCCTCTGATTATTGCTCAGGTTAAGCTAGTCCTAATTTATTGAAAAATTATGAGATTGCTCATGTTAAAAGGGTTCTTTTTTATATAGTTGTTCAAATATAATAACATTGCTCATATCAGTATGAAATTGCTCAGGTTAAGCTCCTTTAAAGCAAAAAAATATAGATTGCTCATGTTAAGTAAGGAAGGGTTTTCTGAAGGGTTCCTGTGATTATTGCTCAGGTTAAGCTAGTCCCAATTAATTGAGATTGCTCATACTAGATAGGAGCTGGTCAGGTTTTTATTACTAAAATTTTGAGATTGCTCATGTTAAGTGAGGAAGGGTTTTTTGAAGGGTTCCTGGGATTATTGCTCAGGTTAAGCTAGTCCCAATTAATTGAGATTACTCATGTTAAAAGAGATTGCTCATGATAATATAATGGGTTAAATATAGGATTGCTCATATCAGTATGAAATTGCTCAGGTTAAGCTCCTTTAAAACCAAAGATTGCTCAGATTAAGTTCAGGTCGTCTTTCAACAGAAAATGATTAGATTGCTCAGGTTAAACTAGCTTTAGCTTTAGTTCTTCTTTAGCAACAAAACATTGTGATTGCTCATGTTAAACCTACAGTACCCCCCCCCCCCATCTACAGTACTCACTTTCAAAGTTGAAACTCTCGTCGGTTCTCTAGCCAACGGTGTTACGGAAGCTACAGTAGTCGTCGAAGTCGATGAGACACTTCCGAATGTCTTCTGTTTTTGCAGACTAGAGTCTAGTCTTGGTGTGGTTGGAGTCGGCGCTTCAGCCTCGTCACCACTTGATTCTGGTGGTGGGACAGCTGGTGGAGGAACGGGCTGCAAAAAAAAAATTTTGATCTACAGTAATCTGAAAACTTAAAGGTACAGTAACCTTCTGAAGATTTCAAAAAAACTTGAGCTATCTCTGAGCTACAGTAACCTAATGACAGTACTTCTCCGCAAAAAACTATACGAGAACAATGCGAAAATGTTCGAATAATGTTTCCCGGCGGGATATCGGCCAAAAAATAATTAGGCTAACTTGTGACAGCAAAAAAAAATGAATGAATGACTATACAGATTTTTTATCAGCAAATGTAACACGGTGTCTAAAAAAATCAAGCATAAATCAAAAAAAAATCGGATTTTTGACGCTAGAAAAAATATCTGCGCGGGGGAAGGAAATTTTTAATTAGAGGTAATTAATCAAAAAAAATTTCATATGAACTAGATAGATTTGGCGCGAAAACAGGGCAAAAATTGAAATGAATTTGGATTACTGTAGATCAAATTTGGGTAGATCAAATTACTGTAGATTTTAAAAAATTTCTAATAAAATTCCACATACTGTAGATCAAAATTTCGCGCCAAAACCAATTTTTTCTGATCTACAAACGAAAAAAAAAACTATAATAAAAAGATAAATGAAATTTTTTACAAAAAAAACCAGAAAAAATGATTTATTAATCCCATTTTTGTATGTTTTTGTTGTATATTTGGATAAGATTTGTCTTATCAAAAATGTACTTTTTTTGGCGCTAAAAAATGACCAAAAAGGTCGAATTTTATGAGAGAAAAAGGCGGTGTAGATGTTTTTTTTTCTGTGGGAAAATTGTGATAAAATTTCTTAATTACTTGTGTAAAATAATGTGAAAATCACCAATTTCCGGGTTAAAAATCACGATTTTTCTCAGAAATTCCAGTTTTTAACTCACCGGCGCAGATCCGGTCGACGCTTTCCTTTGAAATCGAATCGGCGCGGGGCTCGGTGTTGTTGAGCCCTCGGATGTTGTGCCCAGAAATTGGGCACCGTAGTAGGAGGACATCTGAAATCAAAAAAGTTATCTGGGGGGGGGGTACTGTAGGTACACTGAGATTTTAAAGGGACATCACAGAAAATATTGAAGATTCATAATGTTCCTTTAACAAAAACAAGCTACAGTACTCTCGCTATTTTTGAAAGAAGGAGAATATTTTGAGAAGTAATCATGTTCCTTTAAAAATTCTACAGTACTTCTTGAATTTCAAAGGGTGCTGATTGTGAGAATAAGTTTCTCCAAAAAAAAATTGGCATGTTCCTTTAAAATTCTACAGTAACCTTCTGAATTCCAAATAACTACAGTATACGAAACTTTAAAGGAACATGCCTAAAAAATTGATGTTCCTTCTACAGTACCCTAATGAATTTTTAAAGGAGCATGTATATAAAAATTATCTAGAGATCCTTTAAAATTTTACAGTACCCTCCTCAAGACTTAAAGGAACATAATATAAGGAAATAAATTCCAAAAATCTGTGATTTTTTTGATAAGAGACAAATAAATAAATAAATAAAAGATATATCTTTTCAAAAATTCATTGGCCCAAAGACAAGGTCACAAAATGTATCTTCTTCTCCCGCAATTTTTCCCGCGAACGCACACAAAATACTATATTTTTTGTTTTTCGCCAGGAGGTTTTGATAATTGATAAGAGAATTACAAAAGAAGAAGATTGAATAATTGACCTAAATTTTGGCGGTGAGGAGAAAAAAAGAAAAGGTTGTATAATACTGTATAGATATTTACAATATTTTTTGAGAGGGGATAGTTAGGCTAACTCTCTGAATTGAGTAGAAAAAAAAACATCAGTGATGATCCTTTAAGGTTTCGCATACTGTAGTTATAGAAGGTTACTGTAGACATTTTAAAGGAACATGCCACGTAAAATAATTTTTAAAAAATTCAAAATTTTTGGCGCGAACTTGACCCAACTAAATAACACCAATCAAAACTTAATTAATCAACCAAAAACAGTGATTTTGACATCAAGATAACCATCAAATTTACACCCAAAAGATGGTGAAAAACGATTAGAAACTCTCAAATTTTGGTGAAAAATCGCAAAAATACAGTATTCACAAATAACAACAACAAGATTATAATAATTGTGATAAAAAGAGGTCATTTCGCGGATCATATAATTGTGGATTACTTTCTCTTTTATCCAAGAAACATATGCAAATTGGTGGAAAAATTGGAAAACAAAAAGGAAGAAAAAAAAAGAAAAAGGTATACTGTATTTTCAAGGCGCATGGGATTGTGTGTTTGGGTCTTGAGGCGATGAGCCGCGTGCAATATTTTTTTGGGATTCTTTTTTTTGCTTTTATTGGAGGGTTTTTGGAGGTTTTTAAGCTGAAAGCCGAAATTTTCAGATGATAAAAGTTGAATTTTGAAAGGCTACCGTATTTTCAAGGCGCATGAAGGTCTAGAGGCACTAAAAATCTAAAATATTCAGAAATTCTTCTGCTATAGCAGATTTCTTTGTATCTCGAGGTTTCAGGGGATTTTCAAGTGAAAACGATGATTTTTTTTATGATGAATGTTGCATTTTGAGGTCAATTGTCACTTTTGTTTTCATTTTCCTTCGAAAAATCAGCAAATTTATTGATTTTTCTGAGCTTTTCCCAGGTTTTCCAGCATTCTATTCATCTTCCAGACAGTTTCATTTCCAATTTTTCCCCAGCAAAAAATTCCGCTTTCCCTGCGTCTCCTTTAAGTTAGCCAATCTCTCGCAAAAAAAACCCTGCCGCAAATCTGCAAATATCGCACGCCGCACTCGGCTAACCAATGGGCGTGGCACAACAACGAATTGTTTGTGTGTGTCTGCGTCTCCACGTTGTGCACACTCTCTTTCTTGTTACAAATCGGCGTCGCTTTTTTCGCGCATCACGCTGGATTGCACCATTTGGTGTGCATTTTTTTTGGGCGGGCTGTGAGTAGTGATTTATTTTTTGTTTGAACTCACAGTTTTTTAAATTATTTTTTGTTTTGATTTAACATAACTATGAATCATAGCTTTTAACTATCGACATTTTCATGTTTTTTAAGCAAATGAGTTGAAATATTGGGTTTTAATGTTATTCATATGATAGAATGGTCTAAGACGAACAGAATCATAGAAATTTTGATGACTTTACGTTATCCTTAAGTGATTTAGCGATTTTTAGTCGATAAGCCGCTAAATCACTTATGGATAACGTAAAGTCATCAAAATTTATATCATTCTGTTGGTCTTATGTTAGACCATTCTATCATATGAATAACATTAGAACCCAATATTTCAACTCATTTGCTTAAAAAACCTTTAAAAAATGTCGATTTAATCGACGACCAACTATAGATACTATTAACCCCTGTTTGTTGAGCTTGTGAAGTTTTTTGTTTTAATTAAAAGTTTTGGAATGATTTCTGCTAATTAAAAGTTGTCATCACCTTGAGCATGTGCTGCTAAGCTTTGCCCTTTTTATTGATTTTTGGTGAGAAATTTGAGGTTTGTGTGGCAAAAAATGGAATTCTTGCGTGAACTAGAAAAAATACGTGGTAAATTTTATTTCTGGCATATTTCAGTTTGAAAAATGGTCGGATGAGGCTCGTGAAAACCAATTTTGAACCATGTAGGCTTTGGTTGTGATTTAGATACTAGAAAATCAGATTTCGGCCATCAAGACGTAAAATTTGGCTTTTTTCAGCTCTGCGGGGTCTCTAGGGTTTCGTTTGGGCTTTCGGACCAATTTTTGGCATTTCAGACATGAATTTTGGTTTTCCAGGCCTGATTTTCGATTTTTAGCTCATTATAAGACAAAATTTCATGTTTTTCATATCTCTAAAACCTTTCGATTGTGTTTTGGTTATTTTGATGCTATTCCAGCTGAATTTTTCGTTTCTAGGCCACCAAAACCATAAATAACTCTAAATTTGGATTTCTAGGCCTCCAAAACTCGTCCCTCGGCTGAATTCGGCTTCCTAGGCCACGATCGTCCTATGATTCAAATTCTAGGTCACTAAAACCCTAACTGATCTTTCACTAACCTAAAACTAACCAAAATTACAATTTCCATTCGATTTTTCGTGAATTTTCCATCGCAAACCTCAAATTTCTCCAAAAAATCCCCGATTTTTTGCAGAAACAGGCAGACTTTTCACGTCGAGCCACCTGTAAATCTCGAAACTTCTTCTTCATCATCTAATTTATTCTTGTGTTCTGACAGGACTTTTACTGCAAAATCACGAAAAAAAAATGTCGACACTTTTCCAACACTCAAATGAAACTCTTCTCTTGATCATTGCCGATATGTTGGGCAAAGATGTCACATTGACATTGGTCGGAAATGTCAAATACTCGGGAATTCTGTCGGCTTGTAGTCAGGATTTGGCACTTGGCTTGAGATATGCTTATAAGGTGACGGAGGCCAATCGACACAATTTGTTGCCGGTTAAAAGTCAAGTGCACGATAAGATGATCTTTCCGTTTAAGGTAGGCATATTTTGGGTGCAGACTAAATCGACATTTTTATGTTTTTTAAGCAAGTGAGTTGAAATATTGGGTTTTAATTTTATTCATAAGATAGAATGGTCTAAGACGAACAGAATCATATAAATTTTGATGAATTTATGTTATACATACGTGATTTAGCGGCTTATCGTCTAAACATCGCTAAATCACTTATGGATAACGTAAATTCATCAAAATTTATATGATTCTGTTTGTCTTAGACCATTCTATCATATGAATAACATTAGAACCCAATATTTCAACTCATTTGCTTAAAAAACATGGAAATTTCATTTAGTTTATAGTCCAGAGCTCAAAAATCGACGAAAGCGTGGTTTTTGAGATTCCAGAGTTGGAAAATCGAGGTTAGCCATGATTTTCGAGCTCTGGAACATGAAAATCTAGATAATTATGGTTTTTCAAGTCAGCATGGGGATTTAGACGTTTTTGAGTTCTGAAACTTTCAAGATCTGTAATTTTCAGTGCTCCTAATGCTAGAAATATTGAATTTCCAGGTTTCTATGCTGAAAAATTGAGGCTTGAGCGATTTTTCAACTCGAAAAAATGCTGTAAATCCGACATTTTGAGCTCTCCAGAGCTGAAAATGCGATTTTCTCACGATTTTTCAGTCTGGAACCTTGAAACATGAAAAATTTTTCGCTCAAAAACCTGCAGTTCACGGAAATTTTGCAGGACATTGTCGATGTAACAACTTACATAACCGAACCAAAAGTTGGTACAAAAGCAATGAGTTTTGCAACGGATCGAGATTATCACGGTGGTGTTCGAAATGGTGCAAGTTCAGGAAGTAGTGCACCCAAAAATCATAATGATGATCGATTGGAAGAATGGACGGGAGAGGATGATGAGGGACTTGGTTCGATTGATGATCATGATAATATTGCTCATGTTAGTTTGAGGAGAATTTGGATGATTTTGAGCTAGAATTCATGAAAATAGGCCTTTTTTCATGATTTTCAGCTTGTTTTCAAGCTAAAACATGCCATTTTCCAGGATTTACCGGACCAACGAAATCGTTGTGGACCAGGATGGTCGGTTGAGGAAATGTTTGCGGCAAATAAGGAAAAGGTCGTTTCGACTTTTAAGGATGATTTGACACAGTACACAACGTAAGTTCCCTATTTTTTGGCTGAAAATTCACGAAAAATGATGAAAATTGAAGTTTTTCATCGAAAAGTTCAAGTTTCCAGTTGTTTCCTTCCAAAAATTTATGAAAAATCATATTTTCTGACCAAAAACCATAATATTTTTCAGCGTTGCTGTTGAAGGAACTGAAGAAGATCGAGCACGTGCCGATCGTTTGGCTCGTGAAATTGAACAAAATCAATCGTCCAAATTCTATGCTCGTTTGGAAAATGATGATATTGAAAGAGATTTGGATAAAGAGACGGGAGAGGATGATTTTGAAACTGTTGGAAATCGACGAAAAGGGTTGGTTTTTTGGGGATTTTGAAGGGAAATTTGATGAATTTGTGATTTTTTATTGAAATTTATCAAAAAACACCCGAAAAATCATCAGAAATCCACGATCTTTGGCCTGAAATTTATCAGAATCCTCATTTTCAGATTCCAAAACAAATCCAACAATCATCAACGTTCAAATAACAATTCCTCAAACTTGAACACATCCACAAATCGACGAGCTGAAGCATTGAAAGGTGGAAATAATAGTGATAATCGAAGAAATAGTGGAGGAGGAGCAAATAACAATCAACAACAGAGATATTCGGGAAATAATAATTCCAGACGAAATGATGAAAGTTTTGGTGGGTTTTTGGTGGTTCGGGGGCGAAAATGCGAGTTTTTAAGCCAAAAATTGGAAAATTCATGGAATTTTCAATCAAAATATTGCTCATATTAATTTTTACACATACAAATGATGTAATCCTGTTGTTTTCCCATTTAAAAAAATTTGAAATATTTCAAGTTATTGCTCATTTTAAACTTTATCGCCAAAAAAAAATGTTTTTTTTTTTGAAATTACAAGTTTTGGCGACAAAAAATCTACGATCTTTTTTCGCGCCAAAACTGCATTGCTCATATTAGCACCATAAACGGCACACAAAACGTGCATTTTCTAGTTTTTGTACTGTTTTCTCTCTGTTTCTCTGCGTCTCTTATCTTTCTCTCACTCTTCAAAACTTTTCTGTGTTCAAAAAACGATTTTTTTTGTTCTCGAAAAAAAGTTGTATCTTTTTTTTTTGGACAAAAATCGATGGTTTTTCCGAGAATTATTGATTTTTTTTTGATTGACAGGAGAATTGATGAGTTTTTGGAGATAAAAATAATAAAAATACGGTTTTTTTCTGGTTTTTGGCCGGAATTTAAATTTTACTATAATTTGCGCGGGAAAATTTCAAATTCTCAGCCTAAAACTAGAATTTTTGCAGCCGACAAATCTTCCACTCAACAAAAATCCCAAAATTATCCACAAAAACAAATGTTGGACTCACGCCAAAATCAATCAATCAATAAACCATCGGAAGAGGAGCGAAGAGCCGGAAAGAATTCGATAATCACAAGTCTCAAGAATTTCGGAAATGAATTTGAGCTGAAAGGCGGTGAACAACAAGCGGTAACTCAAGCAGCTGGAGCATGGAATAGTGGACCACCAAAATCATTATTGGCTAAAGGAAATGAGCAATTGGGAGGAGGAGGAGGAGCATCGACTAGTGAACATCAAGAGAAACGAGGTGATTTTTGGAGCGTTTTAAGCTAAAAATTATGATTTTTGAGCCTAGGAGCATGTTTTTGGACACTTTTGAGCTTAATTTCATAATTTTCAAGAAAAAGCTGGCTGAAAATCATTAAAAATACGCTCAGGACCATTAAAATGAGCCTAAAACCAAGAATAGCTGATTTGGAGCATTTAAAGCTGAAAATTATGATTTTTGAGCCCGGAAATGTGCTTTTTGGACAATTTTGAGCCCAGAAACTTGATTTTCCGACAAATTTCATCTAAAAATCAATATTTCCAGAACCAATTGAGAATTCGGCATCGACAAGTGCACCAATTGAAACCGCCAATACCAATAATTATAATAAGAATAATAATACGAAATTGAATGATAGTGCAGAGCAAGGAAGTGAAAAGTGAGTTGTTTTTTGAGGAAAATGAGCCGAAATACGTGATTTTTGAGAAAATTTGGGTCTTGGAGCGATTTTTTAAAGGAACATGGCAGTTTTTGGTCTTGAAGCGATTTTTGAAGTTTTTTTCACTAGAAATTAAAAAATTATTTGATGAAATTGGTCTTGAAGCGATTTTTAAAGGGACATTAGCTAGAAATTGGTCTTGAAGCGACTTTTTATAGCTATGCTCCTTTAAATTCGCTTCTGGACTTTAAAAATCACTTAAAAGTCAATGAACCTTTAAAAATCGGGTTTTTGAATCGTCTCAGGACACATTTAAAGGAGCATGTCCCTTTAAATTGGTTTTGAAGCGATTTTTATAGCTATGCTCCTTTAAATTCCTGAAAATTTGCTTCAAAACGGTTTTTTTTGGTTTTTAATTTGAATTTTTAAAGGGACATTAGCTAGAAATTAGGATTTTCTTTGCTGAAATTGGTTTTGAAGCGATTTTTATAGCTATGCTCCTTTAAATTCTTGAAAATTTGCTTCAAAACGGTTTTTTTTGGTTTTTAATTTGAATCGTCTCAGGACACATTTAAAGGAACATGTCCCTTTAAATTCTTATTTAAAATCCACAAATGTTTGGGTTTCTGATCAATTTTCAACAGAATGTTCCTTTAAAATTCCACATTTGCGAATTTTTTGAGCCTAAATTCGAGATTTTAGGGCTCAAAATTTGGATTTTCCTCAATTTGATGTTTTATTCAAAAAATTGGAGTTTTTTGAGGAAAAATACATGATTTCTCATGAAATTGGTCTTGAAGCGATTTTTTATAGCTATGCTCTTTTAAATTCCTGAAAATTTGCTTCAAAACGGTTTTTTTGGTTTTTAATTTGAAAATCGTCTCAGGACACATTTAAAGGAACATGTCCCTTTAAATTCTTGTTCAAAATCCACAAATGTTTGGATTTCTGAAGCATGTTCCTTTAAAAACCCCGAATTTTTTCCAGCGAATCGAATACAATGACACCATCAACAGCCGATGTCTCAGATGCATCTTCAACCACTGGCGGTGTCTCCAAATCCACCTCCTCCTTCAAATTCAATGTAAACGCCCCTGAATTTGTGCCAACTGGCGCCGCAAAATCAACAACTCCCCAACCACCAGGCACACCGACTGGAAGTGTTGGCGGCGGATACTCGACCACCTCCTACGGCCCACAATTCGGCGGCCCGCAAGACTATCCACAAGGTGGGCCACCGATGATGCAAGGACAACCGATGATGGTTTGGCAGGGTGGAAATGGGCCGCAACAAGGAGCAGGCCCGCAAGGAGGTCCACAACAATACGGACCACAATATCAATATGTGCAATTGCAGGCGCAACCTGGTGCGCAAAGAGCGCAAGGTCAAGGGCAGATTTATGCGCAGCCACCGCAACCAGGGGCACGGAATCCGCAACAAAACGCGCAACAACGAATGTATTGGCCGCAACCGGTCATCATGCCGCAACCGATTGGGTATTTCAATCCGCAAGCTGCCGCAGCTACACAAAATGCACCGCAAGGTTTTACGCAAGGATATCCGCAAGGTGGTGGTGGATATGCTGGAAATGGTGCGAGCGGCGGAAGAGGTGGAAATTATCAGCAACAAATGTATATGATGCAGAATCAAAGAGGAGGTTATCCACAACAACAACAACAAGAGCAAGGTGGAGCTCCTTATCAGGTAGGATTTTTGGATGAAATTCGGGAAATTTTGGAATTTTTTGAGCCTAAATTCGAGATTTTAGGCTGAAAATTAGGGTTTCTCTTATTTCTGACGTGAATTTTATATTTTCTGATGAAAATTGGAAGTTTTTTGAGCTCAAATACAGGATTTTTGATGAAATTTGGAGCATTTTGGGCTGAAAATTGGAATTTTTCCTCATTTTTATGTTTTCTGAAGAAAATTAGGGTTTTTTGAACCCAAAATACATGATTTTTATGAAATTTCTAGCTTTCAAGTCTCAAAATTGGGATTTTCCTCAATTTTATGTTTTTTTGATGAAAATTGGAGTTTTTTGAACCCAAAATACATGCTTTTTATGAAATTTCTAGCTTTCAAGGCTCAAAATTGGGATTTTCCTCAATTTTATGTTTTTTTGATGAAAATTGGAGTTTTTTGAACCCAAAATACATGCTTTTTATGAAATTTCTAGCTTTCAAGGCTCAAAATTGGGATTTTCCTCAATTTTATATTTTTTAATGAAAATTTGAGTTTTTGAGCTCAAATACAGGATTTTTGATGAAATTTGGAGCATTTTGGGCTGAAAATTGGATTTTTCCTTAATTTTATATTTTTTAAATAAAAATTGGCAGTTTTTGAGCTGAAATTCGTCATTTTTATGAAATTTCTAGCTTTCAAAGCTCAAAATTGGATTTTTCATCAATTTTATGTTTTTTAAATGAAAATTGAAGTTTTGAGCCAAAAAAAACATGATTTTTATGAAATTTCTAGCTTATAAGGCTCAAAATTGGGTTTTTTCTCAATTTTATGTTTTTTTAAGCCAAAACACATGATTTTTGGAGCATTTTGACCTAAAAATGCTCATTTGTCGTGAATCTTGATGAGCGTTGCCCAAATTTCTGAGCGCCCATTGTAAAGGCCGACATATACTAAACAAAATGTCTGAAAATCCCTTCTGTAGCTCGAAAAAACACGTTTTTCTTGCTGAAAATTTCAGATTTTTCACATAAATTTGTTTTGCAGAGCGGACCACAATCGCATCCGAATAGTCAACCGACAACTCCTGGACCACAACAACAACAAGGAAATAATAATAATGGGCAAGGTGGTGGACAACAAGGAAATCAACAACAACAACATCCACAGCCAGTGCCTTCTCCGGGACAGGTAAGAATTGGAAATTTTTGGATTTTTCATGGGAAATTGAGCCTGGAAGCTGAAAATTTGGATTTTTTTGGTCTAGGGACCTAAAAATTGCATTTTTCATCGAAAATTGAGCCAGGGAGCTGAAAATTTGGATTTTTTTGGTCTAGGGACCGAAAAATTGCATTTTAAATCGAAAATTTGGTCCTGAAACGAACATTAAAGGATCATACAGTAGTCCCCAAAATTTGCACGATTTTTTTATGTTGTAATTGTGGAATATTCAAAGGAACATACAGTATCCAATTTTTGGGTCTTGAAACGTTTGAATACCCAAAGTACAGTACTTATAATCAAAGGGACATACAGTAGTCGCACGATTTCCCTTTATTTCGTTTTTGTTGTTGTACTGTAGTCGGTGAATATTTCAGAGTATAACTGGTTCAAACTTGCGTCACGGCGGTGCGGAATCCGGAAGCCAAGGTAGTCTTGCGGGAAGCGGATCGCAAACCCGATCCGGCTCTCCACAACCCAACAATGCTCCGCCAATTCCGCCACAACATCAAATGCCGCCTCCACAAATTGCACCGCAACAATTTGCGGCGGCCGCAGCAGCAGCGATGCACGTTCCGCCGCCACATCCGGCACAAATTCATCCGGGACATCATCCGATGCAACATCATCCCGGAGCTCCGCAACCTTATTATCATCATCATCCACAACAGGCATGTTATTTTGTTGCGTTTTTTGTAGTTTTGTGCTGGTTTTTTGGGTAAAATGAGCCAAAAATTGTGAAATTTGAGCATTTTTAACATGAGCAATGCTTTTTTTGAGTCAAAATTAGCTAAAATTCGGAAATTCTCGAAATTTTTAGGTTAAAATGAGCAATCCTGAATTTTTCTTTAAAAAATTCGGATCTTTGAGCTTAAAATGAGCAATCTTCCGCTTGCCTTTCCAGCTGTAGTTTAACATGAGCAATGCTAAAAAATTTGAAATTGTTGTTCACAAAATTAATAAAAGGTTAATATGAGCAATCACTTATTTTTCCAAAAATTAAGATTAACATGAGAAATTCTAGAATTTTATGAAAATTCAGATTTTTTCTTTTCTTCATTAACATGAGCAATGCCTAACTTATTGATTTCTTCCAGCCAATCTATTATCAACAAGTTTATCCACAACAACCACACGGAATTCCAATGCAACAAGGACCACATGGAGGTTAGTTTTTTCTGGAAATTTTTTCCTCACCCTGTCTGCATGATTTTTTTTTCTGGAAATCCTCGATTTTTGGCTGAAAATCTGGAATTTTTTGGCTTAAATTGAGGGTTTTTGCATGATCTTGAGCCTGATTGCATGTTTTTACAAAATAATTTTTCAAATATGGGCTCCGTAGCTTCTAATTAACTAATTGATGCAATTTTCCGCTTCTAACCTTTTTCCTGCTTGAAAATCACGAATTTTGGCTCGAAAATGAGATTTTCCTACAATTTTTTTTGTTTTTCACCCTTTCCTAACCTTTTCCCAGCTTCTTAACCCCAAAAATCTCGAATTCCTGCGTGAAATTGCATTCTAACCTGAGCATTTTCCACCCAAAAGCTTCTACTTAATTACCCTTGTTAATTGGTCCCTTCCTAATTAGTTTTCCATTATTTAGTTGGTCCACATCATCCAGGACAAATGATGGTAGATCAACAACATATGATGGAACAACAACATCAACAACATCATCACCAATCAATGCAACATCCACAACAACAACAACAACAACCATTTGTTGTTGATCAATATAATATGTATCAAAATGGTGAGAAAATGGGCTGAAAATGACTGAAAATTTGGGAAAATTGAGAAATTTTGACCTGAAATTCGTTATTTTGGGCCTAGAATTGACCTAGAATTAAATTTAGGATGAAATTTAAACCTGAAAAGCATGATTTTGCACTGAAATTGTCGGATTTTTACTGAAAATTTGAATTTTGAGCATGGAATTTGTAAAAATTCCAAATTTCATGAAAAATTGATCTAAATTTAAATTTTGACTGAAAATTTCCAAATTTCATGAAAAATTGATCTAAATTTAAATTTAGGCTGAAAATTTCCAAATTTCATGAAAAATTGATCTAAATTTAAATTTAGGCTGAAAATTTCCAAATTTCATGAAAAATTGATCTAAATTTAAATTTAGGCTGAAAATTTCAATATTTCATGAAAAATTGATCTAAATTTAAATTTAGGCTGAAAATTTCCAAATTTCATGAAAAATTGATCTAAATTTGAATTTAGGCTGAAAATTTCAAAATTTCATGAAAAATTGATCTAAATTTAAATTTAGGCTGAAAATTTCCAAATTTCATGAAAAATTGATCTAAATTTGAATTTAGGCTGAAAATTTCATGAAAAATTGATATAAATTTAAATTTAGGCTGAAAATTTCCAAATTTCATGAAAAATTGATCTAAATTTGAATTTAGGCTGAAAATTTCCAAATTTCATGAAAAATGGATCTAAATTTGAATTTAGGCTGAAAATTTCATGAAAAATTAATCTAAATTTAAATTTAGGCTGAAAATTTCAAAAAAATTTGGCATGAAAATTGTATTTTTCTTTATGTTTAATGTTGTCCCTAGCACTATTTTGTTTGATTTTTTTGGAAAAAATCTGGAATTTTCAAATTTTTGAAGAAAATATTTGAGAATTACATCAAAATCACCAGAAAAAGTTGGATTTTGGCCCCAAAATTTGCAACGTGGATTTTTTTTGTTGGAAATATTTGAATTTGCAATTTTTTAATCCACGTGGCATTTTTTGCCCCAAAATGATCTAAAAATCATCAAAAACCGATTATTTTGCACTAAAATGCTCCAAATTTCCTTTTTTTGCAGGTCCAACATATTATCAACCACCACACGGACCATCAATGTCGCGCCAAAATTCAATGCCCCATCAACAATTCGCCGGAAACAACAGAAATAACGAAGGAGGAAGTGGCGGCTCGCAAGCCGGATCACAATCCGGCTCAGCAGGTCCACAAAATTAGGCCCGATTTCTAGGGCCCGATTCGTCTTCCAGAGCCTCATGAGGCTCACAGCCTAATTTATTTGAATCCCCCCAATTTTTTATATGAAATTCCCCCTGAACATCAATTTTTTGTGTAAAATATCCCCCAGATTTCTTTTTTTTTTCTAAATCTTTATTATAATATAAATTTATTTGCTCAATGACACTGTAGTTTTTGGAGTACTGTAGTCACGTCGTTTTGCGAAAAATCGCCGGAAATTTGCAGTTTTGGATACATTGTTGTGAACGGCGAATTGGCCAATGTTACAACGATGACGTCATCGAAATTTGGAGCCGGATAATCGAAAGATGGGACGATTGGTGGGTTTTGACTGGAAATTTTGGATTTGGCGCGAAATTTGGAGCATTTTGACAACAAACATGATTACTGTAGCTCAAAATGTGTCAAATTTCGCGCTCTACAGTACTAATCTACAGTACTCCTCACCTGGCTGTCAAAAAAACGAGCGTCGAATATCCGAAATCTTTGATGGAAGGTTGCCATTCGAAAGTTTTTGAGCCAATTATAGCGCTGGAAAAAAGGGGCGTGGCCTATTTTTTTGCAATTTTGCGGCACACTTTTTTGGCTCAACTTACTCGGAAATATTGTAGTTTAATGTGGTTGTGTGGTCCCATGTGACTTCTTGAATTGAATTCAAGAATTGTTGAAGATTGTAAGGAAAAGCGTGGTCGAAATTCATCTGTGAATCGCCTGGAAAAAATATTGGCATTGGAGCGCATTTGGGTATTTTCGGATTTTTAAGAGAAAATTTGGATTGCTCATGTTAAGAGCTTCAATTTGACACCCCACAAGCCATACTTTCAATAAATGTTTTTTTTTCGATTCTTAAAGGACCCTCCCTAGTTGTCAATGGGGCGCATTTGAGTTTTCACTGCGAAATTTGGATTGCTCATGTTAAGGGCATCAGTTTGACACCCCACAAGCCATATGTTCAATAATATTTTTTTTCGATTCTTAAAGGACCCTCCCTAGTTGTCAATGGGGCGCACTTGGATATTTTCGGATTTTTGAGATGAAATTCAGATTGCTCATGTTAAGAGCTTCAATTTGACACCCCACAAGCCATATTTTCAATAAAAAAAATTTTCTTCGATTCTTAAAGGACCCTTCCTAGTTGTCAATGGAGCGCACTTGGATATTTTCGGATTTTTGAAGTGAAATTTGGATTGCTCATGTTAAGAACTTCAATTTGACACCTCACAAGCCATATTTTCAACAAACGTGGTTCTTAAAGGACCCTCCCTAGTTGTCAATGGAGCGCATTTGGATATTTTCGGATTTTTGAGATGAAATTTGGATTGCTCATGTTAAGAGCTTCAATTTGACACCACACAAGCCATATTTTCAATAAATGTTATTTTCTCGATGCTTAAAGGACCCTTCCTAGTTATCAATGGGGCGCACTTGGATATTTTCGGATTTTTGAGATGAAATTTGGATTGCTCATGTTAAGAGCTTCAATTTGACACCACACAAGCCATATTTTCAATAAACATTTTTTCTCGATGCTTAAAGGACCCTCCCTAGTTGTCAATGGGGCGCACATGCTCACCATATCCATAAAACGCATAATTGGTCAAATATGAGCAATTGGTTTGGGCATTCGGTGCATTCGGATAGGTGATAATTGCCTGAATAATTTGCATCACAAAATCTCTTTCTCTAACATAGAAATTATAAGCGTCCTGATTTGTGTTCGGATTTCCCAAGCTCTCTGCATCGATCATAAAGAATAGGCCCTCGGTTTCTTCGCGAATTGGTTTTGGTGGAGTTGTTGGTGGGAAAAGAGCTGGAAATTTGGTTTTTTCATGATTTTCAGCGCAAAATTTGGCTCAGGAAACCTATTTTCCTTCGAAAAACAAGAAAAATCGCAATTTTCTCATTGGAGCGCATTTGCTTCTCCGACTTCAAATATTTTTCGCTTACTTGGTATATCAGTTGGTGCATTTGGTGCTTGTCCATAACAAATAAATTGATATTGTAAATTACACGGTGTCTGTTTCCATTTTCCAGTATTTCCATCAATTATTACACAGTCTCCTGGAATTGCACCAGAATTTGATGCCCAATTTGAATATGACAAAGAAGATCCATCTAACCATCGAAAACTTCCATCGCTTGAAAAATCGGATAAACCAATGTAGAATTGCGAGCCGGAAGATCTAATGAGGTCTGAAATGTGGAATGTGAATGTGGAAGTGGCTCAGCTGGTTAGAGTTGTGGGTATGAGGTGGGAGGTGATAAGTTCGATTCCCACTGCCTGCAGTCTTTTTTATTTTTCCACTGAAGTAGCCGGTTAGAGGTCACATTCCCAATCTAAATAGCTACCCAAGTTCAATCCCCCCGTCAAAACTCACTCCAAACAAAACTATTATCAATTGCTGTGGGAATTTTGGCCAAACTATAACCACCATAATTATAGCAGGCTTTTTCAGCATCATGAAAACTGGCATATTTTTTTGAATTTATAGCATAGCAATATTTCCCACTTGGATCCAGATATTCTTCTTCGTGACACGAATTTGCGACGGTGGAGCCGCAAAAAATCGATGAAAATAAAATTAGGAGAGAAAAAGAAAACGTGGATGATTTTTTGGAGCCCGAGGAACATTTTTTTGATTAAAATTTTCTTATCGCAAAAATTTAATTTTAGTGTGTTTGATTTTTTGAACTTTTTTTCGAAAATAATTCCGGAAAGTGGGCAGGGAAAATTGTGGCTCAAAATTGCAGAAAAAACACGAGGCTTTTGCGAAAATTCTAATTTTCTGGGATTTTCCGCAAGTTTTTGCCACCTGCTTTTTCTAACTAAGCTCCGCCCATTTTCGCCCTCACTACAAACTCCGATTTCCCTCCAGCTCAAAGTTCAAGTTCAAAATTTTAAAATCATCAAATGTTTTATCATTTTATCATCATTTCCTATATATAAAACCACATTTTAACCGCAAAATCACCCCAAAAAATCATGATTTTCCCAATTTTTTTCATAATTCTCTCATTTTTCCCCGCCAAAATTTCTGGAAAATGTCACGAATCGGAATTTTTGGATCCCAGCGGCAAATATTGTTATATTTAAGCGGATCGGAAATATGCGAATTTTCACGATGCTGAAAAAACCTGCTATAATTATGGTGGATATAGTTTGGCCAAAATTCCCACAGCAATTGATAATAGTTTTGTTTGGAGTGAGTTTTGAGGGGGGATTGAACTTGGGTAGCTATTTAGATTGGGAATGTGACCTCTAACCGGCTGAGCCACAAAGTAGGCAGGCAGGGGAATCGAACCTATCACCTCCCACCTCATATCCACAACTCTAACCACCTGAGCCACTTCCAGACCTCATAAAATCCGCCGGTAAACCATTCTACATTGGCCTGCTAGATTTGAATCTCGATGGAAGTTTTCGATGGTTAGATGGAACCTCTTTGCTATATTCAAATTGGGCTTCAAATTCTGCTGCAATTCCAGGAGACTGTGTAATAATTGATGGAAATACTGGAAAATGGAAACAGACACCGTGTAATTTAGAATATCAATTTATTTGTTATGGACAAGCACCAAATGCACCAACTGATATACCAAGTAAGCGAAAAAATATTTGAAGTCGGAGAAACAAGTGCGCTCCAATGAGAAACTCGCGATTTTTTGTGTTTTTCGAAGGAAAATAGGTTTCCTGACTGAAATTCTGTGCTGAAAATCATGTAATTATTGATTTCCAGTGGTTTTCAGCATTTTCAGCGCGAAAATCGGATCTCGAAGTATTTTTAAAGCTATAGAATAGCGTTTTCAAATGCAAATATTTGAAGTCGGAGAAGCATATGCGCTCCAATGAGAAAATTGCGATTTTTCTTGTTTTTCGAAGGAAAATAGGTTTCCTGAGCCAATTTTCGTGCTGAAAATCATGAAATTATTGATTTTCAGTGGTTTTCAGCATTTTCAGCACAAAATTCTGATCTAGAAGTATTTTTAAAGCTATAGAATAGCGTTCTCAAAAAAAATATTTGAAGTCGGAGAAGCAAATGCGCTCCAATGAGAAAATCGCGATTTTTCTTGTTTTTCGAAGGAAAATAGGTTTCCTGAGCCAAATTTTGTGCTGAAAATCATGAAAAACCTCATTTTTCAGCCGTTTCCCCACCAACAACCCCACCAAAACCGCTTCGCCAAGAAACCGAATCGCTGTTTTTTGTGATGGACGCAGAGAGTTTGGGAAATCCGAATAGTATTCAAGAAGCGGCGGATTTCTATACAAAACAGAGAGATTTTACGATTTCTGTCATGAAATCAATCATTGCTCAGCCTAACAATGGAAATAATCAATGTACTTATTTGGCTGATTATGCTTTTTATGGATATAGTGAGTTATTTGGGAAAGGGGAGGGGGTCCTTTAAGGAATTGCAAAAAAATCATGAAAATATAGCTTGTTTGGTGTCAAAATGATCGGATTAACATGAGCAATCTATATTTTTCCTTGAAAATTCAAAATTCTGAAATTTTCAGCCAAATTCTCGATGAACTTCAACGTCGGATTCGCAATGAAACCCCAACAATTTCTCGATGCAATTGGTGCCAATGAATGGGAAGATCGAACAAATCACAACTATTATATGGATGTGTGAGTTGATCTACAGTAGTCCGCGGGGGGTACTGTAGCATACAGTAATCTTGCAGAGCTATCGATCAATTGAAATATTTCGTTTGGCGACCGGCTCCGGTGGATTTTGGATACTCGACTCTAGTTTTCCTGACTGCCAGGTAAATTCAAATTTTGCCGCCAAAAATTTCGCGCCATTTTCCAGACAAGACCTAACCGATCTTCCATCGTTCGATTCTCCGCCTCCAAATTTCGATGACGTCATTGTTGTGCCGTTGAAGGGCTCGAAATTCGAGACGAATTACACAAAAATTGCGATTTCGGATGATTTGAATGCGGATGATGTTAAGACAATTCTACCGTATTTGAGGTGTCATTAATGAAGATTTTCTTATTTTTGGTAGAAAAAATGGATTGCTCATGTTAAGAGCATCATTTTGATATATCATAAGTATGGTGTATTTTGGAAAAGAAAAAGTTTTTCAGAGTCTGGCAAAAAATCTGAATTTTCAAAATTAATTTCTGAATTTTTTCCAAATTTTTCTGGTTTTCGGAACTGAAAACGTTTAAAATTACTACTAAATCATCTGTAAATGGAAAAATTTCGAACCAATCAAAAGACCCTGTTGAGAAATCCTTCTGAACAATATTTTTAAAAATAAAATCGAAACGTGACCCAGTTTTTTTTGTTGTGACGTGTTCCTCTTTTTCAAAAATTCAGCTATTTTCTAATAAATTCAATAATGAAAGTGAATTCTAGTTATTTTCTGGAATAACTTGTATCACAATCATTTTCAATATAATTTCTGGAATTCTCATATTTCTATTTATTTATATCGATGCACAAAACTATATTGATGAAAATGTTATGACCGAAATTCACATCAGTAATTGCTTGGATTTTCAAAGATCAGAAAATTTCTCGATTTCTTGACATAATAAAGGTTTTGTAGAGTTTGTTTTGCATCGCAGTTTGGAAGAACAAATCTGTTTATTGAGTTTTCAAAAGTTAAAAATGAGCCGTTCCTCTAAAAAAAACCTCTGAAAATGAAAAAAAAAGTTTTTATTATTTTACAATTGAAAATTACACCCTTCCTCTCTCTCAAAAATGCAATTTTGCGGCGCACTTTTCATTTTCCATTGAAAAATTTTCTAGAACAATCTTCTGCGTCTCTAACATTTTCTCCACCTGGTCTGCTGCACACCCTAATAGATAAAGAAAAAAAAATTAGGGCGAGGGTGGGCACGAACTCACTACCCTCAGATTGGTAAGCGCTGCACCTCCCTGCTGAGCTGCCAACCATGTTTTTGAAGCCATCCAAATTTCAAAGACAATAAAATTGTTGCGCGCGCTCTCGAAAAAGTCGAAATTTCGGAGCTCATTTTCTTGTGCTCAAAGGGTTCTTTGGCAGCTGAATTTTTTATATGTTTATCAGTGCACCTTAAAGTACCCCTAAAAAAATTTTGAGTCAAAAACTCAATGGTGGCCTGAAGAGGTTCCCTTGTTAAAATTATATTTATCATTTTTCATCACACTCAATTTCCTACAAAAACTACGAATCTTTTTGTCTTATTATCATCATTTTCCATGATGATAATTTTCGAATTTATCATGTTTTTCGAGTACAAAAAATCATATAAAAGCACACAGTTTGATAATTTTTCGAATCAAAAAATGATTAAAATCGTGCTTCTATTTTCGGTGGTATTTAGCCTAACTCAAGCGAAATCCTGTCATGAAGGTGAATATTTGGATCCCAGTGGAGAATTGTGAGTTTACCCTGGAAAGAGCTATTTTTCACCCAGTGAGTTTTCAGATGTTACATTGTGAATAGTCAATATGCTCAATTCGGGAGTGCCGAAAAAATGTGTCAAAATTACGCGGGCTACAATCTAGCCAAAATCCCCACCGCCATCGACAACAATTTCCTGACGCAACTCACTTCAAAACTCGGAAAAACGTTCTGGATCGGATTGCAGAAGGATGTGTCGAGCGACAAATTTCAGTGGATCGATGGAACACCGTTGACGTTTCAGAATTGGGCTGGAAATGCGGATGCGGATCCGAGTACGTGTGGATTCTTTAATTCGACTGATGGGAAGTGGAGACAGGCGAGATGCTCTTATCAGGCACATGTTATTTGTTCGGGACCAGCGAGAGATGATGGACCAAGTGAGTTTTGATTGGAAAAAGCTTAGGCTTAGCTAAGGTGTTAGGCTTAGGGTTAGCTAGGATTTTAGGATTAGGCTTGGCTAGGACTTTAGGCTTAGGCTTAGCTAGGATTTTAGGCTTAGACTCAGCTAGAGTTAGGCTTAGGCTTAGGCTTAGCTAAGGTGTTAGGCTTAGGCCTAGCTAAGGTCTTAGGCTTAGGCTTAGCTAGGACTTCAGGCTTAGGCCCCTAATCTTCTCCAAATTTGCAGCTGTATCTCCACCAACACCACGAAAAGAAACCGAATCGCTATTCTTCGTATTAGACGCCGAAAGTCTCGGAGATCCAAACAGCAATCAAATCGCCAAAAACTTCTATGGAAAACAGCGCGATTTCGTGGTCTCCTTGATCAAAACCCTCCTGGCTAACCCAAATTCAGGCTCAAATACATGCTCATATTTGGCCGGATATTCGATGTATGGATATAGTTTGAGTAAATATGATTTCAATATTGGATATGCTAATGATCCATATGGCGTGATTTATGGACTTGGGACTACAAATTGGGATTCGACTACTAAACTTTTCTCCACAATTTCTGAGTAAGGATGGGTTACTTGGGAAAAAGGATGACAAGGGGTGGCCGCTTGAAATTAGTTCTATCAAGGAGTGGCTGCTTGATATTAGTTCTATCAAGAGGTGGCTGCTTGATATGTGTTTTGTCAAGCAACTGCTCCTTTATAGAGATTTGCAAGGCACGGATGCTTGTCATAACCATCTCTAAAGAGTTAGTTCCTTCACAACAACAAGATTTTCAAGCCGTGGCTGCTTTGGAACCTTTCTCTCAAGCATCTATCCCTCGATACAAGGTCTCTCAAGCACCCACTCCTTGACAACACGCTTTCCAAAGCGCGGCTCCTTGCCACAACCACCTCTCAAGCATCCAACCCTTGAGACTCCTCTTTTTTTTCCAGCGCAATAACTGGTGTCAAAACTTTCACCTGGAATCAAACCCCATCAGATTTCGGATACTCAACTCTGATTTTCCTAACGGCTAGGTAACTTCATTTTTTTTTATTTTCCGAATTCCCTCCAAAAAAACCCCTAAGCTTTTGCAGACAAGACTTATCAAATCTCCCAATTTTCGACTCTCCACCACCACAATTTGATGACGTGATTGTGTTGACTTTGAATAACTCGCAATTCAAAACCAGCTATCAAAAATTGGCGATTTCTTCCAGTTTTTCGAATAATGATATTAATTTAGTTTTGCCATATTTGCAGTGTCATTGATTATTCATTTTTTGATAAAAAATTTGATAAGAAATTATTCGAATCTGAAAAAAAATTTTTTTTTTCATATGTATGTAAATGTTTATATTTGCACACAATACATTTTATTTCACGCGCAAATTTTATTTTTTTCCAGAGAAACCCATGAATCTTCTAGAATCCTTTGAAGATATCGAGCTAATTTCAATCTACCGATCCTATGTAAATCAGAATGTGATATCAATCGATGTGAAATCAAAAGATTTTTCGAGTGCGAGGCAAATCAAGTTCTCCCAGAAGAGCTCTTCAAGAATCGATGTTCAGTGTGAAAATCTAACTTCGAATCGTATTGTTTGGAAAATCGAGGAAACTGGGAAGTTACTCGATGTTTTTCTCAAGTATTTTGATTATTTCATGGGGAATCCAGCAAAAATCAAAGAATTTTCGATTGTTGAGAATTGCTTTGATTTTATTGCTAATGTTCGAATCATTTTCAACGAGGAATTACCGATTTATAAACATCGGAGCATTAAACATCTGGAGAATTTGGAGAACCTCAAATTGACTTATGATCTATCAGATCTTGGGGGGTTCTGCGATTTCCAACAAATCTGTGAGATCAAAAAGAGTGTGATTCTTCGAATTTCGAAATTCAGTGTCAATCAAATTTTTCAAATCAAAGCTAAACATATCGAAATATCTGGACTGAAATGGGCAAATCCGGAAATCAATGTATTTTTGAAACGATGTATTCAAGGAGAATTTGAGGAAACTGTGGGAAATTTGAGATTGGATTTTGAATCGATGTTGGATGAGAAAAAGGTTTTGGAAGGTGTGAAGATTTTTGAAAAAAGAAAGTATGGTTTTTTTTTATTTTTATATTTTTGATAATATTTTAGAAGACAAATTTTCAGCAATTATTATATTTTTGAATATGCCAACAACAAATCTCGTCTTTCTGTCACATTTTATAAAAAATCAAATTCTTTGGTTGTTGAAACACGTGTATGAATTGGAATCAATAAATTATTGAGATTAGAAGTTCAAATTTTCCGGTAATAAATTTTTTTATTTATTTTTTAAATTTTTTTTCAAATAAAAAAAATTAAAAAAATTTTTTTTTTAAATTTAAAAACAAAATTTTTTTTTAATTCTTAAATTTTTTTATTTACAAAGCCTATGTTAAGCCTAAGCCTGAGTCTTATTACCTAAAACAAGCCTAATGGCCTGAATTTGTGTACTATTAAAAATCATTTTCCCGATTTTTTCCGGAAACCCGGAAAACCTGGTTTGTCGGTATTCTCCCTCTCCCATCACAAAAATGCAGATCTCCCTATCTCTGTCCCGCTCTCTCTCTGACCCATAAGTACACTATTTCTCAAAAATCAATAATATCCCCTGCACTCGGCGTTTTTTTCTCATTTATTTTGTCATTTCAATTTTTTTTAATTGAAAAAAGAGTTTTTATTATTACTGTATCTAAACTACAGTACTCCTCTATTATCTACAAACGCTCGAATTTCCAAGATTCTGTGAGGCCCTCAGGCTCCGCCCATCGCCTCGACACACTATAAAAGGGCCACAGGACGCCGCCCACTTCAGTCTATCTTTCCCCGCTATGTAATTTCTCATAGATGTTTTCTTCTCAATAAATAGTTACTCTTATTCATTTCATACCAATATCCACTTCATGTAATAACCGAGGGATCAGGGACTAGTTAGAGAAGGGAGGTTAACATACCTCTACAATTCACAGAAAATATGAAATAGAAGTCGACTGGAGTCTTTCAAAAGTGAGTTAACAAGTATTTTTCCAGAAAAATGTAGTTTTATTATTTAAGAAACACCTTACTGCAAAAAAAAATTAAAATTTACAAAAGATCCGAGAATATTGGCTAGAAGAAGGCTATTTTTGGGATAAAAAAGTAAGCGGATAATATAACCTTTTCTACCAAAAAATGTAATTTTTTCAGAAAAACTGCTTCAAAACATCTTACTGTATCTAAACTACAGTACTCCGAATATTCTACAATTCGAAAAATTTTCGTGACGCGGGTTACATTATAACCAAGCCCCATTTACTATTGGGCAAGATTTCTGAGATGCAATAGGACCATTGCCCAATAAATTTTTGTAAAAATGAATGAATTTGAATTGAGATTGAGTAAAAAATGTTTTTTTTGTGTCACGTTTTCAATTTTTCTGGAAAATTTGGATTTTTTGGGTCAAAAAAGCTGTGACGTGGCAAAATTAAGGTAAGATTTTTTGAAATTCTCAAGTTTCCCACAGTTGTGCTAACTCTAAATGAGCTATGACGTGGCAATTTTTTTCGCAGCCGCAGGAAAAACGTGTCAATTATCAATGTTATCAATTCTCTTCTGTTCACACACAAAACAAAACAAAAAGTGTCAAATTATATTTTGGCTGTCCTTTTTCCCATATCACACCATATAGAAAGTAGCCAGAAGAAGAAGAAGAAGATCCCTCGTTTTCTCTCGCCACCCTCCTCATTCTCCACACTCTCTCCTATTTCTTCTCATTTTCTCTCTATGAGCATTTTTTTAGGCGTTCTTGATGCTGTTTTTTGTCTTAGCCGATTTTTTCGGATCAAAAATTCAATTTTTGTATAGTTTTTAGTGTACTTTTTTTTTCATAAATCACTTCCTTTCTTCCTTTTTTTGTTGAGAAAAAAACCGGTTCAAAAAAATAGTTTTTTTTACCCTTTTTTTGCATTGTGTTAGGTATAAAAGTTAGTTTTTGTTATCATTTTTTCAACCAAAAAAAAAAAAATTGAAAATGACTATTCCAACTACAAAAATCCGCCAGAAAAAAGTGAGTTAATTTTTTTTTTCAAAAAATTTTTGATTCAAATCCATTTTGACAATGAAAATTGATACTTTTTTTCGCCCCTAAAAAAAAAGAAAAAGGAAAAATAAATATTTGTGGGAAAGTGATTTTTGGCGCGAAAAATCAAACGATTTTTTTTTGTGTAATAAAATTTTTTGAAACATTAAAAATGAACTTTTTGAAGCCATTTTTTGAGCTAAAATTTAAAAATTCAAATTTCGCGCAATTTTTTCTCTGTCTTCTCTGCGTCTCTTATAAGTCTAGATTATCTAGACAGTTATTTTCCTCTGCGTCTCTAACACGTTCTCTTTCTCTAACCTATGCTATTGCTCTGCGTCTCTAACCTAAAAGTTATCTTTATTTCTCTGCGTCTCTAACACGCCGAGATTTTTTGGCCCCATAATTTTTATTCAAATTTTTCCCACGTCCTCTTTTTTTGCTTCGAAATTGCCTTCGTCACGAAAAAAACTCTATCTTTTTCATTTTTTTTCGCAAGAAAAAGCTGGCCGAAATTCGATTTTCCCCCAAGAGACGAGACTTCGATTCTTTTTTGTTTTTTCAGAAAAAAAATTGTGTGATTCATTTTTTGATTGGAAAAAAAATGAGAAATGAGGAATTTAATAAAAAAAATATTTTCTATCACGTTAGAAAAACACATTTTTTCTCATTTCCAAAATTTTTTGACTCAAAAACCACGTAATTTTTTTTTGAAAAAGCTCTCTAGGCTCGGCTACTTGACAACTAGGATTTCTAGGCTCGGCTACTTGACAACTAGGATTTCTAGGCTCGGCTACTTGGCATAGATGATCTCAAGGTGTGGTGCCTTGCCAGAAAAGGATTCTAGATGCGGGTACTTAAGAACCATGCTCTCTAGGCGCGGCTACTTGACAACTAGGATTTCTAGGCTCGGCTACTTGACAACTAGGATTTCTAGGCTCGTCTACTTGACAACTAGGATTTCTAGGCTCGGCTACTAGACAACTAGGATTTCTAGGATCGGCTACTTGACAACTAGGATTGGTAGGCGCGGCTACTTGAAAACTAGGATTTCTAGGCTCGGCTACTTGACAACTAGGATTTCTAGGCTCGGCTACTAGACAACTAGGATTTCTAGGATCGGCTACTTGACAACTAGGATTTCTAGGCTCGGCTACTAGACAACTAGGATTTCTAGGCTCGTCTACTTGACAACTAGGATATCTAGGCTCGGCTACTTGACAACTAGGATTTCTAGGCTCGGCTACTAGACAACTAGGATTTCTAGGATCGGCTACTTGACAACTAGGATTGGTAGGCGCGGCTACTTGAAAACTAGAATTTCTAGGCGCGGCTACTTGACAACTAGGATTTCTAGGCTCGGCTACTTGACAACTAGGATTTCTAGACTCGGCTACTTGACAACTAGGATTTCTAGGCTCGGCTACTAGACAACTAGGATTTCTAGGATCGGCTACTTGACAACTAGGATTTCTAGGATCGGCTACTTGACAACTAGGATTTCTAGGATCGGCTACTTGACAACTAGGATTTCTAGGGTCGGCTACTTGACAACTAGGATTTCTAGGCTCGGCTACTTGGCATAGATGATCTCAAGGTGTGGTGCCTTGCCAGATAGGATTTCTAGGCTCGGCTACTTGACAACTAGGATTTCTAGGCGCGGCTACTAGACAACTAGGATGTCTAGGATCGGCTACTTGACAACTAGGATTGGTAGGCTCGGCTACTTGACAACTAGAATTTCTAGGCTCGGCTACTTGTCATAGGAATTTTCAAGGTGTGGTGCCTTGCCAGAAAAGGGTTCTAGATGCGGGTACTTAAGAACCATGCTGTCTAGGCTCGGCTACTTGACAACTAGGATTTCTAGGCGCGGCTCCTTGAAAACTAGAATTTCTAGGCTCGGCTACTTGACAACTAGGATTTCTAGGCTCGGCTACTTGGCATAGATGATCTCAAGGTGTGGTGCCTTGCCAGAAAAGGATTCTAGATGCGGGTACTTAAGAACCATGCTCTCTAGGCTCGGCTACTTGACAACTAGGATTTCTAGGCTCGGCTACTTGGCATAGATGATCTCAAGGTGTGGTGCCTTGCCAGAAAAGGATTCTAGATGCGGGTACTTAAGAACCATGCTCTCTAGGCTCCGCTACTTGACAACTAGGATTTCTAGGCTCGGCTACTAGGCATAGATGATCTCAAGGTGTGGTGCCTTGACAACTAGAATTTCTAGGATCGGATACTTGGCATAGATGATCTCAAGGTGTGGTGCCTTGCCAGAAAAGGCCTCTAGATGCGGGTACTTAAGAACCATGCTCTCTAGGCTCGGCTACTTGACAACTAGGATTTCTAGGCTCGGCTTCTTGACATTAAAGCTCTCTAGATGCAGCTCCTTACAATTTTAGCCAACTTGTGACTCAAAAAATTCCAAATTCCAATATTTTCAGATGAAATTCGACGAATTCCTCTTCACCTATTTGGGTGAAATGGGAAAATACCAAAAAATCCAATTTCTACTGGTTTGTCTTCCAACAATTGTTGTCTCAATGCATGCATTAAGTTGGACTTTTGCCTCAGTTGACACGCCATTTCGATGTAAACTTGAATTCGATAAAAATCTGGAGTATTTTACGCCAAACTTGAAATTCTCGAAATGTTTGGATAGCAGTGATAAGGAAGTTAGTATCAAGGATTATAAGAAGGATGGAGTTTCGGTAAGTTGGGGGAATCTATAGGTCTAGAACAACATCCCATTCTTCCAGTGCTACTACAATGAAAAATGTCAAGATCAAAAAAATCGCACATGTTCCGAACACGTTTTCGATCACAGTAAAGTCAAATACACGGCAACTGAAAGATGGGAAATCACATGTGATCGAGGATGGATCAAGGCAACAATTCAAGCCGCTTATTATGTCGGACAAATGGCCGGTTCGATGACATTTGGTGTACTTGGTGATAAAATCGGACGAAAAAAAGTGTTCTTTTTGGCGATTATCATTCAAATCATCAGTGCCTATACCATTGCTTTGGCACCATTTTGGTGGTTGTATGCTCTAGCGAGAGCTGGAACCGGATTTTCGCATCCAGGAATATTTGTGATTGCTGTTGTTATTGGAATGGAATTGGTTGGACCGCAATATCGGAAATTGGCGTCGGTTATAACGGGATTGTTTTTTGCGTTGGGGCAGGTGTTTTTGGCGATTGAGGCCATATTTTTTACCGATTATCGCATTTTACATGTTGTTATTGCGACGCCGGCACTTTTGTTTTTGTCGTATTGGTGGTGAGTTAGCGGAAGTCTCATTTGCAAGCCTCATTTTGCTAGAGAGATTAGGGAATCAGAGAAACTAGAAGGTTAGAGAGTGTACGATGTTAAGAGACGCAGAAAGGTAGCGAAACTACAACACTCCGCAATTACGCTCTGTATAGATAGGGTGACGAAGTTAGAGACGCAGAGGGTGGAACCATATGTAGATAACATGATAAAGTGAGAGACGCAGAGAAACTAGAAGGTTAGAGAGTGTACGATGTCAAGAGACGCAGAGAGGTAGACAAACTATTTATAAATTTACGAGAGCTCGCGAAACTACAACACTCCGCATTTACGATCTGTATAGCTAGGGTGGCGAAGTTAGAGACGCAGAGGGTAGAACCATAGAGAGCTAAACATATAAGATAGTATGGGGAACTGAGAGACGCAGAGAAGTAAGATGGTTAGAGAAGAGACGGAAATCAATTTAGACAGTGCAGAAATTGACGAGACGCAGAGAGGACAGTCAAAACAAGAACTCTCGCTTCTCTCGGTCATAGAAAGATGAGAGACGCAGAGAAACTAGACAGACTAGAGACGCTGAGTGTTGAGCCCCATGTAGATAGTACAAGAGACGCAGAGAAGACAGACAAAACAAGGCTTCTCTCGCTCAAAATATCACAGAAAGAGAAGCAGAGAAACTAGAGAGAGTACACCAGAGACGCAGAGACGTAGATAAGTGTAGAGAGTACAAGAGAGGCGCAGAATCAACGAGACCCAGAGAAACCAGGCAAGACAAGCTAGAGACGCAGAGAAATCGACAAGCTAGAGACGCAGAGTGTCCTATTTCCAGGCTAGTGCCCGAATCAGCCCGCTGGCTCGTCTCCCAAAAACGCTACACCGAAGCGGATCAAGTGCTCCAAAAAGCGGCCAAAGTGAACGGCGCAACTTTGCCCGATCAATGGTGGGAACAATTGGATGATAATCAACCAGCTACAACAAGTTCTGCTGAAGAAGCAGAAGAGATTCCGAAGAAGGCGTTGAGCGGCGCGGATTTGTTCAAAACTCCCGAATTGCGAAAGAGAACGTTGGTGGTCTTTTTCTTATGGTAAGTTAACTGTTTAATCTGAGCAATCATCTCAACCCTTTTCCTAGGCCCGTCATCTCAATGGTCTACTACGGTATGGCAATGAAGGCCAATGTTTTGGGTGGCGACATCTACACTTCTTCGATTTTCGCAGCTCTCGTTGAAATCCCCGCCCTCTTTGTTGTCTATTTACTCATCGATCGAATCGGTCGCCGATTGCTTTTAGCTGGCGGATTATTTATCGCTGGAGCGTGTTTGATTCTGAATTGGTTGATGGGAACAAATGTGCCGTTGGCTGTTGCGATTGCACAAATGATGGTGACGAAAGGAGCTATTACTGGGGTTTATGCGGCCATTTATACGTATTCACCGGAACTTTTTCCAACGGTTGGTGAACCGGGGGGGGGCACGCGCTCCACCGAAATAAACACGCAACGCAGACCGCGTCGCGCCACAACACACACGGGAGGGAATTTGAATCGTTTCCTTATTTGTGTGTGTTGTGGTGCGACGCGGTCTGCGTTGCGTGTGGAGCGCGTGGCGCCGATGAGATATTCGATAATAGTTTTTGTTTGGTGCCACGTGGCAAATTGAAATTTTTTTTGTTCGAAAAAATACGATTTTCATACGTAGAAATACGCACTTTTCAAAAATAAAAAAAACAAAAATTGAAAAATTGAAAAATTAATTTTTGCAAATTTAGATTCTGCAGGTTTTCAACGGAATTTTCCAGAAAAATTCAAATTTTCAATGAAAATACCAGATTATCTTGGTAATTTAAAGTTGCCACGTGGCAGTTTAAAATTCGTCAGTTTTAAATCAATTTTCATATAACTTTGTGCTGATGCCACGTGGAAAACTCAGATTTTTCAAGCTTTCTGAATTTAAAACCACATTTTCTAGAATAATTTTAGATGCCACGTGACAAATTGAAAATTTCTCATTAAAAATCGATATTCAAAGTCACTGCTACGTCACTGCCCAAAAGTCTAGACTTGCAAATTTCGAATTTCCCTGCCTCTCTCACTTTCCCACACTATTTCCCACTAATTCTTGCAGACAATCCGCAACACCGCAATGGGTTTCTGCTCAACAATCGCAAGAGTCGGCGCAATTGCCGCCAGCTACGTTTCAATGTGGATTGCCGAGCGTTTCGGCAAAGTGTTCATGATAATTCCATTCGGCAGTTTGGCGGTGATCGCCGCACTTTTAACCCTATTCTTCTTGCCCGAGACAATGGGAAAACCATTGCCGGAATCGGTTGAGGAAATTGAAGCTGGTGATGGATATCAATCCGGGCAGGAATTACAACCACTTTCCGGGAAGACTGAGGAAACTGCATAATTTATTGATTTTTTTGTACAGGGAACTGTTTCAAAATCCTGTTGACTATCTATTATCGAAAATCTCACGCGCTCCACACGCAACGCAGACCGCGCCGCGCCACAACACACACAAAAAGGGAGGGAATTTGAACCGTTCCCTTATTTGTGTGTGTTGTGGCGCGACGCGGTCTGCGTTGCGTGTTGAGATTTTCGATAATAAACTACACGTTTTTCTAGTTACGCTAACTCTGAAGCAGTTCCCTTTTCTGTTAATAGACCAAAATTAAATTTCCCCTTTTTTTTCGATTTTCCAACCAACCCTCAGGGTTTTTTTTGCATTTGCATAAAGCTTTCAAGAAAATTTTCCAAATGTTCATTTAAATTTCTCACCCGTATCATTCGAAATCGCCATTTCCATCAAATTCAATTGATTCAGCGACAAACTCGCATCTCTTTGCGACAAAATTCCAGTTTTTCGCAAAACCTCGACGAGTTTCGGATATTCGGCGGCGGCGATTTCGCGACGTTGCGACATTCGCTGCGATGTTGAATGCCACGTCGGCAATTGATGATAGCGCACGTGGAAGTGACGTGGAAACGGGTGCGATTCGAAGAGATAGTGTAGATTATCGAGAGAGTTTTGAGATGGTTGAGGGATGTAGGGAATTACTTCGATGGTTATTCGATGGGATTTGATTGGACGTGGAAGACGCTCGATCTGGAGAAATAGAGAGGAAAATTGAGAGACGCAGAGATTTTAGGGTCCTTACAACAAGTTGACAACCTTCCCCAGGCTGCAAAACAAACGAATTATTTGCGATTCGAAAAAATGTGGCTGAAGTTGCGCGAACTCGACAAACTATTGCGAATGGGGACGCATTGGTGACCAAATGCTGCAAAAATTATATATATAATCTCATCGGTATCACGCGCTCCACACGCAACGCAGACCGCGTCGCGCCACAACACACAAAAAGGGGGGATTCCCTCCCTTTTTTGTGTGTGTTGTGGCGCGGTGCGGTCTGCGTTGCGTGTGGAGCGCGTGGTACCAATAAGATCCATACCTCATAAAAACATTGACTTGAAGTTGAGATGAGATAATCGTGTGGAAATATATTCACCTTGATTGCATCGTATTTTCTGAAAATAAAAATAGTTTTTTTTTCTAGAATTTATGTAGATAAGATCTGAAAAAAACTGACTTATTACAATCCTCGACTTCTTTTTGGATAGCTTTCGAAAAATCTCTTGAAGCTGTTGTTGAGACAGTTTTGGTTAATTCCAAGGTTGTTGTGGACATTTTTGATAAAAATGACGGGAATTTGGAAATTTGGGCAAGAGGTCACGGAAAATTATTTTCATGTCTTTTTGACTTTTCATTTGAGTTTGAATCCAAGGAATTCCCCCGGAAACCAGCAAAAAAAAATTTTTCGCAAAAAGTATACGGTATGCAATTGCACACAATGCATTTGATTTGACGCGCATTTATTTTTATTTTTTCCGTTTTTTTCCTTTTGAACAGTTTTTCTTGAAAACCTGCGAGAAATTTCACTTTAATTCATTAAATTTTGAATTCAGAGCATGGATCTCGAACTTGAGAAGATGTCAACATCGGATGAAGCTAACAACCAAAAACCAAAACCAAAACCAAAAAAATATGACGTGGCAATTAAAAATTCAAATTTTTCAACATACATAAATAAATAATTTTTATCATCACAATCACAACTATTACACAAAAAAAAGCCCAAAAAATACACACACACACATTTAAAATATAAATTTTTTTACATAAAATTATTGGAATTCGGAATAAAACTAGGTTGAGGTATTTGAATCGAATTGAGGTCTCGAACCGATTTTTCGAGCAATTTCGCATTTCCCGAATAATAGGCGGCTAAGGCGGTTTGGAGTTTTTCGAGTTGAGAGGCGACGACCGAAATTCGATTCTCTTCCAATAATCGCATTTTGATTCGCACATCTTTTTTGAGATTTTCGTATTTTTCACGTTTTTCTTGACATTTTTCGGTGGCGCCGGCTGGAAGAGTTTTCGAGTTTGGCGATTCTTGAGCTGATGAGATCTCGTTGCGATCCACGTCGTATTCGATGCGAGCCTAGGAGAAAGAGCATTTTTCAAGAAGAAAAGGTAAAATGTTCAAGGAGCTAGTAAAAAACCTAAATTTGGCGCATTTTGAGTCTCAAGACCAGAATTTAAAGGAACATGTGCTAATTTCTGCTCAAAATGCTCCATGTTCCTTTAAATTCCGGTCTCAATGCGACATTTGATGCATTTTAAATGTAAATATGTTCCTTTCATTCCATTTCTCGTTACAAGACCAAAAATTAAAGGAACATAGGCTTTTTTACATTCAAAATGCATCAAATTTCGCATCGAGACCGGAATTTAAAGGAACATAGCTTGAATATAAATATGGCTATGTTCCTTTAAACTCTCGTTACAAGACCCAAAATTAAAGGAACATAGTCATATTTACACTCAAAATGCTCCAAATTTCGTGTCAACCCCGAAAATCCCCAAAATCTCACCGATTCTGTCGAATAAATCGTGTGCAACGTGTCAGTAATCGTCTGATTATACACCGTCTCCATAGAAGAGATGAAAAATCGAAGACACGTGTCCAAAGAGCTCGCCTGTTCTCCAACTCCGCGCATTGTCTCGGATGTTGTTGTGCATTGAGCCTGTGAGTTATGACGTGGCAAAAATGGTTTCCGACTATTTTTAAATAAAATACTCACCTTCAATGCTTCTTCTTTCAGCGATAATTGATAGAACGATTCGGAGAGTTGTTTTTCAGCTTCAGCCATTTGCGCTAAAATATTGCTGAAATTCTTGGAAGCCACCACAATTTGACCATATCTTCTATGAATATCCTTTAATTGTTCACATTGTGCCTCGAATTCGGGATCTTGAGTTTTCTCGATTTTTCCCATTTGCTCCAAAAGTTGTTGTTTCGAATTTTTGAACGTGCCAATTGTCCATTTTTTGAATTTATCCACTTTGGCGGCAACTTGCGCGGTATCGATGCTGGAAGAAGAAAATTTGAATTTGGCGGGGAAAAATACTTCGGGGTGAGACCCAAGTAAATTTAAAGGAACATAGGCTTATTTACATTCAAATTACGTCTCGAGACCCAAATTTAAAGGAACATAGGCTTATTTATTTTCAAATTACGTCTCGAGACCCGAATTTAAAGGAACATAGGCTTATTTATTTTCAAATTTCGCCTCGAGACCCGAATTTAAAGGAACATAACCTTATTTGATCGAATTTCGTCCTTAGATTCGAATTTAAAGGAACATAGGCTTATTTATATTCAAATTTCGCCTCGAGACCCAAAATTAAAGGAACATAGCCTTATTTGATATAAATTTAGTCCCTAGACCCGAATTTAAAGGAACATAGGCTTGTTTACATTCTACGTCTCGAGACCCAAACTTAAAGGAACATAGGCTTATTTGATCTAAATTTCGTCCCTAGACCCGAATTTAAAGGAACATGGCCTTATTTGATATAAATTTCGTTCCTAGACCCGAATTTAAAGGAACATAGGCTTATTTGATCAAAATTTCGTCCCTAGACCGGAATTTAAAGGAACATAGGCTTATTTATATTCAAATTTCGTCCCTAGACCGGAATTTAAAGGAACATAGGCTTATTTATATTCAAATTTCGTCCCTAGACCCGAATTTAAAGGAACATAGCCTTGTTTACATTCAAATTACGTCTCGAGGCCCGAATTTAAAGGAACATGGGCTTATTTGATCAAAATTTCGTCCCTAGACCCGATTTTAAAGGAACATAGCCTTATTTGATCAAAATTTCATCCCTAGACTGGAATTTAAAGGAACATAGGATTGTTTATATTCAAATTTCGCCTCGAGACCCAAATTTAAAGGAACACAGCCTTGTTTCCACTCAAAATGAAGCTCTCACCGCGGACATTCGACAAATTTTCGCGAATTCGAATTTCTGACTCGAAAAAATCGCAAACTCTTGCGATACGACTCCGATCTGTCCGGCATTTTTCTGCGCAAAATTTCCGGAGACGATTTTAGCGAAATGAGCATGAAATGAGAGAGAGAAAAAACTGTTAACAAGTTACATAGTTAGCTACTTCTTATTTTTTTTCTTGTTAAACAAATATTTGTGTTTGTTAATTGTCAAGTGGATTATGTCAAACACGTTTTTTTTGTGCTGTACTTTTCTCCATGGATTTTTGGCGCGAAAAATCCACACTCACTTTGACACGGCTTCTGCGACTTTCGGTAGACCTGGAATTCGACTCATCACATCTGCACTGTCAGAATTTCGAATTTGACCAGCTGGCGGGTCTGAAATATCGATTTTTGGGAATTTGAATATAAAAAAGCCTATGTTCCTTTAAATTCGGGTATAGGGACGAAATTTAGTTCTAACAAGTTTGTGTTCCTTTAAATTTGGGTCTCGACGCGAAATTTAGATCAAATAAGGCTATGTTCCTTTAAATTCGGGTCTAGGAACGAAATTTAGATCAAATAAGGCTATGTTCCTTTAAATTTGGATCTCGAGGGGAAATTTGAATATGAACAAGCCTATGTTCCTTTAAATTTGAGTCTCGAGGCGAAATTTGAATATAAATAAGCCTATGTTCCTTTAAATTCGGGTCTAGCGACGAAATTTAGATCAAATAAGGCTATGTTCCTTTAAATTCCGGTCTAGGGACGAAATTTCGATCAAATAAGCCCATGTTCCTTTAAATTTGGGTCTCGAGACGTAATTTGAATGTAAATAAGCCTATGTTCCTTTAAATTCGGGTTTAGGGCGTCAAAAATTCAAAAAAAAAACTCACCAACAATTCCAAATGGCGGTGGTGTGGAAGCCGAAGTTGGAAATGAATCGGACATCATTTTTGTGTGACTGGAAAAAAATTCGAAATGAAAAATACGTGGTGACGTGGAAGTTCACGTGAAAAATGAAGGAAATTTTGAGCTTTCACACAAAAAATACCGTACACATTTTCAAGGCGCACATGCAATCTCTTGGGTCTCGCCACGATTCACACGTGTGCGCCTTGAAAACAGTAGTCGTTCTATTATTTTTTTTTTCTGAAAAACAGCAATTTTCTTCCAACACACAGAAAATGAACGAAAAAATCGATTTTCCTTTCATTTTCCACATAATTTTTTGCGCTGTCGATTTTCCTTGTTGATAAAAAATTTCATAATAGAAGAAATATAAAAATCTGGAAATTTCAAAAAAAGACCAGTGGAGGAATTCAGTGTAAACGGGGCGAAACAAATTTATAAAGCTAACCGAAAAACAAAAAAAAATCCATATTTACAAGAAACCGGGATAAAACGTGTCAAAAATAGGAATTGTACAGGAAAAAAAATATATAAAACACAACCAGAAAAAGGCACTTCTTATAAGTTGTTTGTGATAGATAAAAAAGGATCGATCTGGCAAGCGTATAATCTGAGCAATTTGTAATATTGAAATATACAGGGCTTAAAAGAAAGGGGATAAAACTGGGCTTGAGCCTAACATATGGTACAAGAATCTTTGTCGTTTTGATTTTGATTATTGTTATTATTGATCTGGTTTTGATTATTATTTGGGCTATTTTGGGAGGAATTATTGATGATTTGCGGATTTTTTGGAGGAGAACGCACGATATTTCCACGAGAGATTTCGATTTCACGAAGAATTAATTCGAAGAGAGCTGACACTTGGTCCTGAAAACAATTTTTGACTGAAAATTAACAATTTTCGAGCATTTTCATGGATTTCCAGCGAATAGAAATCGAAAAATCATAATTTTTCGTGAAAAATCACTCACCACATTCTTCGCCGATATTTCAACAAACTGCGCTCCCCAAAATCTCGCCAATTCTTGTCCTTCTCGTTTTTCAACACTTCGATTCACACATAAATCCGATTTATTGCCAACAATAACCAAAGGAATACTTGTATCACCATAAGTATCCACAATTTTATCGTAAATATAAGAAAGCATGTCAAAAGAACGGCGATCATCTATAGAATACATTAAAATGAATCCAGAAATGTCGAATGAACAACTTCGCGGGAAAACACTGTATTCTTCTTGGCCAGCTGTGTCTGAAATGGTTTTTGGGATAAAAATTCGCATAAAATCAATAAAATACCTGTAACTTTCAAGGAAACATGTCGATTATTAAATTCCATTCGTTTCGTCAATTGATCTTCAATCGTAGATTCATATTTCTCCACAAATTCTCCATAGACAAAACGATAAACGACTGTGGATTTTCCGACGTATGGCGAGCCCATAACTGCGATTTTTCGATTGATGTACGATATACTTTGCGAGTTGCGCGACATTTTCACCTAAAAATTCGCACAGTTTTATCAAAATTTGACGAGAAATGGGAGAAAGCACGTGAAAAAAACAAAAATAAAAAAATGCGAATGACGAGAGAGCGAGCAAAACCGGGAGACACAGAGTTGATGGCAAATAGCCAACAACGAAAATCGGGCTACCGTACTCCTGCCCGCCTGCACATCTTAGAAAATAAATCGATATTTGGCGCAAAACCCTTATTCATCAATACAAATTTTCACATTTCGCTCCCGGAAATTCGGATTTTTGTGTGAATTTTGGTGATTTTCAGGGTTTTTGTGTGAAAATCGTGTGATTTTGGCTGAAAATGGGCGGTCCGGCGGCCGAGAAAAATGTAATGCCACCATGTGTGCAAAATAAGAAGAAGAAGAAAAAGAACAACAAGAAGAAGGTGAGATTTTGTTTTGAAATTCTGAGAAAAACTTTTTTTTTTTTGAAGAAAAAGCGGCTGAAATTCCATATAATCCGGTTTTTCCTGAAAATTTATAGTCGAGTACAAATTTTCAGATTTTCTTTCTCGCCCAGTTTTTCTCACAAAATGTTTTATTTTGAAATTTTCACGAAATGAAATTTCTTGGCATTTCTAATTTGTTTTGCTTGGAAAAATGCCGAGGTGACTCATTTCCCAAAAAAAAATCAATATTTTTTGGATTTTCGTGGGAAATTCAGAAAATTGAAGGTTTTTAGGTTAAAAATTTGATGAATCACTACTATAAAATCGATATTTTCAAGAGAATACTTGGATTTTCAGATAAAAATTGAAAAATCTTCCAGAAAATCAACATTTTCCCGGAAAAAGCTAGATTTTCGCAAAAAATCATTGAAAATTTTGCTGGAAATTCATGTTTTCTATTGAAATTTCCTGAAAATCTCGAATTTTCACTCAAAAAACGCCCGATTTCTTTGCAGAACCAAGGAAACGCTCCATTATCCCCTTCTCAACCACAATCTCCTCAATCTGGTGAAGCGAAACCAATTCATTTGAATAATGGAAAGCAACAGCAGCAGCAGCAAGAAGACGAATTTGCGGCTGACGCACAAAATCAAAATCAACCCATCAATGGATCGACACTTTTGTCACAAAGGTGAGTGTTTTCGGGCTGAAAATCGCGTGAAATTAGGTTGATTTTCACCTAAAATTCATCAAAATCCACAAATTTTGACCTAAAAACTTCAATTTTCTTTCCGTTTTTCATGGTTTCCATGAGAACCTTAAATTATTCATTTCCGAAAAATGTCCTTTTTTCGTTGGTTCCCACAGTAATCCCCTTGTTAATCTTCTTTTTCCTTTTTTTTTGAAGAAAGGAGTTTGGCTAAATTAATTTTGGCCCTTGGGGCGGAATTCGGGAATTTTTGGGGATTGAAAATATTTGGAAAATTTTCAAAATTTATGGGGAAATCCTGAAAATTATAAAATTTCGAGATTTTCAAAAAAAAAAACCCTAGATTTGAGAATAAATATTGAATTTTCAAATTTAATTTCGCCCCAAAATCTGCCACGTGGCACGATTTTCATCGAATTTTTAAAAATTCATCCAAAAATAGTGTTTGGTGTGCTTTTTAACGAAATGTTAATTTTCAGCGATTTTCAATGAAAAAAAGTTGAAATTTCACACTGCACCAAATTTTTCAAGCAAAAATCTATTTAAAAACTGAAAATCTAGAATTTGACTGATCAAAAATTCTATTGGAAATTCTGAAATTCAGAATTTCCAACCAATTTTTTTGTTGAAAAATCTGGAAAAATCTCCAGATCAGGCCGGATTTTCCGAAATTCCGGTTTTTTCAAGGAAAAATCAAGTTTTCCAAAAAAAAATTGCCTAAATTTTGGAAAATTTTACGATTTTTTGAACGTGGAACGTCTCAAATACCTACTAATTGTAAGGTTTAGTGCTGAAAATCGAAATTTCAGACCTTGAAAAATTTTGCGTTTTCCGGCACATGCCTGAATCCAGATGTCCTTCCCGGAAGCACCTTATTATTTTTCTTTTTTTTTCCATTTCGAAAAACACAACCCGCAATATGTTTTAACCAATTGTTATATACATTTCAATCATCAATCTCTTTTCATCTTCTTCCCAATTTTTATCGTCAGCTGCTGCTACTTTCTTCTTCTTATTGTGTTGTGTTGTGTGTGAAAAATCAATAAGAAAAGAAGAAGAAAGGGCCTCGCAATCACTAGTATCACTTGAACACCTTACACTCTTCACATTTTTTTTGTCGCTCTTTTTTTCGCCCGCCGCAAAAAACAAGCTGGCAGTTTTCGAGGCTTTCGGTGAGCAACACAAAAATGAGCATTTGGACTTGACAGATATTGCTATCACTATTTGCACCATGTTTGTTGTTTTGCTATGCAAATGGTTGAATTTTTATAAGCCGACACCTGAAGATGGGCCTGAAAGGCCTAGGCTACGAAGAAAAATCGAGATTCCGGTGGAACGCGTCGAATTTTCGACACAAGCCTATATTCAAAGTGATGTTTCCACGCAAATGTCCGCTTTGGGCGCCAAAGTCGAATGTAATATTGAAATTGCGGAAATCGAGGAGAAAAAGAGGTTTAGCTTCTTCGTCCGGGAACCTGTGAAGTCACCCGAGCCCCCAAAATTCGTCCCAGTTTCCCATATCCCGAAAACGCATTTGGCACACTCGAAGGAGCTGAGAAGGTCCAAATCGCCGGATATTTCGATAAATGAGCCGGAGCATTTTGTGGAAGAAGTGGAAGTTATGGAAACTTTGGTTGAAGAGGAGACGAGTCTCGCGGAAGATTTGGAGAAATTTGAGGAAGATGATAATTTGGAGGAAACTGCTGGCTCGCCGATGATTGTTATTACTGAAGCGGAAGTTGAAAAATCAATTTTGGAAGGTTTGGAGACTGAAAATTTGGAAAATTTGGACCAAGGAGCTGAGAAATCGCACGATTCTGGTCAGGTTTTGAGCGAAGAAGCTGAAAATTCCACCGAAAATGCGTCCGAAATTCTACTGGAGGCGGCTCAGAACCTCCCAGAACTCTCAGAATCCGAAAAACCCTCCCAAGGGACCATTCTAAACCAATTAGAAGCCCAAACGGAGCTCTCCCAACCTGAAAGCTCTCAAAAATCCCCAATTCTTTCGCGATCTCGATCTCCAACAATTATAATAACATCCGCGGAACCTGAAAAAATCGAAAACGATGATGAAATTAGCGATTTGGTGGTTAGTAGAGCGGAAACAACATCGAGCGAACAACAAGAAAATTGTGAAGAAGAAGAGGAAAAGATGTCTTCGTGTTATTCTGACGAAGCATCGTGTTCCATTTCGAGCTCGACAACTTCTGAATCTAGATCAGAAGTGGTCGAAGAATGGAATTCGCAAGTGGATGAAGAAGAAGAGGAGGTGACGTCGTGTAGATCTGAAGAAGAATCGGTGAGAATTTCTGTAGAAGAAGAAGAAGAAGAGGAACCTTCGATTTATGAGAACTTGCCTGGAACTTCTAGAGAATCTGCAACTGAGGAAGAACTTGGTTCTGATGTTATGGATGAGGAGGAAGATTCTGAAGATCTAGAGGAATCTGAATTCGGATCAACTGATTTGGAAATTGAGATGTTTGATCATCGAATCGATATTCCGTCGACGTCACTGACGATTCCGAGGCCGAAATTGTTGAAGAGACCGTTAGTTTTTCTAGGATTTCTGTAGAGAAAATCCATGTGGAATTCAGAAAATCTAAAAAAAAATGGAATTTTTCTGTTGCTATAATCTTGGAATTTTCCATTCCAAAAACTGAAAAATCTCGATTTGTTCATGGAATTTTCGAATTTCGAGCTCTGAAAATTCCACGTGGATTTTCACCACAACAAATCCGAAAATTTTTCGATCTCTGAAAATTCCACGTGGATTTTCACCAAAACAAATCTGAAAATTTCGCGATCTGTGAAAATATCCCGAAAATTTTAGGTTTCAAAAAATTTCCTAATATTTTCAATTTAATTTTTTTAATTAGTACCTGTGTTTTCCCTTTTTAAAAAAATTAATCAATATTTTTCTGTTTCTTCTTGGTCTACATAAAACTCTTTCGGAAATCAGAAGATTTTATGAATCCACGTGGAAAATTGAATTTAATTCTGAAATTTTCTTATCTTCAAAAATAAGGAATCAATATTTTTCTTTGTTTTTTTTCCTGTCAGAAAAAGAGAAGAAAAATGATGGATTGTTGTTGTTTTGGGTCAAAATTTGTGGTCAGAAAAAAAGTTTTTTGTTTAAAAAAAAAACTTGGAGGATAAAAACTTGGAGGTTTTCTTTAATTTCAGAAATGAGGTGAATGCGAACAATTTCAACAAAAGTCTGAGCCCGGGAAGAAGCGATTCACCTGGCGCCGCAATGCCATTGGATAGATCGGAATCTGGAGATGAGATTGTGAGTTTTTGGCTGGAAATCTGACTGAAATTAGTCATGAATTGACCGAAAATAGAAAAAAAATCGATTTTCTCCTTTAAAAAATGATCCTGAATATATATAATTTATTCAATATAAAAATTTTGAATGCCGAAAATTCAACAATTTCTTGAAACGTAAAAAATTCGGGATTATTTTTTTTTGATGGAAAAATAGATTTTCTGCTGAAAATTGCGAATTTTTGGTCATTTATGCTGAATTTTTCAGAAAAAAATTTATAAAATACATTTAAAAAATCAGGAAAATCTCGAAAAATTTTCAGAAAAACTAACAATTTTAATACCAAAATTACACCCTATTTTCCCCCGAAAAAATCCAGAAAAAATACAATTATTTCCAAAACTCCTCCATTTTCCTCTTCAAAACCCCAAATTTCTGATTTTCCTGCAGAAATCCGAAGAAGAAGTGCTTGGTTCAGACGACGAAGAACAAGAAGATCCACACGATTATAAAAAAGGAGGATATCATCCAGTCAACATTGGCGACGTCTTCAATAATCGATATCATGTGATTCGAAAACTTGGCTGGGGACACTTCTCAACAGTTTGGCTATGTTGGGACACGCAAACCAAACGATTTGTCGCCATGAAAATCGTCAAATCCGCCGAACATTATACAGAGGCCGCACTTGATGAGATCAAATTGTTGTTGGCTGTAAGAGATGCGGATAGAGAGGATCCGGGTTGTGAGAAGATTGTGCAGCTGTTGGATGAGTTTACGGTGCATGGCATTAATGGAGTACATGTTGCTATGGTTTTTGAGGTGAGGAGAGGGGTTTTTTATTCGAAATTTGAGGTTTCGAGCTGGAAAATCGAAAAATGTCTAAAATCGAGACATTTGGCCTGCAAAATTATGAATTTCAGTAGAATTTTTTGCTCAAAATAATTTTGAAAAATTAGAAGTTTTGAAGTAAAATTGAAAAATATTTGATCTTCGAGCTCTAAATTGAAAAATTTTGGGGTTTTTTACATGGAAACCTTGAATTTTAGACAAAATGGTCCTAATTTTATGACAGAAATCCTGATTTTCACTTCTAAATTTGAGATTTCAGGTAAAAATTGGAAAAACTAGCGTTTCGAGCCTGAAATTATCTGAAAATTCAAGATTTTTCAGCCTGGTTTCAGGCCTAAAGATCTGAAGAAGGCTAGAAAACGTGGATTTTCGAGTTCTAAATTGAAAATTTTGGGTTTTTTATCTGGAAACCTTGAATTTGAGCAAATTGCCTGATTTTCATCATAGAAACTCGATTTTTGGACTAATTTTTAGACAAAATGACCCAAATTTTAGGCTAGAAATCCTGATTTTTACTTGAAAATATGGCTTTTTTGGTGAATTTTGAACTGAAATCTTCAAAATTCGCAAATTTTCCGACAAAAAATTGCACCCAAGAGAAAATGACTAGTTTTTACCCGAGAAAGAAGGAAAATCTAGGTTTTGCGCTGAAATATCGAAAAATGTCTGAAATCGAGACATTTGGCCTGCAAAATTGTGAATTTCTGTAGAATTTTTTGAACTAAAATCAAAAAATGTTTGATCTTCGAGCTCTAAATTGAAAAATTTGGGGTTTTTCACATGGAAACCTTGAATTTGAGCTTTGAAACCCCTATTTTTGAGCTGGAATTCAATAAAAGTGTTTGATTTTTTCAACCTGGAAACATTTTATTTTGGACTAATTTTTAGACAAAATGGCCCAAATTTTAAGCTAGAAATTCTGATTTTCACTTCTAAATTTCGAATTTCAATGAAAATCTGGCGTTTTTTGGTGAATTTCGAACTGAAATCTTCAAAATTCCCAAATTTTCCGCCAAAAATGCCACCCAAGAGAAAATACCTAGTTTTTTACCCAGGAAAGAAGGAAATTCTAGGTTTTGAACTGAAAAATTGGTTTTTTAAACCAAAAATCGGAAAAGGTCTGAAAATTATGAATTTCAGTAGAATTTTCGCTCAAAATAATTTTGAAAATCAGAAGTTTTGAACTAGGAATTATGAAAAATGTTGGGCTAGAATCTTGAAGTTTCGAACTAAAATTGAAAAATGTTTCACCTGAAGAAGGCTAGAAAACGTGGATTTTCGAGCTCTAAATTGAAAAATTTGGGGTTTTTTTTATATGGAAACCTTGAATTTGAGCTAAAATTCATTTGAGACAAAATGGCCCAAATTTTATGACAGAAATCCTGATTTTTACTGAAAAATTCGAATTTCAATGAAAATCTGACTTTTTTGGTGAATTTTGAACTGAAATCTAGTAATATCCCTGGTAAAACTCCGTATTCAAATAGCCGCGGTGCACACAAAACGCGCCAACGTCAAAGCACTGACGTGTTTGTGTTGCGCATTTCTGGTTTTGCTTTGTTTTTCAAGGTTTCAAACCGAGTTGAGCTTTTACTTGTTTTTCTAGGGTTTTAGTAGGTTTTGTGTCTCGGGACGGTCCTAAACCGTCCCCCTTCTTGTCATAAAATGATTTGCGATCAATAAATGATTGCATTTCAACCTGTTCGTGTATTTATCGTTTGCACAGGGGTGCGAACACGACATGCGCCAGCAAAATGCGCGAGGTGTATGGTTTTGTGTGTGTTTGTCTGCGTCTCTTCATACAAACACACTCTCTCGCCACTGAAATTTTTTTTTGTTTTTTTTCTGAGAATCCGATTCAAAACCGACTTTTTCGAAGTAGTTCTATATGTGAGGAGATAGAGGAAGGCAATACAAACAAAATTATATATTTTTAGTTTGATTTTAAAAAATACTGGAGCGAGAAATTGAAGTTTTTGAACCATGACCTCGAAAACAAAGTTTCGGGGCTTTCAGAGTGTGAATACTGCTATTTTCCAACAGTTTTGTATGTATTCTGTGATTTTCGACCGATATTATACAAGATCTTATGAAACTATTCTTACATTTTTCCAGTAAAAGAAGGTACCCATCTTTTATGAGGGGTTTCTCTGATAACAGCTCATTAGTAGTATATTATTTTTACTCAAAATCATTCAGAACAATGTTAAATATCGAATACTATGACATTTTTCGAAATTCTAGATCGAGAAGTCCAATTGTTCAACGTTTCTTCTAAGTGAATTTTTCCTGTTCTAGCGCTGTTACCTTACTTTCAAAAATCAAGAAACCTATCGAAAATAGCATTGGATTCATTGTGATTACATCCCACCCTCCTTCTGACATGAAAAATTGAAATTAAACCAAAATTAAGCAAAAACAGATTTTTCATTGAAAAAATGGTCTGTCTTCAAATGGCATCAGCACCTTTCATTCAGCACCGATCTTCATCATTGAGGTCTCAAAAGAATGCTAATGTGATTTTCTATCTCGAATACTCCTTAAGAAGTTGTGAAAAACACCCATCAACTCGTAAATCTCTTCGAAACTCGAAAAAACGATTTTTTGCAAAAGAAAAAAAAGTCGATGTTGAAAGTGCGCTCTATTGATAAAAATTGAAATGCGCCAGCGCCCGCGCGATTCAAAATTATGTAGTGTGCGCACCCCTGTGGTTTGTGTAAAGTGGTTGTGATCCACTTCAATCTTTGTTGCTGGAAAGGAGTTCAAGGGAACCAAACCTTGAACTGCCTACTTGGGGGCCGAACTAAAACCGATCGAGGAACCAGATGGACTTGGCGAATCGAGAGGAAATATGGATTGTTGGATTTTCGTCGCAACTCAAAGAAATCTTTGAGCGAATGAAGATTTATTTGATTTATTGATCGATATGCTGCTTATTCGTTTATTTTGTTCGTGCTGGGGGGTTCGACGCGACATTTGTCGGAATCCGGCAAACGTAACTGTCTGAATCAGATAGTTTATGTCGTCGTTGACCTAAAATCGTCAATTTATTCGTATTTTTGCAGTCCGACAACTCCATATCAACAAAACTGGCAATATTGAGACATCCGATTGAAATATTATGGATTGGAATGACAATGGATGGGGTTTTGCGAGATGAAAATCGAAAAAATCGAGAATTCGATATCAGGAGTTTGTGGAAGATGGTGAATCGGAAGAAATGTAGCTGGAAGTGGAGCAGAAGGTCGATTGGTGAAATCGAGATGATTTGGATGCCAGAGGAAGCTCCAAAACCTGTTCGCATGGAGGATATGTTGTCTGAAGATTGTTGGAAGCAAATGGAAAAAGAGTCAGAATTTGGAAGAGGAGGAAGCTACTCGAAGGGTCGAGGGATAGGTGCGAAGTAAAAGGGTAGGAAATCCTGCACCGAAGTCCGAAAATAGCAACTCCATGGATAATGGAAGCGATCGAACGTCATTTAATGGTTATTTGGCGCCAAGGTGGACACCCAGGTGAACGTGTTTCGATGCGCTGAAGTTTGGTTATACTTCCGAAGGATGAAATTTGGCTGAATGGTGCAAGATATTGGTGTGGTGTATGGCCAAAGCATCGGAACCAAGCACAAAATTATTGGAAAAATGGCGCTGGAGACGCTGGAAATTGGAAGAAAATGAATGGTGAAGATGAAAGAAATCATGGTGAAGATTCAATTGGATGCGCGTCGTGGAGTCTGGATGTTCGGAGGTCGAAAGTAGATAGGGATCGAAATCGATGAGAAATAGGATTCCGATGGCATGGATTGATGATTTATGAATTTGTTGAACAGAAAGTTGATGTGGATTGAATGGTTGATGGAAAGATTGGTATGATGGGATGAGTTCAAAATCGATATCAAACGGTGTTGATGATCGACAACAATTGGATAAATAAATGAGGTGTAATTTGTTTATTTTTTGTTAACTCATGCCCTAAGCTCTGCCAACTCTACGGTTTTGTAGTAAAGCCGGGACGGCTTTTTTGAAGGAGGGGGAAGTAATATCCCTGGTAAAACTCCGTATTCAAATAGCCGCGGTGCACACAAAACGCGCCAACGTCAAAGCACTGACGTGTTTGTGTTGCGCATTTCTGGTTTTGCTTTGTTTTTCAAGGTTTCAAACCGAGTTGAGCTTTTACTTGTTTTTCTAGGGTTTTAGTAGGTTTTGTGTCTCGGGACGGTCCTAAACCGTCCCCCTTCTTGTCATAAAATGATTTGCGATCAATAAATGATTGCATTTCAACCTGTTCGTGTATTTATCGTTTGTGTAAAGTGGTTGTGATCCACTTCAATCTTTGTTGCTGGAAAGGAGTTCAAGGGAACCAAACCTTGAACTGCCTACTATCTTCAAAATTCCCAAATTTGCCACCCAAGAGAAAATGACTAGTTTTTTACCCGGAAAAGAAGGAAAATCTAGGTTTTGAGCTGAAAAATCGAAAAATGTCTGAAATCGAGACAATTGGCCTGCAAAATTATGAATTTCAGTAGAATTTTCGAACTAAAATTGAAAAATGTTTGATCTTGGAGCTCTAAATTGAAAATTTGGGGTTTTTTACATGGAAACCTTGAATTTTAGACAAAATGGCCTAAATTTTAAGCTGGAAATCCTGATTTTTACTGAAAAATTCGAATTTTAATGAAAATCTGGCATTTTTTAGTGAATTTTTAACTGAAATTTTCAAAATTCCCAAATTTCCCGGAAAAATTCCACCCAAGAGAAAATGACTAGTTTTTACCCGAGAAAGTAGGAAAATTTAGGTTTTGAGCTGAAAAATCGGAAAATGTCTGCAAAATTATGAATTTCAGTAGGATTTTTTGAACCAAAATTGAAAAATATTTGATCTTCGAGCTCTAAATTGAAAAATTTGGGGTTTTTTTTTACATGGAAACCGTGAATTTTGAACTAAAATCTTCAAAATTCCCAAATTTTTCGGCAAAAATTCCATCCCACATTCCATTTTTCCAGGTTCTTGGCTACAATTTGCTGAAACTCATAATCCGCTCAAATTATCGTGGTTTGCATCTGGAACAGGTTCGAAAAATTTGTCGACAAATCTTGGAAGCCTTGGCCTATATGCACGAAAAATGCCAAATTATTCATACGGATATCAAACCCGAAAATGTGTTGATTACAATGAGTCGAGAGGAGGTTAAGGTTGGTAATTTTAGGAGATTTTGGGACTGAAAAATGTAAAAATTGGTTGAAAATGTGAAATTTTGACCTAAAATCAACCCCAAAAGTCTAAAATTCACTAAAAATCCCATTTTCCAAACTGAAATTAACCTCAAATTCTTCCAGATCATGGCTCAACACGCAGTTGTTGCTCGAAAAATGAACATGAAATTGAGCGGTTCGGCTGTATCGACAGCTCCAATGCATATGCAGAAAAAGGTGAGATTTTGACTAGAAATTTGGATTTTTCATCGAATTTTGATCGAAAATTGTGAAATTTCGTGATTTTTCACCCTGAACCTACAAATCTTTGAATTTTCATTTCGCAGATCCAGGAAAATATTTCGAAAAACAAAAAGAAGAAGCTGAAAAAGAAGGCGAAAAAGCAACGCGAGAAATTGGAGGCCGAATTGGCCGGATTAGAGGGATTGAAAATGGATGCGAATGGGCTGCAAGAGGCTTATCAGAATGCGCCGGTTAGTTTTGGGAATTTTGAAAATTTTGGGAAATTTGGAGAAAAATGAACTAGAATTCAGGAAATTTGGAGCATTTTGAGCTAGAATTCTGAATTTTTGAAAAAAAAAGATTTTTTGAATTTTCAAAATTGGCGCTCAGTAGTCCGGTAGTCCTTCTGGAAAATATAAAAATTTGAAAAATGTACTTACAGTAGTCCTTTTGAAAAATTTTAAATTTGAAAAATTTACTTACACTCCTTTTGAAAAATGTAAAAATTTGAAAAATTTACTTACAGTAGTCCTTTTGGAAAATTTAAAATTTGAAAAATGTACTTACAGTAGTCCTTACAGTAGTCCTTTTGAAAAATTTATCACAATTTTCTTGGGATACTGTATGCGCTGAATTTGAATTTGAAAACCTCATATTTTTGCGCTAGATTTCTGAAAATTTGGTAAGTTCAGCAAATTTACAAAGAATTTAAGCTAGAATTCATGAAAATTGAGATTTTTCAAATTTTTTCCGCAAAAAACCCGAAACCCAAAAAAAATCTGTAGCAAAGTGCGCGTATGATCCGTCCTCCTTCATTGATTTTCAACAATTCTGCTCCAAAATCGGCTCCGCCCACTTCTTCTGGCTCAATGCCAAATTTTCAACAACAACCTCAACAACTCGGTCAAATTCCGCAACTTGTTCAAGGCGCCGCCCGATTTTCTCAACCACAAATTGGTGGAATTTGTAATCAGACTTATCATTTGATACAGGTTCGAATTGAGAATGTGTTGTGATTTTGTTGAGAGCATGCCAATCCTTTTTTTCTGTGGTTTTCGTTGGGAAAATTGGGATTTTTTCATTCAGAAGCATGAATTTAAGCCTGAAATATGGGATTTTTGAGGTTTTTTGGGCTGAAAATTGGATGGAAGTTGAATTTTTGGACCTGAAAGCCTGGAATCATGATTTTTAGCTCGTTTTGAGCCCAGAATATTCGAAAATTTGAATTTTCGAACCTAAAGCTTCTAAAATTCAGGATTTTCAGCTGGAAATTTGAGATTTTCAAGATTTTTTGAGCTAAAAATCGTCCAGAAGCTGAATTTTTGCTGAAAGCCTGAAATCATGATTTTTAGCTCGTTTTGAGCCCAGAATATTCGAAAATTTGAATTTTCAAACGAAGCTTCTGAAATTCAGGATTTTCAGCTGGAAATTCGAGATTTTCGAGGTTTTTTGAGCTAAAAATCGTTCAGAAGCTGAATTTTTGGACCTGAAAGCCTGAAATCATGATTTTTAGCTCGTTTTGAGCCCAGAAAATTCGAAAATTTGAATTTTTGAACCTAAAGCTTCTGAAATTCTGGATTTTCAAGATTTTTTGAGCTAAAACTCATCCAGAAGCTGAATTTTTGCTAAAAGCCTGAAATATCAATATGTGAACCTGAAATCATGATTTTTAGCTCGTTTTGAGCCCAGAATATTCAAAAATTTGAATTTTCGAACCTAAAGCTTCTGAAATTCAGGATTTTCAGCTGGAAATTCCAGTTTCTCATTATTTTTTACCATTGGATTTTTTGAGCCTAAAATTTGAAAAATTTAGGTTTTCTAATCCTGAAAATTAAACTTTTTCTGGAAAAATTTGAAAATTTCAAGATTTTTGAAAATATAAGATCTTAAAAATTCTGAAAATTGATTTTTTACTACCAAAAAAACAGCACGCAGTCTAAAATTTTCTTCGTTGTAACTCTATTTTTTTTTGCACACAAAAATATTTGAGTTCCCTATTTTTCACCCTATTTTTTCATTTCCCTCACCCTGTTTTTCCACCCATAATCCAATTTTTTACAGGAAGACGGAGGTGCAAGTTTGGAGGCGACACGTGTCGAAGATTTGTCGGAAAATGAGGAGGAGGATTTGAATAATGGCAATAATCAGCAGCAACAAATCAAGAGTCCCGCACAAATTGGAAGAGGAACTGCTTCGCCGTTGTCGGAATCGGAATGTGGTGTGAAGAGTCCAGGTGAGGGGGTCAAAATGAGCCGGAATTTGGGATTTTTGAAGACATTTGAGCTGAAATTCGAGATTTTTGATGAAATTTGAGCTGAGCAACAGGTTTTTAGTTCAGAATGATCTAAAATTCGGGATTTTTGAGCGAAAATAGGCCTAGAAAAAAGCAGGGGCCTGAAATCAGCCTATTCAGGCTTCTAGATTTTTGTGTTCTGAACATGCCTATAAATTTTGTGATTTTTGAGATGAACTTCAGGTTTTTAGTCCAGAATACCCTCATATTCGAGATTTTTGAAGAAATTCAGGCCTAGAAAAATGCAGGGGTCTTAAAATAGCCTAGAATTGGGAGACAGGACTGAAAAAAGCCCAAAACTGTGAAATTTGAATGAAAAATTTTTTCCTGAAATAAAGGGGCCTGAAACGAGCTTATTCAGACATATAAGGCTAAATCACAGTTTTTCCAAAAAAAAATTTCAGAAATTTTGTGATTTTTGAGCAAATTTTAGCGGAAATGACCCAAAATTCCAGATTCTTGAAGAAATTTAGGTCTAGAAAAAAGAGGCCTTAAAATAGCCTAGAATTGGAGGACAGAGCTCAAAACTGAAAAATGGCCTGAAATGTTTGGAATTTTTGAGCAATTTGACCTAAAATAAGCTAGAGTTTGAGATTTTTGAGCAAAAATAGGCCTTAAATTTCGCCTAGAATTCGTCAGCCCAGCCTAAAATAAGCCTGAATCGCAGTTTTTTGAATAATTTGAATTTTCGGCTGGAAATCTTGAAAGCCTACATAGCCTTAGATTTTTGTGTAGTGATTTTTGAGCTGAGCATCAGGTTTTTGGTCCAGAATACTCTTATTTTCGAGATTTTTGAAGAAATTTGGGAAAAACAGTGAAACACCGTGTAAAATGGATTGAGAAAATGCAGTTTTTTGAAGAATTTTATTTAAATTTCCCGAAAAATAGTGAATTTATATTAATTTTGAGCGAAAAATGTTCAAAAACTTTCAGAATTTCCCCAAATTTCCCCCTATTTTCAGTCGAAATTCAATCACCATCCCATCCATTTTCTGCATCATCTCTAACTGGAATATTGCCAGCTCCACCCGTTGGCCCCGATCTCTCAGATCCATATTGTGATATCGAGGTGAAAATTGCGGATTTGGGCAACGCCTGCTGGACTTATCATCATTTCACCGAAGATATTCAAACACGACAATATCGAGCATTGGAAGTGTTGATTGGAGCCGGTTATGGAACTCCAGCTGATATTTGGAGCACTGCTTGTATGGTGAGTGGATTGGGAAACGGTTTTGGAGCATTTTGATAGAAAATTCGACGATTTTTGGGTCTTGAAACGATTTTTGGGCCCTCTCAGGGTTACTGTAGATGATTTTTGGCGGTTTCTTTGAAAAAATCAAATTGCTCATGTTAATTCTGCAAAATCTCCCTATTTCTATCAAAAATTCACCATTGCTCATATTAGTTTTCTCGGGGTTTTCAAATGCATTGCTCATATTAGCTTTGAGAATTGAAAAAAACCCTAAAAATTATAAGATTACTCATATCAATCTTTGAAAATTCTCCAATTTTCAAGACATTGCTCATATTAGCAAAAAATAAAATTGTTCAATCTAAAAGCAACCATTGCTCATATTAGCCATGAAAAATTAAAAAAGAATTCTGACTCCAAGAATTAAGGCATTGCTCATATTAATCTAGATTTTTCAAACTATTGCTCATATTAACGTGATTTTCGACCAAAAAAAGTATAGCATTGCTCATATTACCTGTTTTTAAAGCATTCAAGACCGAATCATTGCTCATATTAGCCATGAAAAATTAAAAATAAAATTCTGACTCCAAGAATTAAGGCATTGCTCATATTAGCCCAGAATTTCCAAAAATTCTAGATTTTTCAAACTATATTGCTCATATTACCCTCTTTCTAGGCGTTCGAATTGGCAACCGGTGATTATTTATTCGAACCACATCAAGGTGATAACTATTCTCGCGACGAAGATCATTTGGCTCATATTTCCGAATTACTTGGCCGAGTTCCCGAATCGGTCTATAAAAAAGGCAAACATTGGCGTGATTTCTTCACAAAAAACGGACAATTATTGCATATTCGTGTGCTGAAACCGTGGACTTTGTACGATGTATTACGACAAAAATATGAGTGGTCACACGAGGATGCTGCACAATTTTCGAGCTTTTTGGTGCCAATGTTGACGTTTGATACGGTATGTTTTGATTTGGGGAGCATTTTGATATCAAATTCGAGTGGTTTTGGTGAAAATTGAGGGGTTATAGCAAAAATGCTGAAAAATTGGACTACTGTAGTCGTGGAATTTTGGGTTACTGTAGTTCTCTAAACTTTAGCCCCCAAAAAATCCGAATTTTCGCTGCCACGTGGATTTTCCACCAAAATTGTTGATTTTTTGTGTCAAAATTCCTTGGAAAAAATGTGGATTGCATTTCGAAAAATTTTGAAACATACTTTTTCCGGGTGGAAAAATTTGGGTGTATTTGGTCTCAAAATGAAGCAATTTCGGCATCAAAAATTCCACGTGGCTTTTTTTTCGCCGCCTGGTTATTTTTGATGTCAAAAAGTTGCCCGAAATTCTCCTCCTCTCCTCAAACATCCTCATTTTTCTTTGCAGGAACAACGAGCCACCGCAAGCAGCGCTCTAAAACATCCATTCCTTTTGCCATTCGGCGGCGGACCACCGAAAGCAGATTGTCCACCGGATGTATTGGCCAGACTATATCCGGATGGAAATATTCCGACTCAGCGATATTTTTCGAGATCGAATACAGACACCGAACCGATGGAACAAGAACAAGAACAGAATAATGATGATGGAAGAGAAGAGGAAATGATATCTGAAAGGTTGGTGGGCAGAAATTTGGGATTTATGGAGACTAGATATGAGTAGGGCTGAAAAATTGGGGTTTTTTGACACCAAAAACTCTAGCTGAAATTTTTTTTTCCGAAAATTTCCACGTGGATTTTTTGACACCAAAAAATCCTATATTTTTGCACCCGGTAAATGTAGGTTTCAACATTTTTTGAAGTAATTTTCAGACTTTTTTAAAATGATCTCATGTTTGATCTCATCAAGATCCATAAAAATTGGAATTTTTGAACGTTTTGACACCAAATATGCTTGGGTGATTTTTGGTGACGAAAAAATTGGGGTTTTCTATACTGAAAATGACTAGATGCGATTTTTGACACCAAAAAATCCTATATTTTTCCACCCGGTAAATGTAGGTTTCAAATAATTTTTTTTTGAACCTGTCCATAATTCGTGAAAATTAACATTTTGTCAGATGTAGGCCCCCAGAAATTACAGTAATCTCAGTGCGAAATTCGAGTTTTTGCAGCGATTCTGAAGATGATCGACAAAGTAGCCGAACACCCGAAGAAATGCGAAGAATTGGTGAAGAATTTGCAAAAGCCGAAGAAAATTCGATAGTTCTACCCGAAATCGCCTCAATTCCATCAACATCTTCAAGTTTCCAACAACAACCACCACAAAAATCATCGAACAAAAAGAAGAATAAGAAAAAGTAGCAGCAGCTCGATCTTATTTCAGAAAACATAGGTCAAAAATACCCGACGGGTTATTTCCATCTATCTACTCGTTTCTCCCCCCGTTTTCCTTCCCACCGCTCCCCAAAAAAATCAAATTTATATTTATTTTTTTTTTTCGTTTGTTGAGATCTTCTTTAGTGCTACTGGTATAATAAAATTGACCCCGCGAAACAACAACAAAAACGTCAGCTTCTTCTCCTATAAAAGTGTGTGCTTTTGTTTCTCCCCCAAGATTATCTCGGTTTTTTTTCTTTCTCATATTATTTTCATTGTAGACATAAATATTTCAATTTTTTTATTTGAAAAAAAAAATTTCGACAATTTTTGGAGCAACATCTCGGATTTAGTTTTGTTTTCTACTAGTTCAGAGAAAAATTCGGAACTATGGAAGCTCATTGAAAAAAATAAATTAAAATCACACGGGCTGTCGTCAACGCGGAGTCTCGTTGTTTTTTTTGCAATTTTTTTGGAAAATGCATGGATTTTGAAGAAATATAAACACAAATATTCAATACGAGGGTGTTTCTTACACGGCCCATTGGATTTACCATACAATTTTCTCGAATTTTCAGTGTGCTGGACATAAAAATTCACAGCTTGTAATTTACCCACAAAAAAACTCACGATTTTTTTGAGACTTGACACGGTCTTAGGAGTGGGGCTGAAAATCGACGAAAAACTTGAATTGTGGAATTTTTTAGAAAAAGTTAACACAAGTATATCAATTTTTTAATTAGCCTAACTTCTTGACCTAAACAATAATTTATAAAAAGAGGAAAACAAGACAACAATAAAAACTCTAGCAAAAAAACATCTAAACTACCGGATTCAACAATGAAAAAAAAAACAAATTTTGAAAAAAAGGGGAGATACATGAAATTTTGAGAAAAAACGGGAAAATTCAACAAAAAGACCTGTTTGATGAGTGCAAAAAAGACATACATATATAGTGAGAAGGGGAAAATGGAGGGGAATTTGAAAAAGCGGGGCGTGAAATTAATTTAGAATCCCATGCCTCCCATTCCACCCATTCCTCCCATACCGCCCATTCCACCGGCGGCTGGAACTGGATCTTCCTTTGGCAATTCGGTGACGACACATTCGGTGGTGGCGAGAAGTGAGGCGACTCCCGAGGCGTCTTGGAGAGCAGTTCGGACGACCTGAAAATTAGAAGTTATTTTCTGAAATTCCACGTCATGGATGTGAAAATCCACGTTTTTGGACACCAAATAAAGCATATTTCTGATGATTTTCTTTTCAGAATAAGAATTCCGACATTTTACAGATTTTTTACATAAATTTTTAAAGTTTTTTGAATCAGAACAAACAATTCTAAAAATTGGAATTTCAGAATTTGTTGTCAAAATTCGGTTAGAAAAACAAAATTTCAGTCGTTCTTACCTTGGTTGGATCAATAATTCCAGCTTCAAACATATTAACGAATTTCGAGTTCAAAGCATCATAACCATAAGCTGGGTTGGTGTTCGAAAGAACTTCATCAACAATCGATGATGGTTCCAAGCCAGCATTTCTAACAATAGTCGAGATTGGTTGAACAAGAGCCTTCTTAACAATGTTGATACCGATTTGTTGATCCTCGTTAGCAGCCTTGTGGGCTTTAAGAGCATTCAATGATCTCAAAAGAGCAACACCTCCTCCTGGAACAATTCCTTCTTCAACAGCGGCACGAGTAGCGCAAAGAGCATCAGTTACACGATCTTTCTTCTCTCCAACTTCGACTTCTGAAGCTCCTCCGATTTTGAGAACAGCAACACCTCGCGAAAGCTTGGCAAGTCGCTCATTCAATTTCTCCTTTTCATAATCGCTGGTTGATTGTTCGATCTCGTCACCAATTTGTTCGATTCTCTTCTCAACTTCTTTTGGATCTCCACGTCCGCGCAACAAAAGTGTGTCGTCCTTGGTGATTGAAACCTCGTCAACTTCTCCCAAATCGTTGGCAGAGATATCTTCGATTTTAATGAGGTTTGAATCATCACCAAAGATTGTGGCTCCGGTGGAAATGGCCATATCCTTCAAGGTGTTTTTGCGGTTATCTCCGAATCCTGGAGCCTTGACAGCAACAACTTGGAGTCCAACCTAGAAATGTTTATTTTTAAAATGTTGCTCAATAGTTTGTTTCCCTTTTTTCTCAGTGAATTTTTTATCAACATAACCACGAGGTTATTCTATTTTATTATTACTACTATTGCGACCTTTGATAAGATAGCATCGTTTTTTGTTCGAATAACAAGTTTATCAATTTTTTTCACTGGTCCTGGGAGGTTGACCAAAAATTGACCAAATTTTGGCCAAAAACGAAAATTGGTCGAATTTTGACCAAAAATTGATCAAAAAAATTTATTGGCCAAAATATGGTCAGAAATTGGCCAAAAAATTGGTAGAAATTTGGCCAAAAATCAGTGAAAATTTTAATTGTGAAAAATTTCGAAAATCTTAATGTTGTTGGGCAGACATGTCGTTTTGCGGCTTTTGGTGAAGTTAGGTTGATGAATTTTGTTGTTTTTCTACTGATGAATCAATAAATAGGAGTAAAATACTTCGTTTGGTGAATTTTGGCGCCACTCACACCAATTTCACCATTGGCGCAAATTTCAGCCCCAAATCTTCAAATAAAATCAGTTTTGACTTATCTTGGAGCTATTTTTACCAAGCAGAGACCTATCTCGAATCTATCAGTTGTATTGATCGATCCTTAATTTATCAAGAACAAGGGCTCAGAGAAATCAGAAGTATTGTGTTCAGGGGCAATAATTTCCATTATTTTTCGAAAGAATATTGTTGTGATAGCCATCAGCTTCGAAAGAAATAACACCAGTGTTCCAAAAATCGTGCATTTTTTCCCAAAAACGTGAACTCAAAAACTTCCACGCATAGAGATGATTTTTATATCATTTTACTCAGCGTGAAATTCTGAATCGAATGGTGCAAACTATTTATCACCAAACACTACTAATTGGTGCGCGAAAACAATAGATTAAAGGCGCACATATTTATGCAATGTGGTCCTGCAGCGAAATGTGTGTGCGTACTTCTCTCGGACGAAATGCACGCCACCAAATTTTTTCTTTTTTTTCGTTTTTTTGTGTGTTGCCCTACTTATAGAGAAATTGATTGTTCACGACTGCTAATAAGATATAAAACTTGTTCCCCGACTAGGATCTAGCAGCAAGTTTTACCAGAACTTTGAAATTCACATATTAAACTTGAATTTAGGCCAAAAACAAAAATTGGTTTTTGAGTTTTAGATTTTTATCAGAACGGGGCTGTTTCTCAATTTGACAAGTTTCCAGCAACATTTGCATGAGTTTCTATGTTACAATCAGAAGTGTCTCAACAGCCGGTAGACGGCCGTCGGGGTTTTAAAATTCGATTCTTATCGATCTTATTTCGCAGTATTGATATTTCTGCTGTTTTTAGAAACTACTAACCAAGAAAGAATGACTACTGCTCTTGCTGAGACTACCAACACAATGACCGGAGAAACCACTGTTCCAGTTGAAAATGTCAAGACCACCACTACTGAAGAAGCAACTCGAGTCCAACTACTGATAAAACTTCCACCGCTGCCACCAAAGAGCTCACTGCCGAGGAAAAGTCAGTTTTTTCTTCTGAAGAATTTTAATCAAAGTTGGTTCTTATTTCCAGGACTACATAATTGAAGAACAACTTGACATCTGGAAAGCGATATTTGTTGACAAGCGAATTCAGCATGGCTGCTGATCTCTTGAGTTTGGCTTCTCAACTTGTGTAAGTTTTGAAATTTTCATACATTTTCTATTTCTATGCATTTCAGTGGTAAACTCTTCGGAGACGACAGCGAACAATCATTTGAACCTTACTTCTACTATGGACAAGCCCTTTGGATAACTTGAAGATCAAGTTTTCTCAAATGCAGTGACTAATTGCCAACCGTAGAAGAAGGTGATGCCAACAACGATTCAATCGACGAGGAACAATATGGTAATCCGGATAAATTGTCAGAAAAAGGACGTGAGCAAATCAAGGAACAAGTTGACACTGCTCTTTCTGCTGGTGCAGAGAAAGCAGAAGTATTAGTCGAAACTGATGCAATTTTTATTGTTTGTAAGGTTCACAAACTGTTAGGAGTCTGCGATTGCTCTAAAATTGACTTTCTTAGGGCAAAATTTACATTCTTCCGAGCACAAGCCTCCAACTCTTTTCTCTAATTAGCTAAAAATGTTTTTCAATGAAAATTAAAGTTCATAATATAAGCAGATTCCTAACAGTTAGAACCATTTTTTGTTTCTTTTTTGTTCTTTTCAATAAATTTTTGTGAAAAAAATGTGTTTTTGATTTGAAAAAAGTTGGGAAAAATGATCAAAAAATGGTGAAAAATTGGTGGGAAAAAGTTGAAAAATTGACCAAAAAATGGTGAAAATTTTTTTGGTGCATTTTTGGTCAATTTTTGTTCAAAATTTTTTTGACCAAAAATTGACCAATTTTTGGTCAAACTCCCAGGACCAGTGTTCTAGAAAACACATCATAGAACAGAAAACGTACCTTGAGTCTATTGAGAACCAAAGTTGTGAGGGCTTCTCCATCAACATCTTCAGCAATGATAACAAGTGGTCTACGAAGTTTGTTGGCGAGTTCAAGAGCTGGAACAATATCTTGAACTTGGCTGATCTTCTTCTCGCTCAATAAAACGAGCGCTTTCTCGTATTCGACTTTAGCTCCTTTAGCAGAAGTGATAAAGTATGGGGAAATGTATCCACGATCGAATTTCATTCCTTCGATAAGTTCCAACTCGTCAGTCAAAGTTTTTCCATCCTTGACAGTGATGACTCCCTTGTTTCCGACTTTCTTCATGGCGTCAGAGATAAGAGTTCCAACAACAGTATCACCATTGGCGGAGATTGTGGCGACTTGAGCAATCTCTTCTGGAGTGGTGACTGGTTTGCTGAGACTTTTCAATTCAGCAACAACGATTTCGACAGCGGTCAAAACTCCACGACGAATCTCAACAGCGTTTCCACCTTGACGAATGCTTTCGAATCCTTCTTTGGCGATAGCTCTTGCGAGAACTGTTGCACAAGTTGTTCCATCTCCAGCCTCCTCGTTGGCTTTGTTGGCAACATCTTGAATCAGCTTAGCTCCCAAGTTTTGATATTTGTCTTTAAGATCAATCGATTTGGCAACAGTGACTCCGTCTTTTGTGATTTTTGGCGATCCCCAAGATTGCTCAATGATCACGTTTCTTCCCTGAAAAAGATTAGAATTTTTTTGAGAAATTATTTCACGTTTTAGAGAATTTTTGCAGAAAAAAATCATTTAGAGCTCAAAACATATGCCCAAAGAAGAAAACTACTCACTTTTGGTCCCATGGTGACCGAAACGGCATCAGCCAAAAGGTTAACTCCAACGAGCATTGCTTGCCGTCCTTCTCCACCGAATTTCACATCTTTTGCGTATGCTCGAAGAGCACTTTGTGTAAGTCCTTTTCTAGCGAGGCGAAGCATTTTATCTGCAAATTTTCAGGTTTTTAGGATGAAAACCACGAAATTTCATCGAAAACACGGGAAGAACGATGGAAAACGGGTGAAAATGAGAGAAATTTTGCATCATTCCTAAGCGCCGCCCATTTTTTAAACTTGTGCAAGACGGGCGCGACTTTCAAATTGCGGCGAAGTTTCTCGAAACCGCCACTGATTGACTGACCCCGCCCCTCAGGCGCCTCTGATTGGCTGATTTGAAATACGCGCCGCCTATTGCAAAAGATGGGCGTAGTTTTTCGCCACATTATTTTTCGAATTTTATTTTTCGCCCTGCCCATTTTTTCGCTATCACACTGAAATTGCATCATTTTCTCGGGTTTTGGGGAGAAATTTGGATGATAATAGAGAAAATTGCTGATTTTGTTGTTTGTTTGCTGCAAAATTTAGTGCTAAAACAAATATTTTTGATGGAAAATGAGAAATATTGTTGGTTTTAGGCTTTTGAGGCGGAAAATTGATAAAACGTGTTTTTATTGATAAAAATTAGTTGCTCTAGATGTTGAAATTTTGAGGTTTTCTGTAGAAATAGCAAGATTTTTATTATTTTTGCCGAAATGTTGATGAAAATCATGAATTTTATCATTTTCTCAATTAAAACATACATATTTTGCGGCGGATTTTCGTTGAAATTCCAATTCTTCGTTGATTTTTTCCATAATTTCATTTAAAAAATCTCTTTTTCCATCCAGAATGTTCCTATCCGCCGTCCGCCGATCAAGCGCTCTTCTCCAATCCTTCAAGCCACTCTACGATCGAGTTTTGGTTGAACGAGTCGCCGCTGAAACCAAAACCAAGGGAGGAATTATGCTCCCAGAGAAATCGCAGGGAAAAGTTCTTGAAGCGACCGTTGTTTCGGCTGGACCAGGAGCTCGTAACGAGAAGGGAGAACTTGTTCCACTTTCTGTTCGACCAGGAGATCGTGTTCTTCTTCCAGAATATGGAGGAACCAAGGTAAATCATTTGGAAATTGGGTTTTTGGGTAGATGACGATTTCCAGGAAACAAATCTTATTGAAAATCCAATTTTTGCAGGTCGTTGTTGATCAAAAAGAATACTCAATCTTCCGCGAGTCGGATTTGCTCGGCGTTTTCCAATAAGCCAACAACAACTCATGTTTTGCGTCAATTCGGTCTCATTTTCCTTTCCTTCCCCTTTTCCTAAATATTTATATGTTATGTTTTTTTCTGTTGTTTCAAATTAGGAAGAAAATATGAGTAGATTAGCTATTTGTTGAATTTTTTATATTTAATTGTTTTCTCTCTCCGTCAAAAAAAAAATTTACCGGTCTTTGGATAAATAATTCTTCATTTCAATTATCTAATTCCCCTTTTTCGGCTGAAGGGAACGGGAAAAATGAAGGTCAATCAATTTAATCTTTTTATTCTTCTTCTTCATTTTATTCGCATACTTTTGGTATTTGGATGGATGAAAGTTTGGAGAAAATCGTGCAAGAAGCTGGTGAGTTTTAAAAATAAAAAATCTTAATTTAAGTAAATATTTTTCAGGAACCGCTTATTCGGAAGGTCGCTTTGAAGATGCGAAAAATTTATATGAATCAGCTATCCTGAGCAATGAGAATAATGGAATTCTCCATGCCAACTTATCAGCTATTCTTGTAAAATTGAAAAATCCCCAAAAATCGCTAGAACATTCGAAAAAAGCCGTTGAATTGTGTCCGAATTGGCCAAAAGCATATTATAGATTAGGAGAAGCTTATAGACATATCAAAGGAAAAGAGATTGACGCTATTTTGCAGTATTGTAATGGATTGAAATTGGATTCGAGCAATTTCCAGATTCTTCGAAGTCTTGAAGATGTGATAAATCAAAAATTTACTGGAAAATTTCCATGGAAGCAGTTGGAAATTCTGAAAATTGATAAATCTGCGGCTATTTTGCTATCTACAATTGGCCAATTTCTTCTAGAAACTCGCGATTTTCAAGAAGCCGAAAGAATTCTAGAAATTTCTGTGGAGATTTTTGAGAATCAAAAGAATGTCTTCCCAATAAAAAATAATGGAAAGCTACAAAAATCAATAATTGAATCTTTGGCGACGGCGTATTGTGGGAATTTGAAATATGAAAAGGCGATTGGGTGCTATTTGAGATTGTTAGCGCTGTTTGAGCATAATGGTATGAGATTTGCCATTTAGTGAGAAATGGCCTAGAAAACATTGTTTTGGATTTCTAGGCCGCAATTTGAAATCGCCCCGAAAAAAACAGATTTTGCAGACCTACAAGAAACGCAAAAAATTCGCGAAAAATTAGCTGGAATTGCCGAAAATTGTGATGATTTCCTGCAACTCGCCGCAGTTCAGCGAACTTTTCGCATCGATTCTGGATCGCTGAAAAACGACGAGATTTTTGCGGAAAACCTGAAAATCGCTGAAATTTATCTGAAAATGGCAAAACCCGATGATGCAATTTCAATTTTAGAAAAAGAAAAGTGTAAATGCGGAGCATCGTACCAAGATTTGGGAGCAAAACGAGAAGAGCTTCTGGGAGTTGCGCTAACTCAAAAACTCGAATTCAAAAATGCGCTGAAAATCTTGATTCCAGTTTCGAGAAATGTGAAAAATTTGAATTTTCAACTTATCGATACTATAAATCGATGTTTTATTGAATTAGATGATCTGAATTCCTCTATCGAATTTCTGAACAAGATTTTGAAAGATTTGGAGAAAAATCAAGATCAAGACTTAGGCTTAGGTCTAGATCTAACTCTTCACATTTACTCGCTTCTCTGCCAAACTCAAATCGCTGCTGCAAATCTCGAAATTGCGCTGAAAATCGCGAAAAATGTGCTGAGAATTGCGAAAAACTGCAATTTGTATCATGAATCGAAAGCTTATCGATTATTGGCAATGATTTATGAACATCAAAAAGATGGAGGATCGGCGATTGTTTTGTGGAAAAAATATTTGGAATTTGAAGAGGTTGAAAACTAGAAAGTTTGAATTTATCCCCCGATTTTTCTTATAGATTCTCCAAAACATGGAAATAATTCAAGCACAAATCGAGTTGGGCAAACTCGCCGAAGATTCTGGAAATTCTGAAAATCCCGAAAATTTCTACGAAAACGCCGTGAAAATTGCGAAAAAACCAGAGGAAATTGCAATCTCGAACTCGGCAAAATTCCGATTTTTGCTGAAAAATCGTCGATTTTCCGACGCTCAAAAATGTCTGGAAATCACGAAAAACCTCCTTGAAACCGCGCAATTTTTGGCGCCAAAATTCAAAAGTTTGATACTGGAAGATGTGGCGGGTCTCGAGGCGGAGAATCGCGAGAAGTTTCGAATTTTGGAGGCGAGTTTGACGGAAGCGCAAGATGATGGAGATTTGTATAGAGAGGCGATGGTGTTGGAGAGAATTGCTAGGATGTTAGAGACGCAGGGGAAAATCAGGTAGGTCAGGTTTTTGGGCGCATGCCACGTGGAATTTTTGAAGAGAAATTTGAACGAAAATAAAATGAAATCCCGCCAAATTTGGTGTCAAAATGCGCGCCAAAACCTGGATTTTTAAATTTTCAAACTTCGCGCCCATAAAATTGCCACGTGGAATAACAAAAAAATCAATTTTTTATTCCAGATCCGCCGAAAAATACTACAATCAACAGCTGGAAGTAGGCCGCGAGTTGCGAAATGCAAAACTGATGGGCGAATCGCACGCGAATATCGCGCGACTCAAATTCGCCGCCGCCAATTTCGCAGCAGCCAGCGAACACGCGAGAAGTTCGCTGACAATCGCAAAATTGACCAAGGAAAATGCGCTGAAAATCGAGATGTTGATTTTGTTGGCGAAAGCGGAGAGCAAGGCCAATTTTGGCGCGAAAAGCGGCGAAATTTCGATGAGCGCTATTGAAAAAGCGATTGGATTGGCTGAAGAATGTGAGGAATTGGTTTGGTTGGCTAAGGCTTATCGAATTTCGGCCGATATTTTCAAGACATTTGGAAAGGAAAAGGAAATGGTAGGGGTTTTTGACACGTGGAATTTTCATTTCCATTTTTCTGCAGATCCTCGAAATGGTCCAAAATCACATTGAACTCTTCGAGCACGAAAAATCGGCGCGATCCAAATTTCAAAGTTTGATCGATTTTCTCGAATTCTCCTCCTCCACTTCCCACGAACCCCAAAATTTGCTGAAAATGATTGAGGAAATGGCTGAAAATGAGCGAGACGTTGAAATGTCGCAAATTCTCGAAGTTATCCGGATTTTTGAGCAACGTGGCAATTTGGATATGAAATTGAGGTTTACGAGGATTTTGGTGGACAGATTTGGAGAGGATTAGAGAATTTTTTTGTGGAAAAATAAATTTGAAAGATTTTTTTAGGTGAATTATTTGAAAATTTTGAAAATTCAAAATTTACCGCCAAAAGCGAAAAAATTTTATTCAAAAATCAAGTTTTCGCCTCAAATGGATCAATAATCTCTTCTTCCTCTGTGCTCTCTGACTCACTCTCGTCGTCTGTCGTCTCCTCTTTCTCTGTGCTCTCTCGTCTTTCTTTAGATGTTGGATCCTCTTCTTTCTCTCGTTTTTCTCTAACCGTCTGCGTCTCTTCCCTTCTCCTATCTCTAACCATCTCCATCTTCCTGGCAATCGCAATTCGTTTCTCTAATTCTCTCAAAATCTCCGATTTTTCATCAATTAATTGATCCAATTGTTTTAACTGTGTCCAACGTGGCAAAAAATTGTAGGAATTTGTTGGAATTTCAGGTTTTCGAAGATTTTCAGCATGAGGCTTCGGATCTTCCACGTGGCAATCTTGATTCGGAGCTGTCAAATTCAAATTCTGGAGCCGCTGAGCAACTTTCGCCTCGAGCACTTTTTCAACGTCTTCCAGATTTATGAAATCGCCAGAAGTTTCGGTGGATTTGGAAGAACATGAGGATGGGGAGGTCTGAAAATTTCAGCAAATTCTGGATTTCAAGAGGGGTTTGGGAGTGGGATTTTTGAATTTCCCGCAAGTTTTTTACCCGGGAAGTTTGAAAATTCAAACTTATCGCAAAAAATTTGAATTTTCAATTTTCCCGCGCTAAAATTTTCGGCGCGAAATTCAAAAATTTGCCTCTCAATCTCACCTGACACCCGAAATCCCTCAAAACACCAATTTTCGTCTGCGTCTCCACATTTCTCCCACTATTTCTCATCCTCCTCCTCCAATCTTCCGTCAAATTTTCGACCAAAATCGCACATTTGAAACTGATCACATTTTTCGGATTGCGAAACTCGAAAACTTGACCAATTCCAGATATTTGAAGGGTTTTCTGGAAATTTGCGATTTTTTTGACATCGACGTGGGATTTTTTTCACCTCATTTTGGTCCAAATTCAGCACTCCAAAATAATCCAGCTCATCTTTCTGGAATTTCAATTCAATTTCTGCACCCTGCCACGTGTCAGCCACCAAAACACCGAAATCCACGCCAATCGGAAGATCGGAACCCCCCAAAAAATCTCCGATTTTCAGCCATTCATAATTCTCGATTTTCAGATAGACTTGAATTTTTTGATGATTTTCAGGAGGGAAATCGATTGATTCCAGGATGAAGCTTACTTTTTTTGGGACAAGCATTTCAACAATAAAAAAAAATAATTTTTGGGCTCAAAAAGAACCTAGGTTACCATGGAAACATGGACAATTGAGGAGAAATAGTGGGGGAATGAGGAGACGCAGGGCAAAAAAATTTTTCAAAAAAAATATTTATTGATGTTTTGTTGAAAATTCATAAAAAATACAAAACATCAATTAATTAGCCGGATCTCCAGTACAATTTCTTCTTCCATAAAATGACATATACATTCCAAAATATCGATGATGATCTGAAATCATATAATCCAAATGTCCATCAGAGCAGAATATACTTTCTTGCGAATCACATTCCTTATATTTCGCTCCATCTTCCATATCATTATCATACCAAATCTCATTTCGATGATGTCGATAACCTTCCTCATTCTTATATGGAATATGTGAGACTATATCACGTTTATGGATGACTCGATATGAATATTTGATCATTTGATCGTGAGCATCGGCGAATTGTTGATCCCCGGTTCGCGGTTCACCGAATGTGATTAATTTGATTTTGGAGGCATCGGTGACTAATTGATTGGCCACAATGAAATTGGTGGCGAGTGCTGCCATTGAACCACCCAACGAGTGACCACCAACCTGCAATTTGATATGGTTAAAACCAGAAAACTTATTATCGAAAATCTCATCGACACCACGCGCTCCACACGCAACGCAGACCGCGCCGCGCCACAACACACACAAAAAGGGAGGGAATTTGAATCGTTCCGGAACGAGGGCCCTTATTTGTGTGGATGTTGTGGTGCGACGCGGTCTGCGTTGCGTGTGGAGCGCGTGGTACCGATAAGATTTTCGATAATGGACAAGTTACGTTCTCTCGGAAAAATCCCCTCACCCAAATATCATAATCCGGATATTGATGAATCAATTGCGCAAAATCGCTCTTCATTCCATTATTCCACACCAAATTGAAAGCGCGTGCAAAGTAGAAGCTAACACTTCCACCGCCAACCCACGCAGTTTTATTGCGGAAAAGCGTCTCGTCACCTTCAACAAGAAGTTGGAGTTTGCCTTTTGTTCCGCGGAATGCAAGAACTATCGATTTATCAGTGTGGGAGATGAAGGTGAGGCCAGAACATGTATCGAGAACTTCAGTCTCATCGCAGATCACATTGATGTGACGTTTGAGCTGCAAACAATACGTTTTTTTGAAAATCATGTGTGCAAACACCGTGACGCAAAAACGCACTCACCTCAAAATTATCATAAACTTTGTTCAAGCAATTCGTCGCATTCTTCGCCTCGGTCGCCGCAAAAACAATTGGGAAGAATTTGCGCGCGAAAGCATCTGAATATTGCGATTTTGTCGCGACTTGCGACAAGAAAATCGCAAAAAAGAGAAAAGGAATTTTCATCTTTGATAACTTCAAATTTTTTATCAGTTTTTATGCGAAATTTTCCTGAGGAGACCAAACACATTTTATCACGATGTGTTGTGGTTGGGTTGGCATTGAAATCAATTCGAATGACGGCGGGAGGGAAAATGAAATTAACAGTTCAAAGGTGTATTTTGAACGGGACAGACAGGGAAGTGAATTTGATCGACATTACTTCGTCACTTGCGTGCGGCTGTGCGTCGCGGTCGGGAAAGCTCCACTCATCACTGTAATTTCCAAAACTTCCTTTCTCATGCATATGCTAATTAATGCTAATTTCAAACTTCCTACCATTTAAAACCCCCTAGTTTCCCATGATCACAAAAATGTTTTTCAACAAACTAATATTCCTCGCCACCTACGTCACAGCCCAATATTCCGATGCATTTACCCGCCACGCAAGCCAACAACACCGAAATGTGTCTGGATTTGATATTCGCGAATTATAGTGTCGCAACGCATTCAGTAGTGGCTTGCGATCAGACGGATGGCACAACGTCTTGCGGTAGTTTGGTGGTTGTGGCGCATGATGTGAAGGCGGTAGTGGTGGCGTTTAGGTGGGTGTACGACCATACAAGGCGCCCGTTGAGTCAGACGCGAGAGTATTTTGCAAAAATATTCCGAAAATGAATTTCGCTTCGAGATATTTTCAATAAAACATGTGTTCCTTGAAACAAAATACCGTATCTTGTTTCAAAGAACACATATTTTCTCAAAAATATCTCGAAGCGATGTCGTTCTCTGTCTTAGATGACGTCATCAGACCCCCGTCGTCTCTCGTCTGACCCGAGGGGCAATTTTTTATTGGAGTAAATGGTCGTGCCCTAGGGTCAGGCGGTAGTCTAATGACATCGCTTCGAGATATTTTTGAGAAAAATACCGTATCTTGTTTCAAGGAACACGAAAATATCTCGAAGCGAAATTCATTTTCGGGGGATATTTTTGCAAAATACTCTGACTGTTAGGCTAACTTTAAAGATCCCACTCAGAAGTCAGAGTAACTATCCTAGCCCCCTTTTTTTACAGAGGAACCAAGGGTAAAACTCAATTCCTAGTCGAGACCAATGTGTTAGCCTTCATCGACCCAGTTTCATGGCCCCCTGGCGGAAAAGTCGGTGCATATTTCTTCCGAGCCTTCAACGATCTATGGGATTCAGGAGTTGGGGAAATTCTTGAAAAGGTTCTAGAGGACTATCCAGATTATGAACTTTGGGTAAGTCGCTACTTATTATCTGAGGCTAGTAGAGTTCATTAAAGATCGGTGGACACTCATTGGGTGGTTCATTGGGAACTCTTACCGCAAGTCATTTTTTGGTGAGCCACGAACTGGAGATCGGGAATTTGCAGATCTTATCGATTCGGAGATCGAGTATTCCTTTAGAATTGTGAATAAGCGGGATGTTATTGTGCATTTACCACCGAAAGGGTATAGGGGAGCGAGGTGAGAAGTTAGGGTAACTTTGGTAGATAGTGCAGCTTGCAGGCACCACGGTCGTGAAATCTGGTATAAAAACGGTATGCTTGCCTCCACAAGCTCCAATTTCCTCCAATGCAACAATCAAGAGTCGAAAAACTGTTCCGAAGGTCTCAAAGTATTCTACAGATATAAAGATCATCACAAATATTTTGGAATTTATATGACAACTTGGGGAAGACGAAATTGTCAAGGAGACTAAAAAACAAACAAAATTAATTGACACTTTTAGTCATTTCATCAATCAACACAGCCGAAATTAATCATTTCTTATTTTTTCAACAAATTCTCGTCAAGTTGCAGCATATTTATCGCATTTTTCCACAAAATCTTCGATCTTTTCTCATCGTTTTTCCAAAAATCAACAACAACTTTGCCAACTTCCAATTCTCCCAGTGGAAATGGATAATCAGTTCCTAGAACTATATGATCTTCTCCGATTGTTGAGATCAGAAGATCAAGACATTTCGGATCGTGGACAAGGGAATCAGTCCAGATTAGATGATCGAGTTGATTTGGAGGGGTAGAACAAGCAGTGGCGCAGAGATCAGGGCGAACCTGCGAATCTTATTTCAGATTCTATGTAGATTCAGAGTAGACATCTCAAAAACCCACCTTATAACCATGCGCAACTCTTCCGCGAATAATCGGATAACTCCCTCCGCCATGCGCAAAGCAAAACCGGAGCCGCGGAAAATCGCAGAGCACATTTCCCATCAGCACAGAGCACACAGCTTGCGCGGTTTCAGACGGCATTCCGACCAACCAAGGCATCCAATATTTGTCGAGACGACCATTCCACATATGCATATCCCAAGGGTGAACGAAGAGGAGCAGTTGGAGATCTTCGCAGACCTGAGGTTCAGTTGACGTTTCTGGCTTTCAAGATCCCAAAAGTTAGTGTAACTTGCAGCAGTCTACACTCGCGCTCCCGCGCTCGGAACTCACCTTATACAATGGCCAAAAATCCCTATGATCCAAACTTTTTTCCCCAACATGCGAACCGATTTCGAAGCCTTTGAAGCCCAATTGAGCACAGCGTTTGAGCTCCTGGAAAAATAATTTAGGCTAACTCGATTGATTTGAGCAAAACTGATCTATGACATAGCATTATATGTAGGTCCTGAAAACCTATATTAGCTTAAACACAACCTTGACCACTAGAAAAGAAAGTTCGCTCTATCGCATATATAATTTATTTGTGTGTACTTCTTTCGGAGTAGTGACGCATAACTTTCCGCGTTCGCGGAAGATAGTGCCGCTGCGCGGAAGCTTGCGGTTTAGACTCGCTTCGCTCGAAAAATTCCCCAAAAATCCACATTTTCCCATGTATTTCTTGCTTCCATCATCATCAAATATTCATTCACATTCATTTTTCCCCGCTCCTTTTTCCCATCCACATTTTTTTTTTGCGTTTCGAAAAAAATCACCTTGGATACCTTCTAGACTTTTTTATTATTTTTTTTCAGAAAATTTTTGATTTTTAGTTTTTATTCTACACATAGTTAGGCTATCTATCTATTCACAGAAAGAAAAGGGAAAATTCCTGATTTATAATTCTTTTGAAACTCTTTTTTTCAGTGAAACTGGAAAAAGTACGAATAAATAATTCGGAGGATGATGATGGCAGAAAAAAAAGTTTTTTTTTTTGGGTTTGGGGTGAAAAGCCACGTGGCACAGTTTTGAGATTTCGAAAAATTTCAATTCTGAAAATCCACGTGGAAATCTAGAAAATGTTGATCTTCAAAAATGAGATTATAAATTCCAATATCTGAAAATCCACGTGGCAAAATTTTCATATGAAAAGTTCGGATTCTCGGAAATATTCCTAATTTTTGAGCCCGAGAATCCACGTGTCCGGGAGTTAGGCAAACTTTTCGTGTCTGATGTTTGACAGATCAAAAAAAGTTCCACTTTTTCTAGATACACCACTCAAAAGCTGGCTCCACCCAAAAAAAAATTTTCTCCGCGCGGGGCGTGGCTCAAAATTCCGCCGGGGTGCTCTTCTGTTTTTTTTGTGTGCATCTATCCCTGCCGCTCTTTTTTTTTGCTTTTTCTTTTTTTTTTCAAAAAAAAAAAGTCGAGTACGACGAAGAAGGAATAGAAGAAGAAGACGATCAATGTATACATCTTTTTTTTCGTTTTTTTTTCTTCTTCGCTTCTATATAGATAGATAGATAGATAGAAGAGGAAAAGAAGAGCAAAAAAACGAGGAGAAAAAAGGAAGGGATGGCTAGAAAAATTGGAAACGAAACGAAACGAAGAAGAAAAAGAAGAAGAAGCAAACATATATACTACAATTAGTTGAGGAGCGAAAAAAAACGAAGACACTGCTTTACTTTTCGCGCCGCGCAGCTGCAAATTTGGAACTTTTCTTGGATGGTTTTGAAGTTTCAGTAGATCTTGGTGAAACATTTGATCTTAGGAATTTTCTACTTATGTTCCTTTAAATTTGGAATAATTTTTGAGCTGCAGAATTTTTTTTTTGATTTTTTTTGCAGTTCTAATTTTCCAATGTCCAGCATTTTTGAGATTTTTCCCTACTTTTTTCAAATATTTTTTCTCAAGCTTCCTTTTTTGCCACGTGGATGTTCCTTTAATTTTTAATTCAATTTTTTTTTCAGATTCTCCCCACTAATTTATTCATTATTTTCCTAAATTAAATTTTCCACAAGCTATGTATTATATTCAATTTCTCCTCGTCGCCGTGTTAATGGTCATGTGTACAGAGCCCAGGTATTTTTTTCACCGCGGAACCCGCGGAGCATCGTTGTTTTTGATGTTTTCTAGCTGAAATAATCCTCTCTCTCTCTCTCTCTCTAAACTAAACCCCAAAAACGAAATAATCCCAGCGAAAAAAAATTTTTGACAAAAAAAGTACAAACAAAATTGAATTTACTTTGTTTGCGCTGACGAAATTTGAAACTTTTTTGGGTGTCAGGAAAATTATGCAACAACGATGCTCCGCACTTACGCCGTTTTTTTGAGGGGGAAAACTTTAGAAAAAAAAACAACGATGCTCCGCACTTACAACAAATGTTCCGCGAAAAATTCAAAATTTAAATTCTCGAGCCAAAAACAACGATGCTCCGCAATTACAACAAATGTTCCGCGAAAAATTCAAAATTTAAATTCTCGAGCCAAAAACAACGATGCTCCGCAATTACAACAAATGTTCCGCGAAAAATTCAAAATTTAAACTCTCGAGTCAAAAACAACGATGCTCCGTAATTACGACATGTGTAGTTCTCTCGGAAAACAGAAAAATTCAAATAATGAGCAAAAAACAACGATGCTCCGCACTTACAAAATTTTTTTTTCGCGAAAAATTCAAAATTTAAATTCTCGAGTCGAAAACAACGATGCTCCGCACTAACAAAAATTTTTTTTTTCGCGAAAAATTCAAAATTTAAATTCTCGAGCCAAAAACAACGATGCTCCGCACTTACAACAAATGTTCCGCGAAAAATTCAAAATTTAAATTCTCGAGCCAAAAACAACGATGCTCCGCACTTACAACAAATGTTCCGCGAAAAATTCAAAATTTAAACTCTCAAGTCAAAAACAACGATGCTCCGCAATTACGACATGTGTAGTTCTCTCGGAAAACAGAAAAATTCAAATAATGAGCAAAAACCAACGATGCTCCGCACTAACAACAATTTTTTTTCGTGAAAAATTCAAAATTTAAATTCTCGAGTCAAAAACAACGATGCTCCGCACTAACAACAATTTTTTTTCGTGAAAAATTCAAAATTTAAATTCTCGAGTCAAAAACAACGATGCTCCGCACTAACAACAATTTTTTTCGTGAAAAATTCAAAATTTAAATTCTCGAGTCAAAAACAACGATGCTCCGCACTAACAACAATTTTTTTTCGTGAAAAATTCAAAATTTAAATTCTCGAGCCAAAAACAACGATGCTCCGCAATTACACCAATTTTCTTACAGAAAAGCAGTTTATCGTCGAAATTCGCCGACGCTACGAAGAATGGCTAGGAATTATGATTGGGAAGAGGATGATCACGGCGGCCTAAGGCCTGTGATTCGGCCAGCAAAAGTGAGTTTTGTTTGCCCCGAAAAAATCCTCACCTAGAATTGATTTCAGGTCGAAAGATCGACTAAAAATTGTGCAAACGATTCACACATCCTTAACACAATTATGCAGAATTATAATAGGCACAAGATTCCAGGCGGACAAGTTTCAGTGGAAGTTGAAGTTTGGGTTCAGGAGATCACGACGATTTCAGATATCACTAGTGATTTTCAGGTGAGCGCGCGGAAGCGGAGCCTCGTAATCTTCTCAAAGTTTCTAGCTCGACATCTACATCTATGAAACGTGGCATGATCCAGCTCTAGATTACGCCGCTTTGGCTCCATGTAAATATAATTTATCACTGAATTCGGTGCTCTTGGAGAAACTTTGGACACCGAATTCGTGTTTTATTAATTCAAAAACTGCGGATATTCACAAATCACCATTTCCCAATATATTTTTGATGATTTATGCGAATGGAACAGGTAGGTCTTTCGCGAGTGTATTCCGCAAGCTTCCGCGAAGCGGCATAGCTTGCGGAAAATGCTGTCTTCCAAAGACCACCACGTTCATACATCAAATTCCTATCAAACACGCAAATCTCTTGGTTTTTTCCCATCAATCTCCCCCTTCTCACAAAAAAATTCCCACAGGACAATTTTTGATAATTTTTTTCCTCGCATCCACAAAATGAAAAAAACAAGAGAACTACCAAAAAGCCTCGAGTGGCTAAGTGGTAGCGTTTTGGATTTTGAGGCTAGAGGTCACGGGTTCGTGCCACGATGCCTCCTACTATAATTTTTTTATTTTTCGGCGGAATCCATGGGCGGGAAATTCAATTTTCGATCATCATCATCATCATCGGCCAAAATCTAATCGTGCTCTTCCTTCCTTTTTTCTCGGGCCGCGCCGCCGTTTTCCACCAAAAACACGAGAAAAGGAGGAGAATTTATTGAATTTGTGTGCTTTTTTCTCGCGAGATACGAAAATTTGCATATTTTTTGGGGGGAAGCGCAAAACACAGATACAGTAATCTTGGGAGAAAATCTGTTAGGAGGAATTTTAATTGAATCAAGTCATGCGAAAAATTAGAAATTCGAGATTTTTTTTTGCAGTTTGGACAAATTATCGACTCAAACTTCAGGGACCATGTATTATGGATTTGACGAAGTGAGTTTAATATGAGCAATGCTCAACTAGGTTGCATGTTCCTTTAAATTCTCCAAATTGTTTTTTTTTCCAGATTCCCATTTGACAATGTGACGTGTTCTTTAACTTTTGAGAGTTTCAAGTGAGTTTTTTTCCAAATTCCTAAAGATTTCAGTTTCAAAAATGTTTGCAGCTACAACACAGACGAGGTAAAAATGGACTGGTCGGAGAAAGGTGTGCAAAAAATGAGGGATAAAATGGAGCTGGCTGATTATGAATTGGTGGATATTAATAAAATTCGAAAAGAGGAGGTTGGTAGAGATTTTTGCGCGCGAAAAATTGATCTAGAAAAGTTTTGATTTGGCTTCGTACTTAATTGATTGAGTATCTAATGTCTTGATTTGGCTGCGTACCTCAACTGAGTATCAAACGTAATTTTATTCCAGGAATACCCCGCTGGTTATTGGCACGAATTAACAATGAGTTTTGAGTTCAAAAGACGAGCCGGTTGGTATATTTTACAAGCTTATTTGCCGACTTATTTAACAATTTGTATTTGTAAGTTTTTTTAAATTTAGCCAATTATAATTGCAAATGAGACTAATCATTTTATTTTTAGCTTGGATCTCATTTGCACTTGGCACAAAAGCAATTCCGGCTCGAACAATGTTAGGGGTCAATTCATTGCTGGCTATGACTTTTCAATTCGGAAATATTATTCGAAATTTGCCGAGGGTTTCGTATGTTAAGGTGAGAATTAAGTATACGCCAACAAGTAATTGACTGACGTAAATTTTGTAGGCTATCGATGTTTGGATGCTCTCCTGCATGACATTCGTCTTCTGCTCATTACTCGAACTCGCCTGGGTCGGTTATCTCTCGCGCGAAGAAGAGCCCCTCACCATCCGTCACCCGCCACCCGCTCAAGTTGCCCCAACTTCCCAACACGTCCATCATCAAACACAATCACAAACCCTTCACCATCGTCGAAACCACCATCAGAAACAGCCGAAAAACGAGGAGGAATCGGCGTTGCTCAGTTTGAGAGACAATGATTATGGTTATATTCCGCCGGGTTTTGGTTTGCATAATGGGCATGGGGGAAGTAGCGGGAATGTTATCAAGAGTTTTTCGTCGACGTGTTCGTGTGAACAGGCGGCGAATGTGGTGACGATGATGAGTTTGGATGAGGCTGAGCAGATTCCGCCGAGTCAATCGGCTTATTTGTCGAGGTGAGGACCCCGCACTGAGGGGGGGGGGGGCGAGTGTAAACCGCAAGCTTCCGCGTAGCGGCACTATCTTCCGCTTCAGCGGCCACGTCGTGCCACCACATAAATCCGAGGAGATGCAGAGAAAAAAAGACACCGTACTCCTCCCCGGTTCCTTAGGTGCATCGCTGCGAGACCACACAAAATCTCTGCGTCTCTACGAAATTATCTTTTCCCATTTTTCTGGCACGACGTGGCGTCACTACTCCGAGAGAAGTACACACAGATATATATAATGTGTGCTATAGAGCGAATTTTCTTTCCTAGTGGTCAAGGTTGTGTTTAAGCCGCTTACAAAATTCGAGCGCTCCGCGCGAGTCTAAACCGCAAGCTTCCGCGTAGCGGCACTATCTTCCGCTTCGGTGGCCAGTTATGCGTCACTACTCCGAGAGAAGTACACACAAATAAATTATATGTGCGATAGAGCGAACTTTCCTACCTAGTGGTCCAGGTTGTGTTTAAGCATCTACACAATTCGAGCGCTCCGCGCGAGTCTAAACCGCAAGCTTCCGCATAGCGGCACTATCTTCCGCTTCAGCGGCCAGTTATGCGTCACTACTCCGAGAGAAGTACACACAAATATATATATAATGTGTGCGATAGAGCGAACTTTCTTTCGTAGTGGTCAAGGTTGTGTTTAAGCCGCTTACAAAATTCGATGGCTCCGCGCGAGTCTAAACCGCAAGCTTCCGCGTAGCGGCACTGTCTTCCGCTTCAGCGGCCAGTTATGCGTCACTACTCCGAGAGAAGTACACACAGACAAATTATATGTGCGATAGAGCGAACTTTCTTTCCTAGTGGTCAAGGTTGTGTTTAAGCCGCTTACAAAATTCGAGCGCTCAGCGCGAGTCTAAACCGCAAGCTTCCGCGTAGCGGTACTATCTTCCGCTTCAGCGGCCAGTTATGCGTCACTACTCCGAGAGAAGTACACACAAATAAACTATGTGTGCGATAGAGCGAACTTTCCTTCCTAGTGGTCAAAGCTGTGTTTAAGATAATATAGCCTCTCTTACACAATTCGAGCGCTCCGCGCGAGTCTAAACCGCAAGCTTCCGCGTAGCGGCACTATCTTCCGCTTCAGCGGCCAGTTATGCGTCACTACTCCGAGAGAAGTACACACAAATAAACTATATGTGCGATAGAGCGAACTTTCTTTCTTAGTTTTAAGGTTTTAAAGGTTGTGTTTAAGCTAATATAGGCTCTCTTACACAATTCGAGCGCTCCGCGCGAGTCTAAACCGCAAGCTTCCGCGTAGCGGCACTTTCTTCCGCTTCAGCGGCCAGTTACGAAATTGAAAAATGTGGCCGCCGTAAAAATGAAAACTAACCTTCGTCAGCCGCGTGCGGCTGTGCGGCGCGGTCGGAAAACAATCAATAATTCATTTTCTTTTCCGACCGCGCCGCACAGCCGCACGCGAGTGACGAAGTTTAGTTGTTTTCATACGTTAACAGCACTTCCGCTCTCAAAAAATCCAATTTTTCTTCAGAAAACAACGTCGCGAAATGCTAGCCCACAAAATCGACTCCGTATCCGTGTTCATGTTCCCATTCCTCTTTGTTTTATTCAACATTGCCTATTGGCAACATTATCTACGTGTATAATCTTTTTGTTTCAATCATCCCTGCCCCCGGAAAAATCGATAGACAACGAAACAAATCTTGAAACCTTCCTTTAATAATAATTCTTACTGGTATAACCCTCCAAAAATCCTCCAAATTTTTTCATTTTTTTTTTAAATTTTTCTCATTAATTGCTCGATTTGTACATGTTTTGCTCATAAATAAGTTATTTTAAGGCATCCCAAAAAAAAGAACTAACCTTAATAGCTCTCACGATATCATTCATTGGCAATGTGCCAAGTGGAATAAGCCTATCCGGAAATTTTTGGCATTCGGCCAGCAAATCATCATTGATAAATCTTGCGGTTTTCTCGGTGTCCTCAGGTTTTGCCCAATAATTGAATAGAACTGGCACTGTACTCAAACATTGAACATTCACTCCAGATTTATCCATTTCCCGGATTCGAGTTTCAGTGTCGAAACAATTTTTATCGATTTTTCTGGAATTTTTGGAGTAAAATGACACCAAACACCCTTATTTTTGGTTAAAAACTCACCTAAAAAGCTGGCCATTTTTCATCATATTCGTTGTTCCATCCTCTTTATGATCGAGTCTCACAAATCCGGGATAACCAAAAATCTCCTGCCAATCCGGTATATTTTTCGGTAAAACATGAGCATGAACGTCGATTTTTGGTAAATCGCAAGTTTTTACAAAGTCGCAAATGTTGCCTGACATTTTTTATATATAGTAATGATCGATAAACACGAAATGACAATTGATAAGATCTAATCTCACGCGAAAACCCCCCGAAAACAAACATTATTTTTTGAAAATCCCTCCCATTTCTACAATTCATGCGCACACAACAAACGCGTCAGCTTCGCTCGCCTTGACCCATTTCGCACCAATTTTTTTTTTGAAAAACGTGGAATTTCCTCATTTTCAGTGGATTTCAGCGCGAATCGAGTAAAATGGAGAGTGTTCGAACACGACAAATTGTCGCTCTCCGTAGCATGATAAATTTGAATGAGCCAGTGGTGAATTCCGGTGTGAAGGAGCCGGTTTGGAAGATTTTGATATTGGACAAAGCGGGACAGGATATTATTTCGCCACTTTTGCCTGTGAAACAATTGAGAGATTTGGGAGTCACTTTGCATTTGTGAGTTTTTTGAATGGGCAGGGATTTGGGCTAAAATTTGAGAAAATCCGGGTTTTCCAAGAAAAAAATGGTTTTTTTGCGAAAAAATTGAGTTTTGAGCTTGAAAAAACACAAATTTTTATGAAAAAATCTTAAAATTGGATATTTAATCTAAAATCACGATTTTTGGCTAAAAATTCTCTGAAAAAATTTAAAAAAAAATCAGTTCTCATCAAATTTTGTTCATATTAGTATTTGGTATCATTTTAATCCGATTTTCGCGCCAAAATGTACCGTATTTTTTGCAGGCTTCTCGGGTCTCGCCGCGAACCTCTCACCGATGTTCCAGCTGTGTATTTCGTGTCTCCAACCGATGAAAATGTCGATTTACTCAGCGAAGACTTGAAAAAAGCAATGTACGATTCATTTTTCTGCAATTTCATCTCTCCCATTTCCCGCCCTCGATTAGAATCGCTGGCTTCAGCCGCAGTTCATGGGGGCGCACTTGGTCAAGTTCAAAAAGTCATCGATCAATATTTGAATTTCATTTCATTGGAAGACGATTTGTTCGTTTTGAAGAGATACAATGAGAATGGACATTTTTCGTATTTTTCAATGAATAATCCATCGACTTCGGATTCGGCTATGAATTTGATGTTGGATCAAGTGGCTGATGGTTTATTTGCAGTTTGTGCGACGATGGGAATTGTTCCGATTATTCGATGTGCGAAAGGAAATGCGGCGGAAATGGTGGCTAAGGTTGGGATTTTGGGATTTTGCGGGGAAAGCAAAAATCTACAAAAATTGCGTCAATCAACCTTGATGCTGGCGCAATTTTTGTGCCTAAAACTTCATCAAAAGGCACGAAAAATATATGTCCCTCGTAAATATTTTTCGAAAATTAATGAATGTTGGTGTGTGCGCGCGCGGTCGCGATGCGGTTTTCCTCGAAAATTTTGTTTTTTTTTTTATTTTTTCAGCAAAATAGGTGAAAAATTTCACATTTTTAAACAAAAAATAGGGTTTTCAAATTGAAAACTGAAATTAATGCATTGAAAATGAATTTTTAGGCAAAAAATAAGCGTTTTGTGTAAAAAACCAGCATTTTCGAGGAAAACCGCATCGCGACCGCGCGCGCACACACCGACATTCATTCTAGAGCTAGAAAATTGACTAAAATGTCTATTTTCTAGCTCTAGAGCTACTTTTTGAGCTCTGGAGCTAGAAAATATGGTCTAGAGCTGGAAATAGAGCTGGAAATCATGTTTTTGACCTCTGCAGCTAGAAAAATTGACTAGAATTTGTGTTCTGGAGCTCAGAAAATAACTGAAAATCAAGTTTAGCTAAAATTTTTTGCAGCGTCTCGATCAAAAACTTCGCGAAAATCTCCGCGACTCTCGCAACAATCTCTTCACAATGGACGGTGTTCGCGTCGGTTTTATGCAAACAACTCGACCAGTTTTGGTGATCGGCGATCGTGGAGCTGATCTCGCCACAATGTTGCATCACACATGGACATATCAAGCATTGATGCACGATGTTTTGGATTTGGATCAGAATCGAGTTCAGCTAAATAGTTCTGGTGGAGGAACGAAAAAGAAGGAATATGATATGGGAACTGGGGGAACTGATAAATTATGGAATCAACATAAGGGAAGTGCTTTTCCAGCGGTGGCTGAAGCTGTTCAAGAAGATTTGGATGCGTATAGAAGTAGTGAAGAGGAGATCAAGAGATTGAAACAGGCTATGGGTCTCGATGGATCTTCTGATGCGGCAGATGAAGCAATGACGTCATTATTAGCTGATACGACAGCAAAACTTGGATCTACAGTAACCAGTCTACCACAATTGTTAGAAGCTAAAAGATTGATCGATTTGCACACAAATGTTGCTACAACTTTGCTTGATGTTATAAAAGATCGAAAACTTGATCAACTTTTTGAGCTCGAACAGAAATTATTGCAGCATTCGCAATTGGATCAATCGATTTTGAATATTTTGGAAGGTTTTGAGAATCATGAGGATTTGTTGAGAGTTTTGATTATTGCCTTTTTATGTCAGGAAACTGTGACCAAGGTGAGAGAAATTTTGAGCCTAGAATCATAGAAATCTGCGATTTTTGAACTGAAATCTTAAATTTTTGCAAAAAAAAAATAGAAAAATTGATGATTTTTAAGCCTAGAATCATAGAAATCTGAAAATTTCATTGGAATAAGGCATTTTTGATGATAAGCTCTTGGAAAGTTCAATTTTTGAACTGAAATCTTGAATTTTTGCCAAAAAAATTGAAAAATGTATGGTTTTTAAGCCTGGAATCATAGAAATCTGAAAATTCCACTGAAATCAGGCATTTTCGATGATAAGCTCTTGGAAAGTTCAATTTTTGAACTGAAATCTTGAATTTTTGCCAAAAAAATTGAAAAATTGATGATTTTTAAGCCTGGAATCATAGAAATCTGAAAATTTTACTGAAATCAGGCATTTTTGATGATAAGCTCTTGGAAAATTCAATTTTTGAACTGAAATTTCGAAGTTTTGCAAAAATTGATGATTTTTAAGCCTAGAATCATAGAAATCTGAAAATTTCACTGAAATCAGGCATTTTTTATGATTTCTGATCCTAAGCTCTCGGAAAATTCAATTTTTGAAAATCAATTTCAAAATTCTGAATTTTCTGATAAATTTGCCACGTGGAATTAAAAAAAATTGAAAAATTTATGATTTTTAAGCCTGGAATCATAGAAATCTGAAAATTTTACTGAAATCAGGCATTTTTGATGATAAGCTCTTGGAAAATTCAATTTTTGAACTGAATTCTTGAATTTTTGCAAAAAAATTAAAAAATTGATGATTTTTAAGCCTGGAATCATAGAAATCTGAAAATTTCACTGAAATCAGGCATTTTTGATGATAAGCTCTTGGAAAGTTCAATTTTTGAACTGAAATCTTGAATTTTTGCCAAAAAAATTGAAAAATGTATGGTTTTTAAGCCTGGAATCATAGAAATCTGAAAATTTCACTGAAATCAGGCATTTTTGATGATAAGCTCTTGGAAAGTTCAATTTTTGAACTGAAATCTTGAATTTTTGCCAAAAAAATTGAAAAATTGATGATTTTTAAGCCTGGAATCATAGAAATCTGAAAATTTTACTGAAATCAGGCATTTTTGATGATAAGCTCTTGGAAAATTCAATTTTTGAACTGAAATTTCGAATTTTTGCAAAAATTGATGATTTTTAAGCATAGAATCATAGAAGTCTGAAAATTTCACTGAAATAATTTATTTTCGAAGATAAGCTCTCGGAAAATTCAATTTTTGAACTGGATTGAATTTTTGCAAAAATTGATGATTTTTAAGCCTGGAATCATAGAAATCTGAAAATTTCACTGAAATTAGGCATTTTCGATGATAAACTCTCGGAAAAGTCAATTTTTCAACTGAAATCTTGAATTTTTGCAAAAAATTGATGATTTTTGAGCCTGGAATCATAGAAATCTGAAAATTTCACTGAAATCAGGCATTTTTGATGATAAGCTCTTGGAAAATTCAATTTTTGAACTGAAATTTTGAATTTTTGCAAAAAATTGATGATTTTCAAGCCTGGAATCATAGAAATCTGAAAATTTCACTGAAATCAGGCATTTTTGATGATAAGCTCTCGGAAAATGCGATTTTTGAACTTAAATCTTGAATTTTTGCAAAAATTGATGATTTTTAAGCCTGGAATCATAGAAATCTGAAATTTTCACTGAAATGAAGCATTTTCGATGATAAACTCTCGGAAAATTCAATTTTTGAACTGAAATCTTGAATTTTCTGAAAAGTTTGCCACGTGGAATTGAAAAAATTGAAAAATTGATGATTTTTAAGCTTAGAATCATAGAAATCTGAAAATTTCACTGAAATCAGGCATTTTCGATGATTTCTGGTCATAAGCTCTTGGAAAATTCAATTTTTGAACTGACTTCTTGAATTTTTGTAGAAAAAATTGAAAAATTGATGATTTTTAAGCTTAGAATCATAGAAATCTGAAAATTTCACTGAAATCAGGCATTTTTGATGATTTCTGATCCTAAGCCTTCGGAAAATTCAATTTTTGAAAAACAATTTCAAAATTCTGGATTTTCTGATAAATTTGTCACGTGGAATTGAAAAAAATTGAAAAATTGATGATTTTTAAGCCTGGAATCATAGAAATCTGAAAATTTTACTGAAATCAGGCATTTTTGATGATAAGCTCTTGGAAAATTCAATTTTTGAACTGAAATTTCGAAGTTTTGCAAAAATTGATGATTTTTAAGCCTAGAATCATAGAAATCTGAAAATTTCACTGAAATCAGGCATTTTTTATGATTTCTGATCCTAAGCTCTCGGAAAATTCAATTTTTGAAAATCAATTTCAAAATTCTGAATTTTCTGATAAATTTGCCACGTGGAATTAAAAAAAATTGAAAAATTTATGATTTTTAAGCCTGGAATCATAGAAATCTGAAAATTTTACTGAAATCAGGCATTTTTGATGATAAGCTCTTGGAAAATTCAATTTTTGAACTGAATTCTTGAATTTTTGCAAAAAAAATTAAAAAATTGATGATTTTTAAGCCTGGAATCATAGAAATCTGAAAATTTCACTGAAATCAGGCATTTTTGATGATAAGCTCTTGGAAAGTTCAATTTTTGAACTGAAATCTTGAATTTTTGCCAAAAAAATTGAAAAATGTATGGTTTTTAAGCCTGGAATCATAGAAATCTGAAAATTTCACTGAAATCAGGCATTTTTGATGATAAGCTCTTGGAAAGTTCAATTTTTGAACTGAAATCTTGAATTTTTGCCAAAAAAATTGAAAAATTGATGATTTTTAAGCCTGGAATCATAGAAATCTGAAAATTTTACTGAAATCAGGCATTTTTGATGATAAGCTCTTGGAAAATTCAATTTTTGAACTGAAATTTTGAATTTTCTGAAAAATTTGCCACGTGGAATTGAAAAAAATCAAAAATTGATGATTTTTAAGCCTGGAATCATAGAAATCTGAAAATTTCATTGAAATCGCGCATTTTCGATGATAAGCTCTCGGAAAATTCAATTTTTGAACTGAAATTTCGAATTTTTGCAAAAATTGATGATTTTTAAGCATAGAATCATAGAAGTCTGAAAATTTCACTGAAATAATTTATTTTCGAAGATAAGCTCTCGGAAAATTCAATTTTTGAACTGGATTGAATTTTTGCAAAAATTGATGATTTTTAAGCCTGGAATCATAGAAATCTGAAAATTTCACTGAAATTAGGCATTTTCGATGATAAACTCTCGGAAAAGTCAATTTTTCAACTGAAATCTTGAATTTTTGCAAAAAATTGATGATTTTTGAGCCTGGAATCATAGAAATCTGAAAATTTCACTGAAATCAGGCATTTTTGATGATAAGCTCTTGGAAAATTCAATTTTTGAACTGAAATTTTGAATTTTTGCAAAAAATTGATGATTTTCAAGCCTGGAATCATAGAAATCTGAAAATTTCACTGAAATCAGGCATTTTTGATGATAAGCTCTCGGAAAATGCGATTTTTGAACTTAAATCTTGAATTTTTGCAAAAATTGATGATTTTTAAGCCTGGAATCATAGAAATCTGAAATTTTCACTGAAATGAAGCATTTTCGATGATAAACTCTCGGAAAATTCAATTTTTGAACTGAAATCTTGAATTTTCTGAAAAGTTTGCCACGTGGAATTGAAAAAATTGAAAAATTGATGATTTTTAAGCTTAGAATCATAGAAATCTGAAAATTTCACTGAAATCAGGCATTTTCGATGATTTCTGGTCATAAGCTCTTGGAAAATTCAATTTTTGAACTGACTTCTTGAATTTTTGTAGAAAAAATTGAAAAATTGATGATTTTTAAGCTTAGAATCATAGAAATCTGAAAATTTCACTGAAATCAGGCATTTTTGATGATTTCTGATCCTAAGCCTTCGGAAAATTCAATTTTTGAAAAACAATTTCAAAATTCTGGATTTTCTGATAAATTTGTCACGTGGAATTGAAAAAAATTGAAAAATTGATGATTTTTGAGCCTGGAATCATAGAAATCTGAAAATTTCACAAAAATCAGGCATTTTTTATGATTTTTGATCCTAAGCTCTTGGAAAATTCAATTTTTAAAAAATAATTTCAAAATTCTGGATTTTCTGATAAATTTGCTACGTAAAATTGAAAAAAAAAATGAAAAATTTATGATTTTTAAGCCTGGAATCATAGAAATCTGAAAATTCCACTGAAATCAGGCATTTTCGATGATAAGCTCTTGGAAAATGCGATTTTTTAACTGAAATCTTGAATTTTGTCAAAATTTCGCTGAAATTTCAGTGATTTTTTAATTCTAGGTCAAATCTAGGTTCAAAAATTCACAAAAAATCCCACATTTTTTCAGAACAGCTACGATGAAATGATAAATTTCCTAACTCAAAGAAACATCGAACAATCGGCCCTGAAATTCGTCCAAAAATTAAAATCAATAAATGAACTTGGCTCAAAAACTGCTCCATCATCACACATCGAAGAGCATCAAGGAGCCGGCACAAAAACAATCAATATGTTTGGAAAATTGTTGAGTCACAGCTCGAAATTCGTCATGGAAGGTGTCAAAAACCTGGTGCCAAAAGAGCACAATTTACCGCTCACCAAAATGGTGGATTCATTAATTTGTGGTGCACAAAATAATATTGGTGGAAATATTAATCAAATGATTGGGGGAAGTGGAAATATGGTGGATTTGGATGAGAGTTTTGCATTTTTTGATCCCAAATTGATGCATCAACCGACTAAAGAGTAGGGATTTTTTGGGGAATTTTTGAACTAAAATTTGGGAAAAATGATGGAAAATAAGCCTAAAATACTGAAAAAATCCAATTTAGATTTGACCTGAAATTAATTTGAAGTTAGAGAAAATTCGGGAGATTTTTGAGCTAAAATTTTGGAAAAATGATGGATTTTCAGTCTAGAAACCAGGAAAATAAGCCTAAAATACTGAAAAAATCCAGTTTAGATTTGACATGAAATTAAATTTAGGTTGATTTGAAGTTAGGAGATTTTTGAGCTAAAATTCGAGAAAATGATGGATTTTCAGCCTAGAAACCAGGAAAAATGAGCCTAAAATACTGAAAAAATCAGATTTAGATTTGACCTGAAATTTAATTTAGGTTAATTTGAAGTTAGAGAAAATTCAGGAGATTTTTGAACTAAAATTTGGGAAAAATGATGGATTTTCAGGCTAGAAACCAGGAAAAAATCCCTAAAAAACTTGAGGATTTGAAAAAATCCAGTTTAGATTTGACCTGAAATTGAATTCAGGTTCATTGGAAGTTAGTGAAAATTCAGGAGATTTTGAGCTAAAATTTGGGAAAAATGATGGATTTTGAGCCCATAACTCTAAAATAATGAACAAATCCCGAAATTTTGACCTTAATTTAATTCTAGGTTGAATTTTCAAAGATTTTATAAGCCTGGAATTTCATGCCTAGATTTTTTAGTCTAAATTTTCAAGCCCAGATTTGACCTGACATGAAATTTAGGTTCATTGGAAGTTAGAGAAAATTCGGGAGATTTTTGAACTAAAATTTAGGGAAAAAATGATGGCCTAGAAACCAGGAAAATAAGCTTAAAATACTGAAAAATCCAGTTTAGATTTGACCTGAAATTAAATTTAGGTTGATTTGAAGTTAGAGAAAATTCGGGAGATTTTTGAGCTAAAATTTGGGAAAAATGATGGATTTTGAGCCTAGAAATCAGGAAAATGAGCCTGAATTTAATTACAGGTTGAATTTCCTAGGCTTTGAAAAAATCAAATTTAAATTTGATCTGAAATTAAATTTGGGTTAATTTGAAGTTAGCGAAAATTCGGGAGATTTTTGAGCTAAAATTTGGGAAAAATGATGGATTTTCAGCCTAGAAAACAGGAAAATAAGCCTAAAATACTGAAAAAATTATAATTTAGATTTGACCTGAAATTAATTTGAAGTTAGAGAAAATTCAGGAGATTTTTGAACTAAAATTTAGGAAAAAATGATGGATTTTCAGTCTAGAAACCAGGAAAATAAGCCTGAATTTATTTTCAGGTTGAATTTCCTAGCCTAGACTTGAGGCTGTGAAAAAATCCTGTCTAAATTTGACCTGAAATTAATTTGAAGTTAGAGAAAAATCAGAAGATTTTTGAACTAAAATTTGGGAAAAATGATGGATTTTGAGCCTAGAAACCAGGAAAATGAGCCTAAAATACTGAAAAAATCAGATTTAGATTTGACCTGAAATTAAATTTAGGTTGATTTGAAGTTAGAGAAAATTCGGGAGATTTTTGAGCTAAAATTTGGGAAAAATGATGGATTTTGAGCCTAGAAATCAGGAAAATGAGCCTGAATTTAATTACAGGTTGAATTTCCTAGGCTTTTGAAAAAATCAAATTTAAATTTGATCTGAAATTAAATTTGGGTTAATTTGAAGTTAGCGAAAATTTGGGAGATTTTTGAGCTAAAATTTGGGAAAAATGATGGATTTTCAGCCTAGAACCCTAAATCCATGAAAATTCCCGAAATTTTGACCTAAATTTAATTTCAGGTGGAATTTTCGAAGGTTTTATAAGCCTGGAATTTCATGCCTAGATTTTTTAGTCTAAATTTTCAAGCCTAGATTTACCCTGACATTAAATTTAGGTTCATTTGGAAGTTAGAGAAAATTCAGTGCCTAAATTACCCAAATTCAAATTTAGTATTAAAAAATCCAGTTTTTCCCGATTCTAACCTCAAAAATCATGAAAACTGCGATTTTTGAGGCCTAGAATCAGGGTTTTTGACCCAGAATTAATTTCAGGTCAAATTTAGACCCAATTTCAGCCTAAATTCCATTTTTTCAATTTTTTTCAGAAGTATCGTTCGATCTCGCCAACAACCGGCACAAGATGTGATTTTATTCGTCGTCGGCGGCGGAAATTATGTGGAATATCAAAATTTGGTGGACTACGGTAGGTTTTCGCGCCTAAATTCTACCGTATTCTCCAAAAATACCCATTTTTTTGCAGGAAAACGTAAGAATTTGAAACGTGTCACGTATGGATGCTCGGAATTGGTGAATCCTGCGCAGTTTTGTGAACAAGTGAGTTTTTTTGGGGCGAAATTGCCACGTGGCAAGATTTTCGGCGCGAAATTTGAATTTTTCAATAAAAAGATACCCCATGAGCCTAGATTTAGGAAAAAATTGAATTTCGCATTTTTCGCGCCAAAAAATGTACATGGAATTCAAAAAAACGTGGCGCCAAAACTTGAAAATTTGAATTTTTCCCCCGAAAAATGCTTGCTCATTTTTCCTTTTTTGATTTAGTTAATTTTGTTTTCTCGAGCAAAAAACAACAGGAAAATAGGGAGTTTTTTATCTGATTTCAGTTTTTTTTTTCTGTTTTTTCTCCGAAGAAAAACAATTTTAATGTGATGTTTTTTTTTGGCGAAAATTTGATTTTTGAAGTTTTTACGCCGTTAGATTTGATATACTGTAGAGATTACTGTAGGCTGGATTTTTGGCGCGAAAAAATTAGAATTTTGATTTAAAAAATTTTTTGATATTCTATTTTTTGGTGCCGGAATTTGAAGCTACAGTACTCTCAAGTTTTCGCGCCGAAAATGTTTTTTTTGCAAAATTTTGGACTTGTCATAACCCGCCCACAGTTTTTCTGCAATTTTTATGACACCCAAAAAATTCCCAAGTGTAGCTTCTCAATCAAAAAAAATTGTCACACACAAAAAAGTGTTCTGAAAAAAACTTTTTTCCTTTTTTTTTCCAAAAAAAAAGTTGAAAAATCTCATTCCAATTGAAAATTTGATTTTCTCTCAGCGCGATTTTTTCTATTTTGAATAGAACTAGGCTTTTTTTTGTTACTTTTCGTATGCGAAAAAGTGATTTTTGCCACAAAATTTGGAGCATTTTGCACAAAAATTCATCATTTTCTGAACCCCGCGAAAAAAAAGTAAAAAAAAATTGTTGAAAATTGCCCCTTGGGAGAGATTTTTTGGGTCAAAAGACTCTTTGATCTTTTTAGTTTGGTGTAAAATGTAAACATGAGCTTTTGATCTACTTGTAGATCTGTTTTGGCGCCAAAAAAGTCTGTTTTTGAAGCTAGAAAGTAATATAACTATAGTCTAGTTTGGTTTAGTTGTGAAGCCAAAAATGGTGGAATTTTGGCGCCTTCTTTTGATCTACAAAAAATCTAAAATACAGTAATCCAATTTGGTCTACCAGTAGATCAATTTTTCCCGCCAAAATGCAAAGGTCAAACTACAGTAATCCAAATTCTTCTTTTTTTATTACTCATTAATATTTATATTATTATAATAAAAAATGGAACTTGTTCCATTTTTTCTCCAAGACCTAGACTAATCAAAAAAAAGTTTTTGTACTTTTTTGCAGAAAATTCTGGAAGAGCTGAAAATTTCAGCTCTGAAAACCAAACTAAGAAAATTTAGTGAAAATTCATGATTTTTCCAAATTTCTGGAATTTTCATTAGAAAAAGACCTAGAGTAATCAGAGAATTCTGGAAGAGCTGAAAATTTGACTGAAAATTTAGAAATTCTGGAAATTTCAGCTCTGAAAACCACGTGGATTTCTTAAATTTAGTGAAAATTCATGATTTTTTCCAAATTTTTGGAATTTTCATTGGAATAACTCTAGGATTTTGGCCCCAAAATTCATTTTTTTAAAAATGTTTGACACGTGGCACAGTATGACTCATATTATTCTGTAGTTCGCCTAACTCCTCCCACATATTTCTTATTTTTCCGTTCTGCTCTGACTCTCATGCTTTTTGATGGACACCACAACATATATCCATCAGCAGCTTCTCCTCGCCCACTTTTCCCTCCGGGACCCGTCTTTTTTGGCGCCAAGAAATTTTTGGAGGAGGAACATATGTTGTTATATGTTTCACATGCTAGTAGCTATGCATGTTTTTGGGTTGGCGATTTTTGCATAAATTTTGCGAGTTCTGCGGGATTTTTGAGAAAATTGGGGTTTTCAAATTCGCGCTGAAAATTACTCAAAATTTGCCACGTGGAATTTTTGACACTTGAAAATTTTGAAATTTTGATTTTCCCGCTGAAAATTTGCCACGTGGCATTTTTTGACTTTTGAAAATTTCGAAATTTGTTAAATTTTGATTTTCCCGCTGGAAATTTGCCACGTGGCATTTTTTGACTTTTGAAAATTTCAAATTTTTGTTAAATTTTGATTCTCCCGCTGAAAATTTGCCACGTGGCAAAATAATTTTCGAAATGTAATTATTTTTCTGCGAGATTTGAGTTTTCCGCGATTTTTTCTGGAGCTCAAAAATATATTTTTTCATTTTTTGCAAGATTCTGGCAACTTGAGCCTTAGAAAAATAGATAGCTCTCTAAGAACCTTAAGAACCTTTAAAACCTTAAGAACCTTTAAAAGAGGTCCCTAAGGTCCTTAAGAACTTGAGGGAAATCTTCTAAACCTCTATGAAAATTTTAAAAATAAATTTTGATCCATCTGAAATATTTTTTGTATCAAAAATTCAGAAAATTGGTGAATTTTCTAAATTTTCTCCAATTTTCCACACAAAAATCGAACTTTTTGAACTTGTCTCTGCAAATTTTTCTCGCCCACTTTTTCCTTTTTTTTTTTATTCATTTTCTCCTCCAAGACGAAAAAATTTCCTCTTTTCTTTCTTTTCATTTTTTTCTCCTAATTATCACTACTACTACTATAAAAAAAGCTCTTCTTCCTCTGCAAAAATGGGTGAAAACCTCGAGAAAAAACACATAATTCAATTTTTCTCTCGCGCCTTTTTTTGACCCGAAAATGGGGTGGTCCTTTTTGAGAGAGATGGTGAGAAAATTGGATTTATTAGACCTAGAAGCCCGCTGAAAAATATACATTTTTCATGTTTTTGAGAGAGGTTTTGATTATGTTCCTTTAATTTTTTTCGTCTACAGTAATCCAGGAAATTTTCAGAAATCCCAGATTTTCAGCCAAAATTCGAGAAAAATCATGAAGTTTTCTGAAAATCTAGGTCAAACTAAAGTTTAGTTTTTTTTACTCGTTATGCAAAATAATATAGTTTCTCAATTTTATTTATCAACCCCCTTCCTTTTCAAAAAAAAATTTTTTTTTTGAAAAAACTATTTTTCCTCCCATTTTTTCTTCTGGTGAAAAAAGAAGAGTTTAAGTGAAGGAGGTACTTGAAATATTTGAAAAAAGAAGGACCTCCGGGATTATTATTATTATTTCTTCTTTTTTTTTTTTGAGGAGGAAATATGAATAATGATGTCATTTTGGGGAAAAATTGCAAAATTTTGGTCCAAAAATCGTGTTTTTGTTGGAAAATGTTTCAATTTGAACCCCCCAAGAATTCAGGATTCTTAACCTGAAATTAAGAAGCTAACAATAAGTTATGCTAACTTCCCTTAAGCACTTTTTCTTCCTGAGTTCATTTCCACGTGGCAATTTCAGCCCTAAATTCCTTCTTCCTAATTTTTCTCGAAAAAAAGTCAACAAAACTTTATTTTATTCAATTTCGATATTTTTTTTTTCTGTCTGCTTCTCAAAAAATTGAATTTCCCGCTCCCTTTTTTCTATATGTTTATTTCTTCGGTTTTCCCCCCCAAGCAACCTCGAAATGAGCAAAAATAATAAAAAAGTTCAAAGATTTCGCCAAAAATTTTACGATCTGTCATGATTCATGTTTGAGAAGAGCAAAAGAGTGGTTTTGGGGCTGAAATTTGGCTGAAAATGGGATTTTTTAGTCCAAAAATTTTGAAAATTCAAAAATTCAAATTTTCGCGCTCAAAAATCCACATTCCTATTGATTTTGGGGCCAAATTTTGAGAATTCCTGAAATTTTCACAATTAATCTTCAATGCTCTGAAAATTGAGCTCAAAAAATCCACGTGGCATAATTGTTTCCTGAATTCAAATTTTTTTCAAAAGTATTTGAAAAATGGCTCAATTTTTGAGAAATTTTGAGAAATTTAAATTTTCGCGCCAAAAAATCCACGTGGAATTGAATCCACGTGGAATAATTGTTTCCTGAATTTTTAAATTTAAAAGAAAAATTTGAAAAATGGCTCAATTTTTGAGAAAATTGAGGAATTTTTCATGTTTTCCCCAAAAAATTTTGAAAAAATCTCGAAAATTTATTACCTAGCAACCTTCATAAAATGTTTAGTTCAAAAATTCGCACGAATTTTGAGCTATAAAATTACTGTCACATGTTCCTTTAAATGTTTCCCTTCTCTGAAAAATCTGATAATTTTCAGCTAACTCGTCTTGGACGATCATTGGAATAAAATTCTCAAATTTTCTCCCGAAAATCGATAATTTTTTTTGGTCTGGGTTGGTTTTTGTATTTTTTAATGTGATATTTATTTTTTTTCTTCTGAATAATTTATTGATTGATTTATAAAATAACTGGAATTTTTTCAAAAACATTTTTGCGAGTTAGCTTAACTAGAAAATTTCAAAAACCAGGAACTTTTCGACCTACAGTAACCGCTAAGCTTCTTAAGCACTCGAAAAACCCCTTGAAAAAAATGTTGCTCAAATTTTGTGAGAAAATTTTGGGCTCCGCCGAAAAAAATTTGTGAGCAAAAAATATCCATCTATCTATTCTATAAGGGTTCGTTTTCAAATTCAATTTTTTTTTGCTGCCCAATTTATTTTCTTCTTTCCATATCAACCCAATATTTTTTTCATTATTTTTGTCTGACAGAAAAAAATGGAACATGGAAAAATATTCCGAGTTATGCTAACTTTTTGGGCTGCTCAAAATTTCCAGAATTATAGATTTTTCAAACTTGGAACCTTTTGAATTTAATATAATTCTGAAACACTAGATTTTTAAACTGAAATCTAAAATTTCAAAGTTACACTAACTTCAGAATTCAATTATTTTTGGCCATAAAATCTAGAGCACTTCTATTTTAGAATTCTTAGCAACCCTAAGCTTCTGATTCTTCCAGAGTTAGTCTAACTCGCCTTTGGCTCTCCTGTGTTCCACTCCATTACCCACTTCTTCACGTCTCCCACGGTGATCCTCTTCCTTTTTTTTTCATTTTTTTCCTTCTCCCCCAAAAAAAGCAAATAAAAAACAATACATCAGTCACGGCCTCTTCTTTCCCTTTTTTTTTTTTTTTTTTTTTTTTGCGAAATGAATCATAGATTCTTAAGAGTTAAGAATGGGTTTATGTGTACTACTCTGCTTTTTTTTCGAAATTTTTGAAGTTCGCCCAACTCACCGCGCAGACAGCTAGAGATATTCGAAAAAGTTAGAGACGCAGAACAGTAATAGGTACTGTAGATGGTCTCAGAGCAAATTACAGTGTCTGAAATTTCTGAAGTTGCCGCTATTTTTTCAAAGGTTCAGTAGAATTCAAGGATTACTGTAGATGAATTTTCTATCTACAGTAATCCTCTATAGGATCCAGGGTTACTGTAGATATGTATATTTTCGAATTTCTACAGTAATCATCAGACTTTTTGGGCGGGAAATTCGAAGAGACCTTTTGCCACGTCATAGGAAACTTCTCTCTGCGTCTCTACCCCTCTCTACCTGTCTGACTCTGGCCTAGCCTAGCTAGGGAGAGCCTAGAGATAGTGAGAGACGCAGAGTAGAGGGTTTGCTCGAAAAGCATAAATGCTAGAGTGAAATGCCGTATCTCTCTTCTCTGCGTCCCTACCCCCCTCTACCTGTCTGACTCTAGCCTAGTCTAGCTAGAGAGCCTAGAGATAGTGAGAGACGCAGAGTACAAGATCCGCTCGAAAATCATAAATGCTAGAGTGAAATACCGTATCTCTCTGCATCCCTACCCTCCCTCTACCTGTCTGACTCTAGCCTAGTCTAGCTAGAGAGCGAGAGAGCCTAGAGAGCCTAGAGATAGTGAGAGACGCAGAGTATAAGATCCGCTCGAAAAGCATAAATGCTAGAGGGAAATACCGTATCTCTCTGCGTCCCTACCCCCCTCCCTCCCTCTACCTGTCTGACTCTAGCCTAGCACTTAGAGAGCCTAGAGCCTAGAGAAACCAGAGAAAATCAGAGACGCAGAGAAAAATGCTCTCCAGAGCTTTTTAGATTTTAGACTCGGAATCAGTTTCTCTACCTGTCTGACTCTAGCCTAGCATCTAGAGACGCAGAGAAGAAAACCCTCCAGAACTTAGTTACCGTATCTCGCAATCAGTTTCTCTACCTTTCTCTTCCCTAACCCTTCTCTACCTGTCTGACTCTAGCCTAGCATCTAGAGACGCAGAGTAAAAGCATCTTCATAATGATGAAGTAAGTATATGTTTTTTTTTTCCACTCCCAAATTTTTTGGAGGAGGGGAAAAGTGCTTAGGGCCAGGCAATCTTTTTTTTTTCGCTTTTTCTTAAATCTTGGTCCCTCCTCCCAGTTTTTTTACTCTTCATTTCTATCTTTTTTTTGGCCGAAGAAGAAGAAGAAGAAGCTCTTCTCCAATTTTTACATCATTTTTTTCATTTTTTTTTTGGCTGCTTCCAATTCATTTGAGAGAGATGAGAAGAGGGTGTTTATTATTATTATTTGTATTTTTATTTTGCGTGTTTTTTTTCGGGGGGGGATGAATAAGAATTGCTGAAATGGCAGATGTGACCGCGTTTTTGGAGGAGGAGAAAAAATAAATATGACCTTTCCGAAGGCGCAAGCTTCCGCGCAGCGGCACGCGAACGCGGAAAGTTACGGTACTTAATTGGCCGCTGCGCGGAAGCTTGCGGAAGGTTACGGTAACTTCAGAAACCTGGCTATTCCCTCCGAAGTTGTTTTGCGATTTAGACAAGTTAGGGTAACTACAGAAATTTCAATTTTTCCGGAAAATGTGCTCGGAAAATCCGGAAAATGATCTTTAGTAGTAATATTTTCAAAATTGCCTAAATTTTAGGAAATTTTTTCAGTTTATGATAGAAAAAATGAAATTTTTGGAATTTTTTTTCAATTTTTCAAATTTTACTTCTTTTTGAAAATCTTACTATTTTTTTTTAATTTTTGAAAATCAGGATTTTTGCGAGACTCAAGGAAAATCAAAGCTTTTCCAACATTTCGAAATTTCCAGTTTCAAACAAAACATTCTTCAAGTTATTCTAACTCACAAGAAAAAAAAAAAAAAATTTTTTTTGAAATTTTTTTTTTTTCAAAAAATAAATTACTTCAAATTATCCTAAAATATTTCAGAAAAAAAAAAATTTTTTTTTTTTTTTTTGAAGATTTCAGAAATTTCTCGCAAAAATCCAGCTATTTTGAACCAAGACTTTCAAAATTCCAGAAAATTCTCAAAAATCCAACCAAATTTCAAATTTCATGACTCATTTTCACCCCAGAAAAAAAACCAAAAAAAAAAAAAAAAATTCTGGTTTTGACCTACCAATCCGAACAAATGCTCCAATTTTTGCCCCAGCTCCAGCTCCACGAAAAAAAAATTATTACATTGTAAAGTGTCGTCTTGATCTCATGACGCCATAAGTTCTCTCTCCACGAAAATATTTCCTGACAAATTGAGATCGTGTAATAAAAATCGAAATTTTCGCGACAACTGCTCTTTTTTCTTTTTGAAAAATTTTGAAATTCAATTTTTTCTTGCAGTTTTGCAAAGTATAATCTTAATTTCAGAAATTTTTTGGAGAAAACGAAAGTTTTTACGTCACATCAAATCAGAAAAAATGGGCCCGCGGGCCATTTTTTGTCATATTTTTTATTACAGGGTGGATTTTTTTTAACTGGGCGATTATTTTTCAAAACATCTGGTTTAAAATTAGATTGAGAAGATTGAGAAGATATTTTTGTGATTTCCGATTCATTTTTGATCATTTAGCTTTAAAAAAGCGGGGAGTTACCTTAACTTCTCTTTTAAAAAATAAAAAATGAAGGTTTTTCTAGTTTCACGTGAACATTTTGCGAGAGAAACTAGAGAATTCAAAAAAAAAATTAAAAAAAAAAACAACGACACTCCGCTCGTTAAACAACTGGCAAGCGCAACTGGCAAGCGGAGTGTCGTTGTTTTTTTTATTTTTTTGTTTTTTTCTTCTCATTTTGTTTTTTTTGCATTTTTCACTCTTAAAATGTTGAAAAATGTTGTTTTTTTTTAAAATCAGTTATGACGTGGCAATTCAATTTTCCACACTTTAACCGACTAAAAATCCATGTCCTTCTCATTTTCATATCCACAATTTTTGTCACTTTTTTCCTCTCACCGCGAAAAAATCTCAAATTTCTGTGTGTTATAAGATACGCTCACGAAATTTCGCTTTTACAACAGGCAGCCAGCCAGCCAGGAGGCACAGCGAGAAAAAAATTCAAGAAAATTTTGAAATTTTTTGGTGGCCACACGTGTTTCTTGTTAGTTTGAAACAAAAAATTCCGAAATTTTTCGAGAAAACAAAAAAAAATTTTTTTTTTTTGTCATTTGATTTTTTGATTTTTTTCGCAAGCTTGTCGATTTTTGCCACGTCATAACTCATTTGAAATATATTTATTTTGAAGTTAGCGTAAATATCGAGGAAAAAGTTCCTCTGCGTCTCTAACCTTTTTCTTTCTTGTATCTCTCTGCGTCTCTTAAAAATACTTTATGACTTTAGTTTCTCTGCGTCTCTGATTTTTATACACTGTCTAGTTGTCTCTATAAACTCTAGATGTCTAGATTCTCTGCTCTCTAACACTCTCTAGCCTCTCTGCGTCTCTATCTTCTCTAGCTGTCTGGTCTCTCTGTGTTTCTTCATCATATCTGCATTCTCTTCTACCCCTTCCTCTGCGTCTCTAACCTTTTTCTTGTCTCTGACTCTTCCTGTAGTCTTCTCGAGTTTCTCTGCGTCTCTAAAATATTCATGCTCTCTAGCTGTCTGGTCTCTTCGCTCTCTAACACTCTCTAGCCTAGCTAGCTTCTCTGCGTCTCTAACCTTCCCTTACCGTCTAACCTAGCTAGCTTCTCTGCGTCTCTAATACTGACATACTCTCTATCTGCCTAGGTTCTCTACACTCTAACACTCTCTAGCATATCTAGCTTCTCTGCGTCTCTCTCTTTTCTCTAGCTGTCTGGTCTCTATGCTCTCTGTCATCTCTTCTACCCCCCCCCCCCTCTTCCTCTGCGTCTTCAACTTTTTTCTTGTCTCTGACTCTTCCTGTAGTCTGCTCGAGTTTCTCTGCGTCTCTAAAACAATCATGCTCTCTCTAGCTGTGTAGTTTCTCTGCGTCTCTGATTTTTAAACACTGTCTAGTTGTCTCTATAAACTCTAGCTGCCTAGATTCTCTGCTCTCTAACACTCTCCAGCCTATCTAGCTTCTCTGCGTCTCTAACCTTCCCTTACCGTCTAGCCTAGCTAGCTTCTCTGCGTCTCTAATTAGACTATGAACTCTAGCTGCCTAGGTTCTCTGCTCTCTAACATTTTCTGCATCTCTCACCTCCCTCACACTCTCTAGCCTATCTAGCTTCTCTGCGTCTCTGCGTCTCTCACCTCCCCTTACCGTCTAGCCTAGCTAGCTTCTCTGCGTCTCTAATACTGACATACTCTCTAGCTGCCTAGATTCTCTGCGCTCTTACACTCTCTAGCCTATCGAGCTTCTCTCCGTCTCTTACTGTCTAGCTTCTCTGCGTCTCTCTTTTCTCTTGCTGTCTAGCTTCTCTGCGTCTCTCTCTTTTCTCTAGCTGTCTGGTCTCTATGCTCTCTGTCATCTCTTCTACCCCCTTCCTCTGCGTCGCAAACAAGTCTGCTCGAGTTTCTCTGCGTCTCTCACCTCCCCTTACCGTCTAAGCTAGCTTCTCTGCGTCTCTAATACCTACATACTCTCTAGCTGCCTAGATTATCTGCTCTCTAACACTCTCTAGCCTATCTAGCCTCGCTCCGTCTCTTACCGTCTAGCTTCTCTGCGTCTCTCTTTTCTCTTGCCGTGTGCGTGTCTCTGACTTCTCATGCTCTCTGTCATCTCTTCCACCCCTTCCTCTGCGTCTCTAACCTTTTTCTTGTCTCTGACTCTCCCTGTAGTCTGCTCGAGTTTCTCTGCGTCTCTGAAACAGTCATGCTCTCTAGCTGTGTAGTTTCTCTGCCTCTCTATTTTCTCTGTCATCTCTTCCTCTGCATCTCTAACCCCTCTAGCTTCTCTGCGTCTCTCTCTTCTCTAGCTGTCTGGTCTCTCTGCATCTCTTCATCATAAATTCATTCCATCTAACTTCTCTAGCTTCTCCGCGTCTCTCTCTTCTCTAGCTGTCTGCTCCCTCTTCCTCATATCTGTCCTCTGCATTCTCTTCATCTACCCCTTCCTCTCCGTCTCTAACCCCTCTAGCTTCTCTAACCTAACCCAGATTTTTTCCAGACCGTTTGTGCTCTTCTCGCCTCAAACAACTGTTGTGTCCACCCGTGTTCGCTCTTCTTCTTCTTCTGGCCACGCCCACTTTTTTGTTGGCTCAACTCGACCGTGTTTTACATCATCACATCTTTTTTTTTTGCTCGTCTCCCTGTTCATCTCACAAAACAACAAGCCTAACTTTTTATCGATTATTTTCTTTGGATGGCACAATTTGGGTCTTGACACGAAGTCAACACTATGATTATTAGGAACAACTTTTTTGTGCTAGTGCTGGTTTTGGTAGATTTTGTGGTGTCGCAGAGGAGGTGAGTTTGGGGGAGGCTATTTGAAATGCGCCAAGGGTGCTGGAAATGCGTCAGCAAACCTCTGGGCTTTTAGAAATGCGTCAGCAAACCTCTGGGTTTCTAGAAATGCGTCAGCAAACCTCTGGGCTTCTAGAAACGCGTCAGCAAACCTCTGGGCTTCTAGAAATGCGTCAGCAAACCTCTGGGCTTCTAGAAATGCGTCAGCAAACCTCTGGGCTTCTAGAAATGCGTCAGCAAACCTCTGGCCTTCTAGAAATGCGTCAACAAACCTCTGGGCTTCTCGAAATGCGTCAGCAAACCTCTGGGCTTTTAGAAATGCGTCAGCAAACCTCTGAGCTTTTAGAAATGCGTCAGCAAATTTTCAAGTTACTAGAAAAGCGCTAGCAACGTCATCCACCTACCAAAATTGCGCCAACGATTTTTGATCTACCAAAAAAAGTGAAATTGCTCTTCACCGCTCGTTTCGCCTAATCCAACCTGACGTGGCGGAGCCCATAAAACTTTGATCTACCCCTAGTTTTCTGCACATCACATCCTCCCTAAAAATCTGACTAACTCAATTTGCCGAAAAAGTTTGGAGGAACTTTTTTAGGAAAAAAAAAAGAAGCGGGAGCGAGAGAGAGAGAGAGAGAGAGAGAGAGAGAGAGAGAGAGAGAGAGAGAGAGAGAGAGAGAGAGAGAGAGAGAGAGAGAGAGAGAGAGAGAGAGAGAGAGAGAGAGAGAGAGAGAGAGAGAGAGAGAGAGAGAGAGAGAGAGAGAACAGAGAGAGAGAGAGAACAGAGAGGTGATTCAATTTACAGCCATTCATTTCTGGAGGTGGAATTTTTTATTTTGCAAAAAAAAAGGAAGGGGCCTAAAATCGTGGAAATTTTTAGATACCCAAAATTCACAGGGCCTGAATTATCGGGCCTAAAAATCTAGAGCCTTTTATGCCAAGCCTATCATAAGCTTGTAAAAAAAGCTGAACCTGAAAAGCCTGAATTTTAGCGAGGCCTGAAATTTCAGCGAGGCCTTAAATTTCAGATGAGCCTGAATTTTAGACCAGCCTGATTTTTACATGAACCTAAATTTCAGATCAGCCTGAGTTTTGAACCAGCCTGAATTTTAGCGAGGCCTTAAATTTCAGCTAAGCCTGAATTTTAGATGAGCCTAAATTTCAGATGAGCCTAAATTTCAGATGAGCCTGAATTTTAGCGAGGCCTTGATTTTTTGACTAGGCCTTGAATTTAGACCTGCCTGATTTTTAGACCAGCCTGAATTTTAGACGAGCCTAAATTTCAGATGAGCCTGAATTTTAGACCAGCCTGATTTTTAGATGAGCCTAAATTTCAGATGAGCCTGAATTTTAGCGAGGCCTTGATTTTTTGACTAGGCCTTGAATTTAGACCTGCCTGATTTTTAGACCAGCCTGAATTTTAGACGAGCCTAAATTTCAGATGAGCCTGAATTTTAGACCAGCCTGATTTTTAGATGAGCCTAAATTTCAGATGAGCCTGAATTTTAGCGAGGCCTTGATTTTTTGACTAGGCCTTGAATTTAGACCTGCCTGATTTTTAGACCAGCCTGATTTTTAGATAAGCCTGAATTTTAGATGAGCCTAAATTTTAGACCAGTCTTAAAGGTACCTAAATCTGATATGTTGAAAATTTTTGTCTAGAAAATTGAAAGGGCCTAATAAATAGCGAGGCCTTAAAGTTTGGATTGAAAATTTTAGGATACCTAAGATTACCAGGCCCCCTAAAAGGCCTTTATTTTTTCAGGCCTATATTTAGAGGGGCCTGAATTATGAACATTTTGAGATGCCTAAACTATGTTAGGCCTTAACAATCGGGCCTAAAGTACCCTCATTTTTGTCGGGCCTAAATTTAGATGGGCCTGAATTTTAAATCAGCCTTAAAGGGGGGGGCCTAAATCCTTAAAGGTACCTAAATTTTTGTCTAGAAAATTGGAAGGGCCTAATATGATAAGCCTGAAAAGGCCTTAAGGTTTGGGTTAAAAATTTTAGGATACCTAAGATTACCAGGACTGGTAATGCCTAAAAGGCCTTTATTTTTTCAGGCCTATATCTAGAGGGGCCTGAATTGAACCTGAATTTTTTTAGACATGCCTAAAGGTGCCTAGCCTGAGCTAGATCTCAAAATGGGGGCCTCAAGATCCAAATGTTTCCTTTCAGATCCACTCACACGCTCACCGAACTCCTCGATCGTCTCACCAACTCCTCCACCTACGACAAACGACTTCGACCCAAATACGGTTCGGCGCCGGTAGATGTTGGCATCACGATCCACGTGTCGTCGATTTCGGCAGTGTCGGAAGTCGACATGGATTTCACGTTGGATTTTTATTTGCGACAAACGTGGCAGGATCCAAGGCTCGCTTTTGATGGAGTGGATATTGGAAACGGGTCGATCAATTCGTTGACGGTGAGTTGGGGGAGCGGAAGGGAAGCGGAAGGGAAGCGGAAGGGGGCGGAAGGAGTAGGTTAGGTTAGGGTGAGCCTAAGGTTAGCCTGAGGTACGCGTAGGGTAAGCCTAAGGTAGACCTAAGGTAATCCTAATGTAAGCCTGAGGTAAGCCTAAGGTTAGCCTAAGGTAATCCTAATGTAAGCCTGAGGTAAGCCTAAGGTTAGCCTAAGCTAAGCCTAAGCTAAGCCTAAGCTAAGCCTAAGCTAAGCCTAAGCTAAGCCTAAGCTAAGCCTAAGCTAAGCCTAAGCTAAGCCTAAGCTAAGCCTAAGCTAAGCCTAAGCTAAGCCTAAGCTAAGCCTAAGCTAAGCCTAAGCTAAGCCTAAGCTAAGCCTAAGCTAAGCCTAAGCTAAGCCTAAGCTAAGCCTAAGCTAAGCCTAAGCTAAGCCTAAGCTAAGCCTAAGCTAAGCCTAAGCTAAGCCTAAGCTAAGCCTAAGCTAAGCCTAAGCTAAGCCTAAGCTAAGCCTAAGCTAAGCCTAAGCTAAGCCTAAGCTAAGCCTAAGCTAAGCCTAAGCTAAGCCTAAGCTAAGCCTAAGCTAAGCCTAAGCTAAGCCTAAGCTAAGCCTAAGCTAAGCCTAAGCTAAGCCTAAGCTAAGCCTAAGCTAAGCCTAAGCTAAGCCTAAGCTAAGCCTAAGCTAAGCCTAAGCTAAGCCTAAGCTAAGCCTAAGCTAAGCCTAAGCTAAGCCTAAGCTAAGCCTAAGCTAAGCCTAAGCTAAGCCTAAGCTAAGCCTAAGCTAAGCCTAAGCTAAGCCTAAGCTAAGCCTAAGCTAAGCCTAAGCTAAGCCTAAGCTAAGCCTAAGCTAAGCCTAAGCTAAGCCTAAGCTAAGCCTAAGCTAAGCCTAAGCTAAGCCTAAGCTAAGCCTAAGCTAAGCCTAAGCTAAGCCTAAGCTAAGCCTAAGCTAAGCCTAAGCTAAGCCTAAGCTAAGCCTAAGCTAAGCCTAAGCTAAGCCTAAGCTAAGCCTAAGCTAAGCCTAAGCTAAGCCTAAGCTAAGCCTAAGCTAAGCCTAAGCTAAGCCTAAGCTAAGCCTAAGCTAAGCCTAAGCTAAGCCTAAGGTAAACCTAGGACAAGCCTAAGCTAAGCCTAAGCTAAGCCTAAGGTAAACCTAGGACAAGCCTAGATAAGCCTGAAGTTAGCCTAAGATAAGCCTAAGCTAAGCCTATGATAAGCCTAAGCTAAGTCTAAGGTAAGCCTAAGCTAAGCCTGAGCTAAGCCTAAGCTAAGCCTAAGCTAAGCCTAAGCTAAGCCTAAGCTAAGCCTAAGCTAAGCCTAAGCTAAGCCTAAGCTAAGCCTAAGCTAAGCCTAAGCTAAGCCTAGAAGTTTAGGCTTACGAACCACTTTTTTTAGGCTTAGGCTTAAGGAAAACCGTAACCTTAAGGATTACCCTAAAGCTTCTGAGCCTTTTCCCAGGCTTAAATCTAGTCCCGTAACTACCTTAAGTACCCTAACCCCTAAAAATCCACGTCATAACTACGTTTTCCTATTTTGCAGGTCGGCGTTGATTATCTGGAAAAACTGTGGAAACCCGACACATTTTTCCCCAACGAGAAAAAATCCTATTTCCATTTGGCCACCACTCACAACTCATTTCTGCGAATCGAAAGCAACGGAACCGTCTTCACCAGTCAGAGGTTGGTTTTCAGCCGATTTTCAGCCGCATTTTCAGATTCAGCGTGAAATTTCAGCCCGGAAAAGTGCAAAAAAAAAAATTTTTCAAAAAAGTTCCCACCGGGCATCGATCCCTCGACCTTTTTCCTCGAAATTTTGTGCATTTCAAGCTCCGCCCCCACTTTTTGAAAAAAAGTAAAAATTTTACGAGCGCGCTGAGGATCAGTTGAGGATTATAATATGAGCAATAAATGTTTCATTTTTCGGAAAAATATAAAGGGACCTGCGGCAGGGTTTTGTGGGCGGAGCTTGGAATTTTTTTTTTTGCAATTTTGTGGCACAGATTTGTGGGCGGAGCAAAGTTATATTTGGCAGTGAGAAAAATTGCAAATTTTCAGCTACCGCAGGGTTTTGTGGGCGGAGCTTAGGCTTTGTCATTTTTGGTTTCGAAAAATTGCAAATTTTCAGCTGCCGCAGGGTTTTGTGGGCGGAGCTTAGGCTTAGTCATGTTTGGTATCAAAAAATTGCAAGTTTCAAGCTGCCGCAGGGTTTTGTGGGCGGAGCTTGGAATTTTTTTTTGCAATTTTGCCGCAGGGTTTTGTGGGCGGAGCCTACCTTAGTCATGTTTGGTATCGAAAAATTGCAAATTGTTTAGCTGCCGCAAGGTTTTGTGGGCGGAGCTTAGCCTAGTCATGTTTGGTATCAAAAAATAGCAAATTTTCAGCTGCCGCAGGGTTTTGTGGGCGGAGCTTAGCCTAGTCATGTTTGGTATCAAAAAATAGCAAATTTTCAGCTGCCGCAGGGTTTTGTGGGCGGAGCTTAGTAAGAAAAATTGCAAATTTTTAGCTGCCGCAGGGTTTTGTGGGCGGAGCTTGGAATTTTTTTTGCAATTTTGTGGCACAGATTTGTGGGCGGGGTTTAGCCTAGTCATGTTTGGTATCAAAAAATAGCAAATTTCCAGCTGCCGCAGGGTTTTGTGGGCGGAGCTTAGCCTAGTCATGTTTGGTATCAAAAAATTGCAAATTTCCAGCTGCCGCAGGGTTTTGTGGGCGGAGCCTACCTTTGTCATGTTTGGTATCAAAAAATTGCGAATTTTCAGCTGCCGCAGGGTTTTGTGGGCGGAGCTTAGTAAGAAAAATTGCAAATTTTCAGCTGCGGCAGGGTTTTGTGGGCGGAGCTTAGTAAGAAAAATTGCAAATTTTCAGCTGCCGCAGGGTTTTGTGGGCGGAGCTTAGTAAGAAAAATTGCAAATTTTCAGCTACCGCAGGGTTTTGTGGGCGGAGCCTACCTTAGTCATGTTTGGTATCAAAAAATTGCAAATTTTCAGCTGCGGCAGGGTTTTGTGGGCGGAGCCTACCTTAGTCATGTTTGGTATCAAAAAATTGGCAAATTTTCAGCTGCGGCAGGGTTTTGTGGGCGGAGCTTAGTAAGAAAAATTGCAAATTTTCAGCTACCGCAGGGTTTTGTGGGCGGAGCCTACCTTAGTCATGTTTGGTATCAAAAAATTGCAAATTTTCAGCTGCCGCAGGGTTTTGTGGGCGGAGCTTAGTAAGAAAAATTGCAAATTTTCAGCTGCGGCAGGGTTTTGTGGGCGGAGCTTAGTAAGAAAAATTGCAAATTTTCAGCTGCCGCAGGGTTTTGTGGGCGGAGCTTAGTAAGAAAAATTGCAAATTTTCAGCTACCGCAGGGTTTTGTGGGCGGAGCCTACCTTAGTCATGTTTGGTATCAAAAAATTGCAAATTTTCAGCTGCGGCAGGGTTTTGTGGGCGGAGCCTACCTTAGTCATGTTTGGTATCAAAAAATTGGCAAATTTTCAGCTGCGGCAGGGTTTTGTGGGCGGAGCTTAGTAAGAAAAATTGCAAATTTTCAGCTACCGCAGGGTTTTGTGGGCGGAGCCTACCTTAGTCATGTTTGGTATCAAAAAATTGCAAATTTTCTGCTGCGGCAGGGTTTTGTGGGCGGAGCTTAGTAAGAAAAATTGCAACTTTCAAGCTGCCGCAGGGTTTTGTGGGCGGAGCCTACCTTAGTCATGTTTGATATCAAAAAATTGCAAATTTTCTGCTGCGGCAGGGTTTTGTGGGCGGAGCTTAGTAAGAAAAATTGCAAATTTTCAGCTACCGCAGGGTTTTGTGGGCGGAGCCTACCTTAGTCATGTTTGGTATCAAAAAATTGCAAATTTTCTGCTGCGGCAGGGTTTTGTGGGCGGAGCTTAGTAAGAAAAATTGCAACTTTCAAGCTGCCGCAGGGTTTTGTGGGCGGAGCCTACCTTAGTCATGTTTGATATCAAAAAATTGCAAATTTCAGACTTACCGTAACTGCCACGTGTCCCATGGATCTGCAACTCTTCCCAATGGATTCTCAACACTGTAAACTCGAAATTGAAAGCTGTAAGTCACCTGAAAATTTCAGATTTTTTGTCTGAAAATCTGTGTGAAATTAGTCGTGGGGTAGGCGTGCCGTTTTATTGATTTTTCTTTGAAAAAACCACAAAAAAATGAGAATTAACATGAGCAATGTTGTTGGAAAAATGAGAAATATCGATTTTATTTTTTCGCCCCGCCCCTTTCTTTTTTTTCTTGTATTCAATTTTTTTGTACCATGTATACTGTATTTTTTTTTTTTTGAATTTTTTTATTTTGCCGCCAAAATTTTTTTTTTTTTTTTTTTGAAAAACGGTGAGTCGGGGATTTTTCGGTGTTGTGATTGGCGATTTTTGCATGATTCGATATTTTTTGTTACACGTCACACACACGGGGTACTGTAGATTTTGGCGCGCAAAAATTTGATCTACAAATTTCCCGGATTCTACAGTAGTCCCGGATACTGTAGCTTTGAAATCCACGTGGCACTTTTTTTATTTCAAAAATTGTTGATCTACTAAATTCTAGAATTCTACAGTAGTCATGGATACTGTATCCACGTGGCACTTTTTTTATTTCAAAAATTGTTGATCTACAAATTTGCTGGATTCTACAGTAATCCTGGATACTGTAGCTTTGAAATCCACGTGGCACTTTTTTCAACGCAAAAAATTGATCTACACAAAATTCCAGAGCGCTTCACTACAGTAACCTCAGAGGTACTGTAGATTTTAACTTTCGGAAAATAGGATTACTGTAGCTTTTGGCGCCACGTGGCACTACAGTAATCTATCCAAGAAGTTACAGAAAGTGTGATCTACTAACTTTTCCAATATTTGATCTACTACAGTACTTCTCTAACAATATACAGTAATTCAACTAACATTCTCTCTTGATCTACAAATTTTCTACAGTAACCCAAATCAAGTTTTTGATCTACCACTAAATGCGTGCGTGTGTGTGACGTGTCGCTTTGCGTGTTTTCAGACGGCTACAATATTCTCGACATTGTCTACGTGTCGCATCAAAAAGGCGACAAATTCGACTATCAAATCGAGTTGCCGCAATTTGTGCTCCAAAAAATGGATGTGATTAGTTATACGAAAAAGTTGAGCTCAGGTTTGTGCGGGGAGAAAATTTGCGATTTTTTGAGACCAAATATGAGGGGGTTGGCCTAGGAAATTGTGTTTTTGGATTTCTAGGCCATGTGGAATTTTCCTGGCCTAGAATTCCACCATTTTTTCTAGGCCATATGGCGAATTTGATGTCAAAATATCCCAAATTTCCTAGCTGGCCTAGAAATCCAAATCCAAATCCTAGGCCACCTCAATTTTCAAATTCAAATTTCAAAAATGGCCTAGAAATCCACCATTTTTCTAGGCCATATGGCAAATTTGATTTCAAAATATCCCAAATTTCCTAGCTGGCCTAGAAATCCAAATCCAAATCCTAGGCCACCTCAATTTTAGGGGTTCTAGGCCACCTGAAAGTGCATTAGGTAATTTAAATATTCAAATTTAGTTCTCGTGGCCTAGAAATCCAAATCCTAGGCCACCTCAATTTTCAAATCCAAATTTCAAAAATGGCCTAGAATTCCACCATTTTTTCTAGGCCATATGGCAAATTTGATTTCAAAATATCCCGAATTTCCTAGCTGGCCTAGAAAACCAAATCCAAATCCGAATCCTAGGCCACCTCAATTTTTTAATTCAAATATCCAAATTTCAAAAATGGCCTAGAAATCCACCATTTTTTCTAGGCCATATGGCAAATTTTGTTTCAAAATATCCCTAATTTCCCACTTTCCCATGGCCTAGAAATCCAAATCCTAGGCCACCTCAATTTTAGGGGTTCTAGGCCACCTGAAAGAGCATTAGGTAATTTAAATATTCAAATTTAGTTCTCGTGGCCTAGAATTCCACCATTTTTCTAGGCCATACGGCAAATTTGGTATCAAAATATCCCGAATTTCCCACTTTCCCATGGCCTAGAAATCCAAATCAAAATCCTAGGCCACCTCAATTTTAGGGGTTCTAGGCCACCTGAAAGAGCATTATGTAATCTATCCAAATTCAGTTCTCGTGGCCTAGAATTCCACCATTTTTTCTAGGCCATATTGCAAATTTGATTTCAAAATATCCCAAATTTCCCACTTTCCCATGGCCTAGAAATCCAAATCCAAAAATTCTTCCAGGCGAATACTCGCGTCTAATTTGGTATTTCCTTTTCCGCCGTAACATCGGCTTCTACATAATTCAAATTTATTTGCCCTCAATTCTGATTGTCGTCATTTCGTGGGTCTCGTTTTGGTTGAATCGCGAAGCAACGCCGGCGAGAGTGGCGCTGGGTGTGACTACGGTATTGACGATGACTACTTTGATGACCATGACTAATGTTAGTTTTTTTTGGGGGGCTTTGGGAACAGAGAGCTTCAGAAGGCTCCAGAAGGCTCCAGAGGGCTTCAGAAGGCTTCAGAAGGCTCTAGAAGGCTTCAGAAGGGTCCAGAAGGCTTCAGAGAGCTCCAGAGAGCTCCAGAGAGCTCCAGAAGGCTCCAAAAGGCTTTAGAGAGCTCCAGAAGACTCTAGACGGCTCCAGAGAGCTCCAAAAGGCTTCAGAGAGCTCTAGAAGGCTTTAGAGAGCTCCAGAGAGCTCCAGAAGGCTTTAGAAGGCTTCAGAGAGCTCTAGAAGGCTTCAGAGAGCTTCAGAAGGCTTTAGAGAGCTCCAGAAGGCTCCAGAAGGCTCAGAAGGCTTTAGGGAGCCTCAGAAGGCTCCACAGAGCTCCAGAAGGCTCCAGAAGGCTCCAGAAGGCTCCAGAGAGCTCCAGAAGGCTCTAGAAGGCTTCAGAGAGCTCCAGAAGACTTCAGAAGGCTCCAGAAGGCTTCAGAAGGCTTCAGAAGGCTCCAGAAGGCTTCAGAAGGCTTCAGAGAGCTCCAGAAGGCTCTAGAAGGCTCCAGAAGGCTCCGGAAGGCTTCAGAAGGCTTTAGAGAGCTCCAAAAGGCTCCAGAAGGCTTCTAAGGGTCCGCTAAAGGTCCTCAAATCTAATTTTTTTCCAGAGCTCCATGCCAAAAGTGTCGTATGTGAAAAGTATCGATATATTTTTGGGTGAGTCTGTTTTTTTTCTACAAAAAAAAATTTGCGTCAACCTAAATTTGATTGGCGCATTTTTTGTAGTTTTTTAGAAGCTACAGAAAATGTGCCAATAAAACATGAAATCTGTAGCCTACAAAATACGCGTCAGCATCGAGTGTATATATTTTTGCACCAAGATTGCGTCAATCTAGAATTTTCTTGACGCAAATTTTGTAGCTAACTTGAATTGAATTGTGTCAATCAAGATCAAGCTGACCTAAAAAAATTTTCCCTACAAAAAATGCGTCAGCACGATATTCCTTGACGCATTTTCTGTAGCTGTTTCCCACGCTTACACAATCTGCGTCAATCTAGAGTCCGCCTACAAAATTGGCGTCAGCACAATAATTTGCTGACGCATTTCCGGGATGATCTTTGATTTTCTGACACATTTGATTGCAACACTTTTCTCACATCCAACAATTCATCATTTATTTGTCGCCCTGGCAAATTGCCGTGTATCTTTTCTTCCAATTTTTTATCATCCCGCTCAACAACTCTTTTTTTTGTGTAATAAACATTATATAATACTAATTGGAGTGAGAGAAAAATGAGTGGGAGACGAAAAATTCGGGGATTTTTGGAGCAAAACTGGAAAATTTCGGGTCAAGGTGATCTAGATTGACGCATTTTCAAAAGCCTGCAAAATTTGCGTCAAGGAGATCTAGGTTGACACATGTTTTGTAGGCTGGGAAGTTTTGGGTCATGGAAATCTAGATTGACGCATATTTTGTAGGCTGAGAAGTTGACACAATTTTTGTGAGTTACAGAATCATTGCTCATATTAAATCTAAACATGAGCAATGCATTTATTTTTGAAAACTAAAAAAATGGGGGTTTTTCTAGGCGTCAAACAGAATTTTATAACATGAGCAATGCTCCTTCAGAAAAAGCGCTAGCAAAGTTATAGATTGACGCAATTTTTGTAAGGGTCAAATCATTGCTCATATTAGAAATTTGAAAATCTAAACATGAGCAATGAATTATTTTTCGAAAACAAAAAAAATAGGGATTTTTCTAGACGTCACTCATTGCTCATATCAGAATTTTATAACATGAGCAATGCTCCTTCAGAAAAAGCGCTAGCAAAATTATGGATTGACGCAATTTTTGTAAGCGTCAAATCATTGCTCATATTAGAAATTCAAAAATCCAAACATGAGCAATGCATTATTTTCGAAAATAAAAAAAAATGGGGGTTTTTAGGCGTCAAATCATTGCTCATGTTAGAATTGTATAACATGAGCAATGCTCCTTTAAAAAACTTTTCAGAAAGCAAAATTATAGATTGACGCAATTTTTGTGAGCAGCTACAGAATCATTGCTCATATTAAATCTAAACATGAGCAATGCATTTTTTTTTTCGAAAATATCAGAATTTTCTAACATGAGCAATGCTCCTTTCAAAAAAAATTTCAGAAAGCAAAATTATAGATTGACGCACAATTTTTGTAGACCAGAAATTTCTAACATGAGCAATGAAGATTTTCAATTTTCAGATAGAATTTCTGAGATTCTTAAAATTTATGTTTAACCTCATTTTGTGTAGAATTTCAGAAGCTTTCAGAAATTTCTAACATGAGCAATGCTCCTTTAAAAAATTATTTTTTAGGCTTCAGAAAAAGCGCTAACAAAATTATAAATTGACGCAATTTTTGTAGACCAGAAATTTCTAACATGAGCAATCCTTCAAAAATCCCAAATCTAATTTCTTCCAGGCGTCTGTTTCATGATGGTCTTCTGCTCGCTTCTCGAATACGCTGCAGTCGGCTACATTTCAAAACGTCTGAAATTGGTGCGAGCGCGACGCGAAGCCGACATGCGCACACCGTCGCCGCGACGCGACACGCTCGCGGCAGATTTGCCGCCGCCGCCAAAACGCGCCATTTCCGTGCCCGCCTATTTCAACAATCAAACGTATCGACCGTTTTATTCGTCGACAGACAGAACTAGCAATTTGTATATTCCGGAAGCGCAGAGGACCAGTATTTTTGTGGTGAGTACTATGGGGTACTGTAGATGTTTGCCACGTGGCAAGTAGAGTACTGTAATTTAGATTAGTCTTTTTGTTATGTAGAGATTTGGAAAAACAAATAATTTAGTTTAATTTTTGCCACGTGAGATTACTGTAGCTCGAAAAAATCCACAACATTTTCAAAACATTTTTTGTAGATCAAAATTCTTTCTAGGTTACTGTAGATTTTTGTAAGATTCCACGTGGCACTGTTTTTTTTTCCTTCCAAAAAAAAATTACAAGTTTCTGGAACCTGTATGTAGATCAAGAAAAAATTATTGCCACGTGGCATTTTTTTCCCCGAAAAGATTTTTGTAGATCAAAATTCTAGGTTACTGTAGAGTTTTGAGAATCCATGTGGCAAAACTACTGTAGGTCGATTTTTGCTACGTCAATTCACGTGGCCCCGTAAAATTTTTGTAGATCAAATTTTGTTGATTACACTTGGAACCTAAGATTACTGTAGGTAGATCAAAAAAAAATATGTTGCCACGTGGTATTTCAGAGTACTGTACCTTCCAGGAAGATCGCCCAATCACACCCAACGAGCTCACACCAATGCTCCACAATCGCTCCGCCTCTCAAAATTCAATTCTGATCTACACCGCCGCCGCTCCTCTACCGTACCTCCACGATGACGTCATCCTGGGACCACGTTGGCGATGGGCCCGACCATCGAATATCGACAAATACTCGAGGAGTATTTTTCCTACTGTAGGCCGGCCGCTTTTTTTTTGGCGCCAAAATGTACAGTAATCCTGTTTTTGTAGATCTTCATTCTGTTCAACTTGGGATATTGGATCTATTTTCTACAAGTTAGCCGAATTCAACAAGCCGAGAAGACAAAACATCCGATTTTATAATTTTTTTTTCATGTTTTTTGTGTTATTTTATTCTATTCTCACCACATTGCTCATGTTAGTTTTTGAATTTTTTTTTGCGCGCGCAAAAAAAAATTCAAAATTTGTAGATCAAATTTCGGCGCGCTACAGTAATCTGGGATTTCAAAATTTCTAGTCCCAGCTGAAAATTTAAAAAAATTACAGATTGTTCCTTTAAGCCTCCAAAAGTACAGTAACCTAGCCTCCAAAAATACAGTAACCTAGCCTCCAAAAATACAGTAACCTAGCCTCCAAAACTACAGTAACCTAGCCTCCAAAAATACAGTAACCTAGCCTCCTAAAATACAGTAACCTAGCCTCCAAAAATACAGTAACCTAGCCTCCAAAAATACAGTAACCTAGCCTCCAAAAATACAGTAACCTAGCCGAGAAAATTACAGTAACCTAGCCAAAAAAGATTTTTTGTAGATCATAATTTACAGTAACCTGGCCTTAGCTTAGGGTTTTCCTCACGGCATTTCAGAAGGTTTTTTCTCTGCGTCTCTCTCTCTCTCTCTCTCTCTCTCTCTCTCTCTCTCTCTCTCTCTCTCTCTCTCTCTCTCTCTCTCTCTCTCTCTCTCTCTCTGCGTCTCTCTCTCTCTCTCTCTCTCTCTCTCTCTCTCTCTCGATTCACCCTGTAAAATGCCGTGGCCTACAAGTTATCATTTTTAAATTTAAGCCCAGCCGAATTTTTGTGATCCAGGATTCTGAAAATCTTCTGAAAATCTAGTTTTTGAGAAAAAAGTTCTGAAAACCTGAAAATTAGACATTTGACATTCTGAAAAAGTCTGAATATTTTGGGATTTTGAAAATTAGGGTTTTCCGAGCGGTAGCGAGTGTAAACCGGAAGCTTCCGCGCAGCGGCACTGTCTTCCGCTTTAGCGGCCAGGTTCTGAATATTAGTTGGCCTGAGGAATTTATTAGAACTTAGCCTAACTTGACCGGACAGAATTCTGAAAATCTTTTGTGAATTCATATCAAATTTCAGAGAGTTAGCCTAACTTGAGTCAAAAATTTTTTTCCGAGCGGTAGCGAGTGTAAACCGGAAGCTTCCGCGCAGCGGCACTATCTTCCGCTTTAGCGGCCAGGTTCTGAATATTAGTTGGCCTGATTTTCTAGATTTAGGAGTTAGCCTAAAATTTTTGTGATCCAGGATTCTGAAACCCCTCTCATTTTCCAGACGGCTATCAAACAGCAGACATCGATTATTATTGGGGTAAGACGAAATTCGACGATCAGAACAAAGCGGTGGCATTCGACGCAATTCAACTTCCCCAATTCGCTCCCTCAATGTATCTAGTGAATGTGACAAATATTGCGACATCTTCTGGCAGATATGTTCGATTGGCTTTGCATGTGGTGCTCGTCAGGAATATGGGTTTTTATACGATGAATATTGTGATTCCGTCGATTTTGATTGTCACTATTTCATGGGTGAGTTTGGAATAAGGGTGGAAATGCGGTCAAAATGAGACCAAACACGGTGTAGATCAAATTTAGATGCCAAAATTTGATCTACACCATGTTTGGTGTCATTCTGACCCAAATCTCACGGCCAATCCCATTCCAGGTATCATTTTGGCTGAATCGCGAAGCCTCTCCAGCTCGTGTTGGTCTTGGTGTCACGACTGTGCTCACAATGACCACTCTTATCACCACCACAAATAATTCGATGCCGAAAGTGTCGTATGTGAAAGGATTGGATGTTTTTTTGAATTTTTGGTGAGTTGGGGTACTGTAGGTGTATTTTGGTTGGATTTTGTAGATCTACAGTAGTCCTAGATGTTTAGAAAAACCAAATCTATGTGAGATTACCGTAGATTCAGGTGGATTTTGTAGATCAAAATTTGGCACTTAACATCTACAGTAATCCTATTCAATCTAGGTGTCAAAAATTCCAAAATTTCCCCAAAACCAGGATGAGGATTACTGTAGATTTTAGTGCCAAATTTTCGGAATTTTGTAGATCATTTTTTTAAATATGAATTCTACAGTAATCCTAATCATATTTGATGTCTAGAAATTCCAAATTTAGAAGCTAAAATCATATATGATTACTGTAGATTCAGTTGGAATTTTTTTGGATTCTGTAGATCAAAATTTGCCACTTAACATCTACAGTAATCCTCAATCAATTAATTGTTCCTACAGTAATCCTAATCATATTTGATGTCTAGAAATTCCAAATTTAGAAGCTAAAATTATGTAGGATTACTGTAGATTCAGTTGGAATTTTTTGGATTTTGTAGATCACTTTTTTTAATAAGAAATCTACAGTATCCTAGTCATATTTGCTATCAAAAAACGTGAAATTTTAATCTCAAAATCATGTAGGATTACTGTAGATTCAGTTGGAATTTTTTTTTGGATTTTGTAGATCAATTAATTTTCTACAGTATCCTAATCATATTTGCTATCAAAAAACGTGGAATTTTTATCTCAAAATCATCTAGGATTACTGTAGATTCAGTTGGATTTTTTTTGGATTTTGTAGATCATTTTTTTAAATATGAATTCTACAGTATCCTATTCAATCTAGGTGTCAAAAATTCTAAATTCAAGCTTTAAAATCATTCAGGATTACTGTAGATTTTAGTGCCAAATTTTCGGAATTTTGTAGATCACGAGAAATCTACAGTAATCCTGATCATATTTGGTGTCAAAAAACGTGGAATTTTCTGTAGATCACCAATTTTTCCAGTTTCGTGATGGTTTTCGCGTCGCTCCTCGAATACGCCATCGTTTCCTACATGAATAAGCGACTGGTTTTGAGACGCGAGAAACGTCGCAAAGCCGCCGAACAACAACAACGCAACGAGGTTCCGATGTTCCACGCGAGTCCCAAATCGGGCGGCCCCAATAATAATGTGAGTCTCTTTGTTTTTTGGGTGACCATTGCTCATTTTAGTCCTACGAGATGACATTGATGTCACAAAATTCGACACCGGCTAAAACTTATGTGCAGGTAGATCACACAAAAAAAAATTTGAAAATGTTGTAATTGCGGTGCTTCGTAGTTTGTGTTATTTGATGAGTAGCTAGCAAAAAAAAAGCCACGTGGCAAAATGATAAAAAAATGATACTGTAGAAAGATTTTTGATCTACATCCACGTGGCACAAAGAAAACTGTAGATCAAAATTTTGAAAAAAATCCACATGGCAAAATTTACCTTTCAAAAAATCTAGAAACATCCTCGAGCTACAGTACTCCAGAAATCCACGTGTCAAAAAAAAAATTACTGTAGATCAAATGTTCCACGGAAAATGGCCAATATACTGTACTTTTGATCTACAGTACCCCAAATCCACGTGGCACAAAGAATACTGTAGATCAAAATCCACGTGCCAAAATTTATCTTTTTAAAAAATTGTGGATCAAAATTTATTTCAAAAAATTTGAGCTACAGTACTCCAGAAATTCCACGTGTCAAAAAGATTACGGTAGCTCAAATTTCCCACTGAAAATGGCCAATATACTGTACTTTTGATCTACAGTACCCCAAATCCACGTGGCACAAAAAATTACGGTAGCTCAAAATTTTGAAAAAAAAATCCACGTGGCAAAATTTATCTTTTTAAAAATTGTAGATCAAAACTTATTTTCAAAAAATCTGTACTACAGTACTCCAGAAATGCCACGTGGCACAAAAAAATTACGGTAGATCAAATTTTCCTTTGAAAATGACCAATATACTGTACTTTTGATCTACAGTACTACAAACCCACGTGGCACAAAAAATACTGTAGATCATAATTTTGAAAAAAAATTCCACGTGGCAAAATTTATCCTTTGAAAAATTGTAGATCAAAATTTATTTCAAAAAATTTGAACTACAGTACTCCAGAAATGCCACGTGTCAAGAAAATTACTGTCTACAGTATCCCCAAGAATATTCCACGTGGCACTAAAACCTCCCAGACTACTGTAGATCACAAATTCCAAAAAATGAAGATACTGTAGATCAAGTTCAGCTTCTCTTTTCTACAGTACCCATCTAAATTTTTCGCGCCCAAAAATCCAAAACTGTAGCAGAATTTCCTGAGTTGTTGTACTATTTTCAGTGTTTCGAACCAGCTTCCTCCTATTTTCAGCCCCAAAAATCCTCCAATTCATTCCAGGCTGATCTCTACTTTGCCGGCCACAATTCCTCCATGAATCCGCTGATGGAAATTCCCGAAAATTGCGATTGTCGCACAATTCCCATGATGCAACACCCGCGATTGGTGACAACTGACGGTGCAGGACACAACACACTGTGGCCTGCCCCGTTTGCCAAACCCAAAAAAGCCTCCAAAACGTGTTGTCAACGATGGACGCCGGCGAAAATCGACAAATTGAGCAGATATTGTTTTCCGTTGGCGTTTTCGGTTTTTAATAGTGCGTTCTGGGCGGGCAAATACAGTAACCTAGCCTCCAAAAAATACAGTAACCTGGCCTCCAAAAATACAGTAACCTATGGATCAATTCATCTGAAGAAAAAATGAATTTCGCGACATTTTTTGTCGCGAAATTGCAATTCGTGAAACGACACGAAATAGACACAAAAATAAAGGAGAAATATTGAAGGGACACGTAATCCCTGCGAGACCCAACACACGAAAAAAGAATTTCCTCTTTTATTTCAATAATTTCGTGTCGTTTCGCGAATTGCAATTTCGCGACAAAAAATGTCGCGAAATTCATTTTTTCTTCAGATGAATTGATCCACTAGCCTCCAAAAATACAGTAAGCTAGCCTTCAAAAATACAGTAACCTAGCCAAAAAAGATTTTTTGTAGATCATAATTTACAGAGTAACCTGGCCTTAGCTTTGGGTTTTCCTCACGGCATTTCAGAAATTTTTTTCTCTGCGTCTCTCTCTCTCTCTCTCTCTCTCTCTCTCTCTCTCTCTCTCTCTCTCTTTTGTGATCCAGGATTCTGCAAAATCTTCTGAAAATCTAGAAAAAAGTTCTGAAAACCTGAAAATTGGACATTTGAGATTCTGAAAAAGTCTGAATATTTTGGGATTTTGAAAATTAGGGTTTTCCGAGCGGTAGCGAGTGTAAACCGCAAGCTTCCGCGCAGCGGCACTGTCTTCCGCTTCAGCGGCCAGGTTCTGAATATTAGTTGGCCCTGATTTTCTAGATTTAGGAATTTATTAGAAATTAGCCTAAAATTTTTGTGATACAGGATTCTGAAAATCTTCTGAAAATCTAGTTTTTCAGAGATCTTCCGGCCAGGTTCTGCCAACTTCCTAAATATTAGTTGACCTAATTTTCTAGATTTAGGAATTTATTAGAACTTAGCCTAACTTGACCGAACAGAATTCTGAAAATCTTTTGTGAATTCAGATCAAATTTCAGAGAGTTAGCCTAACTTGAGGTCAAGTTTCGAGCGGTAGCGAGTGTAAACCGGAAGCTTCCGCGCAGCGGCACTATCTTCCGCTTTAGCGGCCACGCCTTCACCTGGGCATGATTTTGAGCCTAAAATTTCATCTCATTCTGATTTCCAGCGGTCCAGCTTCCGAGTAACTCGGAAGCTGGAGCGGAAGCTGGAACCTCTAACTTCCCAGAATCTAGAAGTTAGCCTAACTTCAACCTATTATTTTTTTTCTTGCAGTTGTATATTGGATCTCGATGAAATACCTCAGTCTTCACGCGGCCGATGATCTCGACAATCGTGAACGTTGGCAAATCATCCAAAAATAATTAATTAATTAATTTTTTGTGCACCACAATTTTCGCTCCCCCTCCCTCACAAATCTTTCACTTTCCTCCTTTCCTTTCCTTTCCTAAACTACACTATAGTTTCTTCTGTCCAAAAATCAATCGATAATTTCTCATTTTTCCGTCCAGCACGCCTCGAAACTTTTTTCCAGAGACACCCGATTTCAGCTAACTCTTTTTTGGCATGGTGTGCAGTGTGTGATATATCACTTCTTCTTCTTCTTCTTCATTTTTTGCATGTGTACATATTTTTTTTTGGAGCTACAGTACTCCTGGAGTACTGTAGCTGATCTAGGAACTTTTTTGTCACTGTCATGGGTATTTTTTTAAAATGTATTTTTTTTTGTTTTTTTTTGCAGAAAAAATTCAAATCATGAAATTGTTTTGAAAATTATCGATTTTTTCAAGCTAGGAGGGTTTTTGGAGAATGCTACAGTAATCTTAGGGCTGAAAACCCTACAGTAATCCTGGTAGATCAGGGATTACTGTAGAGCACATTTGATTTTTGTAGATCAGCAAAAAAACCTATAGTAATCCTGGTAGATCAGGGATTACTGTAGGTCAATTTTCCCGCCGAAATTTCACATTTTTGAGGAAAAATTCTACAGTAACCCTGGTGGATTACTGTAGGTTAACTATCAGAAAAAACATCTACAGTAACCGAGATGAGATTTGGATTTCTGTAGATCACATTTTCGGCCCGAAAACCAATTTGATCTACAGTAACCGCTGAATTACTGTAGGTCAATTTTCACGCTTTTGAAGAAAAATTCTACAGTAACCCTGGTGGATTACTGTAGATCAATTTCCAGAACAAATTTCTGTAGATCACATTTTTGGCCCCGGAAACCAATTTGATCTACAGTAACCTCTCTCAAATTACTGTAGATCAATTTTTGGCGCCAAAAAGTCCTCCAAATACCCTCCAAAATTTGAGGTCAAATATTTTTTTTATATTTTTTTTGTATTTTTTATGTACCGATTTTTTTATTGCTCACCCCAAAAAAAAAAAAAAAAAAAAAAAAAAAAAAAAAAAAAAAAATTCAGATGGTCACTCGATGAACGACGTGGAATACAATTGGTGCGGCCTATCGCGGCGGCCGAATTGCACAGATTCGGTCCGGGCCGATTCGGTCGAGTTGGCCAGCTACAAGTTTGTCGAGATTTGTAAGAGGCGCACGGTGGCCGTGACGTCATCAGGTGAGTTTTGGGCTTAGAATGTTCCTTAGGCTTAGGATGTTCCTTAGGCTTAGGATGTTTCTTAAGCTTAGGATGTTCCTTAGGCTTAGGATGTTCCTTAGGCTTAGGATGTTTCTTAAGCTTAGGATGTTCCTTAGGCTTAGGATGTTCCTTAGGCTTAGGATGTTCCCTTTAGGCTTAGGCTTAGGCTAATGTTTCAGGTTAGGCTTAGAATGTTCCTTAGGCTTGGGGTGTTTCTTAGGCTTAGGATGTTCCTTAGGCTTAGGATGTTCCTTAGGCTTAGGATGTTTCTTAGGCTTAGATTGTTCCTTAGGCTTAGAATGTTCCTTAGGCTTGGGGTGTTTCTTAGGCTTAGGATGTTCCTTAGGCTTAGGATGTTCTTTAGGCTTAGGAAGTTCCTTAGGCTTAGCATGTTCCTTAGGCTTAGGATGTTCCTTAGGCTTAGGATGTTCCTTAGGCTTAGGATGTTCCTTAGGCTTAGGATGTTCCTTAGGCTTAGAATGTTCCTTAGGCTTATGATGTTTCTTAGGCTTAGGATGTTCCTTAGGCTTAGGATGTTCCTTAGGCTTAGAATGTTCCTTAGGCTTAGGATGTTCCTTAGGCTTAGGATGTTCCTTAGGCTTAGGATGTTCCTTAGGCTTAGGATGTTCCTTGGGCTTAGAATGTTCCTTAGGCTTAGGCTTAAGCTAGGCTTTAGGCTTAGGCTTAAGCTAGAACCCTAAGCCTGAATCCAAAGCCTAACTCATCTGAAGCCCCCTATAATTCCACGTGGCAAATCCAAACAATTTTTTTCAGGCTCATATTCGAGATTGGCTGTGATTTTTGTACTGGATCGACAATGCGGCTTCTATTTTCTGCAAATTTTCTTCCCGGCTAGTTTGGTCGTGGTTTTGTCGTGGGTGAGTGAGCTCAAGCGGAGCAGGGATAAGCTGCTCAAACTTCCCCACAATTTCCAGATCTCATTCTGGATCTCCCGCGACTCTGCGCCCTCTCGAACGCTCATCGGAACAATGACAATCCTCACCGAAACCCATCTAATGACCGGCACAAATCGTCGTCTTCCCCCAGTTGGTTATGTCAAAGCCGTCGATATTTTTCTAGGATTCTGCTATCTTTCAGTGGTTTTGGCTCTGATTGAATATGCGTGTGTTGCATATTCGAAGAAGAAAAATGAGGATCGAAGGAGGAAGGAGAAGAAGACGGAGCACAAGCCAGCTCCACCTACACCTGATATTCTGCACGATGTGAGATTGGCTGAATGTACGTGTAATGCGGCGCCAACTTCGATTATTGCAGTGATCAAGCAGCCGAATTCGTTTTGTGTTAGACATAGTCATGTGGATATTTTTAGTCGGATTATGTTTCCGGTTGTGGTGAGTGCTTATCAAAAAAAAAAAAAAAATTTTAAATTGGTGTGTGCAAACACTACGACGCACTATTGCGTACATGAAGCTTCGTGGGTGGTCTATCGCTTGAGCAGCCAAGTTACCCTAACTGTGTAGACCGCAAGCTTCCGCGTCAGCGGCCACGTCATAGCAATCCGCGTGGCCGCTGACGCGGAAGCTTGCGGTCTACACTCGCTCCGCTCGAATCCATTTTTCATTTTATTTTCAAAAAAATATATATAAATTGGTGTGTGCAAACACTACGACGCACCTTTGCGTACACAATAGCTTCGTGGGTGGTCTTGGTCAACCAGAATAGCTGTCTATCGCTTGAGCAGCCAAGTTACCCTAACTAGGAGTCGAGCGAAGCGAGTGTAGACCGCAAGCTTCCGCGTCAGCGGCCACGCGGATTGCTATGACGTGGCCGCTGACGCGGAAGCTTGCGGTCTACACTCGCTCCTCTCGAATCCATTTCTCATTTTCCAGTTCACCCTATTCAACATAATTTATTGGACAACTTTGCTTTACCAAGCCCGTCGTCTACCGTATATCAGTGAACACGAAGAAATTCGATGCTGAATTTTCCAAAAACCCTGAAATCCTTGCTCAACTCCCTGATTTATCTACCTGTTTAATTTTATTTAATTTTTGAAAATAAATGTTTTTTCATTTAAAAAAAATAATTATGGAAGAGAAAACCAAAGCGGGTTTCTAGGCCAATACAAAAAATTAATCTCAATTTTCCAAAACATGTGGTGGTGCAATAGTTCCTTTGGGCTCCCATTCAAGATTTTGAACATTTTCAGAATTCGGAAAGAGACTGCAGTTGACGAAAATATTAAAGCAGAAGCAGAGAAGAGCAAGAAGGAAAAGCTGAAATTTTCTAGATCAAATTTTGTGATTTGGAACTAGGAACTCACCAAAACCTTCATTTTCAGCCAGGAAAAAATTTCAGACTGAAAATATTTGAGGAAGAAACAGTTGTTGAAAGGTCATATGACTCTGCAAAAATTTGTGTAAAATTTTTTTTTGGAAAGCGAAAAGAAAATTAAAAACGTGACCCAATTTTTTTTGCGCTGACGTGTTCCAAATTCAAATTCAATCTTCCCCCAAATCTCTCCGGTATTTTCTAATTCTTAAAATAGTAATAACTTGTATTCCAATAATTTTTAATATTATTTCTGGAATTCTCATATTTTCATTTATTTATATCGATGCACATGTTATGATTGGACTAATATTCAGTTGGATTTTCAAAAATCAGTTCTGAAATTTTCAGATAGAAAATTTGATCTTGATTTCTTGACATAATAAAGGGTTTTTGTAGAGTTTGTTTTGCATTGCAGTTTGGAAAAACAAAACTTTTATTGAGTTTTCAAAATTTGAAAATTAACATTCATCTGAATCATCTAAATTTCACGACATCAGAAAATTGTTTTTCGCATATTTGAGCTTTAGTGTTCACAGGTTCAAAATAATAGAATTTAAAAAATTAGTTTTGAAGATTATTACTATTTTATTGAATGAACACAGACAAGATGTAAAAATCAAGATGTCGAATTAGTCAAATTATCTCTTTGTTACAAAAAATTAGAACAATTATTTTTTATTCAATTAAAAATATAAAAACGTGATCCAATTTTTTTGTTGTGACGTGTTCCAAATTCCATTTCAGTCTTCCCCCAAATCTCTTCGGTATTTTCCAATAAATTCGATAATGAAAGTGAGAAACAGTTTTTTGCTTAAAATAGCAATAACTTGTATTCCAATCATTTGTAATATTATTTCTGGAATTCTCATATTTTCATTCATTATTATCGATGCACAAAATAATATTGATGAAAATGTTATGAGAACATTAGTGAATAAGAGTCTAACTGCCGAAGAAAAACTCAATAAATCGATTAGGACAATGCAATATGGAAAGAATTTACGCAACCATGTTGCAGAAATAAAGTTCAGCAGATTCGCGGATAGTTGTTTGAGTTATAATATGGTGTCTTCTCATGAGGTAACAATTTGAGTTTTTGTATTTGTAAAACTAGATTGATAAAAATTTGAAACATGTAATTCCAGTTTGCATTGACGTGTCCTCCAAAGAAAAAACAATTTTGTGAGTGGTTGGTGGAAAATCAAAAACAATGTTTTGTAATTGCAAACGAAGAGGAAACCAAAACAGTTTGTGAGGATATTGAAGCAATTTATCCTATTATCATAGCTCAAGTAGCATTCATAAAGGCTGAATGTGATTCTATTGAAGCTTTTTGGAAATCTACTATCAACAAAAAAATGGAAAGCGAAATGATTTCGTACGAAAAAACTCAAGCGTATCATGATAGTTTATTGGTAAGAACATCAATCATAATGATGTAGGTTCATGTTTCAGATGTTTAATGAAAAAATAATAATTCCAATGAGAAACACGTTGGCACAAATACCCACAACACTTCAAAACAACCACATTCAAACAGTAAACACAATTGATTCATGGAGATTATCGATTAGTGTAAATTATGGAATCATTATCACAATTTCGATTATCTTCAGTGTTTCTGAAATTTGCTATTTGTTGTTTGTTTTGAAAAAGAAGAAATGACGCACACTCGTTGCTTTTTATGAATTTGATAACATTAGCAATTATATGTGATTTGATAATGTTTGTTATTCTTGTTGTCTTTGGGATCGTGCACGCTTTAGGAATTTATCCCAGCTGTGACTCAATATCTATGCCAAATTTGCCGGATTTCATTTTCAAACAAATTGAAGGAACAAGTTTTAAGTTAGTAAGCTTATTTCGAACAAAAGTGTATATTTAGAATTTTCCAAAAACAGGAACAAGTTTTTTTAGTGTTGAAAATCACATGTTTTTCCTATCCACTTTTTACAGAGTCCATCTCGCACAATGTTCTTCTTCCAAGACATTTTACGATTCATATCAAGTGTTCCTAAATTCCACGGAAATGCTTGATGGGTATGAGATGTACAAAAAAGAAGTTGAAACATACATTAAAAGTGTTATCAAATTGAGTCCACACATTAATTGGGAAATAAAAAATAACAGGACGAAAAGTTTCAGAAAAGTTATTGGAAGATTACTGGAAAGTCCACGGTATAAATGTATGCCACAAGTGAATCCAGATTTTTATTCCTTTATCGTGGACCTTGATACACATTTGGGAACAAATCTTGACTCCAATGATTTGAAACTTCTGGAGAAAAGAATTGTAGAACTCGCAATAAGTTATATTAGGAACATTATTATCAACATGCAAGTAAACTTCGACCGGATAAATGAAAGGCTAACAGATTCCGATTTCGACTGCGAATATTTGCAAATATCCGAATACCAAAATCTCAATTCTCAAATTTGTGATCGTTTTTCGAATTACAAATCATTCATTAGTCCATTTGCATATTGTCTTATGATTATTTGCTGTGTTTCAATTTTTGCGGCTCATTTTGCTAATTCAAAAATCTTGGAAAAAGAGGAGAAACATCGACAAATTGAGATTGCGGAGAAGAAAAAGGTGAGTCCGAGAGAAATACACGAAAATGCAACGGCATTGCGGAGTATCGTTGTTTTACTTTTATTCTTATAGCTAGAGCAAGGGAAGAAAGGCGGCGAGGAAGATAAGTGAAGATTGGCAGTGGAGCGTAATTGTATTTTTTACTTGGAATGATTTGAATAAAGCTTTGAAGAATCATATGGGTGTTACTCATTACAGAAATTAAGGTTTTTAATATAATTATTCGTCTTCTTCTTCTTCCTCTTCAGCTTCATTCACAGTACCATCTACATAATATTCGTCCTCAACATAAACAGCTCTCAACTTTTGCTCTCCCTCATCATCAAAATCAAAAATCATTTTAACATTTTTCACAACAATCTCCACATCTGTCGCACCATTCGGGCTAGCAAACACCAATTTGAATCGTTTTGTGTTTTCCATGAGAAAATCGATAGCTTCTTCATCTTTGAGTTCGCTACCACCCTTGTGAACTATGAAAAATGGATCGAGAAGTGATTTCATCTCATCGCGAAGTCCAAGTTTGGCAGCGTGTCGGAAAGCAAATAATCTTTCTCTTCCTATTTTTCGGTCTTTTGGGTCCATTGTTCTGGTTTCAGAACCTTGAGATCCAAAGACTGTGAAGATTGTGAGGAAAATTAGAAAGATTGAAAATTTCGAAAACATTTTTTGTTTGATTTTGAGAATATTGATGTTCATCGGGTCTTTTTAAAGAAAATTTTCCGGCGTGGGAAGTAATGAAGTCTGGGAATCAGACATGATTTTCTGAACAGAAACATTGGAAGGAATGAATTTTCTGACGTGACAAAAAATTGTGAAAATTGTTTATTTATCCCAATATCAAAAAATCAAAAATTATGTGCACAAGCTGCAAGTTTTAGCGCAAAATTGTTTTCGTTGAGTATCAGTATAAAATGAATTAGTACAATAACCTCTTGCTGCCCAAGATGAACAATATTTAATATTATCAACACATGCTGTTGTTGTAGTTGAATCAGTTGTTGAATCTGTTGTTGGACATAAATTACAAGTATTTGCACAATATTGAGTTTTCAATGCTTTCGAATAAAATGGATTTGTACAAAAACCATTTGATGCCCAATATCCACATGTTGCTTGATTATCTTGACAATCTGTTGTTGCTGAACCAGATGCTGTTGATGTTGTACCACAATAACCACAACTTTGCGCACAATTTGCCTTTTTTTGAGAATATGAATAGTTTGGAGATTTACAAAAACCATTTGCTACCCAATTTGCACAACTGAACATTTATTTGTATTTATTATTCTAATTAGTTAGAGGAACTTACTTGGAAGATGCATCACTACAAGATTCAGAAAGAACAATTAGAGATGAGATGATTGCTAGACTTCTGAACATTTTCAAATATGTTGTAACTATCTCTAAAAACGTGTTCATTTTTATACCAATTTCAGGAAGTTTACTCAGCTTTCATGTCAACTTCGAAACAAAGAAAAATTCAATCATTGCTCTCAAACTTGAAAATTCATATCATAAAGTTTCAACATGCGCAAACAAGTTCACAGCTGTGTAAACTTCCTGAAATTGGTATAAAAATGAACACGTTTCTAGATAGTTATAACAAATTTGAAAATGTTCAGAAGTCTAGCAATCATCTCTTCTCTTATTGTTCTTTCTGAATCTTGTAGTGATGCATCTTCCAAGTAAGTTCCTCTAACTAATTAGAATAATAAATACAAATAAATGTTCAGTTGTGCAAATTGGGTAGCAAATGGTTTTTGTAAATCTCCAAACTATTCATATTCTCAAAAAAAGGCAAATTGTGCGCAAAGTTGTGGTTATTGTGGTACAACATCAACAGCATCTGGTTCAGCAACAACAGATTGTCAAGATAATCAAGCAACATGTGGATATTGGGCATCAAATGGTTTTTGTACAAATCCATTTTATTCGAAAGCATTGAAAACTCAATATTGTGCAAATACTTGTAATTTATGTCCAACAACAGATTCAACAACTGATTCAACTACAACAACAGCATGTGTTGATAATATTAAATATTGTTCATCTTGGGCAGCAAGAGGTTATTGTACTAATTCATTTTATACTGATACTCAACGAAAACAATTTTGCGCTAAAACTTGCAGCTTGTGCACATAATTATTGATTATTTTGGGATTAATAAACAATTTTCACGAATTAAAATCCCCACTATTCGTCACGTCATAGTAATCAGCTAGCGCCGCCGCTCTAGGAACTCACCAAAATCTTCATTTTCAGCCAAGAAAAAATAAAAAAGGAAAATCACACACGTTTGAAAAAAAAGAAAGTTGTGCAATTTTCATAACGCAGCCGACAAAAACGGTGCAACGTCTAGCAGTTTAATTACACCCAATTCATCAAAAACAAAAAACATAGCGAAAATTAGCGTATCGAGATCTGTGCGAATGACTTTATTTGGAATTTTTAGGGGTCCTGGGAAGAAAGTTAGCCTCCGCTGCGAGACCAATTCAAATTAAAAACACACGCGCCTTTGAAACCGTACCTCTTTTTTTCACAAGAAAAAAATAAAGAGTGTGGCAAACGAAGAGAGTGCGAGAGATGTGTGAGAACAAAATGTGTGCAAACACCTGTCCGCAAACACCGTTGTCGCCGCTTATCATGACTTCATTGCATGGGAAAAACGTGTGTGAAAACACAGTGAAAAATATTTAAAATCTGTCGGTGGTCGAAAATGAGAGGGGGACTAAGTTTACAATCCAGTCCCCGTATTTTCGCATCCTAGTCCTTCGTAGATCTGCTTCTGAAACTCGCGCGAGCGATCGCTGAGCATTTTCGTGACTGTTGAAGGTCAAAACTAAAAACCTCTATGTTTCCGAAAATCCATTTTTCTCCCATGTCTTTTGAACTTATATGACCTATTGAGATTTGTTTGAATTAATTATTTTATAAATCGAATAAATTCATAGAAAACGTGACCCTTCTCAGAAAAATGCATCCGGATTATTTAAAATTTTCGAAAATAGATGCATTATTATTCAAAATTCATGATGAAATATGTCATCCTTATCACATTATTTTTACCAACGTGTTTTTCATATGTTAAAACTTGTGTAAGATGCGTAAACAATGAAGTCGCAAGAGGTTTTCCACCATGTCAGGCTGATACGTATTTGTCTGAATGTAGAACAACCGAAATTTGTTGTAGTAAGTTATTGTAAATAGGATGAGATAGGAATTTAAATTTGTAAAAAGTATGACTGAATAGTTTTTTTTTATTTGAAATTTTTTTCGGCTTTTAATTTTTGTTAATTACTATTTATTCTTATTCAAACTTAATTATTTTTCAGACGTTGATGAAGTAGAATGTTTCGAGGGACACAAAGCTGTTCCCAAATATGGTAAATGTAGAAGTGATCGAATTGCAACTAAAATGTTATTCCATAATCAAGAAGTTTGTTGTTGTGAGTTATTTAATTAGGAAAACGTTGTTACCTTCTTTTTTTAAATAAAACTTCAGCTCCATCTGGTGCAAAATGTTTTGGAGGATCAATAGATGCGACTATACCACCATGCAAGTCTGATCAGTATTTACGTCGAATTGAAATAAAAAACATATTTTTATCGGACAAATTGTCACTTTGTTGTCGTAAGTAGATATTTGGGGGTTTAAAAGCAAGGAATACTTTGAATTGCAGCGGTTCCTAAACCGAATTGTCCTGGAAATGTTCGTCCGACTAAACAACCATGTAAAGCAAATCAATATTTGAAACAATTTGGAGATCAAGATGATGATATATTTTGCTGTTGTAAGTTTTTTGAATTTCAGCGATTTTTAATGATCTTAAAATATTTCAGCGCTTGATGCTGTTCAAAAATGCCCGGATGGAAGTATTCCGCATTCACCGTGTAGAGGAAACGATTACGAACATATTGTAGATGGTCACAAATTTTGTTGTGGTCAGTTTTATTTTTCAAACTAAAATTCAATCTCAAATTTCTACTTACAGAGCTTTCTGGTTTCAAATGTCCGCTCAACGATATTCCAACAAATGCACCGTGTTCAACTGAACAATTTCTTTTCAAATTTGAACAGGGACCAGAATTTTGTTGTGGTAAGTATTATTAAAAAATTGGCGAATTTGAATCAGACCAGGAACATGTCCGAATCAAAAACTGCCTGAATACCTATACACTTTGTTTCATTTCAGATGATGCAAAATGTTTGAATGAAAAACATCCAACAGATCTTCCATGTGATGCGAATCAATATGAAAAAGAGTTTAGTGCTTCCCGAAAAGTTTGTTGTGAACTTGAAGAATTGAAATGTGTAGATGGAGAAAAACCAGAAAAGCAGCCATGTGCACCGGAAAGATATTTGACTAATTTAGGAGTTGCGGAAAATGAACAAGTTTGTTGCAGTAAGTCCATCTATTTTTGCCTCAAAATATTGATTTTCATAATTTCATTATGGCCTAGCAAACCAACAAATTTCTCTTGGTTTTCTCTTCCATCTGCATAAAATATTTCCTTACAGAACTTGATGGACTGAAATGTGTTGCTGGAGAATCGCCAACAAATGAGCCGTGTAATACTGATCAATATAGAACTCTTTTGGGACATGAACATCTTTGTTGTCGTAAGTTAAGATCAACCAATTAGCTGTCTAGAACTCGTTTATTTTCAGCTATGAATGATTTGAAATGTTTGGATGGAGAGATACCACAAAAACAACCATGCACTTCTGAAACATATTTGACTAATTTAGGAGCAACTGATAATGAAGATATTTGTTGTAGTAAGTTCTTTTCCAATTCCTTTTTGAAAATCTTGATAATATTTAGAACTTGATGGATTAAAATGTGTTGCTGAAGATGTTCCAACAAATGAGCCATGCAAAGATGAACAATATAAAGATCATTTGGGATTTGCTGATGTTTGTTGTGATTTTAATCAACTCAAATGTGTTAATGATAAAGTACCAACAAGAAAACCATGTGAAGATAATCAATATGTTAGAAAATTCGGGGAAAATAATGAATTCTGTTGTGGTGAGTCTAGAAGTTAGGGGTTTTTGAAAAAAAAAAACAATAATTACAGGCACGGAAAACATGAAATGCCCAGATGGAAAAGAACTTCGAACAAAACCCAAGAATAATGAAGAAATCGGAATGGAATTGATCAATGGACAAATGGTTTATTGTGGTTGGTTTGAGATGGTCGAGAAAATGTCGGGAACTCGGCCAAACGCGCTCTAATGTTTTGAAAATTGACCGAATTCTCGACATTTCTCGGCCATATATGTTTTGTCTAGTTTTTCAATTGTAAATATAATTTCAGATGCATATTTCGAATGTCCAAATGGAATTCAATCATTTCCCGATCCTCAAACTTTCTCAAATTGTGGACAAAATGATAGTAATATCAAACTTCGTCTAAATTTTGATGAATTATTCAAAAGTGCCTATTTGTGTTGTGGTAAGAGATTGAAAATGAATTCAAATTTTAAAAAAAATATTCATTTTGCAGAGGACGTGAAAAGTTGTCAAATCACACAATCTTCTTATAAATTTGTGACAAATGAAGCAAATGAATATGGATTGACAAAATCGCTTTTGGCAAATCAGGAACTTTCTGGATATATTCATCAATTTATCAAAAATGATGGAAAACAGCAATTTCTTTGTCGTAAGCTCTCTTCTCTTCTTGAAAAATCTCCCGAAACCCGTTATTTTCAGCAATTCCAATCGGAAATATTTGGCTGGAAATCTTCAAACCTGCTGAAAATCAACAAATCCCCAAAGAATATTTGCCAGTCGATTTTATTGATATGAATCAGGAGAAAAGTTTGAGACCGTGTCAGAAAAATGTTGATTGTAAAGGTCCGAATCAATTTTGTGGGGATTATACGAGTTTTGCGGAAGAAGATGGGGCAATTTTGAAATTTTGCTATCAAAGTGAGTTAGGTTTTGAATTTCAAGGGGAAAATTTATTGTGGAGTAGTTTTTGAGCCACTTTTTGTTAAAAAACTGCTAGAAAAATTCATTTCTCATGAAAAAATCTAATTTTTTCCAGATCCACAAATGCCTGACACAAATACCTTGAAATCATTCCAAATAGCTGTTGATTCACAAGATTCTGGTCTAAAATTATGTGATTCAAATTCGGATTGTTTAAAAAATGATAGAATTTGTTGGAAAACTGATGAAAAATGGAATGGAAAAAGTGGAATTTGTATTGAAAGAAAACCAATCGCATTTATTTATTCAAGAATTTTTGAAGAAAATTCAAATTTTCAAAATCATTTTTATTTTGCGGTTGAATTGGAAAATGGGTGGAAAAATCGAGATTTATTGAAGAAATGTGTGAAAAATGAGGAATGTGATATTGAAAATGGACAATTTTGTGATAATATTATTGGAGTAAATGGAGAAAAAGATTTGGAGAATAAATATTGTTTTAAAGGTGAGATCTCATCCCTTTTTAAATAAAAAATCTAGAATTTTTTAGCTCTCAAATCACCTTCACCTCTTATAAAACCAACAATAATTCCCACAATTTCTGGACTTGTTTTATGTCAAAATTGTCAATTACCATCATTTTGTCATCAACAAAAAGACATGAAATATCTCGATGAAAAATCAATTGAAATATCGGGAATTTGTTGGAATAGTCAAAATTGTGCTGATCAACAAACTGCATTATTTTTGGAACCAAAATGTCAAAATAATGAAGATTGTCGGAAACAACAAACTGATTCGAATTGTCAAAATGGACATTGTTGTCCAGAAGGTATGAGGATTTTTTTGGGAGATTTGGGGATAAATTTGGGGCTGGACAAGCTTGGAACGCTTAAAATTCTGAAATTTAGATCCCTGACAAGGGAACCTTTTTTACTCAACACTTCAAATCATGATGAAATTTTGTCCATGGACAGCTTTTGGGGTCATAAGAACACCTTAAAAATTTTAGTCTCCCAATGGACCTCTGAACCAAGTTCTGGGCTCTCAAAAGTTCAAAAAAGGCCTAAAAATGATCATTAAAGTCATCATAGCTCCATTTCAAATTTTTTTTTTGGGAGAAATGAAGTTTCAGATATTGATCAGCATAGTCGATTACCTAAAAGTACATCAATAAAAAACTTTATTTCGAAAAATTTTGAAGTTTTTTATTTTTGGGCTGAAAATTCATGAAAATTCATATGTGCCCCTGCTCATTCTTTTTTTCAAAATCAGAAATTTTTCTGAAAATTCGATTTTATTATGCTTTTTGGGTAAATCGACCACGCTGATCATCATCTGCTACTCAGTTTTTTATAAAATTGATCGAGAATTGAGTTATGACGTGTTTTATGAGCCAATTTTGGCAATTTTCGAACTTTTGAGAGCCCAGAACTTGGTTCATAGGTCCATTGGGAGACTAAAATTTTTAGGGTGTTCTTATGACCCCAAAAGCTGTCTATGGACAAAATTTCATCAAGGTTTGAAGTGTTGAGTAAAAAAGGTTTCCTTGTGAGGGACCTAAAATTCAATTTCAGCCCCTATCATCCTGAATTTCCCTAATTTTCAGCCAAAATCTCATCAGATGGAACATTTTCCCAACCCAAACATCATTATATCACTCAAAGATCGTGCAATTCAACATACAATTTCCAAATCAATTTTCCGAATAGTTTTTGCGACCCAAAATCTCAAAAATTAGTTGTAATTGGAAAATTCTCAAAACATGGCGAAAAATTGAAATTGTCATCGAATTCCAAAAAATGCGAAAGAAATATTGATTGTGGAAATGGAGAAAATGAAGAAGTTTGTATTTTTGATGGAAAAATTGAAGAAGGAAAGTGTTATTTGAATCCAATGACTTATAAAAGTCCACCTGATGGTTTTCCAATTATGGTTGTCATTATTCCAATTATCATAATTATAATTATTTTGTCCTTAATTGGTGGTGGATATTTGTATTATAAGAAGAGAATCAACAAAGATGAGAAGAATACTGGGAAATCGAAGAAAAATGAGAAAAAATCAATCTCGACTCCAAGTTCTGCCAATACTCCTGTTTGAAAAATGTATTTATTTGAAAAATAAACTCGATTTCTGAATTAGTGTTTTTTTTAGTTCAAAGAATACAGTCAAATCAAGACTGAAATAATGAGTTTTGTTTCGAAAAATGAAGATTTGAAATTGAAGCCGATAAAGACATTTTAGAAAAATCTCTGAAATTTTACTACTTTTCATGAAATTGTCCATACAAGTCTTTGGCCTTAAACTCCAATTTCCGAGTTTTCAGGTGTTTACCAGTCAAAAAATTCACGAGTTGGAAAAGCCGTGTTTACACATTTTTTACAATTCAATCACCCACAAAAAATTTATTTAAAAAAAAGAATAATAAAAATTAATATTTAAGTACAGAGAATCCTAATAAAAAAAACAGAATTAAAGCTCATAATTGAAAATCCTAACTTAATTTATAAAAAAATGAATACTGAAATTAATTTAATAAAAACTAATATTTACAGAAAATCCTAATACAAAAAAACAGAACTAAATCTCATAATTAAAAATCCCTAGTTTAAAAAAATCAAAAAAATAATATTTACAGAAGAATACAAAATCATAATTAAAAATCCTAGTAAAAAACATAAAAATCATAATTAAAAAAGAGAAAAATAAAGAAAAAGCTAGTTGTATGGTTTGAAAGAATACAAAATCATTGTAAACATCAAGAAAACGAAGTTCAAAGGAAGATAAATGCGTCGCATATCGCTCATGAAATCGATCGAATCACACAATTTTCGAGTTCTTTTCGTGGTTATATCTTCGAATTCTCCGCAAGATTTGGAGAAATTTCCGAGGAAGGCCTGAAAATTGAGAAAATGACCATATTTTATTGCCAAAAAATCAAAAAAAACTTACATTAACACTCGAGAAATTAGTTCTGATGTATTCTTCGAAATAATTGAACTCATTGGTGATCGCGATGTAAACGTGTTCATTCAGATTTATAATATCATGAATATTATATGCGATATGTTCCATTTGGTTGATTTTCGCACTCAACATTTTATCGATCCTTTTGAGTTCTGGATGATAATTATATCCGCATTCCAAATAATTTCGAATTTCTTTCAAGAGATCAGCCATTTTGATATATTCGTTTCGATCAGTTGGAAATTTGTCATCTTGGTCGAATATTTTTCGAATGTGTGGACGGATTGTTGCACGATATTCATCAGCCATTCCAATCACTCGATACCAATCCAAATCGATTTCCAATTCGCCGAAAATTGATTTTCTATAATTATCGCATTTCAACATATTGGTTCTCAATTCCATCAAATCGCCATTAAAATTCGAATAATTTTGTTGTGGAATTTCGAAATCCAATTTGCAATCGAATGGTTTTGGATAATAATCGAGGATTCCAAGACAAACGAGAATATAAAGTGCCAAAGCCGAATAATAGGAGAGAAGTCTGATCAATGAGAAGAAACGATGCAATCTTGGGATATCTGATGTTAGTGAATGACCCATTGTCATAATGAAAACAATTATATAAACTGTTGCAAGAAGAGTTTGGGTTTCACGGCGATATTCAATTGCTTCTTTGATCTGAAAAATTGACGATTTTTATTCATTTTTCATCATTTTTTCAAAAAAACTCACCTTCAATCGATTCAACTCCATGATCTTTTCATCCGATTTCCTCAAAAATCCGCTCATTTTCTCCATGACAAATGCACTTGATTTGAAATGTCTTCCAACATTATGATTCGTGATTCGGCCAAGCTTCAATCGATCTTGTTTGAGAATTCCCTTCCAAGTTGGTCTGATTTTTTCATCAAATTTTGAATCAAGAAACTGCGGAAATTCCTTGATAAAGATTAGGGTCAACTCGCTGGCTCTTTTCAAAATCGAGGAATATTCCGATGTTCTTGTTTTGTCAGTTTGTTGATAGCATTGGTTTTCAACTGCGTGCATCAATTGTGGTAGATAATTGATCAAAAACTGGTAGTTGTTGTGGTCCTAAATATCAAAAAATTATTGATTTACAATTTCCAACTCATTTTTTCTCACCTTTTCCATCAAATCAAGCTTGAAATGCCTAAATACGATGTCTGATGTATCTGTATAATGCCAAATCAGCTTGTTCTCCATTTCTTCAAATTGAAACTCTTTCTTTCTCATTTCCTCACCGTCCATCTTGATTTTCTCATCGAAACTTATCAATCTTTCCTTCACAACATCCTGGTTTTCCTCGAAATTCTCCTTGTCAATCAGCAATAGCAGCATCGCACAACCAATCCAAAAATTTTGAATGAAGAATCCAATCGAAATCATTTTTTCAGCTCAACAAATTGCAGACTGATTCGTTGGTTGAAATCGATCGAATATGAACTGCCCAAACCGCCCATCCACGTTTTGTTTGGCAAAAAATCGTGGAAACACGTGGAACGTGAAACACGTATTTAGGTCACGTTTTTATTCAATTATTTATTTTTTTTAATTTCATCTTTTTATGCAGATGTGTTTGCACTAGGGATGGAAAAGTGGGCCCCGCTTACGTGAAAACGTGACCTAATTTTTTTGGCATCGCGAAAAAATTTCGAAAAAGTCGAAAAAATTTGAAATTTTCAAAATCATTTTTTTTCATGTTTCACCATTGATTTTTCCTCCAGTATCAATAAAAACACTATTCCAGACAAATTCTTTCAATTTCTGTCCATTTTGGCTCGAAAAACACCAGAAAACGCGAAAAAAGTGCTCGAAAAAATGCGATTTCTGCGAAAAAAAATGCGTCAGTTTGGACGTTTTTTTTGATTTTTCGCATTTTTTTTTCACTTTGGATGATGCATAAATATTTTGGATTTCAGGATGGATCAACTTCAAACGTCACTCGTAAAACCTATTTTCTTCCAAACGATGAAATGTGTGTTGTTATCGAAAATCAAGGAAAACCCACAATTTCCACATGTTTCAAAAATACTCACAGCTGGTGGGGAGTAGACCAATGGTTGACCCATGGGTGACCAATGAATTTTCACCCGCCGTTGACCAATGATGTACCAGTGGGTTAGACCCATGGTTGACCAATGACGAGTAGAAGCTACAGTCCTCCACATAATCTTAGCCTCACCCCCAAAATTTTCGAAAAATCGAAAATTTGATTTTTTTCAGAAAAAGTTGGCATAGTCAAAATATGTCAAAAGGTGATACATAAATGTACCCTACTTCGAATTTCAGATAAAAATGAGGCTGAAAAAAAAGTTGACTTTTTTGAAAAATAGGTCTTTTCACTTTCCACATAATCTTAGCCTCACCCTAAAAAATTGCTGGAATTTCAGGTTTTTGGCTTGAAATGAGTTTGGAATGAGGCTGAAAATGATAGTTAAATCAATTTCAGATAGAATTGAGCTGTAATCAATCACTATTGATTGATTAACAGTGACCGAGAGCGCTGATAGTGTGAAGACTTCCATAAAAACAAGTTTTTAGTCGAAGTTGGTCCAAAATTCGATTATTTCGAGCTTAATTTTTAGAAAATTGATAGAAAACACTTTTTTCAACATAATCTGTCAAATTCTGACCCGAATTGCAAAAAATTTTGAATTTTAGCTGATTTTTCGAAAATTTAAAAAATTTTTTGAACCAAAATTTTTGAGTTTCAGCCAAATTTCCGACATTTTTCTGAGTTTTCCAGTTGGATATTCTGGATTCTACGAAAACACGTTAATTCTGATAATTTTTCGAATTCTGACACTCAGAAATTCAAAAATGGAGTAAGAATCAGGTGAAAGACTGAAACCTGACTTTGATGAATTTTTGAAAATTTTTTAACCCAACATTGAGGAGCTTTCCTGGTTGAACATTTGGACACAAATTGTTTAATTGAAGTCAGTTATTGGTTTTTGTCAGTTTTTCAACCATTATCACACATTTAAGCTGAAATTTTCAGTAAATTACAAGAATAAACTGTTTTTCTCAAAATTGATCTGAAACTTTGGATCAGATATGACCGATATCTCACAATTTCAGAGCGCCTAATCGAAGAATAAGCTTATTTCAGATGTAAGAGATCAGTATCTTGCCTGAACCAGAATATCCAACTGGAAAACTCAGAAAAATGTCGGAAATTTGGCTGAAACTCAAAAATTTTGGTTCAAAAAATTTTTTAAATTTTCGAAAAATCAGCTAAAATTCAAAATTTTTTGCAATTCGGGTCAGAATTTGACAGATTATGTTGAAAAAAGTGTTTTCTATCAATTTTCTAAAAATTAAGCTCGAAATAATCGAATTTTGGACCAACTTCGACTAAAAACTTGTTTTTATGGAAGTCTTCACACTATCAGCGCTCTCGGTCACTGTTAATCAATCAATAGTGATTGATTACAGCTCAATTCTATCTGAAATTGATTTAACTATCATTTTCAGCCTCATTCCAAACTCATTTCAAGCCAAAAACCTGAAATTCCAGCAATTTTTTAGGGTGAGGCTAAGATTATGTGGAAAGTGAAAAAGACCTATTTTTCAAAAAAGTCAACTTTTTTTTCAGCCTCATTTTTATCTGAAATTCGAAGTAGGGTACATTTATGTATCACCTTTTGACATATTTTGACTATGCCAACTTTTTCTGAAAAAATCAAATTTTCGATTTTTCGAAAATTTTGGGGGTGAGGCTAAGATTATGTGGAGGACTGTATTTTTTTATTTAATGATAAAAAACCTTTTCGGTTTTTCACTGAAGATTACAAAATTTATCTCAAGCCTGTCAATACGTTTCCCAGAGATACCTTTATTCTCACATGCGCACGTAGCTGAAGAAAACTCGCGAAACTTTCACTTGCCAGATGAAAGCCGCCTATTTATGTTTTGACAGCAGCGGACGCTTGGCGGGTTGTGCATGCCACCACTGTTTGTGTGGGAGTGGGCGGAGCCTATCCTTTCAACGCGTTTTTTATCAAGAAAAAATAAGAAAAAATGAATTTTAAAATTTCCGAGTAATTTTGAGAGTAGGAGTGGGGGAAGGAACCAGGTTTTATGTTGGTTTCACATTGGCTTAGAAAAAACCCGAGTCCGGTCAGGTCTAAGTCAGAAACTGGGCCAAAAATCCGGGTTAGCAATGTTTTTTTTGGGAAAAAGAGAATTTATTTTCATTTTTCTACTTGAAATAACGAATGTATGGTAATTTTCATGCGAGAACAACAAGACCGCCAGGTTTTAGGCTTCAATTTTGGCCTGATTGAAAATTCATCCAGTTGGATTTAAAATGAGGCCCGAAAATATTTCCAACGTCTATTTGACGGTTATATACAACACTAAAAGCAATAATAAGCCGAAAAACATATCCCTTGTAGATTTTAAAGCGAAATTTGTATGTTCTTTGAACTTGTCAAATTTGGTCCATCATTGACCAATTTCGTGAACCGCCATTGACCCATCGTTGACCAATGAACAATTTTTGACCCATCGTTGGTCCACCATTGACTAATTTTCTCGATTGGTCAACCATGGGTCAACCATTGGTCTACTCCCCACCAGCTGTGACTGGAGGATGGCAGAAATATTTTCAAAAGTTCCCAATTACTAATACAACTCCAGATCTTCAAATTGCATCTGCTGATTTTGCGCGAAGAATTGGTCTTCAAAAGATCACTGTTAATATTGTTGATTCAACTGGAAAATATGATGCGGAAAAATATGGAAGTGCTAATAACGACGCGGAATATTATCAAAATATGATTGCACTTCTTTTGAAGGATCTTTCCGGATGATTGATTTGTTTTTGAATCAAAGTTTTGTTATAGTTATTTGTATTTTTTTCTTGAAATTTTGTCATTTTCTGTAATAAACTTGTTTATTTTGTTTCGTAAAATGATTTGAAGTGAGTTTTTCAAAAAAAAAAAATTAAAAAAGCTTTCAGGTTAATTAATTAAAGAATTAATAATAAATCTTCATACATTCCTCATATTTTTGCATAAAATCGTTTGAAAAACAAGCAACGTTTTGCGAATTCTCAAAATCCATCAAAAATCCAACAATTTCCGATTGACAAATTCCATAAATTTCCGAATTTCGGCTAACTTTTTTGATTATTTCATAAATATTGAATTTTGCGCAAATGTTTTTGAAGTCTTTTGTTGTCTCTTTATTCTCCTCGCTGATTTCAAGCATTGTTTTCAATTTTTGAACTTCCGCTGATAATTCTTCATTTTTATTCGCTCTCGTTTTTCCCAATAATTTTTCATTTTCCAATTCGATTTTCAATTTTTTCACATTTTCATTGGATTCTCTTGTTGTCTGGCGAACCTCTTTGTATAGTTTTTCTCTTTCAATTCGCAAATCTTCACGTTGCCTGAAAATATTATTTTTATAGATTTTCGAAGAACAATTTCTCCAATTTTAGGCATTTATCAGGATTTTTGGAGTTGGTTCAAAAGAACTTTTTGAAGGGGAAACTTACTGTTTTAATTCAATTTGTAATTGTTCAATTTTCAAATCCTTATTTCCAACATCCTCTTTAATTTTCTGAATTTCCTCTCGATATTTCATCTTATTTTCCCCAATCAAATTCTTCAAAATCATCAAATCCTCATCTTTTTGTCGAATACTATTCAATTTTTCCACATTTTCCTTCTCAAAATATTCCAATTTCTGCAAATATTCCATCGTTTCTTTCTCAATATTCTGACATTTTTCACAATTTTCAATGATTTTTGTCTGTGTCACATATTTCACTTTGACTTCTTCTCTCGTTTTTTTCACCGCTTCTTTTTGAATTATCTTCTTTTTTCGTTTGAACATCTCTTTTTCGTCGATTTTTTGGAATTCGAGTTCACAATTTGGATCTTTTTCGAATTCCGCTTTCAAAGTTGGCAAAATCTGAAAGTTTTTTAAAATAGTCAGAAAAGATATATTCCAACTCACTTGACACAACTTGATTTTTTGACCTGGATCAAAATGTTTTCCAAACGATTTTTCAAACAATTCCCATAATTTCTCAATTGGTTCAAATTGCTCATCGCAAACTTGCTCGACAACTTTTGGCAGGAAACTTTTGATTTTTTCGATATTCGATTTTTCGGGAATATGTTTTCGTTTTTGAGGTCCATACATTGCCAATGGATCATTATCATCGAAAAGATAGTGTTTTTCGATGAAAGCTGCAAAATTAGATAATGTTATTTTGAAACAGTATATTGGTTTTTATTGGTGGAAAATTTGAATGTTCAAAATTTTGTGCTCTAAATTTATTATATACAGCAGGCTTGTGCGGAAACGGAAAACGCTTTTTCCGATTTTCCGACTTTTTGGGAAAATTTCGGAAAAAATGCGAGTCGGAAAATTTTCCGGCCGAAAAATTCGGAAAACTTTTGGTCGGAAAATTTTTCCGACGAATATTTTCGGAAAAAATTATTTTCCGAAAATTTTCCGAGACTAATAATTTTCCGAAAAAGTGAAAAAATAGGTGATTTTCAGGAATTTTTTCTAATTTTATCAAAAAATAATTTTGGTAATTGTGAAAAATATAGGAATTTGTTAGTAATATTTAACTAAAGTGACAAAATATCGTGAAAACTGCCGAATTTGTTAAAACTACTTTAACAAAACTCAAAACCCAACAAATAAGCCTATTATTTTTTCATTGAAATTTTTTCCGAAATTTTCCGATTTTCCGAAAAATTGAGTCGGAAAAAACAGTCGGAAAACTTTTTTCCGAAAATAAAAAGTCGGAAAATAACTTCGGAAAACTATTTCCGACCGGATGGATTCGGAAAAACACGGTTTTCCGAAATTTTCCGAAAACCTATTTTCCGCACAAGCCTGATATACAGCCCTTTAAGATAAAAATAATTGAAAAATGAGAATGTCAAGGTTAGCATGAGCAATGCTGGAAAACTCATTTCTCTCAGAAAAATAAAAAAAATATTCAATTTAAAATGAGCAATGCTCAAAAAAATCTATATTTTCCTCAGAAAAAAAAAATTTAAAAAAAAAGAGTAATGCTCGAAAAATTATTTTTCACAGCAAAGTTTGGAGCAATTCTCGAAAAATTTCCCATTTTTCCCCGAAAAATCCCAAAAGTCTCACGATTCTCATCCAAGTTCGTTCCATTCGAATTAATAAAATGCGCTTGCTCAATACAAAAATCGAACAAAAACAAATCACAAGGATCTTCAATGTTATTTCCCTGATAAAAATCCTCAAACTCTTGCATATTCGCAATTCTCAACGTTCCCATTGATACCGTAACCGCTTTCATCAGAATTCTCTTCATCTCCGGATGTTCTTTCGCACAAAAACAAATGATCCAATGCAAGAGCATCTCATATTTTTGAAAAACCAATTCCAATCGATTTGATAAATTTGGAGGGCAATTCATACATTTGAGAAGTTGATTTAAATGTTTATTCGAAATTTGAAGATCGTATGATTTCCCGTGCATCCAACTTAATGGAGTTTTCTGCATAACATGCGAATATTTCACATTTTCAACAGATTCCTCCACCTTTTCAGCTAGATTATATCCTTTTCCAATTTTTTGCATCTCAAATAAAATTAATTGAGATTGTTGTGCTCGTTGAATTGTTTCACGTGTTATATTTATATTTAAATCATACTTCAACCAAAAAATATCACATGCACCGAATTGAAAAATCAAATAATGCGCTTGAACCTGATGATAAACCCATCTTCGATCAGGTGATTGAATCTTCAATGCATCATATCCCATTCGCAATGGTAATTCTACGAGATTTTTCGCATAATCAAAATCTGGTATCAAACAGAACTGCGATTTATTGATTTTCAGAACTTCCAAACATGTTTCGAATAATTTAACCGAAATTGTACCAAACTCCATCATTTTCCACTTATCTTCCCATTTTTTCAATTGTCTTTCGATACTTTCATCCAGCTTTTTTTCATCATTCAAAACAATTTGAAAAGCTTCCAAAACTTCCTCGCTAAACAAATGCCACTCTTTTTGATCTTCAATTCTCATTTCACACATTGTTCTCAAATAAATTCGTCGCTTTGCTGAACTGTTGAGTGAAATTGATATACGATCTGAAATTAACTTATTAGTTGAAAATGCTGAAGACGATCCAGTTGTCAACAACGCTTGTGAGCACTTCCCTGGAGCTTCAAAGCTTCCTTCCTCGTGAACTTTGGAGCCCCCAAAAATGCTCACAAGGCTTTGGATCGTTTTCAGAACCCTTTTCACTTTCCTTGTTTATAATTCTTCAAACATTTCATTTCTTCGAAACATTTCCAGAAATATTCCTTGACTTCTATACAAAATTCACATCTGAGTTCCTGCATAAGACGATGAAATTCATAAGGATAATCGTTTAATTGAAAATCTTTTTTCCAAAAAAAATTGCCAGTTTTCTTCTTATTCTGATTGTCTTCCACTTGAATATTCAATTTCATTTTCTGACAGAAATCTTCAACTTCGTATTGTTGCAAATAAAAAACTTTCATTTCCTTCGATTTCTTCGCTTTTTTATATTCAACTTCATAGATCAACTCGAAAATTTTGCGATATTTCGGATATTTTTCCAATGATTCTTCAAGAACAAGTTTCAAACAATAATCATTGTCATAAATGATCAAACCACTGGGAAGAGCCAGAAAATAATTGAATTCTCGCAAAAATTCGAAATATTTCACAAAAATTTGTTCGAAATATACATTCTGCAAAACATTCGGATCATCTGAGTGTAAATAAGTCTTCGGATTATACATATTTTGTATTAATTGAATTCCAGCATAGGGAATTCCAGGATTTTTTTGTTGAAAGAAGAACTTGGGAATCTGCAAAACCTCTAATTTATTATTCCAATAATTGATTTCAAATCCTTACTTTCGCTGACAATTTGATGAAACCTAGAATTCTCTTATTGCTATGAAAATTAAGAATATTCCGCTTTTTGAACGGAGGATCACCTAATCCTAGAGCATTCGTTTCCAATTGAGTAATATCTTGATTCAAGTCTTTCCAAAATGGTGAAACTTTATCCAATTCTTTTTTGACGTCTTCGAGTGTTGAGCATTGGAAGTTGCATGGAATTTCGTATTTTTTCTGAAATTTATGGAGCTTATCTCATTTAGAAGGGAATTATAGCGGAGCAAAGAAAATGAGCTCCGACCGACTCAAGCTCTCATCATCTTGATGTAATTCTCTTCTAAGATTCCCCATCTTCAATTAATTCCAGTGACTTCTAACAAACCTCTTTCGGAACAAATTTTGACAATTCCTCATACAATTTTCTAACAATTTCATCCATTTTCAAAGTTGCGATAAAATAGATCTCTTGAATTTTGATATCAAAAACATCATGCATTTCCATCCAACCATTAACTTTATAAAAATCTCTAGCTGGAACAGAATCAAACCATCTTAAATCCAATGTCAAACATTGAAGAATCTCATTGAATGTTTCCAATGCCAGTTTGCAGTGTTTTCCAGAAATTGTCATTATCGGAATATTCCAATTTGTGCTTGTTTTTTGAATTTTCACACGAATTATCTGAAGAAATATATATAATTTAAAATTATGAAAAAAAAACAAACTTTGAAATTCTCAATTTTCTCCAATAAATCTGGAAGATTCTTCTTCGTCACTGTCAAAATCATATCCTCTTTTCTCCTCGAATAACTTGATAAATTAACCCCTTTTTTAACCGCATAATATTCCAAGTCATCCATCAGAATCCATCCTTCATCCTCATCATCTGAATAAAAAATTCTCAAAATCGATGATGTTCTATTTTTCGGCGAAAATATGTGGGGATTCTTTTCGATGGTGAATTTCAAGAAACTTGAAAACATCGCGCATTCCTCGTATAATGTTTTGTAGAACATTGATTTGCTGCGAATCGGATAACGCTGAAAACAGGTGATTATCAGGAATTCAAGAAAATATCTATCTTACTTTGCTCAGGTCAATTAGATAATCCCGAAGCTCTTTCAATAATTCTTCATCGTTTTGAACATCGAAAAACTTTGAAAGAATGTATCCAACTTCATCAACACTGTATTTTGTTAATCGAAAATCATCATTTTTCTGATGAGATTCTCTAGCAAAGTCTTCATAATTTTTATTGAAATCTTGCAGAAATTTCTTCAAATCTTCTCCTTCAATGTGTTCATTACAGTTCCAAAGTTTTCGATAAATTCGATTTCCATGTGATTTTAGGATTAATAAAAGTGCAGGTTTATCCCTCATTGTTTCCTGTTTCAAAAATCGATAGATTATTAAAGGCGCATCCAATTTCGAATAATATTCACGAAAATTCGCTCCAATTCCATAATAAATTCCATTTGTATTTCCCAGAAATAAACTGGCAGCTTCACATGTTTTCAAAATTTCTTCAAGATCTTTCAATAAACAATCAGCTGGTCCATAAAAATCCAGACGTCCATTTGAATGATTTATCAAATGTTTCAAAGTTTCCAGCGGGTCGAAAGTTGACGGTTGTTTTGAAATATAGGCCTTATTTTCTTCGCTGAGCATTCCTTTCATCACATATTTTTCAAGTGTTGTTTTTAACAACTTCGGCGTCCATTCAATGGCTTCCATTCTGTTTGAGCTTCTGAAATTCATAAATTTAAATTATTCCATTGATTCATCAAAAAAAGAAACAAAAATGACACTTCATGAATTCACAAAGACAGATTTGTAAAAAAAAAATTTTCGAGAAAAATTTTGCGGTTGGGTGAAAAATTTTGAAAATGACAAAAAATACACACCCGCTCAAACAATGAAAAAATTAGCAAAATGCTGTTCTCATTGGCGTACCAATTTTAGTTACCGTAGAGGTCGTTATATGAAAAACTAAAAATACCATTAGAATCAGCGTCTCAAGATCTACATTAAACTATGTTACTCATATTTCTAGGGGTCCTGCGAAGAAAGTTACGATTTGCGTCGAGACCACGCGGTTAAATAAATACGTGTCCCTTTAATCTGCAACGTAAATCAATGAAATAGTTGGCGTACCAATTTTCGTTAGGAAAACAGGCGTTAGAGAAAAAATGAAAAATATCACGAGATTCAGCGTGTCGAGATCTACATTAAACCATAAGATTCATAATTCCTAGGAGCCCACGAAGGCCAGCTTTTCGAGACCCAATAAATTAATAAATGTATGTTTCTTTGAACGAACAAAACAGTGTGAATTCTCGAGAGACGCAGAGACGCGGTGTTTGCACACTTTTCGATTGCGTACTACAGTAGAAAAACAGTCATTTCTCGTTTCAGCGGGGTGTGAATAAAATAAAAAATGAAGACGCACGAGAAAAGTAGCGAGACCCATGAAGATGTTTTTGTGTGCCTTTGAATACGGTAATAATTTATTCAACATTTTTCAAATTTTCCGAATGCAAAATTTGCAAATGCTCCTTATTGTGTTTTTATTCGCGTCTGCCAATTCTCAAGTAACAACAAAAACTCTTCTATCAACGCTGAAACATCCACCAAAAACCGTCAACAAACGATCAATTTTGGAGAATCATGATAAATTAGATGATTTTCACAACAATTACAACGAGGGAAATGTAAGATTGGCGTATGTGACACCGGTAAGAAATTTTTGAAAAAAAATGATTGCTCATGCTAATAAATTCCAGTGGAACAACCATGGTTATAATTTGGCAAAACAAACAGCCCACAAACTTTCTCACATTTCACCAGTTTGGCTGCAAGCAAAACCCAATTGTAAAATTGAAGGAATACATGACATCGACAGAAATTGGATAAATGATTTACGAGTCAAAAACGAGAAGATCAAAATTGTGCCTCGAATCATTTTCGAAGGTTGGAATCGTCAAGAAATGCAAAAATTATTAGATTCACCCAGAAAATGCGCGCAAAAACTAGCCGATTTCTACAATCGAAATGAATTTGATGGCGCTGTTATTGAAATATTCCTACAATCTTTGATGACAATCCAAAGTCTTCAAGCAAAAGTATACATCATTGAAGCGATGGAAGATGTGTCAAAGGTCTTCAAAAAATCAAATCTTGAAGTTATTTATACTGTTCCAGCACCATTAGACTATAAAAATCAGCCAAATCAACTTATTGAACCAATTGAATTCGAAAAAATGATTGGATTTTCGGATTATGTGCAAGTTATGACGTATGATTATCGATCTGATACAATCAGCGGAGTTGCACCATATAATTGGGTGGAGAATAATTTGAATTATTTGGGAAATGGAGAAAATCTGTTGTTGGGAATCAATTTTTATGGCTATGAATTTACAAAAGAAGGTGTTGATGCGATAAAAGGAAAAAGGTTTTTGTTAGATTTAGAAAAACCTTCTGAATAGAAAAATTTTCCAGATTCTTGGAAGCTCTTGCTGAAAAATCAAGCAAATACACTTTCGACGAATCCGTAATGGAGCACAAATTGGTCACATCAAAATCGACCATTTATTATCCATCTTTATCTTCTTTGGAACTTCGAATCAATTTAGCACGTCGTGGCGGTATTGCGATTTGGGATTATGGACAAGGTCTCGATTATTTTATTGATTTGATTTAGGGGAAAATAATAATGTTAGAATTTTAAAAATCAGTCGAGGTTTATGGGCCTATGCAAAATAATATTTTGTAATAAAAAAACATATTTTTTCTATGCAGAAAAACGTCGAAAAAACAAAATATACAGTTTACTATTTTTGAGTAGAGACAATGTGAAATTGAGAGAGTGCAGACAGACAAATTGATTTTTCGCACAAAAAATACAAAAAACTGTCTGCACTCTCTCAATTTCACATTGTCCCTACTCAAAAATAGTAAACTGTATATTTTGTTTTTTCGACGTTTTTCTGCATAGGAAAAATATGTTTTTTTATTACAAAATATTATTCTGCATAGGCCCATTAATTAAATTGTTTTTTATCGTGACAACCTTCAAGGATGGAAAATACACGGCCTTTCAAAAATAGGGAAAATTGCAATTCGAGAGAGACACAGAGAAAGAAACACAAAACCCTCCTGTAGAAATACGGAACACCAAATTCATTTGCAGTACGGCTGCTCGTTGCGAGACCAAGCGCGGGAAACATGATTTTCAAATTTTTTTGAATTCAAAATCGTTTGCCGCGCCTGGTTTCGAAACGATAGATCACATTTTTTTTGAATTTCATGTTTTGGATTTCTTTTTGAAGATTTTTTCTCGTTTTCTCTGTGTCTCTCTCGATTTACCGTGAAATAAATCACAGAAATCTCATTTTTACTCAAAATTTATTGATTTACACATTTCTAATCGACTTCTTTCATATGTTTCCACAAATCTGAAGCATCGAATTTCTTCTTCCCATTTTTCGGTGTTCCATCAGACGAATTATTATGTCCAGAAAATACTTCACGATAATTCTCCTCCCAATCATACGAATCTTTCATTGTTTTTCCACCCATCATGTCAAAAATCAAAGATTGAAGCGCTGAATAATCGGGATCATCCATCGGGGAAAGACTGAAGATTGCGCGGCAAAATAGGGAATAATGTGGTCCGCAAAGGGCGAGATATGGAGAACTTGAAGAATGCTGAAAAAAATTTTTTCCCCCACAAAAAGGAGCAAAAAAGTGCTCACAAATTCTTCCTTCGCTTCTTTCAATTCATCCACTGCCACTAATTTCCAAGGCAGATTCATGAGCAATAATTCAACTCCAGAATATGCCATCGAAACCAAATCATCCGCAGGACTTTGCTCTTTTTTATCATGAACACGTGGCGAAACATATCTCAAAGTTCCCCGAAATCCCGGTCGATATCTCTGTTTTCGCCAACTTCCATCGTCATTTTTGTATCGGCGCACTAAACCATAATCAACCAATTTCAAAACATGCCGTGTTTGTTGACTTATTCCAAAACACATATTCGCTGGTTTTATATCACGGTGAATATAACCAAGGGAATGAGTATCGCGTAGAGCAGCTATTCCTTGAAGAATTATGCGAGAAACTGTTGAAGGAGAGAGACGTTTCACTGGACTTTTCTTTTTCAAATCACCAATGTTTGGACCAAGTAGTTGCATTGCTAAATAGAAATTATTGATTTTTTTTAGCACAACTTATTGTGGAATTTTTAAAAATGTGGCATGTCCCTCGTAAATATTTCGAGAAATAATGAATGTATTATCGCGCTCCACCGAAATAAACACGCAACGCAGACCGCGCCGCGCCACAACATACACAAATAGGGGAACGATTCAAATTCCTTCCCTTTTTTGTGTGTTTTGTGTTTTGTGGCGCGGCGCGGTCTGCGTTGCGTGTTTATTTCGGTGGAGCGCGTGGTATTATCGAAAATCTCAGCAGTACCACGCGCTCCACCGAAATAAACACGCAACGCAGACCGCGTCGCGCCACAACATACACAAATAGGGGAACGATTCAAATTCCTTCCCTTTTTTGTGTGTGTTGTGACGCGGCGCGGTCTGCGTTGCGTGTTTATTTCGGTAGAGCGCGTGGTACCGATGAGATTTTCGATAATAGGTGTGTGCGAGCGGTCGCGATGCGGTCGAAAATAAATCAATATCGCCCATTTTTTCCTCGATAATGTGGTTTTTTTTTCACAAAACGGTTATTTTTTGCCTAAATAAATTGACCTTATTCATTTTCAATGCATTAATTTCAGTTTTCAGTCTGAAAACCCTATAATATTCAATTTTGTTTAAAAATGGGAATATTTTCACCTATTTTGCTGAAAAAATAATAAATAACAACAGCGAAACTTTGAAAATGAATAACTTCAATTTAATTACGCAAAAAATAACCGTTTTGTGTAAAAAACAGCATTTTCGAGGAAAAAATGATTTCGACCGCATCGCGACCGCTCGCACACACCGACATTCATTAATTTTCGAAATATTCACGAGCGACTGATTATTGATTTTTAGTGTTTTCGGGCATGTAGAATTTAGCCTAACTTACCAATAAAATTCATAATATCGGTATGTCCAGATCCAATCATAATAGGAACATGTGGTCTTCCTTGCAATCTATACAAAATCTTTTGCTCCAACAACATTCTCTTCGTCAAATTGCCCTTTCTAATTTTCGGCTCCGTTTTAATCACCAACTCATCGCCATTCGTAATATCCTGCGCATAATAAATTTGTCCATAACCGCCTCTTCCAATCAGTCCCAAAATATGATATCTTTCTCGAAAAACCTCGTTGAATTTCAGCATTTCTTTGCCATTCTTCTCCTTCAGATTTGGCACATATTTTTTGACAGCTGGAACTATATAACCACCCTCCAAGATTACAAATTCATCTTTATTCATCTCTTTCTTTTGCAAAATGTCCATATTACGAATTTTCTTGAAAATATTTAGAGAATCGAAGATGACCGGCTTTTATAGCGGGTTTGAAATTGGGGTGACGAAACTGGAACACGTTCGAGATTCCCATATTTTTCAGATTTTTTTTTGGACCAACAAAAAAAAATAGAAATGGGATGACGTGGCAAAATTTTCCAGGTTTTCACGTTTTCACGCAAAAATTGTTTTATTACAGAAATTTTCACCGTATTTTTTTCGGATGAGTTTGAAAAATCATGAAGATGGAAAAAAAAAGTAAAATTGTATTTCAAACAAATAACAGAACAAAAAAAAACTATTTAACAAGATTTTCAAAATTTAAATCCGATTGTTGAATGCACTCAAAGTGTTACATCCCATACAACTCGAATTATCGCAAAATACAGTAGTCATTGAATGAGCAGGTGGCGATGGAATTGGCTCAATCTGAAAGAAATCGATTTTCTTTTGTTGAAAACTCATATGAGGAAAACTTACGATAGCAGTTTTGATGATTGGTTTTTTTGCTGAGAAAATATGGCGTGATGAAAAACTCAATTTCATTCGATCAAATCCAACAATTCGAAATCGTCCATCTTTTCGAATTTTGTCAATTTCACGCGGAAATTGAAATTCTCCAATTTTCAATTTTTCATCAAATCGGCATTCAAGAATATTACAAGGTTCATCGCAAAATTTGACTGACATTCGCATCACATTATTTGGGCCCGCATTCTTCAAACATCTCAATTTTCCCGTGTCCATTTCAATAAACCAGTCTTCTTTTTCACCATCTAGATGAAAAATGTGACGTGCTCTTCGAAATTGTGTGCCGTCTTCCTCAAATTCCTCCAAAAATATGATGCAATTCTTCTTTTGCCATTGATCTCGCTGTTGATTTGGTTTCACATTGAAAATTTTCAATTGACGTTCCCAATATTTGCTGAATTGTCTAACATATTCTGGGGATGTTGGGAGAAGTGCATACAAATAATTGTCGATGGTCGAAAATAATATTGAAATTATAGGTTGACATCCAACTCGAAGATTCTGGAAAAAAAAGTTAAGATTTAAGCTTTGCAATTTCTAGAAGTCCGAGTGAAAGAAGTCGATAAAAAAACAAACTCTTGGCTCAATTTGATCACTCAGCGATTCGAATGAAATTGTCAACCAACGCGAAAATGCAACCGTCCTCAATCTTGAAGGAATTTCAAAATTCTCATCGATATTGTAAATTTCATGACAACTTTTACACCATTCACTTCGACCCATTGAAAATCGATCATTTTCTTCGCGAATTTTCAAACTTGGATATCTAATATTGGGTGCTGAATTACTTCTAAATCTTCTTCCATTTTGTTGATTTACAGAATTCAACCATTTTTCAGTCACATTTGATTGATTTGTTTGGAGGTTTTGCAAATGTTCGGTGAATTCCGTGCGATTCAGAGAAGTCTGCAAGATTTTTTATTTTCATATTTTCAAGTGAGAAGTTTCCTTACATTTTCAGCGAAGTCAAAGGCATAAAATGGTTTTCGAGGCAATTCTCCTAATCGACTTCCATTTCCATTGAAAAAATGAAGATTATTCGTGAATTTATTGTCGCATTTTGAATAATTTTCTTGGCTGATTCGATATTTCAGCAGTTTATTCTTGTTTTTTGATTCTTCAATAGCGCTTTCCAATCGCTTTTCATGTCTTGCAGTTTGTCGAACTTGTCGTTTATCCGTCAGCCGTAATTGTCCTAAAAATGATTTTAATTAGAGAAAAACTAAAATTACGTGTAACTCACTTCCTTCCATATATTTTGCAATATATTCTTCACATCCTTCTATGCTTTCAATGAAAGGAAGCATGGTTTTAGGGGAAAGAAAGAAGAAAACAATTTTTTTTTCCTAAAAAAAAACAAAAATAAAAATTCAAGGCGCACGAGAAATGTGGCGAGACCCACGGTATTTTTTGTGCGCCTTTAAACTGGTTACGGTCACTTTTTTTTCAATTTCCAGGCCATGTCTAAAATTCACGTTCTCATTTCGAAAACTAGACATTTCTGACATCAAGTACAAATATTTTCAAACTCAAAAAACGAGCAAAAACATGCATTTCGGAAATTAGTCACTCGAAACTACAAATTTCAAAATTTAACTTAATTAATTAATAACAAACCCATTTGTTCATTTTCATTTTTCATTTCCTCATGAATTCTACAATTTTTATAACCTGCTCGATTTGTATTACGGTAGGTCTAAGGTTTTTTAGAAAACAATTAATTTTCAAAAATCAAAAACAGATTTTTATCTTCGGCGTTTCTACAAATGCCAAAGTTATTCAAATTCTATTGAATGGTAAAGCTGAAAAAACATCTTTCAATATTTTATGTATTTTGAAAGCGGCTCTCAATGCTATTATTGTCATTTTTGGTTTACCATTGACATTTTTCAATGTGCTTCTGTAAGGAAACTAAATAAATTTTTCTCCCTCCAGATAAAAAATCTAACTTTAGTGGCGAGCCTTTGATTTCTGAATCTTGGGATACAATTTGCTTCATGTTCAGTTTGAATTTCACAATTTGCAATAATTTATGCAATGTTTTGACAGCTTTTAATCGATTTTGCGCGATTTATTTTCCAACAAAATATGACAATTATTTCAATAATTCACGAACAATTTATCTAATTATTATAATTTTGATAATTGCACATATTAAAATAATCTACGATTCCTATAATTATCTTGGTAAGTTGAATAACTAATTAATTCAAGAAATTCGCAATATTTCTCTGACCCCTGAAATAATTACAGATCTCCAATGTTATTTCGAATTCAATCTTGAACATTTATATTGGTTTTTACCTGATCATTGCTCACAAGTCTCTTCATATCTATTAATTGTATATGAAATTATGTACGCTCTAATAATTCTCTTCGATTTCTCATGTTTCATCGCTCTTTATAGCTTTTTCAAAAACAAAAATGATCAAAAAACAAGAATGAAAAATAATGTGCTTTTATTATTCCAAACTTTTTGTCAAGATACGCTAGCTTTTCTTAACATGATTATCGTATTTAAAATATCGTAAGTTACTAATTTATTTAACTAATTAATTAAAGAAATCTAATTAGTTCCAGGAAATTCAATGATTCAGCGATTTGGAGATTTACAACTGGAATTATTGCATGGGTTGTGATTTATGGATTTGATGGAGTTATTATGATTATTTTTATTAAGAAGTTGATTAGAAGATTGGAAAATCCTAGTAATATTGTGAAAGTTAGCCATATTCATTCAATTAAAAGTGGATCTGATCACTAAAAAAAATAATAAAGTTTTTCAAAATCTCGAAGACTGTGCTCTTGTTTGAAAAATCATTGAAGTCGGCTCGAGGCTCATTTTCTGCGGCTCTTTTTTTCCACAAAACAATTGCCAGAATATTTTTTCGCAATTTCGAACTCAAAATCAATAGAGTCCATGGTGAATTCATTGTAATTATATCATAGGAAATATCCACACATCGATAAATCAATAATGCGATTGTTGAATATCTTTCAGTTGGCGAATAGATGTACAATGACATTAGGATCTGGAAAAAAGCGGGGGAAATCACTTTTTCATCAACATTTGATGTGTTTCTAAAGAAAACGCGCGTAGCGCAGTGGTAGAGCGTTTTGCTGGCGAGTGAGATACCCAAGTTCGACACTCGATGCGAACATTTTTTTTAATTTTCTCACCAAAGACACCAATGCAAAAGTCTGTGAAAGCAGCGAGACAAACGAGAAAACCAACATATTTTTCTCGCCACTCGAAACCCGTTGCGCCATCAAAAACAGTCGAAAAAAGCAGGAAAAATTCAAAATCGCCGAAACAATTGTAGAGAATCCCATAAAATATTCGAGAAAAAGCCAGATGTTTTGAGTGTTGTATTCAGCAAAAGCACTATAGCTGTCACTTGAATTCGAATACACAAAATAGGCATTTTTGGTGAAAATTGGATAGGTGAAATAGAATGGGAGGAGGAAAAGAGCCGGGAAAACGAAGGGAAGCCAACGATTCCAGTGCTGAAAATATATGTTTTCAAAATTCAAAAATTTTCCCACCTCTTCCGCTCTTCGCATCAAAAAAATCAACGTAAATCGATTCACCGAAATCACAATCACCAAAACATTTTGCAAAAACATGCCATTCAATAAAAGTGCAATAAGACAGGCCAGCAATAAATTGCCACGTGGCGTTTTCGAATCCTCCTCGTCCACTTTGAAAAACCAGGAAAATAGGCAGTTTTGACATGTGGCAGCCGCTAGGCGATTCACAAAAATCGAACAGAAAAATGTCAAAAAATTGATGAGAAATCCGAAAATGTAGATTTTGAAAAACGAGGAAGCAAACTCTTTGCGCCACTTTCGTAAAATTATGAAAATTGTCAAAAAATAGAGGAAAAATGACGAAGTTGAATAGCATATCGTGTAAAATACGGTGAAACTCATATTTTTGATCTATGATTCCAGTTTTTGATGAGATGAGGAAAGAAAAAACCTTGTTTTTCCGTTTTTTCTCTGTGAGAAAAAGTTTGACGAAAAAACCAAAAAAACATTATCAAGAGAAAATTGGAGGTGTTCGAGGAAAGAACTTTTTCGCCAAAAAACTAAGAAAAAAAAACTTGTTTAAAAGAAGTTCTGCTGTTTAGATAGCGTTGTTGAACAGCGGCGCCAATCTTCGTTTCGCGCATCTTTGCGGCGAAGGCGCATTTATTTTAGGCTAAAAACGCATTTTTTGCTTGTAAAAAAAAGCAATATTCCACGGTTTGCTGAAATTCCAGCCTCATCCAGTATGCCGTGACACATCTAAAATCGACTGAAACTGACAAAACACCACAAATCACGAACACTGGGCGAAAAAAAAGAAAACTGAAAAAAAACTAGAAAATTTTGAACGGGCGCGCGGGTTACTGTAGCTGTGTGTCTTACTGTTCGCTGCGAGACCTGTTTATAAATTTTACATTTTCAAATTTTTGTTTTTTTTTCTGCTTTTTCTTTTTTTTTCGGTTTTTCATTTTGAAACCTCTCAATATCAAACTTTTCATGGTTAAAATTAATTTTGAGAATTTTTAGGCTATGAGAAGTCTTATTTTAAACAATTTTTAGGTCTTGTAGTTTTCATTTTCTCATTGTTAGCCAAATAACCCTCAAATTGTTTTTTTTTTTCAGAAAATGGAAATCACTAATGAAAATAACACACAACAAGAGATTATTCCTGTACAATATTCTTTAGAGGAACGAGTCCAATTACTCGAGTTACGTATGGAAGAACTTGTGGAAGCCAAAAATTATATGAACATGGTGAGAAGTTTCTGGAAGTTGATTTATAAATAATAAAATGAAGTGTTTTCAGATGTTGAAAGGTACAACCGAAGCACAACATCGAAATAATACTCTTTTGGATGAATTAAGCGATGGGCAGAAGAAGATGATGAAGAATATCAAGAATATCACACATTCTGTGAGATTTAAAGGTGAGCTTCGACTTTTTAGTTGAAAATATTGAATTTTTTCATTTTTCAGACCAACCCGTCGTTGAGAAACATGTATATGACCAAGATGCGGGAATTGCGCCAACTGCAACACAAAAAGAAAAAGATAAGAAGAAATCTGGAAGCAAAGTGACTGCGAAGAAGCCAAAAACAGTTCCAACTAGAAGAAGTGTAAGAGGTTTTGATATTTTCAAAAACAAATTGATGTTTTTCAGCCCCGCTTGCTCGCAAAGCAGAAATAAATCAACTCATGAAGTTTTTACGGTATGATTTTATCAATTTTTAACTTTTTAATAAATCCTGTTGAAACTCAGAGATTTTTCGATGAAAAATGCGAAAAATTAAGAAAAAATCATGTTCGAGTTGCTGTATGTGTGACTGAAATTGGCGCTGAAAATTCAAAATTTGAATCAATCTTCCCATATTCAATACCCACCTCTAGAAACCACCGAACTTCCCGGAAGTGGCAAAATCTTCCCGGATCTTCCCAATATTCTCAAAGAATATTGACGACTTTTCGTGCTAAAAATAAGCAATGTCCATGGGGAATTAATTGTAATTAGATCATAGGTTATATCAACTAATTGATAAATTAATGTAGACCATGGATTATCTTGAGTTTGTGTGTTCGCATAAAGCATCATAATTAATAGCATTGAAAATGCGACAGTTTGAATGATAAATGAGACAACAGAAATTGTCAGCAAATTCTTCTCGGCGCTCGAAATTCGTTTTTTCATCGATATCAATTTCAAAAAAGCTGGAACAATTAAAAATCGCTGAAATCCCCGTGGAAAACCCCATAAAATAAATAATTGTATAAAACATTGCTCCAGTATTTGCAGTACTTGACGAAACATAACAATCCGTTTTTTCCACATAAATATAAAACGCCGTGTTATTTTGAGTTAAAATTGGATAGGTTATTGAAAATGGGATGATTGGAGTTAGAAGAAATATGAGGGGAAGAAGACGTTTCCATATTTCTTCGTTATTTTTAATTAGCATAATTACAGTGAATCTGTTGATTGAGATAATTATAACTAGACAATATTGAAGGAACATTCCATTGAAGAGAAGAGTTTGGAAAATTGAAAGGGGATACCAGGATTGATTGGTTTTTGAGTGATTTTTGTAGATTGAAGAGAGAAAACAATCTTTGCAAACATTTGAAGCGATTCGATTGACGAATAATGAACTTAGGAATGTTACCAGGTTCTGGAAGAGTTAGTTAGGCTAAGCTGGAATTTTTGAAACTTACTATGAAAAATCCGAAGACATAAAGTCTGAAAAAAGAGCTGCTGAACTCTTTCCAGAATTTGAAAATCATATAAATCGTGAAAGAATACAAAATAAATGATAGAACAATATAAATTGTTGTGTAAATCGCTTTAAACCAATCCATCGCCGAAGCTAAAACCATGACTTTTTTCTTTTTTTTTGGGAACAGAGAATATTAGGCTAACTTAAGAAGCTTGAGAAAAAGTTCCTTGTTTTTAATCGGATTCATGGGAATGTTTTTATGAGCGAGAAACGAAGAAAAAATATGATTTTTTGGGCCAGACCAAAAATTTTCTCGACCTTTCTGAAAATAACTTTGTAGCTGTATAGATTTCTGCAAAAAGTCTGGAGCAAAGTTCGAAAAAAATCGTGATTTTTCTAGAAAAATCTGAAAATTTCATGAATTTTCGAGCTCTAATTAGTCAAAGTAAACCAAAAACTAATTATTTTTTTTTGATTTTTTAAAAAATTCAAAAATATTTTTTTGAAAAACAAAAACAAAAAATGTGATTTTTTGACGTAGAATACAAAATTTTCGGGGGAAATTGATTCTTTTTTTTTCGGATAATTATAACTCTTCTGGAATTCTTATTCCTACCTAATTATAATCTTTGAAAAACACGAAGAAAATTCAAAAATCGAATTTTGGCGGCCAATTTTGAACTTTTTTGGAAGAAGTGACGAAAAAATGACGCAAATTAAAATTTTAAATGTCGAACAATTAATTGTCATCCCAAAATTTGAACAAAATTAAAGATCTGCATCAAAATTTCAAAAGTGACTAATTTTTGGTGCTAAAAATTTTGCCACGTGGATTTTCAGCCACAGAAAAAATTCAGATTCAAGTTTTTGAGCAAATACTGAAAATCAACGAAGCGAAAATTTCCAAAAATAAAAAATTAGGCCTACGAAAACTAGAGAAATTATCGAAAATCTCATCGGTACCCCGCGCTCCACCGAAATAAACACGCAACGCAGACCGCGCCACAACACACAAAAGGGAGGGAATTTGAATCGTTCCCCTTTTTGTGTTTTGTAGCGCGGTGCGGTCTGCGTTGCGTGTGGAGCGCGTGGTACCGATGAGATTTTCGATAATAAGTTTGAATTTTTTGAACTTTTTCCCGACACATGGATTCAAATTATGTTTATTTCAAAGTAAAACTGAATTTCAAGAAAAACTTTCTAAAAAAAATCTTTATTCAAGTAATCGTCATAGTATGTCCAATTTTCGAAACAAAAACCGAATTTTTCGAATTCGCCGCATTTTTGGCGCCAAAAATTCGCATTAAATATTTTCTGGATTTTTGACTGAAAATAATCAGAGTCCAGGGAGCATTCAAAGTTATCAAATCGTATGTGAAGTCCAAAGTTTGATAGATTATTTTTGATCTTGTGGAATCTGAATTCTCCGGTGTGATGTAAATTGCCAATAAGATCTGTGAGAAAAATTATTTTTGTGGGGGAAAATTTGGCGCGAAAAACTTACAAAATTAATAAGGGCCATACTTTGTATAATAAAATATACAAAACTGATGAAAAGCATATTTTTCTCCCCATTTTTCGCCGCATTCGAATTTTGCACTTGCATTTTCTTCAACCGACAAAAACTAACAAAATTCAAAATCGCTGAAATTATTGTGCTGAAAAACATGAAAACCACAACATATCCGAAGATTTCGTCGCGATTTGCTAAAGTTGTTGCCAAATATGAATCGGATGTTTGAACATATTGAAAATATGCGATATTTGTGAAAATTGGATGAGTTATGATAAGTGGGAAAAATGGGAGGATTAGGAAAATAATTGGGAGAATACGGGTGTTCCAAATCTGAAAAAAAGAGTCATTTTCAAATTGCCGGTTTTGCACACAAAAAACGCTAGGATCAAAACACTGACGCGTTTGGGGTTAGCGCATATTTCGTTGTTTTCAGATTTTTCTGCAAACTGAAACTAGGGTTTCCTATATTTTTCCAACATAAGTTTCAGAATTTCATAATGATCTTGTTAGCATGCTTGAAAAGTTTGATAATTCAGCAATTTTTGACGTCATGAATGTTTACAGCGTAGTCGAATTAGTCTATCCCCCAAAAACTGACCTGTTCAATATTTTTAAACATAAAAATAATAGAAAATCGATTAATTGATATAATAATAATCATAGAATATTGTATAAACATACAATTAATTAATAAAGTATAAATTGTTGGAAGCGGATAATTTCCTGGATTTTCTACACTTTGATTTTTGAACCAAGATGAAAATAAACAATCATTTTTACAAGTTGAAGATGCGATTCGACTCAAAAATAATGAAGTTATGTAATCTGTTGTGTTCTGAAAAAAAGAAAAAATCGTTCGCTGGTAGGGGGATCGAACTCTGGTGTTGTGAATGGTAGGCAAAAATGTATACCACTGGACCATCGGGGGTTTTTTGACGTGAAAATTTGAACCGTGTTTTGGTTTTTGCGCTCAATGTTTTTTTTAATTAACAAAAAAAAATGTTCTGGGAATTTCTATTTTGATTTTTGCGCCGAGGAAATTTGAATTTTTGAAAATTGCACGTTTCGCCGCAAAAAATATTATTGCCACGTGAAGAAAAATTTGAATCTCAAAAAAATTTTCGGGTCCCCCCAAAAAACTCACCACAAAAAAATTGAAAAGATAAATTCTGAAAAACGAGCTGCTGAACTCTTTCCAAAATTTGAAAATCATAAAAATCGTCAAAAAATATAGCAAAAATGAGGCCGAAACATAGACTATACTGTAGGCTATTTGAAAATTGTTCATTTCTGGCTGAAAAATCTGAAAAAAACTTGGTTTTTCTGATCTTTTTTGTGCTGCTACTGAAAAAAAACACAGCTGGAAAATAGATTTTTGAGAAAAATTAATCAGTATGAGAAAAAAAACATTTCGGGCTGAAAAAATAAGAAAATTGAGTTAAGGTTCCAAAAAAGCTCGAAAAAAATCTGAAAAAATCCGCAACCAGGCGGAAAAATTAATCAAAACTAATAATAAAAAATTGCCTACGAATATCACACTTCACAGAAAATTGGACAAAATCAAATCAAAAGTTCAAATGTGCGTCAGAAAATAATCATTCCCGGAAATTCGGAACTTGAGCAAAGAACCAATTTATTGAACAATTTTCGACACAAAAACCGACGATTTTTTACCAATTTCAGATTTTTTGTGCGAAAACGTTGTGATGTACTTTCTGGATTTTTGACTGAAAATAATTAGGACTAGTCCAGGGAGCATTCAAAGTTATTAAATCGTAGCAAATATCCAAAGTTTGATAAATTATTTTGCTATGCCAGGAATTTGTGTTTGTTGGATTAATAAAAACCATCAAAAATACCTGAAAAACCCATTTTTGCTTTTAAAAAATACAATGAAAACACTTACAAAATTCAATAATGCTAAACTTTGTATCACAAAATATACAAAACTGATGAAAAGCATATTTTTCTCCCCATTTTTTGCAGAACTTTGCACTTGCATTTTCTTAAGCCGACAGAAACTCAAAAAATTCAAAATTGCTGAAATTATTGTGCTGAAAAACATATAAATCACGACATATTCGAAGATTTGAGTTCGATTTGCCAAAGTTACTGCAAAATATGAATCGGATGCTTCAATATATTGAAAATATGCGATATTTGTGAAAATTGGATGAGTTATGATAAGTGGGAAAAATGGGAGGATTAGGAAAATAATTGGGAGAATACGGGTGTTCCAAATCTGCAAAAAGGGTCATTTTCAAATTGCCGGTTATGCACACAAAACACGCTAGGATCAAAACACTGACGCGTTTGGGGTTGGCGCATATTTCGTTGTTTTCAGATGTTTTTTCTGCAAACTACACGCGGTTTCAACCCGAAAATCAGCAATTTTTGACGTCATGAATGTTTACAGCGTAGTCGAATTAGTCTATCCCCCAAAAACTGACCTGTTCAATATTTTTAAACATAAAAATAATAGAAAATCGATTAATTGATATAATAATAATCATAGAATATTGTATAAACATACAATTAATTAATAAAGTATAAATTGTTGGAAGCGGATAATTTCCTGGATTTTCTACACTTTGATTTTTGTACCAAGATGAAAATAAACAATCATTTTTACAAGTTGAAGATGCGATTCCGCTGACTAGAAGTTTAGCGATATAATCTGTGATGTTCTGAAAAGTCATAATTTTTTCCACGTGGAATTTTCGGCACCCAAAAAAAGAACTCACAATGAAAAAATTGAAAACATAAATTCTGAAAAACGAGGTGTTGAACTCTTTCCAAAATTTGAGAATCACAAAAATCGTCAAAAAATATAGCACAAATGAGATTGTAACATAAACTACAGTGTAGGCAATTTGAAAATTGTTCATTTTTGTTAGTTAGTTGGTTTTGTGATTGATTCAAAAACTAATCAGAACAGAATTAATTTAGCATGAGAAAAAAAAAAATGAAAAAAAAATTGCGGAAATCATATTTTCCTTGGATTTTCAAAGAAATTGCCTAATTTAATCGAGCAGAGCACAAAATACCTGAATTTTCATTGCGCTAAAAAATGTAATTCAAAAATTGTCCTGATTTCGTTGATGTGTTGAGATGTGATGAAGTAGAAGTGCTGAAAAACAGGGGATTTTTTCGCTGCCACGTGGATTTTCGCTCACCCGCAACAACCGAAACATTAAGTGACGTCACATTCGTCGCGTCATTTCTCGCACCGCGAATCGCGACAACCGTGTCGCACATCTCCAGCACTTTCGCCCCAATTCCCCTTCCCTCATCGCCCAAAACCAATCCAATGTTTTGCGACGCGGGTCGCCAATTTTCCAGCGATTTTGTCGCGATTCCCAAATTTCCAGCGGCTCGCGGATCGCAAGTCGCGACAATTTCGCCGCCTTGCGATTTGATTTTGTGGCGAAACGCGTCGAATGTCGCGAGTTTTTCGATGGGAAGATGTTCGAGAGCTCCGCACGATGATTTGCTCATTGAGGGAGTGATGCATTTTGGGCTGCAAAAAGGTACTTATTTTTGCCACGTGGATTTTTTTCACTTTAGGAAATTGGCTTATTTTCACACTAAACTTGATATTGTTGAATTGAAAAATGTGGCAGAGGAAAAGCTAGTCCCTCTTAAATCTTTCGAAAATCAATGAATGTCGGTGTGTGCGCGCGCGGTCGCGATGCGGTCGAAATAAAATCAATTTTTTCAAATTTTTCCTCGAAAATGCTGTTTTTTCACAAAGAACGGTCATTTTTTGGGTAACTAAATTGAAGTTATTCATTTTCAAAGTTTCGCTGTTGTGAAAATGAATAACTTCAATTTAATTACCCAAAAAATGGCAGTTTTTTGTGAAAAAACAGCATTTTCGAGGAAAAAATGAAAAAAATTGATTTTATTTCGACCGCATCGCGACCGCGCGCGCACACACCAACATTCATTAATTTTCGAAATATTTAAGAGGGACTAGCGTTTCCTCTGCCACGTGTATTTTTCATTTCGGCGCGAAATTCAAATTTTCCTCAAAAAAGAGCTTATACTTATGTGATATCAAAATGCTCCAAATTTTCGTGCCACAAAAGCTACAGTAATCATTTTTGGACCCTACCGTACCCCCTCCGGTTAGCATAACTGATACCATCGGCTCCAAAATACCAAGCACTTCTCGAAATCGCTCCAATATTTCCCGGATCCAACACATTATCAATAAAAATCGATAATTTTTTGGATTCGTAGGCGGTGAATTCGAGGCGCGAGACATCTAGGCAAATTCCCTGGAAAAATTTGAATTTTTTTGACACGTGGATATTTTGGCGCGAAAATTTGGAGCATTTTGACACCAAACATGACATGCTTGGATTTTTGTGAAACTCAAATTTGAATTTCTGGCGCGAAAATTTTAAAATTCAAATTTTTCTCAAAAGTAGCTCATATCTGGTGTCAAAATGCTCCAAATTTTCGCGCCAAAAATCTACAGTATCAATTTTTCGCCCCAAATTTCCCTCACGTCTCCTAAAACCCACATTATGCAACTGAAATTCAGTCAATCGATCCAATTGATCATCCGAAACGAGATTTTGTTGAATTTTTCGATTTTCCAAATTCCTCAAAATCTCGGCAATTTTCCAATCATTTTCAGCGCGCGAAATTATCGATTTTTTCAAAAAACATCTGAAAATTTCGCGTTTTTCAGCTCGAATTGCTTCTAGAATCGGATGAAACCCGAAAAGGGTCTCGCCACGAATTTGGGGTACTGTAATCTTTTTCGCCGCGTATTTTTCGACCGTTTTTCCGGCGAGTTTCGCTTTTCGGAATATTAGATTTGGCTTGGGATGTGACATCTGCAAAAATTTGAATTGTAGGTTTTCGGCGCTAAAAAATATTCCAAGAATTATATCAAAAAACCCTTTTTCTTTCAAAATTCCACAAGCAAAGCAAAATTTATTCAAAAAAATGCAAAAAATTCAATCAATATTCTGAAAAGCTTTCAAAGTTTCAGCCGAAATTTTGAGAATTTCGAGCAATTCCAAAATTTTCGCCGGATTCGTTTCATTTTCCAATTTTCCGGCGGCCCATTCGATTTTCGACGAAATTGTGGATTTCGCTGCTTTCAGGGGCTTTTTCGGGCCATTTTTCGGCTTCTCCTCCACATAATCATCATAATCCACGTAGGAAGCGTAGTTTCGAGGAACATTTTCGAACTTTGAAGTTGTAGGCTTTTCTGGGGCCTGATCTTGGGCTTTGGCTTCAGATTTTGGAGGTTTTCGGATGAGTGAAGAGGAATGTGGAGCGGATTCGAGATCTTCAGCGTCTGCAAAAACATTTGGATTTTTTTTCTGGGGGTACTGTAGGTTTTGGCGCGAAAATTTGACGCATTTTGACACCAAACATGACCTATTTGGAATATTTTTTTTAATTTAGGGTGCTCTAGATTTTAAAGCCAATTTTTGAAGTTCAAGATTCAGAAAACAGCGAATTTTCTCCTCTATTATCGAAAATCGCGTCGGTTTAACGCGCTCCACCGAAATAAACACGCAACGCAGACCGCGTCGCGCCACAACACACACAAAAAAGGGAGGGAATTTGAATCGTTCCCTTATTTGTGTGTGTTGTGGCGCGACGCGGTCTGCGTTGCGTGTTTATTTCGGTGGAGCGCGTGGAACCGATTCGATAATAAAATCCAGCCTTACCCAACGGAATCTCCTGAATTCTGCTCATCGATCCATTTTGCTCTTTCCGCTTGTATTCATCATAAAGTTGACAAGTCACACATTGCTGCACGCCATTTCGACACTCCATTATGATTCCACTACAACTTTGACAATATTGATCCAACATTGTGTGGCCCTGCAAGAAAAAAGTTTTTGAAAAATCATTTTTTCGCGGGGGGGGGGCGGGCGGGAAAATACCGTACCTTCAACAACAATTCTCCCATTCGTTTCGAGATCTCATCTCGAATTTTTTCGCGAACTTCAGCTTCTTGTTCATGCGTCAAAATGTTGCCGTTTGTTCGAGAAACCATTTCGGCAATTGTTTTGGTGGGCTGCAAAAAAAAAATCGATTTTTCTCGCGTGAAAACGTGTGCCACGTCATCAAAAAATCGCTATAAAAGCCGCGCTTTGGCCACAAAAATCTCATATAATTTCGCAGAATTTCAGGTGTTTTTCCAGAAGTGTACATATTTTATTGGGGCAGTTAGTTTATTATCCGACTTCTTTGTTTTGGCTTTCGCTTTGGCTTTAGCAGCTATATATATATCCGAAATGTATATTTATTGATTTATTTTTAGGCGGTGAAGAAATGAAATGAAGAAGAAGAAGAAGCATATTGCGCCAAATCTTGTGAATAATTTTCTTGTGAATAAATTTTTTTCGTGAAATTTCGTGACTTTTTGGGGTTTTTGGAAATTCCAGCACTTTTCAGCTGAAATTCTGTAATTTTAGCTGATTCAAATTTCGCCACGTGGAAATTCAAATTCTCACATTTTTCGGCGGTGCTCTATCGTACCAACTTTGCTTTTCCTCGACGTTCTTCTGATTTTTGTTTGCCTTGGTCCCAAATTTCTTATGGACCATACAAAAATCCTGAAATTCTTCCTCAAAATCTGAAAATGAAAATCTGGAAATTCAGGTAAAGTTATCAGATTCCTACTGAATTTTCTAGGGAAAAAATGTGAAAAAATCTGTACATTTATGTATAATTCACAAAAAAACACATTGAGCAACAGAAAAAATCGAAAAACATTATTCACAGGCAAAAATAGGGCAAAATTTACAAAAACAACAGGAATTATGGGTAAACTCTGAAAATTTCAGGGAAAAGGGGTTAAATCTTGAATTTTCGAGCGGAAAATCCAAAAATTCTCAAAATTTTTCGCCAAAAAAACATTTGTCACGTGAAAACGTGTGCCACGTCATCAAAAAGCGCTATAAAAGCCCGCGTTTTGGCTTCATAAATCTCATATAATTTCGCAGAATTTCAGGTTTTTTCAGAAAACAAATCGAATCAAAATCTCCTTGTTCCAAAGAGAGACCTTTTGATGTCGATGTAGTTTTTCCAGTTAGTGTTGCAGTTTTTGTTGCAGTCGTAGAAATATGTGTTCTATTTACTGAAGATGTTTATTTATTGATTTAATTTTAGGTGGTCAAAGAAGTGTAGTCGAATAAAAATGGCCTATTCAGTAGAGAAAACCCCCCAATCTTGTAAATAATTTTCTTGTGAATAAAAATTTTATTTTGTGGTTTTTTTGGGCGTTTTCTAGGCTCTTTGATGACGTAGCAACATTTTTCGTAACACTAAAAATCATTTTTCAGCGCGAAATTCAAATATCCTTGGTCCAAAATTCCTGTTCATCAGCCAATTCCAATAATTGATCATAACCTTCTCGTTGTGTATTTCCATCAGCATTGAACGAAAATCGATGATAACTTCCATCTTCGCAAATCACAGCCAAACTTTGCAGCGATTTCGAGGTGGCTTTTGTGAAACCGCATGCCAAGACTTTAGGAGCCAGGGAGACTTTGGCGATATTTGTATTGCCTTTGATGCCAACGTGTCGGAGAACTTGACGTTTGGCGGAGGAATCTTCTGGAAATTTGGGAGGTTTTCAGGTGAAAATTCATGAAAAATCGATAATTTTAGACCAGAAATTGCTGAAAAATGCAATTTTCTGTTTGAAACGTGATGGCAAAAGCGCCCCATTCTTTAAAATTCGAACATTTCTGTGAATTTTGTCGGAAAAATCGTGAAAATCATCGAATTTATTGGAATTCCTATGAGAAATGTGAGTTTTTTAGGGAAATTAGATGAAATTATAGATTTTGTTGTAAATCTCAACGTTTTTAATGAAAATTGAGGTTTCTTGTGGTTTTTAAGGTATTTTAGGCTAGAACCGCATTTCTTTAACTAATAGTTTTCATGAAAAAATCACTAACCAGAATCTCTAATCCCAAAAACATGAATAGTTCCTTTATCACTGGAAACCGCCAAAAAAGTGGAGCAAGATGAAAAAGACAAGCAATGCAAAGTTGCTTGCACATTTCCTCTTCTCAATTCAGTCAAAGCTCTTTGAGTTCTCGTCTCAAAAACTCGAATAATTGTTCCTTTAACACTTCCAGTTGCCAAAAGTGTTCCCTGATTATTAATAGCCAATTGACAAATTTCCGATTCATGCGCATCGATTGAAGTTGGAGATAAACTTTCGAATTCGGTCAAACTGTTGAGATTCATTAATCTCACACTTCCCATTTTGAAACCAGGAAAAGCTAGATGTTGCCCGGTTAAATCATCAACACTCATTGAAGCCAATCCAGTTGGATTTAGTCGAATTTCTTCAGCGCGGATCAATTTACTTTTATTGGGAAATGAGAAAATGTGTATTTTCTTTGCTTGCACGATGACTAATCTTGTTGAAGACATCAAAACATTGAGAATTGGACCGCCTGGAACTGTATATTCTAGCACTATTTCTTGTCGTTTATCGTCCCATACAAATGCGGTATTTGAGGGGTATTTGGTGTGTTTTCCGGCGCCGACGAAGCAAATTAGGTTGGATCGATGGAGAATGCTGGAGATTCGAGCATTTCCAGTGTCTGCAAAAATACATTGCTTTTATTCAAAACTTGGAAATAAACATTTTGTAAATTCATTTTCATTTCAAAAAAATAAAAAAAAAATATTAGCACCGTACTCCTGTTTGAAGGCGCAGCACACAAAAACATGGGTCTCGCCGCGACACAAAGCTTTTTTGCCTGCGCCTTTTGCACAGTATTATTTTTTCCAATCAATTTTAAAATCTTACATTCAGGATCAATACTTTTGAGCAAAACCAGAGGTTCTGTATTGAAAACCTTGACTCCACGACTACTTGATATCACAAAAGCATCCTGTTGTGCATTCATCACAGCATGGTTGATTTTCGACGTGGATTCCATCTAGAAAAATGATTTTTAAGTTAGGTTAAAACGACGCTAGAAGCAAATGTCACGAGAAGTGCAAACACCGCCAGAAATGAAGAAATTGCGCGTCAAATGGTGTGTTTTAAAGTGTGCAATAGTGTTTGCACTTATTTTTTGCCTTGCCTTTCCCAGAGAGCCCCTTTTGTTTTTGTTTTCGTACACATGCAAATTTTTCAGCAGCTATACTAGAAATACTAGAAATAGTACTTACACTTCTATTTTTAGCGAACTTTTCTGTCGTGAAAATGCAAAAAAAAAAAAATTTTTGAAGAAAAAAAAAAGAATACGGTTTTCAAAGGCACACAAACAGAAATGTTTCAGCGCTTTGAGACCCACTGATTCTCCCTGTGCGTCTTGAATATTGCCTACGGTGTATAGAAAATTATTTTTTTCTCGCATTTCCGCGGAACACACGTTTTTCCCATGCAATGAAGAGTCATGGTAAGCAGTGACAACGGTGTTTGCGGACATGTGTTTGCACACATTTTGTTCTCACACATCTCTCGCACTCTCTCGTTTGCCGCGCTCTCTATTTTTCATTTTGAAAAAAAGAGGTACGGTATCAAAGGCGCATGTGTTTTTAATTTCGATTGGTCTCGCAGCGGAGGCTAACTTTCTTCCCAGGACCCCTAAAAATTCCAAACAAAGTCATTCGCACAGATTTCGATACGCTGATTTTCGCTATGTTTTTTGTTTTTGATGAAGTGGGGGTAATTACACCGCTAGGCGTTGCACCGTTTTTGTCGGATGCGCGATGAAAATTGCACAACTTAGTCATCCTCAAGAGGATGTGCACCACAAATGCGCCATCTTGTAAAAGATTGACGTATTTTGTGTGTGTGTGCGCTCTCCACGTGCATTTCAAAATAATTTAGTTTCGTTTTTGTGTTTTTCTAGGGTTTTTCGTTGTTTTCACAGGGAATTCTCGGAATTCTCTGTGTTAAGTAATTAACTCATCTTTTGTTATTATTGATACACTTCCTCGTGAAGTTGTATCTGTATTTTCATTGTTTATTTTGGTCAAAAACATAAAGTTTGGCCTAAAATCCGTGTTTTGTTATTTTTCCTTGCTAGTGGTTTAAATCCACTGTCATCTTTGAAGTCAACCTCCTTGCAATATCAAGCAAAGGAGAACCGGGAGGTGCAACTTGGGGGCCGAACCAACCACAACCCCAAATTCATTCAACTTCGTGTATTCGTCGATTTTTTTTGATTTTTGAACACGTTCCTAGTGATCCTTTCCTAGTTTCAGGACTGGAGTTAAGGAATTGTTCGATTGTCAAAAGGATATTGGATATTTTGGACTAGTGGAGAATTCGACATCGAAAATGGCTGCGGCAAGTGAAACTATGCAACACATTGGATCAGTGAGCAGTGGATTGGAAGATTCAACGGGGCACGAAGAAGATATTGGTATGATGTTTGATGAGAAAGCAGCGGATTGGATTATGATTGCACAAGAAGCTCGAGAAGATGCAAAGAAGTTGAAATTGAGTGAAAGACAAGCGGATGTCGTATTGAATCCGTTAATGAAGAAAGTCGAACAACGAGTAGAGGATTTGCGCGGGATGGTCAAGGAAAAGTGGGCGCAAATGCCGAATCGGGATGAGTGGAGATGTTTGCGATATTTGAGAAGAGGAAATAAGACCAATGTGAAGAAATTGGCACAATTGATGGAGAAAGGAACCGAGTTGGTTATTTGGGAAAGAGAAAATGGTGAGAAACTTGAAAACATTGAGAAAAAGGTCAATGAAGAAAGACAAACGTTTATTTTGCAGGTTGATGAATTGAATGGAAAGTTGAAGAATAATGAGGAAGAGATTTGGAAGAAAAACGAGAAATTGAAGAGATATGAGCAGAAATTCGAAGAGATGATGGTATTGATGAAACAAAAAGATGAATTGATGATGAAGATGAAAATGGAAAATGAGAAGAAGAGAGAATTATCACCAACGCCGAGTGTGCGAATGATAAATTTATGGTGGTGTTTTGTTGAAAATTGAAGAATGGCGAAATGCATTGGCGGAGGCGCAAGTTGATATGGCGGATGGGTTCGATATAGCCAAAGGTGCTGCGATGGAAGAAGATTGGTCGGAAAATGCAGATGCGATTTTCACACCGTTGGTGAAAAAAGTTAATGCATTGGCGGAAGTATTTCGTGCAGTGTTGGTGGACTGGGAATTGAGTGCGCAACCGAATGAAGAAGATGCCAGAATTGTGCGATATTTGAAGCGATGTGGTGCAACCGATGTTGAAAAAGTTGCAGCAGCATTTGAGAAAGTTGCGGAAAGTGGTAATTGGAAAGATAAATATGAGAAAATCAAAGAAAAATTATTGTTGCAGATGAAATCGTTGAAAGTTGAATTGGATTCTTCAAAGATGTTGGTGGCAGAGAAATCGGAGAAGATTCAAGAATTGGAAAGATTATTGAAAGCTGCTGGTGAGAAAAAACGTAGATATTTTTCTCCAACTCCAAGTTTGCAGGTTCGAAACTTCTTGTCGAGTGCTGATGTTGATTCAGATGATTATGAACTTGATTTTGAAGCGGATGATGTTGAAAGTGTAGATTATGAGGGTTGCATATCGCCAAAGTATATTGAGCATATTCAAATGTTGAAGCGAAACAAACTGGGCATATATGCTTCTTCCAAACAACATCCAATCGATCAAGGTTTTTAATTGTTATTTTGTCATAGGTTCCGTGGCGGCACCTCTTGAGGGGGAAGTCATCCTCAAGAGGATGTGCACCACAAATGCGCCATCTTGTAAAAGATTGACGTATTTTGTGTGTGTGTGCGCTCTCCACGTGCATTTCAAAATAATTTAGTTTCGTTTTTGTGTTTTTCTAGGGTTTTTCGTTGTTTTCACAGGGAATTCTCGGAATTCTCTGTGTTAAGTAATTAACTCATCTTTTGTTATTATTGATACACTTCCTCGTGAAGTTGTATCTGTATTTTCATTGTTTATTTTGGTCAAAAACATAAAGTTTGGCCTAAAATCCGTGTTTTGTTATTTTTCCTTGCTAGTGGTTTAAATCCACTGTCATCTTTGAAGTCAACCTCCTTGCAATATCAAGCAAAGGAGAACCGGGAGGTGCAACTACTTTCTTATTTTTCAAACGTGTGTGTCCGAGAAAGAAATCTGATAAATTATTATACATTCCGTGCGCAAATAATTAGAAATTCAATTCATGATTCAGCTGCTCAAAAGTCCAAGTATTTTCTAATTATTATAATAATCTTTCCCCTTTGTGACTAATGCCTTCCAAGAAAATTGGACTCAAAAGTGCGTGCTATTTTATTTTTTTTGCTGCTCGTGACCACTCATTTTCTCTACGTCTCTCGCTCTCTAAACCCCGCCTTTTCCAGCTTTTTCTCCTTCTTGAAATAAAGTATTTCCTTTCATTTTCCCCCTATATAAGAGTATTTGGTCTCAAAAAATGTCATTTTTCAGGTGAAAATGAGTGCGAAACACGAGGAAGAGGAGGGCAAAAAGATCAAGGTTCAAATTCGCGAAAAGGATTTGTTATGTATAAATGGATGTGGGTTTTATGGCACACCGCAATGGGAAAATCGATGTTCGAAGTGTTGGCGAGCACATCAGATTGTGCTGAAAAGATCGCAGGATTTTGCCAAAAATCGGTGAGTTTTGGGGGAATTTTTGCTATAAAATATGTCAAATTTGGTCTCAAAATATCCAGAATTCTCCCATTTTCTCTGAAAATTCTATTTTCAGAACTCTTCTGAGCTTCGATCAATTCCAAGAACGTCGAAAATCCACAACCGAAGGTCGAACTTTGAGCATCAAAAAAATATTCAAAAGTCAAACTTTATTACCCTCTTCTTCAGGTAAACTAGACTCTAGTTTAATTAATCAATCGATATATTTTTCCAGACGCTTCTCCAACTTCAAATTCACCAAACACAACGCCAACCAGGTAATTTTTGAGTTTTCAAATGAAAAAAAAAGAAATTACATATATTTTTACATAAAAACAAAACATAAACAAGTTTTTTTTCGTCTGAAAAGAGAAGCAATGAATTCTCAGAATCTAAGTAGATGTTTTTTTTTGTTTTTCAGATGAAAAACAGAAAATTTGGTCAGAAAAAGTGCAAAGTTCGTTTCCTTTTTGAGTCATAAACGAAATTTGCACTTTTAGGACTTTTTTCGAGGAAGGAAAGAGAAAAGGGGATTTTTGGAGTGGAAAAAATTTGAATTTGATTTAGGAGAACGGGGTACTGTGGGGTTTTGGCGGGAAAATTTTTTGAAATTTAATAGGAGCCACGAATTCAACCTAAAAACAGAATTTTCATTTGGGAAATGCAAATGCGCTCCATCGAAACCACCCCGAAAAATTGAAAATTTCAAAAAATCTTGTCTAAAAATCATCAAATCATTAGAAAATGCAAACGCGCTCCATCGAAATCACCCCGGAAAATGTAAAAATTCAAAAAATGATTGAAAACCTCTCAAAAATTCAAAATCCTAATTAAATGTGCAAATGCGCTCCATCGAAATCACCCCGGAAAATGTAACAATTCAAAAAAATCTTCATCAAATCATTAGAAAATGAAAACGCGCTCCATTGAAAACTCTTCAAAAATTCAAATTCCCACTTAAATGTGCAAACGCGCTCCATCGAAATCACCCCGGAAAATGTGAAAATTCAAAAAAAATTCTTGTCTAAAAATCATCAAATCATTAGAAAATGCAAACGCGCTCCATCGAAACCACCCAAAATCTTTCAAAAATTCAAATGTTTTTGCAGATCCCGCGACATTTCGCCCGATTCCAAAGCGGCTCGCGAAAATCTCACTGATTTTCTGATTCGCGAACTTCCCACCTCAATAGTTCAAGAAATAACACGACAAGTCAAATATGCGGTGAATAAAATCAAAGAATTACGTGTGAATCCGGATGATATGAGTGAATTGGTTCAGGGATTCTATCAATATTTGAATGATAAACTGAATTCTTCCGCGTTTTTTGCGCAGGAAGGTAAGTACGGTTTTTACGTGGATTTTTTTAAGCCTGACAAAAAATCTCAATTTTCTCTTCTTTCAGCCTGTAAAATCACAATTCAAGAAGTGATGGATGAAGTGGAGAAGTATATCTGTACCTGTTGTTATTCATATTTATTTTGTGCAAGTTCGGATGAAGAAGTCGCTGATGTTTCACTTCAAGATCGAATTCGAAGTTTGCATTGGGTTACGGCCGGATTTTTGGAGACCAAACTAGATTTCAAGAAACAGGCGGTGAGTATTTTTTCGCTCCAAGACCTATGTCCCTTTAATAAAATTTTTCCCCTTTAGGTTCGCGATAAACTCGATGAAGCTATCGCTGAGTTAATCGAAATCAACGCCAAAAAATCCACCTCCGAAAAACTCGAGCACCTCGTCAAATCATCCAATCTAATCTTCCGCGCACTTTCCGAAAGTTCCGCATCGAATTCCGCCGATGAATTCCTCCCAGTAATGATATTCGCGCTACTTCGCGGAAATCCACCGCTCATTCAATCCAACGTCAAATTCATCTCTCGATTCTCCACACCGAATCGTGTGATGTCGGGTGAAACTGCCTATTTTTTCACGCATTTATCGTGTGCACTGCAATTTGTACAGGAAATGAATCATGAAAGTTTGCGCATGGAAAAAACGGAATTTGAAGCGTATACGAGTGGACAATTGGCACCGCCACTTTCGGCTATTAATTGCGCTTGTAATCAGGTAAATTTGCGATTTTTTGGTGAAAAATGAGGATTTTTGGACTGTTTTAAGCTAAAAATCATGAAAATTCGTCTAGATGGCCTAGAAAACCAATCATCTGGATTTCTAGGCCATGCTCGAATTTTTGTGGAAAATTATCAATTTTTTGATGAAAATTGGGATTTTCACGATGAAAACTCGACCGAAAATTGGCTAGAAAAACTGGATGGCCTAGAAAACCAATCATCTGGATTTCTAGGCCATGCTCAAATTTTCATTGAAAATTATCAATTTTTTTATGAAAATTGGGATTTTCACTATGAAAATTTGACCAAAAATGGTTCAGAAAACCTGGATGGCCTAGAAAACCAATCATCTGAATTTCTAGGCCATGCTCGAATTTTCCTTGAAAATTATCAATTTTTTGATGAAAATTGGGATTTTTCCACTGGAAGTTTGACCAAAAATGGTTTAGAAAACCTGGATGGCCTAGAAAACCAATAATCTGGATCAGGCCTGTGCCGGAAATTTTCCGAATTTTCCGGATTTCCGGATTTTCCGGTTTTTTCACGGAAAAATTAATTTTTCGGTTTTCCGGAAAATTTGGTCGGAAATTCCGGAAAATGATTTTTAATAGCAATATCTTCAATATTGCCTAAATTTCGAGAAATTTTCTCAGTTTGTGATACAAAAAAAAGATTTTTGAAAATTTTTTTCCAATTTTTCTGAATTTTACGACTTTTTGAACGTGAAAAGTCCTGAAATAGAAGAATTGTATCTAAAAATACAATTTAGGGCCAACATAGTGCTGAAATTTCAAATTTTCAGACTTTGAAAAATTTTCCGAATTTTCCGGATTTTCCGGTTCAACAAATCCGGAAATTTTCCGACTTTCCGTTTTCCGGGTTTCGATTTTCCGGCACAGGCCTGATCTGGATTTCTAGGCCATGCTCGAATTTTCGGTGAAAATTATCGAATTTTTTGATGAAAATTGGGATTTTTCCACTGGAAGTTTGACCAAAAATGGTTTAGAAAACCTGGATGGCCTAGAAAACCAATCATCTGGATTTCTAGGCCATGCTCAAATTTTCATTGAAAATTATCAATTTTTTTATGAAAATTGGGATTTTCACTATGAAAATTTGACCAAAAATGGTTCAGAAAACCTGGATGGCCTAGAAAACCAATCATCTGAATTTCTAGGCCATGCTCGAATTTTCCTTGAAAATTATCAATTTTTTGATGAAAATTGGGATTTTTCCACTGGAAGTTTGACCAAAAATGGTTTAGAAAACCTGGATGGCCTAGAAAACCAATCATGTGGATTTCTAGGCCCTGCTCAATTTTTCCTTGAAAATTATTAATTTTATGATGAAAAAATGAGGATTTTTGGACTGTTTTAAGCTAAAAATCATGAAAATTCGTCTAGATGGCCTAGAAAACCAATCATCTGGTTTTCTAGGCCATGCTCAAATTTTCCTTGAAAATTATCGATTTTTCATCAATTTTTCAACATTTTTTCACCATTTTCATCAAAAATTTCACGATTTTCAGGCAATTTTCACCATCGAAGGAGCTTTGGACTCGGTAACCGCTCTGAAAAACGAACAAACCTCGTTGCTCTCCAAAATTCAGCAACTGGAAAGACGCGTCGAGACGTAAGCACCTAATTTAGGCCTCAAAAGATCCATAAAAAATTTTACAGGGAGGTCGCCAGTCTAACCACCGATTTCTCCACAAAAATGTCAATTTTGCCCAGCAAAAAATATCTGGATTTACGAGCCGAGATTTTGCGCGAAGAGCAAATGACACAGGATTTGATCGCCTCGTTTTCGAGACAATCTTCGGATTCTGGGATTTCTTCTGGAACTCTGGAAAATCGCGCAGAATAGGCCTTTTTTGGTCTACAAAAGCCCACTTATGCTCTTTTTAGGCTCAACCTTGTACATTAGCTTGTTTTTATCCAATTTTTTAAAAAAATACCCGCCAAAAATTCCACTATATTTTTTCACGGGTTCTTTTTTTGCCCCATTTCCACGTGTCCTGGTTTTATTTTTTTTTGTTGGTCCCGCCCTACCGATTTTCGACCGCCATTTCTATTCGAAACGAAATTTGGAAACCGAAAAAATGTTGGGCGAAGCGATCATTTTAGCCGGTGTCATTTTTGCGTTGTTGATGGTCCATAAACAAGATATTGCGAAGGTGAGGACTAGAAATACATATATGGACTAGGGATTTGGATTTCTAGGCCATCACTCTAGATTTTTGGTAAAATATATTATCGAAAATCTCATCGGTACCACGTGCTCCACACGCAATGCAGACCGCGTCGCGCCACAACACACACACAAAAAAGGGAGGGAATTTGAATGTGTTGTGGCGCGGCGCGGTCTGCGTTGCGTGTGGAGCGCGTGATACCGATGAGATTTTCGATGATATATGTTTTCCAGTACAGTACATGATCACAATTCCCTAAAATTGCAGAACTCATGAGTTATGACGTGGCAAAGATCGTAAATTTTGAAAATCCGCGATTTTAGAAGTTGAAAACTAGCTTCAAAAATGATTTTCAGACAAATTTAATAGCACAGGGTGGTTCCGAACAGCCATATGATATTAAATTTGCATGAAAATTATTTTTGAAGCTAGTTTTCGGCTTCTAAAATCCCGGATTTTCGAAATTTCCGAACTTTGCCACGTCATAACTCATGAGTTCTGCAATTTTTTTGGGAATTCTGATCATGTACTGTACTAGAAAACATATATTTTATCAAAAATCTACCCCCGGCGGACTAGTTTTCGCCTGACCTAACATCCCAAATAATTTCCTCTTCCAGGGTGGTGATGGTATCCCCTTCATTGGTCATTATTTGGACGAAATCGATGATTTCCTCAAAAGACTGCAACAACAAAATCGTCGTCGAAACATTAATGATTCGGAAATGAAGACTGCTCGCAGTCTCAGCGGACAGGAAAAATTTGAACCAATTGAACGTGAGTTTGGAGACTGGGAAGCCTGAAAACCGGTCTGGGAGTGATTTTTAGGCCTGGAAGTTCCCCCAAAAAATCCAAATTTTTGCAGCCCGAACTCGATCCTCGACACGCAATCGACACCATCGCAAACATCGCTCAAAAAATGAAAATGATCATTAATTCGTGGCTAATTAATTAATTAATTAGCCCCCTCCCGCCTTTGCCTCGCCTCGCTGTAAATTTGCATTTCTTTTTTCTCGTCATGCTGTATAAAGATTGCCTTTTTTGTGAAGTTTTCTTGAATTTTTTGATGGTTTTATACCTATTTTTATCGATTTTTTGGCCCTGCGCCTTTGAAAATCTTCGCAGGACCTGTTTAAAGGGATTTTTGATAAAATTTGGGTTATGCGCCTTTAAAAAGTCTTGGAAATCCCATGGAGAAGGTTATGTACCTTTAAAAATCCATTCAGGACCCAAAAACATGAGGAATTCTTTCAAAGAACCTGTAATTTCCAGAAATGCTGCGAAATTTCACGCGAGCCTCCTCAAGTCTAATTCGAGCTGGAACTGCTGCCGAAAACCTATCAGCCGAGCAAATCTGGCAACGACGCTCCAAATTACGCGTGCCCAAATTGCAAAAAGACGAGCAGCTCTCATCGAAAGTCTATTTTGCTGCGAAAGAATGGGAATTGGACAAAAAAGCGAATCGAGATGAAGGAGAAGTGGATCCGTTGAAAAATTATGGAATGACACCCGAGAAATGGAGATATTATAATACTGTGAGTGGAATTTTTGGGCGGGAATTTGGGGAATTTGAAAATTCAAAAATCAATTTTCTTCAGATTGTCTGGCCACCAAACTACACTGTACCCGAAACCGGTCTCCCGAAAACCAAAGAAGTATTTTATTGTCAAGAAAATATGCATTTTTCGCCGAAAAGAATGTGGACGGCTTGTCAATTAATTTGGAAAATGAATGTGGATGAAGCGCTGACACAATTGGATTTGCAACAATTAAAAGTGAGCGATTTTGAGCCGAAAATGGTGAAAAACTGATAATTTTCGACCATGACCTAGAAAACCATTTGGAAAACTAGTCCCCCATTTCATTTCTTTTTCCAGTCGTGCACAATGTTGGCTGAAACTCTACGAAAAGCCAAACAACAAGCGGCCGATGAATTCCACATTGAATTTCCGAGTCAAATGTATGTGGCTGACGCATTTCCGGTGCAATCGAATATTGTCAAAGGTACGGTGGCATTTTTGGCGGGAAAATTGGGGAAATTTCGGGAAAACTGAGCGAATTTTAAAATTTCATATATTTTCGGGTCTAATTTTCTCAAAATTCAGGCTGAAAAATTCTAAAAACTATTATTATTTGATCAAAAATAATCAAAATTTCCCGAATTTTCAGCTGATTTGCTTAAAATTCACCTAGAAATCCCAAATTTCTCTCCAAAAATCCCAAATTTAATTACAGGTGCCCGCCGTCACGCTCACGAAGATTGGAACACAATTCGCTATCGTTATATCAACATTTTTGTGCGTCTCGAATCTGGCCCGCCGCCAAATTTCAAACAAAGATTCGCGCCAAAATCCGGATTCGATCATATGGAGAATTATTACGATTATTTGAGATCCAGACAAATTAAGTACAGTATCTAGAGGGATACTGTAGGTTTTTTTCTAGTTTAGAAGTTTCTTTGTTATATTATTTTTTGTTATGAAAAATTGATTTGAAAAAAAACTGTGCCAGCCTTGCAGAATTAGGCCACGCCCACTTTTTGACCATGGAAAAAATGAATTATTTCAAAATCTCAATAATTTATGGTCAATAATATTGACTCAATATTCAACAGGATTCAATAAAAAGTTAAAAATTTCGATAAAATAACAGGAAAATTATAAAACTATACCGTTAAAAAAGTATTCGTGAGTTGATTTTATTTCTTGTTTTGATTTGCACGCAAGCGGGGCTGAAAAAACATCAATTTTTTGAAAATTTCAAAACCTCGCATGACTTACACTTCTTCTAATGGTCTCCATAACTGTTTTTGGCTTCTTTCCAATCACTTGTTCCCCACGTTTTCTTATGCTTCCAGATTTCTTCTTATCTTTTTCATTTCTACTTGGTGTTTGTGTTGGAGTGGAGTGAATTATCGCATCTTGATCATATACATGTTGCTCGACGATGGGTTGGTCTGAAAAATGAAAAAAAATCAATATTTTCAACTAAAAAGTCGAAGAGCTCACCTCCAAATGTCACAGAATGTTTGAAATTCTTCATCATCTTCACCTGCACATCGCCGAATTCATCCAAACGAGTATTGATTTGATTTTGTCCTTCGGTTGCACCTTTCACCATCTGAAAACCTTTCATTTAAGAAAAAAACCACTCCCAAAAACAGTTGAACTCACCATCATCAGAATGATGTTTTTTTCCTCAGCTCGTTGCAAATTGTATTCGAGAAGTTCGACTCGTTCCAATAGAGTGATTCGCACAGGAATAGCAAGTTGTTGTTCGTTATTTTTATTAGTGATTTCCATTTTCTGCAAAAAAAAACCTATTTTTAGCTTTATTCGGCCAAAAATTAAGCAAATACGAAGGAAAAGCACTGAAACTTGTTGAAAATAGCGTTCTTTAATTTTAAAAATTGATTTAAATCATGAAAACTTTGATTTTCAGAGGTTTTCAGATGAAAAACAGTGAAAAAAGAAAAAAAAAACGAAAAAATTTTTCGAAAATGTGTTGCTGGGTCTCGCGGCGACACACAACTACAGTACCCCGCGCGCAATTCAAATTTTATTTTTGGGAAAGGAAAAATTATTTTATTTATTATTGGAAAAAAACCGGTTTTGTTGGAAAAAACATCAAAATTCAATCAGAAGTTAGAAGATTTGCATATTTTTTTGGTTTTTCTGCTTCAACACTGCATTTCACGATGTCAGGAGTTGAATAACCTGAAAAATGGTGATAATTTAAAAAAAAAAGTTCTATAATAGGCTACCTTGCGACGAAAAATGCCTTCTCTGCTCATTTTGAATCGGCACCGTCGCCGACATTCTTCCCTTTTGCAGCGAAATCGCCATACTTCGCATTTTATCGGGGAAAAGTTGGGAGTATTCATAGTTTTCGCGTTTACATTCGACGTTCGGAATCCAACGGAACACATAGCGAAAACCGATTCGAAAACGTTCGTTGGAAAAACAATAAATTATTGGATTAAAGGCGCATGACGACATTGCGACCCAATAGATCAATAAATACGTGTTGACACTTCCTTCCATCTGAAATTTTGGTTTATTGAATGTCAGGGACTAGTTTTCAAGGCAGATTCCTAGGCCACCAAAACCCACCATGCTCGTATGATAAATATGATAGGGTAGCCAGCAAATCATAAAAGCCAAAACCATCAACGCCAACATTTTGATCGCCTTACTTTTCGCCCGATTATGACAACTTTGTTTGGAGCACTTGTTGTCTGCAGTGGGCTCGTTGGATTCGCGCAAAGTTAGCGCAATTTTGGCGAATGTTGTGGATAGGACGAGAAGGGGAATTGCGTATTGAATCACGAAGAGCATTGTATCCATGCTGGAAATTTTTTATCCCTTTTTCATTTTCAGCCACGTGTTTTTCGTGTTTTTTTAGAAAAAATTTGGAAAAAAACCCTGAAAATAATCCTAATCCCTCTGAAAAAGACAAAAAAAGAATTTTTCTCGAAAAACCCAAATCAAAAATCCAATTCCTGTTCTAATTATAAATTTTCCAAGGACTCGAATAGGAAAAACATCCTATTAGTTAGCGGAAACTCACAGACGTCCTCCATTTGACCGAGCCAAATGGAGCATTTGAAGTGCACCCGTTGAGCAATCATAGATATACGCTTGTTCGACCTGAAATTCGAAAATTTGAGCGAAAAATTGAGTTAGGATAAGTGGTAGAGGAGAAAAGGGGCTTTAAAATGAATATTAAAAAAATTCAGAGGATTTCAAAATTTCAGAGTTAGCCTAACTTGTAGAGGCTTCAAAGCCCACTTAAAGATACTTATGATAACTAGGATTACAGTTCAAAATTTGAAGTTTAAAGGGAGGTATCGTACCACGACCATTTACTCCTTCAATAGAAAATAGCCCCTCGGGTCAGACGAGAGACGACGGGAGTCTGATGACGTCATCTGAGACAGAGAAAGACATCGCTTCGAGATATTTTTGAGAAAATATGTGTCCCTTTGAAAAAATACCGTATTTTGTTTCAAGGAACACATGTTTTATTGAAAATATCTCGAAGCGAAATTAATTTTTGGGATATTTTTGCAAAATACTCTCGCGTCTGACTTAACGGGCGCCTTGTATGGTCGTGCGTACTTCAGAGTCATCTTGTATTATCGAATCGGTACCACGCGCTCCACACGCAACGCAGACCGCGCCGCGCCACACAAAAAGGGAGGGAATTTGAATCGTTTCCTTATTTGTGTGTGTTGTGGCGCGACGCGGTCTGCGTTGCGTATTTATTTCGGTGGAGCGCGTGGAACCGATGAGATTTTCGATAAGGTGAAAATGATGCTTCTAGATAATTCCAGAAACTCTATGCTAGCTCATCTTAGAGCTCTTGAAATTCTCTACAAAATGAACCCAAACACCCTTAAGGTTCTTAAGCTAAAATTACAGTAATCCTACTCCCCCGCCCAATCCACATAGATTCCAAAAATTAATGTGTTTTCTGATTTCTGAAAAATTTAATGCTAATCCCCTAATTAGTTAACATTATCATTTTCGTAGACAAGTTTTTTTTCAAAAAAAAAAAAAAAAAAAAAAACTAACATGAGCATCCCATGCAAAAGGCAGTGCAGTTGCTGTCGAAATCAACCAAATCACCGAAATCGCAATCAGACTTCTTCTCCGCGAAAGCGGCCGTTTTCTCAATGGTCGAGTCACAGCCAAACAACGATCATAACTCAAACACATCATTGAGCACACCGAAACTGTTGTTGGAGCGATGCCGAAAAATGTGGTGATGGCGAATGTGTTGCCGAACCTGGAGGAAAAATGCAGATGAAAATTGGCTACAAAATGAGTATAAATATGGGTGTTTTAGCTGGAATATGCATGAAATTCTCTACAAATTGAGCTGAAACTTGAATATTTTCTGAAATTTGGGTGTGGCTGAAAATCTAGCTGAAAATTGGCTACAAAATGAGTATAAACATGGGTGTTTTAGCTGGAATTTCTGAAAATTTCATTTTTTTTTGTAGCCCTTGAAATTTCTCACCAATTCAGCTGAAACTTGAATATTTTCTGAAATATTTTGATGGCTGAAAATCCAGCTGAAAATTGGCTACAAAATGAGTATAAACATGGGTATTTTGAGCATAATTCTGAAAATTTCTAAAAATTTTAAAAATGGATTTTGTAGCCCTAGAAATTCTGTACAAATTGAGCTGAAACTTTAGAATTTTCTGAAATTTTTTTATGGCTGAAAATCCAGCTTCCACGGGATTTCAAAAATCTGAAAATATCTCATTCACTTTTTTTTTCTGAAATTTGAGATTTGTGCTGAAATTCAGGCTCAAATATGATTAGAGCATTTTCTACATTTTCAGATCCCTAAACTCCACTAGATTTCAAAAATCTGAAAATTATCTGAAAATATCAATATTTGTACTTATTTTGTAGGGAATTTCAAGGGCTATAAAAATTTTTTTCTGAAAATTTCGAAATTTTGCTGAAAATTCAGGACAAACAATATTTTCAGATCCCCAAACTCCCCTAGATTTCAAAAATCTGAAAATATCTCTGAAAATAATATTCGTACTCATTTTGTAGGGATTTTCAAGGGCTACAAATATTTCTATCTATATTTCATTTTTTTTTGAAAATATCGAAATAATTTTCTAAATCCCCTGAAAATTCAAAATTTCCAGTTCACCCCGTGTATTTCTCGAAATTTGCACGATCTTTGGCTCTCTCGCCTAACTAATTGTTAGTTTCCGTTTGTTTTCAACGTCGACCTTCAAACAACACAAAAAGAGACATTTCTAATTCCCAATTTGCTTGCTGAAAATGCTGAAAACCCACCACCAATCATAGTACAAATTGTATGGCCACGAAGTTCCGACGTTGAAAAGTGCATTGAGCAAATCGGCAAAAGCCATGTTGAAAAGAAAGAAATTGAAACCATGATGCATCACTTTGTGTCGATAAATTATCCACAAAACCACCGAATTTCCGATCACGGCCACCAAAATCAACAGGAGAAATGCGGTGATGATAAAGATTTGAGTGAGCCTGGAAGAATTGGTGAGGATAGCTCAGTCGGTTAGAGTTTTGTGTTGGTTGCGAGACCTGGGTTCGATCCCTGGTGCGCGCGGGTTTTTTCGCTATGACGTGGCAAAACTGATTATTCATATATACATTTTGAAAAAAAAAGTGTAACACAATAAAAATTGATGAGATTGTTCTTTTTTTTTAACAAAAGAGTTGAAAAAGTTTGTTCTTTGATGTTAACGTCGAAAAATTTGAATTTATGCTTTGGCCCTGAAATTAGTCATTTATTTTTCAAAACAAACAAATTTGGGCTTCTCAAATTTCATTTTTTCATTGAAAATAGCGATATTAAAAACGAAATTGACGCAATCGCAAAATATGTTCGCTTAGCTCAGGCGGTTAGATGTTCGCTTTTAGAATTTGAGGTCATGGTTCGAGCCCGGGTGCGCGCAAAAGTTTTTTTTTTCAAACTCACACACTGGGCAGTTCGCCAAACTCGGTGCTCAAATAGACACTCGAAGTCACCGGAAATTCCAGACTCGCATTCTGATGACCGGAGCAACGCGCTTCACCGTGCTCCAAAATCGGCTCCATGTTTTATTGAGCTGAAAACGAAAATTTCAGATAAAAAATATTTGAGAGAGAGCACAAAAAATCTGCTCGCTGGAAAAAAACACCTAGTGAAATATTAATGCGCTTCTGTGTATCTGTGTGTTTTTTTCAGAGGAAAAAAAAACACACGAAATTTTCAGGGCACAGATTTGTGGGCGTGGCCTAATTTTGAGCCGCAAAAAATTTGAGAATTGCTTAAAAATTCAAGAAAATAAGAGCAGACAGAGGAAAACAAGAGAAAATTTTAATGAGCATAGATTAGGGGCGGAGCTTCATTTTTTTTGAATGAAAATGAGATTTTTTTGAAAAAGGCGGGGTTTTGGCGGGAAGAAAAATTGACACGTGGATTTTTGGGGTCAAAAATTTTGCGACGTGGATTTGCAGCGTCAAATATTATCGAAAATCTCATCGCTACCACGCGCTCCACCGAAATAAACACGCAACGCGGACCGCGCCGCACCACAACACACACACAAAAACGGGAACGATTCAAATTCCCTCCCTTTTTTGTGTGTGTTGTGGCGCGACGCGGTCTGCGTTGCGTGTTTATTTCGGTGGAGCGCGTTAGTCAGGAGCTACGGTAATTTTTGGCGCCAAAAATGCTCCAAAAATAAAAGATACTCTTCTAGTTTTTGAGCATCTTCCCAATCAAACCGCAAAAAAGTGTGGGTGCAATAATTCTATTTCCTTATGACGAAAAAGCGAATCGAGAAACTCGGAAATAAACTTTTTTTTTTTTTGTTTTGTTTCGTGTGTTTCGAGCACTTTTTTGCCTAAGGGCAACTATTAGCAGAAAAAAAACGAAGAGGATTTTTTTTACGAAAAAATTTTAAAATTTTCATTTTTTTTCAAGACAAAAATTTTCAGAGACAAAAAAACTGGAAAAATTTTCTCTCTCTCCCATAAAACTGCGCATAAATGCCTTTGCAATTTCAGTAGAATAAAAAAATAATTGAAAATAAAAATAAATATAAAATTGAATTTTGGACGGAAATTGTGTTTTTGTCCCGAGATATCGGGCTATGACGTGGCAAAATCTGGAAATCTTTCGGAATTTTCAGCCCCTAATTAGGTCCCAAAAATCTCGGATATCTGAGATATTTTTTTTTCTCAAGGAAGTGTCGCAACATTTTTTCTCAAAAACAAAACTATAGTTAGTCCAAATCACAAACTACACACATGGAATTTCCCTAAAAAATAAGGAAATGCACTTGTCACGGCATTTTGTTTTTGGGATTTGTGAGATGAATCAGAAAATGAAGAAAAAGTTGTCATTTTGTAGTACTTGAGCCGACAAAAAAAACAAGCAAGTTATGACGCAGTTTTTTTTTGAGCTGGAATTTCAGCCAGAATTTGAGATTTTCAGAAAATTTGAATTCATGGATTTTGTAGCTCTTGAAATTTTCTACAAAATGAGTATAAATTTTATTTTCAGAATTTTTCTGAAATGTTTTTTCAACGTGGATTTTCAGCAAAAATCTCAAAAAGTGAATACGTGCATTTTGTAGCTTATGAAAAGCGGAACAGGAAAATTCGCGAAAATTAGGTTAGCTGAAAATATTTGTACTAAATTTTCAGCCTTTCTGAAAATTTCAGAAAATGTTGGTTAATAGACCTTGAAACTGGGTACAAAGAGCAAAAATTTGTCTGAAATTTTTTTTGACTGAAAATCGCTGAAACATGAATAATAGCTTAATCATTGAAGTTTGGAAAAAATTTTAGATCAGAAATTTTATTTTCGAATTTTCGTGACAAAATTTCAAATTTTGTGCATTTCGTAGCTCTTTTTTTTAACACAAAAAATTCGCTTCCCAAAAATTAGGAAAATTATTCGAGCATAACGTTTTTTGCTTGAATTTGTCACGGTGTTTCAAATAGAAAAAATTGAATTTTCAGCTAAAATCTAGAATTTTCTTAAAATATTCATTTTGTAGCACTTCAAAATAAGTACAAATATAAATATTTCAAAATTATTTTGCCCCAATTTTCAGCCATAATCTAGAATTTTTTTTTCAAAAAATCTGCAAGAAAAAATCAGAACGAAATTCAAGCATCACAAATAAAGTGTCTATAATTAATTTCAGTCAAAATAATTACAAATCTCTCAAAATTTTCTACAAAAACTTTTTTTCTGCAAAAAAAACCGCTCAAAAATTCATTGAACAAGGTCTAATCGCAGGAAACTATCAAAAAAAGAACATTTTTATTTATTGTATCCCAGTTTTTTCAGTTTTTCCTGGAGAAAAAGAGCACAAAGAGGAAAAATGTGCTCAGATTTTTGATTTTCTGGAGAAAAATGTGAAAATTCTGAGAACAAAGAAATTTTCAGCGCATCAAAAACGCTTTGTGCCAAATTAAACTAATTTCATTCTTGGGCCCAAATTTCCTGACCTACAGTAATCTAGAGCTGAAAATCCACGTGGCAAAAATTCCAAAGTGTTGTGTTTTTGGGACCAAAAAGTGGTAGTGGCGAAAAAAATGTGTGAAAAAAATAGGAGGATCGTGTTACCCTATTTTTACGATCGGAAAAAGAAAAACAAGTTTTGGTGCACACCTGACGAGACGTGTCCAAAATGGACACTGTACATTTTTTTCAAAAGTCACACTGCATTTTTTTTCGAAAAATAACTTTGTTTCCTTTTCACCAACATTTAACCTGGGGAAATAAATGCGCATTTAGTTCAGTGGTAGGCCATTTTGCTAGTGTTCAGAAGGCCCAGGTTCGAATCTTCATTCGAACTAATTTTTTTTTATTTTTGCTCAACTTCAAAAACAACTTCAGCTTGCTAATCTTTCGAAGTTTCTCGGTGAAAATCAACTCAGCAGACTTTGTTTTAGTGTAGTAACACAATGTGCAGTGTGGAATTTACGTGACTGCTTAGCAAACCATAGTGTCACTGAAATTTTAAAAAAATTGACTTTCTATGGAAAAACTTCAAATTCCACACTGCACATGGGTAAATTCGAAAACTACGCTTAAAAATACACCAACTTTCTGAATATACCAACCCTTGATATGTGCTCGGAAAAAAATGCCGTCCGATTCTTTGTAATGTCCATATTTACCATTGAAATGGACACTCCAAAATAACAGCGAAATAGGGCATTTCCACACTGCACTCATGGTGTTCCACACTACCTATGACCTTAGAAATCTATTGGAAAAAAATCAACCATATCCGTTAAGCCTAAGCTTAGTTATCCTAACTTCAAATTTTGAGCAACGTTGCAACGCATTCGTTTGAAAACAGTTTCCTTTTCACCAACATTTTCCCCTCGGGAGAAAAGAGAGATGTGGCCGAGAGGATAGCATTTTAGACTGGCGAGCATGAGACCAGGGTTCGAATCCTCCTGCCGGCGGAGTTTTTTTTTTCGAAAAACTTAAAAATTTCACGCTGCACATTTTTTTTTTGAAAAAAATTTTCACACTGCACAAAAAATTTGGGACACTCTCTCGTCAGGTGTGTTTTGGTGCCACGTGGAATTCAAAAAATCCAACCAAACTACAGAAAAATCTCGAAAATGTTGCCTAGAAAATTGCATTTCCGCTCCGCGGAAACCTCTCGAAAAAAGGGTATTTATGTAAATTGGACTCGAGGATGCGGAAGTTTTTTTGGTGTCAAAAATAGAAGAAAATTGGCAGTTTTAGCGCGAAAATTTGATCTACAGTAGCCTCAAAACTAGATACAGTAGAATTTCCAAAAATCCGGAAAAACCTTTTTTCGGCCGTTCCAAAAAAAAACTAATTTCGTTAAACAGACGAGGTTCCACTTTGCAAATGAATAAAAAAAAAATTTTCGATTTTTTTTTTGAAAAAAAAAAATTTCTAAGCCATTTTCAAAATTAAAATTGAATTTTTTTTAGAAGAAAATACTTTGAAAAAAAATATCAAAAAAGAGCAACAAAAAAGTTTGTCATTTTGAATGACTGACTTTTTGACACACGGTGCTCTTTTTCACACTTTTTCTCATTTTGCGGTCGGCGGGTTTAATGAAAAAAAAGAGAAAGATGATCAAAAATCGAGTCAAGAAAGTCTAAGAAAAGAATGTGGAATGAAAAAAAGAAGAAGAAGAAACGACGTAATTCAGGAATGAAAAACGAGGTGACTTTTGGTTTGGTGCGGAACAAAAAGTGACGAAGAAAGAGAAAGATAGGGATGGTTTTCTGTATTGTGAAACTGAAAACGGAATGAATCTCTCAACTAGAAAATATTTTTGAACGTCAGAAAAAATAAGAGATGGAGCGAAAAGGTAGATCAAAAATGGATAAAATTTAATTCTCATTTTTTCTAGTTGAGAGATTCATTCTGTTTTCACAATAGATTCTTTGGCGCGAACATTTGATCTACCTAGCATTAAAACAGGCTAGGATACTGTACTACAACTTTCGACGCGTGGAATTAATACGTGAAATCTGGAGCAACATTTTTTGTAGATCTACAAACTACAGTAGTTCCGGTCAGAAATTAAAGTATTAAAATCTATTCCCTAATCTAGTACAATAACTTAAAAACTATCATTTGAAGCCACAATGAACTACAGTACATTTTTTCAAAAATCAAACTACGAAAAAATTCCACTTTTTTCCCAACAACAAAAAAATTCGAAAATTTTCGGCGAACTTTTGCCCGTTTTTTTGTTGGCCAATCCTTTTGCCTAATCATATTTCAGTTCCTTTATTCAAATCACAAAAGGATGCTGCAACACACGAAAAATAACTTTTTTTCTCAAAAATTTTTTTTTGAAAAACGAAACTTTTTGTTTTTTGTTTCAAATTGGATTTGTTAGACTTTTTGTGTTGCGAGCTCAAAAAACAGAGCCAAAATTTATTTATTTATTTTTTGGAGGGGGAAATCTGGAAAAAAAAAGAAATACTTGAGACTGAAAATGAGAATGAGAGAAGAAATGAGAAGGGTGGGAAACGAAACAAATTTTTGGATAAATATAAACAATTTTTGTTATGTCTTTCCTTTTTGGACTAAAAAAAGTGGAAAAGTTTTAGGAAGTGCAAGGCTCTTTTTGGTGCCACGTGGCAATGTTTATTCAAGGCTAAAGAACTTTTTTTCAATGTGAGAATGTGATTCTCCCGGAATTTTTTAATTACGCAAATAGCGTCAGATTAAAGGAGCCACGTGGGAAAATGATGTCATTACTTACTCTAATTGCAAAAACTGCAAAAGACTTTGGTTCGAAAATTCCACGTGGCGATGTAATTTTTAGCAGAATTTTTCTAATTTTTGAAAAAAATCGTCAATTCTTTTTGTTGAAATGCCACGTGGCAATATAAAGTTTGAAAAATCGTGGAAACTACCTTAAGCCTAAATCTATAAGTAAATCTAATTTCTGAGATCAAAAATTCTGAATTGCGTAATCAAAACTTAGAGCCACAAATCACATTTTCGATGCGCGTCAAAAAATAACGAAACCAAGTGACTCATCTATAATAAATGCGACGGACCAAAAATAGCGCAATCACGCTCCACTGCAACTGTGCACTTTCAAAGCCTAATCTAATCTAACAAGTCCTAAGCCTTAATAATTCACAATAATTTTTGATTCCCCAAATTTTTTTCAATCAAAAAAAAAATGTTGCCATAAACACAAAAACCAATTTATTTCTCGTTTTAAATATATTCAAAAATCAAATAAATATGTTATTTTTCAAAATGTGATTTTTCCTCATCTACTTGACGCGTCAGAACAACTTCGGACCATTTATTTTCTTCCAAATCGAATGTAGTCATAGGACGCTTTTTTAGCTGGTGGTGAACTTCTTCCAAATCGAACAAAATCGTAGTCACGTTTCACTGCAAAAATCTATATAGTTAGGAGAACTCAACCAAAAAACAACATACTTTTCTGGCGATCCGCCAAAAATCGCTGAAAAACATCTTCAACGGCAGCCTCATTGCTGATTTGACGACACTCCGCGTTGACGCATGCTTCGCAATTCAGGCTTGATATCAAAATAGCGACGGCGAAAAACAAGGCAGTGATGTACATTTTAATATTGTAGAACCCTGGAAAAAATCGTATAAGCTGAAGGTTGGCTGAAAAACTTCTGAAATAAAATATCGGAATTGAGAGAAAAATATATAGAGAAAGCACCTGAAATTTTTCAGCTGCTCTCTGAAAAAACGAGCCTACCCCCGCCCTCGAAACTACGGTAGATTGGTGATTAGATTTAGCGCTACGTAAAAAGGGTAAATAATAAGTTGATATATATGTATAAATATATCATTGTAAAATCCCATTATTTTTCATGGTTATTGACTAGAAAAAATGTGTGCTTTTAGGTGGAATTGCGGGCGGTGGAAAATACCTTTTTTTTTGGGCAATTTGATTTCGGTTTGACGTGAGAGAAACAGCTGAAACCCTATGAAATTTCCCTGAAAATATCATATTTGTCATAAGTCAGCAAAACGGCTGAAAAAAATAACGAAAACACGAAAAAAAAAATTTTCAAAAACGAAAAAAAGAGAAAAATTAGTTAGGTTGGTTTGCGCGGCAATAATTGTCTTTTCCAATGTTCCGAAAAGAATTTTGAAGATCTTCAAGAGCGCCTTGAGATCAGCGCACGCAATTTCTCAAGTTATCAAAACCAAAAAGTTTCATTTCTCCTTCTTCTACTAATCAAATAACACAATTTACCACAACATTTTCACATCGAAAACCTCGCGCGCCTTATGACGTGGATTCTCGTTGCATTCCACGTGTAATCGACCATCGACTCGTAGGAAGAAGCAACTACGGCAACGCAATTTGAGACGAGATTTCACCTGAAAAACACGGGATTTTGAAAAAATCGGGACGTTCCTGAAAATCCCAAAATCCCACCTTAAATCCGGCAACTTCTTGTGAAATCGGTGTTTGCGCTTTGAGAAATCCTCGCAAAATCGAGTTTCCCTGCATCATTGTCCTTGAAATCACCCCAGACATGCTGAAAACTCGAAATTTTCTCCTGAAATCAGAAACACAAAAAAAAAAGAAAAACGTTTTCAAGTTGTCCGAGAGAAGTACACAGATGTGCGGGCTGGGGGACGAGGAAACCAAACTCGGCCAGGATGGGTTTTTCCCGACTGAAATTTGGATTTGAGCTGGAATTCCGGGGAAACGAGAATAACACGGTATTTTACAATGAAGAGGATTGGAAAGACAAGTTTTTCTCTCTGCGTCTCCATGTTAGATTGAAAAAATAAAAGAAAATTGGCAAAAAAAAGGTTTGAAATTGAATTTGGGGAACACGTTGTTTCTGGGGAGGGCTTGAGATTTTGAGCGGTTTTTTCTTGAATTTGGATTTTTCTACGAGAAACATGAGAATTTCAGACTGAAAATTTGAAAAATTTCAATTTCCCACACCAAAATCCCTCATTTTTTGCCAGAAAAAGGACACATGTCATGTGAGATTAGGCGAGTTGAAATTTGATAAATAAGTCCTAGGCAATATAATATATATCCTGAGGGCCTCTATCTCAATTTCTTCTTCTTCTTCTTTTTTTTCTCACATTTTTCTCCTGAATCTCAGTTTTCTGTGGAACAACGTATTTTACACACCTTTTCATTTTATTTTTTCTCTGTCTGTGTCTCTCATTTCCGCACACTCTCTCCGCTTTTTGGCAACAATCCAATTAGTTTTTATTCAGCCAAAAAATATCAAACCAAAAGAATTTTTTTTCGGAGTCAAAAAACTTTTTTGAAAAAAAGTTTTTTTGGGGGGAAAATATATGTATAAATATTTTTTTGCTCCGGAAAAAACAAGCTTTGATGAGTTGTTTTTTGAAAAAATGACTTTTGAAATTTCAAAAATTTTGGGTGAAATTCAGAATTTCATTTTAAAAAATTCAGATTTGAAAATTTCTGAAGAAAATTTTTTCCATCCAATTTTTGTGCTAAATTTTCAGCTTCCAAATTTTTCTTGAAAAAGTTTTGAATTTTCGCGCTGAAACTAGATTTTGCCACGTTATAACTTTTAAAAATCTCTTTTTTTTCTTCAAATTTTTCATGATCTCAAAAATGTTAGGCTAATATTTCCCCAAAATTTGAAATTTTGTTCTAAAATTTGTCACTTAGCTTTAATTTTGCTAATTTTTAGCTCCAAAAATGTCCTAAATTTGCCACGTCATAGCTCAAACTTCCAGATCCCCCAATTCCCCTCCCCTCCAAAAAAAAATGCACCCGGGATGATGATTACCGCGCAAATCCTCCCGCTTCTCCTAATTTCTCTGCCCAAATTTTCCACGTCTCAACAAAACACATGTCCGCTGGGTTGTTTGTGTGATGAGGAAAAACAGCAGGTAGGACACGAGAAAAATGATGAGATTTTGACAAATGACTCGAAATTTGATACATATTTTTGTGAGAGAAGGGCGAAATTTGAGAAAAATTACAATAATTTCTAGGTGATTTGTGATGGTCCCACCGTAGTCAATCTACCCGATCGTATCCCATCCGGTTTCGATGTTCTGATCTACCGAAACACATCAATTCGAGCAATCGCAAAGAACTCATTTCGAAAAATGGACAAGTTAGCCGAAGTTCATTTTGAAAACAACAACTTCCTAAGCACCATCGAAAAAATGGCTTTTAAGGGGATGAAACGGCTGAAAATGCTGAAATTCTCGAATTGTCGCGAGTTGACTGAAATTCAGAAGAACTCGTTTTCGGGCATTGGGAATCAGGCGGGATTGAGGATTTTGTTCGAGTTCACGCCGATTCGACGCGTTGAGCCGAATGCTTTTAGGTGAGCGCGAAAATTTCGCATTTTTCACGTGTTCTGAACAAAAAATCTCGGTTCGCTGTTTAAAGGGACATGCTTTAATTTTCCACCAAAATCTCAAAAACGGCTGCATCAAATGAAAATCTGAGTACACCATCTTTATCGCCGTGAAAAACAGCATGGAAATAAGCTTTGGTGGAGCGAACGGGTTCGTGGCGAGACCAATTTCGAAAAATAGCGCGCAAAATGGAGAGACGCGAGACATTTTTGTGCATTTTCGCGTCACCGTGTTTGCACAAGTCAATACAGTATACCAACCGCGAACCGAGGGCCAAAAAATACGTGTTTTTGAGACCCTACATGCTTTTTTGGTTTCAAAAATCGCAAAATTTCATGAATTCATGCTTTTTTATAGCAAAAATCTCAAAATTTTCTTGCAGAAACGCTCAAAACATCCGCGAACTCGCAATCTCTGGCGAAGAGCTGGCACTATCTCGCTACAGTCTAGCCAACATAAATCAACTCGACTTCCTCACAATTTCCGGTGTTGTTCTCATTGAACCTGAGATTTTCACAAATTCCACACGATTTCATTCGATTCATATCAAAAATTCGAATTTCGACGTGCCGCCCAATTGTTTTAGCTCACTTTCGCACACGAGTTTGGTGAGTTTGACGAAATTTTGGAAGAAAATTTAAATCCAAAGGTTTTTGCAGCTGCTCATCGAGCAAAGTCGCATAAATTCAATAGCTCCTGATGGATTTTCGGGGCTATCCACAATCCAAATCATCGAGCTGCACGCGAATCAAATCGGCACGATTTCTGCACGCGCTTTTGCCAATGTTGAGAATTTGGGCGAGTTGAAGATTCTTCGAAACACTATAACTGAACTCGACACTTCTGAAGCGATTTTTTCGCAAGCGCTGAAAACCAGAGTCGAGGAGAATACACTGGATTGTGGTTGTGGTTTGAAGTGGATGAATAGTGTGCAGGTAGGGCCGGAAAATGAAAATAAAAATTCAAAAAACAATTTTCGCGGGTGCACTGGCGCGCACTTTCCTCCCCCGCCAAACGTATTTTTTTCGAAATCGATTTATTTTTTTTTATTTTTCAAGGAAATTTCGGACATCAATTTTTGCGGCACAACCGGCTCATTTCGCTCAATCCGCTCATTCATCAAATCCAAATGTTTGATACCTCCAAAAACACAGCATTATATTTCGAATACGGGTTTCCCATCTTTTTCAAATTGTCTTTTATTGATCTTTGTGATATTGTTTAATCTAAAAATTTAATAAAAGTTTTCTTGTCTTTCAAAAACGTTTTTATCAGTTTTCCAGCCAGATAAAAGCTTTACTGTACTTTGCACGTTTTCAAAAAAAAGTGTGTGCATTTGTGCGTCGCGGTGTTTGCAGACGAACGGGTTGTGAATTGATTTTTTCGTTGGTTTTTTTGTTTGTCACAAGTTTTTGAGCACATTTTTTCTGGATTTCAGCAAAAATGGAGAAAGACGAAGATTTGGAAGCGAATGCCACCGAATCGCAGCAACTTTTGCAGCGAAATGAATCTTTTGATGAGGTGAGAGAGAGAGAAATAAAATAAATATTCATTTTATAATCAAATCAACAATTTTGATGGGGAAAAATTGAAATTATTGATTTTTTGTCCTTTTTTCTAGACCGATATGGTAATGGTTCTGGAAAACGATCAACTAATAATGGAGAATCGAAATCATACAAGTCTTCAAAGTCCACTTCGAAGTATCACCGATGTTTTGCGAGAAGCCGAAAATATCATAACCGACGGACCATTACAACAAGCAACAACTCTAGAACATCAAAATGTTCTCATGGATCAAGTTGACGTGGAATTCCTTCCAAAAACATCGGGGAATTCTGAAGGACAACCTTTTGAGATCATTGTTCGACATTCGAAAGTTGTCGAGCAACCGACGTCGAATTTTAATTTGGAAGAGCATTCGAAACGGGTCCCGATACGATTGACTACGGTAGTTGAGGGAATTGAAGCGGTTGGAAATGAGCAACAAGATGATGTGCCTTCAACATCGAATACGGTTTCCACGTGGAAGAAGGGGCATAGAAGAGCGTGGAGTATGCCGAATGCGAAGGGCGAGAAAATGACATTGGCTGTGATTCATGATAATCATGAGGTGAGCGGAAAAATTGTGGTTTTGTGAATTCTGGGACGAAAAATCAGGTGTTTTATATTGAAAGAGGGTTTTCTGGCTAAAAATCCTGGTTTTCAATATGGAAATTTGAAATAAATAAGATTTTTAAGGTCCTGATACGAAAAACCCGGCTTTTTCAACTTCTGAGACAAAAAACTATGCATTTTCTATTGAAAAATTGAGTTTTTAGGCCCCAGAGCAGGTTTTCTGAGTCTCATGGCTAAAAACCCTGGTTTTCAATATGGAAATTTGAAGTAAATAAGATTTTTAAGGTCCTGACACGAAAAAACTTGCTTTTTCAACTGTTGGGACAAAAAACTATGAATTTTCTATTGAAAAATTGAGTTTTAAAGTCCTGAAGCGAAAATACCTTGATTTTTGCCAATTTTTTCGGTCCTGAAGCGAAAACCTTGAATTTTAACCCGAAAATGTGACGAAAACATGATTTTGATGGTCCTGACACGAAAAAACTTGCTTTTTCGGGTCCTAGACCGAAACTTCTGAATTTTACATTGAAAATCTCAAGAGTTTCTGGTCCTGAAGCGAAAATACCTTGTTTTTTGCCAATTTTTTCGGTCCTGAAGCGAAAACCTTGAATTTTAACCCGAAAATGTGACGAAAACATGATTTTGATGGTCCTGACACGAAAAAACTTGCTTTTTCGGGTCCTAGACCGAAACTTCTGAATTTTACATTGAAAATCTCAAGAGTTTCTGGTCCTGAAGCGAAAATACCTTGTTTTTTGCCAATTTTTTCGGTCCTGAAGCGAAAACCTTGAATTTTAACCCGAAAATGTGACGAAAACATGATTTTGATGGTCCTGACACGAAAAAACTTGCTTTTTCGGGTCCTAGACCGAAACTTCTGAATTTTACATTGAAAATCTCAAGAGTTTCTGGTCCTGAAGCGAAAATACCTTGTTTTTTGCCAATTTTTTCGGTCCTGAAGCGAAAACCTTGAATTTTAACCCGAAAATGTGACGAAAACATGATTTTGATGGTCCTGACACGAAAAAACTTGCTTTTTCGGGTCCTAGACCGAAACTTCTGAATTTTACATTGAAAATCTCAAGAGTTTCTGGTCCTGAAGCGAAAATACCTTGATTTTTGCCAATTTTTTCGGTCCTGAAGCGAAAATCTTGGGTTTTAACCCGAAAATGTGACGAAAACATGATTTTGATGATCCTGGAGCGAAAAATAGAACTTTTTAGATCCCGCCGCAAAAATCTCCCAATTTCGTAGTTTTCAAATTTTTCGAAATGAAAAAATCCTGGCACGTGAAAAAAAAAATGAATTTTCACGTCAAACAACGTGGTGACCCTCTAATTTTTGAATTTTTTTTCATTTTCGGAAAATTTTTCGAGCAAATCATGTTTATGGATGAGCCGGTGAGAAATATCAGGATTTTTCGCTTCAGGACCCGAATTTTTGGAAAATTTAAACTTCTAAAGTTTATTTTCTTAAAATTTTGATTAAAAAATGATGTAAAATCAGAAAAATTTCACTAAAAATGGGAAAATTCTAATTTTTCTCTTTCAGGAAGGCGGAAATCAACATCGTCGTCGAATTGTCAAATATCGTCTCCACCCAAATCGTCAAGAAACCCACGCCGAAAACCAGCCAAGTTCCTCGAACTCCACCTCAAATCCCCCCATCAAATTGCTCCGTTTCAAAGATCAAATCAATTTAGCATCGGATGACGAGGAAAATGATGAATTGGAAGTGGAGATCAATGAAGAAGAGGTGATTATTCCGAATGAGAGTGGAGATGGTGCACGCAGTGTTATCAAGAGGTTTTGGGAGGCGAGATGGAAGGCGACGAATTTTGAGACGTTGCCTGAGTGGCTGCAGGATAATGAATATTTGAGGACTGGACACAGACCGCCGTTGCCAAGTTTTTCGAGGTGAGAGAGGTTTTTGAGCGGAAAGTATGAAAATTTTCTGGAAAATGAGTGAAAATTCGATGAAAAACACATATTTTTAGGTCCAGAAATGAAATTTGAGCCTGTTCTCATAAAAATTGAAAGTTTTTTTTTTGATTTTTTAAAAGTTTTCAAATTTTCAACGGAATTTTCAAGTTTTTGAGCAAAAAATGTAGAAAATGATCCAAAATTCAATGAAAAACACATATTTTTAGGTCTAGAAATGAAATTTGAGCCTGTTCTCATTAAAATTTTCAAAATTTCAGTGCCAAATTTGAATACTGTAGCTAAAGTTTGATATGAGCAATGCTGATTTTTCTGATTTTCAATTAAAAACTAACAAAAATTTAATTTTGGATTAATATGAGTATTAAAAAACTCTGGATTTTGAAAAATATGACGATTTAACATGAGCAATGTCTGGAAAATGCCTTTAGTGTTATTTTTTCCAGTGAAAATTTGGAATTTTAAATTGTAATCTGAGCAATGCCTACTCTCTTTTTTCTAAAGAAAAATATTGAAAATCTACAAAATTGCTAGAAATTTTTGATTTTCAACCTAAAAATAGTAAAAAATTCAATTTTGGATTAATATGAGCAATGTACAAAAAATCAGGATATGTGAATTTCTTGAATTTTAATCTGAGCAATCCAATTTTCCAGCTGCTTCAAATCAATATTCGCTTTGCACACCGAAACCGGAAATATCTGGACCCATATGTATGGTTGTGTTGCATTCATCGGCGTCGGTATCTGGTTCCTAACTCGACCCGAAACCCAAATGCAATTCATGGAAAAATTCATCTACTCATTCTTCTTCATCGGCGCCGTCGTCTGTCTGGGAATGTCATTTTTGTTTCACACAGTCGCGTGTCATTCTGTCGAAATGGCCAAATTGTTCAGCAAATTGGATTATACTGGAATAACTCTGCTGATTGTTGGCTCGTTTGTTCCGTGGATCTACTTTGCTTTCTATTGTCGACCGCAACCGATGATTATTTACAATGTCATGATTATTACGTTGGGAATGGCGGCGATGGTTGTATCGCTTTGGGATAAATTTGCTGAACCCAAGTTTAGGTGAGGTTTTGGATCGAAATTTGGAGCATTTTGAACCTAAATTTGGGTATCCTAGCTGAAAATTTGATTTTTTTGGAAATTTTATGAAAAATGAGGATTTTACGCTTCTCACCACGAAATTTAGAGCATTTCAAATGCAAATTTGCCATGTTCCTTTAAATGTTGGTCTTCCCACAAAATTCTCTTCATTTTGAACCTAAATTTGACTAGTTCACATGAAAATTGAAGATTTTCCGCTCCCTATGACATTTTAAATAAGATTTTGGGTCTCACCACGAAATTTAGAGCATTTTGAGCCTAAATTTGGGTATCCTCGCTGAAAATTAGATTTTTTTCGAAATTTTTTGAAAAATGAGATGATTTTGGGTCTCACCACGAAAATTAGAGCATTTTGAGCCTAAATTTGGGTATCCTCGCTGAAAATTAGATTTTTTTCGAAATTTTATGAAAAATGAGATGATTTTGGGTCCAACCACGAAATTTAGAGCATTTTGAGCCTAAATTTGGGTATCCTCGCTGAAAATTAGATTTTTTTTCGAAATTTTTTGAAAAATGAGATGATTTTGGGTCTCACCACGAAATTTAGAGCATTTTTGAGCCTAAATTTGGGTATCCTCGCTGAAAATTAGATTTTTTTCGAAATTTTATGAAAAATGAGATGATTTTGGGTCCCACCACGAAATTTAGAGCATTTTGAGCCTAAATTTGGGTATCCTCGCTGAAAATTAGATTTTTTTCGAAATTTTATGAAAAATGAGATGATTTTGGGTCCAACCACGAAATTTAGAGCATTTTGAGCCTAAATTTGGGTATCCTCGCTGAAAATTAGATTTTTTTCGAAATTTTATGAAAAATGAGATGATTTTGGGTCCCACCACGAAATTTAGAGCATTTCAAATGCAAATTTGCCATGGTCCTTTAAATTTTGGCCTTGCCACGAAATTATCTTCTTTTTGAACCTAAATTTGACTATTTCACATGAAAATTGAAGATTTTCTCGACATTTTGTGAAAAGTAAAGAATTTTTCTTATTTTCCACTAGATTTTTTAATTCGCCACGAAATTCTGGTCATTTTTGCACGTGAAAAATACGTTTCATAAAAATATCAAATTTCAAGATGTTGTTTTCAAATTTGATTCGACTGTTCAAAACATTTCTCCAGATGTCTAGCCAAAAATAAATCATTCCTAGACCTGAATTTTCACCCAAACATATTTTATTCCAGACCTGTCCGCGCCGCTGTTTTCATCGCCATGGGTTTGTCTGCAATTGTTCCAGCCATCCATCTTTTCATCTCCGATGGAATTCGATTTATGTTAGATGAGGCACAATTGGCATGGTTATTGTTGATGGGAGGATTGTATATTGGAGGAGCCGCGCTGTATGCGACACGGGTTCCTGAACGATGTTTCCCCGGAAAATGTGATATTTGGGTAGGGGATTTTGGGAGGAAGATGTGGGGGAAATGGGGATTTTTCTTATAATCTTGTTCGAGAGAAGTACACAGAATTTTCTTAATTTTCAGTAGAAATTTCAGGAATTTTTAGAAAATTCTAGATTCTAGACCTTAAAAGATCGTCATTTCAAATAAAAATTTATAAGAAATAAGCCACGCCCATTTTTGCAACCCCCGCGCACACTTTCAGTTTTTTTTCCAGTTCCAATCTCATCAACTATTCCACACATGTGTTGTCATAGCCGCATTTGTTCATTATCACGCAATAACACAAGTTGGAATGCACAAAATGATGAATGGCTCATGTTCGGAACAATTACTAACAAGATATGGAAAAGAGACGAATCCATCGTGGTTGGGAACATTGTTAGGATTAGATGAGGATCCGAGTGTCAGAAGCTGGACACCGCAATAATTTGACTTTACTAATTTTGATTGAGCTACGGGTGAGTTTTTTGAGGGGGATTTTGATCTGAAATTGGATTTTGAAGCATTTTGAGGCCGAAAACCGGAAAATTGGGCGAATTTGAAGCATTTTGAGCTCAAAAATGACAATTTTCGGGAAATTTGAACATTTTTCAATATAATTATGATGAAAGTCTGAACATTTTGAATTTGGGAGCATTTTGAGCCGCAAAACTTGAAATTTGATGGAATTTGAATTTTTCGACCTGAAATGAGGCATTTTAAGCTCAAAAATGACATTTTTCACTAAATTTGAAGCATTTTGAGTGTAATTTTGATGCGGATTTGAAAATTTTAAATTTTGACCTGAATTTCAACCTAGAATTAATTTTTGAAATTCTGAAAATCCATTTTTTTCAGATTTAAATGTGATACACGCAATCTTCTCATTTTTCTTTAATGTATTTTTAATTGCTAATTTTTTCTCGAATTTCAGTCGAGTTTTCTACTTATTTTTTTTTTGAATAAAAATTTTTCGATTTTTTTTCCCATATTTTTTTGTCATTTTTTCCTCCGGTTATAATCGTTCCGGTTTTATCGTATTTTTGTTTTTGGTTTTTTTGTGGGGGAAAATTTGAGCTAATTTTGGGGCAGAAATTGGGATTTTTTACTGAAAATTGAAGGAAATTCTGAAATTTTAACTCAAAAAATTCAAATTTTGTCACAAAGGATTTTTGGTGCTAAAAATTATAGAAATGCTGTGAAAACTTTAATTTTCATTAGGATTTCTGGAAAAAATCTGAAATTCTAGAATTTTCCCACCAAAAATCCACGTCATATCACTTTTTGCGTCACACAAAATTTTTTTTCGCCCCCCAAAAAACAACTTTTTGGCCCCGCCCACTTTTTTCCCATTCTTCTTTTTCCAAAAAAAATAGTATCCATTTTTTTTCTGCGAAAAAAACAGCATATTTTTGGCCGCTGGCCAATCAGCTTTTTTTTGGCTCTTTTTTTGTGCTCGAAAGAAAAAACAACGTATTTTTGACTTTTTTGTTTTTTCTGGAGAAATTTTTTGAAGTTTTGCTGAAAATCTGAAATTCCCGGGGAAAAAATTGACTATGAATTTTCAGAAAATCTAGAGAAATACTGAAATTTTGTAGTTTTTCTATGAAAAATTGTTTTTTTTCGGGAAAATTTCCCATTAAAATTGAAAAATTCTCCAGATAAATATCGGATTTCATCCATCCAAAAAACTAGTTTTTTTTCTTTTTCAAAAAAAAAAATTCAATTTTTTTCAAAATAAAAAAAATTATCGATTTTTTCTCTGTTTGTTCAGCTTTTTCGTAAACTTGTGACAAACAAAACACTTGTTCCTATTTGGTGCCAAAAAATGCCATTTTTCTCTGAAAATTCTCGATTTTCTTGTTTTTTTTTGTATCATCAAATCAAATACAAAAAATCCGATTTTCTTATCAAAAAAAAAAATAGGAAAAACCAGTTTTTGTCTGGAAGAAGATCTAATTTGATTTGGCCAATTTATAGTGATCTTTGGGTCTAATTTTGAAGTCTAGGGATGAAAATTCGAGAATTTTTTGAATTTTGGGTCTAATTTTGAAGTCTAGACTTAAAAATAGCTTATTTTCATCTGGAACTGGGTATTTTGGCTGAAAATTCATGAATTTTTGGATTTTTCAAGGAATTTGGATAAGCCTAGGCTTGAAATTTAACCGAAAATAAATTTTCCAGCTCAAAATCCCTGAAATTGGGCCTAGGCTTATGAGATATCCCTGAATCCCAAATTTTCTGAAAAATTCAAAAATTCTAGAATTTTTCAGTTTTTTTCTGAAAATTCAAGCCTAATTTCAGACCTAGGCTTATGATATGAGATATCTCTGAATCCCAAATTTTCTGAAAAATTCAAAAATTCTAGAATTTTTCAATTTTTTCTGAAAATCTAAGCCTAATTTCAGACCTAGGCTTATGATATGAGATATCTCCGAATCCCAAATTCGCTGAAAAATTCAAAAATTCCAGAATTTTTCAGTTTTCTCTGAAAATCTAAGCCTAATTTCAAGCCTAGGCTTATGATATGAGATATCTCTGAATCCCAAATTTTCTGAAAAATTCAAAAATTCAAGAATTTTTCAGTTTTTTTCTGAAAATCTAAGCCTAATTTCAGACCTAGGCTTATGATATGAGATATCTCCGAATCCCAAATTCTCTGAAAAATTCAAAAATTCTAGAATTTTTCAGTTTTTTCTGAAAATCCACGTCTAAATCTTGCTAGACCACAGAATTTCATGTTTTTCCCACAAAATTCTGCAAAAAACAACAACAACACCTCATTATGATGGAAAAAATGGGCAAAAAGTTGTATTTTTTCCTCCTCCTCAGCTTCTTCTTCAGCTTCTTCTTCTTCAATTTCCATTCATTTTCAGCAGCTTCTTCATGTCAAAAATGGAGAAGAAAAATTCGGAAATAGTATGGGAAATGAGGAGAGAGCAGAGAGAAGTTGGAAGGGGAAAAAGACGACATTTCTTCGTTTTTTTTGTTGTCAATTTGATTATTTTCTTGAAGAAGAAGCTTTTTTCCTGCTCCTTTTTTTGCTTCTTGAAGGAAGATTTTTTGCTTGAATGGGTTTTTTTCGCGCCAAAAAATCCGGGATTTTTTGGTCAAAAAATCCGGGAAAATGGGGAATTTCAGAGATTTTCTGGAAATTTTGGCTGAAAATTTGGGGAAACCTGAGATTTTGAGCAAAGGATTTTCAGCCGATTTTAAAAAGTATTTCTTGCCACGTGGATTTTTGGCTGTGAAAAATTCGGTTCAAAATTTTGAAGTTTATTTTTCGGCGCGAAATTTTGCTCTGCCACGTGGCGCTAATTTTTTCGCGCGAAAAAAAATCTTTGATTCTCATTTGACATGACAGAATCCCTCTTTTTTTCCACACTCAAAATTAATTCAATTTTTTTCCTGCCAGTAATGCACTTGACATTTTCAGTCGACACATTTTTCAGCAAAAAAAATTTTTTTTTTTGCTGAAAATAATTTTTTACTAGAATTTTCAGTTCGGTCTGAAATTCTGAGAATAAGGCATTAGATCTCGCTAATTCCCAAATTTTCGAATTTTTTTGAAATTTAAATTTTCGTTGAATTTCAGGCGGACAATTTCAATGAAAAATTCAAAAATTCCTGAATTCAACTAAAAATTTATGTTCAAACTTCAGACTCAGAAGTTTTAGTTCAAAAATTTTCATAATTAGGTCCACTAGGCTCATTTGATTTCCCTAAATCCCAAATTTCATTTTAAAAAATCTGAAAAATTTCAGAATGTCATATATTTTTGGCTAAAACTTTCAATAAAATTCAGAAATTCTGAAATTCTCAGGATTTACTCAAAAAATTCTGAAAATTAGTATTTTTCAAGCCAAATTTTCTTCTAGAATTCAGCAAAACCCCTTTTTTTGCAAAAAAAAATAATTCTCGCTTTCAAACCTAGAATTATTCATTTTCCTATTTTTGTTTTTTTGTCTGGAAATTTCGAGAATTACAGAAATTATAGGTTTTACTTCCATTTTTCCTCTTTTCTCCTTCTTCACCAAAAAAAAACGAAAAAAATGCGAAAAAAATCCATTTTTTTGATAAATGATGGCTTTTTCGGCAGTCTTCTTCGTTTTTTTTTCTTCGCCCATCGAAAAAATTGGCGAAAAAAATGCATTACCTTCTTTTTTTTTCGTCAATTTTTTGTTGTTGAGCGACAAAAAAAGAAAAAGAGAAGTAATTTCCGGTTTTCTGGGGGCTGGAAATCGATTTTTTTTATTTTTGGATGATTATTTTTGGCGCCAAAAATTATTCAAAAATTTTTTTTGAATGAATTTTTGCGAATTTTGAAAAATTTATTGAATTTTCGAATTTTTGCTTAAAAACTATGCGAAATTTGAAGAAATTTTGAATAACATTTTGAATATTCTCTAAATTTTTGCTCTATTTTCCACAGTTTCTCCTCAAATCCTAAAAATCCCCAAATTTTCCAGCTCAAAAAATGTCAGCTGAATCATCAGCCTCAAATTCCACCGCAATGGACGATGTGCAATTAAATGCCGAAGGCAAGATCGTGTGTTTAGATGATCCGGCCGAATTTCTGAAACGAAAACCGAAAAAGAGCATATTGAAAATGAAACAAGACTCTAGTTTGGAGAAACAAGATGGGCGCGCGCATTTTGATGAAATGAACATTTTGGCAACTTATCATCCAGCTGATAAGGATTATGGAACGATGAAGGTAGGAGAGGGGGGAATTTGAGCATAGAAAGAAGGTCTTGGGACGATTTTTATTGCTGAAATTCAAAAAATTCATGAAATTTAGCCCAAAACAAGTTTTCTGGCTGTTTTTGAGATCAAAATTTGAAAAAATTATGTTTTTTTCATCAAGAAATGTCTTAACACAATTTTGTAAGACCACATTTGGTCTCGCAACGAAAAATCATGCCACGTGGACTTTTTAGCGCCAATTTTCGGATTTTTAAACCTAAAATAGGTCTCAACACGATTCCCAAGCCACGTGGAATTTTTATCTCTAACATTTTTGAATTTCAAGTCTCAAAAAGCAAAATTTTTGATTTTTGAACAAAAGTAGTTTCTCACATCCTCATTTTTGGCGCCAAATTCAAACAATTTTCAAAAAATTCAGGAAATTTAGCCCAAAACAAGCTTTCTGGCTATTTTTGAGATCAAAATTGGTCTCGCAACGAAAAATCATGCCACGTGGAATTTTCGGCTCCAATTTTCGGATTTTTAAACCTAAAATAGGTCTCAACACGATTTCTCCCAAGCCACGTGGAATTTTTATCTCTAACATTTTTGAATTTCAAGTCTCAAAAAGCAAAATTTTTGATTTTTGAACAAAAGTAGTTTCTCACATCCTCATTTTTGGCGCCAAATTCAAACAATTTTCAAAAAATTCATGAAATCTAGCCCAAAACAAGTTTTCTGGCTATTTTTGGGGTCAAAATTGGTCTCGCAACGAAAAATTATGCATCCTGGACTTTTTAGCGCCGATTTTCGGATTTTTAAACCTAAAATTGGTCTCAACACGATTTCCCAAGCCACGTGGAATTTTTATGGCGCCAAATTCAAATTTACAGATCGATGAGCCAAAAACACCGTATCACATTCAATCGGACGGCGAAATGACAGATAATGATGAGGTGAGCGCTTTTTTCAGCTCTCACAGGATTTTCAGACGTATGTTTTTTACAGGGAGCCCTCGGAGTTCCGGCAAATCGACCGCGTCGAGTTTCACTAGGAACAGCTGTCGATCCGGAACAAGTTGCGCAAGGATTGCAAAATTCGGGTGAAACGGTAGGCATTTTTGAATTTTGCAGCAAAAAAAAAACAACTGAAAATTTTCAGCATTCTCGACCACTCTCGTCTGCTGATAGTGATAGTGAAGATGATACGGAATTGACCGAGGAACAAAAAGGTTGGCATTTTTTTTCTAGAAATATGCCACGTGGCAATCAAAAATCAAAAAATTTCCAGCTCACAAACGAGACTTCGAAAAGAAACGCCGAGCTCATTATAACGAAGGTGCCGCCCTGAAAATGCATTTGGACGACGAAGAAGAGGAGGAGGAAAAAATGCAGGACTAGAAGATGTTCCTTTAAAGTACTTCACAAAAACATTATTGATTGATTTATATTTAATATTTTTTTTTTGATCTTCCCTATTTTTGTATGTGTGTGAATAAATACGAATTTTTGTCAATGGCTACATTGTAGTCCCAAGACGTTCTTTGTCACTATTTGTTGACTACAATTTGCAATTTTTCATATCTTTCGTTTTTCATGTGTTCCGCAGAAAAGAAAAAAATGATGACAAAAAAAAGTGTTTTTGGGAGTATTTATTGAAAGTTTTCCGATGATTTTTGCAACATTTTCTTGCTTTTCCGTAATTTTTCTGCATTTTTTCAAAAAAAAAAAATGAAAATTCCTCCACCGTAACCCTATTTCAAGGCGCAGTGTGTATTTTGTATGGTCTCGCCACGTCTACAGTAGTTTTTTCAAAGGCGCATCATTTTTTCTTCTTTTTTTTTTAAAAAAACTTTTTTTTCAGAATGGCGTTGGCTGGAAAAATTGCGATTGTTACAGGAGCTTCGCGAGGAATCGGTGAGTTAGCCTAAATAATAATGTTTGCCACGTGGAATATATCTGTAATTATTTCAGGTCGAGGAATCGCTTTGCAATTAGGAGAAGCTGGAGCCACAGTCTATATAACAGGTCGTGCACCAGCGCAAAGCCTGAATAGTCAAGTTGGCCTGAATGGTCTCGAAGCGACGGCGCAAGAAATAACATCGCGTGGCGGGAAAGGAATCGCGAAATTTGTGGATCATGGAAATATGGAAGAAGTGGAGAATTTTTTCAAAATTGTTGAGCAAGAACAGGCGGGAAAATTGGACATTTTGGTGAATAATGCGTATCAAGGAGTTCAGGCAATTTCCGATGGAATGGGAAAACCATTCTACGAATTGGACCCCTATATCTGGGATACAATCAATAATGTCGGCTTGAGAAATCACTATTTCTGTTCGGTTTACGCTTCGCGAATCATGGTTGCTCGGAATGAGCCCGGTTTGATTGTCAACGTTTCGTCGGGCGGTGGTTTGCGCTATTTGTTCAATGTGGCTTATGGAGTTGGAAAACAGGCTTTGGATCGATTATCGGCGGATATGGCTATGGAATTGAGAGTGAGTAGTGAGATGAATTGAAAATAAGAAAAAATGCGGCCTGAATATGTGAAAAAATGCGAAAACGGGTCCTTTTTCACCCAATTTTCATATATTGTGAAATTAAAAATAGATGGCAGAAAATAAATAAAGAAACGTGAAAATTTTCAGCAAACCCATGTCGTTGGGGGCGTTGCGGTCACGCGATGTGTGTTTCATTTTTGAAAATTTGCTCAGAAAATGGAAAAAATTTATAAAATTCTGAAAATGAAACACGTAGCGCGTGACCGCAACGCCCCCAACGACATGGGTTCTCTGAAAATGTTCACGTTTCTTTATTTATTTTCTGCCATCTATTTTTAATTTGACAATACCATTGGTGTTCTGGGCTAAAACTTAGAAAGGAAGTGCATAGGTGTTGAACTTTTGATGAAACATATCGAAATATACCAAATCGCCCATGCTGATCACGAATCCGAAGTCAAAAATTGCCACAAATGCCTGTGAGCACTTTTCTGGAGCTCCAAAGTTGAATAGAATTGAATTTTGGGTTTTGCCCATTTTCACCTTGTTGCTGGGTGGAAAATCAATTTTTATAAGGTTGTTCACCACATTCGAAAACCTAACAGTTTTCTCAAAAAATATGAAAAAACCAGCTAAAAACTGCTATTTTTAAGAAAGTATTGACATAAACACACCCTTTTCAAAGTTTTTTTAAAAATAGCAGTTTTCAACTGATTTTTCATATTTTTGAAAACGCTGATAGGTTTTCGAATATGGTGAATAACCTTATAAAAATTGATTTTCCACCCAGGAACATGGTGAAAATGGGCGAAACCCAAAATTCAATTCTATTTAACTTTGGACCTTCAGAAAAGTGCTCACAGGCATTTGTGGCAATTTTTGACTTCGGATTCGTGATCAGCATGGTCGATTTGGTATATTTCGATATGTTTCATCAAAAGCTCAAAACCTGATCCTATGCACTTCCCTTGTTAGCCGAAAATCCACAATCTTTCATTTATTTTTTCTCAGAAAAAGAACATTTGCTGTGTTTCGATTTGGCCAGGAGCAGTTCGCACCGAATTGGTCACCGCCATGTTTTCGGATTTGCAAAAGAAATCGCCAAATGCTCATTTGTTTGCGGCTGGTGAAACTGTTGAATATCCAGGTAGGACTAGAGCCCAAATCCCAAAACCCTTTCCGTTTCAGGCAAAGCAGTCGTCGCGCTCGCTTCAGACTCCCGTCGAATGTCTCAAACTGGAAAAATTCTGATCACCGAAGATTTGGGAAATCATTATGGTTTTGTCGATATCGACGGCTTAACTCCACCGAATTTGCGATCTGTCAGCTTCATTTTGGATCATTTGGGATGGGCAACAACGGCGAAATGGATTCCGAGATGGGTTAAATTGCCTGGATGGGCGATTTGGGCTGGAACAAGTCGATTGTAAGGGGATGAAATGTATATTTATTGTTTTTTGAATGATTTTGCAAGATAAACTTTGAGCTATGACGTGGCTTGGTTCATCACGTGGAATACACGTCAAACCTACAATCAAAAATGCGCTTACTAGCTACAAAAATGTGTGTAGTTCAAAAAATTGCATTTTTATGTCTATAATTACTGCTTTGACATTTATTTTTTTCTTTTTCTTCATTTTTCCAACTTACATTCATCTAGATACTCATATTTCTGCTGAAAAAATGGTGGCGTTTGACTACCCTCATCCTTCCGAAGATGAACCACTTTTCATCGAATGCTCTTCGAGTTTCAACAATTATAGGGAAGTGGGAAAATACGTGATTCAATTGATGTATTTGGTGCCGGGTATTTGGCTGCATTCGATGATTTTATTGAGCAGGTTTGGGATTAAACGAGACGAGTTTCGCAATAATTCGTTTGGTGTTATTTTTATGGTCAATTCGATTGTGGTACGTGAATATTTCCTAAGCACACCACGCCCAGGGTGAGGCATATGCACGGCGCCAATAAAAATTTACGGAAATTCACCTCGCCAATTTGAGATTTTCTGGAAAAACAACAAATTTTTGCTTGTTTTTCCGTTAAAAAGTGGTATTTTTCAGTCGAAAAGGTTGTTTTCACCTCGCCAAAAATTTCAAAACCCACACCGCCAATTTTCAAAGTTATTTTGCACGAAGCTGGGCGTGGTATGTTCCTAATACGCATAAGTCCTTAATAATTTCCAGAGTCTTCTTGAACTTCTCATCCATACTTTCATCTATCGTCCCTTGATATTTATTCCTCCACTTTGCCCAATTTTCACTCCAATTCTTGCTTATCCTTCATTCATTTGGAAATTTATCATGGTTCTACAAAACCATCTAAAAGCTGCCAAATCGATGACTCAAATATTCATGAGTTTAAATCGAATGACTTGTGCTCTTTGGCCGATCAAATATGATTCTATTTGGAGTTCGAATCGGGTGAAATTAGTTGTATTTCTGATAATTGTAATGCCAGTTGGCGCGACTTTTAACTTAATAGTATCTCGAGTTACGATCCAACCAATTTATGGAGGGTTTACCAATAATTATATCAGAACTATCCCGTGGGCTAGTCTACCCTTCCAACATCTAGTCTTCATTATAACCGCATTATTTTCCACAATCATTTGCACAAGTATCGCAGTCTATGCATTGCTCATGTTACCAAATCGAGTTAAAGGAGCAGAAAGATCACTTTGCATCGCTGCAATTATATTTTCAATTGGTTTTATCTGCGCTGCCAGTGCTCAAGCTGCATTTGTTTTCTGCGATTCATGTTATGGCGATTTTCTGTTTATGGTTCATTTTTGGTGCATCGATTTTCTCGATATATCCCAACCTGTTGTGACACTTTCCTTGAGCAAAGAGCTTAGAAGAAAAATCTTTGGCTCCCAAGTTGTTGTTCTTCAAAGTGGATCCTAAAGTTTTATTTGGTTCGTACTCTGATGAATAAAACGGTGTGAAATTAAAGTTTTGTTGAGTTTTTTTTACAACACCCAGAACATCATTGATGTTCCAAAGATCAAAAAATTCAGAGTCAATCTTCCACGTAGAAACGCAAATTCTTGAAACTTACGCACACATCACGTTTAATCATACCTTCCGATCTTGCAAGATCACTGAGACCAACATCTCTGATCTTCAGTTTAGCAGCTTCTCACGTGCACTTCGCAACCACTAATCAAAACATTTCTCATTTCCTATTGAAACGTGTTTAGTTTAGCTTTTAGCTTTCTGATCTCTATAATTACGCCTTACACACCTCCTTTTTGATTTTTTCGTACTTTCTTCTCACTTATCTTAAGTACTACATTCATTTCCTCTATCTATTTCTTCCACAAATATGGTATCTTATGAATGGTGTCCCGCTCCTCCCGAAAATGTTCCAGTTTCCATTAAATGCGATTCAAGTTTCAACAATTTTAGGGAGGTGGGAAAATATGTGATTCAATTAGTGTACTTGGTGCCGGGCATTTGGATGCATTTCATGATTTTGTGGAGCAGGTTTGGGATTCAACAAAACAATAATTCGTTTGGTATTATTTTCATGGTCAATTCGATTGTGGTGTGTGCATATTTCTTAAGACGCAATAAGTTCTCCTTAATTTCCAGAGTCTTCTTGAACTTCTCATCCACACTTTTATCTATCGTCCCTTGATATTTATCCCTCCACTTTGCCCAATTTTTACTCCAATTCTCGCATATCCTTCAATTATTTGGAAATTTATCATGGTTCTACAAAACCATCTAAAAGCGGCCAAATCAATGACCCAAATTTTCATGAGTTTAAATCGAATGACTTGTGCTCTTTGGCCGATCGAATATAATACAATATGGACTAAGAATCGTCTAAAATTAGTTGTATTTTTGATAATTGTAATGCCAGTTGGCACAACTTTCAATTTGATATTATCAAGAATCACAATACAACCAATTTATGGAGGATTCACCAATAATTATATCAAGACAATTTCTTGGGCAATTCTACCATTCCAACATTTTATATTGATCCTTATTGCATTATTTTTCACAATCATTTGCACAAGTATTGCAATTTATGCATTGCTCATGTTACCAAATCGTGTTAAAGATGCAGAACGAGCATTGTGTATTGCTGCAATTGTATTTTCAATTGGTTTTATCTGCGCGGCCATCGCGCAAGCTATGATGGTTTTTTGCTCGAATGGTCTATTTGGAGCATGTTATGGCGATCTTCTGTTTATGGTTCATTTTTGGTGCATTGATTTTCTTGATCTTATTCAACCTATAGTCACACTTTTTTTGAGCAAAGAATTGCGAAGACAAATCTTTGGCACCAAGGCTGTTGTTTTTCAAATTGGAACTTCTTGATTTTTTGGTGTAGTACGAATTTTCTTTTTTATCTTCACCCATTATCTGAGTTTGTCGAATACATATTTTGAAAGCAGTAATTATAAAGATGAAAGTGCAATAAGTCTAAACTACACACTTCAGTTTCAAATGAGAATAGTTTTGATTAAAGGTTTTAAAGTGCACGTGGAAAATAGCTAAACTCACGAAAAGTACATACACAAGTTTGCTCTATCGTAATTTGTGTTTTTCTCGAAAAATTTTTACCTTACAATTAAAATTGTGCATTTCTAATAATAGGGTTAGGACCATTATAATTTGTTGAAAATGAAATAATGACGTCAAATTTCGGATACCCCGATTTCACCTAGCCAAATCAACTATTTCTTGTGCCGATATCCAAGGAAGTCCACGATTTGCTGGAAGGACGGGGCCCAGCGAATGTCAAGTTTTCCGGTAAAGTTTTACTGGGGTCTTCCGGTGTACTTTATTCGACACTACCACTTTAATCTTCTAACAACAATTTTTTGCGATAATTGGGACCAAAGTCTAATAAGTGCTTTATGGTCTTTAGTTCATCATTGTTCCAAAGTGTCCCAAAATTAGCACATTTCGATGTCTATAATTATGTCGTTCACACCTCCTTTTCAAATTTTTCGTTATTTTTCCCTCTTAAATTTCTCATCTCCACTGCCATTTCTTCTTCTTCGTCTTAACCTATGGTTTTGGCTCATCCCCCTCTTCCCTCCAAAAATGGGTCATTTTTCATCGAATGCGATTCGAGTTACGACACTTTTAGGGAGGTCGGAAAATACGTGCTTCAATTGATGTATTTGGTGCCGGGCATATGGCTTCATTCGAGGATTCTGTTGAGCAGGTTTGGTATTGAACGAGACGATTTTCGCAACAATTCGTTTGGTGTCATTTTTATGGTCAACTCGGTTGTGGTACGTTTCATAGGCTTCGTATCGCGCGATTGCAATGTTCAGCACACTTTGATGCCGATTCTTACACGTTGGCTAATATATGCAAAAAGTTTCACTTATGTGGAAGTAATCCACATAAGTGACGTGGATTTTTTCGACCTAGAGAACAATTTTTTCCAGAGTCTTCTTGAACTTCTCATCCACACTTTCATCTATCGTCCTTCAATATTTATTCCTCCACTTTGCCCAATTTTCACTCCAATCCTCGCTTATCCTTCAATTATTTGGAAATTCATTATGATTCTACAAAATCATCTAAAAGCTGCTAAATCAATGACTCAAATTTTCATGAGTTTTAATAGAATGACTTGTGCTCTTTGGCCGATCGAATATAATTCAATATGGACTAATAATCGTGTAAAATCAGTTGTATTTCTGATAATTGTAATGCCAGTTGGCACAACTTTCAATTTGATATTATCAAGAATCACATTACAACCAATTTATGGAGGATTCATCACTAATTACGTTAGAACTATCTCGTGGGCTAGTCTACCATTTCAACATCTAGTATTCATTATAACTGCATTATCTTCTACAGTTATTTGCACAAGTATCGCGATTTATGCATTGCTTATGTTACCAAATCGAGTTAAAGGAGCAGAAAGATCACTTTGCATTGCTGCAATTATATTTTCGATTGGTTTTATCGGCGCGGCCGGTGCACAAGCTGCAATCGCTTTTTGCCCGCTTTGTCTCGACTCATCTTATGGTGATTTTCTATACATGGTTCATTTTTGGTGCATAGATTTTCTTGACATTTCTCAACCTGTGGTTACATACTTTTTGAGCAAAGAATTCAGAAGACAAATATTTCGGACTAAAGTTGTTGTTCTACACAGTGGATTTTAAAAATTGCTTTGCTCGTACTCTGTTCAATTTTTTTTTTGCAAAATGTCATATGTACTATGCTATAATTTGTTTTTTGTCTACGATCTTTCAAGTTTGAGTTTTTCCTTCAAATAAATGTTTTTCAAAAATAGAACATTCATCTCGGAATAAATAAGGGGGAAAAGGTCCCCACAGTGAGTTGACCCAATAATCTAGGGATAACTAGGACCAAAGCCTGTACTTCACAATCTTCAGTTTATCAGTGTCCTGAAGTGTGCTTAGTTTAACATTCAACATTTTGATGTCTATAATTATGCTTTTCACACCTCCTTTTCAAGTTTTTTCGTTATTTACTTATTTTAAATTCATATCCACTGCTATTCCTACTTTCTCCTCTAACAAAACATGGTGTTAAGTAACCCCTCTCCTCCTTCCGAAAATGGGTCATTTTTCATCGAATGCGATTCGAGTTACAACAATTTCATAGAAGTGGGAAAATACGTGCTTCAATTGCTGTACTTGTTACCGGGAATTCTACTGCATGCGAGAATTCTATTGAGCAGGTTTGGTATTGATCGAGACGATTCTCGCAGCAATTCGTTTGGTGTTATTTTCATGGTCAATTCGATTGTGGTGCGTACATATTTTATTAATTAATTTAAGTTCTCATTAACTTCCAGAGTATTCTTGAACTTCTCATCCACACTTTCATCTATCGTCCCTTGATATTTATTCCTCCACTTTGCCCAATTTTCACTCCAATTCTCGCATATCCTTCATTTATTTGGAAATTTATCATGGTTCTACAAAACCATCTAAAAGCTGCTAAATCAATGACCCAAATTTTCATGAGTTCAAATCGAATGACTTGTGCTCTTTGGCCGATCAAATATGATTCAATTTGGACTAAAAATCGTGTAAAATTAGTTGTATTTTTGATAATTGTGTTACCAGTTGGCGCAACTTTTAACTTAATCGTATCTCGAATAACAATACAACCAATCTATGGTGGATTTACCAATAATTATATCAGAACTATCCCGTGGGCTAGTCTACCATTCCAACATTTCATTATCATCATAATTGCCTTATCTTTCACAATCATTTGCACAAGTATTGCAGTTTATGCATTGCTCATGTTACCAAATCGAGTTAAAGGAGCAGAAAGGTCACTTTGCATTGCTGCAATTATATTTTCAATTGGTTTCATCGGCGCGGCCGGTGCTCAAGCTGCAATTGTCTTTTGCACTTCGTGTTTCGGCGATCTTCTATTCATGTTTCATTTTTGGTGCATCGATTTTCTTGATATTTGCCAACCAGTTGTGACACTTTTCTTAAGCAAAGAATTTCGAAGAAATATATTTCGCTCCAAAGTTGTTGTTCTTCAAAGTGGATCTAATCATCTGGTCGTACTTTGACGAGTTCTTTTTTTTGCAAAAACTTTTACTATCCTATAATTTTCTTTTTTTTTTGTCTACGATCTTCATTCGAGTTTTTTTCAAACAAGTACAAGTATGTCTAACAACTTGTCTGATGACGATCCCAGATTCATAACATGCGATTTGAATTATGATGTTTCTATCGAATTTTTGAAATATGTTGTTCAAGCGGTCTATCTTTTTGGAGCAGCAATTCTGCATATTTTCATTCTGCGCACGATTTTATGGAAGAGACCGGATGAATTTAGAAATAACTCATTTTATAGCCTCTATGCGGCCGATTCGATTGTGGTGAGTACAAGTAAAAATCTCCTTTCAACGGCCCCCAACCCCATAAATATTCCAGAGTCTAACAATGCTACTCCTCGATGGTTTCATCAATCGTCCTTTCATATTTATCCCCCCACTTTGCCCAATCTTCGCCCCAATTTTAGCATATCCTACACTTTTTTGGAAATCTGTAGTAGTTATTGGAAATTATATGAAAGCAGCCAAATCCATGACTCAAATATTTATGAGTTTAAATCGAATGACTTGTGCACTTTGGCCATTGAAATATATCACAATTTGGGAAAACCGTGTAAAATATGCTCTATTGATAATCTTCATTGCTCCGATTGGCGCAATTTTCAATCTTGTTGTCTCCAGAATCATCATTGCTAGTATCTACGGAGGTTTCAGCAATACCTACATCAGAAAAATCTCGTGGGCTAGTCTACCCTTCCAACATCTAGTCTTCATTTTAACTGCCTTATCTTTCACAATCATTTGCACAAGTATCGCGATTTATGCATTGCTCATGTTACCAAATCGAGTTAAAGGAGCAGAACGATCACTATGCATTGCTAATATCATATTTTCAATTGGTTTTATATGTGCAGCCGGTGCCCAAGCAGCTATAGTTTTCTGCACAGCGTGCTTGAGCAATCTTCTCTTTATGATTCATTTTTGGTGCATCGATTTTCTCAATGTCAGTTCTCCAATCGTTATGCTAATTGTTGGAAGAGATCTTAGAAGAAAAGTGTTTGAATTAGGTGTTACAAAGGTCACATCAGTTAGAAATAGTTTAAGAAATAGTCTATAATTATTAGTAGCCTGTTATTATAAGATAATTTTGGATTGGATAAACCTTGTCTTATTATTTTTTGAAATAAAAATAAATATTGATTGTTTCTGGTTTATTTCGCTGATTCGAAGTTAGATTTACAGAAAATCTCAGTGTCTCCAACGAAGTCTGAGGGCCAAGGGCTCAAATAAAACGAAAACCCCATAATTTCCTCGTAACCACTGATTAGTCTCAAGAAAAGATTTGGAAAAAAACACGTCTCCACCCTTTTTCTTAAACTCGCGCAGCTCAAAAACCCCATTCATATAAGTAGCTCGTAACATATTCTGAAATGGCAATTATGTCGGCCAATTTTTCGGAAGACGGACCAAATTTCATAACATGCGATTTGAGTTTTGATACAACTATCGAAGTTTTCAAATATCTTGTGCAAGCTATTTATCTTTTTGGAGCCGCAATTTTGCATATTTTGATCTTGCGTACGATTTTATGGAAGAGACGGGAGGAGTTCAAGAATAATTCATTTTATAGCCTTTATGTGGCGGATTCCATTGTGGTGAGTCTCCTTTCATGAAAGTGTGATACTCAATCCCATAAATATTCCAGAGTCTAACAATGCTACTCCTCGATGGTTTCATCAATCGTCCTTTCATATTTATCCCACCACTTTGCCCAATCTTCGCCCCAATTTTAGCATATCCCACATTTTTTTGGAAATCTGTTATGGTTATAGGAAATTATATGAAAGCAGCCAAATCAATGACTCAAATATTTATGAGTTTAAATAGAATGACTTGCGCACTTTGGCCATTGAAATATATCACAATTTGGGAAAATCGCGTCAAATATGCTCTAGTGATAATCTTCATTGCTCCGATTGGCGCAATTTTCAATCTTGTTGTTTCGAGAATATTGATTGGTAGTATATATGGGGGATTCAGTAATAACTATATCAGAAAAATATCTTGGGCAAATCTGCCATTTCAACATTTGGTATTTATCACAATCGCAATATTTTTCACAGTTATTTGCACAAGTATCGCGATTTATGCATTGCTCATGTTACCAAATCGAGTTAAAGGAGCAGAAAGGTCACTTTGCATCGTTAATATCATATTTTCAGTCGGTTTTTGTTGCGCGGCAAGTTCACAAGCCGCAATTGTATTCTGTACACCGTGCCTTGGTCATCTTCTATTCATGATTCATTTTTGGTGCATCGATTTTTTGAATGTTAGCTCGCCGTTGTTAATGATTATTGTGAGCAAACATTTTCGAGAAAAGGTGTTTACTAATAAAGGAAGGACAAGGGTTGGATCATTGCGAGGGAGTAATTAATTGATAAAATGTGTTTTGTTATGGGAAATAAATTTATTTTGATTACGAACCTAGCGAGTGTAAATCGCAATTTTCATCGAAGCACGTCAAGTTCAGAACTTGTTTTATCCTTCCTTGTTCCCCAAAATACCTTATTTATCCGAACGAACAAATAGTAGAACTAATCACCTGCTCACAAACATCACATTTCGGCCGCCAATTTTTTTCGTAATAAAAAAGAATCAAACTTTTTTTATTACCCACCTCCCCTTATTATTAACTCTATAGTATCACATATATATTTTCGAAAATGACTGATTTCGACAAAACCATGGTGTTTGAGTGCAATTTGATGACATACGATTCTCAAATCGAAATTCTCAAATACATTCTTCAATTCAGTTATCTATTTCCCGGTGCTATTTTAATAATTTATATGTTATTTGTGATAACTATCAAATGTAGAGCGAGTTATTTGGATAATTGTTATCATTGGATTTTTGTTTTCGAGTTAGTTACAGTAAGTTGAGGAGAATTTAGAAATTCAAAAATCGCGCAAGATTGCCTAAAATCCCTTCACATTTCCAGAGTCTATACCTGATAATTCACGACATCCTTTTCGGCCGCCTAACCATTTACATATCTCCTCTTTGTCCAATCCTTGCCCCATATTTCTACAATTATTCATTCCTCCTCAAATTCTCGATGGTTTCAATAAACTATGTCCGCGCCTCAAAATCAGTTTCTCAAATATTTCTAACCCTAAATCGAATGACTTGCGTTCTATTCCCTGTCCATCATCAAAAACATTGGGGAAATTCCATGAAAATTGTGATGATTGTGAATATATGTTTACCATTCGGCGCGATTTGGAGTCTGATGTTGAGTCGGGTTTACGCTTCGGCGAATTATGGGGGATTCTCGTCGAATTATGTGAGAGCTGTTGAATGGGTGAGTTTTTGAGCGGAAGACTCACTCTGCTCGAAGCTTCAAGGCCAAGTTTCAACATACATACAACCTACAATTATATATGTACATGCCAATTTCAGCTGTTTTATAAGATCACCAACAAAGTTTCGAATATCAGAAAAAAACGTGACTGTAGCTAGCTTCCGTGTCACGTAATTTACTATGACGTGGCAAATTGTAAAGGTCCAGACTACCCATATTCCAGGCCAGTCTATCCCGTCTCCAATCAATCTACCTAACAATCTCTCTAATCTTCGCAATTTCCACCTCATTCGCAACATTCTACGGTCTAACAACACTTTCAAAACGAATCAAACACATCGAAACAACCCTATGTGTTGTCACATTTTTCAGGTAAAGAGATCGCGGACCAAATTTCAGAAAACTTTCCATTTTCCAGTACCACCGCGTTCCTCTTCGCCGCAATAATCCAATACATTTGGGTGTTTTGCACGGCGTGTTCAAGAGAATATCCAAGTATTTATGGTGTCCAATTTTTGAGTTATGACGTGTTAACGATTGGAACTCCGATAGTTATGATAATTGTCAACGAAAAATTGAGATTAGACATGTTTCCGTGGATTTTTCGGAAAAGTTTGCGGATTTCGATAGTTGGGCAAAGTTCCGGGTCGAGGAAATGAAGAATTTGAGAAAAAACGGCGACCAGGCCTCAAGCCCTTAGAGATCAAGCCCTAAACTCTCTTCAGCCCAACCAAAAAAACCCACCAAAAACCATTCATTTCTTAACTACATTACTAGTTGCTGTAACTCCTCCTCCTCCTCCTCCAACAGCCGTCGGCGGTTTGATTTTCTGCTTCTTCATAACACCAGGCACAAATCCAATCGAAACCTTCGGATCCATTCGATTCTTGCGATTGTATTGAATCAATTGTTTGGCGGCAACAAATTTCATAGTCGGCGTATTTGCGGAGTGTTGTTGTTGTTGTATTTGTTGAAATGCGATTGCTGTCTGATTATCATCTCCCTCTTCCTGTTCTTTTCTTGTTTTCATATTATTCATTTGACTCAACGATCGAATTGTGTTGCTCATTGTTTGTTTTTCCAATAAATTGCATCGCGTGATTGCATTGTTTCCATTGTATGAAATGGATCCAAATCCGAGCTGCAAAATCAAAATCAGACTCGAAAATCTCATCGGTACCACGCGCTCCACCGAAATAAATACGCAACGCAGACCGCGCCGCGCCACAACACACACAAAAAAGGGAGGGAATTTGAATCGTTCTCTTTTTTGTGTGTTGTGGCGCGACGCGGTATGCGTTGCGTGTGGAGCGCGTGGTAGCGATGAGATTTTCGATAATATGAAAAAAAACCTTACGGTTCGGGTATCGAATCAGCCATTTGCCAAGTTCCATCCGCCAATTTTCTCATCGCAAAACTGATGACACAGTGTTTGGGTGGCGGTGGTTTTTCCTCGCGAAGACACCAAAACGGGCGGCCTTTCACAAATAATTGACCGTTGTTATCCGAATTTCCGTCGATCGGTTTTTCCGGTGGAATACCGTAGTCTTCAGGGCAACCGTATTCAGCGCGGACATCCGGGATTTTTTGGGCGGCTGATTCGGGGGGACTGCAAATTGAATTTGGGGATTTTCAGACGGGAATGAGCCAGAGATTAAGCCCACACGCGCTCCACCGAAATAAACACGCAACGCAGACCGCGTCGCGGCACAACACACACACAATTAAAGGAAACGATTCAAATTCCCTCCCTTTTTGTGTGTTGTGGCGCGACGCGGTCTGCGTTGCGTGTTTATTTCGGTGAGATTTTCGATAACAGTCCCAAAAAACATAAATTTTTCCCGTCAAAACCCTGCCACGTGGCAAAAATCAATACTCACGCAATGAAAGAATCATCAGATCTTTCCAATTTACTTCCACCATTAGCTGTCAAATTTTTGGCGCGATTAAAAATCGATTTGAAAAATCCCTCGTTCGACGGCTTCTCCTTCTTATTTTGCACATTCTGAGCGATGGGATTTGTTGTATTTTTTGTTGTCGCCAGATTCGGAGCTGGATTTTGCGATTTTTTCGTCGGAGCTGCTGGATTTTGTGCAACCGGATGCTGATCTTTTCGACGTTTCGTTTTTTCCTGCTCCGCACTTTTTTTCTGCTTTTTTCGTGTGCTCGCATCTTTTCCCTTTTTCTGTCCAGTTGTTGCAGCACTTCCTTTTTTCTCCTTGTCTTTTCCCTGGAATTTCAGACGTTTTCAGCCGAAAAATCATGATTTTCAGCCGAAAAACTCACATCTTCATCGGAATTTTGTATTTTTCGCGCACTTGCTCTTTTTCCAGCCACCAATACATTATTGTGCAGTGATTTCTCCTCTTTTTTCGCCGTTTTTTTGCCAATCTTTTTGCTTCCCTCTTTTTTCGGCTTCTTTTTTTCTTTCTGAAAAAAAAGGTGAAATTACATCTGCAAGTCTCGCACAGTTTTTTTTTCAACGCGCTCCACCGAAATAAACACGCAACGCAGACCGCGCCGCGCCGCAACACACACAAAAAAAGGAGGGAATTTGAATCGTTCCCCTATTTGTGTGTATTGTGGCGCGACGCGGTCTGCGTTGCATGTGGAGCGCGTGATCACGTTTTTTGTTGCTGAACAAAAAATCTCGGTTCGCCATTTAAAGGGACATGCTTTAATTTTCCACCAAAATCTCAAAAACGGCTGCATCAAATGAAAATCTGAGTACACCATCTTCATCGCCGTGAATAACTGCATGGAAATAATCTTTGGTGGAGCGGACGGGTGCCGTTTTAGCGTTTCGGGGTTCGTGGCGAGACCAATTTCGAAAAATAGCGCGCAACATGGAGAGACGCGAGACATTTTTGTGCATTTTCGCGTCACCGTCTTTGCACAAGTCAATACAGTATACCCCGCGAACCAAGGGCCAAAAATACCAGAATACCCCATCATATTTGGTATCAAAATGTTCCAAATTCAAATATTCACCTCAGGCGATGCGTCATCATCACCACAAACCACACCAACAGCATTATTTTCATCCTGAACAATTTCAGCAACAACATCCGCCTTCACTTTCTTCTTCTTCTTTTTCTTCTCAATTTTCTTCTCTTTTTTCTCGCCATCTTCAGTTTTATCCGCATCCGGCGCCGATTTTTCGTCCAAATTGTTATTGTCATCCTCTTTTCGATCGGTTTTGATGACAATCGGTTCGGCTGCCTGCACTTCAACAATCGGCTCATCGATTACCACTGCTTCCTGGTTTGGAGTCGGCTCCATCACCGGATCCATCGCCGATTTTTCTCGTGATGGCTTTTTTTGCGCGCGAAGCGCTGGAGTACATTTTTGCTCATCGACGCTGCGAAAATTCGAGATTTTTGAGGAAAATTACTGCTGAAACTCACTCATCATTGCTGTTATTATTTTTATTTTTCTGCTCCGAATACATATTTTCTATTTCCAACAAAATACAAAATAGCCAACATTTAGCCTTGATTTGATTTGGCGTGGTTTCGATGTCACGTTGAAAATAATTTTTTTTTCGAAAAAACAATTTGATGACAAAAAAAAAGATAATCTTCGAGACCCACCATGCAAACATATCGCGCCTTTGAAGAAACTACGGTTTTCTATGCATTTTCAAAATCGCTTCGAGACCCAACTCTTCTTGAAAACCATGCGCCTTGAACAGTACCCCCCCCCCCAAAAAACATTCAAAATTTTGCGCAAAACCGGAAAAATGTGGTCTCTAGAAACTTTTGAAGCGATAGTTGGCAAACCAAGACCTAGAAGTGTGAGTTCCACGAACTTTCCTGTAAATTTTGAGTTTAAATATTTTCAGAGAAGCTCAGTACATTTCGAAAATGAGATTTTGAACGCGAAGCCAACTATATTCAAGGATACAAATAATATCAATTTCATCACCAAAATAGACGCACTCCTTTTATACGTCAAAAACAGTAAGAATATTCACGATGTCAAAGATATCAGAACAATCGTCACAAAACTTCGTCAAAAATACAAGGATGGTCTTGAATTTATCAAAGAAAGTGTTTTTTTGAAAAATATTTTCAACGAAGTCGGGAAACATCGGAACGATTATGGAAAAATCTCGATTTCTTCGCTGGAAAAAGTTTTTGGATTGAAGAGTGGCCCAAATTATTGGTTTAATGGAAGAGATGCGGTTGTGAGAGTTTTTAATGATAAAGATTGTGAAACGGAGAAGTTTTTGATGGCGAAAGAAGTTGAAATGGCTTGTCAAATTGTGATGAAGAAGCTATCGATAAAAGTTTCTCAAAGAGGTATATTGTCGCTCGTAAATATTTCGAAAATTAATGAATGTTGGTGTGTGCGCGCGGTCGCGATGCGGTCGAAATAAAATCAATATCGCCCAATTTTTTCCTCGAAAATGTTGTTTTTCATCACAAAAAACGGAAGTCATTAATTTTCAAAGTTTCGTTGTTGTTATTTATCATTTTTTCAGCAAAATAGGTTTTTCAGACTGAAAACTGAAATGTATGCAATGAAAATGAATAACGTTAATTTAATTACGCAAAAATAACTGTTTTGTGTAAAAAAACAGTTTTTTCGAGGAAAAAAAGAAAAAAATCGGCGATATTGATTTTGTTTCGACCGCATCGCGACCGCGCGCGCACACACCGACATTCATTGATTTTCATTTCCACAATACTCCGATTTTTCAGGATTGCTGCCAACTGAAACCCGAGTCGATCGAATCCTCGGCATTATCCAAGTAATTTCCTATGATTTCTTCCTACAAACCCTGGCACTTCTTCAACTTCCTCTCCAACAATTCCACATAATTCACCAGGATTTATCAAGTTTTCCTCCTCCCCAAAAAAATCCAATCATCTCTCCGTATGCAACCAGCTGTTTATTAGCAAAACACGCATTTTTCCGAGTTTTTCAAGCGATTTCAATGGAAATGCGTATTTTTCAAAGACTCGAAAATGCAATGTTTTCGAAAGTTTTTCAATGGTTCGCAAGATTCCACGACACTTTTAATGATTTGAAAACACGTCAATATTTTATTGAAATTTCGAGTATTCAGAAAATCATTGAGGGAGCGGAAATTCTTGAAGAATACGCAAAAAATCACGCGGAAGGTATGAAAAATCCAAATTTTCCGATAAAAATTCTCATTTTTTGCAGAAATTAAAAAAGATCGAAATTTTGAATATGATGAAGTTATCGAAACTCTCCTCAAAACTTCGCCTGAAAATTTGGAACTTTTTTTCAAAATTTTTGCAAGATCAATTCTCACCGAGACTTATGAATCCTTTCAAATCCACGAGATTTATCACAAATCAATTCGCTGTGCTTTTCTAAAAATGAACCCGAGATATTTCAATTTTGTCACCAAACATAATCCAACCAAGAAATATATGGAAAATATAAGTCCGATGAGATTCGATGAATATTTGCAACATTTTTATAATTTGGACATTATGAAATGCTCTCAAGATGCTGTTCAACGTGTTTTTGATAATGATAATCTTCGATTATTTTCAATTTTGGAAAATCGATCGATAATTCATCCAACAGTGTATCCTGGTTTTGCTGGAACAACTATGGTTTTTGTGTATTTGGAAGATTATGAGATAAAAGAGTATACTGTAGTCGAGTATTATAAGCATTTGTGAGTTTTTTTGGGGTGAAAGAAAAATTCTAAAAATCGCTATTTCCAGCTTCAACATCACAATTCCATCTGATATGATCTGCGTCTATGATATAATGAAAGCATCAATCGCTGATAAAGATCAAGATATATACCATGTAAATATACCAAGTTACAACAAAACAATATATCCAATTCCTCTAAATCAAATGTATGTTCAACAACATCCCGTGCCGGTTTTTCAAATATCTTTTTAATTTTCCTACTTTATGTTTTTTGTATCTAATAATTTGTCATAAAACTTCACTAATAGTACCATTTTTCATCCAAAAAAAATTCCGATAATAATTTTAAATTTGATAGAAAAGAAATAGAAAAGAGATCAGATCCTACACATTTAAAAAGAAAAACCAAATCAATGAGAAAATCTAAAAAAAAATAATGGAAAAAGGGGAAAATTTAGAGCAACTTTTTGATTTCGAGTCCAAGTTTGGCTGGAGAATCAGTCACAACAACGTTGGCATTTCGAAGAGCTTCGATTTTGTCGCCAGCGGTTCCTGGAAATTTTTAAAATGACCTAGAATTTTGAAATTTGGTTTTCTAGGCTGCGGAGAGAGAAGGATACATATTTGAATGATTTTTCGTAAATCAAAACTTTGACAAAAAAGATTTCAACTCAAAAACTTAACCAGGTATTAGTGAAAATAACTCGAAATTCATAATTTTCAAGAAACGTATTTTTTCGGGGGAAAAAATAAGAATAAAATTCAACATTCTGATGGGATTTTCGACCAAATTTTGTGTTTTCAAAAGTGAAAAATTCTCAAAATTTTGCAGATTTCAGCCCCAAATCCCAAATTTTCAGCCCCCAAAAATCCCAACCTTTTCCTCCAGCAATAATCGCTCCAGCGTGTCCCATTCGTCTTCCTGGCGGCGCTGTTAATCCGGCAATAAACGAGACAACCGGCTTCGCGTTCGGTCCACTGTTTCGTGAGCGCAAAAATTCGGCGGCTTGCTCTTCGGCTTGTCCACCAATTTCACCAATCAAAATGATACCTGAGAGGGAAAATTGTGCGAATTTCGAAGTTTCTGGGTGAATTTTGAAGAAAAACTAATAATTACAGAGGTTCTTTTTTTGAAAAGTTAAATTTCAACAAAATTCGGATTTCTAGATACAAAAATCTCCAAATTTTCAACTGAAATTTCAAAATTATCAGAAATTCATCATTTTTAAGCACAAATCGAGTTTCGAGCTGAAAATCAAGATTTTGAGATCGATTTTGTAAACAATTTCATTATAATTTTTCAAATTTTAAAATTTTCGCTAAAAACTTCAAGATGGCTAGAATAAACTATCAGAAATAATGGTTTTCAAGTTGTAGATGAGTTTTGATTTAAAAATTGGAATTTTTGTTAGAAAATATCTCAAAAATCAATTTTCCATCATTTTCTAAAATAAATCTGAAAACTTTGTGAATTTTCAACCAGAAATTCATGATTTCTAGCTCAAAAAATCGCCATTTTCCTCCCAAAAATCCCGGTCTCACCTTTAGTCTCTTCATCAGCCAAAAACACTTCCAAACAATCGATAAAATTGGTTCCATTGAATGGATCTCCTCCAATTCCAATACAACGAGTTTGGCCAAGTCCGACTTTTGTTGTTTGATGAACTGCTTCATAGGTCAACGTTCCAGAGCGCGAAACGATTCCTGAAACAGGGGAAAACTTCGAATTTTCTCAATTTTTTTTCTGAATTCTACAGGTCAAAACTCACCAATACATCCTTTTTGATGAATATGTCCTGGCATAATTCCAATTTTACATTCTCCCGATGCAATTATTCCCGGACAATTTGGTCCCAACAATCGAGATTTGTCTGCAAATTTTTCAGATTTTGTGAAAATTCAATTCTAGAGGTCACCAACTTTGTTTCAAAATGCGATTTTTCACTCGAACCATGTCTTGTTGTGGAATTCCTTCAGTGATGGCAACAATAAGTCCAATCTGGAAGAAAATAATTGAATTTTGTGATTTTTGAAGTTTTCTATAAGTTTCAAAATTCTGCAATTTACCCGAAAATTCAAAATTTCGCTCAATTTTGAATTTTCAAAGAAAAATTGAATTTTCACAGAAATTTTTCAGAATTTTCATTGAAAACATGATTTTTGGTTCAAAAATCATAAATTTCAGCTCAAAATCCATCAATTTTCCTCGAAAATTCAAAATTTCGTTCAATTTTCAAAAAAAATTGAATTTTCACAGAAATTTATCAGAATTTTAATTGAAAACATGATTCATTAATTTTTTGTTCGAAAATCACAAATTTCAGGTCAAAATTCTGCAATTTTCCTCGAAAACTCAAAAATTTTGCTCAATTTTCAAAGAAAAATTGAATTTTCGCAAAAATTTATCAGAATTTTAATTGAAAACCTGATTTATTAAATTTTTTGTTCAAAAATCACAAATTTCTGCTCAAAATTCTGCAATTTTCTCCGAAAATTCAAAATTTCGCTCAATTTTCAAAGAAAAATTGAATCTTCGCAAAAATTTATCAGAATTTTAAATGAAAACATGATTTATTAAATTTTTTGTTCAAAAATCACAAATTTCAGCTCAAAATTCTGCAATTTTCCTCGAAAACTCAAAAATTTCGCTCAATTTTCAAAGAAAAATTGAATTTCCGCAGAAATTTATCAGAATTTAAATTGAAAACATGATTTATTAATTTTTTTTTCAAAAATCGTAAATTTCAGCTCAAAATTCTGCAATTTTCCTCAAAAATTCAAAATTTCACTCAATTTTCAGAAAAAAATTTAGTTTTCGCAGAAATTTTTCAGAATTTTCATTGAAAACCTGATTTATTAAATTTTTTGTTCAAAAATCATAAATTTCAGCTCAAAATTCTGCAATTTACCCGAAAATTCAAAATTTCGCTCAATTTTCAAAAAATAAATTGAATTTTCACAGAAATTTATCAGAATTTTAATTGAAAACTTGATTTATTAAAATTTTTATTCAAAAATCATGAATTTCAGCTCAAAACTCTGCAATTTTCCCCAAAAATTCAAAATTTCGCTCAATTTTCAAAAAAATTGAACTTTTCGCAGAAATTTATCAGAATTTTAATTGAAAACATGATTTATTAAATTTTTTGTTCAAAAATCACAAATTTCAGCTCAAAATTCTGCAATTTTCCCCAAAAATTCAAAATTTCACTCAATTTTCAAAAAAAAAATGAAATTTTCGCAGAAACTTATCGGAATTTTAATTGAAAACCTGATTTATTAAATTTTTTGTTCAAAAATCATAAATTTCAGCTCAAAATTCTGCAATTTTCCTAGAAAACTCAAAACTTCGCTAAATTTTTGAAGAAAAATTGAATTTTCGCAGAAATTTATCAGAATTTTAATTGAAAACATGATTTTTTTTTAAAAATTTTTGTTCAAAAATAAAAAATTTCAGCTCAAAATCCATCAATTTTCCTCGAAAATTCAAAATTTCACTCAATTTTCAAAAAAAATTGAATTTTCGCAGAAATTTATCAGAATTTTGATTGAAAACATGATTTATTAATTTTTTGTTCAAAAATCACAAATTTCAGCTCAAAATTCTGCAATTTTCCCGAAAATTCAAAATTTCACTCAATTTTCCAAAAAAAATTGAATTTTCGCAGAATTTTAATTGAAAACATGATTTATTAAATTTTTTTGTTCAAAAATCACAAATTTTAGCTCAAAATTCTGCAATTTTCCTGGAAAATTCAAAATTTAGCTCAATTCTAATGAAAAATTGAATTTTCGCAGAAATGTATTGATTTTTTTCAAGAATCACAAATTTCAGCTCAAAATTCATCAATTTTCCTCGAAAAATCAAAATTTCGCTCAACTTTCAGAGAAAAATTGAATTTTCGCAGAAATTTATTAATTTTTCTTAAAAAATCATAAATTTCAGCTCAAAATCCATCAATTTTCCTCGAAAAATCATGAACCTGGCTCAAATTTTCTGAAAATTCCATTTTTCCTCCCAAAATCCTCTCACCTCCGCATCAATAGCCTCATTAATAGCTCTCGCAGCTCCAGCAGCTGGCACATAAATAACAGTCGCATCAGCTCCAGTTTTTTCTTTCGCCTCTCCAACTGACCCGAAAACCGGTAGGCCTAAATGGGTTTGTCCGGCCTGAAATTATAGTTTTTTTTTGTTTCTCTGGTTTTTTTTTTTTGAGAGAACTCACTTTATTTGGCGAAACTCCACCAACAACTCGAGTGTTATATTCAATCATTTGTTTGCCATGAAATGTTCCTTGTTTTCCAGTGAAACCCTGCAAAAATTGGGATTTTTTTTTAGAGAAAATCAACATTTCTTCGAAATTCTATAGAAAAAGCTGAGAAATTTCATGTTTTCAAAAATTTTCTGTGAAAAAAGAATCTTTTTATTTGTGATTTCCAAAGTTCAAAAATCTCAAAAGCTTCTAATTTTCAGATAAAAAATATTCAGATTTCAACAATTTCAGATTTTTCTGTAGAAGAATGCTTTTGTAATTTTCAAAGCCCACCAAGAATTTCACCAACCTGAATAATAACTTTTGTGTCTCTTCCAATCAACAAATTCTTCCTTGTATCATTATACAAATTTCGTGTTCCAATGTGTTTTACGACTTGACGAGCTGACGAAACCAGTGACATTTTCTGGAAAAAAATGTTTTTTTTTCAGGAAAAAATATGAGATGGCGAAAAAACTACGTGAGTACGGAGAGATAAATATTGTAGCCTCTAAAATCTCTAGTCTAACTAGAAAAATTGAAAAATCGTCCAACTACGTAATAAATATTTAAAGGAACATGGATTTCCTATCACCTTCGTTTCGAGACCCACTATTTTTCAAATCTCATCGAAAATTCGTGATTTCCTTGATGCAACCTGTTCAAACAAAATTTTCAGAATTTTTTTTTTCAGAAAAAATCTGTAGCCTAAACATACATGGCACTGCTCTCAAATCTGTGAGGGGGAGATCATGACATTTGGAAAAAATTTTCGAGGGGGGGGATCATGACATTACATACAAAAACCTAAATTTTTTCAAAGTGAAATCGGTACGCTAGAAAAAAGTTGGGTTTTTGCATGTGGTCATTTTTGACTTATTTTTTCAGGTTCGGTAATTTGGAAACTAGTTCTTTAGGAATATCGAATGTAGAGAACGAGCGAAGAGGTCAACGGATATCTTTCATCGGCTAATTATTCTTATTTTATTTCTAAAATTCTCAATTATATTTTTCTATATCCTTCTAAAATAAAAAATGCGTTTATTGTAGTAAGTTCATCTCAGAAATTTTTACAAATTTTTCTGAACAATTACATAATAATAATAATCATATCCAATGCGTTATTTATTTGATAATCAAATTGAAATCCAAAAATATTGAATTACAAAACAAAAGAAAAAAATGAATTCCACCGAGAATTCGATCCAAAAACCCTCTGATTATTAGGCGCGATCTCTACCGACTTGACCACGAGGCTACTTATTTTCACACGTTTATTTTTAAGTGATAAATAAGGGATAGAAGGAGAGAAAATGAAAAAGAGAAGGAGAAGCGGAAAAAAATCATAAAATTTTTGAAAAATTCCCATTTTTATCGAATTTCGCCGATTTTGTTATATGTTTCGACTGTATAAGTAACTTAAGGATGGTAGAAAGGAATGTCTGTCGAAATTATCTTAAAAGAAGGCTTATTTCTTGAGATATGATCCCCCCAAAATGACATAGCAAAACGGCTTCGATTTTGGGGGGATCATATCTCAAGAAATAAACCATCTTTTTAGATAATTTCGACAGACATTCCTTTCTACCATCCTTAAGTTACTTATACAATCGAAACATATAACAAAATCGGCGAAATTCGATAAAAAATGGGAATTTTTCAAAAATTTTATGATTTTTTTCCGCTTCTCCTTCTCTTTTTCATTTTCTCTCCCCCTTCTATCCCTTATTTATCACTTAAAAATAAACGTGTGAAAATAAGTAGCCTCGTGGTCAAGTCGGTAGAGATCGCGCCTAATAATCAGAGGGTTTTTGGATCGAATTCTCGGTGGAATTCATTTTTTTTCTTTTGTTTTGTAATTCAATATTTTTGGATTTCAATTTGATTATCAAATAAATAACGCATTGGATATGATTATTATTATTATGTAATTGTTCAGAAAAATTTGTAAAAATTTCTGAGATGAACTTACTACAATAAACGCATTTTTTATTTTAGAAGGATATAGAAAAATATAATTGAGAATTTTAGAAATAAAATAAGAAATAAGAAAAAATAAGAAACAATGGATGATATCCGTCGAATTCTTCGTCCTTTCTCTACATCCGATATTAAAAGCGCTAGTTTCCAAATTATCGAACCTGAAAGAATATGTCAAAAATGAAACCCCCCCCCTCTCCTGGATATTTTTCATTTTTTTCACCATTTATTTTTTCAAATTTTTGACAAAAAAAATTGAGGGGGATCATGACATTTCAAAATTTTGGGGAGGGGGGGATCATTACATGGAGGGTCTGTTGGGCAAAGATGCCATGTATGAGCCTAAAATCAACGAAACAATGGGGAACACTGAATTAGCACGTATTTAGCTTGGTTTTTTGGTATTTATTTTGTGAGATCTACATATGTTTCTGGAATATTTAAAGGTACTTCTATATGTTTCCAATATCGCTGCAGGACCCATAGCGTTCGAAACCTATGCACCTTTGAAAATAACTTCAACTTGAAGTTGAAGTTTTTACACCAGACCAAAAAACCAAGTGCTAATTCATTGTTCTCACAATTTCTTGTTGATTCAAAACTACATTTTTTCCCTCCCTCTCAGAAAAAAATCAACAAAATCTGCAAATTTTGTTTGATCAGGTTGCATCAGGAAAATCACGAATGCTCAATCAAAGATTAAATATTCGCAGTTTGCACAAAGACCACGAAAAACCATTGTTTCTTTAAAAAGTATGGTTCACAACGGGAAACAGTGAATTTCAAGCGGAAATTTGAAGCTAACTATAAAAACCGTGAAAACTAGACTTTCGGACGAAAAACCAAATTTACACCGAAAATCTCTTATTTCCAAAATTTTTTTTTAGAAAACTTTGTTTTTTGGGGAGAGAAAATGCATTAGTGTAATCGAATAACTAGTTTTTCTCCAAATTTGAAAAAAAAATCGTGAAGAATTTCTATCGAGATTCCGTATTTTCAAAATTGTTGAATCTGGCCAGATTTTTCGGATGAGGAAAAATTTCGAATTTTGGAGCTCAATTCAGATTTCTTTTCTATGGCCCTTTTGCGGCCTTTTTTCGAACTTTAACAACTTCAAACAAGATCTAGGCTTTTCTAGCTTCAAGTCACAAAATCCACATATTTTGTGTCCTAATGTGATGTTGGTCATTAGAACAAAAAACTCTGTGCTTCGATTTCAATACGCCTAAGCCTTGTAACATCTATTTGCACATCTGCACAAATTTCAATGGATCAAAAAAATTCGACGAAAAAATCATTCTTCTTCAAAAAATGTCGGAAAAACGATTGGATTTACAAGGAATTCGAGGGCTGGCGATTTTGGCCGTTTTGGGCTTTCATTTTTATCCCGAACTATTTCCGAACGGATATTTGGGAGTTGATCAGTGAGTTTTGAAATCAAAATGGTGACGAAAAGGTTTTCAGTCTCAGAAGATGAAATTCTAAACTTTCATCTTCGGAAAAATCATTGAATCTGATTTCGACCACCATTTTCAGATTCTTCGTCCTCTCCGGTTTCCTAATGTGTATGCTCCTCACAAAATCGCAAAACCTTCCAACTCCCGAATTTTTCACCAATTTCTACACCCGTCGCTTCAAAAGAACCCTGCCACTCTACCAACTATGCATATTTTTCTCTCTTATTTTCCTAATCACAATATTTCCCGAAGCCGCAATTTCGCAAAACGAAAAATCGGCCAAAAAAGCAATGCTTTTCATCTCAAACCGCCTCAAATCAGATCAGGAGAACTACTTCGAAATGTTATCGATTGCAATCGATATTTTCACACATACTTGGTCACTTTCTGTCGAAATTCAATTCTATTTCTTGGCTCCAATAATATTCCTGCTCCCTGAGCATTTATACACATTTTCGTTGATTTCAGTGGGAAGTTTCATCTATTTTCATCATTTGCCAACAAATTTCGCGTTTTTGAGTGTTTTTGCGAGAATTTGGCAATTTATGACAGGTTAGAACTATAAGTTTGCCACGCCATAAAAAATTTCCAAAGAAAAACGGAATCTGAGAAACCTGAAACCAAGATTCACTATATTTTCAGGCATGCTTGCCTTCACTCTCGATAGAAACTGGAACACGGCATACCAGCAGCTTAGTCTCCAACAAGAAGATTGTGAATGTCTACTACAGGACGAAGAAGAAAGTCTGGAAGAAACTCCAATATTCCAAAAATCCAGTCTAAACTTGCTCACAAAAATAATCACTACAATCCTCCTTTTCTCAATTTTCTACTTCGAAATCTTGCCAGAACTTTTGATGCGACCAATCGTCACATTTCTAACCGGAATATTATTACTTATCTCATCTGGAGAAGATGCAGTGCTTTCCAACAAAGTTTTAGTATATCTGGGAGATATTTCGTATAGTTTATATTTGATACATTGGCCGATAGTTGCTTATTGGAAAATGACCGGGGAGGGAAATCAAAATGAACTTGCGATGTATTTGATGTTAACTGTGGGGATGGGAATCGTAATGTTTCACACATTCGAAACCTGGTACACTGGAAAAGCATCGAATTGGACGGTTTTCGTAGTGGTGGTATTATTGAGTTTAGGGAATTTGGCTGTTTTGAATCGAGATGAGCTAATTTTCGAATCACAGGTACTCCTAGACTGATTTCCACCGATAAATCAAATAACTTCAGGTCTACACGAGAGATGGAATATTAGCGAATATGACACTTGCTGATGCGATAAGATTTAACAAAGATTGGTCAGTTCATGACGACGACAATCTCCTACACCCAACCTGCGATTATGAATTCACTAAACCTTTAGGTTGGTGCAATCAAACTGGTCTCTCTCCTAGAAATAAATATCGAATCATGATAATTGGCAATAGTTGGGCGGCTAATCAGGGACAATTAATTTATGATGAATGCAAAGATAAAGCAAAAATTATATTACAAGGCTCGGCTTATGGTTGTGAGCCATTTTATCCGTCGAAAAATGATACGAAGTGTAAGAAGAATTTTACGTATTTTGAGGAGAGGGTTAGAGAATTTGAGCCGGATTATGCTTTTCATTTGACAAGGTGGGTGCCATTTACGAATGGAAGAGGGAGATTTTCTAGTGGGAAAACTACATAGATTTTTCAAAAATAAATATCCAATTTTCTACGAAACTAAAGTTCACTGTAGAAGTTAACCTAAGTCCCCGGATTTCAGACACATATCATACGGTGAAGAATTTTCGGGAAATTACCAAACCGACCAGGTTTATCAGACGATGTTGAAACAAATGAAAATAATGACGAAATATATCAAACGAAAATTTTTTATACTTGATGCAATTCCGTGGATTGTAGAAGGGCAAGTTCGAAAAATCACAGATTATATCAAGAAAAATGTGTCTTTCGTTGAAATTGATGTGAGTTTTTTACTTATTCTTCATATTTCATCAGAAGAAAATTTTCTAGAAAAAATACACAAATTTCACGAATTTTGTGTTTGCACGTGAAAGATACGCTCAACTTTTCAAAGATTGCGGGAACAAATGTGAACGAATTGATTATATCGAAGAATTCTACCGAAATGACACTGGAACTTATCGGTTTTTTGACGATCGAGGATTTAGTTATATGACAAGTGCGAATCATTTGTCACCTCATGGTTTGGAAAAAATTCGACATGTTTTTACGGAAATTTGTGATAAACTATGAAAAATAGAAAATTTGTTGTTTAGGTTTATGAAATTCACGTGAATAAAACATTGAAAAACATGATCTTTGCAAAAAAAATTGCATCAGTATGTTATGTGCAAAACAGAAAATAGAGTAAACAAAAACAAACAAAAAATCGATGAAAAAACATCTTTCTCTCTGTCTCGTTCGCTTTTCCTCGTAAAATAGTGGAAAATGAACGCTATAAGTTCAAAAAGTCAAACATCTTTCTTTTAGGCAGACAAGAGTTGTTTGCAGGAAGCAAAAGATAAGGAAAAGTGGGTGGAGAGAGAGAGAAAATGGGGAAAATCGTGGAATTTGAAAATACTTATCAATCAAATAAACTTGTAATTTGACTAGAATGCTACAAGCTGATAAGAAAAATGTGGCCGTTTAGGAAGACTTTGACCCCTAAATGTTTTGAAGAACGAAAACTCTCACAAATAAAACATTCTGCAATAAAACCCCTGTGGATTCGATAGAAACATTGATTCTCTATCGTTTTAGCCTAAATTCAACAAGCAATTCACACTATAACACCAGTTATAACTAACGTTAGCAAGCCTGTAAACTTCGAAACAAAAAAAAAATAAATTCGAAAGTGAAATATTGATTGAAATCCCGTGAACGCTGCAAGACCCAACAGAAAAAACGTGTGTGCCTTTGAAAAATCTATTAGAAGTACGGTGTGTTTTTTGAAAAAAATATTTTTATTTTTTCGTTTATTTTTTTCTTTTTTCTTCCCTTTCAAACCAAAATGCTAATTCATCGCCAACGAAAATAAAATGAATTTGATTGTCCAATAATAGCAAAGAAAAATCGATCAATTTAGTCCGGGAAAACATTCATTTTTCACCACCTCCCAACACATTTTTCTTGTAAATTCTATTTTTCAAAAAATACATACATTTCTCCTCTCCTTTTCCGAAACAAAAATGTACTACCAACACAAGGTGAGTTTCGATAAAATCTCTCAACGACACAATAAATCAATATTTATATAATAATAATAATATAACTGCGCGATGAATGAATGACCAAACAATTTTACGCTTTTTCCATTTTATTTTATTTTTTATTCAATTTATTCAACAAAAAAAGTTGCTACTCTCAAAAATGATGAAAAAGAAATAACCTAGATTTTTCGGCGACCATTGGGGCGCATTTTCTCACTTATTACAACTCAGATTTTTCTAAATAAATAAGTTTCGCAATTACATCTGATTATAGGGTCGCCTTCACTGGATGGAGGACTATAAGTACCTCTTTAAGGTTGTACTTGTGGGAAATGCGGGAGTTGGGAAGACGTGTTTGGTGCGAAAATTCACCCAAGGCATATTTCCGCCGGGACAAAGTGCAACGATTGGTGTTGATTTTATGATTAAAACTGTGAAAGTAGGAAATGATAAAATAAAAGTGAGTTGCGTTGGGAAAAATTGGCACTCACCTCTAATTTTCCAGCCACTTTCCAAGTCCAAAATCTCGAAAAATGACTAGAAATTCAGGGAAATTTTGGCGTAAACTTTTTCGCGTGACCCATTTTTATTTCATTTCGTAAAATGTTGAATTTGGGAAATGGCAGGAAAAACCCCCAGCGTCTTGTGAGCTATGACGTGGATCCCAATTTTCCAGCTACAAATCTGGGACACGGCAGGTCAGGAGCGTTTTCGCTCCATCACTCAAAGCTACTATCGAAGTGCTCATGCAATAGTTTTGGTCTATGACGTGTCGTGTCAACCATCATTTGATTGTCTGCCAGAATGGTTGGGTGAAATTGAGAGTTATGCGAATCGGAGGGTGCTCAAAATTCTTGTTGGTAGGTATTTTGAGGTGGAAATTTTGATGAAAAATATCGAAATATACCAAATTGACCATGCTGATCAGGAATCCGAAGTCAAAAATTGCCACAAATGCCTGTGAGCACTTTTCTGGAGCTGCAAAGTTAGAATTGAGTTTTGGGTTTCACCTATTTTCACCTTGTTCCTGGGTGGAAAATCAATTTTTATAAGGTTGTTCACCATATTCGAAAACCTATCAGCGTTTTCAAAAAATATGAAAAACCAGCTGAAAACTGTAATTTTTAAGAAATCCCTGAAAATACACACAAAGTTTTCTGTGCATTTTTTAAATTTACAGTTTTCAGCTGCAATTTGATATTTTTCAAAAAACTAAAAAGCTGATATGTTTTCGAATATGGTGAACAACCTTATTCATGTTAGAAAAATTGATTTTCCACCCAGGAACATGGTGAAAATGGGTGAAACCCAAAACTCAATTCAATTTTTGGAGCTCCAGAAAAGTGCTCACAGGCATTTGTGGCAATTTTTGACTTTGGATTCGTGATCAGCATGGTCGATTTGGTATATTTCGATATGTTTCATCAAAATTTCAACAATGAGCCTGTAATGTCCACGTGGCAAAAGTTCTGAAAACAAAAATAGTATTTTATACCACAACTCATGGTGGTTTCCAGCTCAAAATCTCCATTTTCAGGCAACAAAGTCGATAAAGGTGATGAACGTGAAGTTCCCGAAAGAATTGGCAAAGATTTTTCGGATGTGAACAGTTTCGACTATTTTTTGGAGACTTCTGCGTTGGACGCAACGAATGTTGATCAATTATTTGAACAAGTTGCGACTAGATTGACTAATGATATGAAAGCCACGGATGAAAGGTGAGTTTTTAGGGTTTTTTGGGAGGTTTCCAGCTGAAAATGAAAATTTTAGTGTAATTTTTTGAATTTGAAGCTCTAGGAGCTCAAATTTTCCTAGAAAAGAGCTCTGAAATCTCATAAAAATAGATAGTTCAATAGAGCGCATTTGTTTTTTTTTTCAAAAAGATAAAGAAATTGAAATTTTAGCTCTAGAAGCCTGAATTTTCAGTTTAAAATTTGAGATATCAATAAAAAATCGAATATAAAAATTTTCGGACACGTGGATTGCCAGCTCAAAATTCTGACAGAAAATTTTCAAAAAATCAATAATTTGGAAATCTGCCACGTGGATTTTCAGACTTCACCAATATCGCTCCGATGCCAACACATCTTCAGGCCAAAATGGCCAGATTCGACTACTGGACCGCGCTCAAAATCAAATCAATTCATGTTGTGGGTCTAGACAATAGGGCCTGAAGCCCCCTTTTTTTCTGACATTTCGGGCTTTTCCCTTATTCTATAATCTCACAAACGTGTTTTCATAATAATTTCGCATTTTTCAGTATTTCCTGTGATATATAAGTATTTTTGCTAGTCTTCTAATTTGTTTTGTACATTTTTTTGTGGAACCCGGGATTTTATTGCATTTTTTTAAAAAATATTTAATGAAAATTTAAGAAGCTAGACAAAATTTCGGGGGAAAACGTGGATTTTGTTCGTTGATTTCTTATCTGTAGGCTATAAATTAGAGAGAGAGAGAGAGAGCGCAGAGAAAACGAGAAGGTTTTTCTTATCAATTTTTTTGTGGTCGATCATCAAAAACAGTGGAAAAAATGCATCGAACAGCAGTGGTCAAGGAAATGAGTAAAAAGTAGGTTTTTGATTGATTTTCAGCCAAACTGGAATTATTTTTTTGCAGAGTTGCGAAGACTGTCGCCGCCCGACATACACAATATAGTCATGCGAAGACTGGTGGATTTTCACAAGATGGTCCGCAATTACACAATCCTTATAGGTTGGTTTGAAAAAATCCACGTTGCTTGAATTTCGGCGCGAAAAAAATGTCAAAATTCAAATTTGCCCCCAGAAATCTAGATTTGAAAATCCTAATTTTCTGCCACGTGGATTTTTTGTACTGAAAAATCTGAAATTTCAACATTTTTTGCCAAACCTATTCAAAAAACTTATAGCCAAATAATGAAAACAGAACATTTTGAAGCTTAAAATCCACGTGGCAAATTTTATTGTGAAATTTTGAATTCGTCTATTATCGAAAATCTCATCGCTACCACGCGCTCCACCGAAATAAACACGCAACGCAGACCGCGTCGCGCCACAACACACAAAAAGGGGAACGATTCAAATTCCCTCCCTTTTTAGTGTGTGTGTTGTGGCGCGACGCGGTCTGCGTTGCGTGTTTATTTCGGTGGAGCGCGTGGTACCGATGAGATTTTCGATAATATTGTTCTGCAAAATTGAATGCCACGTGGATTTTAAAAAAATTGAATTCTGTATTTTGAATTTTTTACTGAAATTTAAAATTTTTCCACGTGGCAAACCTATTCAAATAATCTTTGTTTATAGCCAAATAATGAAAAACAGAAGCTAAAAATCCACGTGGAACCTCATTTTTTGCACCAAAACCCAAATTCCTCATTCCAGAGACGATCCAATCCTCGACAAAGCTCTCCGTCGTCTTCTCCCCCAAAAATCCTACGAAAAAGTGGCTCAAGATCTAAATCGCTTTGGCGATCGAATCACCCAAGAAATCGATAATCTCGGAAGACGAGCCGATTTGGAGCCACCAAAATTGGAGCAACAAAATGCGTGGGGAAAACGTGTGGATCATTTGCAAGTCTGCCCAGAATGGTATCGATTGAAGGAGATTTGTGCGGAAGAAGGTGTGATTTCGATTGGATATGATGAAAATAGTGATGCATTTGAGAGACGAATTCATCAGGTTGCGAAATTATTCCTTTTTTCACCGGCTTCTGGCTTGGTTTCTTGCCCAATGGCTATGACTGATGGAGCTGTAAAGACTTTGACTTCGCTCAAATTATACGGGAAAAATCGATTGGCTACTGAAGCTATTGATAGATTGAGAGAAAGGGATCCGAAAAAAGTGAGTTTTGTGCAGAAAAACCAAGATTTTTGGTTAAAAATGAGCTATTTTTGATGGAAAACCACACATATTCATAGTTGGACAATGACATTTCCAGGTTTTTTAAGCGAATGAGTTGAAATATTGGGTTTTAATTTTATTCATATGATAGAATGGTCTAAGACGAACAGAATGATATAAATTTTGATGAATTTACGTTATCCTTAAGTGATTTAACGGCTTATCGACTAAATATCGACTAAACGTCGCTAAATCACTTATGGATAACGTAAATTCATCAAAATTTACATCATTCTGTTCGTCTTAGACCATTCTATCATATGAATAACATTAAAATTCAATATTTTAACTCACTTGCTTAAAAAACCTGGAAATGTCATTTAGTCGATGTGTTTCACCTAAAAGTTCGATAGTTCGATAGAGCGCACTTGCTTTTTTCCCCAAAAAACTCATTTTTCTAGGCTTGGACCAGTGGACAATGGATGACTGAGAAAAAAGGAGGAAGTGATGTGGCTGGAGGATGTGATACTTATGCAACTCATATTGAGGGAGATACCGTAAGTTGCGCTAAAATTCGACTATTTCATCAGAAATCCCTTAGTACAAACTTCATGGCTACAAATGGTTCAGTTCGGCAGTAGACGCAGATGTTGCGCTAACTCTTGCGAGAGTTGTGGATACGGATGGAAATTCGGTAGAGGGAACACGAGGACTTTCGCTGTTTTTGTTGAAATTGAGAGATGATGAGGGGAATTTGAATGGAATTCAGATGGTCCGCCTCAAAAATAAACTTGGCACCAAACAACTTCCAACCGGTGAACTATTACTTGATGGTGTAATTGCTGAAAGAATTGGTGAACCTGGACGAGGAGTTGCTGGAATATCGAATATGCTGAATATTACCAGAATTCACAACGCTGTCGCTTCAATCGGATATATGAGACGGATTATTTCATTGGCTAGAGATTATTCGACAAAAAGAGTCGTTTTCGGACAAGTTCAGGCAAAATGGCCACTTCACACTTCAACAATTGCAAAAATGGAAGTTGAAACCAGAGGATGTATGTTGCTTTTATTGGAATCTGCGAGATTATTGGGATTATCGGTGAGTCCGATCGACATTTTCACGGTTTTTAAGGAAATGAGTTGAAATATTGGGTTCTAATGTTATTCATATGATAGAATGGTCGAAGAGGAACAGAATGATATAAATTTTGATGAGTTTATGTAATCCATAAGGGATTTAGCGATTTTTAGTCGATAAGCCGCTAAATCACTTATGGATAACGTAAAGTCATCAAAATTTATATCATTCTGTTCGTCTTCGACCATTCTATCATATGAATAACATTAGAACCCAATATTTCAACTCATTTGCTTGAAAAACCTGAAAATGTCATTTAGAGCTCTAAATCTAGATCAAACCCCAAATTTCCTACAGGAAGCCAATAAATCTACACCCACTGAACTCTCGCTTCTCCGCCTTATCACACCAATCGTCAAATTATACGCTGGAAAACAGGCGGTGCCTTTGGTCTCCGAAGGAATTGAATGTTTTGGTGGTCAGGGATATATGGAGGATACTGGTTTACCGGGAATTTTAAGAGATGCGCAAGTCACACCGATTTGGGAAGGAACTACAAATGTTTTGAGTTTGGATGTGCTTCGCGTTTTTTCGGGAAAAGATAATGTGTTGTTGGATTTTGCGAAAAGAATCGAGGAATTGCTTGGAAAACAAGCGAAATCTCAGAAGCTGCAAGAATCTTCGAAGAAAATTCGCGAAGCTTTGAAGGAATTGCAGGTTTTATTGGTGAAAGCCAGCGATTCTGCGTTGAATAGCTCGGCGAGAATTGACAATGTTGCGAGGAGTATTGCGTTTGCGATTGCGAGAATTTATTCGGGAGCTTTGTTGGTGGAACATGCGGCGGATGAAAGTGTGGCGAATGATGCGGATGTGGAGGTCGCGTATAGGTAAGAAAACTTGAATCCAACCCGAATTTTAAAATTTCATTTCAAAATTTTCAGATGGTGCTGCGAACAGCCATTAATTGATCTACGCTGGGAATGGTTTTCAACAGAACGTGTCGCTGCTGATCGATCGATTGTTTTCGATTCTTTTGTTGGAGCCAGTAAATTGTGATTTTATTTTATGTAAATACTTGGAAATAGCTAAATTTTATGTGAAAAATGAAGAATTTGAAGATTTTTTAATGGAAAACTCGAGTTTTAGACCCTTTCGATATTTTTGTTGATTTTCAAGAATTACTTTTTTTCAATTCTAGCGGAACTTGATTTTAAAGCTGAAAAAAATAACATGGATTACTGTAGGTCGCGTTGTGTGCAAACACAGACCATGTTGCATTTTATTTGCCGCGCATGTTTTTTTGTTTTTTTTCTGTTTTTTCCCCTTTCAACGCGTTTAAACGGCAATACTTCATTGAGAAACAAATTGTCAAAAGATATGTTTACATATTAAAATCCGATTTCCAAAACGGAGTGAGCTATAATTTGGGGTAGTACGATTAATCGATTGTTCGTTGAACTTTCGATGAAGCACCGAAACAATCGTGAGCCCAGTAGATCTTTCGCAATTTGAGAATTGCAAGATTTTTGTAACATTTCTTGTTTCTTCCTCTTCATATTTGTAATCGAAAAATCGAAATATTCCATCTCTCCACATTTCTTTCGATCCGTTAAATCGCGTTCTGTTCGAAATTTCTTCATTGCTAATATGAAGTTCCGCTCTTTTTCCGTGGGTTATTTTGAAAAAACAATCGATAATTGGCTGTGTCAAAAATGGTAAATTCTGATGAAGAGTTAATTGAAAACAGTTATATGTGTCTTTAATACTCGAAATAATTTTCACCACTTCTTCCTCCTTCAATTCCCAATCAAAACATTTAAAGTCTTGAAGATTTTCAATGAATTCTATGTTTTTACAAAAATTGTCCAGAGATTTTTCGCCTTTCGCAATACTATAAACCTCAAATTTCCAGACATTTCTCAAAAATTCTCGAAATTTCGTGGAACTTTCGAGAACGTTCGATGATCTGTAGGTTATTGTGAAAGGTCGAATCCAGTTTAGTTGAACATCTTCGTAAATTCGATGATAATTTGGATAATAATAGGGGTATTCCAGGGTTCGAAATGTTGCTGACAAATCGTTTCGGCAGAATGAGAAACGGTTGTTGTCAATATTCATCTCGAATGGCCGAATTGAGCTGAAAATAGCATATTTTAGGTTTGAGAAATGGTTTTGCTAATTGAAATTAGTCAATCAGTTGTTTTTTTGAATTTTTGTACGAAAACTACTTTTAAAAATATTGCGTGACCTAATTTTTCTCTCATTTCTCATAAATGAAAGAATAGTTTTGGTGAGTAATTACTACGGGCTTTTTTGGCCCCTAAACTTAGCCTGGTCCCATTCTAGTCCCAAATCCCTACCTTTTCGTCTTCGGCAATTCATCTATATAATCTTTGAAAGACGGTAGAACTCTTCTCATTTTCACTATTTCATAAGTTTCCAAATATTGGAAAATTAGCTCTATAATACGAATCGGCAAATCATCGAAATTGAACTGAAATTAATTAAATTATGGTTAAAAATTTATTATAGGATAGTTAGAATAACTTACCGTAGTTTCATCTTCAGGATCCCGATCTCTTAAAGCCATTGTTCCAGATGCGCTAGGTTCCATCGAGAAATCCAGTTAGACTAAATAAAAAAACCTACACCCTTTTTTGTTTGGTTGATATGAATCTAGTTAGCGTGGCTTGGTGTTTTGGCACCATAATTTGAGCGGACAGGTATTAGAAGAGGTGTAATTATGCTCCAATGAGAAAAATTGTTGTTTGGCTTGACATTTCTCATGTTTAATTGTTATTATATAGCAAAAAAAAACAAATAAAAATGCAGTTCAAGTTTGTAATTTTTATTGAAACAAATTATATTTACACTGTAAAATCCGATTTCCAAAACGGAGTGAGATGAACCCCGACATTTTGCGAACAATCGATTGATAGTTGAATTTTTGATGAAGAACCGATATAATCGCTTCTGCAGTGGATCTTTTGCAATTTGGAAAATTCAATGTTTTTCTATTGTCTCCAACTTCTTCTTCTTCGTATCTATAGTCGAAGAATCGAAATAGTCCATCTCTCCACATGTCTTCCGGTCCTTCAAATTGGGTTCCTCTGGGATTTTCAGTTCCAATGTAGAGAACCGTTTTTTTGCCGTAACTTATATTGAAAAATTCATCGATAATTGGTTTCGTCAAAAATGGTAGATTTTGATGAAGAGTTAGTTCGAAATCACTACTGGTTTTCAAACTTGAAAGTATTTTCACCAATTCTTCCTCCTTCAATGTTTCATCATAACATGCAAAGTCTTGAAGATTTTCCATGAATTCCATGTTCTTACAAAAGTTTTCCACACACTTTTCGCCTTTTGTAATACTAAAAACACTAAATTTCCAGACATTTTTCAAAAATTCTCGAAATTTTGCGGAACTTTCGAGAACATTTGATGATTCATAGGTAACTGTATAAGGTCGAATCCAATTCAGTTGAACATCTTCGTAAATTTGATAGTATTTCATAGGAGTTAAAGGATAATCTAAGGTTCGAAATCTTGGCGAAAGATCCTTTCGGCTGAATGTAAATTCGTTATTGTGAATAAATGTTTGAAATGGACGAATCGAACTGAAACATAATACTTTAAATCTGCTAGAAATAGAATTTTTCATCATAAAAATTCCGAAAAAAAATTCGTGACCTAATTTCAGTTTTGACGTGGATTTTTCCATTAGGAACCTCATTTCTCATAAATCAAAGAATAGTTTTTGGTGAGTTATAATCTCCGGCCTTTTTTGGCCCCAAATCCTTACCTTTTTCTTCTTCGGTAATCTATCCACATAATCTTTAAAAGCCGGTAGAACTCTTCTCATTTTCACTATTTCGTAGGTCTCCAAATATTCGAAAATTAGCTCTATAATACGAACTGGCAAATCATTGAACTGAAATTAATTTTCTGTTAGAAATTGATTATAAGATAGTTAGAATAACTTACCGTAGTTTTATCATCAGGATCTCGATCTGTTAAAGCCACTGTTCCAGACCCGCTAGGTTCCATCGAGAAATCCAGTTAGACTAAATCGAAAAACCTACACCCTTTTTTGTTTGGTTGATATTGATCTGGTCAGCGTGGCTTGGTGTTTTGGCACCATATTTTAGGCGGACAGGTGTTGAAATAGGTGTAATTTTGCTCCAATGAGAAAAATTGTTGTTTGGCTTGGCATTTCTCATGTTTATTTGTTCGGAGATCCGGAAATTTCAGTATTTCATAAGACAACTGGTTTTGTTGCAATTTGAAAAATTGGGAAATAGTTTCTTAACATATTTTTCTGATGATTTTGTCACGTCATAGCCCTTTTTCAAATTTCTAGACGAAAATCGATCGTGTCAAACTCCAAAGTCCGAATAGAGTACATCCAAGAAAAGAAAATGTTACACATTTTCCCTTCCACTCTCTCCATTTTCCCCACTATTTCCTTCCCAATTTTTCTTCGACGTTCTTGCTGCTGAAAAAAAGCAAATCACACACACACACTCACTCATGATGATGATTTTGCCCGTGGAGCGCGTTTTCTTACTTCCCATTTTCGATATTTTATCGACCAGCCCAATATATTTCGGCTTTTAATTTTAGGTGGAGAACTCGGGGAGAGCAGCTAACCTCTCATTATTTTTTGTTTTGCATGAGAGGTGCAGAAAAATCGATAATTAAAAGTGCTTCTGCATTTAAATTTTTTTTGTCGTGATGATGAGATGGTAGTTTTTGGTTTTTCTCCAAGATTTTCTCCTTTTCCGTGAAATTTCATCCAGAAAATTTGTATTTTTTTCGGGGGAACAATGTTTTTAAAAATTAGCAATATTTCGTCATAAGTTTTGTTGCAAGAAATGTCCCTAGACATTGCTCATGTTAAGCTCTTGAAGTATCAAATTCAAAGATTTTTGATCAAATTTCTGGTTTATCCTCTTTTCGACCGATTGTTGTACAAAGTTATAGCAAAATTGTTCAAAAATCAAGGTATACTCTTTTCGTACACCAAATCTTTGTTAGTTTTTGATCAAAACTCTTGGTTCTGAGCTCATGTCCAACCGATTCTTGGACATAATTCGTCAAAAATCGAATCCAACCAAATTTGACTATTTTTGATCAATAAATCTGCAACTTCGCTCCATCTGTCTATTTTTCGAATTTTGGGAAGTTTGGTGTTGAAAGGACGCCAAACAGATGTTGTTTCATTTCATTTATATTTTTATTTGTTTACCAAAAAGACCGTTGATTTAGTCTAACTCTTCAATATCTTTAGTTGAAGTTAGGCTAATTCAAGTAAGCTTTTCCGTCTGAAAATCTCATTTTTTTCGGTATGGGAACTCCAAGCACATCTCGAAAACCCGATGCGGTTCAAGTTTGGAACGATCTGAGCAACGGTCTGAATTCGGCCTATAATCGAGAGCATATTTCGTCGCAGGATTATATGCAACTCTATTCGTGAGTAGTATTTTCTAGTTTGAACTAGTTAAAAATCTTTGTCTTCAGAAGCGTCTACAATTATTGTACATCAATTACACTTGGCGCCAATTCGACACGTCGTCCAGAAACGCGAAATGTGCCAACACCGGGTCGCGCCAATCAAGAGGACACCAGTTTCATGGGACACGAATTGTATCAGAAATTGAAGAACTACGTGACGGACTATGTGTTGAAAGTCAGAGAGCGTGGAGTTGATCTAACTGGCGAATCGCTGCTCAGTTTTTACACCACCGAATGGGAGAATTTTCGCTTTTCGTCAAGAGTGATGAACGGGATTTTTGCCTATTTGAATCGGCATTGGATCAAAAGAGAGTTGGATGAGGGACATGAGGATATATACATGATTTATACGGTAGGTTGGAAAATTGGTGCTAACATTAGGGCTGATTCACGAAAAGCCAAAAAATGTCGAAAAAACATTAGTTTTTCCAGTTTTTCAGCCAAAAATGATGACAAATCAATATTTTTCAAGCTTCTGGAGTAATTTCTGATTAAAATTGACCTTGGAATTCACTTTACAGAAGGTTTTGCTGATAAAGTAAAATAAAAAAATTTAAAATTTAGATGAATTTCGGGTTCTCGAAGCTTATTTTCATCAAAAATTACTCCAGAAGCTTGAAAAATATTGATTTGTCATCATTTTTGGCTGAAAAATTCGAAAAACTAATGTTTTTTCGACATTTTTTGATTTTTCGATGTTGAAAAAAACATTTTTCAATTTTTCCAGCTTGCTTTGATGATTTGGAAAGAGCACATGTTTGGTGGAATGAAGGATAAAGTGATTGACGCGGTTTTGGAATTGATTAAAAAAGAGCGAAATGGCGATATTATTAGAACTGCGTATATTTCGGGTGTTGTTGAGTGCTTGGGTGAGTTTTGATGGGAAAATTGGTGAAAATGGCGAAAAAAATGGTGAAATTTGGTGTAGAATTGCATTTTTCGGTCAATCAAACCCTTAAAAAGCTTCAATTTTTCCAGTCGAACTTGGAATCGATGAATATGATGCAGCAGAATCAGCCGGAGCCACCGCCGCTTCTGCAGCACAAAATGGTGCTCCGCGTCGAAACGCCGACCGCGCAAAATTGTCGGTCTACAAAACCGAATTCGAGAAACGTTTCCTCGAAGCCACTCACGATTTCTATAAACTCGAATCGGCGAATTTCCTCCAAGAAGAGGGAAATATCACCGAATACATGTTGAAAGTCGAAAAACGACTACAAGAAGAGGACAATCGTTGCCAATTGTATCTGAACTCGGCCACTTCGGCACCGCTTGCCGCTTGTTGTGAAGAAGTTCTGATTGCGAGCCGTCTAGAAGTTTTCCAGAACGAGTTTGGCGGTCTGTTGGAGAAGAATCGAGACGAGGATCTGGCACGAATGTTCAAATTGTGTGATCGAGTTGCGAATGGATTGGATCAGTTGAGAATTGGTTTGGAGAAGCATATTACCAAAGAGGGACATGAGGCATTGGCAAGAATTGCTGATGGAAATGCGATGGTAAGGGATTTTGGGGTTTGGGAGCCAAAAACCCGGATTTTCTGGGACTTTTGGGAAGAAAAGTGTGGAAAATCATGATTTTCACCGTTTTTTGAGCCGGAAATCCTTATTTTCAGCTGAAATTCAAGATTTTTGGTCGAATTCGACCTAGAAATGTCTAAAATTGTGATTTTAAGCTGAAATTCAAGATTTTTGGTCAAATTTGGCCTTAAAAATTTGAAAATTGTGATTTTCAGCGTTTTTTGAGTCGGAAATCCTTACTCAGAGAAAAACTTGTGAATTGAGGCATTTTCGAAAAATTTGGCTCAATTTCTGTTTTTAGCCGGGAATCCTTATTTTTAGCTGAAATTCTAGATTTTTGGTCGAATTCGACTTAGAAGTGTTTAAAATTGTGATTTTCACCGTTTTTTGAGCCTGAATTCTTTATTTTTAGCTGAAATTCAAGATTTTCAGTGGAATTCTACCTAGAAATGTTTAAAATCATGGGTTTCAGCGTCTTTTGAGCCGGGAATCCTTATTTTTAGCTGAAATTCAAGATTTTCAGTCTAATTCGACCTAGAAATGTTTAAAATCATGGGTTTCAGCGTCTTTTGAGCCGGGAATCCTTATTTTTAGCTGAAATTCAAGATTTTCAGTCTAATTCGACCTAGAAATGTTTAAAATTGTGATTTTCACCGTTTTTTGAGCCGAAAATCCTTATTTTCAGCTGAAATTCAAGATTTTCAGTCGAATTCGACCTAGAAATGTTTGAAATTGTGATTTTAGGAATTTTTTGAGCCGGAAATCTTTGTTTTCAGCTTAAATTCAAGATTTTTGATCCAATTCGACTTAGAAATGCTGAAATTCAAGGTTTTCACCGTTTTTGTTAGCCGGAAATCCTTATTTTTAGCTGAAATTTAAGATTTTTGGTCGAATTCGACTTAGAGATGTTTAAAATTGTGATTTTCAGCTTTTTTGAGCCTGAAATCTTTATTTTCAGCTGAAATTCAAGATTTTTGGTCAATTCGACTTAGAAGTGTTTGAAATTGTGATTTTCAGCGTTTTTTTTTCAGCATGAAATCTTTATTTTTAGCTGAAATTCAAGATTTTTAGTCAAACTTGGCCTGAAACGTTTTTCCAGGGCTTGAAATGCTGAAAATCATGGTTTTCAGCTGAAATTCTAGATTTTAAGTCAAAGAAAAATTGATAATTTGGGATTTTATCATTTTTTTGAGCTGAAAATCAGGAAATTTCGATTTTATTGAAAAAATATCTTGACAATTTTTTCCCCGAATTTTTTATGTTTCAAAAGTTATTGAAATGTTTATACGTTTTTTTCAAGACGTTCAAGCGAACATAGCATTTTCAAAATAATTATACAGTTAAAAAAACGCATTACTCATGTTAGAAAGTTATTTTTTCAGGATCCACGTGTCTACGTCAACACTCTTCTCGAAGTTCATCAAAGATATCTAAAATTGGTTCAACAAGCATTTGGCAATGATCCAGGATTTATGCAAGCTTTGGACAAAGCCGCCACGTCATTCATGAATAAAAATGAGGTGACGAAAAAAGCGCCGGCGTCACAACAAAATAGCAAATCTGCTGAATTACTGGCCAGATATTGTGATCAATTATTGAAGAAATCATCAAAAATGCCGGATGAAAATGAGCTGGAAGAGTTGTTGAACAAGATTATGATCATTTTCAAATATATTGATGACAAGGATGTGTTCTCCAAACATTATACCAAGTTTTTCAGCAAAAGGTGGGTGGTTTTTTATCTGGAAATGGTGAAAATCGGATTTTTCACTTGGTTGCTCATATTAAACTCAAAAATTAAAAATAGAAGTTTTTCTTGAAACATTAACATTACTAATTTTCAAAAATAACCATGAAAATTAGAAGAAAATTTTATCGAAAAGTTTCGCATTGCTCATATTAGGGTATCTGGAAATGCTAAAAATCGGATTTTTCACTAAATTTCAGGTTGAAAATATGAAATTTTGCTATTTTTCACCTAGAAAAATTGTAGCATTGCTCATGTTAATGAATTCTCGAAAAATTTAGTTGAAAAAATTTTCGAATTTTAAAATTTTATTGAAAAGTTTCGCATTGCTCATATTAGGATATCTCACAGAAAATCGATTTTTCGATTTTTTCTATCATTGCTCATATTAAAGCTCATATTAAAATTTTCCAGACTTATCAATGAAATGTCGGCATCGGATGAAGCTGAAGCGAATTTTATTCAAAAATTGAAAAGTTCGTGCGGATATGAGTATACGTCAAGATTGTCGAAAATGGTCAACGATACACAAGTCAGCAAAGATTTGGCGTCGGAATTCAAAGAAAGTTTGAGTGGAGACAAAAAATCGAAAATGGGACTAGAGTTTAATATTTTGGTGTTGAGGTGAGTCTGAAAATTCAGAAATTTTCAGATCTGAAAAATTTTAACCCATATTTTTGCAGCTCCGGATCGTGGCCCCAATTTCCAACTGCAACTCTCAATCTTCCAAATCGACTTTCTTCAAGCATCGAATATTTTGCCGAATTCTACAATGCGAAATTCAACGGCCGTCGTTTGACTTGGGTCTATTCACAATCGAGAGGAGAATTGACAACTCATTGTTTTAGCAAAAAATATGTGTTCACTGTGAGTTTTTTGGGCAATTTTTGGAGAATTTTGAGCGTAAAATCGATAAATTTCAAGATTTTTGAACTAAAAATTAAGTTTTTTTTAATCATTTTCCCTGCAAATCAATATTTTTACAGTCTACAACAGCTCAAATGGCAATGCTTTTATTATTTAATGAACAAGATTCGTATACAGTTGGACAATTGATTGAAGCGACTGCTTTGGACTCGAAAAGTGTTCCGCAAATTGTGGCGTCGCTTATTAAGGTATGACCTAGTTTTGGGCCGAAAATTGGGATTTTTGACCGGTTTTCTAACGAGAAAATCTGATTTTTCAAAAAATTTGCATTTTCTCCCGAAAAATCCTGGAATTTTTACGTTTCAAGAATATTTGAAAAGTATTTTTTTTTAGAAATCGATAGTAATAATATGAAATTTTTATAGAACGACGTTCTCAAATCGGACAAAGAAATCACTGGCGAAGAAGTGAGCCCAGATACAGTAATCTCACTAAATCAAGAATACTCGAATAAAAAAGTGCGTGTGGATTTGTCGAAAATGACGATCAAACAAGACACGAATCGCGAAAATGAGGTGGTTCAGAAAAATGTGGAAGAAGACCGCAAAAATGTGATATCGGCGTGTATTGTGAGAATAATGAAGACGAGAAAAGAATTGAAACATCAAGCGTTGATGACTGAGGTGAGTTGGGGGAAAATATGCTTTGTAGACTTGGAAAAATCTGAAAATTTGAGCTAAAATTGCACAATTTCCACCAAAATTAACCCTAAATGTTGAATTTTTCAGGTCATCCAACAATTGTCGAACCGTTTCAAGCCAAAAATCGATATGATCAAAAGAAGTATTGGTTCAATGATTGAAAAAGAATATATTGCGAGATCAAAAGATCAGAATGATTTATACGTGTACATTTCCTAATTAACTTCTTTTTCCCCTTGCTCCCTATCTCCATGTTTCTCTTTTTCAAAATGTTTTGTTTTATTTTTAGCGCCACAAGTTGAGCCACCCAAAAAAGCCCCTACAGGTTTCTTTTCTTTTCTGTCCACGAAAATTCTTTTTATTCAAAAAAATTAATTTTTTATTTGGTTTCCTCATAATTTTTCTTCTGTTTTGTGTACATCTTTTTTTTTGGAAATGAATTTTACACAAGATTTTGGAAATTGCACTGGATTTTATGAGAAAACGAAATTAATAAATTTCAAAATTTCTTGAAACGTAAAATATTCGGGAAAAATGGAGGGAATTTTCGAGAGAAAATTCCAGATTTTTACATTTCGACAAATTTTACGAGAAAATGCAGAATTTTTTACGCACGGTATTTCACCTAATTCACCCGAACATAACCTAAATAATTTTCTATAATTATTTTTCTCTGCGTCTCTTCTCCCTCTTCTCTCTCTCTCTCTCTCTCCAAAGTTCACCAGATGCTTTTCTCTGCACCCTCCTCAATTTTCACACTATTTCCCCACGATTTCTGGTGACACAGAGCTTCTTCTTCTTTTTTTCTTCATTTTGCCACGATGTTCCAATTTGAAATGAAAATGCTCATAATATATTTTCTCTGCGTCTCTCAAATCTCCACACTATTTCCGGGTGCTGAACCCGACGAGGGAGACACTCGCCACATTTATCCGATTATTTATATTGGTTTGGGTCTCGACACGCACGCACATTCGATACCGTACATTTTTGGATGGCTGGAGAATTTGGAATATCCCAAGAATCGTGTGATTTTGGAGATTTTTGTGGGGAATCGCGGCGAGGATTCGACGATTCATCAGACGAAATGGTGAGGATTTGAAACTATTGTCTAGTTTCATTTTGGAGCTCTTGAAATTCTCTAAAAAATGATGTATAGCAACCCAGATTTACTCAAAAATTAGCACTAAAAACCCCCTAAACAGTCCCAAAAAAAATAAAAGTAAAACAACGACACTCCGCTTGCGCGTTGTTTAATTTTCACAGACTGTTTGAACGAGCGGAGTGTCGTTGTTTTATTTTTATTTTTTTTCTGTTTTTTTCTTTTTCCAGCGAAATTCAACGAATTTTCGATTTCAGGTGGATTGACAACACAAAACAACACTTCAAAAATGTGCAAATCCACGAAGAAATCGACGAAAACACTGAAAATTGGCTGGAAATCGCTCTCCGCACAGCGCGTCTCAAAAAAGCTGAAAAATGTCTGCTTTTGACTGGAGACACTGTTCCAACTGAGACGAATATTCTGAAAGTGGGTGATTTTCAGCGAAATTATCAATTTGTTTGAATATATATTTTCAGTCTATTTTCAATGAGAAAAAACATGTTGTGGTGGTTCCGGTTTTTCAATCAATCGATGGATCTTCGAATTTATACGCAGATTTGACAGAAAGTTTGGATTTGAGGAAAAATGTTCGAGAAGAGGTAAGTAGATCAATTTTTGGCGCGATATCTGACCTAAAATCGATTTTTTGCAGATTTCAACTTTCGCTCTACCCTTGGCTATTAATTTAGGCCAAATGGACTCTTCTTATCTCACCTTTGACTCTCAAAATTTGCCATTTTTCGATGGTCCTAATGATTCTGGCTATGTTTTCTTAAAATCCGCAGAAAATATGAAAATCGCGATTTGGGCGGATAATCAAAAGGATTATGGGATTTTTGTGAATCCAGAGATTGAGGAATTGGAAGATAGAAGAATGATGGTGAGGAAAATAGAAAATTAGCAAATACGCTCTATTGATAAATATTTTGCAGATTCGTTATCATCTCGCTGATCTTTTGGCTGATGATAAGCCGATTCCACCGATTTCAAGATCCGTTAGACCGTGGGTTCCAGAAAAATCGAATTTAGGATTTGATAGGTATTTTTAAATACCCTTCCCCCTTTAATTAATTAAAAAATCAATAATTTTCCAGAATTTATTTGATAAACTTGAAGCGACGAAGTGAAAGATTAGAAAGAATGCAAAAAATCTTTGAAATTCTGGGCATCGAATTCCAGATTCTAGAAGCTGTAGATGGACAAAATCTGGAAAATATCGCGGAAAAATACCAAATCCTTGATGGTTATTTGGATCCCATCAAGAATCGGCCGATGAAAAACGGCGAAATCGGATGCTTTTTGAGCCATTTTCGAATTTGGCGTGAAATTCTGGAGGAAAAATTGGAGAAGGTTGTGGTTTTTGAGGATGATTTGAGGTTTTCGGCAGGGGGATTGAAGAGAATTCGAGAGGTTTTGATGGATTTGGAAGCATCGAGGAGAATTTGGGATTTGATTTATTTGGGAAGAAAAAAGCAATCAGATAAGGTAAAGAATTCTGGACTTTTTTGATGTCTATGTTCCTTTAAAAACCACAGTTTTCCATATAAAACCCAAATTTTAAAGGGACATTTCACGTATTTTTTTTGGCCCTCGGTTCGCGGTTGGTATACTGTATTGACTTGTGCAAACACGGTGACGCACAAATGCACAAAAATCTCTCGCGTCTCTCCATTTTGCGCGCTATTTTTCGAAATTGGTCCCGCCACGAACCCCGAAACGCTAAAACGGCACCCGTCCGCTCCACCAAAGCTTATTTCCATGCAGTTTTTCACGGCGATAAAGATGGTGTACTCAGATTTTCATTTGGTGCAGCCGTTTTTGATATTTTGGTGGAAAATTAAAGCATGTCCCTTTAAACAGCGAACCGAGATTTTTTGTTCAGCAACAAAATACGTGATTTATTTACAAACAAAAATCTTTTTCTTTCATAAAAATATCCCTCTCTTTTTCTCCCATAAAAGGATGTGCACTTTCGCGTCGCCGTGTTTGCACAAAAAAATTCATAGATTTATTTTTCCCTTTTTCTTTCCAGCAAGAACTATGGATTCCTCAACACCGCCATCTAAGTTCAGTCGAATATTCCTATTGGACCCTCGGATATATGCTATCCCAAGAAGGCGCCAGAAAATTATTGACACCAAATCCACTCACAAAAATCGTGCCGGTTGATGAATATCTTCCAATAATGTTCGATAAACATCCAAATTCCGATTGGTCTTCGAATTTCGCGCCAAGAAACTTGGAAGCCTTCACTCTTTATCCGCTCGTGGTTTCACCACAAAAATATACAAATGAAGTGGGATATATTTCGGATACCGAAGATTCGTTGATCATTTCGGAAGCGAATTTACAACGTGACCCAGAAAACCACGGGGAATTATGAATTTTTTAATATTTATTTTTGTTATTTTTCATTGTTCTAAATGATTTCTTCATATTTTAATAACAATTTTTGGTTGAAAAATGTATGTTTTGAATAAACGGGGTTTTTGATAGCATTTTTTTGGTTTTTTTTGAAAGGAAAATGGTATAGTCCAGGATTTTCTGTATTTTTTTTATTTTTGGGGTTCAAAAAAAACCAGCTCTTTACTCAAATCCCGTTTCCAGTTCCGTCAACTTGAATATCGCCTCCTAGAAAATATGGGATGCGTTTTATCGCAAGTCGACATAGCCGGTCAAGGTTTACGCATCAAAATTGTCAAAGAAATCGCCAAAGGTGGATTTGGTGAAGTGTTGTTGGGTGAAGATGTTGATGGTGGCGATAAATATGCTATCAAGAAAATATTGGCGAATTCTGATGAGGATGAGATGCGGATTGAGAATGAGGTGGGTTTTCAGGGGTTTTTGCGGTTTAAAATTCAAGTTTACCAAGTTTACAGTCGTGGCAACCTTTCAAAAACCCCCAGAAACCAGTAAAAATCACGCGAAAACGAAAAAAAGCGAAAAAATAAAAGTAAAACAACGACACTCCGCTTGCGCGTTGTTTAATTTTCACGGGCTGTTTGGACGAGCGGAGTGTCGTTGTTTTTTTTTTTTGCAAAATCCACGCACGTATTTTTTTGGCCCTCGGTTCGCGGTTGGTATACTGTATTGACTTGTGCAAACACGGTGACGCACAAATGCACAAAAATGTCTCGCGTCTCTCCATTTTGCGCGCTATTTTTCGAAATTGGTCTCGCCACGAACCCCGAAACGCTAAAACGGCACTCGTCCGCTCCACCAAAGCTTATTCCCATGCAGTTTTTCACGGCGATAAAGATGGTGTACTTAGATTTTCATTTGATGCAGCCGTTCTTGAGATTTTGGTGGAAAATTAACGCATGTCCCTTTAAACGGCGAAACGAGATTTTTGTTCAGCAACAAAATACGTGCAATTAAAATTTTCCAGGCAAAACTTCATCGACTGTTCGAAAACTCAGAAACTATCGTCCAATTAATAGCTCACATTCAAAACCCGCCAAAAATCGAAAATTACTTGATTTTCCCATTTTTCCCGCATGGAACTATACACGATGAACTAGAAAAGCGAAAAGAGAAAGGATTGTATTTGGAAGAGGAGCAAATATTGAGATATTTTGAAAGTGCGTGTAGAGCAACTCAGGAGATTCATTCGAAAGAATATGCGCATCGAGATTTGAAAACGGCGAATTTTTTGATTTCCATGGATCGGAGGACGCTGGTTTTGACGGATTTTGGATCGGCGGCAAGGTTTGGGGGATTTTTCGTGGAAAATATTATTTTCTTATACTTTCAGAGTTCCAATTTCAATCGAAAATTCGAAAGATCATAATCGATTAATCGATGAAAGTGCCGAACTTTGTAGTATGCCATATCGAGCGCCAGAATTATTTTCATGTGATATCGGAACACAAATCACAAATTCAATTGATATTTGGAGTCTTGGCTGTTGTTTATACGCATTTCTCTATTTCCAATCGCCATTTGATTCGATTTATGAAAAAGGTGGAAGTATTGCATTAGCAACACAAAGTCCACATAAAATTGAATATTCTGGAAAATTTAGCGAGAAATTAATTGGGCTAATTAAAAGTATGCTTGTTTCGCCACCCGAAGATCGACCGAAAATCGAGGAGATTTTGGAGAAAACTAGGAATTTGGGAAAGGAATTGATTAATGCTGTGAATGTGTGATAAAATATTTATTAATTTTCAAGCACAGTCTTGGGATTTGGCGCGAGTTACTATAAATTCGCCGGAGTTTTTTTGGGCTTCGAATTGAGTTAGCATAACTGTGGAGCCTCGCATTCTCATAGTGTATTTCAGCGATTTTCCATCGTTTTCGAAATCCGCATTTTCGATGACGAGAGAGGATTCTGAAAGGATAAAAATAGAGAATTAGGCTAAGTTAGGCTTCTCACCTTCCTCTCCTTCTTCTTCATTTTCAAAATTCGCCAAAATCTGCTGAATCACCTCATTTTTCGTCACATTTTTCGAAAAACAATCGATAAACACAAAATTGTCATCAATGATTTTGTTCAATTCATCGTGTTTCTTCAATTTTCCAAAATTGTAGATTTTTTCGGCTAGTTTTTGAGCCACTTCTTCTGCTGATTTTGAGGAGTTAGCCGAAATTGAGAAAATATTGATGAAAAGTAGGCAAATCGGGAGATTCATTGTGAAAAATTGATGGGGAAATTTGATAGTTTTGTTTATAAAAATAAAAAACGTTTATTTTGGTCTCACAGACGAAATAACGTGAAAAGTGTGGTGTAAATGCGGAGTATCGTTGTTAATGTTTTTTTAGTATGTGTAATTTAAACTTGCAAAAAACGTTTACACAGTGTATTATCGAAAATTTCATCGGTACAACGCGCTCCACACGCAACGCAGACCGCGCCGCGCCACAACACACACAAAAAAGGGAGGGTGTGTGTTTTGGCGCGATGCGGTCTGCGTTGCGGGTTTATTTCGGTGGAGCGCGCGTGGTAGCGATGAGATTTTCAATGGTAGATCAAAAATATTTTTATTATCTACTTCCAACTATTTTTTCTGTTGTGAATTTGCCACGTCATAACTGGTTTTTTATAGAAAATTTTTCAGGAACTTTCAGACAATTTTGGCGAAGCTCTACAGTATTCTTAAGAACTTTTTGATCCCCCTTGACACCTATCCCCTTCTCCAAATTATCTCCTTTGGTCAAATAAAGAAGAAGATATAACCAAATATAGTCATCCATCAAGAAAGAATAAAAGGGTGCCTTTTTGGCTTCCCGCAAAAGTGGGTAAATATCAAATCAAATATAAGAAGGAGGAGCAAAAAAGGGAGGCGAAGGCGATAAATATATCAAATCAGGTCGTGATATGTGTGTCCAAATTGTATACACAAACATATTGGATCCAAATTGTTTGGAGCTCATTTTGGAGCAATTTGGCATTTTTGTTTTGTTTGGGTTAGAGCTTAAGCTTAAGCTTAAAATTATGAAAGTTGGGTTAAGAAATTGTTAAGGGATATTTTACGGTAAATTGTAAGCTTAACATTTTTCTGTGGATTTTTAATGCAAGATAATTCTGATTTTTAAGCATCAGCTTTTTTTTTTTCGAAAAAAAAAATTTTTTTCCAGATCACCATGTCACCATTTCCACCATTTCTACTTCTCTTTATGCTTCTTCATCTCCAAATTTCCAAAATCAAAGGTTCCGAAGAGTGTCTAGATCGTCCTTGTGTAGAATGTCGACATTTTTCGAAACCCGATGATTCTTGCCTACATCACGGAACTCAGCCCTACTTATTTTGTGATCTGCAGACCAAGTGAGTTAGCCTAAATTTTGAGCTTTTTCAAACGGAGCATCGTTTTTGCTTTCAAAATTTCACAAACGATGCTCCCCGTTGACATCTCTATAAAATAAAATTTGCCAGCCTAATCCAAAAATCGTCCACCAACTTCCTCGAATGTGCTCAAAATCGCTGGATGCTTCGCGAATGTGTCAGCGGAACTTTGTACGAGCCCGGAAAAGGCTGTGTGGATCCGACGATTCAACCGTTTGCTCAGGGATTTTCGGTTTCGGGAAGCGGCCGAGTCGGCGATGTTTGTCAATATAACACTGATTGTTTGGGAGTGAGTTTTTCAGGATGAGCTTTGATCTCTATGTAACTCCAAAAAATTTCAGGGAATGTACTGCGCAACCGGTTTGTGCACCTGTCTCAGCACCTATATCCTGCGAGAATCCTACTGCTATGAAAGTGAGTTGTGAGAATCCCACCCCAACCCCTTCAACCTCTCTGATTTCCCAGAAGTCAACCCCAACCAACCCGGCTGTACCTACGACGTGCAATGTGAATCAGTCTGGCCCGGTTCGAAGTGTCGTATGGATTCCTCAATCGGAACTTGTCGATGTCCCGAAGAAACGCACGTGGCACGTGAAACCCGCGATGGTTGGGTGTGCATCTCGCTCAAGGATCAATCATCCGGCGGAACAGCTCCCCTATACTTCGTGTGTCCTCTGCCAGAAGGTGCTGGCTTCAAGATCTCGCTGAATGATCCAAGTCCAGCGATGGGTGCCTTTCCAGTCGGTTGCACAGTCGGCTCTTCGGCCACCATCGAACCGGTTCAAGGTTTACACGGTGGCGGTGCTTGCAATTGGCCGAGTGATGGTGAATACATTGGTGATATTTACGATTGTATTCACACGTCGCCCCACATACTTCTCGCTGAAAAATTCCCGCAGAGTAATTACGCGGCCACCGCAGATGGTGTGTGTTGCCCGAGTCGAGCTCTAGCCTGCATCCAACCGCAACTCACCGGTCCAAATCCTTCCGAACCTAGGTGGTGGTATAATTCAGTTACGGGAACTTGTCAACAATTTATGTGGGATGCGCAAGCTTCGGAGGCCAAGTTTCATTCGCCGAATAATTTCAAGACTATTCAGCATTGTGAATCGTATTGTAGAGATAGTGAGTTTGGGGCTGACATGAGCAATATGAAAAAGAGTAATATGAGCAATCCTTGACTCTAAATGACCCGAGGAATACCAATACCTCTGGGGGTACTATGAGCAATGCCTCTGGAGCATTGCTAAAATGAGCAACAGCTCTTTGACACAAAAACCTTACCCACGACCATACAAGGCGCCCGTTGAGTCAGACGCGAGACGACGAGAGTATTTTGCAAAAAAAAATATACCGAAAATGAATTTCGCTTCGAGATATTTTCAATAAAACATGTGTTCCTTGAAACAAAATACGGTATTTTTTCAAAGGGACACATATTTTCTCAAAAATATCTCGAAGCGATGTCTTTCTCTGTCCCAGATGACGTCATCAGACTCCCGTCGTCTCTCGTCTGACCCGAGGGGCAATTTTCTATTGGAGTAAATGGTCGTGCCTAGGCATCATTAATATGAGCAATATCTGAAAATTTTAATTTCCAGCTTGTCAACGTGGATCTCCACAATACTCAACCGAAGCCACCGTACACTCGGAACGTCCAATAACCTCCTGCGCCGCCTCGATTTCCTGTGCCAACGATTTCCAATGCACAGCCATCGGCAGTCAACATCTCTGCTGTCCAACCCCGGGCTCAGTTTGTTCAGCTCGCGGTGGTCGACCGTTCGATATTCAACCACGCAACTCGATCTATCATCAAGGATTCCTGGTTCACACTGGCAAAGAGAGTATTCGATTCTATTATGATCCGGGAACCGGACGATGTCACGATTTTGTATACAAAGGATCGGGTGGAAATTTCAACAACTTTTTGTCGAAACACGAGTGTGAGATGTATTGCGCAAGGTTGCAGTGTGAACGCGGTTCGCCGCTGAGAATTGGCGAGGAATCGCAGAGGTGTCAGAATAATGGACAATGCCCATCGTCGCACGAATGTAAAGCCGATCAAGGAGTTTGTTGTCCAAGGAAACGTGAGTTAGGGGAACTCTGGGGGAAGAAAATATGAATAAGCAGATCAAATCCTAATCTCGAAATTTATAGAAACTATTTGCGCGCAACCACTTCGAATTGGAGACTGCACGGAAAACGTGAAACGCTACTATTACAATGCAAAAACCCGGCAATGTCAAATGTTTGAATACACGGGATGTCAGGGAAATGACAATAATTTCGAATCGATTATGGATTGTCAGAATTTTTGCAAAAACGCGATACGTGAGTCCTAAATACTAATAAAGCCTGATTTTTGAAAAAGTTCGAAGAGAGGTCAGAAATTAAAATCCCAATTTCTCCAAGTACGGTATTCCTCTGCGTCACTAACACCGTTTCGAGACCACCACATTGGGCAGAGAAACCAAGTCAAATACGACCATTTACTCCAATAGAAAATTGCCCCTCGGGTCAGACGAGAGACGACGGGAGTCTGATGACGTCATCTGGGACAGAGAAAGACATCGCTTCGAGATATTTTTGAGAAAATATGTGTCCCTTTGAAAAAATACCGTACTTTGTTTCAAGGAACATGTGTTTTATTGAAAATATCTCGAAGCGAAATTCATTTTCGGGATATTTTTGCAAAATACTCTCGCGTCTGACTCAACGGGCGCGCCTTGTATGGTCGTGCAAAGACGAACATATGGGTCTCGAAGCGACTGGCAGAAACACCGTACTTGGGAGGAATGACATTTGAATTTTCAGGCTCCGTTTTATGCCAAATTTTTTTACTAGGAAAAAATCTCAACCCTACAAAATTTTCAGCCGAGCCAAAATGCATCCAAGGTCAAGCCTACAAAGACATGTTCGGTAACTTTGTGACCTGTTCAAATGGTATGGGATGCCCGGCAAATTACGAATGCTATTTCGACGGTTCACAATGGGGATGTTGTCCGACCAAATCATTCACCTGTTCTCTCAATCCTGATGCCGGTATTCAATGTGGCGCGGGTAGCACTTTCAAATATTACTATAATGCTCAAACCCAAAATTGCGAATCATTCCAATACAACGGCTGCGACGGGAATTCCAACAATTTTGCGAATCGCGATGCCTGCGAGTCATATTGTAGTGTGGGAGGATGTCCGAATGGTGGGACACCTCTTCGAGATCACTCTGGTATGGTTATGGTATGCGCGTCTACTAGTAATTCGATGAGTGGAAGTGGGACTGGACAATGTCCAGAGTCTCACGAATGCATTCCAGTTCTTGTCGGTAACTCGATGATCAATCGATGTTGTCCGACTCGCGCTTATATGTGCGGACTTCCACCTCAACAAGGTACACAATGCGGTGCAAATTATGTGCAAAGATTCTATTTCAATATTGTTACCGGCGCGTGCACCTCCTTCCAATTCGGAGGATGTGACGGGAATGCCAACAACTTCCTAAACATCCAACAATGTCGAAATTTCTGTATGAGTAATTCATGTCCCGCTGGCAATGTGGCATACGTGGATCCCAACTCACAAATGCCGATTAATTGCAACGAGGCGTTGAACAACAGTTGTCCGCCAGGATACACATGCACATTCAATCCACTGATAAATAACCATGTTTGTTGTGGAGCCACCGATTCGGGAGTTTGTCCGGATGCCGAAAAGGCGTTTATTGATACGATTGATATGTCGGCGCGGGAATGTTTGATCAATATTGAGCAATCGTGTCCAGCCAATTATTTGTGTCGATTTAATATGCAGAAGAATAAGTATTATTGTTGTTCGAGTATTTCGGGAAGTGAGTTTGGGAAAAGGGGGGCTAGAAAATCAATATTGACACTGATAACATCAGAGCTGTGGACTTCAAACCAAGAGTATAACTCTCATATTCGAAGCCTAGGCTGGCCTAGAAAACCAAACTCGAGAGTAGTGGATTTCGTTAAAGAACCTTAACATAGAGCCTACATCATTATGGCCTAGAAATTAGATGTCTAATAAAATCCTAGGCCAACTTAGGATACAGTCGAGTCATAGATCTAGATTCGGTTTCACCTTCATCTAATGCCCATTTCCCACTAATATTTATGTCTTCCAGAAACCTGTCCCACCGGCAAATTCCTCCACAAAGACATCCGCACCCAACAAGCAATCCGCTGCACAATCGGTCGAAATGATCAATGTCCCGAAGGCTTCACCTGCCAATCCTATCTCGCCGAAGCTTTCCAAGGCTTCTGCTGCACCGCGCAAGCAGTCTGTCCAGACAACGCCGATTATCTCATCGATGATCAATCCCAGCAACCAAGAGCATGTACAATGGGAACATTTGTAGCGTGTCCGAATGGCTATGCTTGCAAATCGCAAACTGGATCATCCGATGGTTTTTGTTGTAAATCTTCTGGCTTAGCTGGATCGTCTACTGGTTTACCTCCTTCGATCACAGATGGTTGTCCTCCAGGCAATTTTGTGTATCTAGTAGCTGGTGAGATCGCCCAATGTGACCCGTTCAACCCACCAAATGCACCGTGTCCAAATGGATTTACCTGCCAATGGTCATTGTCTAATCAACGATATCAATGTTGCGGAAGTAACCCTGCTCCAATCCCAACTCGTCCTTCCGACGGTTGTCCGAATGCGCAAGTCGCATATCGAGGCGACGCGGAAAGTGTGCGAGTCTGCAGTGCAGGCGCAGCAAACTGCCCCGTCGGCTACTTCTGTCAATTCTCCAGCGCCAACAATCAATTCCAATGTTGTGGTGTTGGCGGCGGTTGTCCGGCAGACAGTGTAGCGTTCGTCGGAATGTCGGGAGAGCCCGAGAAATGCGTGGTAGGCCAATCGAACTGTCCAAAAGGTTTCGGATGTCAAAAATCGGCCGACGGTGTGAGCCATGTTTGCTGCACAGTGAAAAAAGTGGCCTGCGAGCCGGAAGAGATTGTGATCGATGGAACTTGTTATCCACAAGTCGGGCCTGGTGCAGCCTGTCTAGCCAATGAGCAATGCACAAACGGAGCGACTTGCAACAAAGAGGAGGGGAAATGTGATTGTCGCGCGCCTCTGAAACTTGTCGGCGGTTTTTGTCGCGAGGAAATCGAGTGCTCAGATCGACAAGTTCTCCACAATGGGTTGTGCCATAATCGCGCGGAACTCGGTGAATCTTGTCTAACTGTCAAGCAATGCCCAGAAGATAGTGGATGTGGCGAAGGAATTTGTGAGTGTAGAAAAGGATTTGTTGAGAAAGGTGGAAGATGTGTAACGAGGAAGGAAGAGAAGGAGAGGAAATCGACAACACATTCGAGTTCGACATCTAAAGCAACTTCGAAGAGTGGATTTACGAAAAGTGCATCGACTAAAGGCAGTAGTAAAGGTTAGTAGATTAGGGTTAGAGAAATGGGAAGGAAAAATATCGACTTCCAGAATAAGGTCAGAAAATTAATATCGGTTTTCAAGCCCGATTTTCAGCCAATTTTGAATCTAGAAATTAGTTAAGCTTAGGCTCATTTTGTAGAGAATTTCAGATTTTGTCTGGAAATCGCGTTTAAAAAAATAAAAATTGTCTGACAAAACCAGATTTCCAGAAAAGGTAAGTCCCACCCACAAAAACCTTCTTTCTTCATCTTCTTCTTCTAAAAATCTAGCATGTCAAAAACAATTTACAGCACCACCAACAGGAGGTGCAATAACTTGCGGGAAACCCGGTTGGTTACCTCTCTATGATTTGGAGAATAGCGATCGACCAAGGCATTGTAGTCCGATTGGAAAGGCGTGTCCAAAGGGTTACGAATGTCAAATCAATAATCGAAGAACACAATATCTTTGTTGCGCTTTGGATAAAGCATTTTCAACAACCAAGGGAACTTCTATGGGGTCTTCGACAAGGAAAATGGAGGCTTCTAGTTCTACTACACAAGGTAAACGGGATTGATTGCTCATGTTATGTGCTTTTTTTCAAACTAACGTTTTCGTTGCAGAAATTCAGTCATTGTTAGAAATGACGAATATGATTTTTTTTTTGAAGAAATTTTTTTTAAATATCACGTGAAAATTAATAATTTTTAGATGAACCTTTAACTAAAGTTTCCGAGCTATGACGTGGCAAATAACCGTTTCCAACTAACCAATCAAAAAGTAAACGCCCTTCCAAGTAAAATCCTGAACTACACAGCTCTTCAGAAATGTTCTGTCCCTACAAAAAACCCCCTTCTTTTTTGCAGTTTGCCCATCTAACCGTACTCCATATCTTCTGAATGGTGTTCCGCAAAAATGTACGGCTTCACGTTGTCCGACGGGATACGAATGCACCTACGCCGGCTCCGGCTCCTATCATTGTTGTTCGCACGTGCCAGCTAGACGTTAGTGCTTTACTTCTTTCAAAAAAAGAATTTTTTTCGCTCCCAAAACTTATTCTCTTAGTTTCAGCTCCCATCACTTCCACTTCCCAACTCGAAGAAAAATGTCCACGTGGCAATCCGTTGATCTATCCGTCAACAAGCTCGCCGGTCCTCTGCCAACCGGGCAAACGTGGTTGTCCGGTGGGTTTTGGATGTGTGCCGAGTCAAGTGTCATCGAATCATATTTGTTGTCCGTCACGGCATTCTGATCGGCCGGCCGAGAAGTTCGGATTGGGTTCGTATAGTTATAATCATCGCGGTGGACCGCCGGCTGCTGTGAATCCGTGCGAAGGTTATATGGTGTTGGTGACGAGATTGGTGAATGGGAGAATTGAGAAGAGATGTGGTGAGTTGGATAGGGACGGGTTATCATTAGAGCGCATCTGAAAATTAAAAAAATGTTTTTCAAAAATAGCAAATGCGCTCTAATCGAGATGAGCCAGGAATTTTAAATTTGAAGAAAAACAACTCAAAATCCCATTCGAGCACATTAGCCTTCTCACATTTGAAAAAAAAATTGAAAATTGTCAGTTACCGTACTACATTCTCAATAGAGCGCGCTTGATGATTGTTCTTCAAAAATGTTGTTTTCTCTCAAAACAGCAAATGCGCTCTAATTGAAATAAGCGCATTTCACCAGGAATTTTGAATTTCAAGAAAAAAAACTCAAAATCTCATTCGAGCACATTAGCCTTCTCACATTTGAAAAAAAATATTTTAAAAATTGTCAGTTACCATACTACCTACATTCTCAATAGAGCGCACTTGAATATTATTCTTTAAAAATGTGTGTTTTTCTCTCAAAGTAGCAAATGCGCTCCAATCAAAAAACGTGTTTTCTTCTCAGATTCAAAAAGTTTGAAACACTCGAGAAGAAATTATTTTGAAAATTTTCGGTTAACCATATTTTTATCAGTAGAGCGCGTTTCCATCCCACGTTGTTTTTTTTTTCAAAACCCAATTTTTGCAGAGCGAAGTTGTCCTTTCCCACAAATCCCAATCGGTGGTGTGTGTTACGAAATGAAGAAGAAGCCCTGAATTTGATCTACCCAAATATATTCTATACATTATCCCCGTCGTGACCAGTGTCCACACAAAAATACACACGATGTGTCAAAAGTCACAGTAGTCTCCATATAATATTTGCACTACTACACAGATATATTTTGACATGTTTTTGACATATCTCAACTCCCGCCTTTTATTTTTATCTTCTTCCCCATATTAGTAGTGTTTATCTCCTTGATTTCGATGATTTTGTGCTACTATAATTTATTTTTGTTGATATTTTTGAGTTATTATGTTTCATGTGCAGGTTCGTTTTTATTTTTTGTGATCATGATTATTTTTTTTATTATCAATATGCTTGACAGTTAGTTGAGTTTAGTAGGTACTGTGTGACCAATGAATTTATTTTATGTTATTTTTGAAACGTTTCTAGGGTTCAAGTTACTAGAACTCCAAAAAATAATTTTTTTTTTCCTATAATTTTTAAATTTGAATTCAGTTCCAGAAGAACCAATCCGTCTGAAACGTCAGACTGGAAGTGGTCGAGTTGGCGATGCGTGCGCCTTTAACACAGATTGTCTAGCCGGAATGTTTTGTAATGGTGGACTGTGCTCCTGTCTAACCACTTATATTGCCGCAGAAGGATATTGTTATCAGAGTGGGTTTTGACTCTAATATGAGCAATGCCTCATTTCTCCCATTTCAGAGATTGATCCCGGTCAACCGGGATGTGTTTACAATGAGCAATGTGCTTCTGTCTGGCCTGACGCGTTTTGTGATACTTCTGCAGGTGTTGGAACTTGTAGATGTGGAGAGAACAAAGTTGAAAGAGCTACCAGAGATGGACATGTTTGTCTAGATGTTCTGGACGCCAATCATAATACTCTTGCTATTACTTGCCCACTTCCTGAGGGAGCTGGATATACAAGTGCACTTTCCGATCCGAAACATCCGAGACAAAGTGATGGACCTGGGCCAGTTCTGTGCAATACGGATTCGACGACAACGACACAAACATCGGAAGAGACGATCGGTGATGGAAATTCGGCATGTCTTTTTCCATCGAATGGTCAATTCATCGCTGATCAATATGATTGTGTTGAATTCGTCTCGATGTTAGACTTGACATCTAGTGGATACAGTGAAAAAGCAAATGGTATCTGCTGCCCGAATCGTGCATTCACCTGTGTTCAACCAACTGCAACTGGTCCGAATCCAACAGAACCGAGATGGTGGTATAATTCGATTACTGGAATGTGCCAGCAATTTTTGTGGGATCCAACGGCGGCGGGACCCGGAGAACATTCTCCAAATAATTTTAGAACTGTTGAGCATTGTGAAAGCTTCTGTAGAGATAGTAGGTTATACCAAAAATTTATTCAAAACAATTTAAAAAAAAAAAAAATTTTCAGCTTGCTCTCGAGGAGCTCCCGAATATGTGCAACGCTCCTCCTTTCTCGAGCAAACCCCAATCACCGGATGTTCCCAAACTTCTGCCTGCTCCTTCAACTTCGAGTGCAAATCCGCCGGCTCCACTCAATGGTGTTGTCCATCAGTCGCCGCAGTCTGCGGACCAATCGGTGGTCGCCCATTGGATCCATCGGTTTCATCAAGAGGCACAGTTTATCACGCCGGAGTGGAGAAGCAAGGCACTTCCACTTCTACCCGCTTCTTCTATGATCCAAGTTCAGGAAAATGCAGTCCGTTCACTTATTTGGGTGCTGGTGGGAATTACAACAATTTCCTGTCGCGTATTGATTGTGAATTGTATTGTGCGCGACTTCAGTGTGATCGAGGAAATCCACTGAGAATTGGAGATGTTACACAGTCGTGTACATCGAATAATGATTGTCCATCTTCTCACGAATGTAAAATGGATCAAGCGGTGTGTTGTCCAAGAATGCGTGAGTTTTTCGGGTGAATCGCAGAATAGGCCCCCACCTCAAAGTAAGCCCCCACCAACAAGTAAAAGTCCCCATCGATTCCCCACTCAATGGAAATGGGGACCTAAAATGATTATGTGGGGACTTATTTTTGGATGGGGACCTATCAGGCCTGTGCCGGAAAATCAAAACCCGGAAAACGGAAAGTCGGAAAATTTCCGGATTTTTTGAACCGGAAATCCGGAAAATTCGGAAAATTTTTCAAAGTCTGAAATATCGATTTCCAGCCTTAAGTTGGCACTAAAACTTATTTTTATCTACAATTCTTCTATTCACAGGTAATTTAGTAACTATTTGAGACGTCTTACGTTCAAAAAATAGTAAAATTTGAAAAATTGAAAAAAAAATTTCCGCAAATTTCATTTTTTCTATCATAAACTGAGAAAATTTTCCAAAATTTAGGCGATTTTGAAAATATTACTACTAGAGATCATTTCCGGATTTTCCGAGCACATTTTCCGGAAAACCGGAAAATTGATTTTTCCGTGAAAAAACCGGAAAATCCGGAAATTCGGAAAATTTCCGGCACAGGCCTGGGACCTATATTGGGATGGGACTTATATTTGTATGTGGGGGCCTATTTTCATATAATTTTAATAGAGTTGGGGGCTTTTATTTCGATCATAGGGTATTTCGGAAAAAAAGGTCCCCACCACTATCATTTTGAGCCCCCACGTGTCAACTCAATTTTAGGTCCCCACCAACAAGATTTCTGACTATAAAAAGGTGGGAACCTATAATATGTCTGACTAGTGGGGGCTTAAAATGACATTGGTGGGGGCCTGTTCTACGATTCATCCAGTTTTTCTTATAAGGGACCTCATCATACCCAATTTTTTTTCAGAAACCATCTGTACCCAACCTCTTCGAGTTGGAAACTGTGATCGATCAGTTCGCCGATATTGGTATTCAGCCGCAACTCGAGAATGTCAATCTTTCGAATACACTGGATGTCAGGGGAACGACAATAACTTCGAGACACTGGTAGATTGTCAGACTTTTTGCAGAAATGCAGCGCGTAAGTTATGACGTGGCAAGGCTACTTCAAGATCTAGATTTCTCTAAATCATCTTGAATTTTCAGCCGAGCCTCGCTGCCCTCAAGGTCAAGCCTACAAAGACAACCAAGGCAAATTTGTACAATGCTCCGCCAATCGTCAATCCTCCTCGTGTCCCGCGAACTACGAATGCTACTTCGACGGAAACATGCACGGATGTTGTCCCACAAAAGCATTTACCTGTAGCCTAGCCCCATCTCCTGGAAAAACTTGTGGACCTGGTGTCTCCTTCAAATACCACTACAACTCCCAAACCCAAGAATGCGAGTCTTTCGAATATTTGGGATGTGACGGAAATTCGAATACCTTCGCTTCCCGCGCAGAATGTGAAAATTACTGTGGCGTTGGTGGATGTACGAATGGTGGATCTCCGTTGAGAGATAGCAACGGTGCACTTCAATCCTGTTCAGAGCGAGATGGCGGATGTCCATCATCTCATGAATGTCAAGGTGTTAGCCTAAACGCAGATATGGTCTCCTACAGGTGTTGTCCAACAAAAAGTGAGTTTCACTGCGAGCTATGACGTGGATTATGTTTTTTTTTCCAGCCTACATCTGTGGTCTTCCACCACAACAAGGTTCATCTCTCTGTGCCGGTGGTCTCACAGTCGTAACTCGCTATTATTTCAACATTGTAACTCGCAAATGCTCTCCCTTCGTCTACAATGGTTGTGATGGAAATCCGAACAATTTTGCCTCACTCAATCAATGCAATAATTTCTGTATGGCTTCGGCTTGTAATGCGGGAGATGTTGTGTATTTGAATCCGAATACAGCTTTGCCGATTTCGTGTAACGATGAATTACAGAACAATTGTCCGAAAAACTTTCAAGTTAGCTAAGATCTTTAACTTCAAATTCTACTAGTGTTTTTTTTCAGTGTATCTACGATGGTTTGACAGATCAAAGTGTTTGTTGTGGAGCTACAGACATGGGAGTATGTCCAGAAAATGAGAAGGCTTATCTGAACGCTATGGATGGAACAGTTCGAGAATGTTTGATAAATGAGCATAATTCGTGTCCGAAGGATTATCTTTGTCGATTCAACGCCATTAAAAATCGCTATTTTTGCTGTGGAAGTTTGACGAAGCGAAGTAAGCTCTACCCTGATCCCTTCAGATTTTTAAAAAAAAATTTTCCTCAGATTATTGCCCAGTCGGTCGTGCACCCTACAAAGAGCAGACGAGTCTCCAACCGATGCGTTGCACAATGCACGCGGCCACTTCCGCATGTCCCGATGGTTTTCAATGTCTCAGCGATTTGAAAGACGCACTTCAGGGCTATTGCTGCTCGGTGTCAGAGATCTGTCCACATCGTGAGGAATATTATATTGATGAGAATTCGGGAATGCCGAGAAGTTGTACGATTGGACATTTTGTGACGTGTCCGGCCGGATTTCAGTGTATGGCACCTTTCGACGGAAGCATGGGATATTGTTGCAAGTAAGTCGACGGGATTTCTTGTAGATAGTGCTGGGTTCAATTTTTCCAGAGGCGAACAACAAATCACCGCTTCCGATGGTTGTCCACCCGGCGAAATTGTTTACATGGAGCGCAACGAAGTCGTCGCTTGCGATCCCTTCAACCCACAAAACCAGGGATGTCCCACAACTTTCTCGTGTCAATGGTCGATTCGAACACAACGATATCAATGTTGTGGAAGTGATCCGCTACCAACTCCGATGGAAAGTGAGTTTTCTATTATTATTATTATATTGCTCGGCTCTATCACAATATATGGGACCCATGGAAATATATGGGTCCGTAAAAACATATAAGGGTCCCTCAGAAATATAAGGGTACGTGAATTTTTTTATGGGTCCCAAAAAAATATAAGGGTCCGTTATTTTTTTTTGAGGGTCCATTAAAAAAAAGTATTTTTTCTAATTTCAATTATTTATTTTTGGTGATTTTTTGTAATTTTTTCACATTTTTTTAGCCAGTCAATATTTTTCTAGGGGGTTTACTAAGCCTAAGCCTAAAATAATAGAGAAATTTTGAATCCTCTGGTAACTCTATTTTCGGCTTTTCAGCTTCATAATTAGGCTTAGGCTTAGTAAACCCCCGAAAATACAAAGAATCGTCAAAAAATCAAGAAAAATACAACAAAACAGTTGAAAATTTAAAAAACCACGCATTTTTCCTCCAAAAATCAAAAAAATCAGACCTATGAAAAAAATCACGGACCTTTAAAAAAATTTACGGACCCTTTTATTTTTTTGCGACCCATAAAAAAATTCACGGACCTTTATATTTCTGAGGGACCCTGATATGTTTTTACGGACCCCTATATTTTTTACGGACCCATATATTTCCATGGGACCCATATATTGCGATAGAGCCTATTGCTCATGTTAATTTTGAATCTGAGGTTCATCTTTATAAAGAAAAAAATTTCTAGACGATGGCTGTCCTGCTCGTCAAATCGCCTTCACCGATCCGGACACCAAAAAACCAAAAGTCTGCACATCTGCCACAAATTCTTGCCCATCCGGCTACTTCTGCCAATTCTCCAATCAAAACAAACAATTCCAATGTTGCGGAATGCCTAGTGATTGTCCAGTTTTAATGGTCGCCTTCATCGGAATATCCGGTGAAGCCCAGGCTTGTTCAATGAACGGCGGTCAGGCGTGTCCGGATGGTTTTTCGTGTGTTCAAGGCAAAAGTGGATTTGAATTGTGTTGCGCGGGTGGAGAGAGTGAGTTAATTTTAAATTTTTTTTTTTGAATTTTTAAATTTTTAAAATGTAGCTTGTGACGCCTCTCAAATCTCGGTAAATGGTGTCTGCATGTCTCGAATTATAATTGGTGAGGCTTGCGAAGATTCGCTTCAATGTATTGGTGGAAGTTTGTGTGCTGTTGGGAAATGTCGATGTCCCACGGGAACCGATGAGCAGAATCAACAATGTGTTGAGGGGACACGGGCGGCGCCAAAGGAGGTTCCAGTGTTGAGTGAGTGGGTGGTCCTATGACGTGGCAATTAAAGGCAGTTTGACAATTATTCCGGTTTTCCTCAAAGCTTAGTGTCAAAAATAGTAGTTTATTATGAAACGAACCAGTGAAAAAATTCCGAAATCATGAAAGTTAATACGAGCTGAGAAAATCCTGTGTTTTCAAAATTTCAAATTGCCCCCACGTCCAGCGGATTTGTGTGTGTGCAAACACCGCGACGCACTATTGCACAGGACTTCACAATATTTCATCTCTATCTTTTGTTTGGTTCAAGTTTGGCCCGGTTAAAGTCAGAGGCTTCGTGGGTGGTCTCCGTCAACCGGAATAGCTGTCTGACCGCCTTTAAAAATTGAATTTCATTTCACAAAAATCACAATTTTTACTTTTCAAAAGGATTATCCTTTTGAGAAGCCAAATTTCTCAAGAAGCCTTTTTTTTCAAAATCTAATCCTTAACATGAGCAATATTTTTCTAGAATGCTCCGATAAACAAATCAAAATCAACGACGAATGTTTACCAATCGTAACCCTCGGTCGATCTTGCGTTCATACCGCGCAATGTCAAGGACTCGGTCAATGTATCGAAGGTGTTTGCGATTGCGACGAAAATTCGACACGCCGCGCAAATCGCTGTGAAAAGGTCATCAAGCAAATTCAACCACCACAAACATCTACAGTATCATCGAATAGGGTTACTGTGGCATCAGTGCCCGCTCTTCAAATGCCAGTGATTAATGAGGGAATCTGCCCGGCTCCTCGAGTCCCATATTTGTCGAATGGTATAGCTAGAGCATGTTTGAGTGGGCAACCGTGTCCTGTTGGATTCACATGTTTGTGGAGCCCACAGGCTAAGAATTATTTCTGTTGTGCTGCGAACAAAGTCACGATGAAAACCAATGGTGAGTCCTAGAGATCTTCAAAATCCTAAAATTTTTAATCTCCAGTTCTCAAAGATGTTTGTGATGGTGGAGAAGCGCTGATCTTCCCGGCCACTAAAACTCCCGTAATTTGCACAAGATTCACCTCATGTCCCCCTGGTTATTTCTGCCGAAAATCCCCGAAAACTCGACAAACCTATTGCTGTAAAAAACGACAACCAATGAATATGCAAAGTTATATTATACAGGTAAAATATTAGCCCAACTTGATAAGAGAATTGATAAGAGAATTAGCCTAACTTGAATATTTGTTCCAGATAAAGACTATCAACACTACAAAGAAGCCACAACCTGCTCAAAGTCCTCAAATTTTCATGCATCCTGGACGACGAGTCCAAGCTTCAAAAAGCTCAAACAAAAAATCCGGCAAGAAAACCTGTGAAAAATGTGAAGCCTATGAAAAGCGCCGCTCAAAAGCGGGTGTGTCCCCCGAATCAGGTGTTGCTAGAAGTTGAAGTTAATCGTAAAATCATTCAAAGATGTCGTAAGTCACTTTTTCAAGTTAAAAATTCAAATAAAATCCATAAAAATTTCAGAGTCTTCATGTCCTTTATCAATGCAAAATGTGGATGGAGTTTGTAGAATAAATCGACTCAGAAAATCGAATAATTCATAAAAATCGCCAAGTTTTTTTGGTGTAAAAAATAAAATAAATCATTCCAAATAATAAAAAGTTTCATATCATTCCATATTGGTATTTTCCAACTTGTATCCTGGAATTGGGCTAACTCCTCGATCCACAACATCTGTATAAGCTGGAGGTTGATCAGGATACCTGAAATTGTTTTTTTTTAAGGAAAAGCTCAAAGAGTTAGGATAACTTACGACATAATCGAGTTGTCTGAGATGACAAATGGGCTTGTCGGAACTGTCAAACTGTTTCGCATTATCAATGGATTATATTGAAGTGGGCTCGAGTCATGGAGCGATTCCTGAAAATCAATTTTATAAATTTTTTCACCTTTTTCTAACAAGGTCCCAAAAAAAGTGTCAAGTTACCCCCTTCCGAAGACAAAAACGATTAAAAATGCATGTGCATCCATCCAAAACTTGCACACAAACATATATTTTTCGCCACTTTTTCTTCCCACTTTTCTCCCCCCCCCCAAAAAAAACATGAGCTCTACAATTTGCAAATCCGATTTCCTACAACAATTCGACAAAATCGCCGCGCTCAAAATCAAATCCGAGCAAGAACTTCGCGGCGAATTCAAGAAGATCAAGGAGATTTTGGCGAACGCGGGGGAGGATTGGAAGAAGCGGATAGAGGTTTTGAAGAGGGTTCAGGGATTTGTGAAGGGTTCGGAGGATTTTGGAGCGAGGAGGAGTGTGTTTTTGAACGCGTTGAGCCAGTTGAATTATACTTTGCCGGCGGCGGTAAGGGATTTGAGGTCGCAAATTGTGAAGGAAGCGGCAATTACGACGAGGTAGGTCAAATAGTTGTGCGGTGGAACCGCACTTCCGGTGACTGTAGTGGGCGTGGTCTGTACTCACAGCAAAAAAAAGTTTTTTTTTCCGTGTGGTACGGTTGACAACAGCCACAATTTCACGTGAGAGAAAACGAGAGAGTAAAAAAGCGAAAGAGACGCGAGACGAAAAAGGGATAAGGAAAACTCCGCGCATTTTTTAAAAATTTCCGTAGCTATTTAGTGTTTGAATATTTTTAATAACTTTTTCCACTAACTTCTATATTTCTAGTCTGATCCTTCAAAAATTCGGTGCAGAAATGCAAACCCTTGCCGAAGACGTCCTTATGGCTGCAATGTCCCAAGTCCCAGTCACCACCAAAATCATGTCAACCTCAGCTATGATTCTCTCCGAATTCGTCGTCGAAAATTGTCAAACTCGACAAATCTTCAACATCTTGGCCACATTTTCCAGCTCCAAGGATAAAGTTCAGCGAAGGCAGTTGGCCTATCTTCTCGGTGTGATATTGAGAACTTGGGCTAACTCGAAACCTGTTCCTCGAAGGCAGTTGTGCGATTTGGTGAGGTTGGCGATTTGCGACGCGGATCCGGAGACAAGACAGAATGGACGGAAATGTTTTGCACTGTTGGGTGAGACACCAGAGGCTGATGAGATATTTCGAGATGTTGATCGAAGTCATCAGAAATTATTGAGGTTTGAGAAACCTTTTAATTTTAATTCCCTTGAATTTCTTTGAATTTCAGACCAGATGAAGTTGTGATGTCTCGAAGTGTTAGTGTAACTAGCGTCAAATCCGAGACCTCCAAGCCTCGAAAGAAATCCACAGATCGAATGTCGGTGTCTAGTACGACCCTCCGATCGATGACGCCAGTCTTGCACGCTTCGACAACATCAATTGTGAATCAGAAACCAATTCAGATCTCTAAACGAAGAACCTCTTCGGTAGAAGCACCAAAAACCCTGCAAGACATTCTGAAGCTCTGCCAGAATTCTTCTGGAAAAGATCGAGGAATCGAACTTCTCGATCAATATTTGGTATCTCACGAGCTCTCTCGAATCGAGATCAATAGCATCGGAAGTGTTCTGAATCGTCTTCTAGATAGCATTCAGAATCCCACACTTTTCGATATTTTCACATATTTCATCATAAAATATCACCAAGTTCTACCAGCGGATTGGCTGAAATTAATCCTCGGAAATATATTTATGAGAAAAATCGGAGCAGATTCGAGAATTCTGCGGAATCTCAATTCTAGCATTGAAGTTATCATTGAAACTTTTGATGGCGATTTTCAATTGGGAATTGTTTGCGAGATGATTTATGAGCCCTTCAGGCCTATGATAGGAAAAGTGAGTGTGGATTTTTCATTTCAGAAATCAGAAGACCACTGTTACAGGTCAAAATCGTGCTTCTTTGCTATTTCAATGATTTGGTGACTTCTCGCGGAGACTCGCTAAACCTACAAGCTCCCCAAGTTTTTCGAGCAATCCAAAAACTTTCCGAATGGATGAAAAGCTCGCCAGAGCTTGAGAAACATGTTCGCCGGATTTTTGTGATTCTCGAAGAGGAGCCCCAAGAAGCTATAGAAAATCCGATAGACATTCTGGTATCTCAAAACTCTCTCGAATCCCTGGCAACATTGCTAGATCTAATATCGATCGGAAATTTCGAGCCGGGTGAAAAAACATACGCCAAGCTTTTGTTGAATATTTTCAAAACTATTGAGAATTCTGGAGCGGCGGAGGAGGAGAGATTACTGGCTTTGAGGGTGTTGACAAAGCTGTGCACACTTCAAGCATCAAAACTTTTCTATTCTTCGGAGATTGTGGTTTGTAAGGTTTTGGATTTCGCCGCGGATAGTTCGAAAGAAAGGAATCAAGATACCATTGATGAATGCTTGAAAGGTTAGGCTTGAGAAAATAATTAAATTAAAAATTTAAAAATTTAAAAAAAATTTAGTGCTCGCCACCCATCTCCCCCGCCAAAAAATCCTCAACATCACCAAAATATTCCTAAAAAACCGTGCCAACGTGGATCGTGTGAACGCGGTAATCCGAATGATTTCGAAAATGGTCGAAGATGTTCGAATCGATGAGATCTCTCAAATAATGGATGAGATAATGGGTAGTGTTGTGAGAGCGTACGGCTCAAAATCATCGTTGATTCGACGGAATGTGATATTTTGTATTGTTACGATGGTAAATCGAACCGGTGAGGATGTGATGAAAGAATATTTGGAGAAACTTCCAAAGAGTATGGTGAGTGAAGGAATTCAGGTTAATATGTATGAGCAATATTTTACAGCAAACTTTGATACAAATCTATGTGAATCGCACAATCTCAGCGAGTTTGGGAAACTGCGGTCCGCCACCAAAAAAATAACCCCCAACTTACCGGAGAAATCGGGCGAGATGAGGTAGAGATTAGATCATCACTTGACCAACCAATTGAAGAAGTTAATGGTGAAACCGATGAAAAACTTTTGTTTGTATTGTTATTTGCAGTGTCACGTGAATAAAGAAGATAGGCGAATTTCGCGAAACATGCTCCCAAAAATATCAAAATCCATGAGAGGAGATAGGGGAGAAGCAATAAGAGGATGCTTCTGAAAAAAATCTTGTAAAAATCCTAGGAAACTTTTCCTAACTTACTGTTTACTAGCAATTGAGATGAATATAATATTTTCAACGATGATCAAAATTGCAAAAAATATCGCGATCACCGCGATGAACACAAAAATATTACGATAGGGACGGAATTTTCGAATCACTCCAGGCGTCAAATATTCGTGAATTTCGATGCACATTGAGATAGTTTGGGGAGGAAAATTGAAGAAGAATAACAAAAAATGAATCGGATGAGAAGCCAGTTTTGTAGCTATAGGGTTTCTTGGCTGATGACAAAAATGGGTGTGTTCTAGAAGATCACTTGATTCCATTTGGATGATTAAATGTGTTTTAGGATCTCTAAAATAACCCGTTTATTATAACATCCAATACCAAATAAGTGTTTACAAGCTTAAAACAAAATTGCATAAAAATCTAAATATGTAAATATGAGAGAAAAAAAACAAATAGGTATATCTTATTCCAAATCATTTGAGCAATCGTTCTTGTTGTTCACTACCAGTTGTAAGATCGAGTGTTTGTGCGTGTCGTAATCTGGGATGATGTCTAGTTGTGGTTAAATGATGGGTAGATGTTGATGGCATATCGATATCATGAGTGTCTAGAGATGATCCACTGGTTAGATGTTTTTGTCGGCGAGTGGAGAGCGCTTTGTAGCGAGCCAAATGGTTTTCGAGCATTTCGATACGTTTCAATAGTTTGGTTTCAGTGCTTGAGTGTTCGGCGATTAATCGAGCCATTCTGAAAAGTAGATACTTGCTCTGAACGTCACAATCAACCTTCCAATCTCTCACCTCGTCTGCAAAACCTTCACCGAACCATTCAAATTCTCCGCAATCTCCTCAACCGATTGCTGCTCTTCCGGCGCATTCTCATCCAACAAATTATCCTTTCGCAAAATCTCACGTCCTTTCGTGAGCAGCGATTTTCGAGCTTCCGGATATTCGCGAAGTGCATTCCAAAGATCATTCTTGTTGAGAACGAAAAGATCAGTGTAGCCGACTGATCTGACATTTGCCGTACGTCGATTTCCGTTTTTACTTCCGGCAATGTTCAGGATACTCAACTCTCCGAAAACAGAACCTTCTTGAAGGGTGGCAAACACCTGGAAAACGTATTGCTCATACTAGATTTACAGTACCTCGATATAATTAGGCTTGGAAGATTAATCGTTTTGTTCATGAAAGGTTTCAATAGATTTTTGATGCTATTTTTGATTTCAGAGTGGAGAATGTGATGAGTGTTTGAATTAGTTTAGAGAAAGACATCGCTTCAAGATATTTTTGAGAAAATATGTGTCCCTTTGAAAAAATACCGTATTTTGTTTCAAGGAACACATGTTTTATTGAAAATATCTCGAAGCGAAATTCATTTTCGAGATATTTTTGCAAAATACTCTCGTCGTCTCGCGTCTGACTCAACGGACGCCTTGTATGGTCGTGACGTGGCAAAACTTCTAACCTGTATTCCATCCTCTGCCACAACTTGCAATCTTCCCCTCTTCACAATATACATTTCTCTTCCAATATCTCCTTTTCGACAAATATAATCACCCGGTGAGAAAACTTGCAACTGCAATTTCAGCACCAATTCTGCAAGCAATCCAGCCTCACAATCTTGGAAAATTCGAACTTTTCGAAGTGTCTCGAAATGCACTTGCATAGCAATTTCAGCTTGTAATTTATCGGGGAGAACCTAAAAAATTGTTTTAGCTGAAAACTGTTCGATGAAAATCCGGACCTTTAAAACTTGTTGATCGCTAAGACTCTGCTTGTTCGCCCAAAGATAATCAAACCACTTGATAACTCGCATTTCTAGTTGCTTGCTAACTTTTCGTAACTCCATGTATTGCTTGATTCCGTCCATTTTATTTTGAAACTCTGTTCTCGCGGCGCTCATATTTGAAATCATACTTCCGACATTACCGACAATTGTAGCGAAGATCAAAACTCCACACATTAAATCAAGAGTGACGAAGACGAATTCAATATTTCGAACAGGACTCGGAACCTCACCAATAGTAGTCAGAATAAGAGTGGACCAGTAAAAACTATAAACATACCGGCGGAGCAAGGTATCCGTAACATCGCTGAAAAAGAAAGTAAATTGAGTTATGACGTGTCAACTTACTCAGGAAGACTTTGTTTGTTTAGATGCCCATAAACCCAGTTATCAGTTCCTAATCCAATAAATTCAGAGATCCAAAAATAAAGGCAAGCATTCCAATGAATAATAATCACAATATAACAAACAACCACCAAAACTCGAAAAGCATTCGGAATCGAAGATCGAGTTTCAGTTCTTTCTAGAAACTCCTTGACTCTTGCGACTCGCAATAATCGATTCGCTCGAATCAGCGGAATACCCTTCCATATCGTGAAAACCGGAAATGGCCAACCTAGTAGATAATCCAATGGGATCAACGTGATAATATCGATTTTGAATTCACGACTCGCAAAATACCGCTTATGAATCTTCTCGATGTCACGCTCTACTAAACCTTGTTCTAGAAAACCCATTCTTGAATTCAAGAAGCAATCAATCGCATAAATGATATCCACAAAAACATCACAGATGAACCAACCAAGTCGAATATTCCAGTGTTTTGCCCAACCATTGTCTTCGTACGGTTTGAGAGTTGGCATAGCCTGGTAACATTAGATTAATGAATTTTTCATTTAATCTGAGCAATAGTCTGCTCAAAGAATCCTAATTTTTCTCCAATTGTAAAAAGCTCACCTTCATATTAGTCAACATTTCATAAGAGCATTCTAGAGTAATACTCGAATTAACTGTCGAATTGGAGCAAAGTGAAACACTTGTTGGACCATTCAAATCTTTGAAAACCTGTCTAGCAATAATAAAAAGAAGATTATAAATATAACCAGCCGTTATGAAACAGGTCCAATAATAAAACATATCTGTAGATGGATCTATTGTAAAATTCGCGATCCGATGTTTCAATTTTTGAAAACATCCCATATTTACTTCAGCTTCTGCAAGAGTTGGAGCTGCTCCAGGAGCCGCTCCATTATTCACACCGTGTTTTGCCATGAAGTTATTCTGCACAGCGGTTTGGTCTTGAGCACCTTCATCGTTATGCACCCGGTTTCGTCGTTTGAATATTCTTTTGAGAAGACTGGGACGGGTTGGAGTGGTAGATGAAGTGGTGGGAATAGGTAAGGCTGCGGGTGTGGGATCCAAGGCGGGAGTGGGAGCTGTGCCATTGGGTGCCGGAGGATCCGGTTCAGTGGTAGACATCTATAAGCAAAGGGATTTCAAGGAACTTCCTTTCAAGAGACATGAATCAAGTGTAAATCCAAAAAAAAAATAGATAAAAAGGATAAAAAATTCTCACAATATTTTAAATGATTAATTTTTATAAATCGCGGAAAAAATTACATCTAGAAAACCTAATATCAAAAATTCCATAATTTCCAGGATTCCCCCAAAAATCAGTCAGAGCCTCACAAAAACCCCCAGACGACCAGAGTTCGAAAAATCAAGAGACGCAGAGAAGAAAATCTGACAAAAATCACCTAGATACCCAGAGCAAAACAATGATTTCAAACTTTCCGCTTTCTGAATTTGATAATACGCTTCATTAGGGAAAATCAGAGGAATCAAAAAAACGAGAAATAAATTTTGTGGAAGACAATTTTTATGCGAATTTCCTGAACGTCACACTGATTCATTTTCAGCACAAAATCAGAAAAACTCTGAAAATCAGTCAACCTAAATCAAAAAAAAACGAAAAAGAAAAAGAAAAAAGGTGAGGGAGGAAGGCTAGAAGGAGTGGAAAAAACGATGAATATGATGATTATATGGTGTGAATATATACATATTATAAATATATTCATCTTTTCTCTAATTCTCCCCTCGAATTTCGGTCACTAATAGCAACCATCAAAAAATGATGAAGCTTCCTCTTCTTCTTGTCAAAAAGCTCATTAGTATCTCTAGATAACCAGGAAAACGAGAAAGATATGTGTATATCTCGATGTAGAGAGTGCGCGCAGACAGCTAGAGAATACTGTAATCCTTGGAGCAAAGTACTGAGAAGGAAGAGGGAAATGAGTAAGTATTATATACGAAAAAAATGGAAAATATTTTTTTTTGGAGTGGAGATAATCTTCTTTTTGAATAGAATAGAAAGCTGAAAAGTGATGTTATATGATAAAAAATTTGCAGTTTGACACGGAAAAATTGAAAAAAAAAACAATAAAAAATGAAAAAAAAAACATTTTCGAACTTTGAAATTAGCGAACTCAGTTTCAGCTCAATTCACAGCTGAAGATTTTCTTTCTCGTGCCTCGTAAGATCCCAAAAATTGAATTCTAGTCCCCATCTAACCTTGGCCTAGAAATCCAAACCACAAATTCTAGTCCAAGATTTGTCCAGTATTTTATCTTGTGTCTTGTATGACCTAACACCCCAAAAATTGAATTCTATTCCCCGTGTTCAAAAAAGTCAAATCACAAAACTTGCTCAAAAATGCATACGTGGCCTAGAAACCCAGACCCCAAATCCTAGTCCTTCCAAAACTTCCATTTTTCATTGTCAGTTTCGAAATACCCCGTTTTTGCAACCCAAAAACCTTCACTTACCTCAAAAATCAATCCTGAATCTTGCTCAAATCATAAAACATCTCATGCATCAAATTCACACAAACGCGCTCCATCGTACAATTCGAAAAAGTTGTGTGGATCTTCTTCACCCAAAATCTCGTAGCGTCAGCCGATTTTCGACAAAATGCGTTGAACCTTTATCTGAAAAAAGATTTTTTTCAACTTATAACAATTTTTCGCTTACTAGTTTCGCAATGATTTTTTTTGCAATAAAAATGCACAAAAATTGAATATTTGCATTTCCTGTGGTTTTTATACCATTTTTTTAAAAGAAAAACGTGACCTAATTTTTTTGGGCAACGTGTACTTATTTAAAATCACCAAATGCTTCTCACTTCCCATTTCTCATTTGAAAGAAAAAATGGAATGTCTAGCCGTTTTCAACACAATCGTCAGCAATTGTATCAAAAAATTCGGGGGAATCAAGCATGATAAAATTGCGATGAAATGGTTGAGCCGCATGTTTCTCGCGGTTTTCTTGGTCCTTTTAGCCGTATTTCTCTACGATGTTTGCTTCAAAATCATACCTTATGAGATCAAACACGCTCCATCGTATTTCTCGATCTTCTGGCGAATGGTTTTGGTGATTTATTTGACGTATACGGTCCTTTTTCATTATTTTCAATGCATGTTGAAGGAGCCGATTGTTGTTCCGAAATTCGAGGGACAACGGAGAAGAATCTGCAAACTTTGTAATGTGGTGAAATGCAAATTGACTCATCATTGCTCAAATTGTGAAAAGTGAGTGAAAAAAAAACAAAAAATAAAAATTTTTAAATGTTTTGTCAGTGGAGCGACATTGCATCTTTACTTTCTTTTTTCGTGTTTTCTCGTTTTCTCCACTAAATTACCAATTTCCCAGATGTATCTACAAAATGGATCATCATTGCCCATGGATTGGTCAATGTGTTGGTGCTCATAATCAAGTAAACTTCATCAGTTTTCTAATATTCATGTCAATTGGCTGCATCGCATTTTTCACATTGGGCGCCACTTTTTGGACAAATCATTTTCAAGTTATCAGCGAGCGTGGGATTGTTAGAACTCTTTTGGATTGTGATCAATCGGTTCCCAGTGTTGTCAAGTTCAATCCATTTGTTTTTATGTTTGTTTGTGAGAAAAATCGTGAGTTTTACTGAAAAAATTTTATTTCTGTGTGAAAAATTCGAAATTTTCAGATTTTGGATTCGAAGTCACGGTTTTGGCGATGACAATGTTGTTCGTGTTCGCAACAACTTTCATTTTTTCGCTAATTCAAGTCAAAAAAATTTGTCTTGAACAATTTTTCGTGAAAGATACGTTGGAAAAATCGGAAAGATTAACCCTCGAATTACTCGTTTTTCGCTGGCGACGATATTTTGGACTTCGAGATGAAGAATCGTTTTTGACAGCTTTTTTGGTTCCAAATAATCGAGAACCTTTTCAATATTATGAGTTATAATAACTTGTTCAAGAATTCTTTTTTGTGTTTTGTTTGTTTCAAATAAAAGTTTTTTGAGATCGAAAAATTCGTCATATTCTCTAATTTGATTAAATTCTTTTAAAAATGAAAAGGAGAAAAAATGGGCGGTGCTTTATTTTTCGATAAAATCTTTCCACGTCTTTCGGAATTTTTTTCATTTTTTATCTTGTTTCGGTGTTACACCTGCTTTGAAGCAGACATTTTTTGATTTTTGAAGAATTTCAGGTTGAAAATAGCGTTTTCCATTAGTTTTTTGGTATTTTCACCCCAATTTTCATCAAAAATTCAAAATTTTCTATTTTTCAAGTTTTTTAGCAAAAAAAAATCGATTTTCATGAAATTTTCGACTGGAAACATTTGATTTTCATGAAATTCAACATTTTTCCACCAATTTTTGCCTAAAATTCGCCGAATTTCCCCGAAAAACGCTAAAAATCATGATGATTTTCACCGAAAATTTCCAATTTCTCCCATTTTTGGTGTTTGCACACACCAAACATTTTATTTGACGCGCAAGTGTTGGCATTTATTTTTTCTCTTTTTTTCGGGTCTCCACCAACTTTCAAGCTGAAAATGAGGATTCTTCTTCTATTTTTATTATTTTCGGGATTCTTGGCAGCAAATGATGTTGATATTCAAGTAAGTTGATCACATTTTCCACCCAATTAACTCTAATCAATTAAATTCTTTCAAGAAAGACGTTGATACGGTTGACATTGGAAAAAATGATGAGAATGAAATAATCAATCATGAAGGTACTGGGAAAACTGGCGGAAGCAGCAACAAAAAGGACATTTCATTTTATCACGGATTTTTGGCGTCATTTTCAGTGATTGTTGTGTCGGAACTCGGTGATAAAACATGGTTTATTGCTGTGATTATGTCGATGAGACATTCGAGATTGACTGTATTCTCAGGGGCTATGGGAGCGTTGGCTTTGATGACTGTTTTGTCAGGTAGGCCTGGTTTTTCGGGGGGAAATCGTAAGGTTTTAAGAGGGAAACGTGAGTTTTCTGAAAATCATCCATTTTTTCTCGAAATCCTCATGTTCTTTCAAAAATTCTGGTTTTTTGCCTGGTTTTGATGAAATTGCATAATTTTTCCAATAAAAATCAAATCAAAATCATAATTTTTATGACAAAAAATGTCGCCTGATCAAATAACAAAAGAAAAAATATGAAAAAAAGAACAAAGGGGGTTAGAAAATCAGGGAAAATAGGGAAAAATCATGAATTTCTACCAAAAACCACCTAAAAACCTGAAAATTCACCAATTTCCACCAAAACCCTTCTAATTTTCAGCATGTCTTGGATGGGTTACTCAAGTCATTCCACGAGCTGTTACCTATTATCTCTCAACAGCTCTTTTCGCACTTTTTGGTCTGAAAATGTTGCATGAAGGTTGGAATATGTCACCGAATGAAGGACAAGAAGTTTTGGAAGAAGCACAGGCTGATGTGGCGAAAAGAGAGAATGAGTTGGATGCGAGCAAATTTGAGGTGATGGAAGCTGGTGGAGCTGTTCCAGCGTGAGTTTTTTTGAGCGTTTTGAGATGAAAATCGTGGAATTTGGAGAATTTTGAGGGTAAAACCATTAATTTTTATGAAAAATTCGAATTTTTATTGCAAAAAAGACTTTTTTTTTTCTCAATTTTCAATAAAAATCTGCCAAATTTCAATCAAAAACTCGTTTTTTTGCAGAAGTGAAACGCGAAAAATGGTCCTCTTCACATCTCGAATTTTCATCGAAGCGTTCACTTTGACATTTGTCGCCGAATGGGGAGATCGATCACAATTAACTACGATTATTTTGGGAGCCAGAGAAAATATTGGTGAGATCGGGGAATTTTCAAGGGAAAATGGAAAATTTGATGAAAAACCGTGAATTTTGAGCTAAAAATCAAGGATTTTGGATGAAAATAAGCTTTCAAAATCAAAATTTACCATTTTTTGCAGCTGGTGTTATTGGTGGTGGAATTATCGGACATGCCTTGTGCACCGGAATCGCTGTGATTGGTGGAAAAATTGTGGCGCAAAGGATATCTGTTAGAACTGGTGAGTGCTTCTTGGTGGCCTAGAAAACCCAAGCTAAAATTTCTAGTCCCCCTGAAAACTAGAGGTCTAGAAAATCGTGTTCTCGTCCCTCATGGCCTAGAAAACCAAACTTTCAAATCCTAGTCCCCCTGGAAACTAGAGAAATTCTATATGGTCTAGCATCCTCTCAATTTTGGCCTAGAAAACCAAACCTTCAAATTCTAGTCCCCCCTGGAAACTAGAGAAATTCTATATGGTTTAGCATCCTCTCAATTTTGGCCTAGAAAACCAAACCTTCAAATTCTAGTCCCCCTGGAAACTAGAGAAATTCTATATGGTTTAGCATCCTCTCAATTGTGGCCTAGAAAACCAAACCTTCAAATTCTAGTCCCCCTGGAAACTAGAGTTCTAGGAAATCGTGTTCTAGTCCCCCATGGCCTAGAAAACCAAACCTTCAAATTCTAGTCCCCCTGGAAACTAGAGAAATTCTATATGGTCTAGCATCCTCTCAATTTTGACCTAGAAAACCAAACCTTCAAATCCCCCCCTGGAAACTAGAGAAATTCTATATGGTCTAGCATCCTCTCAATTTTGGCCTAGAAACCCCAACCTTCAAATCCTAGTCCCCCTGGAAACTAGAGAAATTCTATATGGTCTAGCATCCTCTCAATTTTGGCCTAGAAAACCAAACCTTCAAATTCTAGTCCCCCTGGAAACTAGAGAAATTCTATATGGTCTAGCATCCTCTCAATTTTGGCCTAGAAAACCAAACCTTCAAATCCTAGTCCCCCTGAAAACTAGAGAAATTCTATATGGTCTAGCATCCTCTCAATTTAGGCCTAGAAAACCAAACCTTCAAATTCTAGTCCCCTTGAAAACTAGAGGTCTAGAAAATCGTGTTCTAGTCCCCCATGGCCTAGAAAACCAAACCTAGTCCCCTTCTTCAAAAATCGGGTTTTATTTTCCAGTCACATTAATTGGCGGTGTCGTTTTCCTCCTCTTCGCCCTTTCTGCTCTTTTCATCAATGATATCGAATCAGCCGCCGAGGCGTAAGTCATTAATTAATTAGCCTAATTAATTAATTAATTCCCAATTATTGTGATTCATTTTTATGTTTTATTTATGTAGCATAACCTTTTTATTTTCTTTTTTTCTCAAAACACGTGTATTTTCGAGACTTTTTCTATCGCTTTGTGTTTTTTCAGATTGTTTTAATTATGAAATTACGTAGAAATTGAAGTTTTGGCGGCTAAAAATCCAAAATTTTTGCGCCAAAAAATCTAGAATTTTCTCTATCGCTTCTATTTTTTATGTGTGTTTTTTCCAGATTTTTCATAAAAAAATAAATTTTGCAGAGATTTATTTGGAAGTTCTTCAAATTCCAGTCTCACCTCCTCGAATTCCAGCTTCGAATTGAGCGATTTGCTGAATTTGGAGGAAAAAGCTAGATGGAATTCGACGATTATTGAATTCTGAAAATCCAAATCAATAAAATGTTTATCTCAACGATCTGATCGATTAATTAACTTAATTAGCAAATCGTCTAATTGCCATAGGTCGAAAAATTGAATTTTTTGATGCGATTCAAGACATTCCATACCAACAGCCTGCAAAATTTTAATTATGGTTTCTAATTAGCTCAAAAACTTTCAAACTCACAAAAACATTGCTCATCATAAGCACCAGATTCCCTGTCCGCTGAGCAGTTTCTTCTTTTGATAGGCCTAAACTTTGGTAGTGGAGGGAGAGAGCCTGAAAAAAAAAATTTTTTTTTTTTGAATTCAGAATTTTTGGCGGGAAAATTCCCACCTTCAACATCAAATCCATGTGTGAATGCATGAATTTTTTGAGCGATTTCGAAATGTCTGATGAAGCTGAGGCTTTGAAGGAGACGAGCGCTTTCAGGAAAACGAATTCGACGAAACTTAAATTTGAGGCACGCATTGCTGATATTATTTCATTTATTGTTCGCTCCATTAAAGGGCGGTACAGTCTGAAAAATAAATATTTATTGATTTTTTGCAGTGGAGCGCATTTGCTTTGATTTTTGATTTAAATTTTATTTAAAACTGTTTTGGTTTAGCTGTTTGAAAATCATTTTATTTCATTTTTCATTTATTTTTGCAGTGGAGCGCGTTTGCAATTTTTAATTATCAATTGATTGGTTCAAATTTTGTTTCGAATCCTTTTTCTCTTCAAAAAATCGGATAAGTTGTTTGAAAATCATTTTATTTAATATTTATTGATTTTTCGCAGTGGAGCGCATTTGCTTTTTTTTTCAAAAAATCAGTATTTATTGATTTTTTGCAGTGGAGCGCATTTGCTTGAAACTTTTTCAAAAAATCAGTATTTATTGATTATTTGCAGTGGAGCGCATTTGCCTTTTTTTATTTGAAACTTTTTCAAAAAATCAGTATTTATTGGTTTTTTGCAGTGGAGCGCATTTGCTTTTTTTTAAATTTGAAACTTTTTCAAAAAATCAGTATTTATTGATTTTTCGCAGTGGAGCGCACTTGCTTTTTTTTATTTGAAACTTTTTCAAAAAATCAGTATTTATTGATTTTTTGCAGTGGAGCGCATTTGCTTGAAACTTTTTCAAAAAACCAGTATTTATTGATTTTTTGCATTGGAGCGCATTTGCTTTTTTTCAAAAAATCACTATTTATTGATTTTTTGCAGTAGAGCGCATTTGCTTTTTTTCAAAAAATCAGTATTTATTGATTATTTGCAGTGGAGCGCACTTAACCACGTGTTTTTTTGGCGCTAAATTCAAACCTACTTTTTCTTGAGCTCCGATTTAATACAAGAATCTTCATCTTCCCAACCAGTCTGATCATTTTCATCAATTCCAACATACATTGCATTAAACATCACGTATTTTGTGGGGAAACCTGGGGAAAAAATGAGTTAGACTACGGTAGCTTTAAAGGAACATGAGCAATCAAAATCTCACCCAATCGATAGGTCAAATAAGAGGGATCCAATACAGTATGATACAGTACACATCGTCTTAAGAAAATAAATCGATCAGATGTGTCCAACATTTGAAAATGGCGCCAACCTCGCAACCATTCATAAATCAATAAAATTTGCGGGCGAATTTGTTTTTGAATTCCAGAAAATGTGAGAGGACGAAGATCGGAACAGGTGAAAGGCTGCAAATAACGGGGAGTACTGTAGGAATACTGTAGCTACAGTAAACTTACAATATCATTCAAATTATCATTAGTCAATAAATCTGAAATACTCGAATGTGCACAGTATAACATTCTGCGTCTCTCATTGAATAATCTCTCTTCCCTCAATAAATCGTCCAAAAGTTGTTCGGCCTCAAAACAATCATTGCGAATCGCCAAATTCGGCGAAATTTCCTCGGAAATCGAACTCGAATAACTCTGAGCGTAGTGAATTTCCGGATCTTGAAGTTGAGTTTGAAAAAATTGATGTAGAGTCTTGGAAAAGGTTCAGCGAAACTGGAATTTGTGAAGGTGGGGGAGGTGATGGATTTGAGATGGTGGAAGTTGTTGAGGAGATGTGTTTGATCTCGTGGTAGAGCATTTTTCGACGACCTGCGTTGCAGTCGCGTCGCGGTTGAACTGCGCTTCTGGAAAAAACGGGAGGTTTTTTGATCTACCAAGCTACAGTATCTAGTTTTTGAGATTTGGATTATTGTATTTCGAAAATGCCACGTGCCAAAAAAATTTGAATTCAAAAAATTGATGCCAAAAATCCACGTGGAAAAAAATTTAAACTCAATTTTTTCGCGCCTAGAAATCCACGTGGCCAAAATTCAATTTCAAAATTTTTCGCGCCTAGAAATCCACGTGGCAAATTTAGATTTGAAAAAAAACGTGGCAAAATTCAATTTCAAAATGAAAATCCACGTGAAAAAATTTAAACTCAATTTTTTTGCGCCTAAAAATTCCACGTGGAAAAATTCAAATTCAAATTCAAATTCATCGCGCTTAGAAATTCACGTGGCAAATTTTGAGTTCAAATATTTAGCGCCAAAAAATCATGTAACCAAAATTAAGAAATTGAACTGAAAAATGTTGCGCAGAAAATTCCACGTGGAAAAATTCAAATTCAAATTTTTCGCGCCTAGAAATCCACGTGGCGAAATTCAAATTCAAATTTTTCGCGCCTAGAACTCCACGTGGAAAAATTCATATTCAAAATTTTCGCCCCCAGAACTCCACGTGGAAAAATTTGAATTCAAAATTTTCGCGCCAAAAAATCCACGTGGCAAATATTGATTTGAAAAAACGTGGCAAAATTCAATTTTTCAAAATGAAAATCAACGTGAAAAATTCAAATTCAAGATTTTCGCGCCGAAAAACCCACGTGACCGAAATTGAAAAATTGAACTGAAAAATTTTAAGCAGAAAATTCCACGTGGAAAAATTCAAATTCAAATTTTTCCCGCGCTAAAAAATTCCACGTGGAAAAATTTGAATTTAAATTTTTCGCGCCTAGAAATTCCACGTGGCAAATTTTGATTTTAAAAAAACGTGTCAAAATTTAATTTGGAAATGAAAAAATTCCACGTGGAAAATTCAAATTCAAATTTTTCGCGCTAAAAATTCCACGTGGCAAATTTTTCGCCGATCTACAGTACTCACCTATCCATTCCCATCTGAACACATTTGTGATATCGACAAGCTCGACAAATTACACGCATTGCTGAAAAATTTAAATTATTTATAAATCACAAGGTCCCGGATCGAATCCCGGTGAGAGCTTTTATTTTTTTTTTTGAATCTTAAGGCCCCAAAAACTCACTATAATTAACCCTACAAATCGATTGTTGAGCACATTGAAAATTGCGATTCAGCGTGACAGTTCTGCGAAAAAATGCGGCACACGCTGAGCAACTTGGAGCATTAAAATGATAGCCATTCGAGGGAGCACCACAAACTGCACATTCTTTGGCGGAGTTCAGAATTGATGATGTGTTTGTGGTGGTTTCCGGTGAACACATTGACCAATCTGAAAGGTAGATCAAAATTTGAATTTTCAAATTTTCCCGCCAAAAATCCGGTTATCAAAAATCAATAAAAATTTAGTTTGACACAATCACAAAAAAAAATAAAATAAAACAAAAATTTTTTGTTGATAAAACTCTTTTTGAATACTGATAAACTTTGAACCCAGGTAAACCTTTCTGAGGGATTACTGTAGGTACAGTACCCCCGGGGGTACTGTAGAAAAACCTACCGTACACCATAGTGTTGTTGCTGAAATACGGTGAATCCATGATTTTTCTGGAAAATTTTTGAGTTACAAAGTACAAAAGTGTCATGTGGTTCTTCTTATCAACAAAAAAACCACGTGGCAAAAAATGAGAAAATAATTGAATTTTTTAAGAATCTGGGTTACTGTACCTCCCTTTAAACCGAAAAAAATGGAATTTTCAAATCGAAATTCTAGATTACTGTACCTCCCTTTAAACCGAAAAATATGAAATTTTCAAATTGAAACCCTAGATTACTGTACCTCCCTTTAATTACATTTTTTCAAACTAAAAAAACAACAAAATAGATTACTGTACCTCCCTTTGAAAACCAAAATCAAAAAAAAACAAAAAAAAATTATTCAATTTTTTATCATGTGTTTTTTTTCAAAAAAAAAAAATGAATAACAAAAAAAAAGTAAGGAAAATATTATTCAAAAATATTAAAAATATGAAAATTTTTTGAGGAAAACAAATGAAAAAACGTGGAAAAGTGCAAAAAATGAGTGTTTTCATTCGATTGTTGATGAAGACGAAGAAGATGACTTCATTTTATCAATCTGAAATTGAATTGAGCATTTTTAAAGGGACATGGCGAGGAAATTATTGATTTTTTTGTGGAAAAATTGGTTTAGATTACTGTACCTCCCTTTAAGAATGAATAAAAAAAAATGAAAATTTCCAGATTGAAATTCTGGGTTACTGTACCTCCCTTTAAGAATCAAAAAATAAATGGAATTTTTGGAATTTAAATGTTAAATTTCAAATTGAAAACCAAGAGTACTGTAGCTCCCTTTAAGAAATTTCGGCCCAATTTTTGACCTATTTTTATCCCTTTGAATAAAAATGAATTTTTAAAGGGACATGGCGAGAAAATTATTGATTTTTTGTGGAAAATTTGGTTTGGATTACTGTACCTCCCTTTAAGAATGAATAAAAAAAAGGAAAATTTCCAAATCGAAATTCTGGGTTACTGTACCTCCCTTTGAGAAAAAAATAAAATTTTATATCAAAAAAAAAAATATAACTGTATCTCCCTTCAAAAATAAAAACATTTAATTTTCAAATTGAAGTCCTAGGTTACTGTACCTCCCTTTAAAAACGTTCTAAGTTGCATTTTTAAAGGGACATGATAAAAATTATCGATTTTTTCGAAAATTCAAATTTTGTTTCAATAAAAATTGAGTCAGCAATGTTGTTTTGCACTAAAAGTTCAACTTGGAATTTTTTTAAAAATTAGAAAAAAAAAATATTTAAAAATATAGGGAATTTTTCAAAAAAATCATCTCTAGGTTCAGAAAAACCTGCGAATTTTCCGAAAATTTGCATTTCAAAAATGAGAATTTCAAGTTTTTCAGTAGAAGTATCCAACAAAATCCCCAAAAAATTAGAAAAATAAAAAGTTTTGAGTTGAAAAATGATTTAAAAAATTGTTGTATGGACAGAAATATTCAAATATTGGTACAAAAAATCGAATTTTCAAAAAAATTTTCAGAAAAACCAATTTTTTTCAGTAGAAACTCAAAAGGTTCCCCAAAATTCCCCACTCACCTCCACAATTTTCTGCTGTAACTGCACTAATGAATCCATAGCCGACGGATCATTTGCCAAAATAAAAGATCGAATTGTGTCCAATGCAAATGTGACTTCCGGTGATGGAACTCGCAGTGCACAACTTCGAACAATATTTGAAATCGTTGAATTTTCATTGGAAAATTTTTCATGCGGCATTTTGAAATCCTCCTCTTTTCTGATCGGCAAATTATTGGGCATGAAATTATTGTGGACAGGTTCATCTGCAAAAAAAACTCACTCAAAACTCAAAAAAAAACAGGAAAAACTCACTCAAATCTGCTGTGAGTGCTGCATTTCCAAAAGCTTCTAGGAATTGAGAGGCTGTCATTTCTTCACTTATAAAATTTGAATTTTGGGGAAGTTGGGAGGTGCTGGTGGAATTGAGGCTTGGAATTGAGAGATTGAGGTTTAGATGCGATTGATTCTGGAAAAAATTAAAATTGGCTGGAAACTCTTATATTTGATTCGAAAAAACTATTTTTCGGACCCAGTTTCATATGTCAAACATTTGCAGGCAAGAAAAAACAACAGCGCATGGCAGAGTGGTTAGCGAGCTGGTCTTTGAAATTTTAGGTTTCGGGTTCGGTCCCGGCCCGCGGCAAAAATTTTTTTCAAAATTTTTTTTTTCCTCACCTGCTTATCAATCAAATCAACCTGCTGATTAATATTCTCAATCATCGTGCTCGACATATCCATACTCTCCCCATTTATCAAATCATTCTCATAACAAACCGGATCCCCCGTCATTGTTCTCAAATCAATTTTATGTCGCCGCTTGAAAGCATCCAGCCAACCTTCGGAACCTCGAAATGATTCGAGACCCAAAACATTTGCATATCGCATCGCTTGCTCTTTCAACATTTTTCCATTTAGTTTGATTCCGGATTCTCGACAATCTTCGAAATATTTCCAAACAAGTTTGTTGAGATTCACATAATGAGTTCGGCGGATTTTATTTCGCGCTTTGAGTCCAACGTAACTCTCCATTTCTTTCCATTTTTGATATTTTTCCATTTTTTTTGCTGGAAGAAAAATGTATTAAAAAGGTTTATTATTGGTCCGAAATTTGAGATTTTGAAAATTTTCTTTAAAAAATCGATTTTTCCCAAAGCATACCATTAATTTGGGACAAAAAACAACAAAAACAATAAGAAAATGTGATATGACGCGACTTTTTGAAAAGTAGGGAGAGAGAGATTCTCTCTCTCTCTATTTTCAGAGAGAGACGCAGACAATCTCTCTCTCTCTCTCTCTCTTTATTGATCAGAGAGAGAGAGAGAGAGAGAGAGAAAAAGATCACCCCACAAAAATTCTCTCTCTCTCTCTTTTTACTATTTATACATAGATATGTATGTATTATTGTTTTCAAAAAAGAAAGAGAGAGAGAGAGACCTGTTTTTGGAAAAAAAGAAGAAATGAGCAAATGTACTTCTTTTTTTTTTGGTTGAAGGAAAAAATTTGGGATGTTTTTTTTGGAAAAGTGTTGGAAATATACGAATTTCATGTAATTGCGATGATTTTCCTGGGAGAATTATTGAAATTACTATTGTTTTTCTTTACAGCGAGCCTTAAGGCCTTTTACAAACAGAAAATGAAAAAAATAAAAAAATAATTTTCAAAAATCCTCCTCGAGAACTACACAAAACAGAAAATCGCGGTGGGACTCGAATGAAAAAAGATGTGCACCTTTGAAGTACTGTTTTTTTCAAAATTACCTGAAAACATCTTCAATTTTCAGCCAAAAACCGCGTGTTCCACATATATTTGCCACGTCATCAATGCCCTCATATAAAACGACAAATCCGCCACAAAATCGCTCATTTTTCATAGACTAAAAACTAAAAGATAAGAACGAAATATAAGTGTAAAAAATGAAAAAAGCAGAGGAAAAAGAGGAAAGACGAAAAGCGCGGGAGCAGGACAAGAATTTTGTGGAGTATCGAAAAGATCAGATTTTGCGCGATATCAGGCCCACGAATAAGGGTTTCAATATGAAAAAGTTTGATGAGGTGAGCGAAAATCGAAGCCGAGCCAAATGAAAAATCAATAAAAATCAAAATTTTCCAGTCATTCCCCGAAAAACGTCGTCCAGCTCGTCAAAATACTCAAATGGAGTTCGGCGAACTCATGCACAAATATTTGACTCTTCGACCCGACGGCCGATTTGCCACGTGGCAAGGAAAACTGAAGACCAAAAAGAGTTTGGCGCAAGGGAAGGCGGACGCGTTGAAGAAGGTGGTGACGGGCGGGAAGAATGCGGGTGGCAAGGATCAGTCGAAACGAGCGCAGAAGAATTATAATAAGGCGTTGCAGAATAATTTGAGATTGGTCGATGAGGTTGAAGAGGATGGTAAGGGAAATGGGGGAAATTTGGCGGGAATTCGACAAATTTTGATGAAAAATCGCAGTTTTTCACACCAAAAATCAAAATTTCTCGATATTTTGGTATGCATCAGACTATTATCGAAAATCTCATCGGTACCACGCGCTCCACCGAAATAAACACGCAACGCAGACCGCGCCGCGCCACAACACACACGAAAAAGGGAGGGAATTTGAATCGTTCCCTCATTTGTGTGTGTTGTGGCGCGACGCGGTCTGCGTTGCGTGTTTATTTCGGTGGAGCGCGTGGGACCGATGAGATTTTCGATAATATGTTGCTCATATTAGTTCCAAATTTGACACTAATATGAGCAATCTATATTCGAAAGCATCAAAAATATCGATTTTTACGAGAAATGAGCTTTTTCTGTTAGAAAATTTGTGATTTTTATGAAAAATTGCAAATTTTCATTGAAAATTATAGTTTTCTATGCTCAATTCTCGTAAAAATCGCAGTTTTTCATACCAAAAATCAAAATTTCTCAATATTTTGATATGCATCAGACTACACACAAAAATTGAACATATGTTGCTCATATTAGCTCCAAATTTGACACTAATATGAGCAATCTAGCTAAATAACATCCAAATTTTATAGAAAAAATTGCATTTTTTACAAAAAAATCTGCAATTTTTGAGCAAATCTCGCAATTTTTCCCCAAAAATCGCAAATTTTCAGACGTTGATCAGAAGAGATTGAAAGAGGCCGCCGAATTTTTGTGCAAAGACGATGTTGAGGCGAAGAATAAATATTTGCTGAATGCCATCGTCGACAACAAACCGTTTTGGCTGATTGGAGATCCGTGGGTTTTTCCAGGCTTTGGGAAATTTGGATTCTTCTCGAAATTCTGAGCATTTTGATATCAGAAACTTGATGCTGTACTTCAAAAATTCGAAAAATCTATCTCATTTCAGCCTAGTTCCCGAAGAAGAGGAAGAGGAAGAAGTTGTGGACGCAAAAATGTTGTCGGAATTTATGGCCAAACGATTGCCGGTCAAATCGAATCCCAGCGAGCGAAAATCATTTCACACGTGGGGACCGACACCACAACTTTGGAATGAGTTGAAGTTTTTTAATGACAAGTTAGTCCAATTTTTCTGCGAGTAGGAAAAATCTAATCTATTTTTTCAAATTCTAGAAAACTGGTGATTGGCAATACTTTGGAATCAATCACTGCTTCGAGAGCTCGCGATAATCCTGACAGGTGAGCAAAAAAATGGCCGAACTTTTGAGGTGGCCGAGGATAGTCGGGAACTCGACCGCCCATTTTCGAAGCATTAGAGCGCACTTGTTTCTTTGGCCGAATTCCCGACATTTCTCGGCCACGCGTCTATTTTTGCAGAAAGAACAACTTCACAAAAGCCGAAGTGACTTGGAATCCCAAAACAAAACTTGTTGATTATGTGATGGATTCGATTCCCATTGAGAAAACCGCGATTTATGGAGGAGCTCTGGGCGATTTTACAAGGAAAAAAGGAGCGGCTGAATGATAAAATGAAAATTGTATTGTAACAAAAACAAAAAAAATCAACAAAAATTAAAAACAACAAATTATTCTTCACATTGATCAATTTCTCCAAAATCCTCTTCCTCTTCTTCTTTAAAACTAGTTCGATTATTCACGCGATTCCTGCAAAAATTCCACAAATTTTCAGCATTTTTCACTGAAAAAAAAAACCAACTTTTCAACAATTCCCGAATATGTTCCGTGCAATTGACAAAGTGAACTTTTGATCTTCATCGCCGAATATTTGACCATGATTCGATCATTTTCAGCGACACCATCGGCTGAAATTTGTAGATTTTTCTAAATTATTTTCCAAATCGCTCACCAACAGCGTGCTCATTTTGAGCCAAATGAACAGTCACCAAATTCATCACAACCGCCACGATGAAACCATTTTGCACCAATTTTACAACCGCTTCATATTCATCGTGTAGTTTTGGGCTGGAAAAATGGAGATTTTGAAGTTAACATGAGCAATGCCTCAAAATTGGCCGGAAATCCCAAATTTTGAGTGAAAAATTCGGGGCTGTTTAAGTTCACATGAGCAATGGATCAAAAATTCACAATTTCTGTTCAAAAAATTAGAATTTTTCTCAAAATGATTTTCAAAATTTCCACGTCATAGGTCACGTTTCAAAATAAACAAAATACATTTTCTAATAAATTTTTTGAAAAAAGTTTTCCCTGTAATTTTTCAAAACATTTTTCAAATAATAGATTTTGTGCCACAGATTCAGGCACAATATGAGTTATGACGTGGCAAAGCTAGAAAACCTTTTTTTTCAAAATTTTCAAACATTGCCACGTCATAACTCATTTTTTTCAAATTTTCAGCCAAAAAAAACCCACGTAAATACGACTTGTTCAATCAAAACATCCTGATGATAAACCATTTGATCAGCAATGACACGTGGCGGTGAAACAATTTTAATATCACCAACAGCCACAACAATACCATTTGCCCTGAAGAAAAACTTTTTTAAAGGTTTTTTTAGGGCTGATTCACGAAAAGTCAAAAAACGTCGAAAAAACATTAGTTTTTCGAGTTTTTCAGCCAAAAATGATGACAAATCAATATTTTTCAAACTTCTGGAGGGATTTCTGATGAAAATTGACCTTGGAATTCACTTTCCAGAAGGTTTTGCTAATTTTTTCGAAAAAAATTCATAAAATAAAGCAAAATAGGGTTCTCGAAGCTTATTTTCATCAGAAATCACTCCAGAAGCTCGAAAAATATTGATTTGTCATCATTTTTGGCTGAAAAACTCGAAAAACTAATGTTTTTTCGACTTTTCGTGAATTGATCTTTCGATGTTAAAAAAAACATTTTTTTCGTTCGTGAATCAGCCCTTTTCAAAATGTCCACCTACTCCTTCTTATATTTCCCAACAGTATTCCTGGCAATAAATTCAATTGCAGTTCTCGCCGCTTTTTTGTCAGTCAAATGATATGGAAGTGAAATGTGCTTCAATAATTGTTTCCTAACAATTCCACCGCCTTTTCCTTTTCCCCGATTCGTTTCGGTTAATTTGAGCGCTTGTTCGAATGTCAATTCGCAATTTTCGACAAAATCCATTTTCTTATTCTTCTTGTTGGTGATATTTACTCCTTGTGTGGCGACTCGATATTTTTCGGATTTTTCCCGATTTTCCCCATCGTTCAACTTGATTCTCTTGGTTTTTTGGGAGATTTCTGCTTCTTCTTTTTCGACTGTTTTCAATTTTCGTTTTCCCATCTGAAAATTATCAAATTTCAAAAAAGTTTTTAACGTTGATTATCAGATATTTTAACAGGTTTCAAACCAAAAATAAATAAAATAAAAACAAAAACATTTTTCAAATATTCAATTTTTATTCAATTCAAAAATGAAATGGTATATTTGGCCACATTTGAGGTGTTGATTTGGCGTATTCCTGGAAAAAAAACACAATTTACTCAAAATCTCCCCTTGGAAACCCTACATTCTCAAAATTCAGCTCTAAAACCGTTTCCATCGCCAGAATCTGATCACTTTTCGCGCTTCCATATAGATTTTGAGCAGTTTTTCGTCTTTCAATAGTTGCCGCTTGTTCGTCAACCGGTTTTGCAGATTTTTTCGCGCGTCCTCGGATTTTTATCTTCTCCACATTTACATATTCATCATCTTGATCTTGAAGCCACGATTTGTCCGAATTTTGCAGAGCTTTTCGTTTTTCATCACGTTCTTTTCTATGCGCCAATGTTTTCTCGAAAAACTCCTTCATTTCTTCACTCATCTCTTCTTCTTCCTCCAAATTTTCCTCAATTTTCTCTGGTTTCACCTCAAAAATCTCTTCCAAATTCCACACATTTTGCTTTTTCTCCTCTTTCCTTCCGAGTTTCCTGTTCTTCAATTTTTTCTCTTTTCCCACTTCATAACTCGTCGACGGCTTCGCCAAACATTCCGCTTTTTTCGAATTTATCAAATGTTGTTGCCTCCATTTTTGACACGCTTCATAGTGTTGCCAATAGGCGCGAAATAGCGGATTCTGTGCCCATGAAACTTGCTCATAAAATGACATGCTGAAAAACAGGTGAATAGGTGAAGTTTGGGGGAAACAATAAAAAATGAGAAAAAAATAAAAGTAGAAATGGAAGTGCGCTCCACCGCACAAACTGTGTCAACACTTCGACGCGCAAATGCACACAAAAATTTTATTTTTATTTTTTTGGGGGCGGGGCTCTTATTTTGAACTCGAAAATCGTATTTTAAGAGTTATCCGAGAAAATTCGAAGCTTTAGATTGTCTCTGGCATAATTTGGATTGTTTTTACATCATAGGTTTCACGCAAAAATAACGAAAAGATTTGAAAAATTCATAAATTTTAGTTTACGAACCCGAAATTCAGTTTCAAGGATTTCGTCTAACAAAGCAGTTTAAAATAAAAGTTTATTACAATAAATAGTATAAATAGGATTAGCAAATAAATAAATAAATAAAGAGTTCTAAACTCATTGCTATAATAAATTATTATTCTTAAACTCTCGATACAGTTCGCATTTCAATCTCTTCTTCCTCATTTTTCCTAGTTGTTGACAATTTTTGCATCTCTTCCGATGATCCCTCCTCAGTTTCATTAGACAATTCCATATTTTCAAAACATCCCTCCTCGCCAAAAGTCACCAAAATCGCTGGTAAAAACAAGACCGCGTGAATTGTGCTAATCGTCGCGATTCCAAAGAAAATATATCCGAAATAGATTTTCAAAATCGGCGAGACCGCGAAGCAAAGGCAGATTGCAGTTAGAATAAGGGATGGCATGATTCCCAATAATATCTGAAATTTTAAGATTTCTTGATTTGAAATCGGCCGGTCGATATATAATGTTAGCTACACAGGTGCTGGGAGCCTGACCAAAAATTGGTGCATTTTTGACCAAAAAAAATTTAGTCAAAATTCGGCCATTTTTTGACCAATTTTCGATCAATTTACTGTTTTGGCCAAAAATTGACCAAAATTTGGTCAAAAAATTGGTCAGAAATTGGCCAAAAATTGACCAAAATCACCGATTGACCAATATTTGGTCAATTTTTGACCAAAAAACGAATTGGTGCATTTTTGGTCAAAAATTGGTCAACCTCCCACCACCAGTGTAAGCTCACCGTTGCTCCACTAGTCGCAATTGTATCCAAAGATCTTTCATATTTCGATTCCTTTTCCGATTTATAAAACGCATAGAGAACTTGAATCACAAATTCCGTCGTTATTCCGAGGCTCTGAAAGTAGACAATCAATTGAGTTTCTGATTTTTGCCCTAGTTATTCGAAGTCCTACGATTTAATCACTCACCATTGTCAAATTAGTCGCTGATATCATATTGATCTCAATTCCCAAATAATACATCAACGAAATCATATACAAAAACGATGAAATAAGTGTAATAGTTGTGGAAAGAGCTCCAATAAATCCAACGAGCCAAACAGTTGCTCCAAGAACCATCATAAATACAAAAACAGCTAATGTGATCAAATTCGCACTAATCGTTGAGTATTGATCATAATGAATGAAAAATGAGGAATATGCTCGAACTTTGACACTTCCAATGTTGATCACGATTTGAAGTTGTCGAGCGATATCTTGAGCGTATTGCATGGCATCTAAAAATATTACAAGTTAATTAATTAATCTGCTGGTTAATTAGAACTTACTATACATTTCTCCAGAATCAGTCAAGTTCAGCTTCTTGAAAAATGTCATGAAGTGTGTTGATGTTATACGATTCTCACTATCCCTCTTGATGGCAACTCGCGCAGTCGCATAACCACTGCAAAAATTTCGATTTTTCACATCGCCTAAATGACATTTTCATGGTTTTCAAGCAAGTGAGTTTGGGTTTTAATGTTATTCATATGATAGAATGGTCTAAAACGAACAGAATGATATAAATTTTGATGACTTTATGTTATCCATAAGTGATTTAGCGGCTTATCGACTAAATATCTATTAAACGTCGCTAAATCACTTACGGATAACGTAAACTCATCAAAATTCATATGATTCTGTTTGTCTTCGACCATTCTATCATATGAATAACATTAGAACCCAATATTTCAACTCACTTCCTTAAAAAACCTGAAAATGTCGATTTAGTCGATATTTCTTACCCATGTGCACATTCAACACCCGGTTTCGTGTCCAAGAATCGGTTGAAAAACTTGTTGAAGGGTTCTTCCAGTAGATTTCCATGACTATCAGTTGTATTTGAGTTGACACATGGTTTACAATCCAATGAATTCGATAGCGGGGAACCTAAACGTTAAAGTTAGGGGACCTTTCATATTTTTGAAAACTCACAAAATTGTCCATTGCTGTTCATTCGACAACATCTTCCTCTCGAATCAATGTATTGCAAAAACGAATCAACCCAATTATAAACATCTCCCGCCAAATACGATTGCGTGTTTTCCGTTTCGGGATTCGTCAACGCACTTAATATATTCCCAACCGAATCATCATTGCATCCCGATGTTGTGCAAAACTTCTTGTAAATCGAATAGTCTTTCCAATCAACTTCCCCTTCAACAATAAAAAATACGGGCGGTCCGTTATTCAAATATTGATTGAGGTTCTCGAAATGTTTGGATAGATAACTGCTCTTCGAAAATGCCACAGTTTGATCGAATCCATAAGTTGCTCTTGAACTTGTAACACTTGCCAATACAAAGAATATAAAAAATATCACCAAAGTCAAATATCTGACCCATTTTCTCATCAAAAACACCGATATTCTTCTAGTTATCGATTCCTTATTCGATTTTTTCTTCACTTTCTCATACAATTCATCCATGACTTCTTGACTAATTCGATAAGGCGGATAAATTTCACATTTTCCTCGAATTTCGCGAATCGCATCGAATTGAAAATATGGAATTAGGATGAGTAGATAGAAGATGGTATCGATAAAAATCGCCAGACTCGCATATCTCGCAAATGTTTCGATGATTGGCATTTTCTCTCCGATGACTGGGAAACCACCAGAAATGAAAAAGCATAATGAGCAAATAATTGAGCTTGAAACTGTCATCGGAACTGTTTTGTTGAGACTTTTGATGATATTTTCGCGAATTTTATCATGGCTCATTTCAGAGTTTCTGAAAGTAATTAGGATAATCTGGGAAATTCATGTTAAAACCATATACTAACCCATAATATCCCAATTCCGCTTGAAAATTCCTGACTGTAATACAACATCTATTGATTCCCATGCAGAAATTGATGAAAAACAATACAACAATCGCATTGTCTGTCGCATGCGATCCCCAATACGAATGAACACCGATTGAGCTACAAAATTTCCATCCACAACTTTTTTATCGGGAAAACTCACCACCACGAGCTAACCACATTCAAAAGCACCGACAAGAGCACCATAAATAGTTTGGTGTGCAAAAAAATCGATAAAATCGATTCTTCCGGTTTATGGTATCTTGTCAATGTTAGGATGATGTAGATCAAAACTGAGAAGCACGCAAAAATCGACACCCATTTATCTTGACCAGCTTCCGCCAGAATTTCATTCTGAAATAGTTTTTTTAGGGCTGATTCACGAAAGAAAAAAATGTTTTTTTAACATCGAAAGATCAATTCACGAAAAGTCAAAAAATGTCGAAAAAACATTAGTTTTTCGAGTTTTTCAGCCAAAAATGATGACAAATCGAGATTTTTTCAGCTTCTGGAGTAATTTCTGATTAAAATTGACCTTGGAATTCACTTTCCAGAAATTATTGCTAATTAAAATAAAATTTTGATGAATTTCGAAAAAATTCATAATATAAAGCAAAATAGGGTTCTCCTAGCTTATTTTCATCAGAAATTACTCCAGAAGCTTGAAAAATATTGATTTGTCATCATTTTCGGCTGAAAAACTCGAAAAACTAATGTTTTTTCGACATTTTTTGACTTTTCGTGAATTGTTTCGTTCACGAATCAGCCCTTTTCTGAAAACCTACATCAATCGAAGATTCTGCCATAAATGAAAAACTGGCATTATTAAAGTTCGTCGTTTTCATCAATTCGATAAAACCTTTCTCCCAGATTTTTGATTTTTGATTATCAATTGTTGGAATCGTCACAATCATCGCTTTCGATTGATAGTACTGAAAACACCGTTTTTTTTGTCGAACCTTCCAAAGTTTGGAGGGTCCAAACTCACCCAATTCGCCACCTTTTCCTCTTCTCCCGTATTTCCAAACACTAAATGCGACTGAATCGGCCCACCAAAATCACCAAAACACGACATATTCGCCTGTGTTCGCAGCCAGAGCGGTTCCGGTAGGCACGTTTCCAAGTGCAGAATATATAAATCTTCTTTGTCCGGAAAATCGCTATAGTCATCGTCGTCTTGATTTCGAAGACTATAATCAATCGAGATATTCATGAAATTCGCCTTATTATTTTTGAAATAATTCGTCGGTGATATAATTGCGCATTCTCCGCCCAATGGTCGATAGCAAATATCAGCCAAACTAACATTTTCGAATTTCTTGTGTTTTAGCTCATTGATAAAATCAAACAATTCATACCAAAATGGTCGATTATAAATAATCGGTCCGTTATCGGATTCGAATATGATTTGTTGATAGCGATGAATACTTTCCGGAAAATTTCGGGCGAATTTCGATTTTTCTGCTCGCGCCTGCGAATCCATTGGTGATAATTGATCGGTTGTGTATTGGAGTTTTCGAAAATGCACAATTCCCAAAAAGGCAGACGAGTGCTATCAAAACTCCAACAATTACACATAGAAATGGGTGACTTATCACAAATTCAGTGTATTCTCCAACCATTCGATGACAGAATTTACGAAATGTTACGAATACCTAGAAAATTTAGGATAAATTTTCGAAAAAAGTCACAGTATCCTATTATTTCCTGCCTAATTTGATGGGAAAAATAAAAAAATTATATATTGTCAACATACATCAGTATCCCCGGATTTTCGTCCGGAGGGGGTCTGGCTAACTTTGGAAAAAAGGGGTGGGGACCGGCTAACTTTTTGAAAAAATAACAATTTACACCCCAAAAACCAAGTTTTTTTCTCTTTTTTTGAGGGGGTCTGGCTAATTTTTGTATTTTCACATTCCGGGGGTGGCTAATTTTGAGGCGCTGACCGGGAGAAACTGATGTATGATTGTCAAAGTTGAAAAATGTGGCAGCCGTAAAAAATGAAAAACAGTGCAGAGCTGAATGAATGACAAAGTCATTATTTCGTCAGTCGCGTGCGGCTGTGCGTCGCGGTCGAAAAACAAAAAGGTAAAGGTAGATCCGTATTCGAGCGCCTATTAGGACACTGCGGATCAGACGATTCGGACACGGAGTACGGGTGGTGTACGTCTATAGGCCATTGGGGAATTTAAGTCACCCTGTTGCCACAGGGGACCGATTTACCTTGCGTAGCGAACTACTACCCACTTACGACTGGGTGGATCGAGGAGGAGCGGGCACCGGGGATCGAACCCGTGACCCTGAGATCGCCAGCAGCCAACCACTACCACTGAGCTACCTCACCCCCATCAATTATTTATTTTTTCCTTTGTTTTTCGGCCGCGACGCACAGCCGCACGCGACTGACGAAGTAATGACTTCGTCATTCATTCAGCTCTGCACTGTTTTTCATGTTTTACGGCTGCCACATTTTTCAAATAACTATTTTCCCTTATTGTCTAGACAAAATTAAAATCGTATAGTAAGATTTTTAAAAAATAATTTTGTGGGAAAACAACTCACTTGAGGTAAAAGTAATCGAATAATAGTGATAACTCCAACAAGAAACAAAAACCTAAAACCATTCGGCCAGGTCATAACAATTGTATAAATGCGTGCAATCGTTAGAATCTCATTAGCCTCTTCTGGATAATTTGTTAGATTCAATTTGATTTTTTTGACATTGCAGTCATTTATTCCACAAACACTTTGATCTGACGAAACCGGTTCGTCACATTTCCAACTTTTCCAATTTGAATCTCGATTTACCATTTTGAAGTCGGTGTACATTGGAATAACATACATTAAGTTCATAGTTCCCATAAATTCCAGCCAATTTCTCAAACTTATTGGTTGTTTTGATGATATTGACATCATTTTCAACGCTGGTTTTTTCGCATCCGTTCCAAGTTTAACATCTTTGCATGAATCAAACATTCGATTCGCAAAATTCTCATCTAATTCATATTGCACTTTGAACACCGAGTTATTCGGTCCGATTTCTAGAATTTTCAGAAATTTTGATTGATTTGGTGAACATGTGAATTGACACCAAATATTTGCAAAGTTTGTGAAACAACTTGGACATTTTCCAATAAGCGGGGAGGATTTTCGAAGTTGAGCTATGACTCGATGAAATTGCTCAACCGTACAACAAACTGCCGCCGTACCATCTGAAAAAGTGGAGTTTTGTGCTCAATTCTTGACTGAGTAGTGAAATTGGCTCACCATTTTTAACGAGATTCGGGCACATTTCCTGCATCACCTTCATCTCTTCAGGAAAATTTGTCTTGTCAAAAACGTGCGGCTCACGATTTTCTGTAATTATCGATTTTTTAGAAGTGTACTTATTATGGAAAATCTCAGCGCTCCACCGAAATAAACACGCAACGCAGACCGCGTCGCGCCACAACACACACACAAATAAGTGAATGATTCAAGTTCCCTCCCTTTTTTGTGTGTATTTTGGCGCGGCGCGGTCTGCGTTGCGTGTTTATTTCGGTAGAGCGCGTGGTACCGATGAGTTTCTAAAAATTACCTGTATCATTTAGCACGCACGGTGTTACATTGTCCTCATCATAATGATGACATTCTCCGCGAATCAAACAAACTCCATCGGAAATCCAATTTTCTGCCGAAACATTTCCGATAAATAATAATAATGAAGCAAGTTGCACCAAATACGAATACGAATACACCATTTGAGGCGAAAATATATAGAGAGAGACTGTTTTTTGACTAGACAAAAATGTGAAATGAGCAAAATTGACGTGGAATTGTTGTTTTTTTTTGGCGCCACGCGCGCGCTAATTTTTGTGTGAACATTTTTTTAGTTTTTTTTTTTGAGAAAAAAATTTTTGAGGAGTATTTAGGCGAAAACAGTAATGTTTTTAACATCGAAAGATCAATTCACGAAAAGTCAAAAAAATGTCGAAAAAACATTAGTTTTTCGAGTTTTTCAGCCAAAAATGATGACAAATCGATTTTTCAAGCTTCTGGAGTAATTTCTGATGAAAATTGACCTTGGAATTAACTTTCCAGAAGTTTTTGCTAATTTTTCGTTTCGAAAAAATCCAAAAATAAAACAAAATAGGGTTCTCCTAGCTTATTTTCATCAGAAATTACTCCAGAAGCTTGAAAAATATTGATTTGTCATCATTTTTGGCTGAAAAACTCGAAAAACTAATGTTTTTTCGACATTTTTTGACTTTTCGTGAATTGATCTTTCGATGTTAAAAAAAACATTTTTTTTCCGTTCGTGAATCAGCCCTAAAAGTACTGTAATTTTCAAAAAAAAAAATTTATTCAAGTAAAAAATGTCTAATAGTTGAAAATGGTCAATTTCGAGCCAGGAGAGATGGAAATCTGCAAATTTTTTATATTTTTGTTTTGAAAAATTTCTGGAAAATAACAATTTTCCAAAGAAAAAAACCAACTTTTCGAATAGTCTCGTTATAAATGATAGTTTTGGAAGTTACGTGAAGTTCAACAGCTTCGCCGAATTTCTTCATATCCGCCATGAAAATATTGACCACCGAGTCTTCGAAAATCACCGGTTCTTCGTTGATTCTGCAAAAAAAAATGTTGTTTAGTTTTTGGAACCCTGTATTAAAAAAAACGCACTCTTTTCTCTCAATTTCTCCATTTTTTTCGCCCAGAATCCGAATTTTCGAACTTTTCGTATACAAAATCACATCACTTCCCTCAACAATTAATTTATCGATGAATGGCGCGAAAATTGGCTCTTTGAAAAAACACTGTAGTTTTGTGAAACATTTTGCAGTTGATAAAAGTAGTGGAGTCCAGCCATAAAGAATTTCCATTTTTAAGCGGTCTTCGGGAATTTCACGGTGTTTTTGGGTGCGAAACACTATTATTGGACCGTAGGAAAGAATCTGTAACCTTTGAAGTTATTATCGAAAATCTCATCGGTACCACGCGCTCCACACGCAACGCAGACCGCGTCGCGCCACAAAACACAAATAAGAGAACGATTCAAATTCCCTCCCTTTTTTGTGTGTGTGTTGTGGCGCGGCGCGGTCTGCGTTGCGTTACAGTACCTCATCTCCACAAGTTGGCATATTATTCGAAATTTCCAAATCGCGCATATTTTTTGCTTCCCTTTTTCGAATTTTCTAGTAATCTAAAAATGAGTGAACCTTTTTTCGAAAAATTATTTTGGGCCTTTTTTTCAAAAAAAAAAAAAAAAAAAAAACAATGTCACGTGAATTTAGAATTTTTGCTACTTAAAAATCTTGTTAACAAAATTTTATTGCAAAATTTTCAGATATCAAAAAATTAGAAGAGCCATAAGAATCGCGCAAATTCCAAAATTGTTCAACGACACTCCGAAATTACACTGATCTTTTGCACAACAATATCGATCGACACATCCTTTTCCGGCATATTCGATGGCCGATTTTTTGCACGTTTTACTTCGCTCTATTATGCAGCCTGGAAGAATTTTGGGGATTTTTGAGGTATTTTTTCAAAGGCGCATACAGTAATTATTTTTAAAAATTCCAGATTTTTTAAAGGCTCATACAGTAATCCTAGGCTCAACCTGCGTATCTAACTCGAAAAATCTTCTGTTGATTTTCTTCATTCAAATTTTCCTCGAGTTAGATCTGCAGGTTCTACCGTACTCTAAATCCACGTGGAAGTAGATCGAAGACAACTAATTTTGTGGGTTACTGTAGTTTTTTTCGCACTTCCAGATTTTTTAAAGGCTCATACAGTAATCCTAGGCTCAACCTGCGTATCTAACTCGAAAAATCTTCTGTTGATTTTCTTCATTCAAATTTTCCTCGAGTTAGATCTGCAGGTTCTACCGTACTCTAAATCCACGTGGAAGTAGATCGAAGACAACTAATTTTGTGGGTTACTGTAGTTTTTTTCGCACATGAAATTTTTTTTGGTTTTTTTTCAATTCAAAAAAAAATCCACGTGGATCCCGAAATTTTGGGCTAAAAGTATTTTTGGCGCCAAAATTCAAAATTTAAATTTTTTTCAAAAAATAAAAATCCTTTTTTAGGACAAGAATTACTGTAGCTCAAAGTTTACTGTGCAGAAATTACTGTACTTTTTTAATTCTAAATTTTTCAGAGCAGAAAAAATCCTGAATAAATTAATTTTTTCTCGAAAAAAAAAAATCAATACCTGTTTCATATGAGCAACTTCTAACAGTATGCGCAGTTTCCGATTGATTTTTTTGATTACTGTAAAATGAGAAGCTTGTCTTCTGACATACACTTCCAGTCGGACAAGTTATCAATTCCCAATTTTTCGAAGTTTTTGAATAAGTATCACAATCTGAGCCAACACAATTCCAACATTGGATACTGTAGATTGGAACTGCAAAAAACCTTGGGTACGGTATTAATTTTGCGAGCTTAAAATTACCTATGAAACTTAAAATCAATAAAATTGGCAGCATTTTTTTTTCTGTTTTAACTCAAAAAAAAATCCGAAAAAATAAATTTTTTTCGCAATTTCCGTTTTCATTTTTTTTTTCAAATTTCCGTTCGCGCGCAAATTTTGCCACGTTTGTTCCACCAAAAAATGCGGGGGAAAACAAAGATTCTTCTTAGTTTAAAAAATATCACTCTGCCTGCCCGCACTCTCCTCATTTCGCACACTCTCTCGCCGCCAAGGTTTTCAGTTCTTTTTTTGATCCCTCTGCTTTTCTTCTTCAGCATGTGTTATTATTTTTGTTTGTCATTTCAAGATTTTCTTCCTTGGAACGCTTTTTTGAGCTTTTTGATCTATCTTTTGCTGAAAATCCACGTGGATTTTCAGAATTTAAAAAAAATTTCGAGCCAAAACAGATTTTTTCTCTGAAAATCCACGTGGATTCCCATAAATTTGTCGATTTTTTTTAATTTTCAAAAAAAAAAGTGGATTTTTTGAATTCAAAAAATTTGGCGCCAAAAACCTACAGTAACCCAGACACATTTTAGGGCTTTTGCGCCACGTGGCGAAACTCACCAGATTACTGTAGTTCATGATCAAAAAAGTATACTGTATGTGTGTGTGTGTGTTCCTTTAAAAATCCCCTTATTTTATGCGTGAGAGTACTGTAGATCGTATTGGGACCTGAATATTTGGGGGTTACTGTAGCCACAATAGATCAAAATTCTTTGCAAAAGCCTAGTTGTGATCGGATACTGTATGTACCTTTAAAAAATCGAAATTTTGGTCTGAAAATACGGTAGATGGGATTTAATTTTTTCAAATATTTGAAAATTAATTTAAAAATGGGATTACTGTATGCGCCTTTAAAATAAAATATTCTATTTGTGAATTGCAATTTTGTGACAATATTTTTGATAGGATTACTATGCTCCTTTAAAAGTACCAAAATCAAGTTTAAAAATACGGTAGATGTTCCTTTAAGGATTACTGTTATTTAATTTGATTGTGAAAAATTGTGGGATTACTGTATGCACCTTTAAAATAAAAAGTACTATTTGTGCTGAAAAATTTTTCACACCATTTTTTTTCTAGCACCACATGTGACATTCCACTTCCCACGCACTTTTCCACCTATAAAAAAATAAAAGTGTTTATTTTTTTTATTTGTTGGGATAACAGATATCTTTCTTCTTCTTCTTCATTTTTTGTTTTGAAAAGATCATTCACCAAATTTTTTTTTTGAAATTTTTGAAACAAAACATAGAAAATTGTCCAATTTTACAAAAAATGTTACATTTTGATAGGTTAAGTCACTTGAAAACCAATATCACTGCAAGACAAAAAAAATCCAAAGTACAATATTTGTTTTGGTCCAGCCAGCTAACCCAAAAATAAATAAAAACTCCTTGCGAAAATCTTCATTTCAAAAAAATCTTGAGATTTGTTCACCGCAAAAATTTCTCTGAAAAACAGTATTTACTATTTTTTTAATTCTATGACACCAAGTTTATCGATTATTTTTGAAAATGAGAGTGAAAATGAAAAATTGGCGGATGTTGGACATCGATTTCATTCGGATCCTGTTAGGTTTGCATTTAGAGGTTTTTTGTGGCGAAAATTATTTAAAGGTGCATACAGTAATCCTTAAAGGAACATCTACCGTATTTTTAAACTTGATTTTGGTATTTTTAAAGGCGCATACAGTAATCCTATCAAAATAAGGTCACAAATAGAATATTTTATTTTAAAGGTGCATACAGTAATCCCACAATTTTTCACGATCAAATTAAAGAACATTGATCCTTGAAGGAACATCTACCGTATTTTTAAACTTGACTTTGGTATTTTTAAAGGAGCATACAGTAATCCTATCAAAAATATGGTCACAAATAGAATATTTTATTTTAAAGGTGCGTACAGTAATCCCACAATTTTTCACAATCAAATTGAAGAACATCTACCGTATTTTTTTTTGTATTTTTAAAGGCGCCTACAGTAATCCTAAAAATATGTCTTTTTCGCCGTAAAAACACTTGCAGGCTACAGTACCCAAGGCTTTCTAGGCCCCGCAAAAAAAATTCTAAAAATTTTTTTTTGCAGAGCAAACGCAGTTTCAGCAGCTCGCCGGCTGCTCGACGATTCACGTGGAAAATCGTGGGAAGAATTGGCGCGAAAATACACACTTGGTCTAGAAGCTGCACCGTGTGTTGAAAGGTACCGTTTTGAATCCCATTTCTCATCAGAAAAATCACAATTGCTCAGATTAACCGCTGAAGAATTGGAACAGAGTTTGGACACAATGCCCGAATACAAAAATTATCGTTTCAATCGCAGTCGATCTGTTGATCTTAGTCAAATTTCCAGGTGAGAGTCATTTTCAGCATGAGAAGCTGAAAATTTCTGAACTCGGCTGAAAATCCACGTCATTTTGAGTCCAAATATAGTCATGTTTAGATTCAAAATGACGTGGATTTCATGAGAAATTTCAAAATTCTAGTTTCAGAACCATTTTCAGCATGAAAATCTGAAAATTTTGAATCTAAACTTGGCTGAAAATCCACGTCATTTTGAGTCCAAACATAGTCATATTTATAGTCAAAATGACGTGGATTTTATGGAAAATTTCAAAATTTCTATTGCAGAATCATTTTCAGCAGGAAAATCTGAAAATTTTAAGCTTAAACTTTTTCTGAGCCCAAATATAGTGATGTTTAGATTCAAAATGACGTGGATTCCACGGAAAATCTAAAAATTTCAATTGCAGAATCATTTTCAGCTTGAGAATCTGAAAATTTTGAATCTAAACTTTTTCTGAGCCCAAATATAGTCATGTTTAGATTCAAAATGACGTGGATTTCACGGAAAATCACAAAATTTCAATTGCAGAATCATTTTCAGCATGAAATTCTGAAAATTTTGAATCTAAACTTGGCTGAAAATCCACGTCATTTTGAGCCCAAATATAGTCATGTTTAGATTCAAAATGACGTGGATTTTATGGAAAATCTCAAAATTTCAATTGCAGAATCATTTTCAGCAGGAAAATCTGAAAATTTTGAATCTAAACTTTATCTAAGCCCAAATATAGTCATGTTCAGATTCAAAATGACGTGGAAAATTTTCAGAATCATTTTCAGCCTGAAAATATCCAAATCTAGATTCAAAATGATCCAATTTCCATGAAAAACCTCGAAAATTTACAGAGAAAAGTACCTATCAAGATGGTCACGCGAAAACACGCCAGTCGAAAACAGCAAACGATACGAATCGCATGTTCGGCGAAGTTATACGCCGGTTCGCGAAATATCCTCATATTCAAATATTCTCGAAACAAATCCGTCAAGATCACATCGTTCACCATTGGCTACTGTAACTGCACCATATCACACGAATATTCATTATCGATCCGAAATTGAGCCATTCCGAAAATATGATGTTTATGGATTGCGAACATGGAGTTATCCCATTTATAAGTTTGTTTTTTTTTCTGTGCATTTTTTCGTCACGGTGTTTGCAGAATCGTGAAAATCCACGTTTTTTGAGTCTAAACATAGTCATGCTTAGGCTCAAAATGACGCGGAATTCTTAAAAATCGAGTTTCAGATTGACTTTCAGCATAGAAATCTGAAATTTTTGAAAATATGATAGAAGAAACCGATCGATTGAAAAAAATCGGGGGAAAAATATCAGAAATTTTTGAAACGTATTTTTTCGGGCATCAGTTTTTGAGAAATTCTAGCTGAAAATGCCTGAAAATCGATTTTTCAAGTGTTTGAGCATCAAAACAAATTTTCAGCAATAAATTTTTGCAGATGAAAAAAATCTGGAACTGTTCCCGAACTTTTCAAAGAAATATAGTCATGTTTAGATTCAAAATGACGTGGATTTTATGGAAAATCTTGAAATTTCAATTTCAGAATCATTTTCAGCATGAAAATCTGAAAATTTTGAATCTGAACTTGGCTAAAAATCCACGTCATTTTGAGTCCAAATATAGTGATGTTTAGATTCAAAATGACGTGGATTTCAAGGAAAATCTCGAAATTTCAATTTCAGAATCATTTTCAGCATGGAAATCTGAAAATTTTGAATCTAAACTTGGCTGAAAATCCACGTTTTTTTGAGTATAACCATAGTCATGTTTAGGTTCAAAATGACGTGGATTTTATGGAAAATCTCGAAAATTCATTTTCAAATTCACTTTCAGCATGAAAATCTGAAAATTTTGAGTCTGAACTTGGCTGAAAATCCACGTTATTTTGAGTATAACCATAGTCATGTTTAGATTCAAAATGACGTGAATTTCATGGGAAATCTCGGAATTTCAATTTCAGAATCATTTTCAGCTCAAAAATCTGAAAATTTTGAGTAAATATAACCATATCCATGTTTAGATTCAAAATGACGTGAATTTTACGAAGATTCTGGAATTCCCACTCAAAAATCTTTTGCAGATACGTGAATGGTGTAAACCGCGATTCGGATTACCGTCGTCCATACTCCTTCGATCGTTCCTATGCAAATACACCAGTCTACACACCTCCCCAATTATCAGCCGAATCTCGTCCAATCACAACTCGTCGCGGTTATTCCGGCTACTCATATCTAGCCAATGAGACCAATTTCGATGTCTCATCTCGCCCAAAAAGCCTCTCTTCTTATATGTATAATAACAAATATTTGGGAACTTGTTCGGCTCCCTGGTATTGGTCTTATCACGGCAATTCATCACTTCGACATTTTAACAGCTATCGACCACATAATTGGACAAGTACAACTGCAACTTGGTCGAAATATTATTGATTTTTGATATTGATTGGGGCGAAAATGCTTTTTGTTAGGGGAACGAATCCTTGATTGATTAAAACTGCCAAAAAACGATCGATTTTTTTCTGTAATAATGTTGGTGCTATAAATAATTTCAGTTTTTTTTTTGAAAAAAAATTTGAAATACGATTTTTGGAGCCAAAATCGGGTTTTCGCGCCATTTTTGCCACGTGGCATGTTTTTTTGGCGAGAATTCAAAAATTTTCATGAAAATTTGAATTTTGAGCATTTTTGTGCTCTCAAATATTTTGGCGCGAAATTTCAAATTTCAAACATTCAATTTTGTGAGGGAAAAAATTTGAAATACGATTTTTTGGAGCCAAAATCGGGTTTTCGCGCCAATTTTGCCACGTGGCATGTTTTTGGCGCGAAAGCAGGCATTTTAAGCAAAATTTCGAAATTCAAAAATTCAATTTTTTTTTCAAAAAATTTGAAATAAGATTTTTAGCGCATGTTTTTGCCACGTGGCATGTTTTTGGCGGGAAAACAAGAATTATCATGAAAATTTGAATTTTGAGCATTTTTGTGCTCTCAAATTTTTTGGCGCGAAATTTCAAATTTCAAACATTCAATTTTCTGGGGGAAAAATTTGAAATGACATTTTTGGAGCCAAAATCGGGTTTTCGCGCCATTTTTGCCACGTGGCATGTTTTTGGCGCGAAAGCAGGCATTTTAAGAAAAATTTCAGGAAAATTTCGATTTTTGAAAAAAAATTTGAAATACGATTTTTTGGAGCCAAAATCGGGTTTTCGCGCCATTTTTGCCACGTGGCATGTTTTTGGCGCGAAAGCGGACATTTTAAGCAAAATTTCGAAATTCAAAAATTCAATTTTTTTTCAAAAAATTTGAAAAAAGATTTTTCGCGCCATTTTTGCCACGTGGCATGTTTTTTTGGCGAGAATTCAAAAATTTTCATGAAAATTTGAATTTTGAGCATTTTTGTGCTCTCAAATTTTTTGGCGCGAAATTTCAAATTTCAAACATTCAATTTTCTGGGGGAAAAATTTTGAAATAAGATTTTTGGAGCCAAAATCGGGGTTTCGCGCCATTTTTGTCACGTGGCATGTTTTTGGCGGGAAAACAAGAATTTTAAGCATGAGATTTCTTGGTGCCTATTTTTGCCACGTGGAATTTCAACGAAAATTCGTATTTTTCCAAACATTTTTGTGTTCTTAAATTTTCCCAAATTCGATCGATTGCAAAAAAAATCGGTCAAAAATATCAGAAATTTTTGAAACGTATTTTTCCGAGCACAAATTTTTTGTTTCAATTTTGGAGAAAATCATGATTTTCAGCGCATTTTCAATAAAAACTTGGAAATTTTATTGTTTTCTAACCACATTCAATTTCGGTTGTTCATCAACAATTAATTGAAAAACATCAGGTCGACTATAATGTCCACAAACATCCAAATCCATTTTCCCCAGTGGAATTTCCGCTAAATCAATATCCGTAAATCGAATAGTTTCTTGACTAAAATCCGGTTCGATGAGAACATTTCCAAGTGGATCAATAGCACAAGATCCCCCTCGAATCATAATTTTCTGCTCGCCATGTTCTAATCTCAATTTATGATTCGCTGGATAATCGGAGCTCGTCAAAAATTGACAAGCTGACACCACAAAACATCTTCCCTCCAGTGCGATAGTCCTCATTGTTGACAGCCAAACATCTCGATCATCCACCGTTGGCGCCAAATAGATCTCAATTTGTTGATTGTACATATGCACACGGAACAGGGGCATATAATTCTCCCAACATATTCCGGCACCAATTCGGCCGACCGGAGTGTTGTGCACTTTCATTGTTGAGCCATCGCCTTGTCCCCAAACACATCGCTCCAAAGCGGTTGGCATTAATTTGCGATGTTTTCCGAGATAACCGTGAGTTGGGGAGAAGAAGAATACTGAACAATATAATGTGCCGCCTTCTTTTTCGACAACTCCAATTACTAGATGAATATTGTATTTGCATGATAAAATTGTGAGGAAATCATTGTCTTCGCCGTATTCTTCGATTGCATTTTCGAAATATCTGGAAAAGGGATTTCGTAAGTTAGAATCAACATGTTTTCAGCGAAAAACCATGATAAAAAGTTAATTTGATCAAAAAATGAGGAAAAAAATGTTTTTCAAATGACCGCGGTGTCGATTTACGAGAAACATTTTATTTGACGCGCATTTATTTTTATTTTTTTTTTGCGAAAATCACGCTATTTTTGGCCGTCCAAATCGAGAGAGTGGCGCAGAGAAAAAGACGCTCATTTCTCGACACGAACAAAAATATTTTGGTAATACTACTGTAACTATTGTTTCGCGTGTGTCTTTTTCACGCGTTTCTCGAAACGAACAAACAAAAATACCATAAAACTACTGTACTTAAAGGGAGTTTTCGCGTCTGTGTCATCTCTCTCGATTCGGACGCTCTTCTTCTTTTTTAAAATAGCGTGAAATGTTTGACTCACGTATTTTTTTGGCACTCGGTTCGCGGTTGGTATACTGTATTGACTTGTGCAAACACGGTGACGCACAAATGCACAAAAATCTCTCGCGTCTCTCCATTTTGCGCGCTATTTTTCGAAATTGGTCTCGCCACGAACCCCGAAACGCTAAAACGGCACCCGTTCGCTCCACCAAAGCTTATTTCCATGCAGTTTTTCACGGCGATAAAGATGGTGTACTCAGATTTTGATTTGATGCAGCCGTTTTTGAGATTTTGGTGAAAATTAAAGCATGTCCCTTTAAACAGCGAACCGAGATTTTTTGTTCAGCAACAAAATACGTGGATTTTGACTTGAAAAAAACCAGGTTTTCATGGTACTGAGTCAAAATTTTGTGATATTTTCAAAATACATGTATTGTGCACAAACCTCTTGAATTCTTCCCTTCCTTCCATAGTTCGTGTACCCATCACAATTCCAAAATCATTCCATTTTGGATAGCCGCCAATGAACGCTTCTGAAAATTTGAAATATTTTCAAATTTTACCCCCAAAAAATAGAAAATACCTGGAAAAAGCACAAGATCCGCCTTATTTTTCGCCGCTTCTTCCACATATTTCTCGACTTTTTCGAAAGTCGCCTTCTTATCGAAGAGCACAGTTCCAGCCTGAACAACAGCGATTTTTGGCATTTTTCCGATCTTCTTTGGGTGATTTTTTGATGGTTATATACTTGGAAAATGATGACAAAAATAGATAAAATGATAATTGTCACGTTATCAGCGAAAAATCATGATAAAAAGTTAATTTGATCAAGAAATGAAAAAAAATATTTTTCAAATGGCCGCGGTGTAGATTTACGAGAAACATTTTATTTGACGCGCATTTATTTTTTTTTTGCCGAAATTTATTTTTTCTCCTTCCTTTCCCATTGTTTTTGCAAAAAATAAAAACGGTTTTTCAGAATGATAGCAGCAGATGGAGAAGCAGAAGAAGAAGGCTTTTACAGTTATTCAAGTCAAGATTCTCGAGAATTATCGGAAGATGATTTAGAAAAACTGAAAAAGCAGACAACTGTGAACGATTTCAAGAAAAATAAACTGGAAATAGAAGCAAGACGAAATTGGGATAAATTCTATCATCGAAACAAGGACAATTTTTTCAAGGATAGAAATTGGAGCAGCGAAGATTTGAAGATAATTTGCCCGGATTTGAATTTCGCAACTTCAAGCATCGCATATCTCGAAGCTGGTTGTGGAGTTGGAAATATGCTTTTTCCATTGGTCTCAGAGCTTCCGAATCTAAAACTTTTTGCTTTTGATTTCTCTGCAAATGCTGTGAAATTGCTTGAAAAACGAGCAGAGGAGCTGAAATTGGAAGTGGAGACATCAGTTATTGATTTATCTTTGGAAAATGTTCAAAATCCATTTTCTCAACAAGTTGATTTGGCCACTTTGATTTTTGTATTATCAGCAATTCATCCAGAAAAGCACAAAATTGCTGCGGAGAATATGAGAAATTTTGTGAAGGTATCTAAAAAGATTTTCTTTTTTTTTTCTAAATTAAATTTTCAGATGAGCGGTTCAATAGTTGTTCGAGATTATGGAATAAATGACCATGCAATGATCAGATTTGGGCGAGAATCTCGAATTTCCGATCGATTTTATGTGCGACAAGATGGAACACGTGCGTATTATTTCGATTTGGAAGAATTATCAAAAATCTTTGAGAATTGCGGATTTCGTTGTGAATCGAAAGAATATCTTCATAGGCTAACTATAAATCATAAAAAAGGATTGAAAGTTCCGAGGATATTTGTGCAGGCGAGATTTGTTAGAGAAAAATGATTGTTTTTGTTGAATAAAAAAAGTTTGTTGAGTTTCTTTTAACTTTATCGATTGAATTTTCTATGAGAAAGACATTTTAACCTTTTTTTTGAGGTTATATTGAAGAAAATGTTCAAAAAAGATAAAATTGTATTGCAAACAAATAACAGAAACTATTTGACAAGATTTTCAAAAATCGGATTTTTAAATGCGCTCCAAGTGTTACATCCCATACAACTCGAATTATCGCAAAATACTGTAGTCATTAAAGGAGCAGGTGGTGTGGGAATGGGATTGATCTGAAGAAAAAGTTTCACAATTATTTTTCCAAGTTATTTTTTTCAAAATTAAAAAAAAAACACTCACAATCACGTATTTTGTTGCTGAACAAAAAATCTCGGTTCGCTGTTTAAAGGGACATGCTTTAATTTTCCACCAAAATCTCAAGAACGGCTGCATCAAATGAAAATCTGAGTACACCATCTTTATCGCCGTGAAAAACTGCATGGAAATAAGCTTTGGTGGAGCGAACGGGTGCCGTTTTAGCGTTTCGGGGTTCGTGGCGAGACCAATTTCGAAAAATAGCGCGCAAAATGGAGAGACGCGAGACATTTTTGTGCATTTGTGCGTCACCGTGTTTGCACAAGTCAATACAGTATACCAACCGCGAACCGAGGGCCAAAAAAACACTCACAATTGCAGTTTTAATTTTCGATCTTTCCGTCGTCTGTAAAACAAATGATGGCAAATTTCGTCTTCTCAATCGATCAAATCCAACAATATTCAATGTCCGATTCTTTCGTATTTTTTCGATTTCGCGCGAAATCTCACTCGCCCCCATTTTCGCAAAATTCTCAAATCGACATTCCATAATATTACACGAATGTACACATTGATAAGCTGGCATTCTCATCACATTATTCGGTCCCGCATTCTTCAAACATCTCAAATTCCCGGTATCCATCTCAATAAACCAATCCTCATTCTCATTTTCTAATCCATAAATATGACGTGCTCTTCGAAATTGTGTTCCATCTTCCTCAAATTGCTCCAAAAATAAAATCACATTTTTCCTTTCCCATTGTTCTCGCCCTTGATTTGGTTTAATTGTGAACAATTTCACTTTTTTCGCCCAAAATTTACTGAAATTTCGAAGATCTGCGGGGCAAGAAGGGAGAATTGCGTAAAAATATCTGTCACTGGTGGAGAATAAAATTGAGCAAATTGATTGCCATCCAGGTCGAAGATGCTGTAAAATATCTTGGCTATTATTTTTTCAAAAAAAAAAAAAACAAAAATACTCTTGGTTCAACATGATCAATCAACGAATCAATTTCAATTGTTAATTCCCGCCAAAACGCCGATGTTCGCAATTTTTCCGGAATCTCGAAATGTTCATCAATATTAAAGATTTCGAAACTTCTTTTGCTCCACGTATTCCAATTCGGTTTATATCTATTGTTTTCTGTCGGATTTTTCGGACTTGTCAATTTTAGATTTGGCATCGAATGACTTCTTTGGGGTTTTGAGAATTGTCTAGCAGATTTCAACCATTTTTCATCAATGTTTGTGTGATTTACTTCAAGATTTTGCAAATGTTCAGTGAATTCTGTGCGATTTCGTGAAGTCTGCAATGATTTCGGATTATAGTTCTTCACACTTAGATTTAAAAAAAAACTTACATTTTCAGCAAAATCCAAAGCATAAAATGGTTTTCGAGGCAATTCTCCCAATCGACTTCCATTTCCATTGAAAAAATGAAGATTATTTGTGAATCTGTTGTCGCATTTTGAAGATTCCACAACATATTCGCAAATTATTCGATTTTTCAGCAATGTTTCTGAACTCTCAATAGCTTTTTCCAATCGTTTTTCATGTTTTTCTGTTTGTCGAACTTGTCGTTTGTCTGTCACTCGCAAATTTCCTGAAAATAGGTTCTACTTCTGAATTCACAAAAATTCAAACTCACTTCCTTCCATATATTTTGCGATGTATTCTTCACAGCCTTCTAAACTTTCAATGAATGGAGGATCAAACATTTTTTTGCCGATAAAATTTAAAAATGAAAAGTTTTCGAAAAAAAAAGAAAATAAAAAATCAAGGCACACAAGAAACGCTACGAGACCCGCTAAATTTGTATGTGCGCCTTTGAATGAGGTACTGTATTCTTATCGATTTTTTCCACGTATTTTTTTGGCCCTCGGTTCGCGGTTGGTATACTGTATTGACTTGTGCAAACACGGTGACGCACAAATGCACAAAAATGTCTCGCGTCAACATTTTCCAAAGATAAATCAATAACTGATGTTTCCACTTCCAAATTCAGTTCCTCAGCTCGTTTTTCAAGCAATTTCACAGCATTTGCAGAGAAATCAAAAGCAAAAAGTTTTAGATTTGGAAGCTCTGAGACGAGTGGAAAAAGCATATTTCCAACTCCACAACCAGCTTCAAGATATGCGATGCTTGAAGTTGCGAAATTCAAATCCGGGCAAATTATCTTCAAATCTTCGCTGCTCCAATTTCTATCCTTGAAAAAATTGTCCTTGTTTCGATGATAGAATTTATCCCAATTTCGTCTTGCTTCTATTTCCAGTTTATTTTTCTTGAAATCGTTCACAGTTGTCTGCTTTTTCAGTTTTTCTAAATCATCTTCCGATGATTCTCGAGAATCCTGACTTGAATAACTGTAAAAACCTTCTGCTTCTTCTCCATCTGCTGCTATCATTCTGAAAAAGCGTTTTTGCAAAAACAATGGGAAAGGAAGAAGAAAAAATAAATTTCCACGTATTTTTTTGGCACTCGGTTCGCGGTTGGTATACTGTATTGACTTGTGCAAACACGGTGACGCTCAAATGCACAAAAATGTCTCGCGTCTCTCCATTTTGCGCGCTATTTTTCGAAATTGGTCTCGCCACGAACCCCGAAACGCTAAAACGGCACCCGTTCGCTCCACCAAAGCTTATTTCCATGCAGTTTTTCACGGCGATAAAGATGGTGTACTCAGATTTTGATTTGATGCAGCCGTTCTTAAGATTTTGGTGGAAAATTAAAGCATGTCCTTTTAAACAGCGAACCGAGATTTTTAGTTCAGCAACAAAATACGTGTTTCAAAAATAAATTTTTATATTTTTTTCAAGTGAAAAAAAAACAAACGTGTTGCCCTAATTTCCCGCTATAAAAGCTCAGGTTCCACGAAAAATGATTCATTTTACGAAGGAACTGAACAAGTCATTTTTATTTATCACAAGAAATATCGAGAGAGCAGAAAAACTAGAAAATGGCCTCGAAAAATGTAAATAATAATGGACTTGTTGATGCTGGAATATCCGAAATGTTGAACAAACCAAATGAGCCCGCATTCAAACTTGGTATCACAATTAACAAAGTCGTTTTCAAATGCAAAAATGACAAAAAACCTGTGAATGTTCCGCTGGTTTTATTTAACAATACAAATGATATCATTAGTTATAAGGTTGGTTATTTTAAATAGGTTTTTGGTGAAATTTCTTAAAATCAGTTTTATCTAATTCCAGGTTCGCTGCACCTCCGCTGATATTTTCCGTGTTCAACCACCGCTTGGAATCATCAAACCAAATTCCAATGTTGATATCACAATTTGGTATCAAAATCAAGTTAAACCGGATGCAATTCAACAAAAACATTATTTCGCATTTTATCATACAAAAGGTGATGGAAGAACTGTTAAGGAAATTTGGGCAAATGCCAAAATTGAGGGAGTTCGACGAATTCCAGCTACTTTTGAAGCGATTCCTTGATTGAATGAAGTTTTTCGAGATTTTGGGAATCGAATTCTTCCACAACCACAAAACTATCATCCTTTATTGGAAATTTAACAACATAACATAACAAATCATTTTTCAACAGCTCCAGCTTCTCTGAAAAGTTCCAATAACTTATCGGAATTTTTTCTGGTAAATGTCAAAGTTGAGAATTTGTAGTGATTTGAATTAAGCTTGAGATTATTGATGACGTCATCGAGAAGAATTGCAGACATTGTTGTGCTCGCTGGAGCATCGTATTTCAAGCTGAATAAGAAAATAAGAACAATTTTTCTAGTTAGGTTAACTTACTTGATGAAATGAACATGCAAATGATAGAAAGATGGTTGATAGTGAAAATATGCTTTGACTTGATCTTTTCGAAGTCCATATTTCAGATTGATAGCTTCCAGGCTTTTTTCTCTAATATTTTCCAACATTTTAACATCAGAACCCGTTAAATCTCGAACACTTTTAACATTGTGTCTATGAATAATCGCCAAAACGTAGAGATTTTCAATGGTTTTTCCATCCCATTTGATGTCTTGCATAAGCATGAATCCATTTTTCTTGTCCGAATCTTCGAAAACGATTTTATCAACTTCGGATTTCTTTTCAAGGCAATTGTAGACCCAATTGAGATTGAGTTGGTATTTTTCGATGTATGGTTTGGTGATATTTTCGTAGTTTTCGGCGGTTTCACGGATCACAAACTTCTCTTCTTGACGATATTTTGCAATAAGTCGTTCGTTTGCAGGATAAATCAATTGGGATTTCAGAACTGAAATGCAAAGATTTTCCACTCTTCTTCATTCCCCAATTCACTTACGATTCAATTTCGAGTCAACAGCAATCGAATAAGATCCGAAAATATCATTCTTCGAGATTTCGGTCAAATCCGCAGTCTTCAACCATTTTCCAATTGTCTTCGCGTCTTCTGAGAATGGTGTTTTATCGGCCAGCAAAATTCCAGTCTCTTCTCCATTTGACAAAAGCAAAAAGATGTTCTGAAAGGTTTCTTTGATTACTTACTTAATGAATTAAGTTTTCTCTGGAAATTTGGAATGAATACCTTATGTGACGCATCGCATCCAAGAACTTCTTCGAATTTCGCACCAGCGAGCCATTCTTGAGCTGCACAATTCGTCATTTTTGTGGGCAAAATGTGAATTTGAAAAACAGCATCATTATTTTATGGCCGTGGAAGAGAAAACCAAATCATGCTGCGGAGTTCTCTCGGACGATTTTTCTTTTTTTTTTGTTTCGTTTGTTTCGCGCGCGCGCGCCTTAAGGCCCTTTCCACGAAAAACTCAAATTTTCAGGTTTATGGATGAGGTCACAATTGTTGTGTTAGACAAGAAGAAAAATGTGCGAAAAAACCTGTCGCTAAAAGTTGGAAATGAGGAAAAAATCGATGATTTGCTGCAAAACGTGGGAAAATTGACGGCAATCCCAAAAGATGAGCTGGAAGTGTTGTTTTGCGGGAAAATGTTGGGACGGGCGACAAAGATTCGGGATTTACAATTAACTCCTGCCACGTAAGCCAATTTTCGAGACTTTTCTTAAGAAATCATTACATTTTTGCAGACAACTAACATTATTGCGACCTGAAGTTTGTTCATCTCAAAAACCAGAAAACCCCGAGTCTTCCACAACTGTAAATTCATCATTCTATGTATTTTGTAAAAAATGCGACAGTGTAAAACGCGCCAAACTTCGTGTATACTGTGAAAATTGTCAAGGAACATCAATTCTAGTCAAAAACGAACCGCAAAATTGGGCAGACGTGTTGAAAACCAAGCGAATACGTGTGGAATGTAGCTCTGAAACTTGTGTGCAAGAAATATACGCAAACTTCCGATTCAAATGCGTCGATTGTAATGAAATATGCGCAGCATTGACACATGCGCGAGGAAATTGGCAAAAATCCGAATGCTGTATTTGTTCGGATGAGAATATTCTGGTTATTGATTTGGGATGCAATCATTTAACGTGTTTGGAATGTTTTAAATTGTATTTAGAAGAGAATTTGGAGAATTTCAATTTCAAATTGAAACCTCCACATGGATTTACGATAACTTGCCCATACACCGATTGTAATAGTGAGTTTTTGACAAAAAATTGTGAAAAATTCTCGAAAAATCTTTTTTTCTTCAGGAGTTGTTCAAGATGTCCATCATTTCTATCTGATGGGAAAATCGAAATATCAAGAATATCAAAAACGGGCAACCGAGAAGCTGATTCTTCAAAGTGATGAAGGTGTAACGTGCCCGAATCCTGATTGTGGTCAGAGCTTTTTTTGGGAACCCTATGATGATGATGGCAAATCACAGTGTCCTGATTGCTATTTTACGTTTTGCAGGTAAATTTTAGGACCTCTGAGCTAAGTTTTGGGCTCTCAAAAGTTCAAAAATTTCCAAAATTGGCTTATAAAAGTTATCAGAGAAAAAAGTTTCAGATATTGTCAGAAAATTTTTTGATTTTGGAAAAAATCGGGGCGCGAATTTTTATGAATTTTCAGCAGGGCTGATTCACGAAGGAAAAAATTGTTAAAAATGATTTTTTAACATCGAAAGATCAATTCACAATTAGTTTTTCGAGTTTTTCAGCCAAAAATGATGACAAATCGATATTTTTCGAGCTTCTGGAGGGATTTCTGATGAAAATAAGCCTATTTTGCTTTATTTTATGAATTTTTCGAAATTCATCAAAATTTAAAATTTTTTATTTCACGAAAAATCAGCAAAACCTTCTGGAAAGTCAATTTTCATCAGAAATTACTCCAGAAGCTTGAAAAATATTGATTTGTCATCATTTTTGGCTGAAAAACTCGAAAAACTAATGTTTTTTCGACATTTTTTGACTTTTCGTGTTGTTTTATTGTTATTAAATCTATCTGAAACTTTTTTCTCCCAAAAATTATTTTGAAATGTAGCTATGATAACTTTTGAGAGCCCAAAACTTGGCTCAGAGGTCAAAAACCCCTGAAAATCCCAAATTTTCCCAGAAAAATGCAACGAAAGAGATTGCGTTTGCCACAAAACTGATGATTTGACACGAAATACAATTGAAGCAACCACTAGAAAATGCCCAAATTGTCAATGTTCAACTGAAAGAAATGGCGGATGTTCACATATTCATTGCACAAATTGTGGCTATGATTGGTGCTTTAAATGTGTTAAAGAATGGACTGAAAATTGTCAATGGGATCATTGGTTTTGATTGAAAAAATTCTCGAAATTTGCTCAATTTATGTGCCTTTGTAAATATTATAAATATTAGGTTTTTAAATATTTTTTTTTTAATTTTTCAGTGTAAATTCACTATATTTATATCTTTATCTTTATATTTTCAGATTTTTTTTTTTCAAAATCCCAATTTCCAGAAATGTCCGGAGGTCATCCTGGAGGATATAATCCTCATAATAATCAGCAGATTTATCAGCAACAACAAATGATGAGACAACAACAGCAAAATTATCAAATGTTGCAAAATCCGCAGGTTTTGTTTGATCTACCCGGGAGATTTTGGGGGTTTTTCAAGAGGGGGGGGGGGGGAAAATATTGATTTTTTGGGGTAAATTAGGATTTTTTATATTTAAGCTTTTTTAAGCTGAAATTTTATGTTTTTCATGAATTTTTGGCTAATTTAGGTTCAAAATCAAAACCGGTAGATTTTTTGGCTTAAAAATTGTGGAAAATCCAAATTTTGAGCTGAAAATTCATGTTTTTCATGAATTTTAAGCTAATAATTTTCATATTTATATGAAAAATCCAATTTTTAATTTTGAAAATGTGATTTCTTTCAAAATTCTATGGAAACCCCATTTTCGAGCTGAAATTTCACGATTTTCATGAATTTTAAGCTAATTATTCAATTAAATTTGTGATTTTCAGCTAATTCGAGTTTATAGTTGAACCTGGACGATTTTTGTCTTAAAATTTATAGAAAATTCAAATTTTAAGCTGAAATTTCACGATTTTCATGAATTTTAGGCTAATTATTCAATTTAAGTTGTGATTTCCAGCTAATTTAAGTTTATAATCAAAATCGGGAGATTTTTTGGCTTAAAATTTCTAGAAAATCCAATTTTTGAGCTGAAATTTCATGTTTTTCATGAATTTTAAGCGAATTATTTTCATATTTATATGAAAAATCCAATTTTTAATTTTGAAAATGTGATTTCTTTCAAAATGCTATGGAAACTCCATTTTTGAGCTAAAATTCACGGTTTTCATGAATTTTAAGCTAGTTATTCAATTAAATTTGTGATTTTCAGCTAATTAAAGTTTATAATCAAAACCGGGAGATTTTTGGCTTAAAAATTGTAGAAAATCCAATTTTTAAGCTGAAATTTCATGTTTTTCATGAATTTTAAGCTAATTATTCAATTAAATTTGTGATTTTCAGCTAATTCGAGTTTATAGTTGAACCTGGACGATTTTTGTCTTAAAATTTATAGAAAATTCAAATTTTAAGCTGAAATTTCACGATTTTCATGAATTTTAGGCTAATTATTCAATTTAAGTTGTGATTTCCAGCTAATTTAAGTTTATAATCAAAATCGGGAGATTTTTTGGCTTAAAAATTGTAGAAAATCCAATTTTTAAGCTGAAATTTCATGTTTTTCATGAATTTTAGACTAATTATTCAATTAAATTTGTGATTTTCAGCCAAGTCGAGTTCATAGTTGAACCTGGACGATTTTTGTCTTAAAAATTGTGGAAAATTCAATTTTTAAGCTGAAACTTGGGATTTTTCATGAATTTTAAGCTAATAATTTTCGTATTTATATAAAAAATCCAATTTTTAATTAAAATTTTGTGATTTCTTTCAAAATTCTATGGAAACCCCATTTTCGAGCTGAAAATTCACGGTTTTTATGAATTTTAAGCTAATTCTTCAATTAAATTTGTGATTTTCAGCTAATTAAAGTTTATAATCAAAACCGGGAGAATTTTTGTCTTAAAAATTGTGGAAAATCCAATTTTTAAGCTGAAACATGGGATTTTTCATGAATTTTAAGCTAATTATTCAATTAAATTTGTGATTTTCAGCTAATTTAAGTTTATAATCAAAATCGGGAGATTTTTTGGCTTAAAAATTGTGGGAAATTCAAATTTCAAGCTGAAATTTAATGTTTCAACCTCAAATCGATTTTCTAGCCTCTAAATTATCTGAAAATCTCCATTTTCCAGCTAATGCAAGCTCAAAATCAATCCTCCGCCCACAATTCTCCCCGATCCGCCACACCAAATCAACTTCAACAACTTCAACAACACTCTCGAGTCGGCTCACCAGCTCAACCCAATTTCAACAATCTCAATCAGCAACCGCACGGCTCACCGTCGAATTTGGCGTTTTCGAATTCGAATTTAGCGCAAGTTCAAGATGTGCATTCGAAACCGGCGACACCACAAATGATGCATTCGGCACTTTCGGCTGGACATTTGACGAATATGAATGTGGGTTTTAAAGTTTTCACATTTTCAGCCAAAAAATTCGGAATTTCCTGAACATTTTGAACCTAAATTTTAAGCCAAAATTTCTCAAATTTGGGAATTTTTTTCTGATGTTTGGTTGGAATTTCAGAATTTCTTGAATTTTTGAAATCCTATTTTTCGCGCTAACATTGTTCAAATCTGGAATTTCAGCTTTCAATTTGTAACAATTCTGAAATTTTGAACCTAAATTTTAAGCCTAGAAAACTTGAAATTAGCATTTTTTTTTCTAGAAAAGTTTTAGTTTTCTGGAAATTTTTAACCCAAATCTTTTTCAGCCAAAATTTCTCAAATCTGGAATTTTTATTCTGATGTTTGGCTGGAATTTCAGAATTTTCTGAATTTTTGAAAACCAATTTTTATCTACCTTTTTAATAAAATCCCGGTTGGGTGGTGTCTCGATGGAAGCAGGATTTTTCAATGGGGTCCCCCCTGTTCTCATTTTTCAAATGTCGCAATTTTGGACATTTCCCATTTTTTCCGAAAATCATACCTTCGCGAACGTCAAAAAGGATCCGATCCTGGACCTTCTGAACAAAAAACACGTGATCTAACCACTTGACCATTTCTGACACAAGAAATGACCATTAATTCGCTTAGAAATGCTCGAAGAAAAATTTTTGACGTGAGAAAAAATATTTGTTTTAAAAAAGGAGACTGTTACGCCTGGGAGCTGAAAGCTCCTATCCTAAAAAAATCTAGTTTTCTGGAAATTTTCAACCCAAATTTTTTAACCCAAAATTTCTCAAATCTGGAATTTCAGCTTTCAATTTGTAGCTGAAAAATTCTGAAATTTTTGAACCTAAATTTTCAGAAAATTTTGAAAAAACTCACAGCTTTAAACCGAAATAAAATTCTTTAAAAAAATCAAGTTTCAGTACTAAAAATCCACGTGGCATTTTTTCAAAAATTTCCTGAATTTTTGAAAACCAATTTTTTTTCCTAAAAAACTTGAAATTAGCATTTTTTTTTCTAGAAAAGTTTTAGTTTTCTGGAAATTTTTAACCCCAATTTTTTTCAGCCAAAATTTCTCAAATTGGGAATTTTTTATTCTGATGTTTGGCTGGAATTTCAGAATTTCCTGAATTTTTGAAAACCAATTTTTATCTTGAAAAATTTGAAATTAGCATATTTCTTTTCTAGAAAAAATCTAGCTAAAATTCTTCAAATCTGAAATTTCAGCTTCAATTTGTAGCTGAACAATTCTGAAATTTTGAACCTAAATTTTCCAGAAAAAAATTTCCAAATCTGAAATTGTTATTTCTAGAAAAGTTCTAGTTTTCTGGAAATTTTTAACCCAAATTTTTTTCAACCCAAAATTTCTCAAATCTGGAATTTCAGCTTCAATTTGTAGCTGAAAAATTCTGAAATTTTTGAACCTAAATTTTCCATCCAAAAATTTCCAAATCTGGAAATTTTATTTCTAAAAAATCTAGTTTTCTGGAAATTTCGAAGCCCAAAATTTTCCAGCCAAAAATTTCGAAATCTGGAATTTCAGCTTCAGTTTGCAGCTGAAAAATTCTGAAATTTCAATTTTTAGAGCAAAAAAATCCACGTGGCATTTTTTTTTCAAAAAATAAAAAATTAATCCAATTTTTTTGACCGGAAATTCGTTTAGCCGAGCTTTTTTGAGCAGCAATTTTTAATTTTTTACATCAAAAAATTACGATTCTGAAAAGTTTTTTAACCAGAAAATTGAATTTTTAATTTTTTTCAAGTTTCCTTATTTTTTTTCTGCCAAAAGTAATTATAGACTTTTCGAATTTTCTAGAAAAATCCCTGTTTATCCGCTTATTCAAAAAAAATTCTAGAATTTCTCATTTTTCAGCCAATGTCAGTGCCACTTGCTGCAATTTCTCGACCCGCTTCCGTTGCTCCACCACAATCTCTTCCCGCAAATATTCTAATCAATAATCCGGGCTCAATTCAACAACCCGGATCGATTCAAAGGCCTGGAAGTGTTATTCCGCCGGGAAGTATTCATGGTCCGGGAAGTGTTCAGGCTCATGGTCCGGGCTCTATTCAAGCCCCCGGAAGTGTTCATGGCCCGGGAAGTATTCAGGCTCATGGTCCGGGAAGTGTTCAGGCCCACGGACCTTCAAGTGTGCACGGCCCGGGCTCTATCCAACCACCTGGAAGTCTTCATGCCCCCGGATCTCAACACAATCTCAATCTATCATCGCATGGCCCATCTTCAGTAGCCCCCCCAGGTTCAGTAGCCGGGCCTGGAAGTGTTATGGGAGGACCGGCGAGTGTTCAACCGGCCGCGCCCGCCCCGACAACATCGCAAACACCCGCAAAACCGACGGAAGAACAATTGAGACAGGTTATGGATCCGGTTGTGTTGCTGAGAACGCTGATTGCCACCGATTTGAGGGCGAGTATTGTGGTGAGTGAGATTTTGGGGGGGTCATTTTGCCACGTGGCATTTTTGGCACCAAAAATTTGAATTTTGATTCTCAAAATGTTTTTCAATAGTTTTCAGCTTAAAATTGTTAAAAATCGTTAAAAAAAAGTGAAAAATCCTATATTTCGCTATAAAAAGCAAGTGCGCTCTACTGAAATATTTGAGGATTTTTGAAAAATTGAACTTTCCCTGTGAAAAATGAGATTTTCTAGAAAATATCAAGTTCGCTCTACTGAAATATTAGATTTTCTGAAGAATTTTTGAAAAAAACACAGTTTTCATTGTATAAAATGAAGTAGAACTTGATTTTCTTGTTTACAAATTCGAAAACTTCAATTTTTGATTGAAAATATCAAGTTCGCTCTACTGAAATCTAGGATTTTCTCTAGAAATTTTGAAAAAATACAGTTTTCACTGTGAAAAATGAAGGAGAACTTGATTTTCTAGGTTGAAAATGATGAAAATTCAAAATTTCCATTCAAAATTTCAAGTGCGCTCTACTGAAATATCTGGGGAATTTTGAATTTTGTTTGAAAAATTCAAATTTAACACTTGAAAATCTGTTTTTTATTCCAAAAATCACAAAATTCTAGATTTTCAGCCTAAAAATAGTGCAAAATCCCCAAATTTTTGCAGGAAGTAAATCGTAGGTGCGCAAATCTTTTGAAAAATCAACGCGAAGATTCAGAAGAGCACGAAGATGGTCTTCTCGAACAATACAAACGAGCATATAATGATTTTTTGGCGATTTGCGACGATATCGATCGAATTTTGACAACGATTCTAGAATCCAATAAACAAGTGGGAAAATTGGAAAAAGTATTGGGAGATGGCGGGAAAAAGGGAGCGGGAAAACCAGCAACTGGACAAGCTGGAACTGATCATTCGGCTGGATTAATGAATTGTGTTAATCAATTTATCGAAAGTACTGCCGAAGTTCAACGAATGTTTGATAGTACAATTGGAAGTGTGACTGGATCGATGGAAAAAATTAGAAGACGTCAGAAAAAATTTGAGGAAGGTCAAAGACCTTGAATGTATTTTTGAATGAAAATTTTTGAAAAATTTGAATAATTTTCAGCTGAAAACTTTCTTCAGACCTAAAAATAAAAATAAAAAATTCTGGAAATCAAAACTTTGCAGAAGTGGCATTTTTGGGGCCAAAAACTAGAATTATGAATAATTTTCAGCTGAAAAATCTCATTTGTCAAGCAAAATTTGAATTTTTCACGTTTTTTTAAAATTAAATACTGAAACTAAATCTTAGGCTGAAGCTTTGGCTGAATCTTCTACAGTAACCTGAAATCTACAGTCCCAGCTTAAATCCTGTGCTAAAAAAATAGTAGATCAGACGATTTTTTTTAACACCGGGGGTCCCATGCATATTTTTGGCGCCAAAAAATTGCAGAAACATCCCATTTTCAACTCAAAAAATTCAACATTTTTTGAAAAATCCAAATAAAATTTCTCTCGAAATTCAGGAGAATTGCTTTATTTTCTTGAATATTCTGAATAAATCTGAAATTATTGCGATTTCGCTTCATCAAAAATGTTTTTTTTTTGAAAATTTACATTAAGAAACTGAAATTTCTGGTTGAACCCTAGAAAAATAGAATGAAATTCTGAAAATTGGGATTTTCCTGACTTTCTTTTGAATATCAGAAGTTCCACGTGAAAATTTTAAGCTTAAAATCTTGAAATATCCCACTTGTCACATAAAAATTGAACTTTTCATAGAAAATGTTTTTAATAAATTGAAAATCTTTGAAAAGTTCTCAATTTCTCTCAAGAATCTCTTCTGAATGTTTTCCTCAAATTCTAATCTTATCAGAAGTTCCACGTGGCATTTTTTTGGGGTCAAAAACTAGAATTTTGCAAAATTTTCAGCTTAAAATCTTGGAAAACCATAAATTCCTCTCAAAATTCAGGAGAATTGCAATTTTTAGTCATAAATAGGTAGATTTTTGAAAAAATCTGGAAAAAATCCCTTTGTTACGCTGAACTTTTTCCAGAAACTCTAAACTTGGAAGAAGGATTTTTTTTGATTGAAAATCGGAAGTGGGATTTTGAATAATTTTCTCGGTTCAAAAAAATATCTTAAATTTTATTTCCTTAAACTTCAAAAAATCAAAAATCATTGCGATTTCGCTTCTCTTTCTCTCTTTCTCAACGCGGCTTTTCTCGTTCCAAAACTCATATTTGTCAAAATCTTATCCCGAATAAATTCCGGAATCAAATCCATCACTTCAAGTTGAAGTTGATGTGAAATATAGCCAGTTGTGTCGGCCGCATTTCCAATTGTGTTCAGGGCGGATTTGACGAATTGTTCACCATTTGGTGTGAAGAATGATGTCTTTTTGACTTTGCTCATTTTGGTGGCAACCATCATTGGGGCGATTGTTTGAATTGTGATTCCGTGAGATTCGTATTCTTTGCGAAGGATTCCAGACAGCCATGAGACGTATTTCTGGAAAGATTTCAGGCTTTCCTGGCTCAAAAATTCCTCCTGAAAAAATCGGGCATAGGTTCCCCATGCGCGGGCACTCAAAACTCCCAAATTCCCGCGCATTTTCCCATCTCGAAATATGAAAATATCCACTTTTTCGAGATGTTTTGGAAAATGTGAAGGAATAGGGGAGAATTGGGTGCCGGCATTTTTCAATTTCAGTTTTTATCATAGAAAATTTGAGATATTTTGAAAAAAAAACAGCCAAAACAGTATGTTTTGTCTAGAAATTTTAGGCTCAAAAATTCCTCCTGAAAAAATTGGGCATAGGTTCCCCATGCGCGGGCACCCAAAACTTCCCGATTCCCGCGCATTTTCCCATCGCGAAATATGGAAATATCCACTTTTTCGAGATGTTTTTGAAAATGTGAAGGAATCGGGGAGAATTGGGTACCGGCATTTTTCAATTTCAGTTTTCATCATAGAAAATTTGAGATATTTTGAAAAAAAAAACAGCCAAAAATGTATTTTGTCTAAAAATTCTAGGCTCAAAAATTCCTCCTGAAAAAATTGGGCATAGGTTCCCCATGCGCGGGTACCCAAAACTCCCCGATTCCCGCGCATTTTCCCATCGCGAAATATGGAAATATCCACTTTTTCGAGATGTTTTTGAAAATGTGAAGGAATCGGGGAGAATTGGGTACCGGCATTTTTCAATTTCAGTTTTCATCATAGAAAATTTGAGATATTTTGAAAAAATCACCTTTGTAGCCGAATAAACAGCCAAAAATGTATTTTGTCTAAAAATTCTAGGCTCAAAAATTCCTCCTGAAAAAAATTGGGCATAGGTTCCCCATGCGCGGGTACCCAAAACTCCCCGATTCCCGCGCATTTTCCCATCCCGAAATATGGAAATATCCACTTTTTCGAGATGTTTTTGAAAATGTGAAGGAATCGGGGAGAATTGGGTGCCGGCATTTTTCAATTTCAGTTTTCATCATAGAAAATTTGAGATATTTTGAAAAAATCACTTTTGTAGCCGAATAAACAGCCCAGAGTGTATTTTTTTCTAAAAATTCTAGGCTCAAAAATTCCTCCTGAAAAAATTGGGCATAGGTTCCCCATGCGCGGGCACCTAAAACTCCCAGATTCCCGCGCATTTTCCCATCTCGAAATATGGAAATATCCACTTTTTCGAGATGTTTTTGAAAAATGTGAAGGAATCGGGGAGAATTGGGTGCCGGCATTTTTCAATTTCAGTTTTCATCATAGAAAATTTGAGATATTTTGAAAAAATCACCTTTTTAGCTGAATAAACAGTGTATTTTTGTCTAGAAATTCTAGGCTCAAAAATTCCTCCTGAAAAAATTGGGCATAGGTTCCCCATGCGCGGGCACTCAAAACTCCCAGATTCCCGCGCATTTTCCCATCTCGAAATATGGAAATATCCACTTTTTCGAGATGTTTTGGAAAATGTGAAGGAATAGGGGAGAATTGGGTACCGGCATTTTTTCTCAATTCCTTTGCTCACCTTTGTAGCCGAATAAACAGCCCAAAGGGTCATTTGATTAGCTCCAGCAGATGAGCCAACATTTACGATAACTCCAGCTTTTCGTTCAACCATTTGTGGCAAAATTCCAGCGGAGAGCTGAAAAAAAAAGAGATTTTTAGTCAAAAATCCGCCGAAAACCCACCAAAGTTGGTGGCAATGTATTAATTGTTGTGATATTAGCCAATCTCTCGATTCCTCCATCAACTTTGTGCAAAACTTCTGGATATTCATAGCTCAATCCAACATTATTGATCAGAACTCCGATTTCAACCTGGTTCAATTCGGCCAACAAATCTTGATATCCGGAAACAGCGGCATTTGTGAAATCGTAGGAATATGTGCGGATTTCAATGTTCTGAATAGAAAAAAAAGGGATTATTCAGGAATTTCAGAATTTTTTGCTGAGTGAAAATCCCAAAAATTCACCTGATACTTCTCCAAAATCTCCTTCTTTGTCTCATCCAATTTCGACTGTGTTCTTGAAACCAAAAAAACGTTGAATCCTCTTCGAGCCAATTCGAAAGCATAGGCTTTTCCAATTCCATCAGTGGCTCCAGTTACAACTGCAAAAATATTGGGATTTCCCCCCAAAAACCATCTTATTTTCTCTTGTTCCATGGTTTTTGTGTTATCAAAAAAACGGCTACAAAGAACTCTGATAAGAGAAAAAAAGTTTCTAATCAGCAAAAATTTTTTTTGAAATCGTGATTTTTTTTGCTGATCAGAGAACTCGAAAATTGTGCAAAAAATGTGGAAAAAACACCTTTTCTATTAAAATTTTCGTGAATTTTCACTTTTTTAATGAAAAACCCGGTAAAAATCAACATTTTCTCTGAATTTCAACTAGAAAATTCATATTTTTCAAATTCGGTATCAAAAAATGCAAATTTTCGTCATTTTCTTCCAATTTACACTTAAAATTGAGGATTTTTCATAAAACTTTCAAATTTCATAATAAAAATGCTCAATTTTATTACGTTCGGTACCAAAACCCTTTAGAAACTCAATTTTCTTCCAATTTACAATCAAAATACATGATTTTCACCAAAAACCTTCAGAATTTCCGATTCTTTTCAAATTTGGACTCAAAATCTGAGATTTTTCATGAAAAATTCAAATTTGGACTCAAAATTCCTCATTTTTCCCCAAAACTTCAGAATTCCCCATTTCCCGCTCCCAAAAACCTCACTCACCCGCCCATCCAGCTCCCGCTCTTTTCTTCAAATCAATCGGCGAAAAGAGCACATAGGGTCCAACAATGTTCCAAATCGATGTCAAAAGTCGATAGGCGACCGCAAAAATGGCCAAATATCCGGCCGAGACCAGAGCACATTGACAACCCATTACTACTGTAGGCTGCTCAAAATTACTATTTGTCGACATTTTTGAAAGAGAAATGAGCAAAAAAATGACAAAATGCGATAAAAAATACGTGGGAAACGTGGCAATTTCACGTGAAAATTCAAAAAAATACAAAAATATTCATCTTTGGCGAGTATTCAAATAAATAAATAAATGAAAAAAATGAATTTTCGAGAACGGAGACAATAAAAAAGAAGTGGAAAGGTTATAAGACAGTTTTTTATCACACCATTTTAGGAATGGTATGATAACGGATGGAAAATCTCTCAAAAAACGAGAGAAATAGTGGGGGGAAAAGGGGTAGAAGATACAAAAAAATGGGCAGAGAACAGGTGTAAAATTAATCGACATCCATGTCGTCCAAATCTGGACGATTACGTTTTGCTTCAGGTTCTTTGGTGGTGGTGTCTTCTGGAAAAATTTGATTTTGAATATGGGAAAATGGTGGTTTTCTGGGGATTCATGCAAAACTTTCACAAAATTTAGCTAATGGTTTCAGATTTTTTTCAAAGAGAAATATGGTGTTTTCTGCTTTTAAATTCAAATTTCGATCCAGGAAAATTTAGAAATATCAGAAAAATCTCAATTTTTCTCTCAAACATGAGCCTGTTATTATTTCTGTCTGAAAATCAGCTCTGAAACTCAGATTTTGAAGCTGAACATCTAGAATTTTTCGAAAATCCATAAAAATTTGATTTTTTCAAATTTCATGACTGAAAGCAAGCTCTAAAACGCAAAATTTCAATGAAAAACTTACAAGAATCCCCATTTTTCTCTCAAATTTCTACCACTTTTAGATTTTCAAAATAAATGAGCTCGTATTATTTGTCTGAAAATCAGCTCTGAAATTCAGAATAGTTCGAAAATGCGTAAAATTCGATTTTAGTTTCAAATTTCATGACTGAAAGTAAGCTCTAAAATGCGAAATTTGAATAAAAAACATCTTTTGTTTTTGAGCTCATATTATTTCTGTCTGAAACTCAGATTTTGAGCTGAATATCTAGAATTTTTGACCACTTCATGACTGAAAGCAAGCTTCAAAATTCCCCAATTTTCACAAAAAATCATGCAAACAGTCAGATCCATGCAATTAATCAATTAAAAAACCAACTTCATTTGCAATAGTTTAGTCCAAATCCATATTCTCACCTTCCTCTTTCTGCTCCTCTTCTTTCGGCAATTCTCCACCTTCAGCCAACGTCAAATTCCTCGCAAATCCCAACAAATCTCCCTGATTCGCCGCCGCCACCGTATTCTCATTCAACCCAAATTGCGCCAAAACTGGGCCAAGTTGTCCGGTTTGAAGAGCATGTCCAAAATTATCGGTAGCCTGGCGGAATTGCGGAGTCTTGACGGTCTCCGACAACTCTTTTTCGGGCGTGTTTCCAGTCTCTGGCAGGTGTGGCGACAAAGATTCCGCATTGGTTTTCGCCGCCTCAGCTGCTGTATCACTAGATAACGCGTCGCCCAGAGATACGCTAACTTCTTGACCCTTCGATCCTCCCGGTCGCAAATTATTGAGAATCGCTGACAAATCATTGGTCGTAATTCCGGTGGATGTTGCCGCTGGTTCACAATCCACTTCATTATTATCAGTCGTCGATAAATTGATTGGATTCTGATTTTGCGCTGGATATTCCGATGATTGTCCTTGAAGTGATTGGATCAATGAGATCAACTGATTCTGATCAAGTCCTCCCAAAGTGCCTCCAAATTCATCAGCCAAAGCAGCTGGGAATGTAGAAGTTCCCCCGCCAGCCGCACTTCTTTCACTAACATTTCCACCTCTTGCAGGTCTTGAAGTTGGCGGTTTATTCAAAGCATCATTGACTCTTTTGACAAGATCCTTATCCGCGTCAACACTTCCATCTTGAAGCCAATACAATTTCATATCCTTTGACGATTTGAATTTGAGCATATAAACCTTGCCATCAGTACACTCTTTAACAGCTTTGAACTCAGCGTCATCTGGGAAAATGATAAGATCATCAATGACGGCACCGGTGTCTCGTTCTTTCCAGCAAAAATGGGTGAGCATATCCGAACTTTGTTTGATGTAAATAAGGCCTTTTTTGGGATCGGCGACGACTTTTCGAGTGTTTTCCGAGGAACCGGTTTCGAGAAGTGAGCGACCGGCTTTGAATTCGAGAATATTGCCGGATGTTGTGGCGCTTGGACGCACGTTACTGAACATTGCAGCCATGGCTGGAAAAATTGGCATTGATGGGGGGAAATGGTGAACAAAACGTTGAACTAGCGAGGGAAGTGTGTGACCAGTCCCCGGAGATTTTCAATGAGACCTATGTCCTTTTGGTCAGTTTTTCACGCCGATAAAGATCTTGTTTTCAGTTTTTGCTGAACTACTCTCTGAAGAGCCCAAAGTTGAGAATTTCCTGAAAATCGCGTTTTTGAGAGCCCATAACTGATGTTAGAAATTATTTTTATGGAAAACTGAATGCGTCACGTTGTTCAGGAGGTTCGATTTACCAAAGTCACAAATTTTTGGTTAGTAAATCCATACTGTGACTTTGGTAAATCGACGGGCATTCAGTTTTCCATAAAAATAATTTCTAACATGAGTTATGGGCTCTCAAAAACGCGATTCGCAGGAAATTCTCAACTTTTGGCTCATTTTTGGGCTCTTCAGAGAGCCGTTCAGCAAAAACTGAAAACAGGATCTTTATCAGCGTGAAAAACTGACCAAAAGAACATAGGTCTCATTGAAAATCTCCGGGGACTGGTCACACACTTCCCTCGTAAGATATTTTTGAACGACAAAACTTTTTAAATAGAAAATTGGGAAAAATATATTTCTTAGCAACTTTTTCAAAAACAAAAAGCAAATTCTATAACGAAATTCCAAAGAATATTCAACTTTTGAATCGAGAAAACAGAAATCTTCAAAATATACGAAATTCCACGAATTCTATATCAAAATCCATGTTTTTTCCAGCTCTACACGTCTATTAAACCTTTCCAAACCCATTTCCCACAAAATCAGCCGAAAATCCCCAGAAACCCTGCGAAAACTCCCAGAAAAACAACAAAAACAAAAAATGCTGACAAACCCCAGCTGTCTGCATTTTTGCGTAGGCAAAAGTGTTTGCACAATTTCACAAGCTACAGTACACCATTTATTAATTTTTATTTTCGCCGTTCAAATTCTCCATTTCCAATCGGTTAAACCCGTCATTCTTCGAAGTAGACTCGATTTTTCGAAACTCGGATAATTCCTATATGCAGAATACATTGATAGACTTGATAGTTTCTGCGGGATTGTCGGGTTAGGATAGTAACTTGCTCTAGAACAGATTTTTCATGATTTCCACTTTAAAAATGTAAGCTTACCGCAAGCTTTCTCGTTTCAAAGTCGGAAAATCTAGAAGCAAAGCACCGCCATTTTCATCAATCTCAAAATTGGTTGCAAAATTGCTCTGATTCGGGTCATCTTTCATATCTTGTTTTCGCGGTTCATGCGGGATTTCGAATATTTTCCGGTGATTCAGGTCAAGATGGTAGAAGTAGAGTTTTTCGTCGACGCAGTATTGCGGCAAAATGTGAGGGCTAAAAAATTATAGTTAGTTGTATCCTTCAAACGCAAAATTACCCATGAATCAGCCGCAGAAATCGTACAAACATGAAAAATGTGAAACCTCTGTCATATAGCGCTAAGAAACCGAATGCTCGAAATCCACAAATCATAACCTTTAGAGCAAATCTCGCATAATATAGCTTGATTCTCCACCAAAGAGTTCGCGATTTCTCAACATCTGGAATACTAATTCCCATCATAACATTCTGTCCCCTAGTTCGCATATGTTTCAAACTCAAAACCCCACAAAAATCCGTATATTTCACCACTTCATTGTCAATCTTCTCAATTGAATTGGCCCCAGTGACACGGTCTATTTTCCCAACACATTCAGTCATTAATCGATTCGATGATTCAGTTGATTCACACAAAAACACTGTCATTTCCTTGTCCGTCATTCCAAGCACAAATAACGCAATTATCTTCGATTCAGGCATAGTTCCCAGATATTTTTGAAAACCATCCAATAATTCTGATATATCCTCATGATTTTGGGTTGACATAGGGTCATTTGGTATCAGAAGCGTTAAACGATTCATTTTTCCGCTTTCGTCAGCTCTCGCCCCACAAATTATCAATTTTCCCGAATGAATTAGTGCAGTATCTATATTTCAATGTATTTTTAAGTGAGTTATGCTAAGTTCCCTAAAAACTCACTAATAAACGGCAATCCAGCCAACCTTGAAACAGTAAACTTTTTCCTGACAACAATCACTGCGTTTCCTGTGCTTTGCTCCAAAAACAAAACAGTTTGCGAGAACTGATATTGTTCTTGATCATAACTTATTGTAACTACGAGATTTTCGGCGAGAGCGTAGAAATCGATGATTTTTATGAGTTCCGCTAAATCCCAGTCTTCTTCCATCTCGAATGTTGAGTTCTAAAAGAAATTTCTGTGCATTTTGTCGTGGAATCAGGTGCCCTTGGAAAACACGAGATTTTACGAGAAAATGCAGATTTCTCAGTGGAGATTTCTGTGTATTTTGTCGTGGAATCAGGTGCCCTTGGAAAACACTAGATTTTACGACAAAATGCAGATTTCTCGGTGGAGATTTCTGTGCATTTTGTCGTAGAATCAGGTGCTCTTGAAAAACACTAGATTATACGACAAAATACAGATTTCTCAGTGAAAATTTCTGTGCATTTTGTCGTGGAATCAGGTGCCCTTGAAAAACACGAGATTTTACGTCAAAATGCAGATTTCTCGGTGAAGATTTCTGTGCATTTTGTCGTAGAATCAGGTGCCCTTGGGAAATACTAGATTTTAGATGTGATTGCACACTCTTGAATCTATAAACACGATTTTCTGCATTTTGTCGTAGGGTTCAGTGTTTCTTTGAAAAGATCATCATATTTCACATAAGAAACACGGAATTTGACGACAAATTGCAGAAAATCGACCAATTCACGATATTTCACGATTCTCCAGCGAAAAATCTGTGCATTTTGTCGTGGAACCATGTGCCCTTGGAAAACACTAGATTTTACGAGAAATTGCACATTTTTGAATCTATAAACACGATTTTCTGCATTTTGTCGTAGGGTTCAGTGTTTCTTTGAAAAGATCATCATTTTTCAGATGAGAAACACGAAATTTTACGACAAAATGCAGAAATTCACGATTTTCCAACGAAAAATCTGTGCATTTTGTCGTAAAATCCAGCATTCTCAAAGAATACACCGAACCCTACGACAAACTACACTTTCTCACTAACATTCCCCGAAAAAACATGATATTTACAAATACATCTCATCGGAATCTCCTGAATAATCATTGGCATCTGATCGTCTCCCATATCCACAATTCTAGTTTGAGCCTTGTATTTCAGCGAATAGGCGATCTGAAAATACAATTTTGTCTGGAATTTCGTCGATTTTCAAACCGTCGAATCTCGATTAGTGGCTAGAAATTGAGGCGAATCCATTGAGCTCGGCGGAAATGTCGGTGTAAAAAACGAGAGTTTGTTTTTCGATAAAAATTTCATATTTTCACTATTGTTGCGTTTTCGAGTACTATACAAATCTAAAATAACCATCATTTTTGAGGGGTTTTTCCTCTAGAAAATGTCACGTCAAAAATAAAATTCATATAGGTCAAAATAAAAATAACATAACATAGCACAAAAATAGATTTAGTTTGATCCTTCAAAAATCGCCTGCAGACAGTCTATGAACTTTGTTCGATCTTCGGATTTTAGTTGGATAACTGTAAATCAAAATTATTTTAATTAGATGGGGAAAAGTTAGGCTAACTCACCATCCGAATCGAAGGTATCATTGGTGATTCGTAATTTCGGCGCCATTTTTTTGACACGTTCAAAAGCCCGGCCAATGCATCTGAAAATCCGGAATTTCGGAATTTCCCATTTTCCCCTTCAAAAAACTCACGTTTTCAATAAACTATCCTCATAAACTGTAGCCAACGGCATAACTCCCGTGACCACAAGCCATCCCTGTTTTTCCGCAGTCAATGGGAACATTGCGATAAGTGGTTTTGCGGTTCGTCCCTTTTTCATCGATGCAAAAGATCGCAACATGAAATTCGTCGTATTGTACAGAAAATGTCGTGATTCGATCATTTCCTCGTCTGAAAATATTAGAAAAAACTACATTTTCGTCCGGTTGGACATCGACTAAATGACATTTTCATGTTTTTAAGCAAATTAGTTGAAATATTGGGTTTTAATGTTATTCATATGATAGAATGGTCTAAGACGAACAGATTGATATAAATTTTGATGACTTTACGTAATCCATAAGGGATTTAGCGACGTTTAGTCGATAAGCCGCTAAATCACTTATGGATAACGTAAAGTCATCAAAATTTATATCATTATGTTCGTCTTCGACCATTCTATCATGTGAATAAAGTTAGAACCCAATATTTCAACTAACTTGCTTAAAAAACCTGAAATTGCCATTCAGTCGATGTCCAACTATACTTACCAATCGGTCTCGTGCACGAAAATAGATAATACGGTCCATTTGGTATGATTTCTGATTGATTAATTGCGGCGGCCATCGTTTTCCACGATACCAAAAGTGTTCGTTGGCATACGGTTTCGAAGGTTTGTTGAATGTTGAAACGATGTGATTTGGCGCCGGAAATTGAGCTTCTTAGGAGTTGGGTTCCGCACATGAAGCGATCCATTGACTGGAAATTTTTTGGCTTGATTCAATCTCTTTTTCGGGCCTACTCAGGCTTACTCAGGCTTCCAATTTTTCCGAAATCCTAGTAATTTTTCCCAAATCCCCATACCTTTTTCGTCTTCGGCATTTCCATTCTCACCGAAATTCCTCTCGCCAAATCAGCCGCACTCAATTTCGCACAATATCCCAAATGCGCGAAAAATGTGGCGAAAGACGAATCAATTTCCTTCTCCAAAATATCTGTCACCACATTTCGTTGCTCGGTTGATAGAGCCTCGAATTTCTGGCGCGTTTCAGCCAAAGTGATGCTGAAATTATTCGTCTTCATTTTTTGTCGAGATAAAAGTTAGGCTAACTCACCCAAGCGAAGCCAATAAATGTCGTATATTCACATCTCCTCTTTGTGTCCAATTTTTGGTTTTAATCGAAAAATACTCGTCAATCATCATTGCACTATACAAATCCCAATGTGAATATAAAGCAAGGGGAGTCTGAAAACGATATTCTAGCGAATCCAGGATTTCGGCTAACTCACTCTTTTCCAAATGAGATGTGTAATTGATCGTCTTGTTTTCCTTGATTCACAATATTTCTCGGCGAGAATTTGTGGATAAATGGTCGCATTCGATCGATACAAATTGAGGTGTACATTTCGATTGAGATCTAAAAAGTTCTCTGAGTTAGGCTAACTTGAGATCTTCATGATCCTGGAAGTTTAAAACTAGAAATTCCTTTTTTCAATAAATTTTGAAATTTTAAAATCCTGCGGAAAACTGCTGTGGAATTTTTCAAGAAAAATGCAGAAAATTTGAATTTTTATGAAATTTCGGCTCAGAATCCAAAAAAAATTGTATTTCCGATGAGTTCGAGATATAAATTCTGCATTTCATTGAGTTTCAAGTTTCTAAACGAAATTCGTAGGCTAAATATAGCAATTTTTCGGCTTTATTTAAAATTTCCTATTCGAAGTTTTGATAAAGAAGCTTGAAAATCACAGAGTTTTCAACAAAAGCCAAATCTAGCCCCTCTTATAGTTGGGCATCGACTAAATGACATGTTCAGGTTTTTTAAGCAAGTGAGTTGAAATATTGGGTTCTAATGTTATTCATATGATAGAATGGTCTAAGACGAACAGAATGATATAAATTTTGATAAGTTTACGTTATCCATAAGGGATTTAGCGAGGTTTAGTCGATATTTTGTCGATAAGTCGCTAAATCACTTATGGATAACGTAAAGTCATAAAAATTTATATGATTCTGTTCGTCTTAGACCATTCTATCATATGAATAACATTAGAACCCAATATTTCAAATCACTTGCTTAAAAAACATGAAAATGTCATTTAGTGGATGTCCAACTATAGCGCCTCCCCCAAATCCCTCACCAATCGATCAATAAAAGCACTATTCAATCCAACCGCCGCAAACCACATCATTTCAGCCGATGTTCTATTCAATTCCGCGGCCAATTCCAATAATCTAACACAACTTGGTGCACCATTCCAAGTCGATTCATAATAAGTCCACAACAAATTCTGTCGTCTTCTCTCCCACAATCTCGCCTCCTCTCTTTTTATCGCTTTCCGCTGAATCTTTTCCATTCTTCCCTCATAAGATGATTCTTGTTCCTCATCTTCTTCATCATCATCCGTATCATCATCCGATTCATCCTTGATCACTTCATTCGGTTGGGGAAGTCGGAGTTCTTCTAACTCTTGTTCATCAATCAACACATTAACCTGATCATTTTCGAACATGTTTTCGATGTGAAATGGTCGATGAGAATCGATTATATAAATTGTGGCTGCTGGTGGTAGTTGAATTCGTGAAAGTGAACGAGTTGCACCACAATTTATCATAATTATTGAAGTTTTTTGATCTTGAAGATCCAATAAACTTTGTTCGATTGATTCCCAACCATCGACGGCAATGATTGTGTAGGGAACATCGTCGCATTTTAGAAGATGCTGAAAATTTCAGAGTTTTCTTTGGTGTTTGATGAAATACTGTGGTTTTTCGCTCCAAAACCATACAAACTTTAAATTGCCTGGCAACACAGAAATAATCATGTTCTAAAATGAAAGTTTATCACTTGAATAAACTAGTTTTGATTTTCAAAAGTCAGAAAATGCTCCGTGAGCCCAAGGGGACTAGGTTTACATCCTAGTCCCCGTGCGCTCACGGAGCATTTAGGTGACTTTTGAAGGTCGAAACTAGTTTATTCAGGTGATAAACTTTCATGATTATTTCTTCGTTTCGAGGCCCTTTCAAAGGCGCACTAAATTTCATTCTATTTTGGTCTCGAAGCGATTTCCCCTCCTCCTTTCCTATGTATTTTTAATTAGCCCCACACCTGCTTTTGCTCATAATTTTCCTCTCCTTTCTCTCCCTTTTCATTAAAAAATATCGATTTTCTTTCAGAATTTAAAAAAAATCAACAAAAATGCGTTTTGTGCCGGGTCAGCGATGTTTAATAGTTTGGCTAGTTTTGATGCTCACACTTATTGCACTTGTTATGTATTTGGTGAGTTTTTTCCCATAAAAACTTGGAGGTTTTCCATAAAAACCATATTTTCAGGACAGTTTGGAAGGCTTTCGACAGCTGAAAGAATCGCAAAGCAATCAAAATCTGGAAGAGCCTCGTCCAATATTTCTAGCCTTGGTTTTATTCATCACCGATCTCGCCAGCTACATTACTGTTTTTTATAAATTCTACCATTTCTGCGTTCAAACACCCGGATCGAAATTCGCCAATTTAACCGAAGTTTGGCAATTCATTTGGCCAAGAAATCAATATTTTGTTGCTCAACTCGCAGTTCTCACATTAAAAGTCCTCTTTCAAATCTTCCTATTTCTTCGACTCATTTTTCATGTTGACGTCCCGATTTTATTGATTTTCATACCGTTTTGGGGTATTTTACTCATTATTTTGTACGATTTGACCATGCGACTTTACCGCATTCAAAAAGAAGACTAACTTATTCATTTTTTCGCTTCTTTTCCCGATCTCAAAACAAACGTGTAAATAAATAAACAATTCTTACCGATAAAATCATTGTTGTGCAAAGTGCATCTGTATCCACCGCCACAATTATAACAACACTTTGTCGTTTGATGACGTCATAGAATCCTTGGCGAAAATTTTCCTTGAGAATCATGGTCTGCAGAAAAAAATGATGAAAAATGAAAAAAAAAACAATTTTTTTGATGAAAGTGTTCAAAATGAGAGAGAAGGCGCGCTGTGCGATAGAGCGCATTTGATTGTTTGACATTTTTATGCCCTGGGAAGGCGAAGAAAAGTGTGAATAATGAAGGTTTTAGGGTACTTTGCAACAAGTGTTATAAAATTGCGTGGGAAAACAATAAAACATATAATTATCCATAAATCCATAAAGATTTCTATGGACTATTGAATAAACTTGAATTTGAGAAAGAATAACTTGAGAAAACCCGGGATTTCCAGCCGAAAAACAGAGAAAACTGAAAATTTTCTGCAAAAAAATGAGTTTGTCCGAGAGAAATACACAATCGCGACAGGACCCGTTCAAACAAATACGTGCGCCTTCAAAGGAACAAGAAAATTTGAAAAAAAAAGTCGAGACCCATGAATATTTTTGAATGTTCCTTTGAAATTTTATACGGTTTAGTAAAAAAATAATAAAATTTTAAAATTTTATTATTTTTTTACTAAACCGTATAAAATTTCCCCAAAATTTTGGAAAATATTGATTATTTAAAAAAAAGGTGGCCACGTTTCGATCGAATTCCAACGCGTTTTCTTGCCATTTCTAGTTATTTTGCTTTGGAAATTCGCTGAAAATGAAGAATTACAAATATGGTTTGAGAAGAAAGCTTCGGAAATTGAAGAAGAAAACAACTGGATGGTTCGATATTCCATATGAAATGCGAAAAAGTGTTATTTCTTATATGGACACACGATCAAAAGGTCTATTTTCTTGCTGTTCAAAATTGTGTTATGAAGAAGTTATGGAATCGACTGATTATATTAAAGAAATCGAATTCTCAGATAGCACGTCTGGATCAGCAATACGTTTTCGTTTCTTTGACGACTCACACAATTTTGAATTATGGTTTTTGGATGAATGCGAAGATAGGAATAATATTATTATTGAGGGTCATTCGTGAGTTTTTCGAGTTTGGTTTCATAAAAATATAAATTTTTAGAGAAGCATGTGAATATGAATGGATAATAAGAAAAACATGTGATGTCAGGAAAATGGCAATTGATTGTATGAACCGAATCATTGGAACCTGCATCAATTTAAAATCATTTGTATTCAATCCAGATACTCCGGTAAATAAGTCAAAATTAATCACCGATAATTTCTCTGTTTTCAGCATAGCTATCTTTTTGACAACTTCGGAATCAAGCATTTGAAAAAATTGGATTCTCTTCGAGTTTTTCAAAGATGGACACCGATTGATTTGGTTGAAAATGGATTTGTTTCTCTTGAAATGGTTTGTTTTGCAGATTTTCGAAAATGAAAAATAACATATTTTTCAGCTTTACAAAATGAAATGTGTCATAAAATTGCATGCCAATCTGAATTTGGAACAACTCCTCAAATTGTCGGCGCGAAAAATTCGACTGCTAGGAATGAAAATCGATTCGGAAGCTTTGAATGTTTATTGCAAGATGGTTCAAGCCGGGAAGCTCAATGAGAATATCAAGAAATTGAAGTTGGATATGGATAAAGATCATTTGTTGGATCCAAAAAAGTTGTGGCGGGTTTGAATACTGTTCAAAAACATGAAATGTGAGTTTGCAGTAAGATTGCCACGTCATAATAATCCACTTTTTCAGAGAAAACGATATAATCTCGTTTGAAATGAGTTTCGAAACAAGACCGGATCGATATGCTATGATTCGAATCGAGCCGAAATCTTTTCTTATGATTATTCGACTCGAAGAGCGTAGATATGAGTATAGGGAAACTTTGGATTTTGATGACCATTTTCCCGATGTTATGCGGTCTGATTCTTTTTTAAACCAACCTGCGTTTCTGACAGATGAAAATCGATGGACACAATCTGATGATGAATTTTAGCGACTTCAATTTTTTTGGCATGCTAATTATACTTGTTTTAAATTATGTTGATTGTTCAACCGATCATTTCTATACACATCTTTTTTAGTAAATAAATAAATCACTTTCTTCTGCCCAAAAAAATCTTGAAGTTCTCCATCATCACAACTTTCGGCTGGAGATAGTCCATCTGCATCCCGTGAAGTTCGGCTAAGTTTCGACGATGAAATTGATTGGAATTCATTTGTTGGGCATCTTTTAGATACTGTCTTGAGAAAATACTATTTTTTGACCAACTTTTTTCGGTTGCGAAAAATGCAAAAAATGTTTTTAAACGGCAGCGTTTGCGTGACCCATTTCTAGATAACTTGTTGGATGACGTGTCTTTTGTCGTTTTTTTTTCTTTCTGTGGATTTTTCGATTATTTCTGATTTATTTCATTCTACAAATCATGGTCGTTGAAGACAAATTGAGGATTTCAGAAACTGGATTCGGTGGAATGATGGAAGTGCAAGAAAACTTATCAGAAGACAAACTTCAATTATTTTTGACGAAGTGACCGGATGAAATGAACAACCTCGAAATTGTCGGTTTTTATTGGGTTAGTTTTTTGAAATCAAATAAAAATCATCGCAGAATCAATATATTTCGCTCTTTTTTGCTTCAAAGAAAAAATCATGGGTAAAAGTTTCTTTTGGGCCGAAAATATTATCATAAAATAATTCTTCACACCCTTCAGATTCCAAATGCAAATATTGGAAGTGACGAAACGTTGAGAGGCGAAGAGTTGTGTCGAAATTTTTGCGAAGAATTGAAAATCAAATTTGATCTTCTGGATGAATTTTCATTGGAAGTTCAGCAACAACAATTGGACAGTGACAACGCAATGGAGCAGTTGATTAGTGAGTTGGTGAAAGAATCGAAAAGAATAAGATTGACAATTGAAAAAAGAGTAAGTTCTGACTGATTATCAAAATATGTTTGGTTGATGTAAACATTTTCAGGTTTTGCTGGCTGAATATTTATTGACAAAGGAGCATGTGATCGGATCAATTTTCGAGCAAAGAACTTGGCGGAAACATTTGGAAGACGCCATCGACCCAGATATTGTGAAGGTAAGAAAAATGAATTGAGTGAATGATAATAACCTATTTTTTAAAGGTAATATGGCATCCGATATTTGTTATTGTTCATTTCGCGCAAATCAAAGAACAGTTGCTTGAAAAAGGAAAAGGTGCGACCAAAGACATCATCACCAAAATTGTTCAAAAAATGCACGACAAAAATCATTCGGAAGCCGATGAAATTCTTGGAAAAATTGGAAAGATGAAAACAGCAGCGGGTGTTTCGGTGAGTTTTTTTTTATTATTATCATTATTTGTAATCTCAAAAATGTATTTTTCAGGCGCATGTATCGAAAGTGTTCACTTTTATGTCACGAGGTAACGGAAAACATGATGAGCAAAACATTTTGATCGAATATCCCTTCATCGATGCGCAAGAATTTTTGAGGTGGGTGGACTTTTTTTTAATTCAAAAAAAATCAAAGAATTTTTCAGAGAAATGGACACTCGTCCAAGTCGAGGAATTATTGCGATAACATCCGAGCTGCAAAAGTATTTCGAGAAGAAGAAGTTGGCTGTCGATCCAGAAACATGCACAATTCCAGTTGTTGGCGGCTCGTCCAGCCATAAATTGACAAATCTCGAAGGACTACAACTTTTCTTCAAAATCAAATCACCGGACAGCACTCGATTGACTATCAATCCATCTTCTGGTTTTATTGATTCATTTGGTTCAACAAATATCATCATCACCCGCACACCAGAAGAGGACATCGAAATAGTTGAACCAAACGAGGAAAACGTTGTTATATATTTTGCTCCAACTTCAGCCGATGCAATTCACAATTTTCAACCAGCCGGATCTATAACTATTCAAGTGTTGACTGATCCGAAAACTTGATGCGCTTTGATTTTCATTAACTTGTTTTTTGTGTAGAATAGTTTCATTGTTTTTGGTGATTGTTCGACTTCGAGATGAAGCTTAGATTCCAGATAAAGTTTAAATTTTGATACACGTGTTTTTTCTCTCCAGTTTTTGCTTTCTCCGCCCTTCAAAGCTTAGGCTTCGCTTTCAAAGAGAATTTGAAAATAAAGTCGAGACCCACGAATATTTTTGAATGTTCCTTTAAAATTGTACTACATGTACACATACAATATTGTTCCTGGTTTCTTGGCTCAAAAAATCTACATTCGAAATTTACTGCAAGGATTTTTGACTGAAAAAAATGTTTCAAACGGTTTGACAGGCTGTAAATGCGGAACATTGTAGTTTCCATGCTTCTCTGAAAATCTGAATTTCAGTCTTCTAAAACTTAATCTTGAAATTTCGTGTTTTCAGGGTCAAAAATTACAAATTTAAGAGATTTCTAGTAAAAATTTTTGAATTTCAGAATTTCTTAATGAAAATCATTGAATTTTAGCTCAAAAATTCGAAGTTTTGAAGCTTTTCCAAGTCACAAAAAAATCCCGAAAATTTTACGTTTCACCATTTTTCTATTAGAAAATTGAGATTACGAAATTCAGTTTCATTGTGAATCATTTGGCTCTAAAAAAAACGATTTTGAAGTTTCAGAATTCTATTGTCAGTTGGCCAAAAAAGAACTGCTGGCATATGCAATTTCAATGAAAAATAAGAAAATTACTGGAAAAACTATACATATATTTTTGACGTGACCTTTTTATGATTGAATTTCATTTCGATATTTCTCGGAACCTTTTTTACTCAACACTTCAAATCGTGTATAAGAGGCTACAGTAACCAAAAAGACAAAAACTTTTTGCGGTTTTTGAATCGGGGAAAGTCTTCTTTTTGGTGCCAAAAGCAAGAAATTTTCAAAAAGTGGTCCGATTTTTTGGGTCCAATTCAGAATTTTTCTCGAAAAATCAGACCTGGCCCGATTCAAAATTTCTGAAAAATGTTCAACTCTAATTGTTCGATCCATTGTCGGAATTTCTTCGTTGTCTTCTTGAGAATTATTTTTTGATTTTTTTTTTGAAAAAACTTGGGTCTGTGGGCTTGTATTTTAAAACACAATCCAAAAGTTCACTCTGGAAACGCCGAGAAAAAAAGTTCGCCAAGTCTCCCAAAAACAACTTTTCCGAAAAATGTCCAATTTATCGAAATTGTTTTTTTTTCATTGTAAAAGAATGATCACGTAATTGATTTTTTCAACGGCCCCGGTCGTCACGTGTTCTATTTTTGCAAAAAAAAAAAAGTTGAAATATATTTGGCCATTTCTCGAGATTTTTTCGATTGAAAAGCGCCTCTGAAATTTTCTAAAAATGAGTAAGTGATACCGTACAAACTTGTTTATATGACAATCTTGCTTATATATATTTTTTTTAGACTTCGAAAATGTGCTTCTTGGTATGATCCAACCGACCGAAGCCAAATGTAAAAAGAAAAGGAAGAGGTGTAATGTCGCCAATTAAAAGTGGCACATCATACTGGTTCTGGGTGCAAGGTGGTAATTTGGAGTCGGCCAAAATTTCAATAAGTCTAGGTAAGAAATAATGATCAATATTGTGAAAAATATCACATTTCTTCAGTTGAATCAGAGCAGAAAATCGATTTTTTTTCGAAATTCGACAGAAAGAAGCAAAACATTGTCGTGTTGTATTGTGTTTCTCACTGTGAGGGTCAAAATCTCTCGATTAAAATCGATTTCGGAAAAAATCAATTTTCAACATTATTGGCAATCAACGATTCTCAAGAAGACAACGAAGAAAATTCGACAATGGATCGAACAATTAGAGAATTGGTGAGTTGAACATTTTTCGAGAAATTTTGAATCGGAGAACCATAGGAATCGGGCCAGGTCCGATTACTATTGAAAAAATGTCACCTTGGTTCGAATCAAAAACCCTTCAAAATCAGGCCCGATTCCTATGGTCCGATTCAAAAACTGTAAGACTACAAAAAATTTTATCGCAAAAATAAAGAAAAGTAAAACCACCGAGAGGTTTTTATCCTGAAGCGCAGAGAGGAATAATCATTTTTCTCATTCTCGCAATAAATTTGAGTCTTGCAGCAAACCCCCATTGGAAAAATCACTCAAGCGATTTACCATCGATTTCCTCATTCAATTGCCAAAATGTTACGACATCAACGCAGTAAGTTAATTATCAAAAAGCGCAAAACCGGCTTGTGCACCAAGTCAGTTCATTCTGGAACCTCCCATGTGAGCTCAGGAAATTTTAAACTCTGGGAATTGAATTTCAGATTGGAAGACAATGGTGCCGTAGAAAATGAAGAAGCGGGTGAACCGAAACCGAAACTACAAAAGGTATGGCATGGTAAAAATAATACGTTTTAGAATGTAGTGCAAATAAATATTGGTATTATTGAATAAACTTGTTTTTCTGGATATTTTGGAACGTACCACGCCCAGCGTGAGGCATTTGCACGGCGCCAATAGAAAAAAAGCAATTCACCTCGCCAATTTGAGATTTTCTTCAAAAAAGCAAATTTTTGCTTGTTTTTCCGTAAAAAAGTCGTATTTCTCAGTCGAAAAGGTTGTTTTCACCTCGCCAAAAATTTTCAAAACCCACACCGCCAATTTTAAAAGTTAATTTGCACGACGCTGGGCGTGGTATCTAAAATTTGGAAGTCGAGCGCAATACTAACATCCGGAAATATATTAAACTTTATACAAAAAAACAATGTTTTCAAAAAACATCAAAATTTTCGAAAGAAAAAACATGAAAAACCCGTGAATTATGAACCGATATTAAGAAAAAAACATTAACATAAAATAAAAAAAGATCTAATTGGACAAAATAACAAATTTCCACGAATGAATTGTTGAAAAATATGGAGAATGTGATTTGAGATCAATCGAATATCCACTAACCGATCCTTTCGATTTCAATTCTCGTTTTTCTCGATCTGTCCAATTTATCCAAAGTGGTTCATCGGAAGAATTCGAATTCGTATCGACTCGTTTTCTTTCCGCTTTCCAAACACTGATTTGTTCGCGGTTTCGAAGATCGTCCGTTAGTTTTTTCACAACTTCTTTCTGCAAAAATTGAGATTTTTGGCGTAATCTTCCGCATTTGCAGTCCAGGCTTTTGTGACTTCTTCGTGGATTTTTATGCATTTATGGATTCCGGGTTTTTTGGAACGAAAGTTTTTGCTATGAATTTTCGAAGGGATCTTGAGTGCAAAACCACGAACAACATCAATGTAAACATCGCAAACGCACTCATAAAAACTGAAATTTTCCCCAAGTTATCCCATCTCAGTGAGAGGGAATAGACTGTGGGGATGCATGAGAAGAAATATAAGCACCAGAAGAGTAGGACTCTGAAATATTGAAACTACGACACTCCGGGTTTACACTTCAGATGACCAAAATCTCAAAAGCTCCGTGAAAAACCATGAATTTTAATCAAAAATGCACATCGTAATCGCGGAGCATCGTTTAGAAACGATACAAAGCTCGGGCTACAAGAAAACTACAAAAGTTCTGAAAATATAAAATCATCAGTTTTTTCAGGTCTGTGCGCTTGTATTTTTCACTCTGGAAACGCCGCCCAGAAAAAAAGTTCCCCAAGTCTCCCAAAAACAACTTTTCCGAAAAATGTCCAATTTATCGAAATTGTTTTTTTTTTCATTGTAAAAGAATGATCACGTAATTGATTTTTTCAACGGCCCAGGTCGCGTCACGTGTTCTATTTTTGCAAAAAAAAAGTTGAAATATATTTGGCCATTTCTCGAGATTTTTTCGATTGAAAAGCGCCCCTGAAATTTTCTAAAAATGAGTAAGTGATACCGTACAAACTTGTTTATATGACAATTTTGCTTATATTTTTTTTAGACTTCGAAAATGTGCTTCTTGGGATGATCCAACCGACCGAAGCTCAATGTCGCCAATAAAAAGTAGCACCCCATACTGGTTTTGGGTCCAAAGTGGAGACTTGGAGTCGGCGAGAATTTCAATAAGTCTAGGTAAGAAATAATGATCATCGTTGTGAAAAATATCACATTTTTTCAGTTGAATCGGAGCAGAAAATCGAATTTTTTTCGAAATTCGACAAAAAGAAGCAAAACATTGTCATTTTGTATTGTGTTCCTCATTGTGAGGGTCAAAATCTCTCGATTAAAATCGATTTCGGAAAAAGACAAATCTCAACATCATTGGCAATCAACGATTCTCAAGAAGACAACGAACAAAATTCGACAATGGATCGAACAATTAGAGAATTGGTGAGTTGAACATTTTTCAGAAATTTTGAATCGGACCATAGGAAATTCTGAATCGGACCCAAAAAATCGGACCACTTTTTGAAAATTTCTTGCTTTTGGCACCAAAACGAAGATGACTTTCCCCGATTCCTTCAAAATCGGGTCCGATTTTTGAGCGCAGAGAGGAATAATCATTTTTCTCATTCTCGCAATAAATTTGAGTCTTGCAGCAAAGCGACCCCCATTGGAAAAATCACTCAAGCGATTTACCATCGATATCCTCATTCAATTGCCAAAATGTTACCACATCAACGCAGTAAGTTAATTATCAAAAATCGAAATCAAAAAGCGCAAAACCGGCTTGTGCACCAAGTCAGTTCATTCTGGAACCTCCCATATGAGCTCAGGAAATTTTAAACTCTGGAAATTGAATTTCAGATTGGAAGACAATGGTGCCGTAGAAAATGAAGAAGCTGGTGAACCGAAACCGAAACTACAAAAGGTATGGTATGGTAAAAATAATTCGTTTTAGAATGTAGTGCAAATAAATATTATTGAATTCAAAAAATAAACTTGTTTTTCTGGATATTTTGGAACGTACCACGCCCAGGGTGAGGCATTTGCACGGCGCCAATAGAAAATACGGCAATTCACCTCGCCAATTTGAGATTTTCTTCAAAAACAGCAATACTAACATCCGGAAATATATTAAGCTTTATACAAAAAAACAATGTTTTCAAAAAACATCAAAATTTTCGAAAGAAAAAAACATGAAAAACCCGTGAATTAGGAACCGATATTGAGAAAAAACATTAACATAAAATAAAAAAAGATCTAATTGGACAAAATAACAAATTTCCGCGAATGAATTGTTGAAAAATATGGAGAATGTGATTTGAGATCAATCGAATATCCACTAACCGATCCTTTCGATTTCAATTCTCGTTTTTCTCGATCTGTCCAATTTATCCAAAGTGGTTCATCGGAAGAATTCGAATTCGTATCGACTCGTTTTCTTTCCGCTTTCCAAACACTGATTTGTTCGCGGTTTCGAAGATCGTCCGTTAGTTTTTTCACAACTTCTTTCTGCAAAAATTGAGATTTTTGGCATAATCTTCCGCATTTGAAGAGTAGGAAATCTGAAATATTGAAACTACGACACTGCGTGTTTACACTTCAGATGACCAAAATCTCAAAAGCTCCGTGAAAAACTATGAATTTTGATCAAAAATGCTCATAGTAATCGCGGAGCATCGTTTAGAAACGATACAAAGCTCGGGCTACAAGAAAACTACAAAAGTTCTGAAAATATAAAATCATCAGTTTTTTCAGGTCTGTGGGCTTGTATTTTAAAACACAATCCAAAAGTTCACTCTGGAAACGGCCAGAAAAAAAGTTCCCCAAGTCTCCCAAAAACAACTTTTCCGAAAAATGTCCAATTTATCGAAATTGTTTTTTTTTCATTGTAAAAGAATGATCACGTAATTGATTTTTTCAACGACCCAGGTCGTCACGTGTTCTATTTTTGCAAAAAAAAAGTTGAAATATATTTGGCCATTTCTCGAGATTTTTTCGATTGAAAAGCGCCCCTGAAATTTCCAAAAAATGAGTAAGTCATACCGTACAAACTTGTTTATATGACAATCTTGCTTATATATTTTTTTTAAACTTCGAAAATGTGCTTCTTGGGATGATCCATCCGACCGAAGCTCAATATCGCCAATTAAAAGTGGCACATCATACTGGTTCTGGGTGCAAGGTGGTAATTTGGAGTCGGCCAAAATTTCAATTAGTCTAGGTAAGAAATAATGATCAATGTTGTGAAAAATATCACATTTTTTCAGTTGAATCGAAGGAGAAAATCGTTTTTTTTTCGAAATTCGACAAAAAGACGCAAAACATTGTCGTGTTGTATTGTGTTCCTCATTGTGAGGGTCAGAATATCTCGATTAAAATCGATTTCGGAAAACATCAATTTTCAACATCATTGGCAATCAACGATTCTCAAGAAGACAACGAAGAAAATTCGACAATGGATCGAACAATTAGAGAATTGGTGAGTTGAACATTTTTCAGAAATTTTGAATCGGGCCAGGTCTGATTTTTCGGGAAAAATGTCTGAATCGGACCCAAAAAATCGGACCACTTTTTGAAAATTTCTTGCTTTTGGCACCAAAAAGATGACTTTCTCCGATTCCTTCAAAATCGGGTCCGATTCCTATGGTCCGATTCAAAAAAGTTTTTGTCTTTTTGGTGTAGCCCCACCATGTGTCATTTTGTACAGAGCTATGTGCGGGAAAAAATCGGAATAAATTTGAGTCTTGCAGCAAAGCGACCCCCATTGGAAAAATCACTCAAGCGATTTACCATCGATATCCTCATTCAATTGCCAAAATGTTACGACATCAACGCAGTAAGTTAATTATCAAAAAGCGCAAAACCGGCAATGAGACTTGGTAAACATATAGATTCGAACCCGCTGATCTCGCTATAGTGGCCCATTGAGATCAGCGGCTTGTGCACCAAGTCTCATTAAAAGTTCATTCTGGAACCTCCCATGTGAGCTCAGGAAATTTTAAACTCTGGAAATTGAATTTCAGATTGGAAGACAATGGTGCCGTAGAAAATGAAGAAGCTGGTGAACCAAAACCGAAACTACAAAAGGTATGGCATGGTAAAAATAATTCGTTTTAAAATGTAGTGCAAATAAATATTATTGAATTCAAAAAATAAACTTGTTTTTCTGGATATTTTGGAACGTACCACGCCCAGGGTGAGGCATATGCACGGCGCCAAGAGAAAATACGGCAATTCACCTCGCCAATTTCAGATTTTCTTCAAAAAAAGCAAATTTTTGCTTGTTTTTCCGTAAAAAAGTCGTATTTCTCAGTCGAAAAGGTTGTTTTCACCTCGCCAAAAATTTTCAAAACCCACACCGCCAATTTAAAAAAAAAAAATTTGCACGTTTTTTTAGAGCCAAATGATTCACAATGAAACTGAATTTCGTAATCTCAATTTTCTAATAGAAAAATGGTGAAACGTAAAATTTTCGGGATTTTTTTGTGAGTTGGAAAATCCGGTTAAATTTCAGAATTTTTCACAAAAAATCTTGAAAATTGCTCATTTTAACGTTAGGACCATTAAAAACCTGAAATTTTCTGAAAAATTTGCCTCAAATCTAATTTTTCGAACAAAAAAAAACAAATTGTAGAAGTATCGAATTTTTCAAACAAAAAAATTGCCACGTGGTATACCCCTCCAGCCGCTCGCTTAGCCGCTCAAAACGAGGCGCTCGCTCGAGCTTCTGAGCGCCTAAGCCGCTTGAGCCAACGAGCGGCTTGGATGGCTTGAGCCGCTGAGCGGCTAGAGCCATTTGAGCCGCTCGCTCGCTAAGCCGCTCGAGCATGGAGCCGCCCGAGCGCCTCAGCGGCTTAGGCGCTCGAGCCACCAAGCCGCTCAAGCCGCTGAGGCGCTCGAGCGAGCGAGCCGCTCGAGCGGCTCGAGCGGCTCGCTCCATTTTCAAAAATTTTTTTCTATACGAAAATTGTGAAACAGTGGTTTTTTCATAATTTTTGGGTACTTCGAAAATGAAATATTTGTATTGGGACATGGTCCTTGGGTCATGAAAAAATTTTTTTAATTTGAAAAAAGTGGGCGGGGCTTATTTTTTAGTTTAAAGCTGAAAACACTAAAAAATCAAAAAATTCAAAATTTACCAAAAATTTTCTGGTTTTTTTCTAGATGACTTCTAGTTTATTTTTGAATGTTTTTGACGATAAAAAACACACAAAATTCTCAGATAACTGACGATTTTCAGCTATTTTTTATCGAAAATCTGCAATTATGTGTTTATTTTTTTGATATTTCAAGCCGGAAAAAAGCTGAAAATTGTCAGCTATCTGAAAATTTGAAGTATTTTTCATCATCAAAAGCATTAAAAAATCATCTAGAAAAAAACCAGAAAGTTTTTGGTAAATTTTGAATTTTTTAGTGTTTTCAGCTCTAAACTGAAAAATAAGCCCCGCCCACTTTTTTTTCAAATTAAAAAAATTTTTTCATGACCCAAGGACCATGTCCCAATACAAATATTTCATTTTCGAAGTACCCAAAAATTATGAAAAAAACCACTGTTTCACAATTTTCGTATAGAAAAAAATTTTTTTTTTGAAAATGGAGCGAGCCGCTCGAGCGGCTCGCTCGCTCGAGCGCCTCAGCGGCTTGAGCGGCTTGGTGGCTCGAGCGCCTAAGCCGCTGAGGCGCTCGAGCGGCTCCATGCTCGAGCGGCTTAGCGAGCGAGCGGCTCAAATGGCTCTAGCCGCTCAGCGGCTCAAGCCATCCAAGCCGCTCGTTGGCTCAAGCGGCTTAGGCGCTCGAGCGAGCGGCTCGCTCGGCTCGTGAGCCGCTTCAAGCCGCTCAATGACGAGCGGCTGGAGGGGTATACCACGTGGATTTTGAAATTTTGAACTAAAACCTAATTTCTGAATTTTACCTAGAAAACTGAATTTTAGCTCAAAAATTTGAAATTTTGAAGCTTTTCCAAGTCACAAAAAATCCCGAAAATTTTACGTTTCACCATTTTTCTATCTGAAAATTGAGATTACGAAATTCAGTCTCAAAAATTTTTGCGCATCTCAACGAAAATTCACTGAAAATGATTTTAAGCTTCCGAATTTCTCTGAAATTTTCGGATTTTCAGCTGAAAAATGCTAGAAATTTGAACGTTTTCCTAGAACTTTACCAAGAAAACTAAATTTTCACTCAAAAATTTGAAATTTTGAAGCTTTTCCAAGTCACAAAAAATCCCGAAAATTTTACGTTTCACCATTTTTCTATTAGAAAATTGAGATTACGAAATTCAGTTTCATTGTGAATCATTTGGCTCTAAAAAAACGATTTTGAAGTTTCAGAATTCTATTGTCAGTTCTTTCAATGAAAAATAAGAAAATTACTGGAAAAACTATACATATATTTTTGACGTGACCTTTTTATGATTGAATTTCATTTCGATATTTCTCTCATAAGGGATTTTTTTGGGTCCAATTCAGAATTTTTCTCGATAAATCAGACCTGGCCCGATTCCTATGGCCCGATTCAACCATTTCTGAAAAATGTTCAACTCACCAATTCTCTAATTGTTCGATCCATTGTCGAAATTTGTTCGTTGTCTTCTTGAGAATTATTTTTTGATTATTTTTTGAAAAAACTCGGGTCTGTGGGCTTGTATTTTAAAACACAATCCAAAAGTTCACTCTGGAAATGCCCAGAAAAAAAGTTCGCCAAGTCTCCCAAAAACAACTTTTCCGAAAAATGTCCAATTTATCGAAATTGTTTTTTTTTCATTGTAAAAGAATGATCACGTAATTGATTTTTTCAACGGCCCAGGTCGTCACGTGTTCTATTTTTGCAAAAAAAAGTTGAAATATATTTGGCCATTTCTCGAGATTTTTTCGATTGAAAAGTGCCCCTGAAATTTTCTAAAAATGAGTAAGTGATACCGTACAAACTTGTTTATATGACAATCTTGCTTATATTTTTTTTTAGACTTCGAAAATGTGCTTCTTGGGATGATCCAACCGACCGAAGCCAAATGTAAAAAGAAAAGGAAGAGGTGTAATGTCGCCAATTAAAAGTGGCACATCATACTGGTTCTGGGTGCAAGGTGGTAATTTGGAGTCGGCCAAAATTTCAATTAGTCTAGGTAAGAAATAATGATCAATGTTGTGAAAAATATCACATTTTTTCAGTTGAATCGGAGGAGAAAATCGAATTTTTTTCGAAATTCGACAAAAAGAAGCAAAACATTGTCGTGTTGTATTGTGTTCCTCATTGTGAGGGTCAAAATCTCTCGATTAAAATCGATTTCGGAAAACATCAATTTTCAACATTATTGGCAATCAACGATTCTCAAGAAGACAACGAAGAAAATTCGACAATGGATCGAACAATTAGAGAATTGGTGAGTTGAACATTTTTCAGAATGTTTGAATCGGACCCAAAAAATCGGACCATTTTTTGAAAATTTCTTGCTTTTGGCACCAAAAAGAAGATGACTTTCCCCGATTCAGAAAACCTTCAAAATCGGGTCCGATTTCTATGGTCCAATTCAAAAACCGCAAAAAGTTTTTGTCTTTTTGGTTACTTTAGCCCCACCAGAGCTTGTACAGACCTATGTGCGGGAAAAAATCGGAATAAATTTGAGTCTTGCAGCAAAGCGACCCCCTTTGGAAAAATCACTCAAGCGATTTACCACGGATATCCTCATTCAATTGCCAAAATGTTACCACATCAACGCAGTAAGTTAATTATCAAAAAGCGCAAAACAGGCTTGTGCACCACACCAAGTCAGTTCATTCTGAAACCTCCCATGTGAGCTCAGGAAATTTTAAACTCTGGAAATTGAATTTCAGATTGGAAGACAATGGTGCCGTAGAAAATGAAGAAGCTGGTGAACCGAAACCGAAACTACAAAAGGTATGGCATGGTAAAAATAATACGTTTTAGAATGTAGTGCAAATAAATATTGCTAATATTGAATTCAAAAAAAAATAAACTTGTTTTTCTGGATATTTTGGAACGTACCACGCCCAGCGTGAGGCATTTGCACGGCGCCAATAGAAAATACGGCAATTCACCTCGCCAATTTGAGATTTTCTTCAAAAACAGCAAATTTTTGCTTGTTTTTCCGTAAAAAAGTCGTATTTCTCAGTCGAAAAGGTTGTTTTCACCTCGCCAAAAATTTTCAAAACCCACACCGCCAATTTAAAAAAAAAAATTTGCACGTTTTTTGGAGCCAAATGATTCACAATGAAACTGAATTTCGTAATCTCAATTTTCTAATAGAAAAATGGTGAAACGTAAAATTTTCGGGATTTTTTGTGAGTTGGAAAATCCGGTTAAATTTCAGAATTTTTCACAAAAAATCTTGAAAATTGCTCATTTTAACGTTAGGACCATTAAAAACCTGAAATTTTCTGAAAAATTTGCCTCAAATCTAATTTTTTCGAACAAAAAAAAAACAAATTGTAGAAGTATCGAATTTTTCAAACAAAAAAATTGCCACGTGGATTTTGAAATTTTGAACTAAAAATTAATTTCTGAATTTTACCTAGAAAACTGAATTTTAGCTCAAAAATTTGAAATTTTGAAGCTTTTCCAAGTCACAAAAAACCCGAAAATTTTACGTTTCACCATTTTTCTATCTGAAAATTGAGATTACGAAATTCAGTCTCAAAAATTTTTGCGCATCTCAACGAAAATTCACTGAAAATGATTTTAAGCTTCCGAATTTCTCTGAAATTTTCGGATTTTCAGCTGAAAAATGCTAGAAATTTGAACGTTTTCCTAGAATTGATTTTTTCAACGGCCCAGGTCGCGTCACGTGTTCTATTTTTGCAACAAAAAAAAGTTGAAATATATTTGGCCATTTCTCGAGATTTTTTCGATTGAAAAGCGCCCCTGAAATTTTCTAAAAATGAGTAAGTGATACCGTACAAACATTTTTATTATAATTATTTCTTCTTGGTTTTTGGAAATGGAATGATAGTTAACTAGGTCACTTTCTGTTGAAATTATGAATGTATCCAGAAAAAACCATTCATGAAAATTATTCTACAGACTTCGAAAATGTGCTTCTTGGTATGATCCATCCGACCGAAGCTCAATTAAAGGAAGAGGTGTGATGTCGGCAATAAAAAGTAGCACCCCATACTGGTTTTGGGTCCAAAGTGGAGACTTGGAGTCGGCGAGAATTTCAATAAGTCTAGGTAAGAAATAATGATCAATGTTGTGAAAAATATCACATTTTTTCAGTTGAATCGGAGCAGAAAATCGAATTTTTTTCGAAATTCGACAAAAAGAAGCAAAACATTGTCGTGTTGTATTGTGTTCCTCATTGTGAGGGTCAAAATCTCTCGATTAAAATCGATTTCGGAAAAAATCAATTTTCAACATCATTGGCAATCAACGATTCTCAAGAAGACAACGAACAAAATTCGACAATGGATCGAACAATTCGAGAATTGGTGAGTTGAACATTTTTCAGAAATTTTGAATCGGACCATAGGAATCGGGCCAGGTCTGATTTTTCGAGAAAAATTCTGAATCGGACCCAAAATTTCTTGCTTTTGGCACCAAAAAGATGACTTTCCCCGATTCCTTCAAAATCGGGTCCGATTCCTATGGTCCGATTCAAAAAAAATATCGAAATGAAATTCAATCATAAAAAGGTCACGTCAAAAATATATGTATAGTTTTTCCAGTCATTTTCTTATTTTTCATTGAAATTGCGAACTGACAATTGAATTCTGAAACTTCTTCAAAATCGTTTTTTTTAGAGCCAAATGATTCACAATGAAGCTGGAAATAATTCTCAAGGTGGCAATGTTTTCAAAGATATTAAAGGTGGAACTGGAAATTTTCTATTACTACAAAATGAATAAAATTTTTGAAACGTATTTTCCAAGGGTTAAAAATTTCTGAACAAATTTTTCCAGATTTTCAGTCAAATTTCGAGCAAATCTTAGATTTTGAGGGTGGGATTGCGGAGCGAAAATTTGTGGGATAACTCATAACATTTCTAAATATATTAAACTTTATACAAAAAAAAATGTTTTCAAAAAACATCAAAATTTTCGAAAGAAAAAAACATGAAAAACCCGTGAATTATGAACCGATATTGAGAAAAAAACATTAACATAAAATAAAAAAAAGATCTAATTGGACAAATTAACAAATTTCCACGAATGAATTGTTGAAAAATATGGAGAATGTGATTTGAGATCAATCGAATATCCACTAACCGATCCTTTCGATTTCAATTCTCGTTTTTCTCGATCTGTCCAATTTATCCAAAGTGGTTCATCGGAATTCGAATCGACTCGTTTTCTTTCCGCTTTCCAAACACTGATTTGTTCGCGGTTTCGAAGATCGTCCGTTAGTTTTTTCACAACTTCTTTCTGCAAAAATTGAGATTTTTAGAGGAGCTCTAAAACTTGGAAACCCCTAAAAACCCTCACCTTATCATTAGCAAAATGCACAATAATCTTGGTTTTTCCATTCCTCAATTCCGCATTTTCTTTATTAACAACCAGTGTGAAATGTGGTAAAGAAGCCGAACTCAAAACCGGAATCGCATCAATTTTCTTCCAAAAATGTCGAACCGGAATCGGAGACCACGTGAAAAAATCAACATTTTTCGAGCCATCCAACAATTTGTGCACAATTTCCGCCTCCGATTTATCCAATATTGGTAAAGTGACAGTTTCAATGAGGCTCTTCTCATTTTCATTTATCAAAAGAAGATTTGAGAATCCGATATCTTCAATTGACCATTCATTGGATTTCAATGCATTTTGTTGATCGATTAGACGACTTGGTCGAATTGTATTAATATGTGAAAGTGAATCCAATTTTGAGGGGAAAGAATTCAAAAGTCGATGGGTTACTGGAGAAGAAAATGATGAAGAAGATGAGCTGGGAAGACCAAGATGAACATTTGGAAGAAGATCAGGAGATAGGCCAACTATTTTAAACCACGATTCGAAATCTGCAAAAATGAGGTGGGATTTCTGTATGTTTTGTTGAAAATCAAGTTTTTTCTGAAATTCTTTTTTTTTTAATTTTGAACTTCAAAATTTGAAAAAAAGCCTAAATTTTAGATTTGCGGGGAATTTTTGAAGTTTTGAATTTTTTCAAAATTTATATTTGGATTTCCGGCTCAAATTCAGCTACTGTTAAAATTAGAAATTATTTTCTAATTTTCAAAATTCTTGTAACTTTCGGAACAATTCAAGAATTCGGCTAAAATTTGAAAAAAAAATCTACAAATATTCCTGAATTTAGGATAAAATTTCTATTTGTTTTGTTAAAAATCGATATTTTTAAAAATTATTTTTTGTTCAAAATTCTTGAAAAGAAATTTTTAGTTTTCGGAAAAAACTTCTAAAACAAGGGCTAAATTTCAAAAAAAATCCACAAACCTTCGGGAATTCCGGGCAACGCAAATGGTTGATACTTCGTTTCCAGCGCCAACAAATCAATCGAATTCTCCAAATCCTCAAATTCCAATCTCAACACAGTTTCCGGTGAAATACTCAAATATCTACCCGATATCAAATCCAACGCTCTTCCATTCTCCAAAATCACCAAATCCAATCCATCAATCTCAATTCCCCCCAAATAACCAACAGGAATCCAAAAACCTGGGTCCAAATCTTCCAAAACTTTTCCAAAAATACCACGCTCAATGAACTTAACAATTTTCGAATCTGTGGAAATCAAGCGAAGAGTTCCCATTTCATCACAAATCACTCCAAATCTTCTGCCATCTGAGCTCGAAATTGCGAATGGCAGATTATTTTCATCGTAGAAAATCGTGGAGATAACCGCGTTTTTCGAGAAATGCGAAACTTTCTTTGGATTTTTCGGATAGCCATAATATAAATTGATAAGATCTGCTGCTGCTCCTTTTTTAATCGAAATCAATCGATCTTCATGATCATAAATCAATTCAATATTCTCATTTTCTCCATCTTTTTTCGTTCGAATCAATCTTCCTTTTCCATCATATCCAAAACTAATATTATTCCTTTTTTGAACCCATCCAATTGTATCAACTTTATACAAAATATCCGCAAATATTTTCAATGCTCCACCTCGATGATATTCCACAATTTGATCATTCAATTTCTCCAATCTTCCATCCGAATTATATTTCAGAATCGTCTTCAAATCTCCTTGTTCAATTCCAGCCAATCTTCCCGATCCATCGAAACTTCGAATTGTTTTGATGGTTTTCGAGCCGAATCCAGATGTCTCTTGAATTTCGAGCAATTCCTCTTGTGCTCTTCCGAATCCATCTCGTTTTATGCTCATTTTTGCTCGCGCATCTCCAAACATCATTTTTATTTCGATGATTTGTCGATGCGAATCAATTTTCGATGTTTCATACATTAATCCATGACCTGAACTTCGACTTGTTGTTGCGTCGGAAATTACCGAAAATCCATTTAGAGATGCGATTCGACCAGTTCTTTCATCGTAGGAAATCTGAAAAATGAACCTTGATTTGGGGAAAAAGTGGATATGACGGTGAAAAATCCGATTTTTCTAATTTTTTTCTTGAAAAATTCGAAATTTCATGGATTTTTTAGTTCTAAAATTCAAATTTTTATTCAAAAAACATTGTGATTTGGAAAAAAAATGCCACGTGGATTTTAAGCGCGAAAATAAAAAATTCAAATTTTTAACAAAAAAAATACCACGTGGATTTTAAAGCGCGAAAATACGAAATTTAAATTTTTGAAAAAACTGCCACGTGGTTTTTAAGCGCGAAAATACAAAATTCAAATTTTTAATTAGAAAAATGCCACGTGGATTTTAAGCGCGAAAATACAAAATTCAAATTTTTAATTAAGAATATTCCAGCGGAACGAACGCGGAAAACCGGAAAAAAAATGAAATTCTGGGAATTTCTTGGAAATTTCGTAGTTTCTCGTGGTAACTAACTAAGCCTAAGCCTAAAAATTTGGAATCACTCAAGTTTTCTCAAAAATCAGGCTTCCGCGCGGAACGAACGCGGAAAACCGTTAAAAAAAAAATGAAATTCTGGGAATTTCTTGGAAATTTCGCAGTTTTTTCTGGGAACTAACTAAGCCTAAGCCTAAAAATTTGGAATCACTCAAGTTTTCTCAAAAATCAGGCTTCCGCGCGGAACGAACGCGGAAAACCGTTAAAAAAAATGAAATTCTGGGAATTTCTTGGAAATTTCGCAGTTTTTTCTGGGAACTAACTAAGCCTAAGCCTAAAAACTATAAATCAATCAAGTTTTCTCAAAAATCAGGCTTCCGCGCGGAACGAACGCGGAAAACCGTTAAAAAAATGAAATTCTGGGAATTTCTTGGAAATTTCGCAGTTTTTTCTGGGAACTAACTAAGCCTAAGCCTAAAAACTATAAATCAATCAACTTTTCTCAAAAATCAGGCTTCCGCGCGGAACGAACGCGGAAAACCGTTAAAAAAAATGAAATTCTGGGAATTTCTTGGAAATTTCGCAGTTTTTTCTGGGAACTAACTAAGCCTAAGCCTAAAAATTAGGAATCACTCAAGTTTTCTCAAAAATCAGGCTTCCGCGCGGAAACACGCGGAAAAAAAAATTCATTTTTTAAAATTTAGTACAAAAATTCAAAAATGTCATTAAAAACTTAAAAATCCGTTGATTTTTGTGTTGGCGAATCAGCAAATCTGAAAAAATACACTTTTCTCAAAAATTAGGTTTGCGCGCGGAACAAACGCGGAACAAACGCGGAAAATCGGAAAAATTAAAATTTCGGGACACATTTTTTTTTAGAAATTCCGCAGTTTTTTGTGGTAATTAACTAAGCCTAAGCCTGAAAATCAGGAAACTTTGCTAAACTTGAAATGCCGCGCGGAAAACACGCGGAAAATTCCGCGACCTTGCTAACTTTTAATATTTTGAACGAAAATTTGCTTTTTCTCAAATTTCAGACTGGAAATCTGAGAATTTTCAGGCTTCAGGCCTGATTCGGGCCTAAAAATTTGGATTTTTCTTGAAATTTGGGGTTTTTCCACAATTTTCAGGCTTCAAGCTTGAAATTTGAGCTTTTTCTCAAATTTCAAGCTTGAAATCTGAGATTTTCCAGATTCCAGACCTGAATCCTGAGGTTTTTCAGGCTTCAGGTCTAAAATCTGAGCTTTTTCTCGAAATTTGGTCAAAAATTTGGATTTTTCTAGAAATTTGGGGTTTCTTCCAGATTTTTAGGCTTCAGGCCGGAAATCTGAGATTTTTCAGACTTCAGGCCTGAAATTTGAGCTTTTTCTCAAATTTCAAGCTTGAAATCTGAGAATTTTCAGGCTTGAAACCTTGGGTTTTTTAGGCTTCAGGTCTGGAATCTGAGAATTTCCAGATTCCAGACCTGAAGTCTGAGAATTTTCAGGCTTCAGGCTTGAAATTTGAGCTTTTTCTCAAAATTCAGGCTTGAAACCTAGGTTCTAGGGTGTTTTCTTCAAAATTTTAGGTTTTTAGCTGAAATTCCAGCTTTTCCCTCGCCCAAAAGCTGAATTTGCGACATTTCGAGCTTTTGGGTTCAGGAAAAACTGAAACTTTCAGTTTTTCATAATATTATTTGATTTTTTCCCTTAACCACCCCAAAATACTTACATTTCACTCAAAATCCTTTGTCAAATCCATCGATTGTTGTTTTGTCCGCCGAAATCTGCAAAAATTCATGCTTTTTTCTAAATATTGAATGAAATTTCGAAAAATGAACTTACATTTCCATATTTGTTCCAATAATGTTGATGCAATTGATTGAACTGCAAAAACATAAATAGAAAAGTGAATAGAAAAAGTAAATAATAACAGAATGACTAGAAAATAGGGGAAGGGGAAAGGGGCGTGGCTTAGAGATGACCTAACTAGCGAAAAGTTGACATGTGACAAGTCGGGTCAGATTTTTGGGAAGTTATTGACCTAGGTCATCTTCCCCTTTTGTTTATATTTTGACTTACTTTTATGATTGGAATTCAAGATGACCATCCAGAAATCCTCCTTGATTTCTACCAAAAATCGATTTTTGGTAGAAAAACCTGGAAAAATCAATATTTTTCATAAATGTATCTCTCTTTTACTTTCAAATCATCTCAACTTACTTAAATTCCCATCGATTTGCTCCTTTCACCATCGAATTGTTGATTTTCCACCAAAAAGAGATTTTTGGTGGAAAATGCCTGGAAAAATCAATATTTTCATGTAAAATCAATATATGCTAATAAAAATCCACCCAATTTTCATGAAAACCCAAAAAACTGACCAGATTTCATCGAAATCACCAAAGATTTGCGCCATTTACGAGTTGGGCGGCGGCTAAAAAACGGAAATGAAAAATTCGAAATAATTCAGTGCGACACACGTGAAATGACGCGCAATTGCGGACAAACAAAACGTGGGATTTTGAAAATATTTATTTTTGTTTGAATTTTCGCATGAAAACGAGAGTTTTGAAAAGGAAAAGAAAAGTTGAAGTAAATAAAAAGTGTTGAATAAGAGATGACCTATGAAAAAGCGGATGACAAGTAGGTTGTAAATCATGTGTTTTGTGCAAAAATAGGATGTTGGAACAGGGTCAAACTTGATTTACAACCGACAGATTGTCATATTTTGACAAGAAAATAGACAAAAAACAACAAGACTTATTTAGATTTACAACCGATTTATGATGTGGCAGGTAGTCACGTGAATTTGTCATCTTGAAAAGTGTTTTACAACCTTTGACCTAGTTGTGAATCATGAAAATCAACAGAACAACTTGAAAATATAACAATTCACATATACAAATCATTGAAAAAGAAGAATAATCAGACCAGCTTTAAAATTAATCAGCAGACCAAATGGTCTGCTGCTTTTTATTTTTATACTGGCATGCAGCAGACCATATGGTCTGCTAGTTTAATATTATTTATTTGACATTTAGTGGTGTGCAAATAAACATTCAATTAGTTCAGTGGTAAGTGTACTGTTTTTGAATCTCAAGGTGACAAGTTCAATTTCGTATGCGAACTTTTATTTTTTCTCAAAAGTTAGGTAAAATATCAAGTCGAGAGATGACAGTTTACAACCATACTCTCCTATTTTCACATACTGTCTCGTTTTTTGAGCCAAGGTGTCAAAAGACTGTTTTACGATGTGTGTCTCTCTCATTTTTATATACTATTTCTCGGAAGGGGAATGTGTTAGGATAAATGATGGGATATTGACAAACTTGTGAATTTCAACAATTTTATTAGATTTTCAGAATGCAAGGATTACGGTAGACTGAGGGTTACTGTATCTCGGATTGCAATGGTTACTGTAACCAGACTGCAAGGATTACTGTAGCTGCTAGCCCCAGACTGCAGGGATTACTGTAGGTGACAACCTCAGACTGCAAGGTATACTGTAGTTGACAGCCCCAGACTACAAGGATTACTGTAGGTGACAACCTCAGACTGCAAGGGATACTGTAACCCTGCGGTTACGGTAGCTTGAGGCTATTTCGGACTGCAAGGTATACTGTAGCCTCAGGGTTACTGTAGCCAGACTGCAAAGATTACTGTATTTGGCAAATTTTCAACATTTTCCAAATTTCATGAAAAATATACCAAAAAATCAGAAATTTTGTGAATTTTTCAAAAAAATTGAAGAAAATTCAAAATTTCCACAAACTATTACACAAATTCAACTACAAAATAAATAAATGAAATAATAAGTATAAATTAAAGATAAAAAAGTGTGGACTGACTGTAGCATACCACACCACCTGTCATTTACAACCACTAGTCTCACCATATTCCTTCCCCTTTTCTATGTCTGTCTGCGTCTCTCTCTCTCTCTCTCTCTCTTTCATTCCACTCACAGTCCTTCCTTACTTTCCCATATTCCACTCTTTCTATCTCTGCGTCTCTCTATTTCTCACACTCTCTCATCTATTTTCGCACCTTCCTTTTACGATGCCACTCGACCCGACTTTTACAACCCTACCGCCTTTGAAAAGGGTATCTTAACTTTGACCAACCATTTCTACCCTTCAAACTCAACCAAATCCTTCAATATATAGCTCATTCGATTCGTCTAGTTCTCCTGAATCCGTAGATACCCAAAATCGACCGTCCTCGGACATTTTAAACTTCAAAGGCACCGCCGAAGTCAAGGTGCGAAAAAAAGGCGGAGCTTAGATTTTGGGAAACTTCGAGAAGAGCTAGAAAAGTTGAGAAATTTTTGAAAACCAAAAACATTTACAGATATTTAGGCTTAGGCTTAGTAAACCCCCTAGAAAGGTGCAATTTCGGGATTTTTTAGCGATTTTTTAAAATTACAAATTTTTTAATTTTAGTGCCAGATTTCTGAAAATTAGTCTGAAAATGTGCATTTTTGAAATTTCAACATTTTCATTAGGCTTAGGCTTAGTAAACCCCCTAGAAAGGTGCAATTTCGCATTCAAAACTTTCAAAGAAAAAATAAGCAGTCCCAAATTTCTTTTGGGTCTGCAAATTATTCATTGACCATTTTGTGGTCTGCAAATAAAAAGATGAATAGTTAAGTGGTAAAGCGCTTGATTTTGAATCTGAGAGTGGCGAGTTCGATCCCGCATACAAACTGATATTTTTTTTTTTGCTTTTTCGGATGGATTTTTGTGCCAGATTTTTGGAAATTAGGCTGAAAATGTGCATTTTTGAAATTTCAATTTTTTTACAAGGCTTAGGCTTAGTATTCAAAAAACATTTTTTATCCTAAAAATTAACGTTTTCAGCGACATCTCCCGCTTTCTTGCCTTATTTGTCTTATACACGATTTGAAGTGTTGAGTAAAAAAGGTTCCGAGAAATATCGAAATGAAATTCAATCATAAAAAGGTCACGTCAAAAATATATGTATAGTTTTTCCAGTGATTTTCTTATTTTTCATTGAAATTGCGAACTGACAATAGAATTCTGAAACTTCTTCAAAATCGTTTTTTTAGAGCCAAATGATTCACAATGAAGCTGGAAATAATTCTCAAGTTGGAAATGTTCTGCAAGGTATTAAAGGTGGAAAAGTGGATTGTAGACTGGAAATTTTCTATTACTACAAAATGAATAAAATTTTTGAAACGTATTTTTCAAGGGTTAAAAATTTCTGGGTCGACAGAGATTATCATCACCCGCTTTGATTTTAATAAACTTGTTTTTCTGGATATTTTGGAAGTCGAGCGCAATACTAACATCCGGAAATATATTAAACTTTATACAAAAAAAAATGTTTTCAAAAAACATCAAAATTTTCGAAAGAAAAAAACATGAAAAACCCGTGAATTATGAACCGATATTGAGAAAAAAACATTAACATAAAATAAAAAAAGATCTAATTGGACAAATTAACAAATTTCCACGAATGAATTGTTGAAAAATATGGAGAATGTGATTTGAGATCAATCGAATATCCACTAACCGATCCTTTCGATTTCAATTCTCGTTTTTCTCGATCTGTCCAATTTATCCAAAATGGTTCATCGGATGAATTCGAATTCGAATCGACTCGTTTTCTTTCCGCTTTCCAAACACTGATTTGTTCGCGGTTTCGAAGATCGTCTGTTAGTTTTTTCACAACTTCTTTCTGCAAAAATTGAGATTTTTGATTTTCATAAGCTCTAAAACTTGGAAACCCCTAAAAACTTACCTTATCATTAGCAAAATGCACAATAATCTTGGTTTTTCCATTCCTCAATTCCGCATTTTCTTTATTAACAACCAGTGTGAAATGTGGTAAAGAAGCCGAACTCAAAACCGGAATCGCATCAATTTTCTTCCAAAAATATCGAACCGGAATCGGAGACCACGTGCAAAAATCAACATTTTTCGAGCCATCCAACAATTTGTGCACAATTTCCGCCTCCGATTTATCCAATATTGGTAAAGTGACAGTTTCAATGAGGCTCTTCTCATTTTCATTTATCAAAAGAAGATTTGAGAATCCGATATCTTCGATTGACCATTCATTGGATTTCAATGCATTTTGTTGATCGATTAGACGACTTGGTCGAATTGTATTAATATGTGAAAGTGAATCCAATTTTGAGGGAAAAGAATTCAAAAGTCGATGGGTTATTGGAGAAGAAAATGATGAAGATGATGAGCTGGGAAGACCAAGATGAATTTTTTACGTTTTGCAGGTAAAACTATTTTACGTTTTGCAGGTAAATTTTAGGACCTCTGAGCTAAGTTTTGGGCTCTCAAAAGTTCAAAAATTTCCAAAATTGGCTTATAAAAGTTATCAGAGAAAAAAGTTTCAGATATTGTCAGAAAATTTTTTGATTTTGGAAAAAATCGGGGCGCGAATTTTTATGAATTTTCAGCAGGGCTGATTCACGAAGGAAAAAAATTGTTAAAAATGATTTTTTAACATCGAAAGATCAATTCACAATTAGTTTTTCGAGTTTTTCAGCCAAAAATGATGACAAATCGATATTTTTCGAGCTTCTGGAGGGATTTCTGATGAAAATAAGCCTATTTTGCTTTATTTTATGAATTTTTCGAAATTCATCAAAATTTAAAATTTTTTATTTCACGAAAAATCAGCAAAACCTTCTGGAAAGTCAATTTTCATCAGAAATTACTCCAGAAGCTTGAAAAATATTGATTTGTCATCATTTTTGGCTGAAAAACTCGAAAAACTAATGTTTTTTCGACATTTTTTGACTTTTCGTGTTGTTTTATTGTTATTAAATCTATCTGAAACTTTTTTCTCCCAAAAATTATTTTGAAATGTAGCTATGATAACTTTTGAGAGCCCAAAACTTGGCTCAGAGGTCAAAAACCCCCTGAAAATCCCAAATTTTCCCAGAAAATGCAACGAAAGAGATTGCGTTTGCCACAAAACTGATGATTTGACACGAAATACAATTGAAGCAACCACTAGAAAATGCCCAAATTGTCAATGTTCAACTGAAAGAAATGGCGGATGTTCACATATTCATTGCACAAATTGTGGCTATGATTGGTGCTTTAAATGTGTTAAAGAATGGACTGAAAATTGTCAATGGGATCATTGGTTTTGATTGAAAAATTCTCGAAATTTGCTCAATTTATGTGCCTTTGTAAATATTATAAATATTAGGTTTTTAAATATTTTTTTTTTAATTTTTCAGTGTAAATTCACTATATTTATATCTTTATCTTTATATTTTCAGATTTTTTTTTTCAAAATCCCAATTTCCAGAAATGTCCGGAGGTCATCCTGGAGGATATAATCCTCATAATAATCAGCAGATTTATCAGCAACAACAAATGATGAGACAACAACAGCAAAATTATCAAATGTTGCAAAATCCGCAGGTTTTGTTTGATCTACCCGGGAGATTTTGGGGTTTTTCAAGAGGGGGGGAAAATATTGATTTTTTGGGGTAAATTAGGATTTTTTATATTTAAGCTTTTTTAAGCTGAAATTTTATGTTTTTCATGAATTTTTGGCTAATTTAGGTTCAAAATCAAAACCGGTAGATTTTTTGGCTTAAAAATTGTGGAAAATCCAAATTTTGAGCTGAAAATTCATGTTTTTCATGAATTTTAAGCTAATAATTTTCATATTTATATGAAAAATCCAATTTTTAATTTTGAAAATGTGATTTCTTTCAAAATTCTATGGAAACCCCATTTTCGAGCTGAAATTTCACGATTTTCATGAATTTTAAGCTAATTATTCAATTAAATTTGTGATTTTCAGCTAATTCGAGTTTATAGTTGAACCTGGACGATTTTTGTCTTAAAATTTATAGAAAATTCAAATTTTAAGCTGAAATTTCACGATTTTCATGAATTTTAGGCTAATTATTCAATTTAAGTTGTGATTTCCAGCTAATTTAAGTTTATAATCAAAATCGGGAGATTTTTTGGCTTAAAATTTCTAGAAAATCCAATTTTTGAGCTGAAATTTCATGTTTTTCATGAATTTTAAGCGAATTATTTTCATATTTATATGAAAAATCCAATTTTTAATTTTGAAAATGTGATTTCTTTCAAAATGCTATGGAAACTCCATTTTTGAGCTAAAATTCACGGTTTTCATGAATTTTAAGCTAGTTATTCAATTAAATTTGTGATTTTCAGCTAATTAAAGTTTATAATCAAAACCGGGAGATTTTTGGCTTAAAAATTGTAGAAAATCCAATTTTTAAGCTGAAATTTCATGTTTTTCATGAATTTTAAGCTAATTATTCAATTAAATTTGTGATTTTCAGCTAATTCGAGTTTATAGTTGAACCTGGACGATTTTTGTCTTAAAATTTATAGAAAATTCAAATTTTAAGCTGAAATTTCACGATTTTCATGAATTTTAGGCTAATTATTCAATTTAAGTTGTGATTTCCAGCTAATTTAAGTTTATAATCAAAATCGGGAGATTTTTTGGCTTAAAAATTGTAGAAAATCCAATTTTTAAGCTGAAATTTCATGTTTTTCATGAATTTTAGACTAATTATTCAATTAAATTTGTGATTTTCAGCCAAGTCGAGTTCATAGTTGAACCTGGACGATTTTTGTCTTAAAAATTGTGGAAAATTCAATTTTTAAGCTGAAACTTGGGATTTTTCATGAATTTTAAGCTAATAATTTTCGTATTTATATAAAAAATCCAATTTTTAATTAAAATTTTGTGATTTCTTTCAAAATTCTATGGAAACCCCATTTTCGAGCTGAAAATTCACGGTTTTTATGAATTTTAAGCTAATTCTTCAATTAAATTTGTGATTTTCAGCTAATTAAAGTTTATAATCAAAACCGGGAGAATTTTTGTCTTAAAAATTGTGGAAAATCCAATTTTTAAGCTGAAACATGGGATTTTTCATGAATTTTAAGCTAATTATTCAATTAAATTTGTGATTTTCAGCTAATTTAAGTTTATAATCAAAATCGGGAGATTTTTTGGCTTAAAAATTGTGGGAAATTCAAATTTCAAGCTGAAATTTAATGTTTCAACCTCAAATCGATTTTCTAGCCTCTAAATTATCTGAAAATCTCCATTTTCCAGCTAATGCAAGCTCAAAATCAATCCTCCGCCCACAATTCTCCCCGATCCGCCACACCAAATCAACTTCAACAACTTCAACAACACTCTCGAGTCGGCTCACCAGCTCAACCCAATTTCAACAATCTCAATCAGCAACCGCACGGCTCACCGTCGAATTTGGCGTTTTCGAATTCGAATTTAGCGCAAGTTCAAGATGTGCATTCGAAACCGGCGACACCACAAATGATGCATTCGGCACTTTCGGCTGGACATTTGACGAATATGAATGTGGGTTTTAAAGTTTTCACATTTTCAGCCAAAAAATTCGGAATTTCCTGAACATTTTGAACCTAAATTTTAAGCCAAAATTTCTCAAATTTGGGAATTTTTTTCTGATGTTTGGTTGGAATTTCAGAATTTCTTGAATTTTTGAAATCCTATTTTTCGCGCTAACATTGTTCAAATCTGGAATTTCAGCTTTCAATTTGTAACAATTCTGAAATTTTGAACCTAAATTTTAAGCCTAGAAAACTTGAAATTAGCATTTTTTTTTCTAGAAAAGTTTTAGTTTTCTGGAAATTTTTAACCCAAATCTTTTTCAGCCAAAATTTCTCAAATCTGGAATTTTTATTCTGATGTTTGGCTGGAATTTCAGAATTTTCTGAATTTTTGAAAACCAATTTTTATCTACCTTTTTAATAAAATCCCGGTTGGGTGGTGTCTCGATGGAAGCAGGATTTTTCAATGGGGTCCCCCTGTTCTCATTTTTCAAATGTCGCAATTTTGGACATTTCCCATTTTTTCCGAAAATCATACCTTCGCGAACGTCAAAAAGGATCCGATCCTGGACCTTCTGAACAAAAAACACGTGATCTAACCACTTGACCATTTCTGACACAAGAAATGACCATTAATTCGCTTAGAAATGCTCGAAGAAAAATTTTTGACGTGAGAAAAAATATTTGTTTTAAAAAAAGGAGACTGTTACGCCTGGGAGCTGAAAGCTCCTATCCTAAAAAATCTAGTTTTCTGGAAATTTTCAACCCAAATTTTTTAACCCAAAATTTCTCAAATCTGGAATTTCAGCTTTCAATTTGTAGCTGAAAAATTCTGAAATTTTTGAACCTAAATTTTCAGAAAATTTTGAAAAAACTCACAGCTTTAAACCGAAATAAAATTCTTTAAAAAAATCAAGTTTCAGTACTAAAAATCCACGTGGCATTTTTTCAAAAATTTCCTGAATTTTTGAAAACCAATTTTTTTTCCTAAAAAACTTGAAATTAGCATTTTTTTTTCTAGAAAAGTTTTAGTTTTCTGGAAATTTTTAACCCCAATTTTTTTCAGCCAAAATTTCTCAAATTGGGAATTTTTATTCTGATGTTTGGCTGGAATTTCAGAATTTCCTGAATTTTTGAAAACCAATTTTTATCTTGAAAAATTTGAAATTAGCATATTTCTTTTCTAGAAAAAATCTAGCTAAAATTCTTCAAATCTGAAATTTCAGCTTCAATTTGTAGCTGAACAATTCTGAAATTTTGAACCTAAATTTTCCAGAAAAAAATTTCCAAATCTGAAATTGTTATTTCTAGAAAAGTTCTAGTTTTCTGGAAATTTTTAACCCAAATTTTTTCAACCCAAAATTTCTCAAATCTGGAATTTCAGCTTCAATTTGTAGCTGAAAAATTCTGAAATTTTTGAACCTAAATTTTCCATCCAAAAATTTCCAAATCTGGAAATTTTATTTCTAAAAAAATCTAGTTTTCTGGAAATTTCGAAGCCCAAAATTTTCCAGCCAAAAATTTCGAAATCTGGAATTTCAGCTTCAGTTTGCAGCTGAAAAATTCTGAAATTTCAATTTTTAGAGCAAAAAAATCCACGTGGCATTTTTTCAAAAATAAAAAATTAATCCAATTTTTTTGACCGGAAATTCGTTTAGCCGAGCTTTTTTGAGCAGCAATTTTTAATTTTTTACATCAAAAAATTACGATTCTGAAAAGTTTTTTAACCAGAAAATTGAATTTTTAATTTTTTTCAAGTTTCCTTATTTTTTTTCTGCCAAAAGTAATTATAGACTTTTCGAATTTTCTAGAAAAATCCCTGTTTATCCGCTTATTCAAAAAAAATTCTAGAATTTCTCATTTTTCAGCCAATGTCAGTGCCACTTGCTGCAATTTCTCGACCCGCTTCCGTTGCTCCACCACAATCTCTTCCCGCAAATATTCTAATCAATAATCCGGGCTCAATTCAACAACCCGGATCGATTCAAAGGCCTGGAAGTGTTATTCCGCCGGGAAGTATTCATGGTCCGGGAAGTGTTCAGGCTCATGGTCCGGGCTCTATTCAAGCCCCCGGAAGTGTTCATGGCCCGGGAAGTATTCAGGCTCATGGTCCGGGAAGTGTTCAGGCCCACGGACCTTCAAGTGTGCACGGCCCGGGCTCTATCCAACCACCTGGAAGTCTTCATGCCCCCGGATCTCAACACAATCTCAATCTATCATCGCATGGCCCATCTTCAGTAGCCCCCCCAGGTTCAGTAGCCGGGCCTGGAAGTGTTATGGGAGGACCGGCGAGTGTTCAACCGGCCGCGCCCGCCCCGACAACATCGCAAACACCCGCAAAACCGACGGAAGAACAATTGAGACAGGTTATGGATCCGGTTGTGTTGCTGAGAACGCTGATTGCCACCGATTTGAGGGCGAGTATTGTGGTGAGTGAGATTTTGGGGGGGGGGTCATTTTGCCACGTGGCATTTTTGGCACCAAAAATTTGAATTTTGATTCTCAAAATGTTTTTCAATAGTTTTCAGCTTAAAATTGTTAAAAATCGTTAAAAAAAAGTGAAAAATCCTATATTTCGCTATAAAAAGCAAGTGCGCTCTACTGAAATATTTGAGGATTTTTGAAAAATTGAACTTTCCCTGTGAAAAATGAGATTTTCTAGAAAATATCAAGTTCGCTCTACTGAAATATTAGATTTTCTGAAGAATTTTTGAAAAAAACACAGTTTTCATTGTATAAAATGAAGTAGAACTTGATTTTCTTGTTTACAAATTCGAAAACTTCAATTTTTGATTGAAAATATCAAGTTCGCTCTACTGAAATCTAGGATTTTCTCTAGAAATTTTGAAAAAATACAGTTTTCACTGTGAAAAATGAAGGAGAACTTGATTTTCTAGGTTGAAAATGATGAAAATTCAAAATTTCCATTCAAAATTTCAAGTGCGCTCTACTGAAATATCTGGGGAATTTTGAATTTTGTTTGAAAAATTCAAATTTAACACTTGAAAATCTGTTTTTTATTCCAAAAATCACAAAATTCTAGATTTTCAGCCTAAAAATAGTGCAAAATCCCCAAATTTTTGCAGGAAGTAAATCGTAGGTGCGCAAATCTTTTGAAAAATCAACGCGAAGATTCAGAAGAGCACGAAGATGGTCTTCTCGAACAATACAAACGAGCATATAATGATTTTTTGGCGATTTGCGACGATATCGATCGAATTTTGACAACGATTCTAGAATCCAATAAACAAGTGGGAAAATTGGAAAAAGTATTGGGAGATGGCGGGAAAAAGGGAGCGGGAAAACCAGCAACTGGACAAGCTGGAACTGATCATTCGGCTGGATTAATGAATTGTGTTAATCAATTTATCGAAAGTACTGCCGAAGTTCAACGAATGTTTGATAGTACAATTGGAAGTGTGACTGGATCGATGGAAAAAATTAGAAGACGTCAGAAAAAATTTGAGGAAGGTCAAAGACCTTGAATGTATTTTTGAATGAAAATTTTTGAAAAAATTTGAATAATTTTCAGCTGAAAACTTTCTTCAGACCTAAAAATAAAAATAAAAAATTCTGGAAATCAAAACTTTGCAGAAGTGGCATTTTTTGGGGCCAAAAACTAGAATTATGAATAATTTTCAGCTGAAAAATCTCATTTGTCAAGCAAAATTTGAATTTTTCACGTTTTTTTAAAATTAAATACTGAAACTAAATCTTAGGCTGAAGCTTTGGCTGAATCTTCTACAGTAACCTGAAATCTACAGTCCCAGCTTAAATCCTGTGCTAAAAAAATAGTAGATCAGACGATTTTTTTTTAACACCGGGGGGTCCCATGCATATTTTTGGCGCCAAAAAATTGCAGAAACATCCCATTTTCAACTCAAAAATTCAACATTTTTTGAAAAATCCAAATAAAATTTCTCTCGAAATTCAGGAGAATTGCTTTATTTTCTTGAATATTCTGAATAAATCTGAAATTATTGCGATTTCGCTTCATCAAAAATGTTTTTTTTTTGAAAATTTACATTAAGAAACTGAAATTTCTGGTTGAACCCTAGAAAAATAGAATGAAATTCTGAAAATTGGGATTTTCCTGACTTTCTTTTGAATATCAGAAGTTCCACGTGAAAATTTTAAGCTTAAAATCTTGAAATATCCCACTTGTCACATAAAAATTGAACTTTTCATAGAAAATGTTTTTAATAAATTGAAAATCTTTGAAAAGTTCTCAATTTCTCTCAAGAATCTCTTCTGAATGTTTTCCTCAAATTCTAATCTTATCAGAAGTTCCACGTGGCATTTTTTTGGGGTCAAAAACTAGAATTTTGCAAAATTTTCAGCTTAAAATCTTGGAAAACCATAAATTCCTCTCAAAATTCAGGAGAATTGCAATTTTTAGTCATAAATAGGTAGATTTTTGAAAAAATCTGGAAAAATCCCTTTGTTACGCTGAACTTTTTCCAGAAACTCTAAACTTGGAAGAAGGATTTTTTGATTGAAAATCGGAAGTGGGATTTTGAATAATTTTCTCGGTTCAAAAAAATATCTTAAATTTTATTTCCTTAAACTTCAAAAAATCAAAAATCATTGCGATTTCGCTTCTCTTTCTCTCTTTCTCAACGCGGCTTTTCTCGTTCCAAAACTCATATTTGTCAAAATCTTATCCCGAATAAATTCCGGAATCAAATCCATCACTTCAAGTTGAAGTTGATGTGAAATATAGCCAGTTGTGTCGGCCGCATTTCCAATTGTGTTCAGGGCGGATTTGACGAATTGTTCACCATTTGGTGTGAAGAATGATGTCTTTTTGACTTTGCTCATTTTGGTGGCAACCATCATTGGGGCGATTGTTTGAATTGTGATTCCGTGAGATTCGTATTCTTTGCGAAGGATTCCAGACAGCCATGAGACGTATTTCTGGAAAGATTTCAGGCTTTCCTGGCTCAAAAATTCCTCCTGAAAAAATCGGGCATAGGTTCCCCATGCGCGGGCACTCAAAACTCCCAAATTCCCGCGCATTTTCCCATCTCGAAATATGAAAATATCCACTTTTTCGAGATGTTTTGGAAAATGTGAAGGAATAGGGGAGAATTGGGTGCCGGCATTTTTCAATTTCAGTTTTTATCATAGAAAATTTGAGATATTTTGAAAAAAAACAGCCAAAACAGTATGTTTTGTCTAGAAATTTTAGGCTCAAAAATTCCTCCTGAAAAAATTGGGCATAGGTTCCCCATGCGCGGGCACCCAAAACTTCCCGATTCCCGCGCATTTTCCCATCGCGAAATATGGAAATATCCACTTTTTCGAGATGTTTTTGAAAATGTGAAGGAATCGGGGAGAATTGGGTACCGGCATTTTTCAATTTCAGTTTTCATCATAGAAAATTTGAGATATTTTGAAAAAAAAAACAGCCAAAAATGTATTTTGTCTAAAAATTCTAGGCTCAAAAATTCCTCCTGAAAAAATTGGGCATAGGTTCCCCATGCGCGGGTACCCAAAACTCCCCGATTCCCGCGCATTTTCCCATCGCGAAATATGGAAATATCCACTTTTTCGAGATGTTTTTGAAAATGTGAAGGAATCGGGGAGAATTGGGTACCGGCATTTTTCAATTTCAGTTTTCATCATAGAAAATTTGAGATATTTTGAAAAAATCACCTTTGTAGCCGAATAAACAGCCAAAAATGTATTTTGTCTAAAAATTCTAGGCTCAAAAATTCCTCCTGAAAAAAATTGGGCATAGGTTCCCCATGCGCGGGTACCCAAAACTCCCCGATTCCCGCGCATTTTCCCATCCCGAAATATGGAAATATCCACTTTTTCGAGATGTTTTTGAAAATGTGAAGGAATCGGGGAGAATTGGGTGCCGGCATTTTTCAATTTCAGTTTTCATCATAGAAAATTTGAGATATTTTGAAAAAATCACTTTTGTAGCCGAATAAACAGCCCAGAGTGTATTTTTTTCTAAAAATTCTAGGCTCAAAAATTCCTCCTGAAAAAATTGGGCATAGGTTCCCCATGCGCGGGCACCTAAAACTCCCAGATTCCCGCGCATTTTCCCATCTCGAAATATGGAAATATCCACTTTTTCGAGATGTTTTTGAAAATGTGAAGGAATCGGGGAGAATTGGGTGCCGGCATTTTTCAATTTCAGTTTTCATCATAGAAAATTTGAGATATTTTGAAAAAATCACCTTTTTAGCTGAATAAACAGTGTATTTTTGTCTAGAAATTCTAGGCTCAAAAATTCCTCCTGAAAAAATTGGGCATAGGTTCCCCATGCGCGGGCACTCAAAACTCCCAGATTCCCGCGCATTTTCCCATCTCGAAATATGGAAATATCCACTTTTTCGAGATGTTTTGGAAAATGTGAAGGAATAGGGGAGAATTGGGTACCGGCATTTTTCAATTTCAGTTTTTATCATAGAAAATTTGAGATATTTTGAAAAAAATCACTTTTGTAGCCGAATAAACAGCCAAAAATGTATTTTTGTCTAGAAATTCTAGGCTCAAAAATTCCTCCTGGAAAAATCGGGCATAGGTTCCCCATGCGCGGGCACTCAAAACTCCCAAATTCCCGCGCATTTTCCCATCCCAAAATATGGAAATATCCACTTTTTCGAGATGTTTTGGAAAATGTGAAGGAATAGGGGAGAATTGGGTACCGGCATTTTTTCTCAATTCCTTTGCTCACCTTTGTAGCCGAATAAACAGCCCAAAGGGTCATTTGATTAGCTCCAGCAGATGAGCCAACATTTACGATAACTCCAGCTTTTCGTTCAACCATTTGTGGCAAAATTCCAGCGGAGAGCTGAAAAAAAAAGAGATTTTTAGTCAAAAATCCGCCGAAAACCCACCAAAGTTGGTGGCAATGTATTAATTGTTGTGATATTAGCCAATCTCTCGATTCCTCCATCAACTTTGTGCAAAACTTCTGGATATTCATAGCTCAATCCAACATTATTGATCAGAACTCCGATTTCAACCTGGTTCAATTCGGCCAACAAATCTTGATATCCGGAAACAGCGGCATTTGTGAAATCGTAGGAATATGTGCGGATTTCAATGTTCTGAATAGAAAAAAAAGGGATTATTCAGGAATTTCAGAATTTTTTGCTGAGTGAAAATCCCAAAAATTCACCTGATACTTCTCCAAAATCTCCTTCTTTGTCTCATCCAATTTCGACTGTGTTCTTGAAACCAAAAAAACGTTGAATCCTCTTCGAGCCAATTCGAAAGCATAGGCTTTTCCAATTCCATCAGTGGCTCCAGTTACAACTGCAAAAATATTGGGATTTCCCCCAAAAACCATCTTATTTTCTCTTGTTCCATGGTTTTTGTGTTATCAAAAAAACGGCTACAAAGAACTCTGATAAGAGAAAAAAAGTTTCTAATCAGCAAAAATTTTTTTTGAAATCGTGATTTTTTTTGCTGATCAGAGAACTCGAAAATTGTGCAAAAAATGTGGAAAAAACACCTTTTCTATTAAAATTTTCGTGAATTTTCACTTTTTTAATGAAAAACCCGGTAAAAATCAACATTTTCTCTGAATTTCAACTAGAAAATTCATATTTTTCAAATTCGGTATCAAAAAATGCAAATTTTCGTCATTTTCTTCCAATTTACACTTAAAATTGAGGATTTTTCATAAAACTTTCAAATTTCATAATAAAAATGCTCAATTTTATTACGTTCGGTACCAAAACCCTTTAGAAACTCAATTTTCTTCCAATTTACAATCAAAATACATGATTTTCACCAAAAACCTTCAGAATTTCCGATTCTTTTCAAATTTGGACTCAAAATCTGAGATTTTTCATGAAAAATTCAAATTTGGACTCAAAATTCCTCATTTTTCCCCAAAACTTCAGAATTCCCCATTTCCCGCTCCCAAAAACCTCACTCACCCGCCCATCCAGCTCCCGCTCTTTTCTTCAAATCAATCGGCGAAAAGAGCACATAGGGTCCAACAATGTTCCAAATCGATGTCAAAAGTCGATAGGCGACCGCAAAAATGGCCAAATATCCGGCCGAGACCAGAGCACATTGACAACCCATTACTACTGTAGGCTGCTCAAAATTACTATTTGTCGACATTTTTGAAAGAGAAATGAGCAAAAAAATGACAAAATGCGATAAAAAATACGTGGGAAACGTGGCAATTTCACGTGAAAATTCAAAAAAATACAAAAATATTCATCTTTGGCGAGTATTCAAATAAATAAATAAATGAAAAAAAAATGAATTTTCGAGAACGGAGACAATAAAAAAGAAGTGGAAAGGTTATAAGACAGTTTTTTATCACACCATTTTAGGAATGGTATGATAACGGATGGAAAATCTCTCAAAAAACGAGAGAAATAGTGGGGGGAAAAGGGGTAGAAGATACAAAAAAATGGGCAGAGAACAGGTGTAAAATTAATCGACATCCATGTCGTCCAAATCTGGACGATTACGTTTTGCTTCAGGTTCTTTGGTGGTGGTGTCTTCTGGAAAAATTTGATTTTGAATATGGGAAAATGGTGGTTTTCTGGGGATTCATGCAAAACTTTCACAAAATTTAGCTAATGGTTTCAGATTTTTTTCAAAGAGAAATATGGTGTTTTCTGCTTTTAAATTCAAATTTCGATCCAGGAAAATTTAGAAATATCAGAAAAATCTCAATTTTTCTCTCAAACATGAGCCTGTTATTATTTCTGTCTGAAAATCAGCTCTGAAACTCAGATTTTGAAGCTGAACATCTAGAATTTTTCGAAAATCCATAAAAATTTGATTTTTTCAAATTTCATGACTGAAAGCAAGCTCTAAAACGCAAAATTTCAATGAAAAACTTACAAGAATCCCCATTTTTCTCTCAAATTTCTACCACTTTTAGATTTTCAAAATAAATGAGCTCGTATTATTTGTCTGAAAATCAGCTCTGAAATTCAGAATAGTTCGAAAATGCGTAAAATTCGATTTTAGTTTCAAATTTCATGACTGAAAGTAAGCTCTAAAATGCGAAATTTGAATAAAAAACATCTTTTGTTTTTGAGCTCATATTATTTCTGTCTGAAACTCAGATTTTGAGCTGAATATCTAGAATTTTTGACCACTTCATGACTGAAAGCAAGCTTCAAAATTCCCCAATTTTCACAAAAAATCATGCAAACAGTCAGATCCATGCAATTAATCAATTAAAAAACCAACTTCATTTGCAATAGTTTAGTCCAAATCCATATTCTCACCTTCCTCTTTCTGCTCCTCTTCTTTCGGCAATTCTCCACCTTCAGCCAACGTCAAATTCCTCGCAAATCCCAACAAATCTCCCTGATTCGCCGCCGCCACCGTATTCTCATTCAACCCAAATTGCGCCAAAACTGGGCCAAGTTGTCCGGTTTGAAGAGCATGTCCAAAATTATCGGTAGCCTGGCGGAATTGCGGAGTCTTGACGGTCTCCGACAACTCTTTTTCGGGCGTGTTTCCAGTCTCTGGCAGGTGTGGCGACAAAGATTCCGCATTGGTTTTCGCCGCCTCAGCTGCTGTATCACTAGATAACGCGTCGCCCAGAGATACGCTAACTTCTTGACCCTTCGATCCTCCCGGTCGCAAATTATTGAGAATCGCTGACAAATCATTGGTCGTAATTCCGGTGGATGTTGCCGCTGGTTCACAATCCACTTCATTATTATCAGTCGTCGATAAATTGATTGGATTCTGATTTTGCGCTGGATATTCCGATGATTGTCCTTGAAGTGATTGGATCAATGAGATCAACTGATTCTGATCAAGTCCTCCCAAAGTGCCTCCAAATTCATCAGCCAAAGCAGCTGGGAATGTAGAAGTTCCCCCGCCAGCCGCACTTCTTTCACTAACATTTCCACCTCTTGCAGGTCTTGAAGTTGGCGGTTTATTCAAAGCATCATTGACTCTTTTGACAAGATCCTTATCCGCGTCAACACTTCCATCTTGAAGCCAATACAATTTCATATCCTTTGACGATTTGAATTTGAGCATATAAACCTTGCCATCAGTACACTCTTTAACAGCTTTGAACTCAGCGTCATCTGGGAAAATGATAAGATCATCAATGACGGCACCGGTGTCTCGTTCTTTCCAGCAAAAATGGGTGAGCATATCCGAACTTTGTTTGATGTAAATAAGGCCTTTTTTGGGATCGGCGACGACTTTTCGAGTGTTTTCCGAGGAACCGGTTTCGAGAAGTGAGCGACCGGCTTTGAATTCGAGAATATTGCCGGATGTTGTGGCGCTTGGACGCACGTTACTGAACATTGCAGCCATGGCTGGAAAAATTGGCATTGATGGGGGGAAATGGTGAACAAAACGTTGAACTAGCGAGGGAAGTGTGTGACCAGTCCCCGGAGATTTTCAATGAGACCTATGTCCTTTTGGTCAGTTTTTCACGCCGATAAAGATCTTGTTTTCAGTTTTTGCTGAACTACTCTCTGAAGAGCCCAAAGTTGAGAATTTCCTGAAAATCGCGTTTTTGAGAGCCCATAACTGATGTTAGAAATTATTTTTATGGAAAACTGAATGCGTCACGTTGTTCAGGAGGTTCGATTTACCAAAGTCACAAATTTTTGGTTAGTAAATCCATACTGTGACTTTGGTAAATCGACGGGCATTCAGTTTTCCATAAAAATAATTTCTAACATGAGTTATGGGCTCTCAAAAACGCGATTCGCAGGAAATTCTCAACTTTGGCTCATTTTTGGGCTCTTCAGAGAGCCGTTCAGCAAAAACTGAAAACAGGATCTTTATCAGCGTGAAAAACTGACCAAAAGAACATAGGTCTCATTGAAAATCTCCGGGGACTGGTCACACACTTCCCTCGTAAGATATTTTTGAACGACAAAACTTTTTAAATAGAAAATTGGGAAAAATATATTTCTTAGCAACTTTTTCAAAAACAAAAAGCAAATTCTATAACGAAATTCCAAAGAATATTCAACTTTTGAATCGAGAAAACAGAAATCTTCAAAATATACGAAATTCCACGAATTCTATATCAAAATCCATGTTTTTTCCAGCTCTACACGTCTATTAAACCTTTCCAAACCCATTTCCCACAAAATCAGCCGAAAATCCCCCAGAAACCCTGCGAAAACTCCCAGAAAAACAACAAAAACAAAAAATGCTGACAAACCCCAGCTGTCTGCATTTTTGCGTAGGCAAAAGTGTTTGCACAATTTCACAAGCTACAGTACACCATTTATTAATTTTTATTTTCGCCGTTCAAATTCTCCATTTCCAATCGGTTAAACCCGTCATTCTTCGAAGTAGACTCGATTTTTCGAAACTCGGATAATTCCTATATGCAGAATACATTGATAGACTTGATAGTTTCTGCGGGATTGTCGGGTTAGGATAGTAACTTGCTCTAGAACAGATTTTTCATGATTTCCACTTTAAAAATGTAAGCTTACCGCAAGCTTTCTCGTTTCAAAGTCGGAAAATCTAGAAGCAAAGCACCGCCATTTTCATCAATCTCAAAATTGGTTGCAAAATTGCTCTGATTCGGGTCATCTTTCATATCTTGTTTTCGCGGTTCATGCGGGATTTCGAATATTTTCCGGTGATTCAGGTCAAGATGGTAGAAGTAGAGTTTTTCGTCGACGCAGTATTGCGGCAAAATGTGAGGGCTAAAAAATTATAGTTAGTTGTATCCTTCAAACGCAAAATTACCCATGAATCAGCCGCAGAAATCGTACAAACATGAAAAATGTGAAACCTCTGTCATATAGCGCTAAGAAACCGAATGCTCGAAATCCACAAATCATAACCTTTAGAGCAAATCTCGCATAATATAGCTTGATTCTCCACCAAAGAGTTCGCGATTTCTCAACATCTGGAATACTAATTCCCATCATAACATTCTGTCCCCTAGTTCGCATATGTTTCAAACTCAAAACCCCACAAAAATCCGTATATTTCACCACTTCATTGTCAATCTTCTCAATTGAATTGGCCCCAGTGACACGGTCTATTTTCCCAACACATTCAGTCATTAATCGATTCGATGATTCAGTTGATTCACACAAAAACACTGTCATTTCCTTGTCCGTCATTCCAAGCACAAATAACGCAATTATCTTCGATTCAGGCATAGTTCCCAGATATTTTTGAAAACCATCCAATAATTCTGATATATCCTCATGATTTTGGGTTGACATAGGGTCATTTGGTATCAGAAGCGTTAAACGATTCATTTTTCCGCTTTCGTCAGCTCTCGCCCCACAAATTATCAATTTTCCCGAATGAATTAGTGCAGTATCTATATTTCAATGTATTTTTAAGTGAGTTATGCTAAGTTCCCTAAAAACTCACTAATAAACGGCAATCCAGCCAACCTTGAAACAGTAAACTTTTTCCTGACAACAATCACTGCGTTTCCTGTGCTTTGCTCCAAAAACAAAACAGTTTGCGAGAACTGATATTGTTCTTGATCATAACTTATTGTAACTACGAGATTTTCGGCGAGAGCGTAGAAATCGATGATTTTTATGAGTTCCGCTAAATCCCAGTCTTCTTCCATCTCGAATGTTGAGTTCTAAAAGAAATTTCTGTGCATTTTGTCGTGGAATCAGGTGCCCTTGGAAAACACGAGATTTTACGAGAAAATGCAGATTTCTCAGTGGAGATTTCTGTGTATTTTGTCGTGGAATCAGGTGCCCTTGGAAAACACTAGATTTTACGACAAAATGCAGATTTCTCGGTGGAGATTTCTGTGCATTTTGTCGTAGAATCAGGTGCTCTTGAAAAACACTAGATTATACGACAAAATACAGATTTCTCAGTGAAAATTTCTGTGCATTTTGTCGTGGAATCAGGTGCCCTTGAAAAACACGAGATTTTACGTCAAAATGCAGATTTCTCGGTGAAGATTTCTGTGCATTTTGTCGTAGAATCAGGTGCCCTTGGGAAATACTAGATTTTAGATGTGATTGCACACTCTTGAATCTATAAACACGATTTTCTGCATTTTGTCGTAGGGTTCAGTGTTTCTTTGAAAAGATCATCATATTTCACATAAGAAACACGGAATTTGACGACAAATTGCAGAAAATCGACCAATTCACGATATTTCACGATTCTCCAGCGAAAAATCTGTGCATTTTGTCGTGGAACCATGTGCCCTTGGAAAACACTAGATTTTACGAGAAATTGCACATTTTTGAATCTATAAACACGATTTTCTGCATTTTGTCGTAGGGTTCAGTGTTTCTTTGAAAAGATCATCATTTTTCAGATGAGAAACACGAAATTTTACGACAAAATGCAGAAATTCACGATTTTCCAACGAAAAATCTGTGCATTTTGTCGTAAAATCCAGCATTCTCAAAGAATACACCGAACCCTACGACAAACTACACTTTCTCACTAACATTCCCCGAAAAAACATGATATTTACAAATACATCTCATCGGAATCTCCTGAATAATCATTGGCATCTGATCGTCTCCCATATCCACAATTCTAGTTTGAGCCTTGTATTTCAGCGAATAGGCGATCTGAAAATACAATTTTGTCTGGAATTTCGTCGATTTTCAAACCGTCGAATCTCGATTAGTGGCTAGAAATTGAGGCGAATCCATTGAGCTCGGCGGAAATGTCGGTGTAAAAAACGAGAGTTTGTTTTTCGATAAAAATTTCATATTTTCACTATTGTTGCGTTTTCGAGTACTATACAAATCTAAAATAACCATCATTTTTGAGGGGTTTTTCCTCTAGAAAATGTCACGTCAAAAATAAAATTCATATAGGTCAAAATAAAAATAACATAACATAGCACAAAAATAGATTTAGTTTGATCCTTCAAAAATCGCCTGCAGACAGTCTATGAACTTTGTTCGATCTTCGGATTTTAGTTGGATAACTGTAAATCAAAATTATTTTAATTAGATGGGGAAAAGTTAGGCTAACTCACCATCCGAATCGAAGGTATCATTGGTGATTCGTAATTTCGGCGCCATTTTTTTGACACGTTCAAAAGCCCGGCCAATGCATCTGAAAATCCGGAATTTCGGAATTTCCCATTTTCCCCTTCAAAAAACTCACGTTTTCAATAAACTATCCTCATAAACTGTAGCCAACGGCATAACTCCCGTGACCACAAGCCATCCCTGTTTTTCCGCAGTCAATGGGAACATTGCGATAAGTGGTTTTGCGGTTCGTCCCTTTTTCATCGATGCAAAAGATCGCAACATGAAATTCGTCGTATTGTACAGAAAATGTCGTGATTCGATCATTTCCTCGTCTGAAAATATTAGAAAAAACTACATTTTCGTCCGGTTGGACATCGACTAAATGACATTTTCATGTTTTTTAAGCAAATTAGTTGAAATATTGGGTTTTAATGTTATTCATATGATAGAATGGTCTAAGACGAACAGATTGATATAAATTTTGATGACTTTACGTAATCCATAAGGGATTTAGCGACGTTTAGTCGATAAGCCGCTAAATCACTTATGGATAACGTAAAGTCATCAAAATTTATATCATTATGTTCGTCTTCGACCATTCTATCATGTGAATAAAGTTAGAACCCAATATTTCAACTAACTTGCTTAAAAAACCTGAAATTGCCATTCAGTCGATGTCCAACTATACTTACCAATCGGTCTCGTGCACGAAAATAGATAATACGGTCCATTTGGTATGATTTCTGATTGATTAATTGCGGCGGCCATCGTTTTCCACGATACCAAAAGTGTTCGTTGGCATACGGTTTCGAAGGTTTGTTGAATGTTGAAACGATGTGATTTGGCGCCGGAAATTGAGCTTCTTAGGAGTTGGGTTCCGCACATGAAGCGATCCATTGACTGGAAATTTTTTGGCTTGATTCAATCTCTTTTTCGGGCCTACTCAGGCTTACTCAGGCTTCCAATTTTTCCGAAATCCTAGTAATTTTTCCCAAATCCCCATACCTTTTTCGTCTTCGGCATTTCCATTCTCACCGAAATTCCTCTCGCCAAATCAGCCGCACTCAATTTCGCACAATATCCCAAATGCGCGAAAAATGTGGCGAAAGACGAATCAATTTCCTTCTCCAAAATATCTGTCACCACATTTCGTTGCTCGGTTGATAGAGCCTCGAATTTCTGGCGCGTTTCAGCCAAAGTGATGCTGAAATTATTCGTCTTCATTTTTTGTCGAGATAAAAGTTAGGCTAACTCACCCAAGCGAAGCCAATAAATGTCGTATATTCACATCTCCTCTTTGTGTCCAATTTTTGGTTTTAATCGAAAAATACTCGTCAATCATCATTGCACTATACAAATCCCAATGTGAATATAAAGCAAGGGGGAGTCTGAAAACGATATTCTAGCGAATCCAGGATTTCGGCTAACTCACTCTTTTCCAAATGAGATGTGTAATTGATCGTCTTGTTTTCCTTGATTCACAATATTTCTCGGCGAGAATTTGTGGATAAATGGTCGCATTCGATCGATACAAATTGAGGTGTACATTTCGATTGAGATCTAAAAAGTTCTCTGAGTTAGGCTAACTTGAGATCTTCATGATCCTGGAAGTTTAAAACTAGAAATTCCTTTTTTCAATAAATTTTGAAATTTTAAAATCCTGCGGAAAACTGCTGTGGAATTTTTCAAGAAAAATGCAGAAAATTTGAATTTTTATGAAATTTCGGCTCAGAATCCAAAAAAATTGTATTTCCGATGAGTTCGAGATATAAATTCTGCATTTCATTGAGTTTCAAGTTTCTAAACGAAATTCGTAGGCTAAATATAGCAATTTTTCGGCTTTATTTAAAATTTCCTATTCGAAGTTTTGATAAAGAAGCTTGAAAATCACAGAGTTTTCAACAAAAGCCAAATCTAGCCCCTCTTATAGTTGGGCATCGACTAAATGACATGTTCAGGTTTTTTAAGCAAGTGAGTTGAAATATTGGGTTCTAATGTTATTCATATGATAGAATGGTCTAAGACGAACAGAATGATATAAATTTTGATAAGTTTACGTTATCCATAAGGGATTTAGCGAGGTTTAGTCGATATTTTGTCGATAAGTCGCTAAATCACTTATGGATAACGTAAAGTCATAAAAATTTATATGATTCTGTTCGTCTTAGACCATTCTATCATATGAATAACATTAGAACCCAATATTTCAAATCACTTGCTTAAAAAACATGAAAATGTCATTTAGTGGATGTCCAACTATAGCGCCTCCCCAAATCCCTCACCAATCGATCAATAAAAGCACTATTCAATCCAACCGCCGCAAACCACATCATTTCAGCCGATGTTCTATTCAATTCCGCGGCCAATTCCAATAATCTAACACAACTTGGTGCACCATTCCAAGTCGATTCATAATAAGTCCACAACAAATTCTGTCGTCTTCTCTCCCACAATCTCGCCTCCTCTCTTTTTATCGCTTTCCGCTGAATCTTTTCCATTCTTCCCTCATAAGATGATTCTTGTTCCTCATCTTCTTCATCATCATCCGTATCATCATCCGATTCATCCTTGATCACTTCATTCGGTTGGGGAAGTCGGAGTTCTTCTAACTCTTGTTCATCAATCAACACATTAACCTGATCATTTTCGAACATGTTTTCGATGTGAAATGGTCGATGAGAATCGATTATATAAATTGTGGCTGCTGGTGGTAGTTGAATTCGTGAAAGTGAACGAGTTGCACCACAATTTATCATAATTATTGAAGTTTTTTGATCTTGAAGATCCAATAAACTTTGTTCGATTGATTCCCAACCATCGACGGCAATGATTGTGTAGGGAACATCGTCGCATTTTAGAAGATGCTGAAAATTTCAGAGTTTTCTTTGGTGTTTGATGAAATACTGTGGTTTTTCGCTCCAAAACCATACAAACTTTAAATTGCCTGGCAACACAGAAATAATCATGTTCTAAAATGAAAGTTTATCACTTGAATAAACTAGTTTTGATTTTCAAAAGTCAGAAAATGCTCCGTGAGCCCAAGGGGACTAGGTTTACATCCTAGTCCCCGTGCGCTCACGGAGCATTTAGGTGACTTTTGAAGGTCGAAACTAGTTTATTCAGGTGATAAACTTTCATGATTATTTCTTCGTTTCGAGGCCCTTTCAAAGGCGCACTAAATTTCATTCTATTTTGGTCTCGAAGCGATTTCCCCTCCTCCTTTCCTATGTATTTTTAATTAGCCCCACACCTGCTTTTGCTCATAATTTTCCTCTCCTTTCTCTCCCTTTTCATTAAAAAATATCGATTTTCTTTCAGAATTTAAAAAAATCAACAAAAATGCGTTTTGTGCCGGGTCAGCGATGTTTAATAGTTTGGCTAGTTTTGATGCTCACACTTATTGCACTTGTTATGTATTTGGTGAGTTTTTTCCCATAAAAACTTGGAGGTTTTCCATAAAAACCATATTTTCAGGACAGTTTGGAAGGCTTTCGACAGCTGAAAGAATCGCAAAGCAATCAAAATCTGGAAGAGCCTCGTCCAATATTTCTAGCCTTGGTTTTATTCATCACCGATCTCGCCAGCTACATTACTGTTTTTTATAAATTCTACCATTTCTGCGTTCAAACACCCGGATCGAAATTCGCCAATTTAACCGAAGTTTGGCAATTCATTTGGCCAAGAAATCAATATTTTGTTGCTCAACTCGCAGTTCTCACATTAAAAGTCCTCTTTCAAATCTTCCTATTTCTTCGACTCATTTTTCATGTTGACGTCCCGATTTTATTGATTTTCATACCGTTTTGGGGTATTTTACTCATTATTTTGTACGATTTGACCATGCGACTTTACCGCATTCAAAAAGAAGACTAACTTATTCATTTTTTCGCTTCTTTTCCCGATCTCAAAACAAACGTGTAAATAAATAAACAATTCTTACCGATAAAATCATTGTTGTGCAAAGTGCATCTGTATCCACCGCCACAATTATAACAACACTTTGTCGTTTGATGACGTCATAGAATCCTTGGCGAAAATTTTCCTTGAGAATCATGGTCTGCAGAAAAAAATGATGAAAAATGAAAAAAAAAACAATTTTTTTGATGAAAGTGTTCAAAATGAGAGAGAAGGCGCGCTGTGCGATAGAGCGCATTTGATTGTTTGACATTTTTATGCCCTGGGAAGGCGAAGAAAAGTGTGAATAATGAAGGTTTTAGGGTACTTTGCAACAAGTGTTATAAAATTGCGTGGGAAAACAATAAAACATATAATTATCCATAAATCCATAAAGATTTCTATGGACTATTGAATAAACTTGAATTTGAGAAAGAATAACTTGAGAAAACCCGGGATTTCCAGCCGAAAAACAGAGAAAACTGAAAATTTTCTGCAAAAAAATGAGTTTGTCCGAGAGAAATACACAATCGCGACAGGACCCGTTCAAACAAATACGTGCGCCTTCAAAGGAACAAGAAAATTTGAAAAAAAAAGTCGAGACCCATGAATATTTTTGAATGTTCCTTTGAAATTTTATACGGTTTAGTAAAAAAATAATAAAATTTTAAAATTTTATTATTTTTTTACTAAACCGTATAAAATTTCCCCAAAATTTTGGAAAATATTGATTATTTAAAAAAAAGGTGGCCACGTTTCGATCGAATTCCAACGCGTTTTCTTGCCATTTCTAGTTATTTTGCTTTGGAAATTCGCTGAAAATGAAGAATTACAAATATGGTTTGAGAAGAAAGCTTCGGAAATTGAAGAAGAAAACAACTGGATGGTTCGATATTCCATATGAAATGCGAAAAAGTGTTATTTCTTATATGGACACACGATCAAAAGGTCTATTTTCTTGCTGTTCAAAATTGTGTTATGAAGAAGTTATGGAATCGACTGATTATATTAAAGAAATCGAATTCTCAGATAGCACGTCTGGATCAGCAATACGTTTTCGTTTCTTTGACGACTCACACAATTTTGAATTATGGTTTTTGGATGAATGCGAAGATAGGAATAATATTATTATTGAGGGTCATTCGTGAGTTTTTCGAGTTTGGTTTCATAAAAATATAAATTTTTAGAGAAGCATGTGAATATGAATGGATAATAAGAAAAACATGTGATGTCAGGAAAATGGCAATTGATTGTATGAACCGAATCATTGGAACCTGCATCAATTTAAAATCATTTGTATTCAATCCAGATACTCCGGTAAATAAGTCAAAATTAATCACCGATAATTTCTCTGTTTTCAGCATAGCTATCTTTTTGACAACTTCGGAATCAAGCATTTGAAAAAATTGGATTCTCTTCGAGTTTTTCAAAGATGGACACCGATTGATTTGGTTGAAAATGGATTTGTTTCTCTTGAAATGGTTTGTTTTGCAGATTTTCGAAAATGAAAAATAACATATTTTTCAGCTTTACAAAATGAAATGTGTCATAAAATTGCATGCCAATCTGAATTTGGAACAACTCCTCAAATTGTCGGCGCGAAAAATTCGACTGCTAGGAATGAAAATCGATTCGGAAGCTTTGAATGTTTATTGCAAGATGGTTCAAGCCGGGAAGCTCAATGAGAATATCAAGAAATTGAAGTTGGATATGGATAAAGATCATTTGTTGGATCCAAAAAAAGTTGTGGCGGGTTTGAATACTGTTCAAAAACATGAAATGTGAGTTTGCAGTAAGATTGCCACGTCATAATAATCCACTTTTTCAGAGAAAACGATATAATCTCGTTTGAAATGAGTTTCGAAACAAGACCGGATCGATATGCTATGATTCGAATCGAGCCGAAATCTTTTCTTATGATTATTCGACTCGAAGAGCGTAGATATGAGTATAGGGAAACTTTGGATTTTGATGACCATTTTCCCGATGTTATGCGGTCTGATTCTTTTTTAAACCAACCTGCGTTTCTGACAGATGAAAATCGATGGACACAATCTGATGATGAATTTTAGCGACTTCAATTTTTTTGGCATGCTAATTATACTTGTTTTAAATTATGTTGATTGTTCAACCGATCATTTCTATACACATCTTTTTTAGTAAATAAATAAATCACTTTCTTCTGCCCAAAAAAATCTTGAAGTTCTCCATCATCACAACTTTCGGCTGGAGATAGTCCATCTGCATCCCGTGAAGTTCGGCTAAGTTTCGACGATGAAATTGATTGGAATTCATTTGTTGGGCATCTTTTAGATACTGTCTTGAGAAAATACTATTTTTTGACCAACTTTTTTTCGGTTGCGAAAAATGCAAAAAATGTTTTTAAACGGCAGCGTTTGCGTGACCCATTTCTAGATAACTTGTTGGATGACGTGTCTTTTGTCGTTTTTTTTCTTTCTGTGGATTTTTCGATTATTTCTGATTTATTTCATTCTACAAATCATGGTCGTTGAAGACAAATTGAGGATTTCAGAAACTGGATTCGGTGGAATGATGGAAGTGCAAGAAAACTTATCAGAAGACAAACTTCAATTATTTTTGACGAAGTGACCGGATGAAATGAACAACCTCGAAATTGTCGGTTTTTATTGGGTTAGTTTTTTGAAATCAAATAAAAATCATCGCAGAATCAATATATTTCGCTCTTTTTTGCTTCAAAGAAAAAATCATGGGTAAAAGTTTCTTTTGGGCCGAAAATATTATCATAAAATAATTCTTCACACCCTTCAGATTCCAAATGCAAATATTGGAAGTGACGAAACGTTGAGAGGCGAAGAGTTGTGTCGAAATTTTTGCGAAGAATTGAAAATCAAATTTGATCTTCTGGATGAATTTTCATTGGAAGTTCAGCAACAACAATTGGACAGTGACAACGCAATGGAGCAGTTGATTAGTGAGTTGGTGAAAGAATCGAAAAGAATAAGATTGACAATTGAAAAAAGAGTAAGTTCTGACTGATTATCAAAATATGTTTGGTTGATGTAAACATTTTCAGGTTTTGCTGGCTGAATATTTATTGACAAAGGAGCATGTGATCGGATCAATTTTCGAGCAAAGAACTTGGCGGAAACATTTGGAAGACGCCATCGACCCAGATATTGTGAAGGTAAGAAAAATGAATTGAGTGAATGATAATAACCTATTTTTTTAAAGGTAATATGGCATCCGATATTTGTTATTGTTCATTTCGCGCAAATCAAAGAACAGTTGCTTGAAAAAGGAAAAGGTGCGACCAAAGACATCATCACCAAAATTGTTCAAAAAATGCACGACAAAAATCATTCGGAAGCCGATGAAATTCTTGGAAAAATTGGAAAGATGAAAACAGCAGCGGGTGTTTCGGTGAGTTTTTTTTTATTATTATCATTATTTGTAATCTCAAAAATGTATTTTTCAGGCGCATGTATCGAAAGTGTTCACTTTTATGTCACGAGGTAACGGAAAACATGATGAGCAAAACATTTTGATCGAATATCCCTTCATCGATGCGCAAGAATTTTTGAGGTGGGTGGACTTTTTTTTAATTCAAAAAAAATCAAAGAATTTTTCAGAGAAATGGACACTCGTCCAAGTCGAGGAATTATTGCGATAACATCCGAGCTGCAAAAGTATTTCGAGAAGAAGAAGTTGGCTGTCGATCCAGAAACATGCACAATTCCAGTTGTTGGCGGCTCGTCCAGCCATAAATTGACAAATCTCGAAGGACTACAACTTTTCTTCAAAATCAAATCACCGGACAGCACTCGATTGACTATCAATCCATCTTCTGGTTTTATTGATTCATTTGGTTCAACAAATATCATCATCACCCGCACACCAGAAGAGGACATCGAAATAGTTGAACCAAACGAGGAAAACGTTGTTATATATTTTGCTCCAACTTCAGCCGATGCAATTCACAATTTTCAACCAGCCGGATCTATAACTATTCAAGTGTTGACTGATCCGAAAACTTGATGCGCTTTGATTTTCATTAACTTGTTTTTTGTGTAGAATAGTTTCATTGTTTTTGGTGATTGTTCGACTTCGAGATGAAGCTTAGATTCCAGATAAAGTTTAAATTTTGATACACGTGTTTTTTCTCTCCAGTTTTTTGCTTTCTCCGCCCTTCAAAGCTTAGGCTTCGCTTTCAAAGAGAATTTGAAAATAAAGTCGAGACCCACGAATATTTTTGAATGTTCCTTTAAAATTGTACTACATGTACACATACAATATTGTTCCTGGTTTCTTGGCTCAAAAAAATCTACATTCGAAATTTACTGCAAGGATTTTTGACTGAAAAAAATGTTTCAAACGGTTTGACAGGCTGTAAATGCGGAACATTGTAGTTTCCATGCTTCTCTGAAAATCTGAATTTCAGTCTTCTAAAACTTAATCTTGAAATTTCGTGTTTTCAGGGTCAAAAATTACAAATTTAAGAGATTTCTAGTAAAAATTTTTGAATTTCAGAATTTCTTAATGAAAATCATTGAATTTTAGCTCAAAAATTCGAAGTTTTGAAGCTTTTCCAAGTCACAAAAAAATCCCGAAAATTTTACGTTTCACCATTTTTCTATCTGAAAATTGAGATTACGAAATTCAGTTTAATAAAATTTTGCCAGTCTCAACGAAAATTCACTGAAAATATCTGAAAATCCGGTTAAATTTCAGAATTTTTCACAAAAAAATCTTGAAAATTGCTCATTTTAACGCTAGGACCATTAAAAACCTGAAATTTTCTGAAAAATTTGCCTCAAATCTAATTTTTTCGAACAAAAAAAAAAACAAATTGTAGAAGTATCGAATTTTTCAAACAAAAAAATTGCCACGTGGTTTTTGAAATTTTGAACTAAAACCTAATTTCTGAATTTTACCTAGAAAACTGAATTTTAGCTCAAAAATTTGAAGTTTTGAAGCTTTCCAAGTCACAAAAAAATCCCGAAAATTTTACGTTTCACCATTTTTCTATTAGAAAATTGAGATTACGAAATTCAGTTTCATTGTGAATCATTTGGCTCTAAAAAAAACGATTTTGAAGTTTCAGAATTCTATTGTCAGTTGGCCAAAAAAGAACTGCTGGCATATGCAATTTCAATGAAAAATAAGAAAATTACTGGAAAAACTATACATATATTTTTGACGTGACCTTTTTATGATTGAATTTCATTTCGATATTTCTCGGAACCTTTTTTACTCAACACTTCAAATCGTGTATAAGAGGCTACAGTAACCAAAAAGACAAAAACTTTTTGCGGTTTTTGAATCGGGGAAAGTCTTCTTTTTGGTGCCAAAAGCAAGAAATTTTCAAAAAGTGGTCCGATTTTTTGGGTCCAATTCAGAATTTTTCTCGAAAAATCAGACCTGGCCCGATTCAAAATTTCTGAAAAATGTTCAACTCTAATTGTTCGATCCATTGTCGGAATTTCTTCGTTGTCTTCTTGAGAATTATTTTTTGATTTTTTTTTTTGAAAAAACTTGGGTCTGTGGGCTTGTATTTTAAAACACAATCCAAAAGTTCACTCTGGAAACGCCGAGAAAAAAAGTTCGCCAAGTCTCCCAAAAACAACTTTTCCGAAAAATGTCCAATTTATCGAAATTGTTTTTTTTTTCATTGTAAAAGAATGATCACGTAATTGATTTTTTCAACGGCCCCGGTCGTCACGTGTTCTATTTTTGCAAAAAAAAAAAAGTTGAAATATATTTGGCCATTTCTCGAGATTTTTCGATTGAAAAGCGCCTCTGAAATTTTCTAAAAATGAGTAAGTGATACCGTACAAACTTGTTTATATGACAATCTTGCTTATATATATTTTTTTTAGACTTCGAAAATGTGCTTCTTGGTATGATCCAACCGACCGAAGCCAAATGTAAAAAGAAAAGGAAGAGGTGTAATGTCGCCAATTAAAAGTGGCACATCATACTGGTTCTGGGTGCAAGGTGGTAATTTGGAGTCGGCCAAAATTTCAATAAGTCTAGGTAAGAAATAATGATCAATATTGTGAAAAATATCACATTTCTTCAGTTGAATCAGAGCAGAAAATCGATTTTTTTTCGAAATTCGACAGAAAGAAGCAAAACATTGTCGTGTTGTATTGTGTTTCTCACTGTGAGGTCAAAATCTCTCGATTAAAATCGATTTCGGAAAAAATCAATTTTCAACATTATTGGCAATCAACGATTCTCAAGAAGACAACGAAGAAAATTCGACAATGGATCGAACAATTAGAGAATTGGTGAGTTGAACATTTTTCGAGAAATTTTGAATCGGAGAACCATAGGAATCGGGCCAGGTCCGATTACTATTGAAAAAATGTCACCTTGGTTCGAATCAAAAACCCTTCAAAATCAGGCCCGATTCCTATGGTCCGATTCAAAAACTGTAAGACTACAAAAAATTTTATCGCAAAAATAAAGAAAAGTAAAACCACCGAGAGGTTTTTATCCTGAAGCGCAGAGAGGAATAATCATTTTTCTCATTCTCGCAATAAATTTGAGTCTTGCAGCAAACCCCCATTGGAAAAATCACTCAAGCGATTTACCATCGATTTCCTCATTCAATTGCCAAAATGTTACGACATCAACGCAGTAAGTTAATTATCAAAAAGCGCAAAACCGGCTTGTGCACCAAGTCAGTTCATTCTGGAACCTCCCATGTGAGCTCAGGAAATTTTAAACTCTGGGAATTGAATTTCAGATTGGAAGACAATGGTGCCGTAGAAAATGAAGAAGCGGGTGAACCGAAACCGAAACTACAAAAGGTATGGCATGGTAAAAATAATACGTTTTAGAATGTAGTGCAAATAAATATTGGTATTATTGAATAAACTTGTTTTTCTGGATATTTTGGAACGTACCACGCCCAGCGTGAGGCATTTGCACGGCGCCAATAGAAAAAAAAGCAATTCACCTCGCCAATTTGAGATTTTCTTCAAAAAAAGCAAATTTTTGCTTGTTTTTCCGTAAAAAAGTCGTATTTCTCAGTCGAAAAGGTTGTTTTCACCTCGCCAAAAATTTTCAAAACCCACACCGCCAATTTTAAAAGTTAATTTGCACGACGCTGGGCGTGGTATCTAAAATTTGGAAGTCGAGCGCAATACTAACATCCGGAAATATATTAAACTTTATACAAAAAAACAATGTTTTCAAAAAACATCAAAATTTTCGAAAGAAAAAACATGAAAAACCCGTGAATTATGAACCGATATTAAGAAAAAAACATTAACATAAAATAAAAAAGATCTAATTGGACAAAATAACAAATTTCCACGAATGAATTGTTGAAAAATATGGAGAATGTGATTTGAGATCAATCGAATATCCACTAACCGATCCTTTCGATTTCAATTCTCGTTTTTCTCGATCTGTCCAATTTATCCAAAGTGGTTCATCGGAAGAATTCGAATTCGTATCGACTCGTTTTCTTTCCGCTTTCCAAACACTGATTTGTTCGCGGTTTCGAAGATCGTCCGTTAGTTTTTTCACAACTTCTTTCTGCAAAAATTGAGATTTTTGGCGTAATCTTCCGCATTTGCAGTCCAGGCTTTTGTGACTTCTTCGTGGATTTTTATGCATTTATGGATTCCGGGTTTTTTGGAACGAAAGTTTTTGCTATGAATTTTCGAAGGGATCTTGAGTGCAAAACCACGAACAACATCAATGTAAACATCGCAAACGCACTCATAAAAACTGAAATTTTCCCCAAGTTATCCCATCTCAGTGAGAGGGAATAGACTGTGGGGATGCATGAGAAGAAATATAAGCACCAGAAGAGTAGGACTCTGAAATATTGAAACTACGACACTCCGGGTTTACACTTCAGATGACCAAAATCTCAAAAGCTCCGTGAAAAACCATGAATTTTAATCAAAAATGCACATCGTAATCGCGGAGCATCGTTTAGAAACGATACAAAGCTCGGGCTACAAGAAAACTACAAAAGTTCTGAAAATATAAAATCATCAGTTTTTTCAGGTCTGTGCGCTTGTATTTTTCACTCTGGAAACGCCGCCCAGAAAAAAAGTTCCCCAAGTCTCCCAAAAACAACTTTTCCGAAAAATGTCCAATTTATCGAAATTGTTTTTTTTTTCATTGTAAAAGAATGATCACGTAATTGATTTTTTCAACGGCCCAGGTCGCGTCACGTGTTCTATTTTTGCAAAAAAAAAGTTGAAATATATTTGGCCATTTCTCGAGATTTTTTCGATTGAAAAGCGCCCCTGAAATTTTCTAAAAATGAGTAAGTGATACCGTACAAACTTGTTTATATGACAATTTTGCTTATATTTTTTAGACTTCGAAAATGTGCTTCTTGGGATGATCCAACCGACCGAAGCTCAATGTCGCCAATAAAAAGTAGCACCCCATACTGGTTTTGGGTCCAAAGTGGAGACTTGGAGTCGGCGAGAATTTCAATAAGTCTAGGTAAGAAATAATGATCATCGTTGTGAAAAATATCACATTTTTTCAGTTGAATCGGAGCAGAAAATCGAATTTTTTCGAAATTCGACAAAAAGAAGCAAAACATTGTCATTTTGTATTGTGTTCCTCATTGTGAGGGTCAAAATCTCTCGATTAAAATCGATTTCGGAAAAAGACAAATCTCAACATCATTGGCAATCAACGATTCTCAAGAAGACAACGAACAAAATTCGACAATGGATCGAACAATTAGAGAATTGGTGAGTTGAACATTTTTCAGAAATTTTGAATCGGACCATAGGAAATTCTGAATCGGACCCAAAAAATCGGACCACTTTTTGAAAATTTCTTGCTTTTGGCACCAAAACGAAGATGACTTTCCCCGATTCCTTCAAAATCGGGTCCGATTTTTGAGCGCAGAGAGGAATAATCATTTTTCTCATTCTCGCAATAAATTTGAGTCTTGCAGCAAAGCGACCCCCATTGGAAAAATCACTCAAGCGATTTACCATCGATATCCTCATTCAATTGCCAAAATGTTACCACATCAACGCAGTAAGTTAATTATCAAAAATCGAAATCAAAAAGCGCAAAACCGGCTTGTGCACCAAGTCAGTTCATTCTGGAACCTCCCATATGAGCTCAGGAAATTTTAAACTCTGGAAATTGAATTTCAGATTGGAAGACAATGGTGCCGTAGAAAATGAAGAAGCTGGTGAACCGAAACCGAAACTACAAAAGGTATGGTATGGTAAAAATAATTCGTTTTAGAATGTAGTGCAAATAAATATTATTGAATTCAAAAAAATAAACTTGTTTTTCTGGATATTTTGGAACGTACCACGCCCAGGGTGAGGCATTTGCACGGCGCCAATAGAAAATACGGCAATTCACCTCGCCAATTTGAGATTTTCTTCAAAAACAGCAATACTAACATCCGGAAATATATTAAGCTTTATACAAAAAAACAATGTTTTCAAAAAACATCAAAATTTTCGAAAGAAAAAAAACATGAAAAACCCGTGAATTAGGAACCGATATTGAGAAAAAACATTAACATAAAATAAAAAAAGATCTAATTGGACAAAATAACAAATTTCCGCGAATGAATTGTTGAAAAATATGGAGAATGTGATTTGAGATCAATCGAATATCCACTAACCGATCCTTTCGATTTCAATTCTCGTTTTTCTCGATCTGTCCAATTTATCCAAAGTGGTTCATCGGAAGAATTCGAATTCGTATCGACTCGTTTTCTTTCCGCTTTCCAAACACTGATTTGTTCGCGGTTTCGAAGATCGTCCGTTAGTTTTTTCACAACTTCTTTCTGCAAAAATTGAGATTTTTGGCATAATCTTCCGCATTTGAAGAGTAGGAAATCTGAAATATTGAAACTACGACACTGCGTGTTTACACTTCAGATGACCAAAATCTCAAAAGCTCCGTGAAAAACTATGAATTTTGATCAAAAATGCTCATAGTAATCGCGGAGCATCGTTTAGAAACGATACAAAGCTCGGGCTACAAGAAAACTACAAAAGTTCTGAAAATATAAAATCATCAGTTTTTTCAGGTCTGTGGGCTTGTATTTTAAAACACAATCCAAAAGTTCACTCTGGAAACGGCCAGAAAAAAGTTCCCCAAGTCTCCCAAAAACAACTTTTCCGAAAAATGTCCAATTTATCGAAATTGTTTTTTTTTCATTGTAAAAGAATGATCACGTAATTGATTTTTTCAACGACCCAGGTCGTCACGTGTTCTATTTTTGCAAAAAAAAAGTTGAAATATATTTGGCCATTTCTCGAGATTTTTTCGATTGAAAAGCGCCCCTGAAATTTCCAAAAAATGAGTAAGTCATACCGTACAAACTTGTTTATATGACAATCTTGCTTATATATTTTTTTTAAACTTCGAAAATGTGCTTCTTGGGATGATCCATCCGACCGAAGCTCAATATCGCCAATTAAAAGTGGCACATCATACTGGTTCTGGGTGCAAGGTGGTAATTTGGAGTCGGCCAAAATTTCAATTAGTCTAGGTAAGAAATAATGATCAATGTTGTGAAAAATATCACATTTTTTCAGTTGAATCGAAGGAGAAAATCGTTTTTTTTTTCGAAATTCGACAAAAAGACGCAAAACATTGTCGTGTTGTATTGTGTTCCTCATTGTGAGGGTCAGAATATCTCGATTAAAATCGATTTCGGAAAACATCAATTTTCAACATCATTGGCAATCAACGATTCTCAAGAAGACAACGAAGAAAATTCGACAATGGATCGAACAATTAGAGAATTGGTGAGTTGAACATTTTTCAGAAATTTTGAATCGGGCCAGGTCTGATTTTTCGGGAAAAATGTCTGAATCGGACCCAAAAAATCGGACCACTTTTTGAAAATTTCTTGCTTTTGGCACCAAAAAGATGACTTTCTCCGATTCCTTCAAAATCGGGTCCGATTCCTATGGTCCGATTCAAAAAAGTTTTTGTCTTTTTGGTGTAGCCCCACCATGTGTCATTTTGTACAGAGCTATGTGCGGGAAAAAATCGGAATAAATTTGAGTCTTGCAGCAAAGCGACCCCCATTGGAAAAATCACTCAAGCGATTTACCATCGATATCCTCATTCAATTGCCAAAATGTTACGACATCAACGCAGTAAGTTAATTATCAAAAAGCGCAAAACCGGCAATGAGACTTGGTAAACATATAGATTCGAACCCGCTGATCTCGCTATAGTGGCCCATTGAGATCAGCGGCTTGTGCACCAAGTCTCATTAAAAGTTCATTCTGGAACCTCCCATGTGAGCTCAGGAAATTTTAAACTCTGGAAATTGAATTTCAGATTGGAAGACAATGGTGCCGTAGAAAATGAAGAAGCTGGTGAACCAAAACCGAAACTACAAAAGGTATGGCATGGTAAAAATAATTCGTTTTAAAATGTAGTGCAAATAAATATTATTGAATTCAAAAAAATAAACTTGTTTTTCTGGATATTTTGGAACGTACCACGCCCAGGGTGAGGCATATGCACGGCGCCAAGAGAAAATACGGCAATTCACCTCGCCAATTTCAGATTTTCTTCAAAAAAAGCAAATTTTTGCTTGTTTTTCCGTAAAAAAGTCGTATTTCTCAGTCGAAAAGGTTGTTTTCACCTCGCCAAAAATTTTCAAAACCCACACCGCCAATTTAAAAAAAAAAAATTTGCACGTTTTTTTAGAGCCAAATGATTCACAATGAAACTGAATTTCGTAATCTCAATTTTCTAATAGAAAAATGGTGAAACGTAAAATTTTCGGGATTTTTTTGTGAGTTGGAAAATCCGGTTAAATTTCAGAATTTTTCACAAAAAATCTTGAAAATTGCTCATTTTAACGTTAGGACCATTAAAAACCTGAAATTTTCTGAAAAATTTGCCTCAAATCTAATTTTTTCGAACAAAAAAAAACAAATTGTAGAAGTATCGAATTTTTCAAACAAAAAAATTGCCACGTGGTATACCCCTCCAGCCGCTCGCTTAGCCGCTCAAAACGAGGCGCTCGCTCGAGCTTCTGAGCGCCTAAGCCGCTTGAGCCAACGAGCGGCTTGGATGGCTTGAGCCGCTGAGCGGCTAGAGCCATTTGAGCCGCTCGCTCGCTAAGCCGCTCGAGCATGGAGCCGCTCGAGCGCCTCAGCGGCTTAGGCGCTCGAGCCACCAAGCCGCTCAAGCCGCTGAGGCGCTCGAGCGAGCGAGCCGCTCGAGCGGCTCGAGCGGCTCGCTCCATTTTCAAAAAAAAATTTTTTTTCTATACGAAAATTGTGAAACAGTGGTTTTTTTCATAATTTTTGGGTACTTCGAAAATGAAATATTTGTATTGGGACATGGTCCTTGGGTCATGAAAAAATTTTTTTAATTTGAAAAAAAAGTGGGCGGGGCTTATTTTTAGTTTAAAGCTGAAAACACTAAAAAATCAAAAAATTCAAAATTTACCAAAAATTTTCTGGTTTTTTTCTAGATGACTTCTAGTTTATTTTTGAATGTTTTTGACGATAAAAAACACACAAAATTCTCAGATAACTGACGATTTTCAGCTATTTTTTATCGAAAATCTGCAATTATGTGTTTATTTTTTTGATATTTCAAGCCGGAAAAAAGCTGAAAATTGTCAGCTATCTGAAAATTTGAAGTATTTTTCATCATCAAAAGCATTAAAAAATCATCTAGAAAAAAACCAGAAAGTTTTTGGTAAATTTTGAATTTTTTAGTGTTTTCAGCTCTAAACTGAAAAATAAGCCCCGCCCACTTTTTTTTTTCAAATTAAAAAAATTTTTTCATGACCCAAGGACCATGTCCCAATACAAATATTTCATTTTCGAAGTACCCAAAAATTATGAAAAAAACCACTGTTTCACAATTTTCGTATAGAAAAAAATTTTTTTTTTGAAAATGGAGCGAGCCGCTCGAGCGGCTCGCTCGCTCGAGCGCCTCAGCGGCTTGAGCGGCTTGGTGGCTCGAGCGCCTAAGCCGCTGAGCCGCTCGAGCGGCTCGCTCGCTCGAGCGGCTTAGCGAGCGAGCGGCTCAAATGGCTCTAGCCGCTCAGCGGCTCAAGCCATCCAAGCCGCTCGTTGGCTCAAGCGGCTTAGGCGCTCGAGCGAGCGGCTCGCTCGGCTCGTGAGCCGCTTCAAGCCGCTCAATGACGAGCGGCTGGAGGGGTATACCACGTGGATTTTGAAATTTTGAACTAAAACCTAATTTCTGAATTTTACCTAGAAAACTGAATTTTAGCTCAAAAATTTGAAATTTTGAAGCTTTTCCAAGTCACAAAAAATCCCGAAAATTTTACGTTTCACCATTTTTCTATCTGAAAATTGAGATTACGAAATTCAGTCTCAAAAATTTTTGCGCATCTCAACGAAAATTCACTGAAAATGATTTTAAGCTTCCGAATTTCTCTGAAATTTTCGGATTTTCAGCTGAAAAATGCTAGAAATTTGAACGTTTTCCTAGAACTTTACCAAGAAAACTAAATTTTCACTCAAAAATTTGAAATTTTGAAGCTTTTCCAAGTCACAAAAAAATCCCGAAAATTTTACGTTTCACCATTTTTCTATTAGAAAATTGAGATTACGAAATTCAGTTTCATTGTGAATCATTTGGCTCTAAAAAAACGATTTTGAAGTTTCAGAATTCTATTGTCAGTTCTTTCAATGAAAAATAAGAAAATTACTGGAAAAACTATACATATATTTTTGACGTGACCTTTTTATGATTGAATTTCATTTCGATATTTCTCTCATAAGGGATTTTTTTGGGTCCAATTCAGAATTTTTCTCGATAAATCAGACCTGGCCCGATTCCTATGGCCCGATTCAACCATTTCTGAAAAATGTTCAACTCACCAATTCTCTAATTGTTCGATCCATTGTCGAAATTTGTTCGTTGTCTTCTTGAGAATTATTTTTTGATTATTTTTTGAAAAAACTCGGGTCTGTGGGCTTGTATTTTAAAACACAATCCAAAAGTTCACTCTGGAAATGCCCAGAAAAAAAGTTCGCCAAGTCTCCCAAAAACAACTTTTCCGAAAAATGTCCAATTTATCGAAATTGTTTTTTTTTCATTGTAAAAGAATGATCACGTAATTGATTTTTTCAACGGCCCAGGTCGTCACGTGTTCTATTTTTGCAAAAAAAAAAGTTGAAATATATTTGGCCATTTCTCGAGATTTTTTCGATTGAAAAGTGCCCCTGAAATTTTCTAAAAATGAGTAAGTGATACCGTACAAACTTGTTTATATGACAATCTTGCTTATATTTTTTTTTAGACTTCGAAAATGTGCTTCTTGGGATGATCCAACCGACCGAAGCCAAATGTAAAAAGAAAAGGAAGAGGTGTAATGTCGCCAATTAAAAGTGGCACATCATACTGGTTCTGGGTGCAAGGTGGTAATTTGGAGTCGGCCAAAATTTCAATTAGTCTAGGTAAGAAATAATGATCAATGTTGTGAAAAATATCACATTTTTTCAGTTGAATCGGAGGAGAAAATCGAATTTTTTCGAAATTCGACAAAAAGAAGCAAAACATTGTCGTGTTGTATTGTGTTCCTCATTGTGAGGGTCAAAATCTCTCGATTAAAATCGATTTCGGAAAACATCAATTTTCAACATTATTGGCAATCAACGATTCTCAAGAAGACAACGAAGAAAATTCGACAATGGATCGAACAATTAGAGAATTGGTGAGTTGAACATTTTTCAGAATGTTTGAATCGGACCCAAAAAATCGGACCATTTTTTGAAAATTTCTTGCTTTTGGCACCAAAAAGAAGATGACTTTCCCCGATTCAGAAAACCTTCAAAATCGGGTCCGATTTCTATGGTCCAATTCAAAAACCGCAAAAAGTTTTTGTCTTTTTGGTTACTTTAGCCCCACCAGAGCTTGTACAGACCTATGTGCGGGAAAAAATCGGAATAAATTTGAGTCTTGCAGCAAAGCGACCCCCTTTGGAAAAATCACTCAAGCGATTTACCACGGATATCCTCATTCAATTGCCAAAATGTTACCACATCAACGCAGTAAGTTAATTATCAAAAAGCGCAAAACAGGCTTGTGCACCACACCAAGTCAGTTCATTCTGAAACCTCCCATGTGAGCTCAGGAAATTTTAAACTCTGGAAATTGAATTTCAGATTGGAAGACAATGGTGCCGTAGAAAATGAAGAAGCTGGTGAACCGAAACCGAAACTACAAAAGGTATGGCATGGTAAAAATAATACGTTTTAGAATGTAGTGCAAATAAATATTGCTAATATTGAATTCAAAAAAATAAACTTGTTTTTCTGGATATTTTGGAACGTACCACGCCCAGCGTGAGGCATTTGCACGGCGCCAATAGAAAATACGGCAATTCACCTCGCCAATTTGAGATTTTCTTCAAAAACAGCAAATTTTTGCTTGTTTTTCCGTAAAAAAGTCGTATTTCTCAGTCGAAAAGGTTGTTTTCACCTCGCCAAAAATTTTCAAAACCCACACCGCCAATTTAAAAAAAAAATTTGCACGTTTTTTGGAGCCAAATGATTCACAATGAAACTGAATTTCGTAATCTCAATTTTCTAATAGAAAAATGGTGAAACGTAAAATTTTCGGGATTTTTTTGTGAGTTGGAAAATCCGGTTAAATTTCAGAATTTTTCACAAAAAATCTTGAAAATTGCTCATTTTAACGTTAGGACCATTAAAAACCTGAAATTTTCTGAAAAATTTGCCTCAAATCTAATTTTTTCGAACAAAAAAAAAACAAATTGTAGAAGTATCGAATTTTTCAAACAAAAAAATTGCCACGTGGATTTTGAAATTTTGAACTAAAAATTAATTTCTGAATTTTACCTAGAAAACTGAATTTTAGCTCAAAAATTTGAAATTTTGAAGCTTTTCCAAGTCACAAAAAACCCGAAAATTTTACGTTTCACCATTTTTCTATCTGAAAATTGAGATTACGAAATTCAGTCTCAAAAATTTTTGCGCATCTCAACGAAAATTCACTGAAAATGATTTTAAGCTTCCGAATTTCTCTGAAATTTTCGGATTTTCAGCTGAAAAATGCTAGAAATTTGAACGTTTTCCTAGAATTGATTTTTTCAACGGCCCAGGTCGCGTCACGTGTTCTATTTTTGCAACAAAAAAAAGTTGAAATATATTTGGCCATTTCTCGAGATTTTTTCGATTGAAAAGCGCCCCTGAAATTTTCTAAAAATGAGTAAGTGATACCGTACAAACATTTTTATTATAATTATTTCTTCTTGGTTTTTGGAAATGGAATGATAGTTAACTAGGTCACTTTCTGTTGAAATTATGAATGTATCCAGAAAAAAAAACCATTCATGAAAATTATTCTACAGACTTCGAAAATGTGCTTCTTGGTATGATCCATCCGACCGAAGCTCAATTAAAGGAAGAGGTGTGATGTCGGCAATAAAAAGTAGCACCCCATACTGGTTTTGGGTCCAAAGTGGAGACTTGGAGTCGGCGAGAATTTCAATAAGTCTAGGTAAGAAATAATGATCAATGTTGTGAAAAATATCACATTTTTTCAGTTGAATCGGAGCAGAAAATCGAATTTTTTCGAAATTCGACAAAAAGAAGCAAAACATTGTCGTGTTGTATTGTGTTCCTCATTGTGAGGGTCAAAATCTCTCGATTAAAATCGATTTCGGAAAAAATCAATTTTCAACATCATTGGCAATCAACGATTCTCAAGAAGACAACGAACAAAATTCGACAATGGATCGAACAATTCGAGAATTGGTGAGTTGAACATTTTTCAGAAATTTTGAATCGGACCATAGGAATCGGGCCAGGTCTGATTTTTCGAGAAAAATTCTGAATCGGACCCAAAATTTCTTGCTTTTGGCACCAAAAAGATGACTTTCCCCGATTCCTTCAAAATCGGGTCCGATTCCTATGGTCCGATTCAAAAAAAATATCGAAATGAAATTCAATCATAAAAAGGTCACGTCAAAAATATATGTATAGTTTTTCCAGTCATTTTCTTATTTTTCATTGAAATTGCGAACTGACAATTGAATTCTGAAACTTCTTCAAAATCGTTTTTTTTAGAGCCAAATGATTCACAATGAAGCTGGAAATAATTCTCAAGGTGGCAATGTTTTCAAAGATATTAAAGGTGGAACTGGAAATTTTCTATTACTACAAAATGAATAAAATTTTTGAAACGTATTTTCCAAGGGTTAAAAATTTCTGAACAAATTTTTCCAGATTTTCAGTCAAATTTCGAGCAAATCTTAGATTTTGAGGGTGGGATTGCGGAGCGAAAATTTGTGGGATAACTCATAACATTTCTAAATATATTAAACTTTATACAAAAAAAAATGTTTTCAAAAAACATCAAAATTTTCGAAAGAAAAAAAAACATGAAAAACCCGTGAATTATGAACCGATATTGAGAAAAAAACATTAACATAAAATAAAAAAAAGATCTAATTGGACAAATTAACAAATTTCCACGAATGAATTGTTGAAAAATATGGAGAATGTGATTTGAGATCAATCGAATATCCACTAACCGATCCTTTCGATTTCAATTCTCGTTTTTCTCGATCTGTCCAATTTATCCAAAGTGGTTCATCGGAATTCGAATCGACTCGTTTTCTTTCCGCTTTCCAAACACTGATTTGTTCGCGGTTTCGAAGATCGTCCGTTAGTTTTTTCACAACTTCTTTCTGCAAAAATTGAGATTTTTAGAGGAGCTCTAAAACTTGGAAACCCCTAAAAACCCTCACCTTATCATTAGCAAAATGCACAATAATCTTGGTTTTTCCATTCCTCAATTCCGCATTTTCTTTATTAACAACCAGTGTGAAATGTGGTAAAGAAGCCGAACTCAAAACCGGAATCGCATCAATTTTCTTCCAAAAATGTCGAACCGGAATCGGAGACCACGTGAAAAAATCAACATTTTTCGAGCCATCCAACAATTTGTGCACAATTTCCGCCTCCGATTTATCCAATATTGGTAAAGTGACAGTTTCAATGAGGCTCTTCTCATTTTCATTTATCAAAAGAAGATTTGAGAATCCGATATCTTCAATTGACCATTCATTGGATTTCAATGCATTTTGTTGATCGATTAGACGACTTGGTCGAATTGTATTAATATGTGAAAGTGAATCCAATTTTGAGGGGAAAGAATTCAAAAGTCGATGGGTTACTGGAGAAGAAAATGATGAAGAAGATGAGCTGGGAAGACCAAGATGAACATTTGGAAGAAGATCAGGAGATAGGCCAACTATTTTAAACCACGATTCGAAATCTGCAAAAATGAGGTGGGATTTCTGTATGTTTTGTTGAAAATCAAGTTTTTTCTGAAATTCTTTTTTTTTAATTTTGAACTTCAAAATTTGAAAAAAAAGCCTAAATTTTAGATTTGCGGGGAATTTTTGAAGTTTTGAATTTTTTCAAAATTTATATTTGGATTTCCGGCTCAAATTCAGCTACTGTTAAAATTAGAAATTATTTTCTAATTTTCAAAATTCTTGTAACTTTCGGAACAATTCAAGAATTCGGCTAAAATTTGAAAAAAAAATCTACAAATATTCCTGAATTTAGGATAAAATTTCTATTTGTTTTGTTAAAAATCGATATTTTTAAAAATTATTTTTTGTTCAAAATTCTTGAAAAGAAATTTTTTAGTTTTCGGAAAAAACTTCTAAAACAAGGGCTAAATTTCAAAAAAAATCCACAAACCTTCGGGAATTCCGGGCAACGCAAATGGTTGATACTTCGTTTCCAGCGCCAACAAATCAATCGAATTCTCCAAATCCTCAAATTCCAATCTCAACACAGTTTCCGGTGAAATACTCAAATATCTACCCGATATCAAATCCAACGCTCTTCCATTCTCCAAAATCACCAAATCCAATCCATCAATCTCAATTCCCCCCAAATAACCAACAGGAATCCAAAAACCTGGGTCCAAATCTTCCAAAACTTTTCCAAAAATACCACGCTCAATGAACTTAACAATTTTCGAATCTGTGGAAATCAAGCGAAGAGTTCCCATTTCATCACAAATCACTCCAAATCTTCTGCCATCTGAGCTCGAAATTGCGAATGGCAGATTATTTTCATCGTAGAAAATCGTGGAGATAACCGCGTTTTTCGAGAAATGCGAAACTTTCTTTGGATTTTTCGGATAGCCATAATATAAATTGATAAGATCTGCTGCTGCTCCTTTTTTAATCGAAATCAATCGATCTTCATGATCATAAATCAATTCAATATTCTCATTTTCTCCATCTTTTTTCGTTCGAATCAATCTTCCTTTTCCATCATATCCAAAACTAATATTATTCCTTTTTTGAACCCATCCAATTGTATCAACTTTATACAAAATATCCGCAAATATTTTCAATGCTCCACCTCGATGATATTCCACAATTTGATCATTCAATTTCTCCAATCTTCCATCCGAATTATATTTCAGAATCGTCTTCAAATCTCCTTGTTCAATTCCAGCCAATCTTCCCGATCCATCGAAACTTCGAATTGTTTTGATGGTTTTCGAGCCGAATCCAGATGTCTCTTGAATTTCGAGCAATTCCTCTTGTGCTCTTCCGAATCCATCTCGTTTTATGCTCATTTTTGCTCGCGCATCTCCAAACATCATTTTTATTTCGATGATTTGTCGATGCGAATCAATTTTCGATGTTTCATACATTAATCCATGACCTGAACTTCGACTTGTTGTTGCGTCGGAAATTACCGAAAATCCATTTAGAGATGCGATTCGACCAGTTCTTTCATCGTAGGAAATCTGAAAAATGAACCTTGATTTGGGGAAAAAGTGGATATGACGGTGAAAAATCCGATTTTTCTAATTTTTTCTTGAAAAATTCGAAATTTCATGGATTTTTTAGTTCTAAAATTCAAATTTTTATTCAAAAAACATTGTGATTTGGAAAAAAAATGCCACGTGGATTTTAAGCGCGAAAATAAAAAATTCAAATTTTTAACAAAAAAAATACCACGTGGATTTTAAAGCGCGAAAATACGAAATTTAAATTTTTGAAAAAACTGCCACGTGGTTTTTAAGCGCGAAAATACAAAATTCAAATTTTTAATTAGAAAAATGCCACGTGGATTTTAAGCGCGAAAATACAAAATTCAAATTTTTAATTAAGAATATTCCAGCGGAACGAACGCGGAAAACCGGAAAAAAAATGAAATTCTGGGAATTTCTTGGAAATTTCGTAGTTTCTCGTGGTAACTAACTAAGCCTAAGCCTAAAAATTTGGAATCACTCAAGTTTTCTCAAAAATCAGGCTTCCGCGCGGAACGAACGCGGAAAACCGTTAAAAAAATGAAATTCTGGGAATTTCTTGGAAATTTCGCAGTTTTTTCTGGGAACTAACTAAGCCTAAGCCTAAAAATTTGGAATCACTCAAGTTTTCTCAAAAATCAGGCTTCCGCGCGGAACGAACGCGGAAAACCGTTAAAAAAAATGAAATTCTGGGAATTTCTTGGAAATTTCGCAGTTTTTTCTGGGAACTAACTAAGCCTAAGCCTAAAAACTATAAATCAATCAAGTTTTCTCAAAAATCAGGCTTCCGCGCGGAACGAACGCGGAAAACCGTTAAAAAAATGAAATTCTGGGAATTTCTTGGAAATTTCGCAGTTTTTTCTGGGAACTAACTAAGCCTAAGCCTAAAAACTATAAATCAATCAACTTTTCTCAAAAATCAGGCTTCCGCGCGGAACGAACGCGGAAAACCGTTAAAAAAAATGAAATTCTGGGAATTTCTTGGAAATTTCGCAGTTTTTTCTGGGAACTAACTAAGCCTAAGCCTAAAAATTAGGAATCACTCAAGTTTTCTCAAAAATCAGGCTTCCGCGCGGAAACACGCGGAAAAAAAAATTCATTTTTTAAAATTTAGTACAAAAATTCAAAAATGTCATTAAAAACTTAAAAATCCGTTGATTTTTGTGTTGGCGAATCAGCAAATCTGAAAAAAAATACACTTTTCTCAAAAATTAGGTTTGCGCGCGGAACAAACGCGGAACAAACGCGGAAAATCGGAAAAATTAAAATTTCGGGACACATTTTTTTTTAGAAATTCCGCAGTTTTTTGTGGTAATTAACTAAGCCTAAGCCTGAAAATCAGGAAACTTTGCTAAACTTGAAATGCCGCGCGGAAAACACGCGGAAAATTCCGCGACCTTGCTAACTTTTAATATTTTGAACGAAAATTTGCTTTTTCTCAAATTTCAGACTGGAAATCTGAGAATTTTCAGGCTTCAGGCCTGATTCGGGCCTAAAAATTTGGATTTTTCTTGAAATTTGGGGTTTTTCCACAATTTTCAGGCTTCAAGCTTGAAATTTGAGCTTTTTCTCAAATTTCAAGCTTGAAATCTGAGATTTTCCAGATTCCAGACCTGAATCCTGAGGTTTTTCAGGCTTCAGGTCTAAAATCTGAGCTTTTTCTCGAAATTTGGTCAAAAATTTGGATTTTTCTAGAAATTTGGGGTTTCTTCCAGATTTTTAGGCTTCAGGCCGGAAATCTGAGATTTTTCAGACTTCAGGCCTGAAATTTGAGCTTTTCTCAAATTTCAAGCTTGAAATCTGAGAATTTTCAGGCTTGAAACCTTGGGTTTTTTAGGCTTCAGGTCTGGAATCTGAGAATTTCCAGATTCCAGACCTGAAGTCTGAGAATTTTCAGGCTTCAGGCTTGAAATTTGAGCTTTTTTCTCAAAATTCAGGCTTGAAACCTAGGTTCTAGGGTGTTTTCTTCAAAATTTTAGGTTTTTAGCTGAAATTCCAGCTTTTCCCTCGCCCAAAAGCTGAATTTGCGACATTTCGAGCTTTTGGGTTCAGGAAAAACTGAAACTTTCAGTTTTTCATAATATTATTTGATTTTTTCCCTTAACCACCCCAAAATACTTACATTTCACTCAAAATCCTTTGTCAAATCCATCGATTGTTGTTTTGTCCGCCGAAATCTGCAAAAATTCATGCTTTTTTCTAAATATTGAATGAAATTTCGAAAAATGAACTTACATTTCCATATTTGTTCCAATAATGTTGATGCAATTGATTGAACTGCAAAAACATAAATAGAAAAGTGAATAGAAAAAGTAAATAATAACAGAATGACTAGAAAATAGGGGAAGGGGGAAAGGGGCGTGGCTTAGAGATGACCTAACTAGCGAAAAGTTGACATGTGACAAGTCGGGTCAGATTTTTGGGAAGTTATTGACCTAGGTCATCTTCCCCTTTTGTTTATATTTTGACTTACTTTTATGATTGGAATTCAAGATGACCATCCAGAAATCCTCCTTGATTTCTACCAAAAATCGATTTTTGGTAGAAAAACCTGGAAAAATCAATATTTTTCATAAATGTATCTCTCTTTTACTTTCAAATCATCTCAACTTACTTAAATTCCCATCGATTTGCTCCTTTCACCATCGAATTGTTGATTTTCCACCAAAAAGAGATTTTTGGTGGAAAATGCCTGGAAAAAATCAATATTTTCATGTAAAATCAATATATGCTAATAAAAATCCACCCAATTTTCATGAAAACCCAAAAAACTGACCAGATTTCATCGAAATCACCAAAGATTTGCGCCATTTACGAGTTGGGCGGCGGCTAAAAAACGGAAATGAAAAATTCGAAATAATTCAGTGCGACACACGTGAAATGACGCGCAATTGCGGACAAACAAAACGTGGGATTTTGAAAATATTTATTTTTGTTTGAATTTTCGCATGAAAACGAGAGTTTTGAAAAGGAAAAGAAAAGTTGAAGTAAATAAAAAGTGTTGAATAAGAGATGACCTATGAAAAAGCGGATGACAAGTAGGTTGTAAATCATGTGTTTTGTGCAAAAATAGGATGTTGGAACAGGGTCAAACTTGATTTACAACCGACAGATTGTCATATTTTGACAAGAAAATAGACAAAAAACAACAAGACTTATTTAGATTTACAACCGATTTATGATGTGGCAGGTAGTCACGTGAATTTGTCATCTTGAAAAGTGTTTTACAACCTTTGACCTAGTTGTGAATCATGAAAATCAACAGAACAACTTGAAAATATAACAATTCACATATACAAATCATTGAAAAAGAAGAATAATCAGACCAGCTTTAAAATTAATCAGCAGACCAAATGGTCTGCTGCTTTTTATTTTTATACTGGCATGCAGCAGACCATATGGTCTGCTAGTTTAATATTATTTATTTGACATTTAGTGGTGTGCAAATAAACATTCAATTAGTTCAGTGGTAAGTGTACTGTTTTTGAATCTCAAGGTGACAAGTTCAATTTCGTATGCGAACTTTTATTTTTTTTTCTCAAAAGTTAGGTAAAATATCAAGTCGAGAGATGACAGTTTACAACCATACTCTCCTATTTTCACATACTGTCTCGTTTTTTGAGCCAAGGTGTCAAAAGACTGTTTTACGATGTGTGTCTCTCTCATTTTTATATACTATTTCTCGGAAGGGGAATGTGTTAGGATAAATGATGGGATATTGACAAACTTGTGAATTTCAACAATTTTATTAGATTTTCAGAATGCAAGGATTACGGTAGACTGAGGGTTACTGTATCTCGGATTGCAATGGTTACTGTAACCAGACTGCAAGGATTACTGTAGCTGCTAGCCCCAGACTGCAGGGATTACTGTAGGTGACAACCTCAGACTGCAAGGTATACTGTAGTTGACAGCCCCAGACTGCAAGGATTACTGTAGCTGCTAGCCCCAGACTGCAAGGATTACTGTAGGTGACAACCTCAGACTGCAAGGTATACTGTAGTTGACAGCCCCAGACTACAAGGATTACTGTAGGTGACAACCTCAGACTGCAAGGGATACTGTAACCCTGCGGTTACGGTAGCTTGAGGCTATTTCGGACTGCAAGGTATACTGTAGCCTCAGGGTTACTGTAGCCAGACTGCAAAGATTACTGTATTTGGCAAATTTTCAACATTTTCCAAATTTCATGAAAAATATACCAAAAAATCAGAAATTTTGTGAATTTTTCAAAAAAATTGAAGAAAATTCAAAATTTCCACAAACTATTACACAAATTCAACTACAAAATAAATAAATGAAATAATAAGTATAAATTAAAGATAAAAAAGTGTGGACTGACTGTAGCATACCACACCACCTGTCATTTACAACCACTAGTCTCACCATATTCCTTCCCCCTTTTCTATGTCTGTCTGCGTCTCTCTCTCTCTCTCTCTCTCTTTCATTCCACTCACAGTCCTTCCTTACTTTCCCATATTCCACTCTTTCTATCTCTGCGTCTCTCTATTTCTCACACTCTCTCATCTATTTTCGCACCTTCCTTTTACGATGCCACTCGACCCGACTTTTACAACCCTACCGCCTTTGAAAAGGGTATCTTAACTTTGACCAACCATTTCTACCCTTCAAACTCAACCAAATCCTTCAATATATAGCTCATTCGATTCGTCTAGTTCTCCTGAATCCGTAGATACCCAAAATCGACCGTCCTCGGACATTTTAAACTTCAAAGGCACCGCCGAAGTCAAGGTGCGAAAAAAAGGCGGAGCTTAGATTTTGGGAAACTTCGAGAAGAGCTAGAAAAGTTGAGAAATTTTTGAAAACCAAAAACATTTACAGATATTTAGGCTTAGGCTTAGTAAACCCCCTAGAAAGGTGCAATTTCGGGATTTTTTAGCGATTTTTTAAAATTACAAATTTTTTAATTTTAGTGCCAGATTTCTGAAAATTAGTCTGAAAATGTGCATTTTTGAAATTTCAACATTTTCATTAGGCTTAGGCTTAGTAAACCCCCTAGAAAGGTGCAATTTCGCATTCAAAACTTTCAAAGAAAAAATAAGCAGTCCCAAATTTCTTTTGGGTCTGCAAATTATTCATTGACCATTTTGTGGTCTGCAAATAAAAAGATGAATAGTTAAGTGGTAAAGCGCTTGATTTTGAATCTGAGAGTGGCGAGTTCGATCCCGCATACAAACTGATATTTTTTTTTTTGCTTTTTCGGATGGATTTTTGTGCCAGATTTTTGGAAATTAGGCTGAAAATGTGCATTTTTGAAATTTCAATTTTTTTACAAGGCTTAGGCTTAGTATTCAAAAAACATTTTTTATCCTAAAAATTAACGTTTTCAGCGACATCTCCCGCTTTCTTGCCTTATTTGTCTTATACACGATTTGAAGTGTTGAGTAAAAAAGGTTCCGAGAAATATCGAAATGAAATTCAATCATAAAAAGGTCACGTCAAAAATATATGTATAGTTTTTCCAGTGATTTTCTTATTTTTCATTGAAATTGCGAACTGACAATAGAATTCTGAAACTTCTTCAAAATCGTTTTTTTAGAGCCAAATGATTCACAATGAAGCTGGAAATAATTCTCAAGTTGGAAATGTTCTGCAAGGTATTAAAGGTGGAAAAGTGGATTGTAGACTGGAAATTTTCTATTACTACAAAATGAATAAAATTTTTGAAACGTATTTTTCAAGGGTTAAAAATTTCTGGGTCGACAGAGATTATCATCACCCGCTTTGATTTTAATAAACTTGTTTTTCTGGATATTTTGGAAGTCGAGCGCAATACTAACATCCGGAAATATATTAAACTTTATACAAAAAAAATGTTTTCAAAAAACATCAAAATTTTCGAAAGAAAAAAACATGAAAAACCCGTGAATTATGAACCGATATTGAGAAAAAAACATTAACATAAAATAAAAAAAGATCTAATTGGACAAATTAACAAATTTCCACGAATGAATTGTTGAAAAATATGGAGAATGTGATTTGAGATCAATCGAATATCCACTAACCGATCCTTTCGATTTCAATTCTCGTTTTTCTCGATCTGTCCAATTTATCCAAAATGGTTCATCGGATGAATTCGAATTCGAATCGACTCGTTTTCTTTCCGCTTTCCAAACACTGATTTGTTCGCGGTTTCGAAGATCGTCTGTTAGTTTTTTCACAACTTCTTTCTGCAAAAATTGAGATTTTTTGATTTTCATAAGCTCTAAAACTTGGAAACCCCTAAAAACTTACCTTATCATTAGCAAAATGCACAATAATCTTGGTTTTTCCATTCCTCAATTCCGCATTTTCTTTATTAACAACCAGTGTGAAATGTGGTAAAGAAGCCGAACTCAAAACCGGAATCGCATCAATTTTCTTCCAAAAATATCGAACCGGAATCGGAGACCACGTGCAAAAATCAACATTTTTCGAGCCATCCAACAATTTGTGCACAATTTCCGCCTCCGATTTATCCAATATTGGTAAAGTGACAGTTTCAATGAGGCTCTTCTCATTTTCATTTATCAAAAGAAGATTTGAGAATCCGATATCTTCGATTGACCATTCATTGGATTTCAATGCATTTTGTTGATCGATTAGACGACTTGGTCGAATTGTATTAATATGTGAAAGTGAATCCAATTTTGAGGGAAAAGAATTCAAAAGTCGATGGGTTATTGGAGAAGAAAATGATGAAGATGATGAGCTGGGAAGACCAAGATGAACATTTGGAAGAAGATCAGGAGATAGGCCAACTATTTTAAACCACGATTCGAAATCTGCAAAAATCAGATTGAATTTTTGTTTGTTTTGTTAAAAATCAAGTTTTTTTCAAGTTTTGAACTTCAAAATTTGAAAAAAAAACCCCAAATTTTAGATTTGTGGGGAAATTTTCAAGTTTTGAATTTTTTTCAACATTTATACTTGGAATTCCGGCTCAAATTCTTTTTTTGGGCTTTTTTTCAAGTTTTGAACTTCAAAATTTAAAAAGGCTAAATTTTGAAAAAAAAATCCACAAACCTTCCTGAATTTAGGATAACATTTTTATTTGATTTGTTGAAAATCAAGATATTTCTGAAATTATTTTTCGCTTCAAAATTTAAAAAAAAAGCCCAAATTTTAGATTTGCGGGGAATTTTTCAAGTTTTGAATTTTTTTCAAAATTTATATTTGGATTTCCGGCTCAAATTCAGCTACTGTTAAAATTAGAAAGGTAACTTCCGGAACAGTTCAAGATTTAGGCTAAATTTGAAAAATGCACAAACCTTCGGGAATTCCGGGCAACGCAAATGGTTGATATTTCGTCTCCAGCGCCAACAAATCAATCGAATTCTCCAAATCTTCAAATTCCAATCTCAACACAGTTTCCGGTGAAATACTCAAATATCTTCCCGATATCAAATCCAACGCTCTTCCATTCTCCAAAATCACCAAATCCAATCCATCAATCTCAATTCCGCCCAAATAACCAACAGGAATCCAAAATCTGGCGTCGGAATCTTCCAAAACTTTTCCAAAAATGCCACGCTCAATGAACTTAACAATCTTTGAATCTGTGGAAATCAAGCGAAGAGTTCCCATTTCATCACAAATCACTCCAAATCTTCTGCCATCTGAGCTCGAAATTGCGAATGGCAGATTATTTTCATCGTAGAAAATCGTGGAGATAACCGCGTTTTTCGAGAAATGCGAAACTTTCTTTGGATTTTTCGGATAGCCATAATATAAATTGATAAGATCTGCTGCTCCTTTTTTAATCGAAATCAATCGATCTTCATGATCATAAATCAATTCAATATTCTCATTTTCTCCATCTTTTTTCGTTCGAATCAATCTTCCTTTTCCATCATATCCAAAACTAATATTATTCCTTTTTTGAACCCATCCAATTGTATCAACTTTATACAAAATATCCGCAAATATTTTCAATGCTCCACCTCGATGATATTCCACAATTTGATCATTCAATTTCTCCAATCTTCCATCCGAATTATATTTCAAAATCGTCTTCAAATCTCCTTGTTCAATTCCAGCCAATCTTCCAGATCCATCGAAACTTCGAATTGTTTTGATGGTTTTCGAGCCGAATCCAGAAGTCTCTTGAATTTCGAGCAATTCCTCTTGTGCTCTTCCGACACCATCGCGTTTTATGCTCATTTTTGCTCGCGCATCTCCAAACATCATTTTTATTTCGATGATTTGTCGATGCGAATCAATTTTCGATGTTTCATACATTAATCCATGACCTGAACTTCGACTTGTTGTTGCGTCGGAAATCACCGAAAATCCATTTAGAGATGCGATTCGACCAGTTCTTTCATCGTAGGAAATCTGCAAAAAATGAACCTTGATTTGGGAAGAAAATGGATATGACGTGGTGAACAATCCGATTTTTCTAATTTTTTTCTTGAAAAATTCGAAATTTCATGGATTTTTTAGTTCTAAAAGTCAAATTCTTATTCAAAATAATTTGTGAATTCACGTGGATATTAAAGCGCGAAAATTCAAAATTCAAATTTTCAATAAAACTGCCACGTGGATTTTTCAGTTCCAAAATTCAAAATTTTTAATTTTTAACAAAAAAAACTGCCACGTGGTTTTTGAGCGCGAAAGTACAAAATTCAAATTTTCAACAAAAAAATGAAACGTGGTTTTTAAGCGCGAAAGTACAAAATTCAAATTTTCAATAAAACTGCCACGTGGTTTTTAAGCGCGAAAATACAACATTTAAATTTTGAATAAAAAAATTACCACGTGGTTTTTAAGCGCGAAAATACAACATTTAAATTTTGAATAAAAAAATTACCACGTGGTTTTTAAGCGCGAAAATAAATACAAAATTCAAATTTTCAATAAAAATGCCATGTGGTTTTTAAGCGCGAAAATAAAAAATTCAAATTTTTAACAAAAAAAAAAATGAAACGTGGTGTTTAAGCGCGAAAATACCAAAGTTAAATTTTAAATTAGAAAAATGCCACGTGGTTTTTGAGCGCGAAAATTCAAAATTCAAATTTTTAATAAAATTGCCACGTGGATTTTAAAGCGCGAAAATAAAAAATTCAAATTTTCAATAAAACTGCCACGTGGTTCTTAAGCGCGAAAATAAAAAATTTAAATTTTTAATTAAAAAATGCCGCGTGGATTTTAAGCGCGAAAATACAAAATTTAAATTTTTAACAAAAAAAATGCGACGTGGATTTTAAGCGCGAAAATAAAAAATTTAAATTTTTAATTAAAAAATGCCGCGTGGATTTTTTGGTGAAATTTTGAAAATTCTCTGAAAATCGTGAAAAAATGCGTTTTTTCTAAGATTTTCAGTTTTCAAACTTCGGAACTTCCTCAAAATTCACGGCTTTTTAAGCAAAAAAAAAAATGCTCACCTGAATCGGTTCCACCAGACTCTGCTCAACAACCGGTTGAATCGCCACAACTCTCAACAAATCATCATATTCATAGCTAAACGTGCTCAACTTCCCCAAAATCATCATCGATTGGCGCGAAATCAAATGTCCCTGATGGGTCAAATTCATTTTCCAAATCTCCGCCATTTTGAGGCCCGCAATATTTCCATCCGGTGTCCAACTATCAATTTCCACAATTTTTCCATCATTCAAAATCCGCTCAATTTCTCCTTTCTCATTTCGTTTCTTCATAAAATGATGTAATCCATCAGGTGTCGCAAATTCCTCAATTTCCTCAGCATTTAGCCTAACTAAAAACGGTTTGGTATTCAATGAACTTCTCCGCTTCAAGACCCATTCTTCAGCTCCCAGTGAAATCGCCGAAAAACTCGAAGTTTCTCCAGATGTTTCACTTGCAATCTCCTTGATCCGATCATAATTATCATATTGAATTGTGTATTTCGAAATATCCCTTTGAATTGTCTGCGGTTTCCGACGTTTCTGGTTCAAATATCCGAATTTCAGCGGAACTTTTCCAGCTTCATTTATCTCGAGAAGCCTGTTTTCCGCATCAAAAACCTTCTCATTTTTCCAATTTCCCCATTTTTTCACTTGCGACTTAGCAGAACTCTTATCAATTTCCAGCTCATCCAATTGATTTTCCGCAGGACTCCAAATCTTCTGAATTTCTCCCGAATCTGTATAATCAATATTGAAAAGAATCGATGAATCATCGGAAGTTGAGCCAAGTCTCAAAGTGTCTCGATTATTCGCCAAATTGTATTCCATTGAGAAAATATTCACTCCATTTATCTGCAATTTCAGATTAAGAATAAGATTTTAATTAAAAATCTAGGGAAAAATCGGGGAATTTTTCGAAAAAAAAATGAAAATTCCCCGATTTTTCGAGAATTGGTTATTGTCACCGCATGATGTGTTAGAGTTAGTTGGGATGCGAACTTTTTCAGAGATTTTTGTGGGAAATTTTTCAATTTTTGGCGCCGAAAATCCACGTGGCATATTTTTAAATTCAAAAAGTTCGGGGGCCACGTGGAATTTTCTCGAAAATATAAATTTAGGTGTCAAAGAGCCACGTGGAATAATTTTTTCAAAATAAAAAAAATTTCAAATTTCATAATTTCTAGCGCTAAAATGCCACGTGGAATTTTTTCAATAATATATAATTTTCAGCGCTAAAATGCCACATGGAACATTTTCTTTTAATTAAAAATGTTTGGTTCAAAAAAAGCCACGTGTCATAATTTTGTTAAAATTCAAAATTGTGGCCAAAAATCCACGTGGCATATTTTTTCAAAAATATAAATTTAGGCCAAAAATCCACGTGGCATTTTAATTCAAAATTCAAAATTTTTAGCGCTAAAATGCCATGTGGAATATTTTTTTTCAAAATTGAAGTTTCGAGAGCAAAAGCCACGTGGAATAATTTTTTCAAAATTAAAAAAAAAAATCTTAACATTGAAATTTCGGTTCCAAAATCCACGTGTCATAATTTTTCAAATTTCGAAAAAATCCACGTGTCATAATTTTTCAAATTTCGAAAAAATCCACGTGGCATATATTTTTTCAAAATTCAAAATTCTCCGCGCTAAAATGACACTGTTTTATTTAAAAATCTGAAAATATCTCAGAAAATTTCCGAATTTTCAAATTCAACATTGAAAAAATGCCCCAAAAATTCAATTTTTTCAAAATTTCCAAAAAAGTTCGCAATCTGCAAAATGTTACAACTCAAATCGCTGTTAAAAGTTAGTTCTATCACACGGTGTCTCCAATAACCAACCCTCGTCTTGAATCCAACCTCGGCAATTCGTTTCGGCTCATCCGCCGCTCGTTTGAACGTATATCTCCAATCCCATCTGGTAGTCAATGCCCGCCGATCACTCGTCGCCGGTACCGTAGTCCTTCGCCTCGAGACCACCGGCTCCTCAAATCCCCGCGGAATCGTGGTATCAAAAAGCGAGGCGGTTCCAAACGCCGACAAAATACTATAACCCTCTCTGCGAAGTGTGATAATTCTTGTAGAATGCTCCATCTGTGAGATCATCAAATCCACCCCATCCGCTATTCGAACCTGCCCAATTTTCATCGAATTCAACCAAACATCCGACACAACTCGGCCGCCATTTTGCACAACTTCTTTGGCGATTCTCCAAATCTCTCCATCTTTCCGTATCGCTTCCGCTCTTCCAAATTGATCATATTCAAAACCAACCGCAGTCGCGTGATCAACTCTCGATGACAGCAAACCCTTCGATGTGTATCCCAGTTTCGTGGTATCCCTCGATAAACTATCGGGTCTCGAGAGAACTTGTTCAAGTGTTCCGTCAAACGCAGACATTGTCAGAATCGTCTGAACTCCTTGCGATGTTTCGATTTCAATTTGCGTCTGATTCGCTGTATTCAACCTCAAAACCATCCCATTTGCCCCACGAATCATAGACAATTGTGCAATCGGCGAATCCACATTATAGGTAAAATTCAAAAGCGGCTTTCCACTGATCATAGATATCGTAGATGTATGCAATCCATGCCTATTAAACATCAATTTCTCCATTCTTTCCGCATCGGCAACCTCAAAACTTCTCAATTTCTCATTCCATTTCGCACTTCTCCGGGAAACCCTTCGAATTTTCGCGTTCGCCGCGTCCGCAATCACCAAATCACCATTCGGCGCAATCGCAATCGCTTGCGGTGAATTGAATCTCGCCGCCGATGCGCCAACAACTTCCCCCTCATCATCACAACCACAAGCCGCGACGTCACAACTACACGGTGATTTGCCTCCAGCAACAATTGAGAAAACTTGCCGATCTTGTGATAGTTTTCGAATTTGATTGAGACGCTTGCCATCCGATTCAACAACATATACACTTCCATCATTCGCAACACTTATATCTTTGGGATTCTGAAGAGCGGTGAGATTAGATGAAGTGCAAGTCGCTGGTTGTCCTAAAACAATTCTCACAACATCTCCATCAATCTCATAAACCACATTTGTGTCAAGAACATAAATCGAATTGCTGGCAGCGTCAATCGATATTGAGGTAGGCCATACCATTTGCAAATCAACAAGTTTAGTCATTTGCCAAGTTGCGCAATTTCGAAATGGATGCGTGTCTGGAGTGGTTTCGCCGATACTTCGGATATGTCCAGCTGTATCGATGACTCGAATTCGACGGCTGTCAGCGACTGCAAAAATTATTATTTAGATATCCTCCCCTTATAAAAAACGAAATCACTGAAAATTTGGCGTCACATTAAATGTTTCTTTTTGTGCAAACACCGCTTCGTTTTTTGAAAAATCAACGCGCGTTGCGAGACACGGGAGAAAAATTGTGTGCGCCTTTGATGAGGGGTACGGTAGAAGTATTCGTGAATTTTTATTTATTTATTTTCTTTTTTTTTGGGGCCCCGGGGTTTGAGCGCTGCAATTTTTCGAACACGCTTATTGTAACTTCAGGGGATTTTTTTCTTCAAAATGGGAACCCCCCTCACTCCTACTTTGAGAATAGATCACATAAAAAGTATAACAGTTGGGAACCCTGAGATTCTCTCCAACTACACTTCACGAAGAGTATACTAGTGTGTGAAAAAAATAATTATTTTGAAAAAATATCTACCGTAGTTCTTCCCCCCTTTATTTTCGTCGCGACGAGACCATGTGTGTTTCGGGTGCTGCGCCTTTCAAAAACTACGGTGTTTTTTTTTGTTTTTTTCCGGATCTTCGATGTTTCTACATGAAATAAAGGCAGAAATCAACCAAATTGATAACAAAGTGAAGAATAAAGAAGGTTCAACTCTGTTTAAAGCAGAAAATCCTATGAAAGGAGATTTTTAAGTGCTTTATAGATGAAAAACCCGTTTTCCTCTTCAAAATTGCGAAAATGAAGCAAATTCATCTTTGAATTTGTTCTAAATCCCTTCCTCCTTTTGACCGGTAATAGCCCCAAAACACCCTAAAACGGCCTTTTTTTCGATGCAAATTAAAGGCGCATCGATTTTTTGAAGGTGTGTGTCTCGCCGCGACAAAAACGAAGGGGGAGGACAGAACTACGGTCACTTATTTTTTTTTGCACACAAATCTGGGTAATAATATCTTACAATAAAGATTTCCATTTCGATCATAGGCCAATCCTTTGGGGAAAATTAATTGTGCATTTTGTGCCAATCCACCATCACCGCATCCATCGACAGCCGATCCGCAAACACTTCCGTCGCCCGCCACAATTTCATAATTCGATTTCGAATCTTGCGGCTCCAGGCTGCTGATCTTCCAAATTTGCTTGTGAAGTGGGAGAGAGATGACGAGAGTTCCATCGAGTGGACTGACAGCGAGATAATATGAGTGAGAAGTGTCGGCGAGGCTGAGAGTTAGGACAGTGTTGACTGATCCGTCTGATGTGATTCGTCGAATCAAATTGTGATCTCCGACGATTAAACTTCCATCGGCTGCATAGACAAGACTTGTTGGCCGGAATAATGGGATCTGAAAATAGGAATTTGCCTTGGAATCTTGAAATTGCGTGAAAAATAAAAAAATATTTTTTTTTGGTATACGGTATGTGTCAATGTGTGCATTTGTGCGTCGCGGTGTTTGCAGTTTTGCAAAAATTTTATTTTTTTTGGTGCAAAGTTTCAGCGCATTTTCAGCACGTTACGTGGGTTTTCAGATAAATTCATGACTACCATTCGATTCCTCTCGACGAGATGAATCAGGGGAACTGTGATATTTTTCATGAAGCGCATTTTTAGAGAATTTCTAGGCGGGAAATGAAAAATAAAAAAATATTTTATTTTGATATACGGTATGTGTCAATGTGTGCATTTGTGCGTCGCGGTGTTTGCAGTTTTGCAAAAATTTTATTTTTTTTGGTGCAAAGTTTTAGCGCATTTTCAGCACGTTACGTGGGTTTTCAGATAATTTCACGACTACCATTCGATTCCTCTCGACGAGATGAATCAGGGGAGCTGTGACAATTTTCATAAAGCGCATTTTCAGAGAATTTCTAGGCGGGAAATGAAAAATAAAAAAATATTTTTTTGGTATACGGTGTGTGTCAATGTGTGCATTTGTGCGTCGCGGTGTTTGCAGTTTTGCAAAAATTTTATTTTTTTTTTGGTGCAAAGTTTCAGCGCATTTTCAGCACGTTACGTGGGTTTTCAGATAATTTCACGACTACCATTCGATTCCTCTCGACGAGATGAATCAGGGGAGCTGTGACAATTTTCATGAAGCACATTTTCAGAGAATTTCTAGGCGGGAAATGAAAAATAAAAAAAATTTTGGTATACGGTGTGTGTCAATGTGTGCATTTGTGCGTCGCGGTGTTTGCAGTTTTGCAAAAATTTTATTTTTATTTTTTCGTGTTTACGCGCATTTTCAGCACGTTACGTGGGTTTTCAGACAATTTCACAACTACCATTCGATTCCTCTCGACGAGATGAATCAGGGGATCTGTTGAATTTTTCATGGAACGCATTTTTAGAGGAGAAAATGAAAAATATAGGATTTTTCTTTGTTTTCAGGGTTTATACCTTAGCTAATCCAGTTCCTTCACACGGAATATCCTGATTACAATCAATATCTCGTTTCGAACCATCTAATCCAGCAATTGTGGAGACTTTTGGCTCAAGTTCAGCGATTAATCGATATCCACCATCTCCTTTTTCGATGATATCTAGAAAAAATTGGAATTTTTCTTGTAAATCTAGAAGTATCTTACCATTAACAACATCCAAATGATGGTGTACATCAATTGTCCACATATTTCCAATCATTTTCCGCGCCGTCGCTCCCAACATTTGCGATCTTCGCCGTATCCAAACAATTTCCGACGGTCGATTGCAATCCAAATACTCATAACCGATTCGAATACTCATTGCAACTAGTCCAGTTTCACTTTGTCGATAAGCATTCATTTTGTCCCATGTGAAAATGTGAGTTAGGTTAACTTTTGGGGCAAGTGTGTAATCAAATTCTCTTCCAGCGATTCGCAGATTTAGGTGAATTTTTCGAAGATCTTTATCGATTTGCTCACCAAGTAATCCGATTAGCATTGTTGCTGGAGAAGCAGAAGACCGTGCAGAATCATAAATCAATCGTAAATCTGTTCCTTCAATGGGTAAACTCTCAAAAATCGATCTCGAATCAATCAATAACCTAGCACCATTTCTCTCCGATATTCCTTCACTAACATATTGCCAATTCGAAATAATCGAAACTTCTGGAATCTTTCTAGAAGTCGGTGAGCATTTCGGTCTCGCCGCTTGAGAAATCGGTGGAGATTGCGAGCCAGATCGATAGAGAATAATATCATCAATATGAACAATTTGCCTTGGTGCAACATACACACTTTTTTTAACTGGCTTGAATTGCATTCGTAGGAATTGTAGATTAACACTTCGTCCACCATTCACCACCAAATCGAAGTATCCATCACTTCGACTGAGGGTGAAACCATAGAGTGGATGTGATGCATCGGATACTCGAACTCCAGGAAGTGGAATACTCGGGCTAAACGAGGAATCCTCTCCCACATTTTTCCACTGAACTTTCCCGCGGATAACCGCAATCATCGAATCATTGAATTGCGCCGGATCCGTATAACTTTGCACACTTTTCTCCTTGATCAAAAATCCAACTCGTTGCGCAAAATTCGCATTGAAAATCGGTGGCATTCGAAGCAGAACATCAGTTGGCGAAGTCGCTGTTGAGCATACACTTTCTTCCAGACAACTCGGATTATCACAACATTCCGGATCGTCACAATCGATTAATCCATCGTTATCGTTGTCCAAACCATCGTCACAGTGTAATTCAATCGATAATGAGCAATCGGGTCCAGTTTGTCCAGCGTGGCAGATACACGTGTATTCGAGGGTTCGTCGATTTTGTTGACATTCGCCTTTTGATGAACATTGATTTGGGCAACCTTGAATATGACAATTGTCGCCGTTCCATCCTTTTTCGCATTTACAAGTTCCATTTTTTGGCTGACATTTTCCGTGATCTTCGCAGCCTATGGCGCATTCTTGAACATCGCATGATTTTCCGGTGAAACCTTTCCAACATTCGCATTTTCCTTCGGAATTGCAATCGCCGTTTAGGCACGATGTGCAGATTTCTGAAAATTTGGAAAATTTCGATTCGAAATTTGACATTTTTCGTGTAGTTCTCTGGCGGGAAATTCAAAAATTCAAATTTCTTGTTGAATTTCCCGCTAAAATATTGTCCGAGAGAACTTCACAGAATTAAAAGTCTCGGAAAATATTACGGCGCGAGATTCAAATTTTTGAAATTCTGTGTAGTTCTCCTGGACAAGATTTTAGCGGGAAATTCAAAATTTCAAATTTCTTGTGATTTTTTTCAAATTTTTTTTTGTGTAGTTCTCTCGGAAAAGAAATTTGGCTGCAAATTCGAAATTTCCAAATTTCGGTGCCACATTCTTCTCCGAGAGAATTACACAAAAAAATTGAGAAAAAATCACAAGAAATTTGAATTTTTGAATTTCCTGCTAGAATATTGTCCAGGAGAATTACACAGAATTTCAAACATTTGAATTTCGCGCCTAAATGTTTTCCGGGATTTTTAATTCTGTGTAGTTCTCTCGGACAACACATTGGCGGGAAATTCAAAAATTCAAATTTCTTGTGATTTTTTTCAAATTTTTTTTGTGTAGTTCTCTCGGAGAAGAAATTTGGCTGCAAATTCAAAATTTCGGTGCCACATTCTTCTCCGAGAGAACTACACTTGACTTTCAAAAAAAGTACAAGAAATTTGAATTTTTGAATTTCCCGCTAAAATATTGTCCGAGAGAACTTCACAGAATTAAAAATCTCGTAAAACATTACGGCGCGAGATTCTACTGGACAACATTTTAGCGGGAAATTCAAAAATTCAAATTTCTTGTGATTTTTTTCAAATTTTTTTTGTGTAGTTCTCTCGGAGAAGAAATTTGGCTGCAAATTCAAAATGTCAGAGAATTACAACAAAAAACATTGAAAAAAAATCACAAGAAATTTGAATTTTTGAATTTCCCGCTAAAATATTGTCCAGGAGAACTACACAAAATTTAAAAATTTTGAATTTTACGCAAACTCACTTTTCTCACAGTTTCTCCCGCCAAAACCAACATCACAAACGCAAATTTTCTCATCATTCAATTTCCCATTCGCACACGATTTTTCGGAATTCATATTCAAATTTGAACTAGGTTTCAAAGTCGGGCTCGTAGTTGTGGTAGTAACTTGAGGTTTTCTGGGAATCTGAATTTGAACCGGTGCTGATTTCGGAGCTAATCCCTGTGATTTATCAGAAGGTTGCGCCGCCAAAAAATCGACAAAAATCGAGCAATCTTCGCCTCGCCAACCTTCTTGACAATAACATGTTCCATTCGAACAGATTCCTCGATCGGAGCATGTTGGATGCGGGAAACATGCGCGAAGTTCGCACGATTCTCCAGTCCATTTTGGGTCGCATCGACATTTTCCAATGTTTGAATCGCATTTTCCGCGCCCGTTACAATCTGGGATTTCGCACCAGGAGGAGCGCATTTCACATTCTTTTCCCTGCAAAAATTTTTGTAAGTTAGTCTATCTTTTTTTGGAAAATTTTCAAAGTTTTTCAAATTCACATTCTTTGGCCGAATTTCTTCTCCGATAGAACTACACAGAAGTTTGATTTTCAACAGAAATTCGAATTTTTAAATTTCCCGCTAGAATTTCGTAATTAAAAATTTGAATTTCGCGCCTAAAAGTTTTCCGAGAGAAGTACACGGAAAAATTTCTCATCTTATCCTGTAGAGCTCAAAATTCGGCGCATTTTGGTATCGAAATTTTTGAATTTAAAGGGAGATCGTGGCGAGACCCAAATTATCAAAGTCTATGCTCCTTTAAAAAAATTCCGAGAAATCAAGATTTGACACGTGGATTTGACGAAATTTCGACAAAATTTTCGTGTACTATACAGAATTTCGAATTTCACACCAAAATGTTGTCCGAGAGAAGTACACATCAAAAAATTTCCTCTCAAGACCCGGCTCATCTTGTAGAGCTCAAAATTGCACGCATTTTGGTATCGAAATTTTTGAATTTAAAGGGAGATCGTGGCGAGACCCAAATTATCAAAGTCTATGCTCCTTTAAAAAAATTCCGAGAAATCAAAATTTGACACGTGGATTTGACGGAATTTCGACAAAATTTTCGTGTACTTCTCTCTGAGAACATTTAGGCGCGAAATTCGAATTTTTGAAATTCTGTGTTTGAATTTCACGCCGAAATGTTGTCCGAGAGAAGTACACATCAAAATTTCCTCTCAAGACCCCGCTCATCTTGTAGAGCTCAAAATTCTACGCATTTTGGTATCGAAATTTTTGAATTTAAAGGGAGATCGTGGCGAGACCCAAAGCTATGCGCCTTTAAGAAAACTCACCTTAAATCCACTCTTACAAATACAACTGCCACCCGAGAAGATACCATTCCCGCTACAAACCACCGGACAAATCGCCTCCTCGCAAAGAGTTCCCGTAAATCCGGCAGCACAATGGCATTTGCCATGCAAACATTCGCCTCGATTATTGCAATTCGATTCGCAGACCAAAATCGGAGCCAGCGGATGTGTTCGCTCCGATTTTTCTGCTGCCAATTTTTTGGGTGGCTGAGCATTTGCGATGAACGAAATTGGCTCAATTCGATTTCTTTCATTGATAAATGTTAGAAAATGTCGGCCTTCTAGTAGAAATTGTTCAAAACTTGTAGTTCTTGGCGACATGATTTGATGATTCTGATAGGATCCGGAACTGCGTCGACTTCTCGTCGGAAGTTCCTCAACAATATGCGAGACTTCTCGAATGCGATCACTCCTGATCGGAAAAATCGCATCGTGTAGACTCATCGACGGCGGAACGCCGGCTCGAATCAGCATGACTAGTTGGGCGCCGCTGCCGACGGTGGCGTTGAAGATGATGCGGGCGGAACGGGAGAGAATCAGTTCGGTGGTGGCCATGTGTCGCGGGAAGAATTCGACGTCGATTCGTTCGCCGAGTGAGATGGCGGGTGGAAGGGCGCGAATGCCGAGTTCCGAATATCGGGAGGAGAGTTCGGAGGATGGAGATGGTTCGGTGTAGACATATGATGGGGATTTGACTGAAACAATTCTTGATTTTGATTTTTTTTGAGAATTTTATTTTCAAAATTTTCCGAAATTTATGTTTTTCTTCAAATTTGAATTCATTTTGAAAATAAATTTTCCCAATTTTATTTTCAAAATTTCTTGAAACGTAAATTTTCCGGGTTAAAAAAATCATTTTTTCTGGAAATTTTCCAAAAATTCTGAAATTCCAGGTGGAATTTCAGGTTTCAAAAGTTTTAATTTTAATTTTCGGCAAAATTCAACGTGGCAAAATTTTTTTTTCAAAATTCTGAAAAATCCTAATTTTTTTGAGAAGCTTTAATAGTTTTAACTCATAAACTATTTATCAAATTGAGATTTTTCAATTCTATTTTCAAAATTTTTTGAAACGTAAATGTTCCGGGTTAAAAAATCATTTTTCTGGAAATTTTTTGAACTTCCACGTAGAAAAATTCAGCGCTAAAAGTTCTAAATTTGAAAAAAAAATTCTGAAAAACCCCAAAAACTGAGATTTCAAATTTTCCACGCAAGACCCCCCAAAAAAAACTCACACAACATGAATAAAATGATAAAAATTGCAAAAATCAAGGCAGCGGCTAGAAAAAGTGTGCATTTTCCGGCCGTTTTCCAACAACCCGCTCCATTTTCTTGCTCATCTTTCAATTTCTTCTTTTTCGCGTCCATCTGATTATTATTATTATTGTTATTGTTAATATTCATCGAACCAATTTGTCTTCTGAAAAATTCAAAAAATGGAGAGAAGTTAGGCTAATTCTGGGTGAAAAATGATCAATTTTAGGTCATTTTAAGCCTGAAAAATCGATTTTTTTAGCTTAAAATGCCCAATTTCAGACTTACTTTCGATTTTGCTGTACAGTTCCAGTTATTGGATATTTTAGTAGTGTTGATGTGGCATCCGGATAAAATCCAGTGTTGGGTGGAAGATGTCCGGGTCTGCAAAAATTTGAATTTAGGAGGTTTTAGGGCTTGCCACGTGGCAAAAATTGTCCAAAACTAAGTAGTTAATACAAATCCACCCAAGAAAAAGACGAAAAATAAATTGGGTGGGGGTGGATTTGGGTGTGCCAACACCATATGATCGCATTAGCACATGGTGTAACACCCCAAAAAAAACAGAGATTAAATCTGTTTGTGCACCACAGGAAGGGGAAATTCCAGGAAATTATGAGATAAAGAGAGAGGGCTGTGTAGTTCTCTCGGACAAAACAGGAATTTCGGTGGATTTCTTTTGAAATTCGAATTTTTGATATCAAAATTTAATTTTTTAAAAATTTTCAGTATCAAATTTGGCTGCGTACCTAATTCTTGGCTGAGTATCAAACTAGATCCAGATGTATTGTCGAAAAAAGGAATTAATTTCGAATCAAACTGCAATTCCCAATTTTACTTTCAAAATTTTTTGAAACGTATATTTTCGGGCTGTTTTGATTTGAAAATGAAGATTTTTGACTTGTCCTCGAGAACTACACGATTTTAGGCGGTTAAATTGAAATTTCGAATTTTTGACTTGTCCTCGAGAAATACACGATTTTTAGGCGGTAAAACTTGAAATTTCGAATTTTTGACTTCTCCTCGAGAACTACACGATTTTTAGGCGGTAAAAATTGAAATTTCGAATTTTTGACTTGTCCTCGAGAACTACACGATTTTTAGGCGGTAAAAATTGAAATTTCGAATTTTTGACTTATCCTCGAGAACTACACGATTTTTAGGCGGTAAAAATTGAAATTTCGAATTTTCTCCTCGAGAACTACACGATTTTTAGGCGGTAAAAATTGAAATTTCGAATTTTTGACTTCTCCTCGAGAACTACACGATTTTTAGGCGGTAAAAATTGAAATTTCGAATTTTTGACTTGTCCTCGAGAACTACACGATTTTAGGCGGTTAAATTGAAATTTCGAATTTTTGACTTGTCCTCGAGAAATACACGATTTTTAGGCGGTAAAACTTGAAATTTCGAATTTTTGACTTCTCCTCGAGAACTACACGATTTTTAGGCGGTAAAAATTGAAATTTCGAATTTTTGACTTCTCCTCGAGAACTACACGATTTTTAGGCGGTAAAACTTGAAATTTCGAATTTTTGACTTGTCCTCGAGAACTACACGATTTTAGGCGGTTAAATTGAAATTTCGAATTTTTGACTTGTCCTCGAGAAATACACGATTTTTAGGCGGTAAAACTTGAAATTTCGAATTTTTGACTTCTCCTCGAGAACTACACGATTTTTAGGCGGTAAAAATTGAAATTTCGAATTTTTGACTTGTCCTCGAGAACTACACGATTTTTAGGCGGTAAAAATTGAAATTTCGAATTTTTGACTTATCCTCGAGAACTACACGATTTTTAGGCGGTAAAAATTGAAATTTCGAATTTTCTCCTCGAGAACTACACGATTTTTAGGCGGTAAAAATTGAAATTTCGAATTTTTGACTTCTCCTCGAGAACTACACGATTTTTAGGCGGTAAAAATTGAAATTTCGAATTTTTGACTTGTCCTCGAGAACTACACGATTTTTAGGCGGTAAAACTTGAAATTTCGAATTTTTGACTTGTCCTCGAGAACTACACGATTTTTAGGCGGTAAAACTTGAAATTTCGAATTTTCAATATTTTTCGACTTGTCCTCGAGAACTACACAACAAAAAATTGCCACGTGGATATATTTGCGCCAAAACTTAGATTAGATCTTCAAAAATTTCCAAAAATTTTATAGTACTAATCCGTGTAGTTCTCTCGGACAAAACCAAAAACAAATTCTTGTTTTTGTTGGTCAACACACCCAAAAAGAGGTGCCTTTTATGAATAATTCACCGGATTTTTAATCAAATTAATTAGGCAAATTTTCTTTGGGCGAGAGAGAGTGTGAGAAACAAGAGAGACGTAGAGAAACCCGACACTTTTGGGGTCAAAAAAAAATTCGGCGGGAAAAAAAGTATGGGGGGGAGGGAGCTCATAAAAATGTTTATTTCCTTTGGAGTTAGGCAAACTAATTTTGGAGCACACATGTGGATAATTATTTTTGGGGTGGGACCACTAAAATTTGGACACTTTTCGGGCGGTGCAAATGACACTTTTTGGAAAATTTCAAAAATAAATGCCACGTGGCTTTTTTCGCGCAAAAATTTTGAATTTTTGAAAAAAATTGTCCAAAATTAACTCGTGTAGTTCTCGAGGAGAAGAATTCTAGAATATTAATTTTTTTTAAACTTCGAGCTCAATTTTATGTCTGAAATTTCGGTGGGACCACCCAAAAATCCATGAAAATTAGTACGAAAAATGAAAATCTCAGCAAAAAGAGCATTTCTTGTGTGCTCCTCGTTAGCTCTTTTTGCGCGCGCGAAAAAAAAGTTTTTCAAAAAAAAAAGATGAGAAAATTGGCGAAATTTGCATAAAAAAGTATGTTGGGAAAGAGAAAATTTTGAAAATAAAATTGAAAAAAAAAGTAAGAAGAAACCTGATGCTTGAAGTTTAATTTCCGAAAATTTTTTGAATTTCAATTTTTCGCAGAAAAATTCTCTTTTCCTCGAGAACTACACAAATTCTGGATTTTCGAGCGCCAAATTCAAATTCAAATTCAAATTTCCAAATCCCCCAGTCCTCCTCGAGAACTACACAATTTTTTTCCTTCACCCAAGTTATTTTGCTTCCACATTTTTTTGTCAAACAAGCAAAAAACATGTCATTTTTCTTCATACCCCAATTAATAATTAATTATTTTTCCTAAGAGAGCTGGAAAAAAATGAGAAAACTAATATTTTCTCGAGATTTGAATTCAATTGAAATTTTGCCGCCAAAAAAAAATCAATAAAATTTGAAATTCCAAATTTCCCGCATCCACCTGACCTTTTTTTATTAGCAAAAAAGAAGCATTGCTCTTATTTGCACCTGTTCAGACTGGTTACAATAATAAAAACAAATTGCTGCTCCCGAGGATTATTATGTAATAAAAACCCCTAATAATTAGGGCTTTTTCATTAGATACTCAGCCAAGTACGCAGCCAAATCATAAATTTCCCATTTCTCTCCAGGAATTCCCCAATTTTCCCAACAAAAAACTTGAGAAGCATCGGAATTTCCCCGCATTTTTTTTGCAAAAATCAAATTTTCCACTGTTTCTTTGTCAATTCTTTTTTCTGAGCAATTTTACGTTATGTTCTTGTTATTATTTAGATAATAAAGTGCATTTTACTCTCTCGTGAGAAAATGAAGCTAATTGAGAGTAGAAAAGAGGCTAAAGAAAAGTGATTTTGCAATTATTGTTAATCCAAAAATGGAAGTAGATAAATAGGTTAGAATTTGAATAAGCTTATCTGATTTCGCGAGAGAGCAAAAATTTTTAAATTGAAAAAAAAGTACGAATTTTTGAGCTTTACATATTATTAGAATAAAAATGAAAATAAAATGAAATTTTTTTGAAATGAAAACATTTTGGCGCCAAAAATGAAGCCACGTGGCATTTTTTTCGCAAAATTCGAAATTTTCCGAAAAATTTTCAAAAATTCAAACATGAATAGTTGAAGTTTTCAACTGATATATTTTTATGGTTAAAAATTTAAATTCACATTTTTTCCCGCCGTTTTTTCGTGATTGTCCAAGAGAACTACACAAAGCTCTCAAAAGCTGCTGAACATTTTGATATTCTCCAAGAGAGAACTACACAGAAAAATTCAAAATATCCCATCTTCCCGCATTTTCCACTTGTCCGCGAGAAGTACACGATGTTTTTTTTTAAATTTTTCCCGCACTCTCCCTTTGTGAAGCCGAAAAACGTGAAACATTCCCATAAATTCTGCCCAATTTTAATTAGCTCTCAAACACGAGTTAGCGGAAGTCTTGGGGGCCGGAAATGTTTCGAAAAGTGTTCAGGCGTGTAACTAATTTATATTTATACATTTCCCCAAGTTCATTTTACAACAAAAAAATCCGGAATGTTTTTTTTGCTTGCGTGTAGTACAAGTCATAAAATATTTATTGTTTCAAAAATGTTAGCCATCCAGGTGTGTGTGCTCCTTTTTTCTGCTCTCTCGAAAAGCATTAATATTTTATGGGGAATTTTATACATGTATATCTAGGGGGAATTTTAATAACATTTTACTCATCCGGAAAAAAAATATCGTGTGCAGAATATGTGTGAAAATTGAAAGTTGTGTACTTCTCTCGGACAAGCGAAAAATGCGGGAAAACATCTAGATTCAAATTTTCAGCAAAAAATCTTTTGTATACTTCTCTCGGACAACTGGTAAACTTCGGGAGAATGTAAAATTTGAATTAATTTGTACAAAATTTTTCAGCGGGAACAATCTAAATTCAAATTTTCTATAAAAAAAGCCAGGTGATTTTGTTAGGCGCGAAAAAATCTAGAATTCAAAAATCCCATGTCCCTTTAAAAAAAACAACTCACTCATGATATCTCTGGCCGAGGGGTCCAATCGTATTTCCACCTCCAGAAGCTGGTGACAAAGTTGACGATGTGGTTCGCACTGGAAAAATTTGAATTTGAAGACTTTATTTTAGGCCCGTTTCAGGCTTGATTTCAGGCTTGTTTTAAGGCCTATCCTTAGCCTTAAGAACAACATTTTAAGGTCTAATTTTAAGGCCCTTTCCAGCCCAAAAAAAAACAAGAAGCCTACACTCTTCATAATCACAATCCTCTTGATTAAAACACCCGAAATCCCCATAAAACTGTAGTTGTTGTTCATTTTCAGGCGGTAGCCTTCTTCGTGGCGAGTTCAAACTACATTTATAGATCAGATTTGGGCCATTTTGTCGCGCATAAACACTGGTCGACGCATAATGACACGAATCAGCCATTAAATTTGAATTCGGGGCAATTCAAAAATATTTCTAGATGTGAATAATGAGAAAAAAAGTGAAAATGAGGAAGAAGGAGGAGAAAAATGTCAGAAATGAAGAAGGAAAAAAAGTGGGCGGAGCCTATTTTTATTAGGGTGAATTTTTGGCGAGAATTCAAAATTTTTGAAAAAAAAAATGAACCTTGAATTCCACGTGGCAAAACTTCAAGATTTTGGAAGAAGATTTGATTTTTTGAAATTTTTACATCCAAATTTGGAGTTGGGATTTTTTTTAAATTTAAAATTCAGATGCCACGTGGCAAAAGTTTAGAGGTAGAAAATCGCTCAAAAATTGGAAAAAAAAAGAAAGATTTTGGCGCGAAAATTAATTTTTTTCAAATTTTATAACTAAGTTTGGAGTTGGAAAAAAAATTACAATCGCTTGAAATTTGAGAAAAAAAATCTGGAAATCCTCCACGTGGTGAAAAACTTCAGATGAAAAAGTGGAGCCAAAATTTTAAATTTCAAAAAAAAAAATTACGAAGCTTCCAAAAGCCTTGGGAAGCCTTGTAAAATTTTTTTTATCAAAATCTGGAGTTGGGATTTTTAATTCAAAAAATTTCCAATTTTTAAATTTCAAAAAAAAATTCTACGTGGAATTTTTTGGCGGTTTTTCAACAGTGTTTTTTTTGAAATACAATTTTGGATTTCAAAATTTCTCCAAGAAACAGGTCACGAGTTCAATTCCTCCTGGCCGCAAATTATTTTTTTTTAACCCAGGCTACTTCTATTTTTCATCTAACCGCAATTAGATTATAAAAATACAAAGAAATAAATAATTATAGGTTTCACAACGCAAAAAATCTGCCAATTCTCACAAAAAAAAGTACACAATCAAATTTCCTTCGAGGTGAATTTGGAGAATTTACATAATTTTATGTGAAGAAATTTACAAGGTTTTTTCTGCGCGCAAAAAAAACTTTTCCCAATTTTTTGCAGCGGGGAAAGATGTTACTTGTATTTTTAAGGTTAGGAAAGTTCCCCAAAAACTACAGTACCCCAAAAATTGTTACTTGTATTTTTAAGGTTAGGAAAGTCCCCAAACCCTACAGTACCCCAAAATTGTTACTTGTATTTTTTAAGATTAGGAAAGTCCCCCAAAACCTACAGTACCCTAAAAATTGTTACTTGTATTTTTAAGATTAGGAAAGTTCCCCAAAAACTACAGTACCCCAAAATTGTTACTTGTATTTTTTAAGATTAGGAAAGTCCCCCAAAACCTACAGTACCCTAAAAATTGTTACTTGTATTTTTAAGATTAGGAAAGTTCCCCAAAAACTACAGTACCCCAAAATTGTTACTTGTATTTTTTAAGATTAGGAAAGTCCCCCAAAACCTACAGTACCCTAAAAATTGTTACTTGTATTTTTAAGATTAGGAAAGTTCCCCAAAAACTACAGTACCCCAAAATTGTTACTTGTATTTTTTAAGATTAGGAAAGTCCCCCAAAACCTACAGTACCCTAAAAATTGTTACTTGTATTTTTAAGATTAGGAAAGTTCCCCAAAAACTACAGTACCCCAAAATTGTTACTTGTACATTATTTTTGGCTAAGGCCAAATCCAAATCCAAATGTAAACATGGCTTTTTGGCGGCTTTTTTTTGGGGTGGGACAAGAGTAAATCTCAAGTATACACAATAAAAATTGGATATTTTTTTATTGTGCATTTTTTTGGGTGTTGCGCAATATTTTGTCAAGTGTGCTCAGCAAAAAAAAAACTCATTATCTTATCTAGGAAAAATTTTTGATAAAAATAATCCCTGGAATAAAAAAAATCTACAGTAACCCGGAAAATTTACATTTTTGGCGCAAAAAAATCCACGTGGAAATGTTCTTTCAAATGCAATTTTTTACGCGAAACTTGATTTTTCAAATTCAATTTTTAGTACCGAAAATCCACGTGGAATTTGGCGCCAAAAACCCTACAGTAACCCGGAAAATGTGCGCGGAAATTAATTTTTTTTTGAATTTAAATTTTTGGCGCAAAAAAATCCACGTGGAAATGTTCTTTCAAACTCAATTTTTAGCGCCAAACATTCGAATTCAAATTCAATTTTTTGCGCGAAACTTGATTTTTCAAATTCAATTTTGGCGCCAAAAAACCCCTACAGTAACCCCCGAGAAAAATCGAATCACTCACAACTTCCACTTGGTATATAATAAGCTCCTTCGGCATTCTTGTGCAAAATTGTTCCGTCGGAATTTGACGAGTTTGGCCAATCGCCAAATTGTTCGGTGGAGCGCATTTGTGCCTGTTGAGAGCGGCGCTGCAAAATTATATTTTGTGAAAAAAAAATTTGAAGCTCTGAAATTTTCAGCCCAAAAATACCAAAATCAAATTTTCCCTGCTGAAAATCGTGCTAGAATTTTCAGATTTCCAGCCCTACCTGTTGTGACATCGACATTTCATAGGACGAATTGCTCGTGGCCGGAGGCGGTGTAGTTTTAATCAGCAATCCATCTGAAAATTGAAATTTTTTTCCCAAGAAAGAAAAAAAAATCCAAATTTTCCCGCTTCACCCAAATTTTTGATCTACATACCCTCCAAAAAATTGTCGGTTTTGTGTTGAAGAATATTTTTCCCTTTGCTGATTCATTCATTATCAAATAAAAAAAATGATTGTGTAAAAAAATATAATAAAAAATGGCATGAGCAATAAAAATACACACATACAGGCATAAATAAATAAATCAGAACTTTTTGATTGAAAAAAAAATATCTGTGTCTGCGTCTCTAACAGAATCCACGTGGCAAAACATTTAAAAAAAAATTTGTTTTTAATCATCTCTAGCTTCTCTGCGTCCCTAACCGCATCTAATTTCTCTGGGCTCTCTAAGCTTCTAGCTATTCTGTTTCTCTGCCTTCTCTGCATCTCTAACCTAATCAGTGTCTCCTAGTTTAGATTCACTAATTCTCTAGTTTCTCTGCGTCTCTAACCTCTCAGTTATCTTCCTCTGAACTCTCTCTCTCTGCATCTATAACCTTATCTAATTTCTCTGGGCTCTCTAAGCTTCTAGCTCTCTCTCTCTCTATCTCTACCCTCTATGCGTCTCTAACCTCTCGGTTATTTTCCTCTGAACACTCTCTCTCTCTCTGAGACTCTAACCTACTCAGAAATTTTTTTGTACCGGGACAGAATTTTTTAAGCACATTGTTCGAGTACTGTCTATATTTTGTGCATGCCGTGACGTCATCACCTGCACAAAATATAGACAGTACTCGAACAATGTGCTTAAAAAATTCTGTCCCGGTACAAAAAAATTTCTGAGTAAGCAGTGTCTCCTAGCTTAGATTCACTATTTCTCTAGCTTCTCTGCATCTCTCACCTAAATGGTATCTCTAACAGTCTCTAGCTTCTCTGCGTCTCTAACTCTGCCCATCTTCTCTACGTCTCTCTATATCTCTAACTCTATCAGCTCTCTAGCATCTCTGATGTCTCTCACACCCTCTGCGTCTCTCACCCCCCTCCCCTTTCCACTCTGCATCTCTCACCTCTCTGCCTCGCCAACTCTTCCGGATCCTCATAATCATTGGTATAATCGTGTTGTTGCTCAACACCGGGCGGTCTCGGCGGTTGCCACGCTGGCGGTGGACCTTGCAACCCTCTGTGATACATCTGACGATCGTCTTCTCCAGATGTTGGAGAAGGTAGACAATCAGCCGGATGCGGTAGTGGATTCGTAGTGGATTCTGAAAGGAACAAAAATTATTTGGGTTGTCGTGATTGCGGAGTGTCGTTTGGAAAAAAAAAATGAAAATTTCAAATTTTTTGCTGTGAAAGAAACTTGTGGAAAAAAAAAAGAAAACTAAATTGAGGACAAAACAAAAACATGTGTACACTAATAATTATACGATATTTTTCGGATTAATAAAATACATTTCAAAAAAAAAAATGAAAAGGAAAAGTGAAACCGGAAGAAGTTTTACTGACATTTTTTTTTTCGAAATTGGGAAAAAATTCTCCAAAAAAAATTCCAAATCAGAAAATTTTCAGCGGGAAAAAGAGAAATTCAAAATTTCGCATTTTCCCGCTGAATCGTGCTCTTGTCCAAGAGAAATACACGAATTTTAACTGAAAAAAAAATTACAAAAAATGTGTGTACTTCTCTCGGACAAGAGTCAGATTCAGCGGGAAATGAAAAATGAAAAATTTCGCATTTTCCCGCTGATTGTTGCTTTTGTCCGAGAGAAGTACACGAATTCTTACTGAAAAAAAATTACAAAAAATGTGTGTACTTCTCTCGGACAAGAGTCAGATTCGAGAAAAAAGGTTCCAAAATTCCAGAAAATCTAAGAAGTTGCTCAAAAATTCCAGAAAAATGGACCAAAAATCTGAAATTCAATAAAATATAGAAATTTCGTTTAAAAAAATGTTAGTTAGAGAAAATTCCCAGAATTTCCAGAATAATTTAATTTCAAAAAAAAACACAGAAAATTCTAGAAAAGTTCCCAAAAATCAATAATTTGATTCCGAAGGTCCAAAAAACTTCACTAGAAAATTCTGAAAAATTCAGAGGTTCTCAAAAAATCGTCAGAAAATTCCAGAAGTTCCCCAAACTCCCCCGGAAACCCTTCAGCCACCCAAAAAATTAATAAAATAAAAATAAAAACCATTCCCGTTCCTGTGTGGTGCGCGATAAAAATGGGCGTGGCCAAAAATGTCCCCCTCTTTCTCTAACTCTCTCTCTCCTCCCATACTCTCTACTTTTCCATCTAAAAAGCGGCCGAACTACAAAAAAAAACTTGGACGAAGCTTGTAAAACTATCACCATAAAACAGCTGCTTATATTGGATGAGTGACAAGAAAACGAACGAAAAACACATGTATATTTTTGAACCAGAGAAAAAAAAGTATTGGGTTACCATCAGAAATATAATTTGGTTGACCTCAAAAACTTGGAGCCAGAAAAACCAGATGTGCTAGACTGGGACTACTGTAGAATTTATGGGGGTTTAGGTAGATCAGAATAAAAATTAGAACGAATTGTGCAAACACCGTGACGCATAAATGCACAGAAAATCATTTTTTGGCAGCGTTCCAAATTTCAACCGGAAATCTAAATTTAAAGAGATGCGAGAAAGAATTTAGAAAAAAAATGACATTTTTTGCAGAAATGAGTTCAGAAAAAATTTTGGCACACAAATTTTTAGGTAGATCAAAAGTATCTTCAAAATTTGTGGATCTTGGAGAAATTTTTTATTAGAAAATAATTTTCTAACCAAAATTTTGTTGACTATTCTATTTTTTTTATCAATTGGATCGGAAATTTCGAAATCTTCCATGTTTCAAAACAAAAATAGAAACAAAAAACAAAAGGTCAAATCATCAAATTTTTGGTTTTAAACACAAAAAATAGATTTTGGAGTTACGGTAACTCAAAAATCCTGAAAAATAGTCTAAAAACTCGCAAAAATCATATGATTTCCTCCAAATAATTAGCCATTTCTCGCCGCGCGCAAAATAAGTATATAAAATTTGCAAAAAATCATCCAAAACACAAATAGAGATTATTTGGGTAGCCAAATTGCGACAAAAACAAAGAAAATTCTATTTTCCCGCTGAATCTGGCTCTTGTCCGAGAGAAGTACACACATTTTTGTAATTTTTTTCAGTAAAAATTCGTGTACTTCTCTCGGACAAGCGCAAAAATCAGCGGGAAAATGCGAAATTTTGAATTTCTCATTTTCCCGCTGAATCTGGCTCTTGTCCGAGAGAAGTACACACATTTTTGTAATGTTTTTCAGTAAAAATTCGTGTACTTCTCTTGGACAAACGTAGCAATCCGCGGGAAAATGCGAAATTTTGAATTTTTTGCTGAATCTAGCTCTTGTCCGAGAGAAGTACAAAAAATTTTCTATTTTTGAAATTTTTTTCAGTTAAAATTCGTGTATTTCTCTCGGACAAGCGCAAAAATCAGCGGGAAATGAAAAATTCAAAATTTCGCATTTTCCCGCTGATTTTTGCTCTTGTCCGAGAGAAGTACACACATTTTTGGTAATTTTTTTCAATAAAATTCGTGTACTTCTCTCGGACAAGCGCAAAACCAGGAATAAAGGGGATTTTCGGCGCCAAAATCAATTTTCATCGAAAAAAAGAGCAACATGTGGTCTAATGAAAAATGGCCACATGTGAAGAAAAAAAAGGCACAAAACAAACTTTTTGGTCACTTTTCTCCAAAAAACCCTATTTTTCACACCTACTCTAAGGTTTGTTTACCCAAAAAAGGACCATCATCATCACGGTCTATTTAAACAAGCATAATAAAACACAAAAAAATGGCCTTGAAAATATTCCAAAAAAGAAAAAAAGGAAAAAAGTGCGAAAAAATGTTTTGATTAAATTTCCTTTTTACACGGATGGGCCAAAAAAGTATATAAACTAGCAAGAAATTTTTGGGGGCCCCACTTCAGAGAGAAATGCCAAATAATAATTGTCAAGGTCTCCTCTTCTCTTGATATCTTAATATTCCCCCCCCAAAAATGTGTTGCGCAATAAAAAAAAGCGAGACACAGCTAATGGGCCCCAAAAAAAAACAAAAAAAAAAAAAGTTGTCTGCAGGAAGTGGGATTCGAACCCACGCACCCATACGAGTACCAGAACACCCAGTGTACCTCGAACCTGAGGCAAGCGTGACGCTTGAGTCTGGCGCCTTAGACCGCTCGGCCATCCCTGCACATTTTTCCCGGCGCCGAATTTTGTTGATTATTTTCTCGTCGGGCGAGAGATAGAGAGAAAATAGACCACCCGTATTATTATTTCCCCGGGGTGTTTTATACATTTTTAATAAAAAAAATAAAAATTATACGAATTTTTGATATTAAAAACTGCCAACAACACGAAAAAGTCGCTATTTTCCACCAAATAAATCCCAAAATCGGGTCTAACATAACATAAATGTTAAATGATGCGATAGTTACAGTACTTTGCTTTTTAAGTAGAGACGCAGACGGCAAAAAGTGGCGAAAATGAGAAGAAGAAAAGGAAGAATTCAATTAACGGATATCCCAAGTTTTATTGGCATTTATGCAAAAAATTTGAAAATGGGGATAAATTTCAGCAAAAAATTGGGTAGAGAAGGATTTTTGACTGGAAATCTGGTGAAAATTTGAAAAATTCTGGAAAATTTAGCCTAGATCCATGCAAAAAACACAAATTCTTGTCAGAAATCCTCTAATTTAGGCTAAAAATTCACGATTTTCTCAATTTTTCCCAGGTTTTCAGTCAAAAATCCCCCCCAGAATTTTGGACTTAGATACGCAGGGTAGAAGGACTACTGTAGGTTTTTGAATATTCCCAAAAACTCACACGATTTTCTAGAATTTCAGTTTTCAAAAATAAAAATTCCCCCTAGGATTTTCAAAGGTCACGTTTGAAAAAGAATTTTTGATTAATATGAGCAATAGAGCTACAGTACTTCAAAGGAACATGTCTTGTTTGAACTCAAAATGATGCTCTTTGAGGCACACAGTGAACTACAGTATTTTAAAGGAACATGGATGATTGCTCATGTTAATAAAGCTGTGAAAATAGTTCCATCGCTTTTGATTTGCGAGCGAAAATTGAAAATCGAATCATTTTCAACATTTTTTTGAATTTTTTCTGAAGTACGGTAGAAGAACCTGCAGATCTAACCAAAAATGCCAAGATTTATTATCAACGATTCAAATTATCGTTCAATTTCCATCACCAAACTTCACAAACTCCCAAAATTCCGACAACCCATCGACATTTCGTGTGAATCGGATAGCAATCGGCCAATGTTCGACACCAATAAACGGGCGGAGCGGCATCGATTGGTGAAATTGCGATGGAAGCGAGAAGAACCATCAAGAGAACATAGAGGAATTTCATTTTGAAAATTGGAAAATCACGGGGAGATGCGGGTTTTATATGAAAATCAGGAAAATTCTGTCGAAAATAATTCAATTTTGCAATTTTCGCTAACGAATATTCGAATCAAAAAGATCGCAAAAAACTTTTATTTTTCGAAAATAAAAAAAAACATTTTTTTACTTTTGAAAAAAAATGTGCGCGCACTTCGAGACCTATTGTGTGTTTTGTGTGCGCCTTTGAAAAACTACTGTAGTTAAATTATTTTTTCTTTTTTTTTCAGTTTCATCGGTTTTTTACGGGAAAGTTTTTGCAGCTTGGCTAATATGAGCAATCAATCCACAATCATCCATGTTCCTTTAAATTACTGTAGTTCACTGTGTTTCTCAAAGAGCATCATTTTGAGTACAAACAAGACATGTTCCTTTAAATTACTGTAGCTCTATTGCTCATATTAATCAAAAATTCTTTTTCAACATGACCTTTGAAAATCCCAAATTTTTTGTGGCAAATTTTTATTTTTGAAAAATATAAAATTCTATCGTGTGGGTTTTTGGGAATATTCAAAAACCTACAGTAGTCCTTCTGCCCTGCGTATCTAAGTCAAAAATTATGGGGGATTTTTGACTGAAAACCTGGGAAAAATTGAGAAAATCGTGAATTTTGAGCCCTTTAGAGGATTTCTGACAAAAAATGTGTGTTTTTTGCATGGGAACCCCGGAAATCTCAAATTTCCATCCAAAATCCTCAATTTCACTGAAAATTGTTGAATTTTCGAGAATTTTTCAAATTTTCACCAGATTTTCAGTCAATAATCCTTCTCTACCCAATTTTTAATCTAGGTTATAGTTGGTGCAAAAAAAATATTCGAATCAGAAGCGATGGAACTATTTTTGCAGCTTTAATAATATGAGCAATCATCCATGTTCCTTTAAATTACTGTAGTTCACTGTGTTACTCAAAGCGCATCATTTTGAGTTCAAACAAGATGGATTTTGAATTTCGGGGAACAATGTTCCTTTAAAGTACTGTACCTCCATATGAATTGCTCATATTAACACAAAAACCCGCCAAAAATCCTAATTAGCAATTAAAAATATACTGTAAACAAAATAAAAGGCAAATCAAAGCAGGAAAATAAACCGGCCTTGACTTTTTTGTGGCCAACCCGATAAACAACCAATTATAGTTATCCTAGCTGCCTAGGCTATTGTTTTCACACTTTTTTTGGCAACAAAAAGGGACAGGAAAGGGGACTTACAGTAGTTTTTACTGTAATTCTTTGATGTAAAAAACCTGGGATACTGTAGGTTTTGGCGCGAAAATCAAAAAAAAGTAATTTTTTCCCACAAAAAAAAACTTTTTCTGTATTGTTTATTCATAATAATTGAATAAATATTCATATCTGCTTGTAAAACACCACCAAAAAAAAAAAGAAGAACACCGCCTTTTAGGGTTTGAGAAAAAGGGGGGGCTTGTAAATATGAGCAATTACTACTACCACCCGGGATCTTTTGTTATTTTTTTTTATTAATAAAAACAAAAGGAAAGGGCGAGTGATTTCTACAGGTGTGAAAAAAAGAAAAGGCGGTAAAAGCTTGTATTTTTTGAGGCCGACACAAAAAGGGAAACGGAGGTTTTCATGGAAAAAATCAGAGCATTGCTCATGTTAATTTTCTGAAAATTTCTGGTTTTTCGGTCGAAATTCATGAAAAAAGCTTATGTTATTTCTCAAAAAATCAAAAAAAAAAATGGAAAATTTCTGAGAATTGCTCATGTTAAAGTTGTAAAATAAATAATTTTCGAATATTCGAGCATTGCTCATTTTAGTTAGATCCTAAAATCCGAAAAAAATGAAAGTTTTTGAGCATTGCTCAGGTTAGTTCTCAAAAAATCAAGGATTTTCAACATTTTATGTTCATTGCTCATGTTAGAACTCAAAATCCAGAACTTTTGCTATTTTTGAGCATTGCTCATGTTAATTTTCTGAAAATTTCTGGTTTTTCGGTCGAAATTCAAGAAAATTGCTCATGTTAGAACTCAAAATACAAAATTTTTTCCAGAATTTCAGGATTTTCAAAAAAAAAAACAATTTTTTCTGAATATTTAATTAAAATAGTTTGATTACGACAAAAAACCAGGTGAAAAATAGATCAAACTAAAAACAAATTAATTTTTTGAGTCACGAGGTTTCCAATTTTGCCACGTCATAACTCATGTCAAAGTTGAGCTAAGTCGAATTTGATAGAAACCCTTTTGAGACCCTAAAAGCCTAGAATTAGGCCACGCCCATTTTCGCAAGATTGCCGCACAGTTTTTCTGCTCATTTTGAAACTAAACATGAGCAATGCTCAAAAATTTTCAAAAATTCTCTTCTTTCCGAGGTTTAACATGAGCAACGCTCAATTATTTTAAAATTCTTGGTTTTTCAGCTCTAATATGAGCAATGATACAAATTTCCTGAATTTCGACCGATAAACCACAAATTTTCAAATATAACATGAGCAATGATTAAAAATTTCCAAAAATTCTCTTCTTTTTGAGGTTTAACATGAGCAACGCTCAATTATTTTAAAATTCTTGATTTTTTGAGCTCTAACATGAGCAATGTTCAAAAAAGTCCAAAAATTCTTGATTTTTTGAGCTCTAACATGAGCAATGTTCAAAAAAGTCCAAAAATTCTTGATTTTTGGGCTCTAACATGAGCAATGCTCGAAAACGTGCAGAAATTCTTGATTTTTGGGCTCTAAAATGAGCAATGCTACTAAAAATCGTCCAAAAATTCTTGATTTTTGGGCTCTAACATGAGCAATGAACACATTAATTTTGAATTTTGACTTGAAAATCAAAAATCCATCAGAAATTTCATATTTTCGCTGAAAACTCCAAGTTAGATATGCAGGGTGCTTACTGTAGCCCGCGATTTTTTCGTATTCAAAATTTATTATGAACAAATGAGCAAACTATAAACAATATACATTTTTTGTCAATAAATCCCAGTACTCTTCATTTTCTCAAGAATAGAGTCTAGTTTCTCCTCCTCATTTTTCCGATCCTTCTTGTCAGATTTCTGAAGCTCTCCAGAACATTCTAAAAAAAATCGAAAAAATTTTTAATTTCAGGCAAAATCAAAATACCTTTCTCAAGATCGGTGAATAATTTTTCATCAATTCGGCATGGTTTAGTCAAGCAATTTAGGGTGTTCTTTAGGAAATTCATTAGGTAAATAGGGTAATTTGGAACAATGTCAAGTTAGAATAACTCCAGTTAAGTGGGAATTTTCAGCTGCTTTTTCCAGCAAAATAATGCTAACCTTTTCATTTCATATGTCAGCCCAAAAAAAACTTTAAACTCACTTTTGAACAACGTCACAAGCATAGAAATAGCAAATTTTTCGGCTAATAATAGATTAGTTGAGAAGAAAAATGTTATATAAAATGAAAAAAAAAATAATCCTCAAAATTTAACGCAGCTGCGCTCCAGGTGGCGCCCAAAAGGGAACTGCTTACGATTTTTTTATGAATTTTTTTTGTGAAAAAAAATCGCACAGCTACAGTACTAACTCGAAATTTTCCGTGGAAAATATGAAATTTTGAAGATTGCTCATGTTATATTTGAAAATTTGTATTTTTTCGGTCGAAATTCAAGAAATTTGTGTCATGGCTCATGTTAAACCTCGAAAAATAGAGAATTTTCGGAAATTTGTGTCCTTGCTCATGTTAAAACACAAAATCAAGAAACTTTAGTATCTTCCGAGCATTGCTCATGTTATATTTGAAAATTTGTGGTTTTTCGGTCGAAATTCAGGAAATTTGGATCATTGGTCATGTTAAACCTCAAAAAAACCATAATTTTTCGAAAATTGAGCGTTGCTCATGTTAAACCTAGTAAAACGAGTATTTTTGAATTTTTTTCGAGCATTGCTCATGTTATATTTGAAAATTGGTGATTTTTCGTTCGAAATTCTGGAAATTTGGATCATTGCTCATTTTAGAGCTGAAAAAACCAAGAATTTTCAAAAATTGAGCGTTGCTCATGTTAAACCTCAAAAAGAAGAGAATTTTTGGAAATTTTTGAAGATTGCTCATGTTATATTTGAAAATTTGTGATTTTTCGTTCGAAATTCAGGAAATTTGGATCATTGCTCATGTTAAACTTCGAGAAATCGATAATTTTCAAAAATTGAGCGTTGCTCATGTTAAACCAAGAATTTTTTGGAAATTTTCGAGCATTGCTCATGTTATATTTGAAAATTTGTGGTTTTTCGGTCGAAATTCAGGAAATTTGGATCATTGCTCATGTTAAACCTCAAAAAATAGATATTTGTTGGAATCTTTTGAGCGTTGCTCATGCTAAACCACGAAAAGAAGAGAATTTTTGGAAATTATTGATCATTGCTCATGTTAAACCTAGTAAAGCCGAGTATTTTCGGATTTTTTCGAGCATTGCTCATGTTATATTTGAAAATTTGTGATTTTTCGGTCGAAATTCAGGAAATTTTGATCATTGCTCATGTTAAACCTCAAAAAAACGATAATTTTCGAAAATCGAGCGTTGCTCATGTTAAAACAAGAATTTTTTGGAATCTTTCCAGCATTGCTCATGTTATATTTGAAAATTTGTGTCATTGCTCATGTTAAACCTCAAAAAATAGAGATTTTTGGAATCTTTTGAGCATTGCTTATGTTAAACTTCGAAAAATCGATAATTTTTGGAAAATTTTGAGCATTGCTCATGTTAAACCTCGAAAAGAAGAGAATTTTTGGAAATTTTCGAGCATTGCTCATGTTAAACCTCGAAAATTCGATAATTTTCGGAAATTTTCGAGCATTGCTCATGTTAGAGATTCCAAATTTGTTGAATAAAACTATAAAATTGTGAAAAATTTCAAAATTTAAAATTTCCCGCTTCCCAAATTCCCATCCTCCCTCCCCCCAAAAAAACTCCCACCTTTTTTGCTGATTGTATCAAATCGAGCCAAAATCGGCGCCGCCTCTTTCCTATGATATGTTCCAATCGCCAAAACGGGCACTTTTGGTGGCGGCGCATTTTCGGCACGTGACGTGGCATCCGAAGATGTTTCGGATGATGTTGGTGGATGCTCCATTAGTGGTGTGTCTTCGGAGATCGCATTCACTGTTAGTTCGATGGTCTCTGCAGAAAATATTGATTTTTTGGCCGATCGGGGATGAAAATGAGTTATGACGTGGCGAAATACGAAATCCCTTGATTTTCTGTGATTTCGCCACGTCATAACTCATGTTTAGAGTTGAGATAAATCAATTTTCACTGTGGAATCGTGATCAGCAAGTCAAAATTCACTAGGAACACGTTTTGCCGTAAAAAACCGATGAAACTAAAAAAACAAGAAAAAAATTTGACTACCGTAGTTTTTCAAAGGCGCACACAAAACACACAACGGGTCTCGAAGCGCGCGCACGTTTTTTTATTCAAAGTTGAATAAAAAATTATTTTTTTTATTTTCGAAAAAAAAAAGTTTTTTGTGAATTCTTGCGAAACAAAACAAAATGTGGTGGAAAATCGATGAAAATGAGAATGCGAACAACTGTTTGACACGAAGACCAATCATGTTTTGACAAATGTTTATATAAATGAAATGAAACTGGAGAGGAAAAAGGTAATAAGGGGGGATTTTTGAATATTTTATATTATATATATACAAAAAAATCTCTGAAATTTGAGCTTTATCTCTGCACCCTCCTCAAATCGCACACTATTTTTTCGAAGCAACAGGAGAAGATTCACCAGATGCGCGCGCGCGCGCGGTTAATTATATAATAATAATAATTTTTTTTCGAGAAAAAAATCGCGGAGATTATTTTTTTTCACATAAAAATTGAATAAGCCTAATTTCTTTTGACATTGTGGGAAAAACCTTTTTTTTATAGACAAAAAGGCGAAAATTCATGAATTTTGAATGTGCCAAAACTTTTTGGCTGTGAATAATAAAAGGTTTTTTTTTATTTTATTGAATTTTCAGAGAAAAAAATTATTTTTTTTAAATATCAGAAAAAAAAATAAAATAAAAAGTGTTGTAAAAAAATCGATGAGTCATTTCTCTCTCGAGAAAAATTCTGACAAAAAAAAATTTGTGAAAATTGGAGAAAATACTCCACCGGAACTACAAATAGAATAGGGTCTCGTTAGCGTCGAAAAATTTGGAGAGCGAAAAAAAAATCGCGCGCGGGCAGTGGGATTCGAACCCTGGTCTCCTGCACGGCAGTCAAAAACGCTAGCCACTAGGCCATAGCTCTCTTCTCTCCCTCGGGCGAAAATGTTGGTGGAAAGGAGACTGTTTTTTTTTCACTGGACCAATAAAAAAAAAGGATAAATCTGTCACCAACACCCCGAATTTCGCTGTCTGCGTCTCTCACCTCTCAACACTCTCTCGCTTTTAATAACAATAATCTCCAAATCATAATTAAGTCATCTATTCAGGTGTATATTACTAATAAGAGGGGACCCCATATGGAGCAAGATTACTGTAGGATTACTGTAGGTAGGTAAAACTACAGTAACCTGAATCTTAAAGGGACACTCACCTTTCGGCTGCTCATTTTTTCGATTCGAAATTCGAAAAATTTTCCGCTTCACCAAATCCGGTGTGGCACATTTGAATAATCGGGGAACATCCATTCATATGGGCTGAAATTCTGGAAAAAAACCATGCCGCAAAATTGCAAGTTGAGATTTAGGCCACGCCCCCTTAACCAAGCCGCAATTTTGCTATAGAAAATGAATGCCACGTGGATTTTTGGCGCAAAAATTTTAGATTCAAATAATTTCCACGTGGATTTTTCGCGCCGCAAAATTGCATCCACAAAAAAACCAAGCCACGCCCCCAAAACCGCGCCGCAACTTGCAAAATTGCAGAAACCCGAAAAACAAAGTGTATGTGGACCTCTCTGACCACTGTTTTGCGATTCAAAAGACAACAGGCGTGTTTCTAAAACACCGTGTGTAAAAGTGAGAGAGTGGGGAGAAGTGAGAGACGCAGAGAAAGAGGAGAGCTTTTGATAGATTGACAGGTGAAAATTTGAATTTTTTCATTTTTAAAAATTTAATTTCAGGTGTGTACTTGGTACAAAACAAAAAAAATTATGCCAAACCCTAAAAAGAGATCATATATAAACATAAAAAGGGGGTACTGTAGAGTACTGTAATTTTCGGGGGGTACTGTAACTCGTCAAATTATACTTTTATTGGTGGGTGTGAGTGTAGAGGAGGTACTGTAGTAGCTGTGAGGGTGTACTGTAGGTGACATATTCACATATGAACTGAGGCACTATATCGAACATGACTGTTGGGAACATGCCAACGAGATGGGCGGTACTGTAATTTGGAAAAAATTTATTGATTTTTAGGAATATTTTTGGCTGAATAAAATTTCTAATAGATAAATGGTAAAACGTAAATTTTTTGTGACTTGCAAAAGCTTCGAAAATTTCAAATTTCTAGCATTTTTCAGCTGAAAATCTGAAAATTTCAGAGAAATTCGGAAGCTTAAAATCATCTTCAGTGAATTTTTGTTGAGATTGGCAAAAATTTTTCAAACTGAATTTTGTAATCTCAATTTTCAGATAGAAAAATGGTGAAACGTAAAACTTTCGAGATTTTTGTGAGTTGGAAAAGCTTCAAAATTTCAAATTTCTAGCATTTTTCAGTTGAAAATCTGAAAATTTCAGAGAAATTCGGAAGCTTAAAATCATTTTCAGTGAATTTCCGTTGAGATTGGCAAAACTTTTTTAAACTGAATTTCGTAATCTCAATTTTCAGATAGAAAAATTGTGAAACGTAAAATTTTCGGGATTTTTTTGTGAGTTGGAAAAACTTCAAAATTTCAAATTTTTGAGTCAAAATTCCGTTTTCTAGGTAAAATTCAGCAATTTTCATTCGGAAATTTGAAAATTAAATTTAAAAAAAAATGTTTTTTGAAAAATATGAAATAGAATTTGAGGAATGAAAATCCTAGGTTCAAAATTTCAAAATTAAACATTTTGGCACCAAAAATCCACGTGGCAATTTTTTTGTTCAAAAATTCGTTACTTTTATAATTTTTTTTCAGACAAGTTTGGATTTTTGTTGAAAATTATCAGATTTTTGAGCAAAAATTTCAAATTTCTAGCATTTTTCAGCTGAAAATCGAAAATTTCAGAGTTTTAATGGTCCCAGGGGGTGAAAATGAGCAATTTTCCAGATTTTTAATGGAAAATTATGAAATTTCAGACTAAAAAGCTCCCCATACCTAATTTTAAGCTTCCGGGACCAAAAATCCTGGGATTTTTTGTTGAAGAAGGTTTCAGAGCCAAAAATGAGCAATTTTATTAAGAAATTTTGAAAATAGTCAAATTTTTAGATTTTAATGGTCCCATGGCTAAAAATATGCAATTTTGACCAGATTTTAAGCTTCCGGGACCAAAAATCCTGGAATTTCTTGTTGAGGGGGCCAAAAATAAGCAATTTTATCAATAAATTTTGAAAATAGTCATTTTTGAACGAATTTTTGAGATTTTCAGCCTATTTTGACTGAAAATTCACAATTTTCGATCGAAACAGCATTAATCTGTTGAAAATCTTATTTTTTGAAGGGAAATTTTTGAGATTTTCAGCCTATTTTGACTGAAAATCCACAATTTTTCAATCAAAATACCATTTTTCTATAGAAAATCTCAGATTTTCACCATTTTCGGCTTAAAATTCACAATTTCTCGATCAAAATAGCCTACCTTAATCAATAATTGTCCACTGGTTGTATGAGGATTATAATAAGCATATCCCAACCATCCACCAATACAAATCACAATTCCAATCAAAAATGATACAGTCGCAAAACTCGCGCCATTTTCACCAGTTCCATTTGCCAATAGTCGAGTTCCCGGAATTCGATCCAATCCTCCATATTTCAGCGGAATCACATGTTTTTGTGGTGTATTTGGAGCAGTCTCATAAATCTCCTCATTTTCTTCATCATCCGAATTAGCCGAAGTAGCAGCTGGGCAATATAAACCTTTCGATTTCAGATTGCAATTTCCTTGCACCCAATCTTGTCGTCTTCGATGCAAACCCGATTCGTCTGTACAAAATGGTCCGCCGTTTTTCTTTTTCGAATGACACCATTGACATTTGAAGTGTTTTAGGGTGGCATTTGTGCATGAATCACAGGTGTCGAATTGGATGCACGCTGAAAATTGCTTATATTTTTGGCGGGAATGGCACCTTTTGAGCCTAAAATTCCAGAAAATTATTGATTTTTGGCTGGAAAATATTGATTTTCAGAGATTTTCAGTGAATTTTCGTTGAGATTGGCAACATTTTCTAAAACTGAATTTCGTAATCTCAATTTTCCAATAGAAAAATGGTGAAACGTAAAATTTTCGGGATTTTTTGTGAGTTGGAAAAGCTTTCGAATTTCAAATTTTTGAGCTAAAATTCCGTTTTCTAGGTAAAATTCTAGGAAGACGTTCGAATTTCTAGCATTTTTCAGCTGAAAATCTGAAAATTTCAGAGAAATTCGGAAGCTTAAAATCATTTTCAGTGAATTTTCGTTGAGATGCGCAAAAATTTTTGTGACTGAATTTCGTAATCTCAATTTTCTAATAGAAAAATGGTGAAACGTAAAATTTTCGGGATTTTTTTTGTGAGTTGGAAAAGCTTCAAAATTTCAAATTTTTGAGCCAAAATTCAGGTAAAATTCACTAATTAGGTTTTAATTCAAAATTTCAAAATCCACGTGGCAATTTTCCTGTTTGAAAAATAAATTCGATACTTCTACAATTTGTTTTTTTTTGTTCAAAAAAATTGCAAATTTTTCAGAAAATTTCATGGTTTTAATGGTCCCAGCGTTAAAATGAGCAATTATCCAGGTTTTTCGTGAGAAATTATGAAATTTAACCGGATTTTCAGAGATTTTCAGTGAATTTTCGTTGAGATGCGCAAAAATTTTTGTGACTGAATTTCGTAATCTCAATTTTCAGATAGAAAAATGAAATTTTTTTTGTCAAAATTTCGTTTTCTAGGTAAAATTCTAGGAAAACGTTCAAATTTCTAGCATTTTTCAGCTGAAAATCTGAAAATTTCAGAGAAATTCGGAAACTTAAAATCATTTTCAGTGAATTTTCGTTGAGATGCGCAAAAATTTTTGAGACTGAATTTCGTAATCTCAATTTTCTAATAGAAAAATGGTGAAACGTAAAATTTTCAGGATTTTTTTGTGAGTTCGAAAAACTTCAAAATTTCAAATTTTTGAGCTAAAATTCAGTAATTTTCATTAAGAAATTTGAAAATTAAATTTTCAAAAAATATTATTGCAATTGTTATAAAAGGTGGTACTGAATTTCGTAATCTCAATTTTCAGATAGAAAAATGGTGAAACGTAAAATTTTCAGGATTTTTTTGTGACTTGGAAAAGCTTTCAAATTCCAATTTTTTGAGCTACAATTCAGTAATTTTCATTAAGAAATTTGAAAATTAAATTTTCAAAAAATATTATTGGAAATGTTGGAAAAGGTGGTACTGAATGTCGTAATCTCAATTTTCTAATAGAAAAATGGTGAAACGTAAAATTTTCAGGATTTTTTTGTGACTTGGAAAAGCTTTCAAATTCCAATTTTTGAGCTACAATTCAGTAATTTTCATTAAGAAATTTGAAAATTAAATTTTCAAAAAATATTATTGGAAATGTTGGAAAAGGTGGTACTGAATGTCGTAATCTCAATTTTCTAATAGAAAAATGGTGAAACGTAAAATTTTCGGGATTTTTTTGTGACTTGGAAAAGCTTCAAAATTTCAAATTTTTGAGTCAAAATTCCGTTTTCTAGGTAAAATTCTAGGAAAACGTTCAAATTTCTAGCATTTTTTAGCTGAAAATCTGAAAATTTCAGAGAAATTCGGAAGTTTAAAATCATTTTCAGTGAATTTTCGTTGAGATTGGCAAATTTTTTAAAACTGAATTTCGTAATCTCAATTTTCAGATAGAAAAATGGTGAAACGTAAAATTTTCGGGATTTTTTTGAGTCAAAATTCAGTTTTCTAGGTAAAATTCCGAAATTAGGTTTTAGTTCAAAATTTCAAAATCCACGTGGCAACTTTTCTGTTTGAAAAATTCGATACTTCTACAATTTGTTTTTTTTTGTTCGAAAAAATTGCAAATTTTTCAGAAAATTTCAGGTTTCAATGGTCCCAGGGCTAAAAATGAGCAATTTTCCAGATTTTTTGTGAGAAATTATGAAATTTGACCAGTTTTTCGAGATTTTCAGTGAATTTTCGTTGAGATTGGCAAATTTTTTAAAACTGAATTTCGTAATCTCAATTTTCAGATAGAAAAATGGTGAAACGTAAAATTTTCGGGATTTTTTGTGACTTGGAAAAGCTTCAAAATTTCAAATTTTTGAGTCAAAATTCCGTTTTCTAGGTAAAATTCAGCAATTTTCATTCAGAAATTTGAAAAGTAAATTTAAAAAAAAATGTTTTTTGAAAAATATGAAATAGAATTTGAGGAATGAAAATCCTAGGTTCAAAATTTCAAAATTAAAAATTTTGGCACCAAAAATCCACGTGGCAATATTATTGTTTGAAAAATTCGTTACTTTTATAATTAGCTTTTGGTGTTCCTTTAAAGGTGGAGTCCGAGCAAAAAATAAGTTGTGCTAATTTGAAAGAGCATGTTGCAATTAGTACAATCCTCGAAGGATTTTTTCTGAAAGCTTCTCTAACATTAGAGAAACACAGCTCGAAACGGTTGGAGATATGGACTTTCAAGCCATTTTACACGGTGTTTCACTGTTTTTTCGAACTTTGTAATTTTTTAACCAATGTTTGAGAAGCTTCCAGAAAAAATCCTTCGAGGATTGTACTAATTGGAACATGATCTTTCAAATTAGCACAACTTATGTTTTGCTCGGACTCCACCTTTAAGAAAATTGAAAATTAAATTTTCAAAAAATATTATTGGAAATGTTGGAAAAGGTGGTACTGAATTTCGTAATCTCAATTTTCTAATAGAAAAATGGTGAAACGTAAAATTTTCGGGATTTTTTTGTGACTTGGAAAAGCTTTCAAATTTCAAATTTTTAAGCCAAAATTCAGTAATTTCCATAAGGAAATTCTGAAATTCAAAAATTTTCACTAGAAATTCGTTGAATTTGTAATTTTTAACCTTGAAAACACGAAATTTCAAAATTTTTGGTCCCGGAAGCTTGAACTCAAGTTTGAGAAAACTGAAATTCAAAAATTTTTCACAAAAAATCTGGAAAATAGTTGAAATTCCAAAATTTTTTAGCCCCAAAGCTTGAAATAAGGTCTGAAAATTCCGTTTTTGGTGAAAATTCGGCAAAAATTTTTCAAAACTCACTTGGCTGCGCTTTCAAAATCACAACACTATTCGATTTGACTTTGGGAAAAGTGACCTCAATTCGATGATATTCATAAATAACCCGTTTTGGTTGTGTTGAAGATGAGGAAGATGAAGAAGAACTTTGAGATGATCCAGAAGCTGAAGATCCTCCCAAATTATTCATAATTCCATCATGATTGAATAAATACGCATCAGATATTCCTAGTTTCACAGGATGATTTGAATCGCTGATATTCTCGATTTGAAGTGGAATATCCTTGTAAGCAAATACGATATCACCATTTTTGTGAAGAATTGCTTGGAATGAGAAAGTGTCTGGAAAAATTTGTATTATCAGAGACATCTCAATCTTCCGCGAACTGCCGCGTTCGCGGAAGAATGCGGCGCTTCGCGCAAGCTTGCGGTTTACACTCGCAAAACTCACTGTTTTTGGTGTCCTCTCGAAGTTGAACATTTCTCCATTCGACAACAAACATATTGCCATCATCAGCGTAGATTATATTTGAATCCTGGAAAAATATCGGGGGTTTTTTGTTCGAAAATCTATCAGAAAATTCAAGAAACATAGATATTTTATTCCAAATAAGCGAAAAATCAAATTTGCAAAAATATATAAAAATTTCCATTTTTCTTGAAACAGTGAAATTTTTTGAAAAATTTTGGTCGAAAAATGTACGTTTCAAAAATTAATTTTAGTCGGTTAATAAGTGAGTTATTCCGATAACGACTTGATATATTGAACATTAAAGGAACGTGGATTTTTAGAGCGATGGGTCTTACAACGATTAAAATTTTCATAGCTTTCTGATCCCATAAAATTTTCAATTTTTATTTAAATTTTGAAAACTCATATTCAATGAAAAATCAAATTTGATTAAAAATGTATGAAAATTTCCATTTTTATTGAAACAGTGAAATTTTTCAGAAATTTTAAAAATATTAAAGGAACATGGATTTTTAGAGCGGTGGGTCTCATAACGATTAAAATGTTCATATCTTTTTGAATCCATAAAATTTTCAATTTGTTCAAAATTTTTATAAACTGGAATTATGAAAACAGATCAAAATTTCATTAAACATATAAAAAATTTCCATAATTGTTGAAACAGTGAAATTTTTCGGAATATTTTTTTTTTGGAAAATTTTGGTCGAAAAATTTACGTTTCAAAAATTAATTTTTTCTGGTGAATAAGTGAGTTATTCCGATAATGACTCGAAATATTTAACATTTTAAAAAATTAAAGGAACATGGATTTTTAGAGCGATGGGTCTCACAACGATTTGAATTTTCATAGCTTTTTGAACCAATAAAATTTTCAATTTGTTAAGAAATTTTCTTAGCGGAAACCACGAAGAATCAAATTTCATTAAAAATGTATAAAAATTTCCATTTTTCTTGAAACAGTGAAATTTTTCAGAAATTTTGTAAAAATTAAAGGAACATGGATTTTTAGAGCAATGGGTCTCACAACGATTAAAATGTTCATAGCTTTTTTGAATCCATAAAATTTTCAATTTGTTCAAAATTTTTATAAACTGGAATTATGAAAACAGATCAAAATTTCATTAAAAATATAAAAAATTTCCATATTTGTTGAAACAGTGAATTTTTTTTGGAAAAAAAACTTTGGAACTCAATTTTTCAGTGAAAATTAGATGTTTTCTTCAATTTTTGAACTAGTAACTCACATTCATCTGTGTATGAAAATTGGCCATAAGTGGTGCGATAAATTGTGTTGCCGCCAGCCAATTATGCGTCTGATCTCCAACATAAATAAATCCACCTGTAGCAATCGTCAAATTCGACATTCGATGTCCGTAAAACGGGAATTTGAATGAGATTTTTGAGCCGACTGCTCTTCGATATCCTTGACTCAAAATCGGATGACTTTTATTGCCCAAAACTCCGGGTTTTTCCAGCAGTTTATCGATATTTACCCAGTATTTTAGGAGAGCTGACGAATCTGATGTCATTGTTTCCATTATGTAATAAATGTGATCGATCTGAAAGACAAAAAATTGATTTTGAAATTTTATTTTTGAATTTTTTGAAATTGAAAAAAACAAGCTTTTAACCATGCTCCTTTGAAATTTGATTTTGAAACGTGGATTTTTTGCGCCGAAATTTTGAATTTCAAAAAAAAAATGCCACGTGGATTTTTTGTGCTGAAAATTAAATTTCAATTTCAAAAAATTCCACGTGGATTTCTTGGATAAAAAAAATTGAATTTGAAAAAAAATCCACGTGTCACCTTTTTACGCTGAAAATAAAATTTCAAAAAAAAATTCCACGTGGATTTTTTGTGCTGAAACTTTGATTCCAAAAAAAAAGGATTTTTTGCCCCCAAAATATTCAATTAGAAAAAATTCCACGTGGATTTCTTGGATAAAAAAAATTGATTATGAAACTTAAAATTTGAAAAAATAGTTTTTCTGAGCTTCTGGGGATTCGAAAAAGTTTATCTTGATTTTTTCAAACATGAGCAATCCTTTAAAAAACCATGTTCCTTTAAAATTTCATAAAAAAATTGCCACGTGGATTTTTTGTGCTGAAATTTTGATTCCAAAAAAAAAGGATTTTTCGACCCCAAAATTATCAATTTCAAAAAATTCCACGTGTCACCTTTTTACGCTGAAAATAAAATTTCAAAAAAAAATTCCACGTGGATTTTTTGCGCTGAAATTTTGATTCCAAAAAAAAAAAGGATTTTTTTGACCCCCAAAATTTTCAATTTAAAAAAATTCCACGTGGATTTTTTGTGCTGAAAATCGAATTTCAAAAAAAAAAGGATTTTTTGCTCCCCAAAATTTTTAATTAAAAAAAATGCCACGCGGATTTCTAGGTGCCAAAACTTCATATTTCAGGATTTTTCTATACATGTTCGCATGAATTTTAATTCAGAAATCCACGTGGCACAAAAATTTCAGATAGTAAATTTTCAGCCAAACAAATGCTCACCGAATCATTTTTGACTTCAACATCATTTGGCAACGTGGCAGTGGCCGGATCAATTTCATTTTCATCAACTTCCAAAGTTCGTGGAACTTCTCGAATTTTTCGAACTGGCGAAAGTGGAACAAATTCTTCGTGTTCATTCGGACCTAGCGTTGTTTCTTCATTATATCTCAATTGTTCGGGTATTCTTTCCTCATTTATATCAATTATTTGAGCATTTGATGATGTTGTTGATATCCGTAAAAGTAGAAATATGAGGAAGATTTTGGTGATTTTTAGTGACATTTTAGCATGGATTCTGGAAATAAAGGTGCATAAAATATGAGATAAATATGAAAAAGATATCAAATTACTCATGACGTGGCATTTAAAAAAATTGACGATAGATTTCCCTGTGCGAGAACCCGAAAATTTCAGCTAAAACTAGAATTTTAGCTGAAATTTCAAGGTTCAGGCATTATTTTTATTGAAATTTAGTTAATATTAGATTCAGGGTTTTGAGAAAAAAATTGGCGATAGATTTCCCTGCGCGAGAACCCGGAAATTTCAGTCAAAATTTGATTTTTGGCTGAAATTTTAAGGTTCAGGCATAATTTTTCATTTATTATTATTTTCTAAAGAAATCTGAGTTCCCACTGTTTTTCGAAGACTAGATTTAATTAATAGGAAAATTTTGAAACGTAATAAATCGCGTTTGAAAAAAATGTGTCCATACATAAAATAGGTTCCCCGAGTCAGTTTTTAAAGTTAGGGTCCCTCCTTGAAAATTTTCCAAAGTTAAACACCCCCCTCACATTTTTGAGCGAATTTTGGACAAATCTGGGAATTTCGGTAAATTATCAGCAGGAAATTGACCAAGTTAGGCACCCTTCCCTTCAGATTTTTGAAAAAAGTTAAGCCCCTCACCCCGATTCTGGGGACCCATTTTATGTATGAATGTGTCACTTTTTTTCAGCGTGAATTCCTTTTTTGAAAACCTAAATATTGGAGACCTATTTTGTCACGACAAAACCTTGGCTAAAAATTTGAAAAAAAAGTGTTCTCTGTGAGAAACCAAAGACTTTTGACGTCAAATTGATAAAAATCAACTACTGGTCAAAACTAATCTATCTAGAACTACTTTTTTTTTCTAGCCAAAACTAAAACGGGCGGAACAGTAATAAAAGTTTGGGTAAACAAGGTGGATACTTGGGAAATGCGCGGTTTGTTTGAACATCTCATTAAATAATAATCATAACAAATTTTTGATTTACAATTAGGTTAAATATAAATACAGAATTAAATAGTTTTGGGTGGCTTCGGGAATTTTCAGGAAAAAAATTGACGATAGATTTCCCTGCGCGAGAACCCGAAAATTTCCGCCAAAACTCGAATTTTGGCTGAAATTTCAAGGTTCAGGCATTATTTTTATTGAAATTTAGTTAATATCAGATTCAGGGTTTTCAGGAAAAAAAATTGACGATAGATTTCCCTGCGCGAGAACCCGAAAATTTCAGCCAAAACTCGATTTTTGGCTGAAATTTCCAGGTTCAGGCATTTTTCTTGTATTTTATTTAATATTTTAACACAAAATATACAGAATAATAAATTGATTAGAGACAACGGAACATTGAGAGAGTGCAGATCAGATTTCGTATTTTTGGTACGAAAAACTAATTTGTGTTGTCTAGACTCTCTCACTTTTACTTTATCTCTAATCAAAATAATATTCTGTACTTTTTGGTTTTTGAAGTTTTTCTGCATTGGAAAAATACGAACTCCATAAGGTTTTACTAAAAAAAAGACCACCATTAGGTTTTTTTTTTCAAAAAAAAAATAGGAAATAATGAGCATTATTACTATTATTATTATGTGCATTTATAATAAATAAATAATAATTGGTTTGTGAGACGAACGAAAAATGAGAAGAACACACTACGAGAAAAATGAAGGTCAAATGTGTTTTTTTGAGAAGAGACCCATCTATCTTATCTCTTTTTTTTCGGGAAAAAAACTGGATTTTTCGTTTTTTTTTTCAGCGGAAAAGGGAGAAGAATACTTTCTTCTGAAAAACACTATTTTTCGAGTGTTTTTATCTAGTTTTCTTCTTCACTTTTACGGAGGATCATTAGCAATGCAAAGGAGTTTTTTTTTGCGTTTTGAAAAATTACTTTTCTGCAAGAGAAAGTGGAGAAAAAGAGAACTTTGTGAATAAAAAGTTTAGATTTATGAATTTCCAACTTTTTTCATACAAAATAACGAAAATTACCGGATGTTGAGCAAAAACTCACGGAAAAAGGAAAAAAGACAGAAAAAATAAAAAATTCGGCGTTCAAACTACAAAAAACGCGCCAACATGAGAAGGGGGAAACGCGTCAGTGCTCGCAGTGTTTGCGTGTTTGTGGTGCGCACGAGAAAAATTATTGATTTTTGTTTCGAAAGTTGCACTTTTCGTAGGCGAATAATGTTGCGATTTGGAGTTTTTGGGGGTTTTTTAGAAATTTATGGAAAATCTGGGTTTTTTTTTAAATTGGAAGATGTAGTTATTTCTGAAATTGTTCAAAATCTTTGATTTTCGAAGAATATAACTTTGGAGGACTAAAATTCTGATGAAAATGGTTTTTCATCAAAAACTGAGCCATTTTTGAAAACATTTTGAACCGGTTTTCTGAAAATAGAGATTTTTTTGAAAATTCTATGGAAATTGGTGAGTTTTCGCTTCTGAGCAACCTCAAATCTTGTAGTTAGTTTTTGATAAAAATTTTCAGTTTAGGTGTAGTCTGAAAAATGTAGTTTTGGGGTTATTTCTAATAAAATCTACACAGTTTGAATCTGAAATACAAAAATCCATGAAAAATGCCTGAACCTTGAAATTTCAGCTAAAATTCTAGTTTTGGCTGAAATTTTCGGGTTCTCGCGCAGGGAAATCTATCGTCAATTTTTTTTGAAACCCTGAATCTAATATTAACCAAATTTCAATAAATATAATGCCTGAACCTTGAATTTTCAGCTAAAATTCTTGTTTTAGCTGAAATTTTCGGGTTCTCGCGCAGTGGAACCTATCTTCAATTTTTTTTTCGAAAACCCTGAATCTAATATTAACCAAATTTCAAAAAATATAATGCCTGAACCTTGAAATTTCAGCTAAAATTCTAGTTTTGGCTGAAATTTTCGGGTTCTCGCGCAGGGAAATCTATCGTCATTTTTTTTTGAAACCCCTGAATCTAATATTAACCAAATTTCAAAAAATATAATGCCTGAACCTTGAAATTTCAGCTAAAATTCTAGTTTTAGCTAAAATTTCCGGGTTCTCGCGCAGGGAAATCTATCGCCAATTTTTTGTCCTGAAAACCTGATTAATAACCAAAATTCAATGAATATAATGCCTGAACCTTGGAATTTCAGCTGAAATTTTCGGGTTCTCGCGCAGGGAAATCTATCGTCAATTTTTTTTTGAAAATTCCAGAACCTTTTCATTTTTCGACCTCGATAATTTCTTCCTTTATTTTTATTGTGTAATATTTCGCAATTTTCAGATACTTGGGCCCAAAATGACTGCATAAGCGATAAAGAAATACGCTCCACTTTAGGTGCGGCGTTTGATTGTTTTTGTTGTTATAATTTAAATATCTATATATCTATCTATTATTGCACGAACTGTTATTGTTACAAATTATCTATCAAAATGAAGAGATCCACCGATTCTCCACCATCAACAAGTGTTGCGCCAAAATTGGCAAAAATCGAAGAAGCTCCAACAGGTCGACAAATTATCAGCGAATATTTAAAGGGAGATGTCAACGCGGCTGTGACTTATCGAAAAATTTGCAATGCTTTGGACACTTTTGACATGTGGGAGTCGGATGTGCCGAAAATCCAACTTTTGGAACAATTTATGAATATTTCGGATGCGTTGGATGTTCAAACTGAGGGATTGGTTAGAAAATTGTTGAATTTGAATTGGAATAAAATACCGAATGAGATTATGGATAAATATCGCGATTTTCTTTGTGAATTGGCGATTCGGCAGATTTGTTTTACTGAAGAGGTTTTTAAGAGTGTTTGTGAGAGATTGATTCCGCAAATTGAACAAAATGGTGGGTATTTGAATATTTTCCTGTTTAGAAAAACAAGATATACAGAATATTTTTTGATTAGAGACAATGGAAAATTGAGAGAGCGCAGACAAGATTTTTCGTTGTCTTTAATCAAATATTCTGTATATTTTGTTTTTTTTTCTGAATAGGAAAAATATTTTTTAAAAATATTTTGAATCGGTTTTCTGAAAAATTTAATTTTTTTTGAATCATTTCTGGTTTTCTGAAAATAGAGATTTTTTTGAAAATTCTATGGAAATTGGTGAGTTTTCGCTTCTGAGCAACCTCAAATCTTGTAGTTAGTTTTTGATAAAAATTTTCAGTTTAGGTGTAGTCTGAAAAATGTAGTTTTGGGGTTATTTCTAATAAAACCTACACAGTTTGAATCTGAAATACAAAAATCCAAGAAAAATGCCTGAACCTTGAAATTTCAGCTAAAATTCTAGTTTTAGCTGAAATTTTCGGGTTCTCGCGCAGGGAAATCTATCGTCAATTTTTTTTTCAAAAAAAACCTGAGTTTCAACCATAATTCAACAAAAATAATGCCTGAACCTTGAAATTTCAGCCAAAAATCAAGTTTTGACTGAAATTTTCGGGTTCTCGCGCAGGGAAATCTATCGTCATTTTTTTTTTCAAAAATCATAAAAAAGTAACTAAATTTTAATAAAAATAATGCCTGAACCTTGAAATTTCAGTCAAAAATCGAGTTTTGGCTGAAATTTTCGGGTTCTCGCGCAGGGAAATCTATCGTCAATTTTCTGTTCCAGAAGAAACATTCGAAACGACACTCCGCCTTGACGACGCCATTCAAAATCAACACTTCGAAATGGCTCATTATATAATCTCAAATATTCTCAAATGCTTCCCAATGTCCTCGAAAACGTTGCTCCGCTGTTTACGCCAAACATTCCCGCATTTCACGCAGCCCGCCATCAAATCCACGGTTTTTTGTCGAAATTTGATACGGGTTCAGATTTACGCACCAAATTCGATTGTTCAGGATATTTGGCAGATGATTTTTGAGCGATTGGTTAAGGATGATGTGGGTTTTTTTTTTGGAAAATTTAATTTTTGGAATGATTTTTTAAGGCTCATAATTGGAGATGCGAATTGCCGGATGGAGAAGAGCACAGGAATAGTCCTTCACTTTTTGCGATGGTAAAATTATCCGTAGATTTTAAGCCTAGCTGAAAATTTATCGATTTTTTTGCAGAACGAAGAAGATTTGATAAATGACGTGGAAACTGAAACCACTGAAAGCACATCTGAAAATCCGAAAAACACCAAAAAATCCGAAGAAATGATGAAACATTTGGATACGGTTTGCACAGATATTTTGGATTATTTGAAATATGTTCATGAACCGGAAGAGATTACAGGTAATTTTTTTTTTTATTTGAAACTCGGAAATTTATTTTTGAACAATATTACTGTTTCAAAAAATGCAGATTTTTCTGTGTTAAAAATTTTTTCGATAGAGATTTGCAAAGAACAATTGGAAAATCTCATTTTGAGCTCGAAAAAATTACCAAAAATTCCAGAAGAATCATGGATAACATCGATGAAGTTGGAAAATTCGAAACCTGTAAATGCCGAGCAAATTTTCGCGATCCTCAATCATTGTTTGGAATCGACAATGTTGACTGCAATTCATGTTCGACACATTTCATTCGTTTGGCTCTTTTTGTGCTCATTGAAAAAGGTAGGGGGTTTTTGGGTGAAAAATTCGTGGAATTTGGAGTTTTTTGATGTAAAATTTTGAAACGTATTTTTTTCAACCAAACAAAATTCCCGAAAAATTCTTATCACACAGGAATACACATCTCGAATGCTCGAAAATCTCTGGCAAATCAGTTGTCGAATGCCACGAGCTCCGGCCGACGCAAAAAAGAGCCAAGGAGCCGCTGCTTATCTTGCCGCTTTTGTTGCCAGAGCAAAATATATTGATAAAGGGTTGGTTTTTGAAAATAGATGGGAAATCTGATTTTGAAGCTGAAAATTTCGATTTTTCTGGACTTCTAGAGCTCAAGCTGGGCTCCTAAGATTCCAAAAAAAAAAATCATATTTTTGTTTTTGTTTCAGAACCGCATTCGAATGGCTCGAAGAAATGTATGAATGGCTTCGTCATTATGTGGATCAATTCTGTTCGGGAAGTTCACAAATTCTACCAGGTTTACAAAGACACGGCACATTCTATGCAATTTCACAATCGTTCTTCTTGGTTTTTGCGTTCAGATATCGGGATTTTGTTAAGAATTCGGGTGAGTTTTGGGCTGGAAAATTGGATTAAAAATCCGCTTTCAAAACATCAAGTGTCCTCATGAAGCCACGTGGATTTTTCCCACCTAAATTTAAAAAAAAAGCCTTGTGGATTTTTCCCGCCCAAATTCCGATTTTTAAAATTCAATGCCACGTGGATTTCAAGCTCCAAAATCTTCATTTTCGAAAAAAAAAATCCCACGTGGATTTTTAGGGACCAAATTCCGATTTTTTTAATTTAATGCCACGTGGATTTTTCCCGCCTAAACTTTAATTTGAAAATTTTAACGCCACGTGGATTTCAAGCTCCAAAATCTTTATTTTCGAAAAAAAATCCCACGTGGATTTTTTCCCTCCTAAATTTCGCTTTTCCGAAAATTTTTAATGCCACGTGGATTTTTTCCCGCCCAAATTCCGATTTTTAAAATTCAATGCCACGTGGATTTTTTAATGGGGCTATTCAAGTATTTTCTCAACACGCTGAGAAAACAGGAGAAATGCGGAGAAAATGTATTTTCTTCACTTTTTTCGTATTTTCTCAGCCTACCTGAATAGGTTTTCTTCGCTTTTCTCAGCGTTGAGAAAATAACTTGAATAGTCCCATAAGAAACAAAATCAAAAATTTTAAATTTAATGCCACGTGGATTTTTCCCGCCTAAATTTAAAAAAAAGCCTTGTGAATTTTTCCCGCCCAAATTCCGATTTTTAAAATTCAATGCCACGTAGATTTTTTCCCGCCTAAATTTCGATTCTCCAAAAATTCTTAATGCCACGTGGATTTTTTTAAGAAACAAAATCAAACATTTTAAATTTAATGCCACGTGGATTTTTTAAGAAACAAAATAAACAATTTTTAATTAAATTCCACGTGGATTTTTTCTCTCCTAAATTTCGATTCTCCAAAAATTCTTATTGCCACGTGGATTTTTTAAGAAACAAAATCAAAAATTTTTAATTAAATTCCACGTGGATTTTTCCCTCCTAAATTTCGATTCTCCAAAAATTCTTAATGCCACGTGGATTTTTTTAAACTAATTAATTAGACTAAGCTAATTAATCACATTAAATCAATCAATCAATATTCCAATTTTCCAGATTGGCTCGAAAAAATCCGTAGTTGGTCAATCGGTCGAATTGTTCACTCCTCATTGGAACCACTTCGCTATGTCTCTCGCCCGGTTGCTCGTTGTTTTTCGGCAATCAGTAGATCACTTCAATTGGTATACTGTAATCATATAATACCGATTGATGAACAATTACAACAACAAAGACCATTTGATGATATGTTTCCGTTTGATAGTTATCATTTGAAAGTGTGAGTGGTTTTGGGGCAGAAAGTTTGATTTTTAGACCCAAATTTGATTCTGAAAGTGATTTTTTCCAGAAGCTCCGAATATGTCGTCAGTTTGATGCGCAAATTTTCACCACTAGCCGAAGATGTTTCGATTTTATCGGCTGCTTTGAGCTGGAATTCGGCGACTGCTGAAAAATCGGCCGAAAATGCCAATTCTGATGGAATGGACTTTTTGGATAATGATGATTTTGTTGTTGGTGGGTTTTTTGGGCTTGATTAGGCCTAAAAGTCCAGAAAATGGGCCTGAAATGAGCCGGAAATATGGCCTTTTTTCTGACAATTTAGGTCAAAATTCTGGACCTAATTAGCAGGATAATTAATTAATCAGTTAATTACCCTTCTAATTAATCACCTCACTAATTACCTTAATACACCTTTTTTGCAGAATTCCGTGATCGTTCGGGAACATGCGGGCAAAGTTCTCTAATCAATTATTCGGCTGCTCCTGGCCTCAAAACCTTTGGCGCTAATTAATTAATTAGTTTCTGTTTTTATTTTCAATTAATTAAATACCCTCTCTTTTCTCTCAAGAAATTCTGTTCTGTTTTAACTTTTTTTGCAAATTTTTGTTGATTTCCGTCGTTTTAATCTATTTTTTCTATTCTATTTCATTTTTTGTTTTTTTTTATTGAATAAAGTTTTTGGAAAATTTGATTTTTACGCGAAAATTCGGGATTTTTTAGGGGGATCCTCCCCAAAACTGACGTGTTCCACGTTTTTCCGATCTGTTCTGATTTATTTTTCGCTGGAAATCGGCCTTTCTCCTCGTAAGTTCTTCAAAAACCCCCAAAAAAATAGAGAGAGTACACAAAAATGAGAGCGCACAGCGCTTGAGGCAACAAGTGCGCTCTAGCGAACAGCGCGGAATTTCAAATTTGTCAGTTTTTGATTTCGAAAAATTTTGCTGTGCTGGATTTTAAAGGCACATTTTCTTCGGAATGCTTTTGCGTCTCGACGCGAAACGTGCCGCGTGGATGTACTGTAGCAACTAGAGTGTAGTTTTCATCGATTTTTTAGTTGATTCGCAAAAGAATTGCATTGTTTTTCTTCGTTTTTCTCGGATTTATAGTTGGACATCGACTAAATGACATTTTCATGTTTTTTAAGCAAATGAGTTGAAATATTTAGTTTTAATGTTATTCATATGATAGAGTGGTCCAAGACGAACAGAATCATATAAATTTTGATGACTTTACGTTGTCCTTAAGTGATTTAGCGGCTTATCGACTAAACGTCGCTAAATCCCTTATGGCTAACGTAAAGTCATCAAAATTTATATGATTCTGTTCGTCTTAGACCATTCTATCATATGAACAATATTAGAACCCAATATTTCAACTCATTTGCCTAAAAAAAACCTGAAAATGTCATTTAGTCGATGTCCAACTATACTCGGATTTCTTTGTTTTATTGTAGTTTCGATAAGTTCAAGCAGCCAATAACAGCTATGACGTGGCAAAATTGCAATTGGGCGAAAATCTCTTTCAGCTTGATTTTTCGAACATTGCCACGTCATAACTCACGTTCGTAGTTGATTTGAACTTCTGACCAAACTCCCGTCGTCAAAAATAGCTTCACCTCATTTCAACCCAAGTTATTATCGAATATCTCATCGGTACCACGCGCTCCACCGAAATAAACACGCAACGCAGACCGCGCCGCGCCACAACACACACAAAAAAGGAGGGAATTTGAATCGTTCCCTTTTTTGTGCGTGTTGTGGCGCGACGCGGTCTGCGTTGCGTGTTTATTTCACGCCTGCTCCTCGAAGAACAAACTTCGGCCACGGCCAATGACGTCATCATTTTTCGAGAATGAAACTTGCGACGCGGCCCGAAAATGTTCCAGGCCATATCTCGAAAAACTAAAAACGTAGCGATAATCTACGCACCCGAATCTCTTTGAATAAGTATTTTTCGAAGGTCCTGCAGCGATTTTAAGAAATCGTGTCGAGACCCGTTTTCTCAAAAAATAGCATGTTTCTTTGTGCGTTTGCGGAAATTCAAAAATAGTTTTTTTTCAAGCATTTTTTTTCGTAATTAGCTCATTTTCAAAAGGGAATTCTGAAAAGATAAGCATATTAAATAACTTTAGATATGAAAAAACATGATCTGGCATTGAGGGCCTGAGAAGATGGCTAAATTCATGATGTTTTCTGTGACCTGAATGATATTTTTTCAAAAGAACTGACTTCTGTGTTCACTTCTGGACTTGAATTTTCAGCTTTTTCATCATAGTATTCAAGGGTTTAAAGTTTAATTTGTTGAAATTGCGATAAACCTTCGATCATAAACTTTTAGCTAAATTTTTCACTAATTTTATATGTCAATAGCAACTAAAAATCTGTTTTCAAATGAAAAAATGCATTGTATTTCCTACTTGAGTTAACTTGAAAAAGGATTTCAATTGACAAATTTTTTGAATAACCCTGAAAGTTTAGAAATGTTTTTTGATAATTTTTTATCTATAGATTTCGGTGAAAAATATAGGGTTTCGATTGAAACCTGAAATTTCTTGAAAATTTCGTTTTTTTTTTCAATAACTTCAGATAAAGTTGAGTACTAATTCTGAATAAGACTAATTGACCGCAGGTAGAATCTCAAGCATTTTTTGTACTGGTCCTTCGCGAGGCTCTGTTTCTCATTCTCACAACGATGATATGAACTTGCCAATTGGAATCAGAATGGGTTTTCAATGCTACATCATACGATGTTTTCTCATTTTTAATTGTAAAACATCACAAAAAATTAATTTATAAAAAATCATGACAAAAACACTTAAAATCCATCGTTTGACGAATGGAAGATGGTGTAGGAAGCATGTTTGCTGCATGATGTGAAGTTATATATCTGGAAAATGTAAAATTAGTATTTCTCTAGATTATTTCATTGTAATGGGGCTATTCAGATTAGTTTCTCAACCAAAAAACAGGAGGAGAAACTCAAATTCTCAACCTACCTAAATTTTGATTTTTCAGCATAAAAAATGAAATTAAAAGAATAACTATTAGGTTTTATTGATAAATTAGTGATTTTGAGGTGATTAGTGCTTAAAATCGCTTCAATTCCTTGTGTTTTTTGGTTGTCGATGAAGCATATCGGTTTTCAGGTGTCAAAACGACCAAAACTTGGTTTAAAATCAGTAAAAAATTGAAATTCAAATAAATTTCACAACTTCCAATAGTTTCATATATGAATTTATTATTTTATGTTCTTAAAAAGTTAATTTTAAGACGGTTGAGAAACTCAGTTTCTCCTCCTTTTTTCCCGCTATCTGAATAGAGTTTTTCCTCCTTTCTCCTCATGTTTTTTGGTTGAGAAACTAATCTGAATAGCCCCATAAGTGATAATTTTAATGTCCAGAGCATAGTACTAGCTAGTTCGAGATTTTCTGTGAAAACTAAAAATATTTTTATTACATGACATTCTTACATGGTATATAGAGTAATTTTTCGATAGTGTGATTTTCTCTTCAAACTTCTTTAGTCTGGCGATTAAACTCAAGTATACAAATCTTTTGTCTTGGATTTTTTTGCAACAGTCTTTTTTCACTAACTGACAATATATGTTCGTAAAATTCTAATAGAAAAATACTTACCGAAAAAACAAGAATAAATCGATATCCTGACAATCAGAAGTTATTCATACATCAACACGGTTTTTCGCCAAATCTTCTGCCGTTTTATGGAAAATTTCTCAAGTTTTGATCACTTGAACTTCGTTGAACGACAAATACATCCATTGAAAGTTTCTTTAGATTCATATTGTTTGTCTCGTTGTGTCTTTCCGAGTCAAGCCGCAAAAATATCGTTTATTGATAATATTGAAATGTTGTCCAATGGCATTCATGAGTTATCTACAAAATAACGAAGTTAAACAATCCGCAGAGAATATACAATAATAAGGAAACAATATTTTATTTTCTGTTTTTCATATTTTAAATAAGAACGAACGTTTTATACAATTTCCATAGAGAATAGTCAAACAATTTTTCAAAAAAAAAGATACGTTTTAACATTATTTTCAACGAAATCTGAGTAAATTCTGTCAAATGCATGCCTGACTATTAATCTCCGAGCACTAAATAATCAATATATGATTGAACAAACGATTCCTCTGCAGAATATCATTAACTTTCTTAGCAGAGAAAAAGTTTTTAAAAACGGAAAAAAAATGAAAAAAAAAATAAAAATGAAAAAAATGTGTGCAATTTCATGTCAGTGTGTTTGCACACATTGCATACAGTACCCCAAAATTTTCATTGCCGCAAAAAAACAGACGTGATTTTGGTGGAGCGCGTGGTACCGATGAGATTTTCGATAATATGACGTGGCAAAGGTTGTAAATTTCGAAAAACATTACAAATTTTGCCACGTCATAGCTCATTTTCGACCTTACCCCAAAAAACCCTGCTTTTTCCAGAAACCATGGTTGTTCGACTTGCGAATTTCATCGAAACCAACGATGAAATCGAAGAGGAAACAATGGCAACTCGAGGCCTATTCGATCTCTCAACTCTTCTCAAAATTCTTCCGGATGAATCGGAAAATGCTCCGAAAAATGACAAATCTTGGGCGATAAAAACGGCGCAAAGTCAACGATATCTTATTCTCGCTTCTGGATTACAAATGGTTGTTTTCAATCTCGAAGAATCGGCTGCGAAGGCTGAAAAACAATATACAATGAATTTCGACGCGCCAATCAATGATATCGAAATAATCGGTGATTCCTGCTTCATTTGCATCGTTTACGGTGATCATAACATCTCAATTCTATCAATGGAAAACAAAACTTTGTATTTCAATGAGAAATCGCCGACACCAATTGCTCATGTTAATTGCAATATTTCAAATGATCAATGTAATTTGGTTTTTGCGAATAATTCGGGTCAAACTTTCAAGGCAGTTTTTGATAGTGGAGTTGCGGAAGGACATGGTGTAAATCGAATTGTTAATCTGAGCAATGATGAGATTCTTAAATATTTCAAAAAGGTATTTAATGAATGTCGGTGTGTGCGCGCGGTCGCGTTGCGGTCGAAATTCATTTTTTCCTCGAAAATGTTGTTTTTTCACAAAAAAAAACGGTCATTTTTGCGTAATTAAATTGAAGTTATTCATTTTCAAAGTTTCGCTGTTGTTATTTAATATTTTTTCAGCAAAATAGATGAAAATATTCACAAAATTGAATATTATAGGTTTTTCAGACTGAAAACGGTACAAAAACATTAGTAAAGCACAGTTTTCAGTCTGAAAAACCTAATATCCAATTTTGTGAATATTTTCACTATTTTGCTGAAAAAATAATGAATAACAACTTTGAAAATGAATAACTTCAATTTAATTACGCAAAAATGACTTTTTTTTGTAAAAAAAAAACAACATTTTCGAGGAAAAAATGAATTTCGACCGCAACGCGACCGCGCGCACACACCGACATTCATTGATTGCTCAATTCCACAATATATTTTGCAGCACCTCGTCTATGAAATCACCCCGCAAGATCTCGATTTCTCCAACATCAATGGTCCAATCTCCTTCATCTCCACAGGATCCCTCCAATCTTTCGCAAGTCTCAACGAAACTTCCGGATTCCACTGGAATGACGTCGATTCCAAGGAGTTTATCGAATTTGAAAGCGATGAAAAATGGCTGAAAATCCGGGAGACTGGAAGATTCACCTTGTTTTTGGCTGAAAATGGGTGCATCCATGTTTTTGATCCGACAACTCTGTCTTTTGTGGATGTTTTGGATTTGAAACCCGAGGAAACTGACAAGATTTTGGATTTTGTTATTGTGGAAAATGATGTTTATGGAGTCCCAATGGTGTATGCGATGGTTATTCAGAAGGCGAATCAAAATGAATATTATTTGGTGATTTTCGATAAATCAAAGGAATCGGTGACTTTTGAGGTGAAATGCTCAATGGACACGTCGATTTTTGCGTTTGAAGGGAGCGATCGGATTTTGATCACTGTGGAAGAAGTTGATCAGTGAGTTTGCCACGTCATAACTCATTTGAAGAGGTAGACTATCTTCGGATGAATTTTGATCGTGTGGAGAACTCTGAGAAAATATTTCAGCCTCCAAATATAAGCTATGACGTGGCAAATCTGGAAAAAAAATGGGCTTTTAGAGCTCAGAACTAGATTTCGAACTGGTTTTATCGCGAATCTAGTTAGACCTGCCACGTCATAACTCATATGTTTCATTAAAATTCCCGATTTCAAGCTGGAATTTTGAAATTTTCAGAAAAAGCACAAGCTTCCGAACTATTTTTCTGAAGATTTCAGCTTGAAATCGGGAATTTTAATAAAATTTTAGTTTTCGCCGGAAAATTCCAGAACTCACGAGCTATGACGTGGCAAATCTCGAAAAAAAGGAGCTCAGAAATGGTTTTCTTGAAAATCTAATCAGTTTTGACCTGCCACGTCATAACTCATATTTTTCATTAAAATTTCCGAGGTCAAGCTGAAATGTGACATTTTTCAGAAAAAACACAAGCTTCCGAACTATTAAATTTTCATTTTTCAGCTTGAAATCGGGAATTTTAATGAAATCTATGCTTTTTTCGAAAATTCCAGAACTCACGAGCTATGACGTGGCAAATCTGGAAAAAGAGGAACTCAGAACTAGATTTAAAACTGGTTTTCTTGAAAATCTAGTTACCTCCGAAAGTTCCAAGTTTGCCACGTCATAACTCAAAAATCCAATTTCACTTTCTAGAATTTTCAGATCAGTAGTAGTCAATCAAGTCTCCCAATCCCGTCCCGAACTCAAATTCGAAGCACTTCTCAAACAAAATCGTTTCGATGAAGCTGAAACCTTTGCCAAAACGCACAATCTCGATTTGCAAAAAGTCTACAGAGGTCGCGCATATTATTTGATCGATAGATGTGATGAAAATGAAGAGGATTTCAAGATTATGCTGAAAACTGTTGATATGATAACTGATAATGATATGGTTGCTGATTTGTTCTTCTCGCTGATTCAAATGAGCCAAAAATTCGATCGAATTAACACGTATTTGTCAAGAGCCAAAAAGAGAAGAATCACTGATTTGGAGACTTTGAAACATATCGAAAATTGTTGTTTTATTCTGTCGACCTATCAAATCATCAGAGGACCAAATTTCAAGGGAAACGAAGATGGAGAAAAAATGGAGAGAGAAAGTATTTGGGAGGTTTTTGTGAATGCATTGCATGGAGAGGATGAGTGGGTGAAGTTGTATTTGAAGTTTGTGCAAATGGCGGCGATTACGGTGGGTTATGACGTGGTATTTTGGTGGATTCGAAACAAAAATTGAAATTAATTTTGAGAAAATCACATTTTTAAAAAAAAGATTTCATGGAAATTTTTATTCTGAAAAGTTCAAATTTTCAAGGCGAATTTGATTGAAAAATTGTTTGAAATTAAAAAAAAAACATTGAAAAGCTTAAGAAAAATCACTTTTTTCGAACTTTTTTCAAAATTTTCATGGAACAATTTTCAGAAAATTGAAAAATTTCTAATTTTATCCTGTAAAATTCAAATTTTCATTTGATTTTTATTTTGAAAAATTGAAATTTGAATTTTTGCCAGCCGAAAATCATTTAAAAAAGCTTGAAATTTAATTTTTCTAATTTTTCATCAGTTTTTTTAGCTCAAAAAATTGAGAAAATCATATTTTTTCAAATTTTGATGGAAAAATATCTAAAAAATCGGAAAATTTATAATTTTCAATTTTTTTTTTTGAAAAATTGAATTTTTCACCGAAAATCATTGAAAAACTGTCAATTTTCAGAAAAATCTGATTTTTTCTCATAAAATTTCACTATTTTTCCAGGATGCCCGTGTAATTTGGTCTCGCCATGGAAAATCAATAATCGATTTTGTCCTCCAAGAAATCGAGCAAAATTCAATCTCAAAACTTTTCGATCTATTCTCCGAAGCAATTTCAATCGATATCACATGCTGGAATAGTCTCATCGAACACATTTCAATCGATATTTTCCAAGAATGTTTGGATTTTTCGGATTCTCTTGTGCCATTTGTCGAACAATTAGTTGTTCATGTCATCACTTGCCTGGAAATTCGAGATTCTGCAAACTGGCCTGATAATGCGATAAAAGCGTCGAATTGTTTTGAGAATATGACAAAAGTGTTGGCTGAGCGATTTATTACACCACAAGATCAGGCATATTTGGCGATTAATGCGAGAGTTTTGTGTGTTTCGGATGATGAGCGGAATAAGACGACACCGATTTCGAGAATGATGGTGAGAGAGCTAAAAAAATTTGAATTTGGCGCCAAAATTATGTTTTGGAGCCGAATTTCCGGTGTAAACTGGCAGCATAGTTTGAAGTAAAAATTCGAAATTTTCCCCAAAAATCTTCTGCTCCTCAAGCTCTTTTGGATTTTCTGAAAATTCAGAAATTTGATTTTTAAATTAAATATTCAACGAAAAAAATTCCTGGAAAATTTACGTTTCAAATTTTCGATTTTATGAATTTTTGTGTTTGTGAAATGCTAATTCTTCTATTTTTTGCGCCGAAAAATTCGTAGATTACTGTCACACCTCGGCCAAGCCATGGCTGGCCAGAGTACAATTTTTTGAAAACTCTGAATTTTGGTTTTTAGAGGTCAACAATTGAAAAATCACAATTTTTAGAGGACAAAAACTCAAAAATTCACAATTTTTGTACTTTAAAAAGTTAGCGTATAATTTTTTATGGTGAAAACCACGATTTTGGCCGACGTGTGATTACTGTAGAAAATTACTGTACCAATTCATTTTTGGCACAGTAATTTTCTACAGTAACCAAATATATTTTCAACCATTTTTCGTGAAATTTTTTCTTCCCAATTAAAAATTCTGAGCTTCAAATCAAAAAAAAAAATATCGGAAAAAGTGCCACGTGGATTTTGATCGTCATGATTGTGGTTTAAAAAAAAATCCACTTGTCAGTTTTTCTAAAATAAAAATTTCGTGGTTAAAAAATAATGAAATTTTTGAAATGAAATTGTTTTTTTTTACAAAAATCAAATTTTTTTGCACAAAAAAATCCACGTAGATTTTTATCCAGTTTTTTTCCTCGTTTTTCAAAAAATCCACATTTTGCAGCGAGTTCATCACATTCTTCTTGACATCAAAAAATTGGCCACCGATTATTGTTGTCAAATTCAATTCTCATTATATCCAAACTTGACAAATGAGGATATTTGCCATCGAATTCTCCAAAATGCCCTCTATGATCCAAATACGACAAATGCGAAAATCGAGAAATTTGTGAAACCATTTATGCAAGAAAGGAATTTGAATCAAGATCAAACAATATTCAATTATATTCAAATAATGTCTGGCAACGCATTTTCGATCAATAAAAATGGTGGAAATAATGTGTCGAATTCGGCGATGAATATTATTGGATGGGAGATTCAATGTGTTCAATTGTGTGCGAGTTTGGCGGATGAGACAAGAAAATGTCGATCGATTATATCGATTGCATCGGCTGCCAAAATCCCGTGGCCACGACCATTGAATGAAGCGGTTGAGAGGATTTTGAAGAGTAGAAGTTTGGCAAGATCTGAGTGAGCATTTTTGGGAAAATTCATACGGAAAAAGTCGTTGAAACTAGAAATTTACATCGAAAATCGTAATTTTTGGCTCTAGAATGGTTGAATTTTGAAAACTAGAAAATTTGGTTTTTTTTTTGAAATTAAAAATTCAGCCCAGAAAATTTTTTTTTACTGAAAATGACCTGGAAAATTGAATTTTGGAAATTAGAAAAACCCCCATTGAAACTAGAAATTTTTCTCTAAAATCGTAATTTTGTCAAATTTTCAGCTGAAAAACCACGTGGAATTTTTTTTTAATTAAAAATTCAGCCCAGAAAATTTTTTTTTACTGAAAATGACCTGGAAAATTGAATTTTGGAAATTATAAAATTGCGTGAAAAAATGGATCCACGTGGATTTTCAGCTGAAAAACCACGTGGAATTTTTTAAAATCAAAATTTCTGAAAATGACCTGGAAAACCGAATTTTGGAAACTAGAAAATTGCGCTAAAAATAGCTATTTTCAGTTTTTTTCTGAAAAACCACGTGGATTTTTTTAAAATCAAAATTTTGGACACAAAAAATTTTATTTGAAAATTTCTGAAAATGACCTGGAAAATCGAATTTTTGGAAACTAGAAAAAACCTGAGGAAACTAGAAAATTGCGCCAAAAATGAATCTACGTGGATTTTTAGCTAAAAAACCACGTTGAATTTTTTAAGATCAAAATTTCAGCCCAGAAAGTTTTATTTTGAAAATTCGATTTTTTGCGCCTGCCCAAAAAATTCCACGTGGATTTTAATCTTGAAAAATCCGATTTTTGACGAAATATTCAAAAATTCTTCCTGAAGTCCTGAATTTTGAAATTTCCTGGCACAGACCTCTGATTTCCAGTGTTCCATAAAAAATAATGTTTTTTCAGCATCGATGAAATGCGTTCAGTTTGTCAACAAACTGAATTAATCCAACTTCTATCATCATATTATCCACAAGATCGAAGTTTCTACAATTTCATTTCACCCAAAAACAAGAATATAATGTTTGACATTATTCCAATAATTCGTTGCATAATTGCGGATGAAGAAAGAAATTCGAGATTTGTGGATGCGATTAAAGTATTGGAATTGGTCGATTTGGTGACACAAATTGATTGGAGAGAATCGTTGAATTTGGAATATGTGAAGGCTGAAATTGTGATTCATATGATGAAAAGTGGAGATGTTGTGAGTTTTTTAGTTGGTTTTGGGCTGGAATTTCAGCCGGAAAATTTTGCATTTTTTGAAGTTATACAAAGTGAGTTTTTCTTGAAAAACCATCAGATTTTGATGCTGAAAATTGTGTTAGTTCAAAAACATTGTGAGCAATAATTTCAGATTGAAAACCCTTATGTCGAATTTTTGAAACGTATTTTTTCCTGGAATTTTTTGGGAATTTTTTTTTCGAAAAAAATTAAATGAATGAGACACGCGATTTTTTGAGCCAAAATTTTTGTTAAAAAAATAGATTCATCACTAAATTTTTTTTAGTTTTTTGAGGTGAAATTACGTTGAATAGCAGCCTCAAAATGTAAATTTTCGAAAAATAAAGTGAAATTTCACCTTGAATATTTGATTTTTCGGAAAATTTAGTTTTTGAACTTTCCTGATTGTGAAGTTTTTCTTGAAAAAGCATCAGATTTTGATGCTGAAATTATTTTATATTGCTAGCATTTAAAAAAAATGAGAAATAATTTCAGCTTGAAAACCAATATGTCGAATTTTTGAAACGTATTTTTTCCTGGAAGTTTTTTTTCCGAAAATAATTTTCTTACACTAATTTTTTTGTTAAGTGATTAAAAATTACTTATGTAACAAAAAAATCCCCCCTTTTCCAGACCAAATCGATAATCAATTATATCTGTCAATTGGATGAAACCGAAAAAGAGTCAACAATAAATCTGGTCGTCGAATTCATCAAAACATCAGCAGAATCGCCAATTTTGGAAAGCCGCCAAAAAATTTTGGACATTGGCGAGCAAATTGTCTCGTATTTTATGACCAAGAAAACCGAAAATCTTTGTGATTTGCGCAAAAAATTGATATTGATTCGAGATTTGTATGAGGAACGAAAAATGACGACACTTTTATCGGATTTTAATGAGAAATCATGGCAAGAAGCACAAATTCGATATTATCGCAAAAATGAGCAATTGACGATTTATGAGGTTTGATTTTTGGCCCTAGCACTGAAATCCAGGTAAAACTTTTTTGTTTAGAAAATCAAAAAATGCACCAAAATTGGAATTGCGATTGATGAATTGATGACGGCGATGTTGTCTGATGCTTGTGCTGGAAATAATTATCAGCAGATGGTGGATATTTTTGTGTGAGTTTTTTTTTGGCTGGAATTTTTTGGAATATTTTCAGAGAACAGAATATGAAATGATGAGAAATCTGGAAAATATTTGAAATAACAATTTTGGAAAGAATTTTGGCTTTAAAATATCTGATTTTCAGTGAATACTCTTTTTTCTTCAAATTTCAAGCTTAAATTCGAGTCTAAAAAATTAATAATAACATCAAATTTTGCGAAATCCTCTAATTTTTTGCAGTGCTTCTGTTGAATCAGTCGGAACTTGGATTACACCATCTCAAGAAATTGTTGATGTTATTTGTGAACTTTTGGTTTTTATTGTTTATCGAATTCCGAATATTTATGAAAATGAAACTGATGCCGATCAAGCACAAAATGTAAGCCTTTTTGTGCTTTTTTTGGGGCTCAAAAATTCCCGGAAGTTTTACGATTCAAAATTTTTATATTTTAATTTTTTTGAAAAATACATTGATTTCATTTTGAAAAAATAATTATTCAAAAATTAGAGAAACAAAAGTTCACAAGCTTCAGAAAATGTAAATTTTCAGGATTTTTTGAAACAGAACTAAGAAAGTTTGAAATTTCTGCCTTTTTTTGGGCTCAAAAATTCCCGAAATTTTTAAGATTCAAAATTTTTTTATTTGGAAAACTACATTAATTACAGGAATTTGTGTTAATAAAAAAAATTACAGAAAAAAAAAATCTCCAAATATTTTTGCAGCTAATCGAAATGATTGGAAGTATGAGTAGATCTCTTCGCAAATTATTATCCACATTTTCATTGGAAATTTTGGAAAATGATATTGATTATTTATTGCAAATCGAATCCTATTTCTATATGTTTGAACGAATTGTGAAACAAGCATTGAAAGGACAAGATTTGGAAACGGAAACCAATTCGAATTCACAAAATCAACATCAAGATGAGATTGCCAGAGAATCGAGATTGATCTATGGTTTTTCGAGACGGCATGGAATTTATGATTGTAGCAATGATCCGGCACTTTTTGAGGGAGTTTCGGCGATTTTGGCGGCTGCGAGAGTTGCGCCAAGTGTTGCAAGACCGTATACTTCTGATATGTTAGTTGGGGGAGGGTTTTGGTGCAAAAAATCTAGATCAGGCTGAAATTCAATATTTGCAGCTCTGAAAATGAAGCGCACGATTTCCGTATGAATTGGGAAGAATTGACAATGTTTTTGGCGATGCATTCACAAGTTTTGCTTGATGTCAATGTTCGAGTTTATGCGTGCTCTTTGAGTGAGTTTTTTGTGAAGTTTTGGCTGAAAAATCTGAAATTTTATGATATTTTTGGCGAAAATTGAATTCTTGAAAAAATATGTTTCAAAATTTTCATATTTTTTAATCGAAAAATATCAAAAAATTTCAACTGGAAAAATTAGAAAGCTGAAAATCTTGAGTTTTCTCTGAAATTTAAGCTCTCCATAGAATTTCAACAAAAAAGCTGAAATTTTCCAGCATGGAAAAAAAAAATTTTCTGTTTGTTTTTTTTTCCAAAAATTTCTGTTTGAAGGCCCAAATTTTGAGGAAAATTCTGAAATTTTTCAATTTTTTGAACTTTCAGAAAAAAATCAGAATTTAAAATTTTGGAAAATTTTTTTAGAAACTTTCAATTTTTTAAACAGAAAAATCAGAATTCAAAATTTCGAACAAAAATTTCTGAAATTTTTCAATTTTTTGAACTTTCAGAAAAAAATCAGAATTTAAAATTTCGAACAAAAATTTTAGAAACTCTCAATTTTTTTTGAACAGAAAAAAAAAATCAGAATTTAAAACTTTGAACAAAAATTTCTGAAATTTTTCAATTTTTTTGAACTTTTAGAAAAAAATCAGAATTTAAAATTTCGAGCAAAAATTTTTGAACTTTCATGCAAAATTTAGGCTGAAAATATTGTTCTCAAAATTCCATAATTCTCAAAATTTTCAATAATTTTGAATTTAGGCCCAAATTTTGATGAGAATTCTGAAATTTTCAATTTTTCACAAGTTATCCCAATTTTCGCCTTTTCCAGAATGTTTCTCTGGCGAATGGCGTCAAGCGATTCTCGAAATCGGTCAAAGCGTGTTCACAGTCGTCGAGCGAATGATTCAACAAGAAAAATTCGACGGCTGGCATGCGGCAACTTTGCTCAACGGTCTCACCGGCACCGAAGCCAACAAAAAAATGCTGGAATTACGTGGCTCGACTGGAATTCAACGCAACATTCAAGCGCAAATCAACTTCATCACTCTCGCCTTCTTCATGACGTTTCGCAGTCAAAGTTTCGAAATGCTTCCCTCCATCATTCATTCCGCGGAAAATAAGTTTTTGGTGAAGAAGCTGGCGAAATTGGGAATTCGCACCAATTTGGCAGGACAATCGCCAGATATTGTTGAGAAGATTGTGAGACAGGCGGCGAATTTGGCGACGCCTTTAGCACCTTTTCGACTTTTTGAATATTTGGAGATTATTTTGGAGAAATTTGTGAGAGGTGCCGGAAAAAATGGGGCGAAATCGATTGAGGAATTTATGATTCAATACGCGTTTTTGATTGTGCAAAAAGCATCGGCGGCTGGAAATTGTGGAGATTCGAAAATGAGATCGAAGAAAATCGAAGAGTTGCTTGAAATCGCTGGAAGTGCCCTATACATGCTGGACACGGAAAAATGTGGAGAATTGGTTTGTAACTATTTCCAATGTTTGGTCTACGTCATTTGTCCATATAACTATGAAGTGATCCAATTTTGCTGTCATATTTTGTCGAGATTCTCCACGGAAGATGAGATGGCAAAAGGGGGATTTTGCAAGAATTTGCAGAATGTTGTTAGCTTTTTGTGGGGATATCAAAGAACGAATCATATGACGAAAGAGGAATCGATTTGGTATACGAAAAGGGAACATCGATTGGCGGCGGATTTGAAGGTGGGGTTTGTGAAATTTGGAGAAAAATCTGAATTTTTCAATATTTTTAGGGAAAAAAAAATGAAAAAATTCAATAATTCTAGGAAAATTTTGATAAATTTTGAGAAAAATCTGAATTATCTCAAATTTTTGCTTTTATAAAAAATCCCGGAAAAAATATGTTTCAAAATTTTGTGAAATTTTGAAATTTTTATAAAATTTTCGATTTTGTTAATAAATATTCAGCAAAAAATGTTTAAAAAATCTGAAGCTTCTAAATTTTGAGACTGAGAAAAAATTATCCGAAAAAATAGATTTTTGAACTCATATTCTCAATTTTCAGTGAAAAAAATGAGAAAATTCAATAATTCTAGGAAAATTTTGAGAAATTTTGAGAAAAATCTGAATTCTCTCGAATTTTTGCTTTTATAAAAAATCCTGGAAAAAATATGTTTCAAAATTTTGTGAAATTTTGAAATTTTTATAAAATTTTCGATTTTGTTAATATATATTCAGCAAAAAATGTTTAAAAAATTTGAAGGTTCTGAATTTTGAGACAGAAAAAATTATCCGCAAAAATAGATTTTTTTTGAACTCAGATTTTCAATTTTCAGTGAAAAAATGAGAACATTCAATAATTCTAGGAAAATTTTGATAAATTTTGAGAAAAACTGAATTATGCCAAATTTTTGCTTTTATAAAAAATCCTGGAAAAAATATGTTTCAAAATTTTGTGAAATTTTGAAATTTTTATACAATTTTTAATTTTTCATCCATGAATTTTTCGAAATTGCAAATTGAAATTTGAAGTTTATTGAAGCATAATTACTTGTTCCAATATTATCAGTGAAAAAAACTGTGAAAAATTGAATCTCATCTATTTTTGGAGTCAAAATTTCAGTGAATCTGGAAAAACTGGAAAAAACTGGAAATTTCTATTTTTTTTCTTCTTTTTAATTTTGAAAAAGTTAAAAAAACACCAAATCTGTCTGATTTTCCATTCCTAACTCGAAAATTCATTACAGGAATACGAAAAAACATCTGGACATATGTATCCATTCGGAATGGCGTTGAAAATGGATTATGAAGGATCGAATGATGATATGTCGGATTCGACTGAAGCTGATTCAACATGCTCAAATAAGGATATTGTTTATGAGAAGGATAATGTTATTATCAGCGATATTCCACCATTGGTAAGCGTTTTTGATCGGAAAAATTGAGAAAATCTCATAATTTTGAGCTTAAAATCATGGAAAATGGCCTATTTTGAGCATTGCTCATGTTAATGAAATTCTTAGAGCCAAAAATCTGAGAAACTCAATTTTTAAAGCATTATTGCTCATGTTAAATTTTAGATTCTTTATAAAAATCAGGTTAATTAGGCTCAAAACTGAATTTTTTAAGCATTGCTCATGCTAATGAAGTTTTTAGAGCCAAAAATCATAGAAACTCAATTTTTAATATCATTGCTCATGTTAAATTTTAAGATTCTTTATAAAAATCAGGTTAATTAAGCTCAAAACTAAATTTTGAAGCATTGCTCATGTTAATGGGGAAGCCTGAAGTTTTGGAGCTAAAAATCGTTTTAAAAAATCGATTTTTGAAAGCATTGCTCATGTTTATTTTCAGATTTAAATGACAAAAATCAAAATTTGAAAAAAAAAATCAATTTTTGCAGTCATCCAAACGAATTCCTCTCCACATTTTCCTGATGCAAAAGAAAAATGATATCGACGAAGTTTTGATGGAAATTGTAAAATCCGAATTATCGATTACAAATGTGACAATTTGGCAATCATCTTTGAGATCAGTCAATTGGTTATCAAAACGTTTTTCACGAACTCAATTACTATCCTCAGCCATTTTCTCGCACGCAAATCGTTTTGCAAAAGTCGAACAATCGTTGCCGAAAGAAGATCGATATGTTATATCATATCTTCTCTCATCAAATCCCAATCGATCGGTTGTGATTTCAACAATTGCATTGTTGTTTCGAAAAATTATTCTGAGTGATGTGAAAATTGATTTGTTGAGAATGGGTTTGGAAATTGCGCAAAAATGGATAAATACACCGGAAATTGAACCGGCGATGGATGAAAATGAAAGACTGGCGATTGTTGAACAATGTGATCGATTGAAGGATGGAATTGCAAAGTTTTATACGGAATTGGCGTTGAAAAAAGTGAGAGAGTTTTTGGGGAATTTTTCGGAAAATTTAGAATTTTCCGTTCCTGAAGAGATTTCTGAATTGAAATTTTGAAAATCCGACATAAATTTTCTTTATGGGGTGAGTCATAAAAATAAATTGACAAAAAAAGTGCGATTAATTTCACGTTTTTGTCAATTAATCGCTTTTTTCAGAAATGAATGCGATTAATTGACAAAAAACGTGAAATTAATCGCACTTTTTTTGTCAATTTATTTTTATGACTCACCCCATTAGAGCTCCTATTTTTATTTAAAAAAAAAACCATAGTTTCTGAATGAACTAACTTCTGAAATTTTAACTCTAGAATTTCAAAAATCTCTGAAATTTGGGATTTCTCGGGTTCAGCTTGAAAATGAGGTAGAAAACTGGAAAATTCACGATTTTTGAACCCAGAAACAATTTTTGATCGAAGTTTTGGAAATTTAAAGTTCTGCTACTGAAAAATCCTGAAATTCTGAAAATTTTGCTCAAAAACTGTTGGAATTTTCATTTTCCCGAATTTTTGGATCCAGAAGACTTGAAAAATTCATAACATAAAAAATGCGGGAAAAATATGTTTCAAACAAAAAAATTATTGAATGATCCATTTTCAACCAAAATGTTCTTTGAAGTTGACAGCAAGTCTGATTTAGATAAAGCCTCATTTTCTCCCCCTATTTTCCCCATGTTTTTTTGTTGTTTCAGAATGGAATGTTCAATGAAAAAACAGCGGATAGTGTTGAAAAAGTGGAAGAATTGTGCACAATAATATATGATGAAGTAATTGATTGGAGTGATTCGAAAGATGTCGAATTGAAATGTGAAATTGTTGAACAAATTGCAGCAGCGAATAGTTTGGATTTACCCAAATTACATGAGAATATTTTGATGAATTGGATCAATGATCAAGTTGTTGTTCAATCGTTTGATCATATTGATTTGAATGATGTGAGTTAGATTTTGATTTTTGATGGAAAAACATTTAAATTGGCATTTTTTAAGCTCAAAATTTGATGCAGAGCTCTAAATTTTGAAAAAGAGCACAAAAACTAGATTTTTTATGAAAAAAATTCCACGTGGCATATTTTGCGCCGAAAATTTGATTCAGAGCTCAACATTTTAGAAATGTAGCTCAAAAACTAGATTTTTTGTTCCCAAAGAAACAAAAATCAGATTTTTGATGAGAAAAATTCCACGTGGCATTTTTTGTGCTTAAAATTTAATGCAGAGCTCCAAATTTTGAAAAAGAGCTCAAAAACTAGATTTTTTGTCCCAAAGAATCAAATATTTTTCACCGGAGCCTAATTTTGATTCAAAAATTCGAATTTTTCAAAAACAAAAAAAATACGTTTCAAAATTTTGATATAATTTATCATCAATTTTTTTCAATGCTAACTATAAACATCAATTATTGAAAACCAAAATTCTCCAAATTTGGATGAAAATTTTGAAATTATCGTTTTTGAATCAAAATTCGTGGAAATTTTAATCATTCCCAGTGATACAATACAAAGCTTAGAAAATTTCTAACAAAATTAACCTCCAATTTTTTCAAAAAAAAATATTTCTAGACCCAAAATTTATCTTTATTTTTGCAGTCTCTCGGAGGTGGTTCTTTCCTAACAAACACATCCGATGATCCAAACATCAACAACAAATCCTCTCAAAATTCCAACGACGAAATCCTGAAACTTCCAATTTTCGACAAAGTCGTCGATAAAATGACACATTTATGTCAAAAAATCGATCGACACGATTTGCTATCGAAACTCTTTTCGATTTTTGTGCAATCTGGTGAAAAAACGGCCAATGGATTTGTGTCGATTGTTCGAGCATCGTCGATTTTGTTGAGGAATTTTAGCGATGCTGAAATGAAGGCGTGGAATGGAAAAGTGTCGCATGTTTGGTTGTGGTTAGTGTTTTAGGGGGAACAATTACGATGCTCCGCGTTTACGCCATCGAAAATTGTTGAATTTGAGGGTGTAAACGCGGAGTATTGTTTGAAAGTGGATTTTTTATGCTCTCAGACTTCCGATTTTCAAACGATGCTCCGCGTTTACAGCTCTTGTTGATTTTGGGTGTAAAAGCGGAGTATCGTTAAAAAAATGTATTTTTTGCGATGATCTACTTTTACACCATAAAAATGTGGTGTAATTGTGGAGCATCGTTGTTACGATTAAGTTTCTTGAAACAACAAATCTTGGTAAAAAAGCCACGTGGATTTTTTACCTTTAGAAACATTTTTTGGCTGAAAATTCATTCTTTTCATGAAAAATCACCAAAAAACTTCAATTTTCCAGCGAAAAAACGGGAGAACATTTGATAAATCGTCTAATGCATCTAACAAATGTAAAACCATCAACATCTGGCCAAAATCAAGACAATAGTCAATTAATTCGTTCATTATTACAATGTCCAACTCGAACTCCAATTATGTCAACACTAATTGCTTGTCTAATAATTGATAATTCATATAAAGAGACGAAAAATATCGAACAAATCATTGCTCGATTACAAATCTCAAAACAATGGACAATATTGAAAGCATTGTTGGATTATTCGATTGATAATGAATTGAGTTGTGATATCAAATCATTTGCATTGGCTTGGTTTAGAGTTTATGAAAATGCGTTGACTGAGGATGTTAGGGTAAGTTGTGGCGAATTTTGGGGGGAATTTTAATTTTTTAATTAAAATCTCAGAAATTAGCTCGGAATTCTAGAAAAAAGTTGCTAATTTTGTAGAATTTGTAACGGTTTTTGGAAGCACACCATTTTGTTATTCAAATTATTTTTATTATTTTTGAAACGTAATTTTTGGGGTTATTTTTTAAATTGATTTTTTTGAGAAATTTCATTTTTTTTAGTTTCAAACAAAATAAATTTAGCTTCTCAGCCTTAAAATCTTCCCAAAGCTTTCAAATTTTGAAAAAATAATGATTTTGAAATTTTTATGACGTGGTTTTTTTTATTAAAAATCTCAGAAATTAGCTTGGAATTTTTGAAAAATTGCCTTATTTTGTTTTAACAAAAAAAATTTTAAAAATTATAAAGAATCTTGAAAGCACACCATTTTTTTATTCAAAATACTTTTGCAATTTTTGAAACGTAATTTTTGGGGTTATTTTTATAATTGATTTATTTTTGAGAAATTTCATTTTTTTCATTTTCGTTGCATGTTTTCTAGCAAAAACAACATGTAAAAATTCAAGAATTTAAAATTTTCAGCCAATTCTATTTTTTTGCAGTCAACCGACTCGGAATGGTCAGATTGGCAATGTGTTTCACTTCGAAAATGGTCACTTTGGTCAATGAAATGTAATGTGGAAGGTGGAAGACAAACGAATATTTATCGAATTTTGCGCGATTTGTCATGCCCAATTTCGGCCTATATTATAACACTTATCTCCAATTTTAATTCGATGGTGAGATTTTTTGTTTTTGGGGTTGAAAACTGGGGACCGCAAGATTCCGCAAAGCGGCACTATCTACCGGCCACGCTCTATGAGATCTCTATGAGGGCGGAAACTAGAAATTCCACGTCATAGTAAGTCACGTGGCCGACATTTTGATTTTATCCAAAAAACCTGAAAACCCGAATTCTCCAAATTTTTGCAGAAATTGGAACCAATTGACACGAAGAACTTGAAACGAGATTTGGAATTGGGATGGACAAAAGAACAGACAAATCGAAATGTTTCAAATAGTATTGTTGTCAAAATGGAAGAATGATCACATTTTTATCCCCCACATTTTTTATTTTTATTTTATTTCATTTTTTGTTGTACAAATGAATTTAAACTCTTTTTTCTGGTAGATAAATCAAGTTTTTTGGATGAAAGAGAGTGTAAAAGCGGAGCATCGTAGTTCTTTTTATTTTGAAAATCACAAAATTTATTGATTTCCACAGAACAAAAAGTAAAGCTTAACTAAAACTTCCACAAAATCAAAAAATTTCTCATTCCCTTGGATTAACAATTTTCAACTGCGATTCATATCCCGGATCAATTCCAATCGCTTTCATCAAAAAATAGAAAACCGCCTCAGTACTTTCCCGAATAACCTTTCCACTTCTAAATCCATGTCCCTCTCCATCATACAATTCCAACGCGGTCATTATTCCATTTTTCCTGATCTTCTCAAACATCTCAATCGATTGTTCGACCGGAACTACAGTATCCTCTTTTCCGTGTAGAAATGCGATTGGTGTTGAGATTTTGGAAATGTGGTTGATGGGATTGCGTTGGGAGTAGATTTGGGCTTCTTCGGGCATTTTTCCGACCAATAATTCGTTGTAACTTTGCTCGAATTTATGTGTATCTTCATCCAGGGCTGAAAATTTGAATTAATTAATTAACTAATTAATTACCAACCCAATAAATCAGCAACTCCATAAAGCGAAGCGGCAGCTTTGATAATATTATCCGGTGAGATCAGACAACTCAAAATCAAAAATCCGCCCGAAGATGAGCCGGTCATTATCACTTTTTCCGCGTCGACTTTTCCATTTTCGATAAGTGCACGGGCTCCATTCAAAATGTCATTTCTGTCCACAATTCCATAGTTTTTGTAGAGCCTGGAACAAAAAAATTATTGAAAAACTACGATGCTCCACGTTTACGCCAGCAAAAATCGTCGAAATTCATTGTTTTTCGTATTTTTTTTGAAGGTGTCAACACGGAGCATCGTAGTTTTTCCTGAATTCGCTTGGGGATCGTGGAAACTACGATGCTCCGCTTTTACGCCAGCAAAAAACATTCAAATTGATAGGCTTTTGAAGATTTTTTGATGGCGTAATTGCGGAGCATCGTAGTTTTTCTCAAATTGTCTTGGAGATCATAGAAACTACGATGCTCCACGTTAACGCCATCCAAAAATCATTCAAATTAATAGGCCTTCGGAGATTTTATGATGACGTAATTGCGGAGCATCGTTTAAAAAACCGAAAAAAAATCCTCACATTCTCCTAAATTCGCTTCCAAACCCAGTCGAACCTCGATAATTGACATCAAAAACGGCGATTCCGCGCGACGTGAAAAATTGTTTTTTCAAATCCAAACTGGTTTGTGCCGGCGCCGTCGGTCCGCCATGTCCCATTAATAAAACTGGGGGAAGTTGGCCGGATTTTGGCGGGGAATAATTGGAGTTTGTTGGCGGATAGAAGTGACCGGACACTTCGATTCCATCGGAGACAAATCGGAATAGTTCGGGTTCGGAGATTTCGAGTTGATCGATTTCCGATGAATCGCGCGATTCACGATGGATTCGGATGGGGAAATTCTGGAAAAAAAATGATTTTTTAAATTTTCAAACGATGCTCCGCAATTACACCTCCAAATAAATTCATTTTTGATGGCGTAAATGCGGAGTATCGTTGTTTATCTTATTTTCCCACGTTTTTAAACGATGCTCCGCAATTACACCTCTAAAATGCTGATTTTCCCACGAATTTCAGAGGTGTAAATGCGGAGCATCGTAGTTTTTCCATTAAAATTGAAAAAATCACTTTTTTTTTCAATTTTCAAACGATGCTCCGCAATTACAACTCTAAAATGCTGATTTTCCCACGAATTTCAGAGGTGTAAATGCGGAGCATCGTAGTTTTTCCATTAAAATTGAAAAAATCACTTTTTTTCAATTTTCAAACGATGCTCCGCGATTACACTTTCCAAATCCACCTATTTTTGATACCGTAAACCCGGAGCATCGTAGTTTTTCCATTAAAATAGATTAAATCATGATTTTTTCAATTTTCAAACGATGCTCCGCGTTTACAATCCCCAATTTTGATACCGTAAACCCGGAGCATCGTAGTTTTTCCATTAAAATAGATTAAATCATGATTTTTCAATTTTCAAACGATGCTCCGCGTTTACAATCCCCAATTTTGATACCGTAAACCCGGAGCATCGTAGTTTTTCCATTAAAATAGATTAAATCATGATTTTTTCAATTTTCAAACGATGCTCCGCGTTTACAATCCCCAATTTTGATACCGTAAACCCGGAGCATCGTAGTTTTTCCATTAAAATAGATTAAATCATGATTTTTTCAATTTTCAAACGATGCTCCGCGTTTACAATCCCCAATTTTGATACCGTAAACCCGGAGCATCGTAGTTTTTCCATTAAAATAGATTAAATCATGATTTTTTCAATTTTCAAACGATGCTCCGCGTTTACAATCCCCAATTTTGATACCGTAAACCCGGAGCATCGTAGTTTTTCCATTAAAATAGATTAAATCATGATTTTTTCAATTTTCAAACGATGCTCCGCGTTTACAATCCCCAATTTTGATACCGTAAACCCGGAGCATCGTAAATCCCTTACCGTATCCCCTCCTCTCAAATCAATACTAATCAAACTCGACGCTTTTTTGGGTCCCGAAGCGATTGCGAACAATTCGTCGTCCGAATTAATCGATAAATTCGAAAATACCGTATACCCTGCAGTGGGTACTGTAGTTATTGATTGATTTTGGCGGCGGATTATTTGAATTTCACCATTCACGTTGAGAGCCTGCAAAAATGATAGCGTAATTGTGGAGTTTCGTTTGAAAATTGCTCGTAAACGCGGAGTTTCGTAGTTTTTATTACCAAAATATTCGCAGATTGTGCATAATTTCTGAATCCAAGTTGCCAAAGTGGATATCCGATTTCCTGGTCGATTTTCAGCAGATTTTTTTCGGTTTCAGATCCATTTTCAGATTCAACATCCAATTCATAAACATTCCAGAAATTGGTTGAATCATTTACGAAAAGAATTTTGGAATCAGTGAGCCAACTTGGCTCAGTGTAATTTATCTGCAAAAAAATAGGATTGCTCAGATTAAATTTTTGACTAAAAATTTGAATTTTCAGCTCAAATTCGGGCTCGTGAAGCATTGCTCAGATTATAGTTTTTTACTAAATTTTTAAATTTTCAGACCAAATTCTGATGAAATTCGAAAAAATAAAAAGCATTGCTCAGATTGAATTCTTGACTGAAAATTTAAATTTTTTTTTAAATTCAAGATGAATTGCTCATCTTATAGTTTCTGGTAGAAAATTTGCATTGCTCATATTAGAAAAATTAAAATTTTCAGTTTGAAGCATTGCTCAGATTAACTTTTTTCCCCGGAAAATGTGAGTTTTTTGAACATTTTTTTCAAAATTTTTAAATTTGGAATTTTCAAGCATTGCTCAGATTAAATTACTGACTGAAAATTCGAATTTTCAGCTCAAATTCTGATGAAAATTGAGCAAATGAGAAGCATTGCTCATATTAAATTCCTGACTAAAAATTTGAATTTTTTTGAATTTAAGATGAATTGCTCAGCTTATAGTTTCTGGTAAAAAATTCAAATTTCATTTTTTTTCAGATTTTACAGAGAAAAGGCATTGCTCATATTAAAAAATTCAAATTTTCAGTTTGCAGCATTGCTCATATTAAATTCTTGACTGAAAATTAAAATTTTTTTTTAATTCAAGATGAATTGCTCAGCTAATAGTTTCTGGTAGAAAATTTGCATTGCTCATATTAGAAAATTCAAATTTTCAGTTTGGAGCATTGCTCAGATTAACTTTTTCCCCGGAAAATTTGAATTTTCAGCCCAAATTCTAATGAAATTTGGAGAAATTATAGTTTTTCTCAAATTTTTTTGACTAAAAAATTTCAAATTTCAAATTTTCAGCCCAATTTTTTCTCCGAAAATCTTGAATCCTACCTTTTTTCCTTCTCCAGATCTCAGAATTTTTTGATTCGAAGATTGTCCATTTTCATCGATATCAGCTAGACAAATCGAAGTTTCGTCCCAAGGCTGCAAAATTTTGAAACCTATTTTTTCGAGGGAAAAAAATTCTCAAAAAAAAATTGCCACGTCATAGCTCACCATATTCGGATGATTCCACTGCATCCACACCATTCTCTTTCCATTTGGCGAAATTCTCGGATAGGCATAAAAATCGGCGCCGCTCGCAATTATTTTCACTTCTTTCGTCTGTTTATCGATTGAAATCAGGCGATTTTCGGGAAATTTTCGGGCGGTTTCGTGATTTTCGTTGACCGCAAAAATGTGGGTGGAGGTGGAGGAGCAATCGCCGAATCTGAACAGGAAAATTTGAATTTCCCTCGCAATTTTCAAGGTGTTCATGCGGAGCATCGTTTGAAATGAGGAACACTACGAGGCTCCGCGTTTACACCATCAAAAATCAAAGTTTTAGGTCAAGATTTGATGGCTTTCAAGTTGTAAACGCGTAGCATCGTTTGAAATGAGGAAAACTACGATGCTCCGCGTTTACACCCTCAAAAATCAAGGCTTTAGGTCAAGATTTGGTGACTTTCAAGGTGTAAACGCGGAGAATCGTTTGGAATAGAAAAAACTACGAAGCTCCGGGTTTACGCCATCCAAAAACATTCAAATTGATAGGTTTTCAAAGATATTTTGATGGTGTAATTGCGGAGCATCGTTTGAAACATATCTTAAACTAGAAAAACGCGTTTTTTTAAGGTGTCAACGCGGAGCATCGTAGTTTTTCCTAAATTCGCTTGAAAATCATGGAAACTACGATGCTCCGCGTTTACGCCACCAAAAATCGTCAAAATTCATTGTTTTTCGTGTTTTTTGAATAGCGTAATTGCGGAGCATCGTTTGAAACATATCTTAAAGTAGAAAAACGCGAATTTTTCGTATTTTTTGAAGGTGTCAACGCGGAGCATCGTAGTTTTTCTCAAATCTCACCGATTCTTCCCCTCATTCGTCGATAAAATCAACTCAGGCTCCTCATTTTGCACCTTCTGATGATATAATCCATCATTGGTGGCAAAAATCACACCATTTTTCAGCGCATGCAATGCGCCGCCACCGTACTCGTGGAGTGACGTTTGAACACTTTTTCCGGCCGCCCATCTCAATATTTCCGGGCTGGTGGTGGATGTGTTTTTTTGAGTAGAGCTCACGTTTTCCGGTTGACGCGTTTTGTTCGGTCCAGAAGACGGTGTCTGGAAAAAATGCGTCAATGAAGAGCTTGCTGACGTGAATTTTGTAGCTACAAAAATCACGTCAATGAAAATCTTGCTGACGTGAATTTTGTAGCGTGAAAATAAGCTTTTCAAAGCTACAGAAATTGCGTCAATGAAAATCTTGCTGACGTGAATTTTGTAGCTTGAAAAAGACCCTTTTGGAGCTACAAAAATTGCGCCAAGGGTGAGTTTGTTGGCGCAAATTTTGTAGCGTGAAAATCAGCCTTTGAAAGCTACAAAAATTGCGTCAAGGGTGAGCTTGCTGGCGCAAATTTTGCAAATTTTATACCTTCAACAACTTGAGCCTCACAAATACTTTTACAATTGCACTTTGAAAATAAATCCGGTTGAATTGCTCCGATTTTCCAGGTTCCGAAATCAGCAGTGGTAGACATTTTTCGACTGAAAATTTGGAATTTTTGAGGATTTTTAGGTCAAAAAATGTCAATTTTTCGAATTTTTCTGATAAAAATTGGAATTTTTCATCAATATTTCTTGAAATTTCGATTAAAAATCAAATTTTCCGAAGCCCCGCCCCAAAAAAACCAACCTCAAAACCAGAAATTCTCCGAAAATTCGTCGAAACCCAAAAATCTGTGACAAAAAATGACGAAAATTTGCTATCTTATCAAAAAATTTCGAAATATTTATGATCAGAAACCACACATTTTTTTTTAATTTTTTAGCGCCAAAAAATCGTTGCCACGTGGCATTTTTGATCCGAAATTTCAATTTTTCAGCTGGAATTCAAGAAAAATCGATATAGGGTAAGTAGAAACCCAATTTTTTTCTGGAAGAAAAAAAATCGGAAAAAAAATAAATTTTATTTAAAAATTAAAATACACGTCAGAAAATATTATGCTAAATATGGTGAAAATTACAGATTTTCAGGTAAAAAATACCCAAAAATCTGAAATTTTCAGCCAAAAATTACTCAAACTTAATCCCTTGGGCCAATGGTAATTGATTACTGTAGTTAATAGTACAAGTGGATCTTCTCATATATTGTCTCCATGAATCGGAACCCGATTCTCTTCCGCCTCCAGTTTCTTTTTCCCCGCCAAATGCTCCACCAATTTCAGCGCCAGATGTTGGGATATTCACATTTACAATTCCGCAATCACTTCCTTTTGGGCTGAAAAAATATGGGGATTTTTTACCTAAAATTCAATTTTGAAACCTATTTTTTCCAGGAATTTTTTAAAGAGAAATTCAAAAATTTCAAAGGGGATTTTTTCTAAAACTTTTTATTATCAAAAAAAATTCAAATAGCTCAATTTGAAGCTGAAAATCTTGAGATTCCAAAAAAAATCCAAAAATTTTCAATCCAAAAATTCCACAATATTTTCTTTGCCACGTCATAGCTCAGCTGAAAAATGACGATTTTTCGATTTTTTTTTGCTTAAGCAACTTGATAAACTACTGAAGATTTGAATTCAACAAAAAAATTAATCTCAATTTTGAAACGTATTTTTTTCAGGAGCGAAATTCGCTTTTTCAGATTGTTTTTTTGCCACGTCATAGCTCATTTTAAGCCCCAAAAATGCTCACCCCATCCATTTGAAAACATTTTGAATATTTTTGGTGAATAGTGAGGAGCTCAAACCTTGCGCGACCTGGAAAAAAGGCAAAGTTACGCTAACTTCTTCCGCAAACCTGGAGAGTTAGGCTAACTCTCCAAGCCTACCTCATTATTAATCCGAATCGCCTCATTCAAATCCCTGAATTTGAAGACATACAAGATCGGAGCAAACGTTTCTCGGAGCACAACTTCAGCATTGTGTTTGAGTCCGGTCACAATTGTTGGTAGCACGAAGTTTCCCGATTTTTCCAGCACTTTTCCACCGTATTCGATTTTTCCGCCAGCTGAGATGGCTTCCGAGATTGATGCTTGATATTTTTGGACAGCCTGGAATTTGGGGGTGATGATTTTCGATTCGGGCTTAGGCCTAACCATCCAGTTAGGCTTATGTTTTCGGCTTAGGCTTAGGCCTAACCTTCCAGTTAGGCTTATGTTTTCGGCTTAGGCTTAGGCCTAGCCTTCCAGTTAGGCTTAAAATTTTGGCTTAGGCTTAGGCCTAACCATCCAGTTAGGCTTAAAATTTTGGCTCAGGCTTAGGCTTAGGACTTTAGTTAGGCCTAAGATTTTGTCCGACTTGGGCTTAGGCCTAACCATCCAGTTAGGCTTAAAATTTCGGGCTTAGGCTTAGGACTTTAGTTAGGCTTAAGAGATTAATTAGGGCCTAATTAGTGAAGTTCCTAATTGAGTTTATTAATTACTTTAACTAAATAATTAGGAAAAAATTTCTGAACATATTTTCCCCCAAAAAATTCGCGGAAATTCAAATTTTCCCGCCCAAAACCTGACCTGCTCATTATGAAGTGGTCCAATAATCGTATTCTGCTCGAGCGGACATCCGATTCTCGACTCAAATTGTTTGTAGGCGCTTTTCAACCGCTCCAAAACCTGATCATACACTTTTTCGTGGATTATGAGGCGGCGAGTTGTGGTGCATCTGAAAATAATTTCAGATTTTTTTCAAAAAGCTGAAATTCTCGGGCTGAAAATGAAAATACCTTTGTCCAGCAGTTCCGACGGCCGCAAACACCGTGGCTGGTACAACCATATTCAAATCGGCATCTTCGTTGACGATGATCGCATTATTTCCGCCAAGTTCGAGGAGATGCTGGAAATATTTTTTTTTGAATTTTGAAATTTTGAAATCCACGTGGATTTTTCTAGATTTTTTTTTGAATTTTGAAATTTCGCGCCAGAAAAATCCACGTGGTTTTTTTTAAAATTGAAATTAAGAATTTACTGTTTCAGAAAAAAATTTCTAGATTTTTTTTTGAATTTTGAAATTTTGGCGCCAGAAAAATCCACGTGGTTTTTAAAAAATTTAAATTAAGAATTTACTGTTTCAAAAAAAATTTCTAGATATTTTTTTGAATTTTGAAATTTAGCGCCAGAAAAATCCACGTGGATTTTTTTGAATTTAATTTAAGAATTTACTGTTTCAGAAAAAAATTTCTAGATTTTTTTTTGAATTTTGAAATTTAGCACCGGAAAAATCCACGTGGATTTTTTCAAATTGAATTTAATATTTATTACTGTTTCAAAAATTCTAGAAATTTTTATTTTTGAAAATTTGGGTGTCAAAAATTGATTTGTATTTTCATGGATTATTTGAGGACCAAAAATCCACGTGAAATATTTTTTTTTGAATTTTGAAATTTTGGCGCCAAAGATCCACGTGGAATTATTTTGAAAGATTTCATTGTTCTCAGAGAAAAGGTGGTCCATGGGCAGCCCCTTGGAGAGCCCCGAGGGCTGGTCCTAAGGGCAACACTAGTGCATTCAAGGGGCGGCCTAGGGGCAATTAAGAAAAACTAGGGTATGACGTTTTTTAAATTTTAAAAATTTTGACGTGGAAAAAATCATTACTGTTTTAATTTTTAATTTTCGCCATGGCAAAATTCAAAAAAAAATCTTGCGCCAGGAAATCATTCACAATGGTGGTTACCTTCGGAAATCTAGTTAATCTATTTGATAAAAATTAATCGAAATAAAAACATATTTCAAAGAGAAAACTTTTATTTTATAAAAATGAAGCTTCTCAGAATTCTCATTCATAGTTTTCGGAATTTCGGCCCTGCTATACATTCTCGAAATAACAGTCGGAACATCGAATAATAATTTTCTAATGAGCACATTCTCTGACTTCTGCAATTTCGGACTTGGGCAGCGTGAGATGACACAATTTTCCAAATTCACAAATATTCCAAATAGAAATACTCATAATATAAATTTCTTGATTTCCTGTTCCTGCTTTTCACTTTGCAATTTTTTGGAACTTGTAGCATATAAATTGAAATTGAGTTCCCAACTATTTTCTTGAATACCGAAATAAGTGAAATGAAAGAAATTTATTATTTTTTGTGATCGAAAACGTAACTAGGTCACAAAACTAGGTCACGTGCTCAAAAAATACCCATTAGAAAATTTGCCCTTCGTGCTGGTCCGAAGGGCAACACCCCGAAAATAGGGGCAAACCAAATTCCTACGGGCAGCCCGGGGGCAAAATTTTCTCTGAGTTTCTTAAAAAAATTTTGATTTTCAAAATTTACATTTTCGAAAATTTTTGGCACCAAAAATAAATTTTTTTATCGGATTTTTTCGCGCCAGAAAAATCCACGTGGATTTTTTCGAATTGAATTTAAGAATTTATTACTGTTTCGAAATTTCTCCAAATTTTTGAATCTGGATTTTTGGCTCCAAAATTGTCAACGTTTTTACGGTTTTTTTTTGAAGAAAAAAAAAATCCACGTGGAATATTTTTTCAAATTTTGAAATTTAGCGCCAGAAAAATCCACGTAGATTTATTAAAATTGAATTTAAGAATTTATTTTACTGTTTCGAAAATTTTAGATATTTTTTCCAATTTTGAAATCCACGTGGATTTTTCTAGATATTTTTTCAAATTTTGAAATTTAGCGCCAGAAAAATTCACGTGGATTTAATTTGAAATATTTTTTTTGGTTTCATAAAAATTTTGATTTTCAGAATTTACTGTTTCAAATTTTTTAAAATCGCAAATTTGGCGCCGAAAATACATTTTTTAATGAAAATTCAACATTTTGAGCCAAAAATTTCCCACAAAACCCCCAAATCCCCCCTCACCTTTCCAAATCTGGCCTGAACTTGTTGTCCAACAATTCTACCAACTTCAGTCGATCCAGTAAACGAAACCAAATCAACTCGTTTATCTTTGACCAATGCTTGTCCAACATCTCCTTCTCCACAAACCAATGAACAAAGTGCGGGATTGATGTTGTTTTCAACCAAAACTTGTTCGACTAATCTGGAAAATTCGGGGATTTTTGATAGGTTACTGTAGAAAGATCTAGAGTTTTTTGGAAAAAAATATTTTTTTCAAACTCATCGGCTCAAAAAGCTCAGATCAAAATTCAGATTTTTTCAACATTTTTAAAGATTTGGGTTAATTTCTGAAGCTAAAGCTAAAAAAAATCAAAAAATTCCAAAAATTTTCAAAAAAAAATTCACTGTTTCAAAAAATTGTGAAAAACCAAATATTTTTCAAAAAAATTGATACGACTTTCAAATTTTTTCTAGGTTTAAAAAGGATTTCAGGTAATTTAGCTTAGGCTTATCTAGGCCTAACTTAGGCTAAACCTTCCAATTAGGCTTAAGGTGTCGACTTAGGCTTAGACTTCCGCTTAGGCTTTTAGGCTTTACCAGATTTTCTGAAGAAGTTAGTGTAGCTTTGAGATTTTGGTGAATTCCAAAAATTTTCAAAAATGATAAAAATTCACTGTTTCAAAAAATTATGAAAAAAAAATTTTTGGAAAATAAATTGATGGGCAGTCTACTGAAAAACGATAAAAATTTGCTGTTTCAAATTTTAAAAGAGAGAATATTGTTTAAGGTTTAGGCTTAGGCTTATCTAGGCCTAACTTAGGCTAAACCTTCCAATTAGGCTTAAGGTGTCGACTTAGGCTTAGACTTCCGCTTAGGCTTTTAGGCTTTACCAGATTTTCTGAAGAAGTTAGTGTAACTTTGAGATTTGGGTTAATTTTTGAAGCTGAAAAGATCCAAAAATTCCAAAAAAAAAACGATAAAAATTCACTGTTTCAAATTTTTTAGAGAAAAATTGTTTAAGGTTTTTAAGGCTTAGGCTTAGCTAGGCTTAGGCTTAGCTAGGCTTAGGCTTAGCTAGGCTTAGGCTTAGCTAGGCTTCGAGCGACGCAAGTCGCGAGTGTAAACCGCAAGCTTGCGCGCAGCGCCGCAATCTTCCGCGCAGCGGCCAAGTTACCTAAGTTGGGATAACTTTTTTGCTGAATAAGTTAAGCCTCAGGCTTTAGGGTTTTTAGGCTTTTCAGGTTACTTAGGCTTAGCTAGGCTTAGGCTTAGCTAGGCTTAGGCTTAGCTAGGCTTAGGCTTAGCTAGTCTTCGAGCGACGCAAGTCGCGAGTGTAAACCGCAAGCTTGCGCGCAGCGCCGCAATCTTCCGCGCAGCGGCCAAGTTACCTAAGTTGGGATAACTTTTTTGCTGAATAAGTTAAGCCTCAGGCTTTAGGGTTTTTAGGCTTTTCAGGTTACTTAGGCTTAGCTAGGCTTAGGCTTAGCTAGGCTTAGGCTTAGCTAGGCTTAGGCTTAGCTAGTCTTCGAGCGACGCAAGTCGCGAGTGTAAACCGCAAGCTTGCGCGCAGCGCCGCAATCTTCCGCGCAGCGGCCAAGTTACCTAAGTTGGGATAACTTTTTTGCTGAATAAGTTAAGCCTCAGGCTTTAGGGTTTTTAGGCTTTTCAGGTTACTTAGGCTTAGCTAGGCTTAGGCTTAGCTAGGCTTAGGCTTAGCTAGGCTTAGGCTTAGCTAGGCTTAGGCTTAGCTAGGCTTAGGCTTAGCTAGGCTTAGGCTTAGCTAGGCTTAGGCTTAGCTAGGCTTAGGCTTAGCTAGGCTTAGGCTTAGCTAGTCTTCGAGCGACGCAAGTCGCGAGTGTAAACCGCAAGCTTGCGCGCAGCGCCGCAATCTTCCGCGCAGCGGCCAAGTTACCTTAACTCTCCAGATTTTCTGGAAAGCTGAGCTTGCGGAGAGAAAAAAGTCACCTTGTAGTAGCAATAGCAACCAATGGTGTAGATGGTGCCGGTTTCCAAACGACCGCATTTCCAGTCACCAGAGCCAACGCATTATTCCATCCATAAACCGCACACGGAAAATTGAACGCCGAAATCACACCAACCACTCCCAACGGATTCCATTGCTCCAAAAGTGCGTGTCCGGCTCTTTCCGACGGGAAGATTTTGCCCTCCAAACTTCGCGATAACCCCGTCGCATAATCACAAATATCCACATATTCTTGAACTTCACCAACACCTTCCGATTGGATTTTTCCCATTTCCAGCGAGACCAATCGACCGAGATTTGTGAGTTGAGATCGGAGTTTGTCGCCGATTTGGCGGACGACTTCACCGCGTCGTGGGGCTGGGATTTCACACCAATCTTGGTAGGCTTTTCGCGCTTCGGTGACTGCGATTTCGTAGTCGGCTACTGTACCATTTTGAACCTGGAAAGAAAAAGCACGCGGTTGTGACTACTGTAGATTTTGGCGTCAAATTTGGACTTTTTTAATTTGAAAATTTTTTTTGAATTTGGATTTTTCGCTCCAAAATTTAATATTTTAATTTTTCTGAATTGAAAAATTTGCTGTTTCAAAAATTTTCAAAATTTTTGAATCTGGATTTTTCGCTCCAAAATTTTGATTTTCGAAAAAATTTCACGTGGTTTTTTAGCCGGCTAATTTTGAATTTTTAATTTTCGAAAAATAAATGCCACGTGGCTTTTTCGGCGCGGAAATTTTGAATTTTTATTTTTGAAAATTTGCTGTTTCAAAAATTTTCAAAATTTTTGAATCTGGATTTTTCGCTCCAAAATTTTTCATTCAAATTTTTCTGAATTTAAAAATTTGCTGTTTCAAAATTCCACGATAAAAAATTTTGTTTAAAGTTTTTTACAGTTTTTTTGAAAAAAAAAAATAAATGCCACGTGGCTTTTTTTGACGAAAAATTTTGAATTTTTTTATTTTAATTTTTCTGATTTCAAAAATTTTCTAAATTTTTGAATCTGGATTTTTCGCTCCAAAATTTTTCATTCAAATTTTTCTGAATTTAAAAATTTGCTGTTTCAAAATTCCACGATAAAAAAATTTTTTAAAAGTTTTTACGGTTTTTCTGAAGAAAAAAAAATTCCACGTGGCTTTTTTGGGGTCAAAAATTCATGAAAAATTCAGATTTTCAGCTTAAAATTGGCCAATTTTCGTGATTTTCAGCTCAAAAATCCCCATTTTCATAAGACTTTGAATTTTCAAACAAAAAATGCCACGTGGCTTTTTTTGGGTCAAAAATTCATGAAAAATTAAATTTTCAGCTTGAAATCGGCCAATTTTCGTGATTTTCAGCTCAAAAATTCCCATTTTCCTCAACCTTCCCCCTCCCAGAAAAAAAAACTAACATGAGCAATTGGTGTATTTGTGGCCGGAGCATAAGATTGCACAATCGGTCCACTCGCCTTCCATTTTCCATTAAAAACTCCAGTATTATTCTCTTTGAGCCCGAGTTCTTTCAAAAACGCGAATTTCGGCTCATTTATGAGGAGTTTTGTGTTGGAGGCAAAACGACGTGAAGTTGTGAAAACGAAACGGAATGACATCTGAGAAAAATTGGGGAAAATTTCAGCCAAAACTCGATTTTTGGCTGAAATTTTCAGGTTCAGGCATTATTTTCATTGAAATTTAGTTAATATTAGATTCAGGGTTTTCAAAAAAAAAATTGACGATAGATTTCCCTGCGCGAGAACCCGAAAATTTCAGCCAAAACTCGAATTTTGGCTGAAATTTCAAGGTTCAGGCATTATTTTCATTGAAATTTAGTTAATATTAGATTCAGGGTTTTCCAAAAAAAAATTGACGATAGATTTCCCTGCGCGAGAACCCGAAAATTTCAGCCAAAACTCGATTTTTGGCTGAAATTTCAAGGTTCAGGCATTATTTTTATTAAAATTTAGTTATAAATCAGGTTTTCAAAAAAAAAATTGACGATAGATTTCCCTGCGCGAGAACCCGAAAATTTCAGCCAAAACTCGATTTTTGGCTGAAATTTCAAGGTTCAGGCATTATTTTTATTAAAATTTAGTTATAAATCAGGTTTTCAAAAAAAAAATTGACGATAGATTTCCCTGCGCGAGAACCCGAAAATTTCAGCCAAAATTCGATTTTTAGCTGAAATTTCAAGGTTCAGGCATTATTTTTTATTGAATTTTGGTTAATATTAGTTCAGGATTTTCCAAAAAAAAATTGACGATAGATTTCCCTGCGCGAGAACCCGAAAATTTCAGCCAAAACTAGATTTTTAGCTGAAATTTCAAGGTTCAGGCATTATTTTTATTGAATTTTGGTTAATATTAGGTCAGGATTTTCCAAAAAAAAATTGACGATAGATTTCCCTGCGCGAGAACCCGAAAATTTCAGCCAAAATTCGATTTTTAGCTGAAATTTCAAGGTTCAGGCATTATTTTTATTGAATTTTGGTTAATATTAGTTCAGGATTTTCCAAAAAAAAATTGACGATAGATTTCCCTGCGCGAGAACCCGAAAATTTCAGCCAAAATTCGATTTTTAGCTGAAATTTCAAGGTTCAGGCATTATTTTTATTGAATTTTGGTTAATATTAGGTCAGGATTTTCCAAAAAAAAATTGACGATAGATTTCCCTGCGCGAGAACCCGAAAATTTCAGCCAAAATTCGATTTTTAGCTGAAATTTCAAGGTTCAGGCATTATTTTTATTGAATTTTGGTTAATATTAGGTCAGGATTTTCCAAAAAAAAATTGACGATAGATTTCCCTGCGCGAGAACCCGAAAATTTCAGCCAAAATTCGATTTTTAGCTGAAATTTCAAGGTTCAGGCATTATTTTTATTGAATTTTGGTTAATATTAGTTCAGGATTTTCCAAAAAAAAATTGACGATAGATTTCCCTGCGCGAGAACCCGAAAATTTCAGCCAAAATTCGATTTTTAGCTGAAATTTCAAGGTTCAGGCATTATTTTTATTGAATTTTTGGTTAATATTAGGTCAGGATTTTCCAAAAAAAATTGACGATAGATTTCCCTGCGCGAGAACCCGAAAATTTCAGCCAAAACTCGATTTTTAGCTGAAATTTCAAGGTTCAGGCATTATTTTTATTGAAATTTAGTTATTTTCGAAAAAAAAATTGACGATAGATTTCCCTGCGCGAGAACCCGAAAATTTCAGCCAAAACTCGAATTTTGGCTGAAATTTCAAGGTTCAGGCATTTTTCTCGGATTTTTTTATTCACATAAAAAAGTCGAAAACACAAAATATACAGAATATTATTTTGATTAGAGACAACGTGAAATTGAGAGAGTGCAGACAACACAAATCTAATAGTGTTGTCTGCGCTCTCTCAATTTCACATTGTCTCTAATCGAAATAATAAATATTGTGTATATTTTGTTACATTTTATTACAAAATATTCAATTAATGTTATTGTTTGGTTTTTGGTGAAAAAACTGATTATTTTACATATTAAATTTTGAAACAGTGAATTTTTCCTTGAAAATCTTGAACTATTTTCGAAATTTTCAGATTTTCTCCGAAATCTTGGTTTCAATCAAAATTTGAAAAATCTCATGTTTCAACCGAAAAAAATCTATTTTCATCTATGATTTTTCCAAAATTCGGTGAGAATTTGAAACAGTGAAAAATTTGTTCAAAAATAAAATAAAAAATAAAAATCAACATTCGTGTCCAAAAAAATATAAGCGATAATAATCTATGTTTTTCTTTTTTCTTCCTATTTTTATTGTGGGCGGAGCCTATTTTCTGATTGATTTGTTGTAAATCAATCCAAGGTTGATTACATATTATTTAGGGTAACTAACTAATCTCAACAAAAAAAAAACATGATTATAAAAATAAAAATATCAAAATTTTATGGTATTTAGGGCTCCATAAACCCATTTTTAGTGAAAAATCCAAAAAAAATCGGTAAAAATTGATTGTTTGACCTTTTATCATTGTAAGAAGACCACGTGTTGGAAAATTTGGGAGATTTCGTTGAAAAGAAATCTGATTTGATTTTTGAGATAATACCTTATCTTTTGGGTTTTGCAGAAAAAAATATATTTTTTTTGATTTTTAAGGGGAAAATTTAATGAATAACATTCTTTTTCAGACTCAAAAAATATTAAAATCTGACCTGAAATTAATTTTAGGATCATTTCTATAAAAATGAGGAAATCTAACAATTTTTTAGAAAATTTTCAATGAAAATTTTTTTTTGAATTTCTAAAATTTACTGTTTCAAAATTTTTATGAATAAAATTATATTTCAGAAAACAACGATTCCACTAAGATTGACAAATCTCAAAAAAAAAAAATCAAAATTTGACCTAAAATTAATTCCAGGAAGATTTTTCTACAGAAAATTCAGAAATTTCTTAATTTTTAAATTCTTTAAGGTAATTTTTAGTGCCAAATTCAAGTCTAGCCAAAATTCCACCTAAAATTAATTCCAGGAAGATTTTTCTACAGAAAATTCAGAAATTTCTTAATTTTTAAATTCTTTAAGGTAATTTTTAGTGCCAAATTCAAGTCTAGCCAAAATTCCACCTAAATTTAATTTCAGGAAGATTTTTCTACAGAAAATTCAGAAATTTCTTAGTTTTTAAATTCTTTAAGGTAATTTTTAGTGCCAAATTCAAGTCTAGCCAAAATTCCACCTAAAATTAATTCCAGGAAGATTTTTCTACAGAAAATTCAGAAATTTCTTAATTTTTAAATTCTTTAAGGTAATTTTTAGTGCCAAATTCAAGTCTAGCCAAAATTCCACCTAAAATTAATTCCAGGAAGATTTTTCTACAGAAAATTCAGAAATTTCTTAATTTTTAAATTCTTTAAGGTAATTTTTAGTGCCAAATTCAAGTCTAGCCAAAATTCCACCTAAAATTAATTTCAGGAGGATTTTTCTACAGAAAATTCAGAAATTTCTTAATTTTTAAATTCTTTAAGGTAATTTTTAGTGCCAAATTTAAGCCTAGCCAAAATTCCACTTAAATTTAATTTCAGGAAGATTTTTCTAAAGAAAATTCAGAAATTTCTTAATTTTTAAATTCCCTAAGGTAATTTTTGGTGCCAAATTTAAGCCTAGCCAAAATTTCCCCCCAAAAAAAACTCACATTTTCAAATCCTCGAAAAAACCAAAAATGACCATTTTGTTGTCAATTTCACGTGAAAAATTAAATTTTCACGTAAAAATTCCTAAATTTCATTTTTTTTTATTTTTTTTAAATAGAAATTTCAAATTTGGCTCAAAAAATAAAATAAAATCATGGATTTGACCAGAAAAAATTGTTTCAAAGAAAAAAATAATTGAAAAATCTTCATTAATTTTTTTGTATTAAAATTACACGTGGAAATTGGAAAACCCGGGGAAAATGAGAAAAAATATGCAAAATTTACAGAAAAAACCGGAAAATTCGAGTTTTTGGCTCAAAATTGGTGCAAAAAACCAGGAATTTTTCAGATTTTCAGCCAGAAAATCAGGCGTCCAGAATCTTAACATACATTCCATATTGACAAGATCGACATTCATCTTTTCCAGTTATCATAAAACATTTCTCATGTACTCGAACTCCACAATTATAGCAATTATGCCACGAATCCATGGTTTTGATGAGATTTTCATAGGGAGAAACTGGCTGAAATTGAAGAAATTCGGGATTTTTGGCTGAAAATTTCAGAAAAATTCAATTTTTTGGTGAAAATCGGGAGATTTCGAGTCCAAATTTGAAAATTTCATCGGATTTTGGCTGAATATTTCATTAGTTCATAAAATTCCACGATTTTTGATTGCAAACTTGAAAATTTTAAATTCCCAAAAAAATTCACTGTTTCAAAAATTTATGAAATTTTTTGAGAATTTTTGATCGCAAAACTGAAGTTTGGACTCAAAATATGGGATTTTCATCAAATTCCGAGATTTTGAAAGAAAAATTGATTATTTTCAAATTTAGGGGCTTAAAAATCGCATTTAAAACGAAATTTGGGTATTTTAGAGCATTTAGGTCCAAAATTCTCCAAATTTTATCAAAAAATTAATTTTTCTCGAAATGTTTAGCCTGAATTCAATTGAAATCCAGATTTTGAGCCAATTCTTTTGAAAATTTCAATATTTTTTGAGCCCAAACTCAAAAAATCGGAAAATTAATCAATTTGGGCTCAAAAACCTCCAAATTCCATCTGGAAATCGATTTTCTCGAAATTTTTTTCGAAACTTTAAAAATTTTGAACATTTTTTATCCAAAAATATTCAAATTTGGGCTCAAAATTCACCAAATCTCATCAGAAAATCGATTTTTCTCGAAATTTTTTTCGAAACTTTAAAAATTTTGAACATTTTTTATCCAAAAATATTCAAATTTGGGCTCAAAATTCACCAAATCTCATGAGAAAATCGATTTTTCTAGAAATTTTTAGCCTGAATTCAATTGAAATCCAGATTTTGAGCTAATTCTTATGAAAATTTCAATAATTTTTAGCCCAAATTCAAAAAATCGGAAAATTAATCAATTTGGTCTCAAAAACCACCAAATTTCATCAGAAAATCGATTTTTCTGAAAAATTTCATCCAAAAATCCAAAAATATTCAAATTTGGGCTCAAAATTCACCAAATTTCATCAGAAAATCGATTTTTCTCGAAATTTTCAACCTACCAATCTACAAAGTTGACAAAACGACGAGACCTTCGGAACCTGCTCATTCAAAACATCCTCTTCTTCAATATGTTGTTCCACTTGCTCAATTTCCTTAGCTGTCAAATATTGATTTGCCACATCAACAATCTCATTCACATATCCTTGTAATTTCCGTGAAATATTCAGAATTTCCTCGTTTTTCTCTGCGCCCATTTTCAATTTTTCGATAAATTCATCAATGTGTCCAAGGGTGCTTTTAACATACTCCAAATTCTGGTCGATTTCATTTGAATATGGATTTTGGGCTAGATCTTGGGCTAGATCTTGATCTTCTTGATTATACTCGATTTCCTCCTCTCCATCATAAACATCCGGATCGATATCGAGGTTATTCTGAAACGAAGGCAAATGAGGAATTCCGCTTAAATTTGGCTTTAAAAATTTCTCTTAAAGAATTTAAATTTTAGGAAATTTCTGAATTTTCTGTAGAAAAATCTTCCTGGAATTAATTTTAGGTGGATATTTGGTTAGGCTTAACCCGAAAAAATTTCAAAAAAAAAATGAAATTTAGGAATTTTTACGTGAAAATTTAATTTTTCACGTGAAATTGACAACAAAATGGTCATTTTTGGTTTTTTCGAGGATTTGAAAATGTGAGTTTTTTTGGGGGAAATTTTGGCTAGGCTTTAATTTGGCACTAAAAATTACCTTAGGGAATTTAAAATTTCTGAATTTTCTGTAGAAAAATCTTCCTGGAATTAATTTTAGGTGGATATTTGGTTAGGCTTAAATTTGGCTCTAAAAATGACCTTAAAGAATTTAAGAAATTTCTTAATTTTCATTTAAAAATCCTCCTGAAATTAATTTTAGGATAAGTTTTGACTGGAAATCTTAATTTTTGGACTAGAAAATTCCGAAATTAATTCTAGGTCAAATTTAAGTTTGAAGAAAAAAGCCCTAAAAATTTTCCTTAAAGAATTTAAAAATTAGGAAATTTTTTGAATTTTCTGTAGAAAAATCTTCCTGGAATGAATTTCAGGTTAAATTTTGATTTTTTTTTGAGGTTGCATTTTCTGAAAAATAATTTTATTCATTAAATTTTAGAAATTCAAAAAAAAATTTTTTTTTCATTGAAAATTTGACAAAAAATTTTGATAAATGAAAATTTTCTGCAAAATTGCTAGATTTCCTCATTTTTATATCTAGAAAAGATACTGAAATTAATTTCAGATTAAATTTTGATTTTTTTTTGAGTTTTGTCAATTTTAGTGGGATCATTATTTCCTGAAATTAATTTTAGGTCAAATTTTGATTTTTTAAAAAAAAATTTTTACCTGAAACGTAACAGGAACCTGCTCAACCTTCGGATTCTCCAACTTCGGCTTAGCCCTTGATTTCCTAGGCTTCGTCGATTTTTTACGAACATATTTCGGCTTCACCGCATGATCTGTATGTGTAAAACAGGCAATCACAGAATGCGCCCCGCTCTCCTCATGCACTGTAACATTCACAAATGCCGTGCAATTTTTTCCATCCAACGTTTTACACGTGAATTTCGGCTCATTCCTGGGTTTATAGTGTCCCTCGCTAGAACACACGTAATTTATCATTCTCTTCATTCCATCAGAATTCGATCTTCTCGTACAAAACTTCGCATTTGTCTCCAATTTCCTAGCGGTGAACCAGGTTTTGAAATCGTCTTCGCTCTCAAAACATTCACGCTGCAAAATGAATTTCTTGTCGGGAGTCGTGTGTTTTTCGCGAGCGTGGTAGACTAGAATTATCCGGGAGGTTACTGTATCAGTGCAACCTTCAAAGGGACATTTGTAGCGGAATTCGCGGGGTTCCCGAGATGGGTTTGAGTGTCTTCGGAGGATTCTTTGGACTACTTTGATTTCTTGACGGGGGGTTTTGTCGAAGTTGATTTTCTGGAAGACTTTGAGTCAGTTTCTTTGGATAAAATCAATAAATCAATAAAAACTTACTGGAATTAGTTCCTCTTCTTCTCCAGGATGTTTTAATTTAATATGCTTAATTGTTCCTTGTTGAGTATTGCATAAATTCTCACACCCCGCCCTCGGACACTTCCAAACGCCGGAAGCTCTCGATTTTGCTCTCGAATAAACAATGGAATTCGAGAATTCCTGCATTTGGGCTTCGCTGTATCTATGAACACTGATGAGATGTTTCCGGATATTGTCGGTTCTCCCGAAATGGCCGCATTGTTCAACGGGGCATGCGATTTTTTTCACCACGCTGAACTCCATCTCTGAAACAAGAAGTTTCGTATATTCTTGTAGAGCAGCTTTTTCTCTACACGCTAATATCAATTTTCATAGCGAAACCTCCCCTTAAACCCAAGAAAAGCGAGAAAAACCGAAAAAAAACGAAAAAAAAAAGAAATTTCTTTTCCCCCGTAAATCCACACAACACACAGCGCATCGCGACAAGACTCAAAATTCAAATATGCGTGTGCCTTTACTCAAATTTTATTTTTCTAGAACGAATTTTTTGCGGTTTTCATGAATTCTTGAGTTTTCCTAGCGTTTTAAAACGTTTTCCTGTTATTTTGCTTTGTATTCAGTCAAATCTTGTTGGCAGTTTGAAAATACACGTGGATTCATAGCCTTTTCTCGGTTTTATTTGGAGAAAACCTGGGAATTTCAAATATTTTGTTGCAGGTAGAAAATGGCATCGATTCAGTGTTTGAATCCAAAGGCAGAATTGGCTCGTCATGCGGCCGCTCTTGAATTGAATATTAGCGGAGCCCGTGGATTGCAAGATGTTATGAGAAGCAATCTCGGACCAAAGGGTACCCTTAAAATGTGAGTTTTATGGAATTTTGGTCAATATTTTTACCAAAATTTCAATTTTCAGGCTTGTTTCTGGTGCTGGTGATATCAAGCTCACAAAAGACGGCAATGTTCTCCTCCACGAAATGTCGATTCAACATCCAACCGCTTCAATGATCGCAAAAGCTTCAACAGCTCAAGATGACGTAACTGGAGATGGAACAACTTCAACAGTTTTGCTCATTGGAGAGCTCCTCAAACAAGCCGAATCGCTTGTTTTAGAAGGTGTTCATCCACGTTTGGTTACCGAAGGATTTGAGTGGGCGAATCAGAAGACTTTGGAATTACTCGAGAAATTCAAGAGACCAGTCGGCGTCGATCGCGAAATCCTCATCGAAGTCGCGCGAACTGCACTTCGCACCAAATTGCATCAAAAACTCGCCGATCATATCACCGAATGTGTTGTTGATGCGGTTTTGGCGATTCGAAAAGGAGACGAGGAACCGGATTTGCATATGGTTGAGAGAATGGAAATGCATCATGATAGTGATATGGATACAACATTGATTCGTGGACTTGTTTTGGATCATGGAGCAAGACATCCGGATATGCCGAGACATGTTAAAGATGCTTTTATTTTGACGTGCAATGTTTCATTGGAATATGAGAAAACGTACGGTTTTTTGAAGGAAAATCATGTTTTGGACCTTCTGGCGTTGTTAAAAATCGACTAAATCACATTTTCATGTTTTTTTTAGCAACTGAGTTGAACTATCGGATTTTAATCCTATTCAAAGGATAAAAGGGGATAAGGAAAAGTGAATGTTATAAATTTTGATGACTTTACGTTATCCATAAGTGATTTAGCGGCTTATCGACTAAACCTCGCTAAATCACTTATGGCTAACGTAAAGTCATCAAAATTTATATCATTCAGTTTTCCTCATCCCCTTTCATCCTTTGAATAGGATTAAAATCCGATATTTCAACTCAGTTGCTAAAAAACATGAAAATGTCATTTAGTAGATGTCCAACTATAGTTTGAATATGAGTTATGACGTGGCAAACTTTGAAATATTGTGACTTTACAAGGCTTTGTCGAAAATCTGAGTATTTCAGGAATATCGATTTTCCTATTTGTAACCAAATTTGATTTCAAAGTTATTTTACTAGGCTAATCTGACAAATTATCCAAAAATTTTCTGAAATCCGCGATTTTTCAGATAATTCCTTGAATGGTACGGCAAAAAAATGAAAGATATTCATCTCTAGATTTTTATGGAGGGAGTAGGAAAAATTGCTTATGGACTAGAAATTTCCTAGTCCCTCTATTTCTCAAAAGCTTTTCCTCGGGCTTTATGAAATCGAAAAAGCTTTTTCGCCACTTTTAATACAGATTCGGACAATCTAGAGATGAATATCTTTCATTTTTTTTGCCGTACCATTCAAGGAATTATCTGAAAAATCCTGGATTTCAGAAAATTTTTGGATAATTTGTCAGATTAGCTTAGTAAAAATAACTTTGAAATCAAATTTTGGTTACAAATTGGAAAATCGATATTCCCGAAATACTTAGAAGCCTTGTAAAGTCACAATATTTCAAAGTTTGCCACGTCATAACTCATATGCACCCTTGAGTTCTTCAGTATTTAACAACGTCATCGTTACCAGATGGTCCAAATCTACTCCCCTTCAACCGTTTTTGTTTCCAGCGAGGTAAACTCTGGTCTCTTCTACAAATCGGCTGCCGAACGCGAAAAACTGCTGGCCGCCGAACGTGAATTCATCACGCGCCGCGTCCACAAAATCATCGAGCTCAAAAAACAAATCATCGACAATTCGCCAGACGGCAAAAACAAGGGATTCGTTGTGATCAATCAAAAAGGCATCGATCCACCGAGTTTGGATTTGTTGGCCGCCGAAGGGATTTTGGCGTTGAGAAGAGCGAAACGACGAAATATGGAGAGACTTCAATTGGCTGTTGGCGGAGAGGCGGTGAATTCGGTGGATGATTTGACACCGGACGTTTTGGGATGGGCTGGTTTGGTTTATGAACATACTTTGGTAGGATTTGCTTTGTGAGAGGAGAAAATTGAATTTATGTTTTTCAGGGAGAAGAGAAGTACACATTCATCGAAGAATGCAAAGATCCAAAATCAGTCACACTTCTTATCAAGGTTTGTTTGTGGAGAAAAGTGGAGTTGGGCTGAAAATCTGGAAAATTTGACCTGAAATTGTAAAATTTTGGTGATTTTCTAGATATTTCCTATGCAAAATATACAGAATATTATTTTGATTAGAGACAATGGGAGATTGAGAGAGCGCAGACGAAAAACTCATTTTTTCTCTGAATTCTCTCAATTTTCCGATGTCTCTAATCAAAATAATATTCTGTATATTTTGTTTGTGAATAAAAATCCAAGAGAAATGCCTGAACCTGAAAATTTCACTCAAAAATCGAGTTTTGACTGAAATTTTCGGGTTCTCGCGCAGGGAAATCTATCGCCAATTTTTTTGTCCTGAAAACCTGATTTATAACCAAAATTCAATAAAAATAATGCCTGAACCTTGAAATTTCAGCTAAAATTCTAGTTTTGGCTGAAATTTTCGGGTTCTCGCGCAGGGAAATCTATCGTCAATTTTAGACTTGAAAAATACAAAAATTTTTATTTCAAGTTTCCCAATTTTCCAAAACTCTTCAGAATACACAAAATTCCAGCAGCAATGATTAAAATGAGTAGAATAATTGGAGAGCTGAAAAAACCTTGTTTTTTCAAATTTTTCCTCAAAAAAAAACTCACAAAATCACCAATAATTCCAATATTTCGTCATCAGACATTTTTTTTCAGCAAAAAAAAATAAAAATAGTGAGAAAAAATTCTGCGGAAGCGAAAAAATAACAAAAATATTGTTTCAGGGTCCAAATAAGCACACAATTACACAAATCAAGGATGCGATTCACGATGGAATGAGAGCCGTTTTCAACACAATTGTTGATAGTGAGTTATGACGTGGCAAAGCTAGAATTCTAGGTTTTTGGCTGAAATTTTGGGAATGACGTGGCAAAATTTCAATTTTTGGACAAAAAATTTGGAAAAACGACTCAAAATCTGATGTCCGCTTAAAAAACTATAGTCTATTTTGAGGAGAAACGTCAAACTAGACTCTAGTTCATCCTTATTTTCGAAATTGGAAAAAAATCTGTTTAGAAATGCACGTGACAAATTGGCAAACTAGACTCTAGTTTTGAAAAACTGGAAATTTAGTTGATTAATTGGTGCCAAAATTTCATTTTTGAAAATATTCCACGTGGATTTTTTGCGCCAAAATTTTTATTTTTCTGCAAAAATTGCCACGTGGATTTTTCATGCTGGAAACAATTTTCAAAAAAAAAATTCCCTCCCAACCTCATTTTTTCTTGCAGAAGCCGTTTTACCGGGAGCCGCCTCTTTTGAAGTTGCCGCCTATGTTTTGTTGAAAAAAGAGTTGGAAACATTGAAAGGACGTGCGAAATTGGGAGCTCAAGGATATGCTCAGGCACTTTTGGTTATCCCAAAAACATTGGCTGTCAATTCGGGATATGATGCACAAGAAACATTGGTGAAATTGGTTGAGGAAAAACAGGCGGCCGGTGATTTGGCTGTTGGTATTGATTTGGAAACTGGTGGAGCTGCTGAGCCACAGGTAGAGGAATTTTTCTAGAGCTGAAAATAGCGGCTTTTTTTAAATCTCGAAAAATAATTAATTTTGGAATTTTTCTAGAAAAAAGATGGAAAATTTAAATTTTTCTGAAAAAAAAACTTCTCTGTTTCAAAATTTATTAAAATTACGCAGACGATTTTAATAATAACAGTACGGTTAAGATTACAGCGTGTCCTATGTGACACATTGAAATTGCTTTTTAGTGCCCACGGAAAGGACAAAGGTTAGAGAAAGGATTACGGTATTTGGAAAGAGAATATGAGGAAGAATAAGGTTAATATAATCAGTTACCTTTACAGAATAATGTGTGAAGTTTACTAGAAAAAAATTATTTTTTTTAAATTTACTGTTTCAAAATTTTATTGAAAAAAATTAAATTTTTTATTTTTGAAAAATTCGATTTGAATTTTTACTAGAAAAATCTCAAGTTTTTCCTGAAAAAAATCAATTTTCACTGAATTTTCAAATGTCACATTTTTTAGTACAAAAAAAATGAAAATTTGAATTTTTCTGAAAAAAAACTTCACTGTTTCAAAATTTATTAAAAATTGATTGAGAAGTTGGTTTTCCACCAAAATTTTTCATTTCAAAAATTATTTAATTTTTTTTGTTTTTGAAAAATTTGAAAAAAATTATATTTGAATTTTTTCTAGAAAATTCTTTCAAATATCAAATTTTTTAATACAAAAAAAAATGAAAATTTGAATTTTTCTAAAAAAAAAACTTCACTGTTTCAAAATTGGGTGAAACATTGATTTATTTTTCTGGGAATAATGTGTGAAGTCGGTTTACTAGAAAAAATTATTTTTTTTAAATTTACTGTTTTAAAATTTTATTGAAAAAAATTCAATTTCTTATTTTTGAAAAATTCGATTTGAATTTTTACTAGAAAAATCTCAAGTTTTTCCTGAAAAAAATCAATTTTCACTGAATTTTCAAATATCACATTTTTTAGTACAAAAAAAATGAAAATTTGAATTTTTCTGAAAAAAAAAACTTTACTGTTTCAAAATTTATTGAAAATGTGCTTTTAGTTGAAAAAATATATTGAAAAATTGCAAAAATAGAGAAAATATAGTTTTTGTTAAAAAGTTTGAATAAAAATGAAAATCTTTATATCTGAATAGAGAAAATTGAGCTAAAAATCATGGAAAATTCGAAATTTTTCAGAAATCTGAGAATTTGATGACTAAAAATCTCCAATTTTTTTCACACTCAAACTTTTTAAAACCCATTTTTTGCAGGGAATCTGGGACAATGTAACAGTGAAAAAGAATAGTTTGTCATCGGCCACAGTTCTCGCTTGCAATCTTCTTCTCGTCGATGAAGTTATGCGTGCTGGTATGACTAATTTGAAGACACCACAACAACAGGATTAATATGAGCAATCAATCCCGCGCCTACAATTTTCCAGCAAAATCTCATTTTTCTCTCGATTTCAGCTTTTTTCTTAATTTTTTTTGAATCGTTTGTTGAGTTTTTCCCCCTTTTTTGCATGTTGTATCGAATTAAAATGCTTTATTATTTTTTGTTTTTTGATGGAAGACAGGAGAATTATAGAATTTTTCTGAAAGAAAAATTTCAAAGATTATTTACGTTTCAAAATTTATTGAAAAATCTTTTTGAAAAGTGAAAAAATGATTGTATAAGCAACTGCCAATCTACGAAAAAAAATTCAACGATAAATTGATGCTATTTTTTTCAATTTATTGTGAGAAAAATAATCAAAAAGAGGAGGTGAATTTTTATGATATGATTTTTTTGAAACGTAAAAAAATTGGGTTTTCAAAAAAAATTTACAAAAACAAAAGTGAAACAACGAAACTTATCCATAACATAAGAATTCCAGTTGCATTTTCACTAATCTTAACAATCGAAAAATCCATAAGAAAACCATTTGTCATTTCCCCATTTGTTTTATAAACAATACTCATTGTTTTTCCTGGATGAACAAATGATTGATTTGTTGATGGAGGATTCGTCTTGTTATGATGATGATCTTCCAAAATATTTCCCGATTTATCAAAAGTTGAGATTTGAAGAGTCGCATTTCCAACAAGCCCATGATTGATAACTTTTGTTGTGTAATTATAAAAATCATCTCCACTGATTGTTTCAATTACAGTTTGATTAACAGAAGAAATTCCGAAATTTGGAGAAGTAATGTATCCAGTTCGATTATTGTTGGCTTTATTCCAATCCCAAGTTGTCACCGAGTTACCATAAGTGACCTCGAGAAGTGCAGTTTTTGAATCGAGAACAAAAGTGGTTATATAATTATTCAATTCTTGAGGAAATCCGAATGATTTTGAATTATAGGAATTTACAAGATTCGAACTTTTGATTGATCCATAATACACATCTAAGTTTGATGTTTGTGAAATATTCAGAGATTTCAAGTATGATATTGATTTCGAAACTGATACAATTGCTGATGTTCCATTTGTGGCATCAACATTGAAATAACAATCAGCTCCTAAACAATTCGCCAATCTGTATCTTGCGAATTGTTTGACATCTGAAAATATTTAGCTTCCTTATCCCGACAATGCGCCCTCGTTTCTCTGCCTGCATCTCTAGCGCAGTCGGGTAGGTGTTCGACTAGCACCCAGTGTGTGCGCTAGTTTTGGTGGGTTCGAGTCCCACCGCGAGCTTTTTATTTTTATTTTTTTTTAGATTTTTTTCAACCCCTTTCTTATACATATTTCAAGAAAAAACCCACTGGAATAATCTTGAACTAGAATATAGTTTCCAAGAGTTGTCGAAGAATAGACTTTTGGCTTCAAATTCATAACAGTCAATGTTTTGGAAGATGATACTAGTTGTTTTCCAGATGTTAGAACTTGATAAAGATTTCCAAGATTTGTGGCATTCGGACTTGAACCATCGAAAACAACAAATAATCTGATATACGAATAGAACAAGTTGGTATCTGCACTTGATGCGATCAATGATACTTGTGATGTTGGTGCTGTGATAACACAAGCTGTCAAATCAAAGATTATTTCGGGATTTGTTAAGGTGAGCAAATGATTGTCCGGGTTGAATGTGGGCACTGAAAAATGCTGAAATTTTCAGGTTCGATTTTTCTGCACATACTTTCATTATACCGAATACTGAATGCCAATTTTCCCAATGAATTCGCCTCAAGAACAATGCTAAATTTTGGGGCCAAAAAATAGTACGGATCATCTTCAGCCGTTCCAATTTGTACATTATCGATCATTCCATTTGAATATATCAATTGTAAACTTGAATTACTCTGTGTTTCTGAGAATAGCGATAAAGATGCAAAATATCCTTGTGGAACTTCGATGTTCCATCGACATTCTTGATTGATTTGATATCTCGGAACAATTTGCGATTCATTCCATGAACTTGGATAAAAAATTGTTGGGTTCAAGTTTGCTGGAGCGCTGATTGTATTTGTACCGTTACAAACTGAATGTTATATGTTAGATTTTAAAAATAACCTGAACTTACTGTATAGATCAGCGGTTGAAATTGAGAAAATGAAAAATAGGAGCAAGTTGCTCTTTGCTCCGAGCAACATAATTTATTGAGCAAAAAAAATGAGAAATGCTCATATCAGTTGCTTGTTTAAACATTTATGAGAAAAAAAATCACCAAATTTTATTGCTATCAAAGTTTATGTTCACTGACGCACATATGATTCACAAGGGAACCTTTTTTACTCAACACTTCAAATCTTGATGAAATTTTGTCCAGAGGCAGCTTTTGGGGTCATAAGAACATCCTAAAAATTTTAGGACCTCTGAACCAAGTTCTGGGCTCTCAAAAGTTCAAAAATTGCCAATATTGGCTCATAAAACACGTCGTAACTCAATTTTCGATCATTTTTATGAAAAACTGATCAGCGTGGTCGATTTACCCAAAAAGCATCAATAAATCAAATTTTCAGAAAAATTTTTGATTTTGAAAAAAAGAGGGGCACATATGAATTTTCATGAATTTCCAGCCAAAAAAAAAAACTTTACAATTTTTCGAAAAAATATTTTTTTTATTGATGTACTTTTAGGTAATCGACTATGCTGATCAATATCTGAAACTTTATTTCTCCCAAAAAAATTTTGAAATGGAGCTATGATGACGTTTATGACCATTTTTAGGCCTTTTTTGAGTTTTTGAGAGCCCAAAAATCGGCCACAGTTCTCGCTTGCAATCTTCTTCTCGTCGATGAAGTTATGCGTGCTGGTATGACTAATTTGAAGACACCACAACAACAGGATTAATATGAGCAATCAATCCCACGCCTACAATTTTCCAGCAAAATCTCATTTTTCTCTCGATTTCAGCTTTCTTCTCAATTTTTCTTGATTTTTTTTTGAATCGTTTGTTGAGTTTCTCCCCTTTTTTGCATGTTGTATCGAATTAAAATGCTTTATTATTTTTTGTTTTTTGATGGAAGACAACAGAATTATAGAATTCTCTGAAAGAAAAATTTGAAAGAAAATTTACGTTTCAAAATTTATTGAAAAATCATTTTGAAAAGTGAAAAAAATGATTTTATAAGCAACATTTTATCATTGAGCCCATGGAGATAAAAGGTTGTGACAATATGTTTCATCATTATCATAAAGATCCAAAGCGATCAAATTCATATCGTAAACTGAGCCGACAAACTTTTCTGGAATCACGTATGTGGAAGTTCGCAAACAGTTCTGTAAAATACTTGTTATTTTTCTCTATTTTAGTTTTTGTTAACTAACAATTTCAGTGTTGCACCTATGAATAATCTGAAGAATTGGTGTAATTGAGAAATATTCGTTTTTCTCTCCGAAAACTTCGAATTCTCCCATTTCATTTGTTCTCACGCGGTTGAGTGTGTCATATTGACCGACTGAATTTTTCATTTTTCAAAAAAATAGCCACGTGGCTTGCTGTTGACGTGGCGAAACATGTCTAATCCACGTGGCCACTACGCGGAAGCTTGCGCTCTTCGCGCTTGAACAACCAAACTCACCTATATCTTTTTCAACCAACCGAACGTCTACCTTCGCCACCGGTTTTTTGTTACAAAATGTGACTCCTCTCACTGTTACATTTTGAAGAATTGCTGTTGAGAATTTGAAAATTATGCAAGCGAAGATTAGAAATTGAAGCTTCATTTTTGTTGGAAACTGGAAAATGAACATGAATTCAAAAAATCAGAACTTTCAGTCGGATCAAAATCAAGATTCGAAAACATTGAGAGCGTGTTTTATGTTGTCTAGAATACATTCAAATAAAATGTGAGAAAAAATCCATGAAACTTTTGAAAAACCAAATATTTTTGCCACGTCATAACTTTTTTGTGAGGCGGGATTGTCAAAAAACAAATTGCTATCAACAATTTCATTAAAAATCTAACAAAAATAACAAAAATTACATCACCATTTCAAAGTTTGCGAAATATTCGAATCAATAATCGAATAATCAGTGAACATCAACTTCTGCCAATTCTCATTCAACATCTGCCATTCCCGCTGAACCCTCAAAATCTCATCCAAAACATCGTCTCGTCTCTCCAAATTCTCATAAATCCCATCGATTTTCGCCAACTGCTCTTCTCTTTCATCCATTTTTGAATATTTGATTTGTCCTCCACCATTTGAACATCCACCTGGACACGCCATGATTTCCACGTAGTCGTACATTTTTGATTTGGTGGATGTCGAGGAGATCTTCATTTTTCTCACCAGGTTTTGAATATTTCGAAAACCGTAGACTCGGGCGACGCGAAGCACTGAATTTCCTTCAGAATTTAGAACTTCTATTGAATCCATATGTTTGTTTCTGAAAGAAATGAGGTTATGACGTGGCAAAAAAATTTTGAGGGGTGAAAAACTACGACGCTCCACATTTACACCTAAGTTTTGCGATTTTCTCGAGATTTTGCTGAAAATATAGCTATTTTTAATGGTGTAAAGGCGGAGCATCGTTTAAAAAACAACAAAGCTCCGCATTTACACTCTCTAATCAAAATTTTGCGATTTTCTCAAGGTTTTGGTCCAAAACTAGCCATTTCTCATGGTGTAAAGGCGGAGCATCGTTTGAAGTCAAAATTTCACGATTTCCCTCGAATTTTGTGTCAAAACTTTGCGGTGTAAACGCGGAGCATCGTTTAAACTCACAATTTCTGCTGTTTGAGCTCTCCACCATTCAATTTCAGATAACTCCTCACAATATTTTCAGCATATCCACCCGAACTTCCACCATTCTCGCCAATAATTTTGCCACGCGACAAATCGCCCAAAAATCCGGGTGATTGATTCAAATTCGGAATTTCCGGAGAAAATTCGAATTTTTCCAATTCCTCATAGAGTTCAGCTGAAAAAATTGGATTTTAATTTTTTTTTGCAAAATTTTTGAAAATTTGAAATTGAGGTCAAAAATTTTGAGATTTTTTTAAATTGGAAAATTTTTGCATGAAAAAATTAGAAATTTTTGAAAATTTAAAATTTTTAATCTGAAATTTTTGAAAATTTTCTAATTGGAAAATTTCAGAAAATTTTTGCATGAAAAATATAGAAATTTGTGAAAATTTAAATTTTTAATCTGAAATTTTTGAAAATTTTCTAATTGGAAAATTTCAGAAAATTTTTGCATGAAAAATATAGAAATTTGTGAAATTTAAAATTTTTAATCTGAATTTTTCAGATTTTTTTTAAATTGGAAAATTTTTGCATGAAAAATTTTAAATTTTGATCTAAAATTTTAAGATTTTTTTAAAATTGGAAAATTTCAGGAAATTTTTGCATGAAAAATTTGGAAATTTTTGAAAATTTCAAATTTTGATTTGAAAAAAAAAATTTCAAATTTCAAATTCTCCCCCCAAAAAATCCCTCACCCGTACTAATAACACAATCAGTTTCTCGAACCTCCTCTTCTCCGTGAGAAGTACACAGAAATTCTTTGCGGGAAGCCTCCAATTTTTTGTCGAAACACGGCATTATTGTGGCGTGGAATATGCGATGTGGTTGAATTTGGAATTTTCGAGCAAGGTAGTCTGAAAATATTGAAAACTACGATGCTCCGCAATTACACCTTTAAAAAAATCGTATTAAATTTGAATTTTAGGTCAAAAAACTCGCAATTTCTGATTGTAAACCCGGAGCATCGTTTGAAAATGAAAATATTTGCGAAATTCAGAACCAACAATAATTTTTAAAGGGTGTAAACGCGGAGTATTGTAGTTTCCGAGTTTAAAACAATGAAAATCTTGAAATTATTGTATAAAATCAGTTTTCCACTATTTTCAAGAGGGTAAACGCGGAGCATCGTTTGAAAACTTGAAAACTACGATGCTCCGCGTTTACACCTTCAAAATTTCCCAATTTTCTTGAAATTTAGCTCAAAATTCCCCGATTTTTCGCACCTTTAACAATAGCTCCAGCAATAGCTTGCGGCGATCGAATTCGACTGATTTTTGGCACTAGAATCTGAGCATTTGTCGATTTTTCCGAATAACAAACAAATCCGGGACAAGCTGATGATAAAAGGAATGAATTTGAAGAAGAATTCGAAGTTGAAGCTTGAAATTCGGAAAATAACAGAGAATGTGTGAAATGCCGTGCAAATGAGGAATCGATAACATGAGTGACGCCTGGAAAAAAAAATCCTGGAAAATTTACGTTTCAAATTTTCGATTTCATCAATTTTTGTGAAAAAAATCGTAGATTACTGTAGAAATTTACTGTACCAAGTGTTTTTTGGGAACAATTTTTCCACAGTACAAAGAATTATGATCTAACAAATTTTCGGAACTTTTGAGCTACAGTAACCCAAAATTGACCAAAAACCAATTTTTGGCTTCAAAAGTTCCTAGGTTACTGTAGAATATTACTGTACCAAGTGTTTTTTGATCCACAGAATTTTCAGAACTTTTTTGGCCAATTCTTTGATCTACTTAGATTTTTTGCGTCAAAAATCCTAGGTTACTGTAGAAAATTACTGTACCAATTAAAAAATTAATTTTTCTAAATACAGTAATTTTCTACAGTAACCAAATATAACCATTTTTTGTAGATATTTTTTTCTTCCCGCCAACGTTTCAACAATTTTGAAAAAAAAATTACCTTTGCTCAAAAAATAGTTTGAAATTCGAATCGCCGCATTTTCCGGCGAGATTCCCAATTTCACAGCAATCGAGCAAATTGATTGGGGAGATACGGTAACTACCGAAAAATCTGACGATTCGACACCTTGCCAAAGTCTGGAAAATTTCGGATTTTTTGAGCCAAAATACGTGGAATTCGGGGAATTTCGAGTACAGGGGTGTAAATGCGGAGCATCGTTGTTTTTCTCTTCGTTTTTTTAAATAAAAATCTTCAAAAGAATCAAAATCTAGCAATTTTCAAAGGTGTAAACCTGGAGCATCGTTTGAAAATATGCAAAACAACGATGCTCCGCTTTTACACCCTCAAAATGCATGAAAAACATGATTTTGGGTCAAATTTTTGCGATTTTCTTGAATTTTGGGTCGAAATCCAGCAATTTTCAAAGGTGTAAACCCGGAGCATCGTTTGAAAATATGCAAAACTACGATGCTCCGCTTTTACACCCTCAAAATGCATGAAAAACATGATTTTGGGTCAAATTTTTGCGATTTTCTTGAATTTTGGGTCGAAATCCAGCAATTTTCAAAGGTGTAAACCCGGAGCATCGTTTGAAAATATGCAAAACTACGATGCTCCGCTTTTACACCCTCAAAATGCATGAAAAACATGATTTTGGGTCAAATTTTTGCGATTTTCTTGAATTTTGGGTCGAAATCCAGCAATTTTCAAAGGTGTAAACCCGGAGCATCGTTTGAAAATATGCAAAACTACGATGCTCCGCTTTTACACCCTCAAAATGCATGAAAAACATGATTTTGGGTCAAATTTTTGCGATTTTCTTGAATTTTGGGTCGAAATCCAGCAATTTTCAAAGGTGTAAACCTGGAGCATCGTTTGAAAATATGCAAAACAACGATGCTCCGCTTTTACACCCTCAAAATGCATGAAAAACATGATTTTGGGTCAAATTTTTGCGATTTTCTTGAATTTTGGGTCGAAATCCAGCAATTTTCAAAGGTGTAAACCCGGAGCATCGTTTGAAAATATGCAAAACTACGATGCTCCGCTTTTACACCCTCAAAATGCATGAAAAACATGATTTTGGGTCAAATTTTTGCGATTTTCTTGAATTTTGGGTCGAAATCCAGCAATTTTCAAAGGTGTAAACCCGGAGCATCGTTTGAAAATATGCAAAACTACGATGCTCCGCTTTTACACCCTCAAAATGCATGAAAAACATGATTTTGGGTCAAATTTTTGCGATTTTCTTGAATTTTGGGTCGAAATCCAGCAATTTTCAAAGGTGTAAACCCGGAGCATCGTTTGAAAATATGCAAAACAACGATGCTCCGCTTTTACACCCTCAAAATGCATGAAAAACATGATTTTGGGTCAAATTTTTGCGATTTTCTTGAATTTTGGGTCGAAATCCAGCAATTTTCAAAGGTGTAAACCCGGAGCATCGTTTGAAAATATGCAAAACTACGATGCTCCGCTTTTACACCCTCAAAATGCATGAAAAACATGATTTTGGGTCAAATTTTTGCGATTTTCAGCTCAAAAAATCAGAATTCTCTGAAAATTCACCTTCCAATCGATTGTTCCTCAATCAAAACAGTTTCAGCACTCGTAATACATCCATTACACGCCAAACAATCAGCCAATGAGATTTTTATCGATTTCTGCAAAATTCTACGAGGGTTACTGTGGGTTACTGTAGAAAAAGTACTGTACCTTTGTCTTCTCCTCGGCTTCTTTACATTTTTCCGTCTTTTTCTTGATGTTCACCAGATTTTCCGCCGGTTTTTCGGGCACAGTTTTGGTCTCGAGTGGAATTATGCAATCCTGAAAATAAATATACGGTAGTTTTTGGCGGCAAAATTTGAATTTCAAAAAAAATTTACCAAATTTGGTGCAATAAAATCGGAGACATTCGAAAGGCGAACAACTCCAGAAAATCCAGAATCTTCCATTTTTCCTGGCTGAAATTTTGGCTGAAAATTCTGAAAATCAAAAAAAAAAAAAAAAAATAATCGAAAATCGATAGAACGTGCAAGCAAAATTTCCAGAAGACAATTTTAAAGCAAAAATAATTTATTTACAAAATTTTTACAAAAAAATCAATCGATATTCTAATTTTTTATTCATTCGGACACTGCGTAGAGTTCTTTGACACCTTCGTCGAAAAATCTGGAAAAATTGGGGGGTTTTTTGGAGCCTAGAATTAATTTTAGGTTGGAAATTGGGATTTTTTGAATATAAATTTGAATTTCGGATGAAAAATTGGGTTTTTCTGATCTAAATTCAATTTCAGGGTGAAAAATAGGAATTTTCTGACCTAGAATTAATTTTGGGTTGAAAAATGGGATTTTTTGAATATAAATTTGAATTTGGGTTGAAAACTAGGATTTTTTTTAATCGAAATTTAATTTTAGGTTGGAAAATTGGAATTTTTTACCTAAATTTGAATTTCGGATGAAAATTTTTCAATTTTTGACCTGAATTTAATTCCAGGTTGAAAAAACTGGAATTTTCAGACCTGAATTTAATTTTAGGATGAAAAATTGGGTTTTTTGAGCCTAGAATTAATTTAGGGTTGAAAAACTGGAATTTTTCACCTAAATTTGATTTCAGGGTGAAAAATAGGAATTTTCTGGCCTAGAATTAATTTTGGGTTGGAAAATGGGATTTTTTGAATATAAATTTAAATTTCGGATGAAAAATTGGGATTTTTTGAATTTAAATTTGATTTCAGGGTGAAAAACCGGAATTTTTGACCTAAATTCAATTTCAGGGTGAAAATTTGGAATTTTTGAATATAAATTTGAATTTCGGATGAAAAATTGGGATTTTCTGACCTGAATTTAATTTCAGCCCATCTTACCTGGATTTCATTGGAGTTCCAATTTCATAAAACGGATTCGAAATAGTATTGCAATAAAATCCGTGAAACTTCTTGAAGATCAGTCGAATTTCTTGATCTTTCAGGCTGGCTGCCGAAGTTGCGTCGAGTACCAAAACCATTCGAATTCCGGTGTTTGTTACGAAACCGTAGGACTGCAAAAAATACGTGTAAACCCGGAGCATCGTTTGAAAATAGGCAAAACTACGATGCTCCGCTTTTACACCCTCAAAATTCATGAAAAACATGGTTTTGGGTCAAATTTCCGCGATTTTCTTGAATTTTGGGTAAAAATTGCACACTGTGACATGTAAACCCGGAGCATCGTTTGAAAATATGCAAAACTACGATGCTCCGCATTTACACCCTCAAAATGCATGAAAAACATGGTTTTGGGTCGAATTTTCGCGATTTTTTTGAATTTTGGGTGAAAATTGCACCCTGTGACATGTAAACCCGGAGCATCGTTTGAAAATATGGAAAACTACGATGCTCCGCTTTTACACCCTCAAAATTCATGAAAAACATGGTTTTGGGTCGAATTTTCGCGATTTTTTTGAATTTTAGGTAAAAATTGCACTCTGTGACATGTAAACCTGGAGCATCGTTTGAAAATATGGAAAACTACGATGCTCCGCTTTTACACCCTCAAAATTCATGAAAAACATGGTTTTGGGTCGAATTTTCGCGATTTTTTTGAATTTTAGGTCGAATTTCGTGTAATTTTCCCCCAAAAGCTTTGAAAATCTCACCCGATATTTCTGATCGGTAAACAATTGTCCCAAATACATTTCAGTTGCTCTCTGCGATTTCTCATCAACAATATCCAGCGAACAATAAGTGAACATTTCGATTTCGAGCAATTGATTCGAATATTTCGGATTTATTGAGTCGAACAGGCGAATGTTCTGCGAAAAAATGTGAAAATTGAAATTCTTTGGAAAGTTTTGGAGAAAAATTCACCTTTTTAAAATTTCCAGAATTTTTTAAAACAAATTTCTGAAAAATCTAAAGTCAAAACTAATATGCAATTTTTGAAACAGTGAAATTTTTTCAAAATTTCTCAAAATTTTCCACGTGGATTTTTCCCGTCAGAAATTTTTTAAATTCGAATTTTTAAAAAACGCTCACCTCTCTTCCATAAATGAAAAATCCAACAACTCCTAACATCCTAAAAAATCTCGAAATTTCCATGGAAATTTGTTAAAAATTTAGTCTCAGTATTAAAAGTTAGTAAACTTATTCAAACTCCAAAAAATCAATAAAAATTTACCAAAAAAATAAACTTTATAATAATAAAAAACCAGGGAAAACAATAGCAATAATAAATATTCGGCTGAAAATTCAAAAAAAAGGCTTATTCATTAGCAGTCTCAAATTTCGGGTATTTTTGTTGGGCATCTTGCCAAGTTTGTCGATTTTTGCACAAATCACCGATTAATCGACCGAGTTCCGAGACTTCGAGTCGAATTTGTGTCATTGATTCGGCATGTCTGACGGTTACTGTGTGTGGAAGAGTTTCCGAATCGAAGTCGACGGTGATGCCGAACGGGATTCCGATTTCGTCGGTTCGAGCATAACGGCGACCGATTGAGCCCGAACTGTCGTCCTGGAAAGAAAATTGGAAAATTAGTTGAAAATTTAATTTTGGGGTGAAAAATCCTAGAAATTTGATTAGAGACAACGGAAATAATTCAATAATTCATTTTTTTACAACACAAATTCGGTTTTTTGTTCGGAAAACTAAAAGTCTGCGCTCTCTCAATTTTCCGTTGTCTCTAATCTATTTAATTTTCATTAGAATTTTGGTTCTAAATTCAGAATGAAGAAACATTTTGAAACAGTTATTTTTTGAGGGAATATTTTGGAACTATTTTTTCTCAATATTATATTTGCATATTAATGCGGTTGTGGAGCAATTGTAAATTTCAAAATTTCAAAAATTATTTGAAACAGTGAAATTTCCAGGATTTTGTTTTCTATTTTTTTTTTAAGTTTTTGTCTGGAAAAATTTTTGAAAAAAATTTATTGTATTTTTTGTATTTTTACAACTTGAAAAATTTTTGAAAAAAAATTTATTGTATTTTTTAATTTACAATTTTTGATGAATTCGTAAATTATCAAGCCAATTATCAAATCAAAATTTGAAGAAAAACTAATATGAATTTTTTGAAACAGTGAATTTTTTTAACCAAAAAAAAAATATTTTTCTCGATTTTCCAGAAGGAATGTGGATGCAAAGAAATTGTAAATTTCAAAAATTATGAAATTTATATTTCCAGCAATTTTTTCAATTACTTTTTTTTTAGTTTTGGTCTTGAAAAATTTTTGAACAAAATTTATTGTAATTTTTAATTTACAATTTTTGATGAATTCGTAAATTATCAAGCCAATTATCAAATCAAAATTTGAAGAAAAACTAATATGAATTTTTTGAAACAGTGAATTTTTTAACCAAAAAAAAATATTTTTTCTCGATTTTATATTTCCAACAAACTGTGGATGCAAAGAAATTGAAAATTTAAAAAATTATAAAAATTATTTGAAACAGTGAAATTTCCAGGATTTTGTTTTCTATTTTTTTTAGTTTTGGTGTTGAAAACTTTTTGAACAAAATTTTTCAATTCAAAATTTATTGTATTTTTTAATTTACAAATTTTTGATGAATAAGATAAAAAAGAATCAAATCAGAATTTGAAGAAAAACTAATAAGCCTTTTTTGAAACAGTGAATTTTTTTAACAAAAAAAATTTATTTTTCTCGATTTTATATTACTGTGGTTGCAAAGAAATTGTGAATTGCAAAAATTATGAAATTTATATTTCTAGCAATTTTTTCAATTACATTTTTTTTAGTTTTGGTCTTGAAAAATTTTTGAACAAAAATTATTGTATTTTTTAATTTACAATTTTTGATGAATTCGTAAATTATCAAGCCAATTATCAAATCAAAATTTGAAGAAAAACTAATATGAATTTTTTGAAACAGTGAATTTTTTTAACCAAAATTTTTTTAACCAAAAAAAAATCAGGAATTCTATTCCAAACTAAAATTAGGGTCCCACAACGGGTACCGTAGTCACATTTAAAGGGACATCAGAACCTACACTTCATACACTGTATGTACCTTTAAAGGAACGTTATTTCTCGATTTAAAAAAAATTTTTTTCATTTTTATCATTCAAAAACAGCAAATTTCACAGGAAATCCGATAATTTTCCAAAAAATGCTCACCAATTTGTAGCTCAATTCATAGCTGGCCAATTCTTCTTTGACTTTTTCGATGATCGGAACAAGTTTCTCATTTGCCGAAATTGGCAAAATCGAGCATTTGATTGGTGCAACCAATGGTGGGAACGCCAAGAACTGCAAAAAAAAAATGCCCAAAATTTGAATTTCAGTTCAAAACTCTTCTTACAGTTCGTTGCTCATCTCCTTCTCGTTGTCTGAATGAATGCTCCAAAAGTGAATACATAACTCTTCCGATTCCATAAGATGGTTCAATTACAGATGGTGTGATTTCTTGAACGTGAAGCTGCAAAAAATATTGATTTTTGGTTGGATTCAGAAGGCCTGAAACTCACAGTTTTCGAGTATTTTTTGATGTTGACAAGGTCTGGAGTGATGTTGAAATCATTGTTATCGACGGTCAATTTGAAGAGCCTGCAGGTATATAATTTTTGAAAAAAAGCTAGATTTTTCAAGGTGGGAAACTACGATGCTCCGCGTTTACACTCTTGAGAAAACCCGCTAGAAATATGATTTCGGGTCAGAAATTCGCGAAATTTCTTGGATTTCCGGTAAAAATAGGGTAATTTTAGTGGTTTTCACCGAAAAATTGTAAAAAAATTTTGTTCAAAAATTTACTGTTTCAAAAATAATTCATGAATTTTTGAGAATTTTTTGGATAAATGCGAAAATTTTCTGATGTTTTCGAGTATGTTCTTCAGAAGATCGATCGAATTGAAAAAAAACAATTCAAAAATTTATGAAAATTTTGAAACAGTGGATTTTTCCGAAATGAAAATTAATTTTTTTGGCTCAAAAAAACCACGTGGCAAAATTTGAATCAAACTTTTTGGCTGAAAAAATCCACGTGGCAATTTGAATCAATTTTGGCTTGAAAAACACTGAAATTCGTCAAAAACTCAGCACAAAAATTGCTCATTTTTCCAAAAAAAAATTGAAATTCATGTATTAATGGAGATTTCGATAAAAATATGATTTTTTGAGTTCAAAAAATCCACGTGGCAAATTAAGATAAGTATTTTTGGGCTCAGAAAATTCATGTGTCAAAATCGAAAAAAATCCACGTGGAAACTTCAAATGATAAATTTTTCTGCCAAAAATCAGGCTTTGGTTCAAAAAACACGGAATATTCAGTTTTTTCATAGATCAAAATTCTAGAGCTCTAACCTGGCTCAAAAACGTATTTCCCCTCAAAAACCCTCACTTATTCTCCTTCAATTCGGCTTCCATTTGTTCAACTTCTTCATTTGTCAACGCAGCCAACGCTCCTTGAATCTTCTTCGCATCTTTCTTGAAACTCTTTCCCAATAGTGCCATATTCGCTTGCGCTTCAACAACATTCACTTCAGTCGGTTTTTCCAACTTTTTTTCCGCAATCAATTTCACATTTGTCGCTTTATAATGTTGTTGTAGATCATAACAAGCTCGGTCAGCATTTCCAACACATTCAATCCATCCGTAAGATGTTAAGATTTCAGCATCCCAACAATCTTGAGCATAATGAGCCATTTCATTGGATAAATGTTGACGGAAACGCAATCTGCGGGGGTCGATTCCGACTTTGAGAAGATATTGTTGGCAGCGAGCCATGTAATAACCAAGAGTTTCATTTGCAACGGTTTTCTGGAAGATTGAATTCATATTTCAAGAATTTTTCAAATTATTATAAAAATATCCCTTCCAAATTCATTAAAATTTTGAAACAGTAGGATTTTTCTTCAAAAAAATTAGAACTGAAAATTTCAAGAATTTTTTTTAGAACAAAGTTAGAGTAACTAAAAGATTTTTAAAAATTTTCTTCAAACAAAATTTTTCTGGAGAAATAATATGGATTTACCGAAATAAAAAATCGAATTCAAAATTCATTAAAATTTTGAAACAGTAGATTTTCGGGAAAAATATTTTTGAAGGGAAAAGGAAATTTTAAAGCTAAATTCATTGAAATTTTGAAACAGTAGGATTTTTCTCTTAAAAAATAGAACTGAAAATTCTAACAATGCTTTAGAACAAAGTTAGAGTAACTAAAAGATTTTTGAAAAACAAAATTCTTCTGGAAAATTCCTAGCTTTTTGTACCGAAATAAAAAATCGAATTCAAAATTCATGAAAATTTTGAAACAGTAGATTTTCGGGAAAAGGAAATTTTAAAGCTAAATTCATCCGGCTTTTTTCAGATCCAGGTTTCAAATCCCGAAATTTCAAACTCACAGCCTTCACCGCTTCTCCAATCGCCAATTCTTTCGCCGGTTCTCCATCCATTTGATTACACGCCGAAAACAACACCAATTTCTCATTGGCAACTTTGGCGAATTTCGGCAATCTCTTATCTTCGGGATCCACAAAATGCTCAATCTCACACATCGTAAACTCTCGAACTCGAATCAAACCCTGTCTCGGCGAGATCTCGTTTCTGAATCCGAGTCCAATTTGCGCGGCGGCAAACGGCAATTTTCCCTGGTTGAATTCCAGCAATCGCTTGAAATTCACAAAAATACCCTGCGCAGTTTCGGGCCGCAAAAACGCTTTGAAATCTCCGGTTGGCCCGATTTGCGTGGGGAACATCAGATTAAACGCGATCGGCTCAGTCAAATCATTTCCAGTGATTGGACTCTTGAATCCGAATCTAGTGATCACTTGATGCATATCATTATTATCGAAACCTTCCAATCTTGCCAAAACATCTTCGCAATCTTTTTTTGTTTCTGCTGAGGTCTTCTTGTCATTCAACAGTTTTTCAATGCTATTTTTGATAAGATGATCAGCTCGGAAACATTCTCCATTTTTCGTATCTTTTACCATCCAATCAGCAAATCTATCCACGTGTCCAGAGGCTTTTAGGACAGGTTCTGGGGTGAGGGAAGTGCAATCGACTTCCAACATTCCTTCTTCAAGGATGAAGTGTTTACGCCATTCTTGGAGCATGTTTGCCTTCAAAGCGCATCCCATTGGTCCGAAATCGTATCTGGAACGGGAGAAAATTGGAAAATTCTGGAAAATGAGCTCTGGGGCCCCAAAAAGAGCTTAGGCTTATCCTTAAGCCTAACCTTGAGCTTGATTGTAAGCTCAAATCAAATATTCTCATGAGAATATAGATTTGCCACGTGGATTTTGAAGATTTTTGAGTAAATACGCTTCTGGGACTCTTTTTTCTGCGATTTCTGAGAGAATTTGAGCGGTGAAAATTGTGAAAAATCCACGTGGATTTTCAGCTCCCCAAAAAGGTTATGACGTGGCAAAAGACCCTGGGAACGCTGTATTTTTTCCAGAAATCGGAAAAATCCCTGATTTCGCATCCCCCAACTCACAATCCAGTAACACCTCCATAAATCGCAAAAGATTGATCATAGAAGAATCGTCGCTTCAACAAATCCTCCAACTTCAATCGATCAAACGAGGCTTCTTTTGGTGCCAACGCGATTTCGGTTTCCTCCAACAACTTCTTGCGTGCCTTCAATTCGACGACAGCGCGATCGACATCGATTTTTGGAGCGCCTTTGGCTTTGAGATCACGAACCAAGTCGCCGGATTCTTTGACCGCCGCGCGGAGTGGAGCAAGTTGCTGTAAATCGAGATATGTTTATTAGAAACTTCTCAGCTCTGAATTTGAGTCAGTGTAGTTTTGTAAGTAGCAAAATTCAATGACTTTACAAAGCTCTAACTACTTAGCTTCAGAAATAATTTTGATAAATATCGTTCAGGAAAGCTTTTTCTCTCTCAAAAAACCCACAATTTCAATTTCGGGAGTCGCCATTTGTTTCAAATAATCCGATATCCTTTGCTTAACCTTCTTCTCAAACCTGGGTTTTGTCTCTTTTCTGGTTTTTGGTTCCGAAGTTCGCCGTTTATTTCCAACTACTTCTACCTGAAAATGTATTATTTTAGGAAAAGAAAAATTTGGAAATTGGAAAAAATCAATCTGTTATTTATTATAAACAAACGGAACACATTAAATAGAAGAAAAAAATCATATTACGAAAAATTGCGAAATTCTCAATTTTCCAGAAACTCTTCCGGTCAAAACCTGCATACAATTCTTACACTAAAATTCGCCCATCAAAAAATCTCGAAAATTTCAGAAAACCCTCGAAAAATGGCTGAAAATGTGGAATTTTGGGAATCGCGAAAATGAAAATTCCAACACCTCATGGCCTAGGATCCGACAAATTCGGGGGACGAGGCGGCCAACAGCCATCGCTTGTGTACTTCTCACGGAGGATTTCAGATTTTTTTTTCGGTTTTCAGCTGGGAAATCGGGGTTTTCGAGGTTCTAGGATGGTTTTTCATGATTTTTCGAATGGAATAGATGAGAAATCTTGGAATTTGAGCGGGGAGCGAGGAAATTTTATTTTTCATCGATTTTAAGAGTGAAAACGGGGTTAAACCCAAATTTGAAGAGAAAAATCGTGAAAAATCGATATTTTTCCAAGTTTTTTATATAAAAAAAGGTAGAATATAGTGTAAAAACAACAAATTAACACAAAAAATCGAAAACGCGGAAATGACCGCCAAAGATAAAACCAGATTTTCTCTCTGTGTTGTGTTGGAAGAAAAAATCGTTTCAAGACCCACCCACCTTGAAAAATTTATCAGCGACGGTTGAGAAATTCGCGAATTTTCGGCAATTTCTTGCAAACCCTAGCATACACTGAAAATTTTTCGAAAAAAATTTTGAAATTTTTTTTTTGATAAAAATATTTTTCAAGCTCTCAAAACTTCCTATTTTTAAAATTTAGGGGAAACATAAGGGAATTTCAAAAATTTATTAACAAAACTAAAAAATCTAACAAAAAACTAACAAAGAAAAAAGTGAAAATTGAGCAAAATTCACAGAAAAACTTGGAAACCAGTGGAAAAATTAGAAAATCATATGCATAAATTTCCTGGATTCTTCATAGGTGATAAAAAGACATCCAGAAGCGAGCATTGATCGAATATTTGTTGGAAGAAGACCTTTGTAAAGGCCACGAATTCCTGGAAAACAAAATTTGAATTTTAATTGGATGAGTATTTTCCCGGCAGTTTTTTTGTTCAAATTTTTCAGATGATTAAAGCGATACTAGATGTGACTGAATTTAGAAACCAATATTTTTCTATTAAAAATATTTGAAACAGTGAATTTTATTTTTTCTGAGAAAATTTTCAAAAAATTTTTTTTTATTCACCCTTTTTTGCGATAACAAAAGAATCTGCACTGAACTTCAAATCCCATATTTTTTATCAAGAATATTTGAAACAGTGAATTTTCTGGGAATTGTTTTTTTCCAAAAATTGAAAACCCTGAGTGAAAATGAAATCAATGAGTAAATCCCAACAAATATGAAAACTATCAATAATTTAATTTCAGCAAATTTTTATTAGAAAAATAATTGAAACAGTGAATTTTTTGGAAATCAAATTTCATCAAAAATTCTTTAAAATCTCAAAAAAAATTTGGGAGATGACCCAAATTTTATTTTCTACAAAAAAAACTGAATTTCGAGCTTAAAAATTCAATTTTTGCATAAATTTTAAAATATTAAATTGGTGTATTTAATATTTTAATTTTGGTGAATTTTTATTTGAAAAATATTTGAAACAGTGAATTTTTTGGAAATAAAAATTCAAAAATTCTCTGAAATCTCACGAAAAATCGAAATAAGTTCAAGGTTTTACAATAAAAACTGAATTTTTCGAGATTCAGAAAATTTCACCGAATTGAATTTTAAAACCAATATTTTTCTAATAAAAATATTTGAAACAGTGAATTTTCAGAAAATCAAATCTCATATAAAATTCTTCAAAATTTCACGAAAGCTCGGTAGATCACGTGAGCTCAATTTTTTCACAATAAAAACTGAATTTCGAGCTTAAAATTTTGAATTTTGCTAAATTTTCATTGAAATCATATGGTGTAATATTTTAATTCTGGTGAATTTTTATTTAAAAAATAATTGAAACAGTGAATTTTCTAAGAACCAAATCTCATCAAAAATTCTCTAAAATCTCAAAAAATTAGGGAGATGACCTAAATTTAATTTTTTCAATGAAAACTGAATTTTTCGAATTTTGCGCAATTTTTCGGATAATATGGAAACCATGAACCAGCGAAAAATTTTAGTGAATTTTTTTTGAAAATTTTTTATTTTCCTGTATTTCCCAAGGTTGAAAATGTGCTATTTTTTCAGCAAAAAAATTCCGAAAAACCACCCACCATTCTCTTTGACAACATCCTTCAATGTCGACATAAAAGTGCCATTTCCGCTAACTTGCATTCTCGATTTGACAACATCAGCCGGATAAATCGATGTCCAAAGTGCCATTCCACCAATTGAACCCGATAAACCAGTGCGGAACAATCCGATGTCATCTTTTTTCTGCCCTTCTTTTGTCAATAGATATCGAGATGTTTCGTAGGCTCCGAAGAAGAAGAAATAACCGGGAACCTGCAAAAATTGGGGATTTTCAACATATATTTTTTTTGATGAGCGAAAAATTCAGCTTCTGAATTTTTTATGAAAAAAATTTCCAAAAAAATTTTACGTTTCAAATTTTTTCAAATAAAAATTCTCTTCGAAAATTGTGCAAAATTCGCATTTTGAAACTGGAAATTCATTGAAAATTGAATTTAGGTCATTTCCAGAGATTTTATTGAAATTTTCATGGAAATTAAATATCCCAAAAATTATACGTTTCAAATATTTTTCAAATAAAAATTAACTGGAATTGAAATAATTTCACTAGTTGAAAGAACTAAAAATTATGCAAAATTCGAATTTTGAAGCTGGAAATTCAGATTTTATCAAATTTAGGTCATTTCCAGAGATTTTATTGCAATTTTCATGGAAATTAAATTTCCCAAAAATTATACATTTCAAATATTTTTCAAATAAAAATTCACTGAAATTTTTTCCAATATGAACAAACTTTGCCCTAGAAAAATTATGCAAAATTCGAAATTTTGAAATCTGAAAATCTGGATTTTCAGCCAAAAACAGTTTGGATAGTTTTTTTCAGCCCAATTTTTTTGCTGAAAAAAGTTTCTAGATCAAAATTTTGTGCTGAAAATGCTGGAAGCACTGAAAATCGCTGAAAATCAACAATTTCATCGTTTTCAGCACAAAAATTCAGCCGGGAATTTTGGGAATCCAGATTTCTTTGATAACAGACTTTGGATAACTTTTTCTAGCTTATATTTAGCTGGAAGAAAGTTTCCTGGCTAAAATTTTGCGCTGAAAACGCTGGAATCACTGAAAATCGCTGAAAATCAACGATTCCAGCGTTTCCAGCGCGGAAATCTGATCTAGAAGTCTGAAAATCAGGATTTTCAGCCGCAAAAGTTGCACTAACTCTCAATTCCTTTAGGTCATCTCCCGAAATTTTATTGAAATTTTCATGGAAATTAAATTTCCCGAAAATTTTACGTTTCAACACACCTCGGCCAAAATCGTGGTTTTCACAATAAAAATTGAACGCTAACATTTTACAGTACAAAAATTGTGAATTTTTCCAGTTTTTGACCTCTAAAAACTGAAATTCAGATTTTTTCAAAAAATTGTATTCTGGCCAGCGACGGCTTGGCCGAGGTGTGCGTTTCAAATATTTTTCAAATTAAAATTCTCTTTGAAAATTGTGCAAAATTCGAAATTTTGAAGCTGGAAATTCAGTGAAAAATTAAATTTAGGTTAAAAATTTTATTGAAAATTTGATTTCCAAAAATTCACTGTTTCAAATTTTTTCAAATAAAAATTCTAATTTTTCAAAAATTTTGCGAAGAAAATTCTTAATTCACTTTATTTTTCGGCGGAAAATCAAGGCTTTTTCAATTTTTTTGGCGTTAAAAATCCGAGATTACTGTAGTTTTTGGGGTCAAATCCTAGTAAAATTATGCAAAATTCGAAATTTTAGGCTGGAAAATCAGATTTTTCTGTAAAAATTGAATTTAGGTCATCTCTCGAGATTTTTTTGAAATTTTAAAGAATTTTTGATGAAATTTAGTTTTTAGAAAATCCACTGTTTCAAATTTTTTGCAAATAAAAATTAACTGAAATTAAAATTATTCCATTTGTTCAAATAACTAAAAATTATGCAAAATTCGAAATTTTAGGCTGGAAATTCAGATTTTTCAGTGAAAAATTGAATTTAGGTCATTTCCAGAGATTTTCATGAAAATTAAATCTCCCAAAAATTTTACGTTTCAAATATTTTTCAAATAAAAATTCTCTTTGAAAATTATGCAAAATTCAAATTTTGAAGCTGGAAATTCAGTGAAAAATTGGATTTAGGTTTAAAAATTTATTGAAAATTTGATTTCCAAAAATTCACTGTTTCAAATATTTTTAAAATAAAAATTCTCTTCGAAAATTGTGCAAAATTAAAAATTTTAGGCTGGAAATTCAGTGAAAAATTGAATTCAGGTCATTTCCAGAAATTTTATTGAAATTTTCATGGAAATTAAATTTCCTAAAAATTTTACGTTTCAAATATTTTTCAAATGAAAATTCTCATTTTTCAAAAATTTTCCGAGGAAAATCAAGGCTTTTTCACTTTTTTTGGCATTAAAAATCCGAGATTACTGTAGTTTTTCAGGCTACAGTAACCCTAATCATGTTTGGTATCAAAAAAATCACCTCTCTCGCCAGCGTCGGTGTCATTCCAGTGAAAAACCCACGAATCCCCTTCTCAGCCGCAATATCACGACAAACCGAAAACGGTGTGCACTTCAATTTCATCTCTCTCGCCGCCTGCAATCGACACTTGACCAATTCCGTCGGACACAAAACCATCGCGGCAAAAACCGCCGCGAAGCTTCCGGAAATCGCATTTTGTACCGGTGACATCTCGGCAACATCTCGAGTTCCGCTAACTTTTGCCACCGTTTTTTGACAATATCCATAGGCTGTGAAGAGAATCGCATTTTCAGCGATATTTGCAGCCAAAGCTGGCAGTGTTCCAGCGTATAAACCACGTATTCCGTCCAATTTATAAGTGTCTTTTAGACAAACTCGCCAATTTGAATATAAATGTGGGAAAGTTTGGACTTTTACTTTGACTGTGTCTAATGGTTGACCAGCGTAGACATTTGCGATTCCACCTGCGCGAAAATTTTGAGTTATGACGTGGCAAAATTGGCTTGTTTTTATTAATTTTTCAGTTAATTTCAGCTGAAATGAGCTTTGACGTGGCATTTTTGAGAATTGGCTCAACAATTTTGTGATTTTTTGGCTAGAAATTCAAATTTCAAGAAAAACATTTTTTTAAATGAAAATTTCGCTGTAAATTCAGATTTAGACGAAAATTTTCAGCCGGAATGAGCTATGACGTGGCATTTTGAGACATTGACTTAAAAATTTGAAGAGTTTCTAGACTTGGCTCAAAAATTTCGCTGTAAATTCAGATATTATCTGAAAATGCTCCAATTTTGCTCAAACATATCAGAAATCTGATTGTGAGGAAAATCAGGATTTTCAATTTTTCTTCTAAAATTCGAGCTTTATCTACTTTTTCATCAAATTTCTCGAATTTTCATGGAAAAAATTCCAAATTTTCATCAAAATTTTCATTTTTCTTCAAAAATGTTGAGTTTTATCTCATTTTTCATGAAATTTTCCAAATTTTTCACCCACAAAAACACTCACCACAAGTTCCAGCAAATAAATCAATAATTCCATCCTTCACATGATTTTTATCATTTTTCTTCTCATTTCCAGAATGCATTAATAAATCTCTGAAAATCGCAAAATCAAATTTGTTTTGAAAAAAACTCAAAAAATACACGGGTTCCTTTGGACAACCATAAAAATCGAGAAAAATTCAGAAAAATTCAAAAAAAAAAGTTTGAAAACATGTTAATTCATTTCAACGACACACAAAAAACGGGGGAAAAAAGCAAAAAAAAAATTTTTTTTCGAAAAAAAAATCGGTTAATTTTGAGATCGTCTAAAAATGTTTGGAAAAAAAGAAGGTAAGGGGGACCAAAAAATATTCACAGGGACCACAAAATTCACGGGTAAAAAATGGAAAGAGAAGGTAAAAAACCCGGCAAAAAAATGAATATGAATAATTTAGAAGAAGAAGAACTCACAGGCTACCAGAAAAAAGTGTGTATATAAATAAATGAAAAAAAATTTTTTGAATTTGAATTTGAGGAGTGCTTAGGTTGCAATTTTCGAGTTTGGCTGAAAATTTGAAAAATTTTTTAAAGTCTGAAAATCAAATTGAAACGTATTTTTTTCTGGGAAAAAATCGATGGGAAAAAATTTGATTTTTCAGCTAGAAAATGTGATTTTCAGATGAATTTTTTGGCTGAAAATTCTAGACAAAATCCAATTTTCTGCAGAAAAAAACGCGAAAAAATTGAAAACTGATATGAAAAATTGTTACACTAACCGTTTCAAAAATCACATTTTCCTAGATCAAAAATATATTTTTTTCTATTTTTGTTTAGAAGAAAAATAAAAAATTGGGTAAAAAAGTTGATTTACAACAACTCAAAAAAAGAAACAATGCAATAAAAAACAGATTGCATCACTGTTTTTTTTTGTTGGATAAAATCTAAAGAGAAAACTTGGGCGGAGCTTGAAAATTGGAAAATGGAAAATTGGAAAATTACAGCCAAAATTGAGATTTTTCTCAGAATTTTATTTTTTTCAATCAAAAATTCATCTGAAAATCACAATTTCATCCCAGAAAATTGAATTTTTAGCGAAAAAAATCAAGAAAAATCTCAAATTTTTTTCATACATTTTTCCTGAAAAAAATACGTTTCAAAATTTTTATATTGAAATTTTCAAGTTTTGAAATCAAATTCAATTTTCGCCCCAAAATCTCACCTCAAATCGTCGATAGCAATTTTTTGGTGCAAATTTCATAAACCATTCGTTTTCGATAATATGGCATGTGTTGTTGGGTGAATATTGGCGGAGTTCGACGCGAAGCGAATTCGGCAAATTGACACGAGAACACACCGCAATCACTACCGTTTTCTTGTTGTGGAATGTCCTGAAACGAAAAAAAAACCATTTTTTTCCAGATTTTTCGGTTCAAATTTCATCATAAATTTGAAAAATGACGTCATAGATATTGTATTTTTTCGATTTTTGGACATCTGACCTTTTCTATTATCAAATATGGAATGATTTTGATGATGATAGTTGATATGAAAATAGCGAAAAAAAAACCACGTGGTTAGGGGAAAAACAAATTTTTATTTGAAAGCTACAGTACCCAGGACAAAAATCCACCTAGAAAAATTTTGGGGGTACGGTATGCGTCTTTGAAGGCACATCTATCGGAACTGATTAAAAAAGCAAAAAAAAAAATCATAAAAATTCAATTTTCCATAATTTTCAGCACAAAATTTGACACTTTTTCAAGTTTGGGATTTTTCCGAAAAATCACAATTAAATTTGAAGAACCATTGGAAATTGGGAAAATGAATCGAAACTCTACGATTGAAAATTTTGAACATAGAAATTCTGAAACCTATTTTTTCCGGGGGGGGGGAAAATCTACACATTTTCAAAATATTCATGAATTTCCAGGATAAAATCAGAGCGGAGAGAAAAATTCTGGAATTTTGTGGAAGCTCAAAAATCCTTGTTCTAGACTTGATTTTTGAGCTGAAAATCGTAGAAATATGTGGGCCGAAAATTTTTTTATTTGAAAGCCACAGTACTCAGGAAAAAAATCCACGGGGGTACGGTATGCGCCTTTAAATGCACACAGATCGATCGGAAATGATTAAAAAAAGCAAAAAAATTCGATTTCCCATCATTTTCAGCTCAAAATTCGAGTTGGGAAACATTTTTTTCCTGCATTTTCTAGCACAAATTTTGACGTTTTTCAGAAATTTCAAATTTTAAACCCAAATTTTCCCCACCCAAAAAACCCCACTCACATTCAACAAATTAAAAGTCCATCCATCAAAATCGAAAGCCTCCTTCTTTTTATCCATCGATTCTTCCATTAAATACGATTTGAGTGCTGTTAAAGCTTGTTGATTTCTTCCGCCCAACGAATCATAATAATCGATTCGTTTTTGTTGCAAATCAATCACTGACATACACCAATGATATTTTAAATGAACTGGAATTAAAAGGACATCAAATGAGAATATATCCACTTTTCGCGTCCATCTTTTCACTGACGCAAAACCTTTTGTTGTGATGTTGGCGTAGAAAAATGTGTTGAATGCGTAGGTCTGCAAATTTTGGGTTTAGGCTTAGCCAAACTCTTAGGCTTAATTTCAATTTAAAAAAATAATTGTTTAGGGTGCTTTTTACGTAAAAATTATGAATCATAAAGTTCTTAGGGTCAAAATTCATAAAAATCACAAATTTTTGCGTAAAAATGATGGTTCTTGGGTAGAATAGGGTAAATTTTACGATTTTCAGCTCTGGAGCATTTTCAGATGATTTTGAGCGGAAATCTAGGCTACAGAGCAAAATTAGAGAATTTTTGAATACAGTTTTAGGTTTTTAGAGATCTGGAGCATTTTTTGAGCCAGAATTTTGTATTTCTTGAATTTTCTCATTGTCAGAAACATTGTCTGATTGTGGAAAAAAACAATATCGAAAATTGGTTTTCAAAAATTCAGTAAGCATATTTTTTGAAACGTAAATTTTTCAGGAAAAATTTACGTTTCAGAATCAAATTTTTCAGGATCAAATTCAACAGTTTTCGTCAATTTTTGTTATGAAAATCCCAGAATTTCTAAATTTTCAAGATTTCCAAGCCAAAACTCGCAAAACCAGATGATTTTCAGCAAAAATTCGGGCTTCAGAGCAAAGTTAGAGAATTTTTGAATACAGTTTTAGGTTTTCAGAGCTCTGGAGCATTTTTTGAGCCAGAATTTTGTATTTCTTGAATTTTCTCATTGTCAGAAACATTGTCTGATTGTGGAAAAAAACAATATCGAAATTTTGTGTTCAAAAATCCAGTAAGCATATTTTTTGAAACGTAAATTTTTCTGGAAAAATTTACGTTTCAAAATCACATTTTTCAAGATCAAATTCAACAGTTTTTGGCAATTTTCGGAATGAAAATCACAGAATTTCTGAATTTTCAGGATTTCGAAGCTGAAACTCTCAAAAACCCATGATTTTGAGCCAAAATTCGGGCTTCGGAGCAAAATTAGAGAATTTTTGAATACAGTTTTAGATTTTCAGAGCTCTGGAGCATTTTTGAGCCAGAATTTTTAATAAATCTGGTTTTTCAGGATCAAATTCAACAGTTTTTGGTATGAAAATCACAGAATTTCCAATTTTTCCAAATTTCCAAGCTGAAACTCCCAAAAACCGATGATTTTGAGCGAAAATCTAGGCTCCAGAGTAAAATTAGAGAATTTTTGAAGAGCTCTGGAGCATTTTTTGAGCCAGGAATTCTGTATTTCTTGAATTTTCTCACTGTCAGAAACATTATCAGAATGTGTTGAAAAACAAAATCGAAATCTGGTTTTGAAAATTCAGTCAGCATATTTTTTGAAACGTAAATTTTTCTGGAAAAATTTACGTTTCAAAATCAGATTTTTCAGGATCAAATTCAACAGTTTTTGGCAATTTTTCGTATGAAAATCCCAGAATTTCCAAATTTTCAAGATTTCCAAGTTGAAACTTCCAAAAACCGATGATTTTGAGCGAAAATCTGGGCTTCAGAGTAAAATAAGAGAATTTTTGAGCTTTTGTATTTATTTTCAAAATTTCCAACATTCCAATATCGAAATTTTGCTCAGAAACGCAGTAAGCAAATTTTTTGAAACGTAAATTTTTCTGGAAAAAATGTTTCTTCGGAAAAATCTAAAATTTCATGGAAAATGTTTAGTTTTTGGTTCAAAATTCAGTAAAATCTCAAATTTTCACAATTTTCTCCCCAAAAATCACCAACCTTTGGATATTTCGAATCCACTTGACTTCGATGACAAACAAGTTGCAGATAAAAATTGATGACCTCGTCATTCAACCAATTCAATCCACTGAATGTTTCCAAATCTTTTCGGCATATTTTCAGGGTAAAATCACTGGAGAATTCCTCATTTTCAGGTAGTCGTTTGTTCCACGCACTTTTACATAAATCAATGGCTTCGGGTGGTAATTCTGGAAAGAAAATGGGGATTTTGGGGGGTTTTTGAAAAAAAGTGATGAAAATTGGGTTTGTTTCCGAAATTTTTATTTCTAGTCCTAAAAATCGATAATTTCATCGCAGAAAATCGAGACTTTTAGAGCTTCTTCGAGATCAGAAAATCGATATTTCTGGGCTGAAAATATCGATTTTTGATCCAAAAAATCTGGAATTTTGTTCTCTCAAGATGAAAACCAAGTTTTCAGGCGAAACATGGGGGTTTTTTTTCGAGGTGAGAAATCCAAAATAAAAAAACCTGAATTTTAAGACAATTTTCGGCTATTTTAAAAATCGTCACATTTTCAGCCAAGAAATGGATTTTTCCGGGTAAAATTAGTGATTTTTTTCAAAACTTGGGTCAATTTTTGAAACCTATGAACAATTCTAGTCCTAAAAATCGATAATTGTTATCCAGGCTTCTGTGAGCCCAGAAAATCGATATTTCTGGGCTGAAAATATCGATTTTTGATCCAAAAATCTAGATTTTGGGCTCTCAAGTTTTCAGGCAAAAAATGGGGGGTTTTTCGAGGTGATAAATCCGAAATTTGAAAAAAAAACCTGAATTTTAAGACAATTTTTAAATTCGTCACATTTTCAGCAAAAACCTGGGTGAAATTAGTGATTTTTTCAAAATGTGGGTCAATTTTTAAAACCTATAATTATTTTTAATTCTAAAAATCGATAATTTTATCCCAGAAAATGGAGACTTTTAGAGCTTCTTTGAGCCCAAAAAATCTGGATTTTGGGCTCATTTTGAAGAGCGTTCAGGCTAAAAATATGGAAATTTTGAGCAAAATCATCAATTTTTGAGCCCATAATCTTCAAAAACCCACCAATAAACTCATTCTTCTTCTTCTTCTCCTTCAACACAATTCCTTTCAACGCTAATCGATCGCGAACTTCTTGTTGTCGATCTTCTCGCGTCGTTTGTCGATTCAGACCCCGAACACGAAGTTCCTCGTTCAATTTATCCGATCTTTCTTGGGCCGAATTGAAGGTTTCAGCGTAGGATTCCGAATCGTTTCTGAAACGTATATTTTCCAGCAATTTTGAGCTCTGAAACTTCAAAACCAACCGTTTTTTCGGCAACAAATTCACATTTCTCATCATTTCGCTCAATTTCGATTCCGAACTACTCATATCCGAAGCGATTGATGAAGAAGATGGTGTTTGAGCTCTGCAAGAGAAAAAAAATTAATTTCAAGTTAGGTCAACTCAAAAACAAAACCCCCACCCCGCATAATATCGATCACTGCTGGATGGTGTTCCTTCTCTCGACGAATTCTGAATCTGTCGTATCCTTTGTTGTGCTTTCGCAATCAATTCAGCCGATTTCGAATTTGGTTGTCGGAATGTGGAAGAAGAAGAGGAAAATGATGAGGTGGATGATGAAATATTGGACCTGGAAACAATAATTGTGCGAAATTTATTTTGCTAATTTTTTTCTCACAAAATTTTCTGTGAGAAAAAATTGGTTATTTTTGTAAAAAAAAGGTGGGAACTGTTCTTTTTTCGCATTTTCAGATGAAAAAAATACAATTTTGGACTCTAAAATTTGAATTTTCAAAATTTTCTCCGAAATTCCACGTGGCCTACGTTTAGACAAAGTTAGGCCATGTGATTTTTTGCCTCTGGAAAATTTGAAAATTTTGAAAAAAATAATTGTGGGAAATTTTTTTTTGGAAAATTTTTTCTCGCAAAATTTTCTGTGAGAAAAACAAAACTTAATTTGGTTATTTTTGTACAAAAAAAGAAGAGAACTGTTTTTTTTTTTGGAAATTTTGGTGTAAAAACTTTTTTTTTCGCATTTTCAGATTCCTGATAGGAAATTTGAATTTGAGCTTCAAAAAATTCAATTTTGGACTCAAAGGATTTCTAGAGTAAAATTTGAATTTTCAAAATTTTCGCCGAAATTCCACGTGGCCTAGGTTTGGACCAAGTTAGGCCATGTGGTTTTTTGCAGCTAAATATTTGAAAATTTTGGAAACAATAATTGTGCGAAATTTATTTTGCTAATTTTTTTCTCACAAAATTTTCTGTGAGAAAAAATTGGTTATTTTTGTAAAAAAAAAAAGGTGGGAACTGTTCTTTTTTCGCATTTTCAGATTAAAAAAAAATACAATTTTGGACTCTAAAATTTGAATTTTCAAAATGTTCGCCGAAATTCCACGTGGCCTAGGTTTGGACCAAGTTAGGCCATGTGGTTTTTTGCAGCTAAATATTTGAATTTTCAAACTTTTCGCCGAAATTCCACGTGGCCTAGGTTTAGACAAAGTTAGGACATGTGGTTTTTTCCGCTAAAAATTTGATTTTTCAAAATGTTCGCCGAAATTCCACGTGGCCTAGGTTTGGACAAAGTTAGGCCATGTGGTTTTTTCCGCTAAAAATTTGATTTTTCAAAATGTTCGCCGAAATTCCACGTGGCCTAGGTTTGGACCAAGTTAGGCCATGTGGTTTTTTGCAGCTAAAAATTTGAATTTCCAAAACTTTCGCCGAAATTCCACGTGGCCTAGGTTTGGACAAAGTTAGGCCATGTGGTTTTTTGCCGCTGGAAAATTTAAATTTTCAAAACTTTCGCCGAAATTCCACGTGGCCTAGGTTTGGACAAAGTTAGGCCATGTGGTTTTTTGCAGCTAAATATTTGAATTTTCAAACTTTTCGCCGAAATTCCACGTGGCCTAGGTTTGGACAAAGTTAGGCCATGTGGTTTTTTGCAGCTAAATATTTGAATTTTCAAAATTTTCGCCGAAATTCCACGTGGCCTAGGTTTGGATAAAGTTAGGCCATGTGGTTTTTTTCCGCTAAAAATTTGAATTTTCAAAATTTTCGCCGAAATTCCACGTGGCCTAGGTTTTGTGAAAGTTAGGCCACGTCGAATTTTGGACCCTAACTTTCTAAATTTCCGAAAAAATCCAATTTTGGACTCAAAAATATGGGATTTTCATGAAATTTTTTAATTAAAATTCCAAAATTCTTTAAAATTTCCAGATTTTCCCGCCAAAAAATACAACTAACACATTTTTCTCTTCCAAAACAACTCCAAAATTCCTCAAAACCTCCTTATATTTCGTCAACGACAATCGATTCGATGCTTTTTGTGCTGGTCTCGGTTTTTTCGATATCAATGATGGGCTGACGCGAGAAATCGACATAATGTTGCCATTTTGAACAATTCCTGGGGGAAAAATTCAAGATTTTGAGGGAAAATTCATAAATTTTCAGTCAAAAATCACAAAATTTCAATTAAAAATCACAAAATTTCAATGAAAATTCTTAAATTTTCAGTCAAAAATCACAAAATTTCAATGAAAATTCATAAATTTTCAGTCAAAAATCACAAAATTTCAATTAAAAATCCAAAATTTCCCACATTTTTACCCAAAATTGCCCCAAAAAACCAACTTTTCGGTATTCTTTTCTGCGAATTCGGTGTTGCTTTTTGTCCAGCGCGTCTCCAATAATCTCGAATATTTTTCGTTGAAGAACCTGCACCAAATTGTCCAGGAGCCAATAGATTTGGTGTATTTGATCGACTTGCACTATCATCTGGATTTACGATACTTGGAGATAGACCGTCTGCAAAAAAAAACATGTTTTCTGGCTGAAATTTTGCGCTGAAAACCATGGAAATGTTGAGTTTCAGACATTTTCAGCACAAAAATCGAAAAAAATAACTTTCAGCTTCTGGATCTGATCTGATTTTTCCAGACTCAAATTTTGCGCTGAAAATCATGGAATTTTCAATTTTCAGACAATTTCACTATTTAAGCAAAAAAATTGAAAAAAGTGATAATAAATTATATCAAAATTTTGAAACGTATTTTTTTGTTTTTGAAAAATTCGAATTTTTGGGTGAAAATTTGACTGGAAACCATTGAAAATGCGGATTTGACCTGAAAAACAAAAAAAAATAGAATAAATTTATCAATTTAACTGTTCCACAATTTCCAGACCCAAATTTGATGCTGAAAATCATGGAATTATTGATTTTCAGAAATTTTCAGCACAAAAAATCGAAAAAATAATTTTCAGCTTCTGGATCTGATCTGATTCCCAGTTTTCTGAATTTTTTGAAAAGTTTCCAAAAAAAAAAGATTCCAGACCCAAATTTGATGCTGAAAATCATGGAAATGTTAAAAATTGCTGAAAATCGCTATTTTCACGAGTTTCAGCGTAAAATTTTGATGTTTTTCATTTTTTGATGAACTTTTTGTTTTGGCTTTAATAGAAAATTTCCAAAAAAAATAAAATACAATTTTTTTGAAACAGTAAATTTTTGTAAACCCAAATAATGTGAATTTTCAGCCATTTTCAGACAAAAAAAACTCACTAAAAATACTATCCGAGATAATCGAAACTTCATCATCATCTTCTTGCTCTTTTTCATCCAGAAATACAATCTGAAAAAATTTCAGACGATTTTTTAACCAAAAATCGTATTTTTCTAGTCAAAAAACGTTGATTTTCCATATTTTTTCAATCAAAAATCTATATTTAGAGTCTGAAAATCTGAAATTTCAGACTCTAAAAATGAATTTTGATCTGAAATTCCAGCCAAATCCTACCTCATTCTGCAATCTTCTCGCCATTTCCGAATTCGACGGAACTCGCTCTTTTTTCTCCTTCTTCTTCTCAATTTCACCAATCACTTCAACATCTTGTTGAATTTCGAAACTCTTCTCAAATACAACATCTTCGTCTAGATTTTCAGCTGAACTCTGTTTTATTGTTAGAGTTGAAGCTGAAGAGCATGGAATCTCTTGAATATCTGAATCTGTGCTTGAATTTGAACTTGATTCTTGTTTTGGTTGATCTAGATCTTTTCCACATGGAATTCGTTGATTTTCATCGTTGAGGTAGACTATTGGAATCTTCTTATCGGGCTGGAAAAATAGGGGATTTTTCGAGCGGCAAAGCCGTAGACCGCAAGCTTCCGCGAACGCGGAAAGTTACGGTAACTTGCCGCGCTCGAAGTCTTGCGGTTAATAATTTGGCAATTTTTCATACGTTCAAAAAATACGCTTTGAAAACTTTAAGTCTGTTTCTAGGCTAAAATTTTGCGCTGAAAATCAATAGGTCCCAGATTTTCAGCAAAAAATTTGAGTTTGGCTGAAAATGGCTCATAAAGAAGTTTCTAGACTGAAATTCAGTGCTGAAAATCATGGAATCACTGAAAATCCCAGATTTTCAGGTCAGAAATCATCTTCCGGACCTGAATTTCACTGAAAACCCTATTTTTAGGTCAAAAATTCATTTTTCAATCAAAATTTTGTGGAAACCCTTTTTTTTCAGGTCCAAAAATCACTTTCACTGCTGAAAATCTGGGATCCCAGATTTTCAGCACGAAAATTTCATTTTGGCTGAAAATGACTGCCACGTCATAGGTCACATAAAAAATGTTTTAACAAGTTTAAAATCATGATCCCAGATTTTCAGCACAAAATTGCAGCTTAGCTGAAAATTTGAAATTTTTCCCAGCGTTTCTAGACTGAAATTCAGTGCTGAAAATCATGGAATTATTGAAAATTCCAGATTTTCAGGTCAAAAATCATGTATCCGGACCTAAATTTCACTGAAAAACCTTATTTTTAGGTCAAAAATTCCTGAAAATTTGAACTTTCAATCAATTTTCCATCAAAATTTGATAAAAACGCTCACCGATTTACTCAAATTTTGCCTAACTTCCACAAATTCCACAGAAGAATCATCATCTTCTTCATCTTCCTCAAAAACCCGTTGAATTCTCGATTTTTCGCCTTGATTTTCGGCCTCCTCATGATAATTGCCAAACATTCCGATAAATGATTTGAACGGGTTCAAAAATGCGGATCCTGCGAAAAATTGAAAATGAAAAATTTCCCACGTTTTTCACGTGGAAAATGTGGGTTTTGCTCACCGAATCCTCCAAATTTCGTCTTTTTTTTGGGCGTCGATTTTGGCGGCGTTGTATTTGTCCGTTTTCTGCCTGAAATTTGGGAAAATGGATTTTCTGCTGAAAATTTTTGGGAAAATCATAAAAAACTGTATTTTTTGGCGCGAAAACTTGAGAATTTCAGTTTTCAAAAATAAATTTTCTGGCTGAAAGCTCAAAATTTCGATTTTTGTGAATTTTCTAGAGAAGAATATTTGAAAAATGTGTTTTTCAGTGATTTTCGAAAAATTCCTGAAAATTTTGTTGGAAAAATTTCAAATTTTCAGCTTTCCGGTTCTAATTTTGGTTTGAAATTTTCGATTTTTGTGAATTTTTCAGAAATAATATTTTAAAAATGTGCTTTTTCAGGTGATTTTCAAAGAATTCCTGAAAATTTTGTTCGAAAAATTTCGAAATTTCAAATTTTTAGCTTCCAGTTCTAGTTTTGGCTTGAAAATTTCGATTTTTGTGAATTTTTCAGAAAGAATATTTGAAAAATGTGCTTTTTCAGTGATTTTCAAAAAATTCCTGAAAATTTTGTTCGAAAAATTTCGAAATTTCCAATTTTTAGCTTTCAGTTCCAATTTTGGCTTGAAAATTTCGATTTTCGTGAATTATTTTGGAGAGAAAATTTGAAAAATGTGCTTTTTCAGTGATTTTCAAAGAATTTTACAAAATTTAAAATTTTTTGAAAATTTCAATTTTTGTGAATTTTTCAGGAAGAATATTCAAAAAATGTGATTTTTCAGTGATTTTCAAAGAATTCTTGAAAATTTTGTTCCAAAAAATTTCGAAATTTCAAATTTTTAGCTTCCAGTTCCAATTTTGCCTTGAAAATTTCGATTTTTGTGAATTTTTCAGAAATAATATTTTAAAAATGCGTTTTTTCAGTGATTTTCAAAGAATTTCTAAAATTTTTCTTCGAAAAATAAGAAATTTCAAAATTTCAGGTTTTTTCAAAAAGAATATTTTAAAAATGTGCTTTTTCAAGAAATTCTAGTGATTTTCAGAAAATTTTGTTCCAAAAAATTTAGAAATTTCAAATTTTTAGCTTTCATTTCTAGTTTTGGCTTGAAAATTTTGAATTTTGTGAATTTTCAGGTTTTTTCAGGAAGAACATTTAAAAAATGTGCTTTTTCAGTGATTTTCAACAAATTCCTGAAATTTTTGTTGGAAAAATTTAGAAATTTCAATTTCAGAGCCAATTTTTCCCCCAAAAATTTCCATTTTTCAAAAAATTTCCCCAAAAACTCACAATTTTCGTCTTCCAGTGCACTACTAATCCCATTAGACATATCAAAAGTTTATCTGGAATTTTTTTTTGAATTTCAAAAATTCAAATTTTCATGTCAGATATAAAAAGCTTGGAGAAAACCTCAAGAAACATTGAAAAAAATCAAATTCAAAAAAAATTCGACAAAAATTTCATTTTAAAAATAATATATATGATGAGAACAGGAGAAAATGGGCGAAATTTTTTGGAAAAAATAAGATAAAAAATGAAAAAAAAATTGGGGATAAAAATGGAGATTTCAAAGAAAAATGAGAGAAAACAACCAAAAATTAGTGGAAAAAAACAGTGAAGTTAGATTAAATCGAGAATATTCTCAATGATTTATCCATTGAACTTGTCACCAAACTTCGCGCATTTTCACCAAATCGAACTCCGGTGACTGGAGCTGTGTGCTCATTTAGATTTGCCACATCTTGCCACGTTTTCACGTGGATTACTTGAACATTTTGACCGCCGATTGCGAGGAATGTTCCAGTCATATCGAACGAGAGTTCGTTGATCTGCAAAAAAATTAAAGATTTTTGGAGGGAAGATTTTGAGTTACATTAACTTCACAAGTGTAGATTTTCATCAAATTCATAGAAATGAACTTCAAAAATTCAGGGTTTCTGATGAATTTTATATTAATTTTGAGCCTCGGAGTATTTTTTGAGACTGAGAGCCGGAAACTAGAAGTTTGGAGCTCATTTTCGAACCTCGGAGCAAAGTTGGACGATTTTCAGTCGAAATTCGATTTAAACAGAGCCCCAGAGCATGTTTTCAAGCCCTGGAGCATTTTTTGAGACTGAGGACCAAGAACTAGAAGTTTGGAGATAATTTTTGAGCTCTGGAGCATTTTATGATAATTTTAAGATTGAATTTCAACTTCAAAGCCTATTTTTGAGCTCTGGAGCATTTTTTCAGCCTGGGAGCCGGAAATCACACATTTGGAGCTCATTTTTGAGCCCTATGTGATTTTTAGTCTAAATTTCGACTTCAAATCCTATTTTTGAGCCCTAGATCATTTTTTGAGCTCGGAATCCCGAAATTCAGAAATCTGGAGCTCATTTTTGAGCTCTGGAGCATTTTGATATGATTTTTTACCAAAATTTCGACTTCAAAGCCTACTTTTGAGCTCTGGAGCAATATTTTTAGGATTTTGAACCCGGGTGCTCGAAATTCAGTAGTTTCAAGCTCAATTTTGGGCCCTAGAGCAAAATTCGATGATTTTCAGTCGAGATTTGATTTTTACAGCCTATAATAAAGCTCCAGAGCCTATTTTTGAGCTCTGGAGCATTTTTGGAGAATTTTGATATGAAAATCATAATTTTTCTGAATTTTTGGATGAAAAATGTCAAAAAACCTTACCGGTTGTTTCTGTTCAGTGGCAAGCGTCTTCAAATTCTTCAATTTTCTCAAATCCCACAATTTAACTTCTCCATCATCACTTCCAGTCGCCAAATAATAACCATTTTCCGAGAAGGCAATCGATCGAACCGACGAATTGTGTCCCGGAAAATTGGCGGCATTCGATTGCGATTTCAAATCCCAAATCTTGACGACAGCATCAGCGGTTCCGGTTCCGAAAATCAAACCATCTGGGTGGAATTCGATGCAGTGAATTGCGATGTTGGAATCTTTTTCCACAGCGACTTTTGTCAATGTTTTTCCAGTGTGAATGTCACTGAATGCCCAATATGAATCATCGGATGAGGAGAGAATATAATCACCGGTTGCGTTCAGAGAAATATCTGCAAAAAAATTGAATTTTTGGTGGAATTAGAAACTTTGAAAGGCAATGTAAACGTGGAGTATCGTTTGTAAATTTAAAAAATTCGATTTCCCTTATTTTTTCGAGGTGCAGACGCGGAGCATCGTAGTTTTATGCATTTCAAACGATACTCCGCGTTTACGCTGTCATTTTCGATCAAAAATCATGAAAAAATTAACACTTTTGCAAAAAAAAAATTGTAGGCTTATCAAAAATGTTGCTTGAAAGGAACGACAAGAAAAAAAAAACAATAAAACATGGAAGAACCGGTTCTTTTTGATGAAATTCACTATTTTCAGTGAAAGTTCACGGAATTCCAGATATTTTTAGATCAAATTTAAGCCAAAAACGCTTTTTTCAGGTGTCTAAACTGAAATTTCCCGTTTCAAGACAATTTCTGCTGAAAGTTATTCATTTTCCCGTCCGAAATACCAAAATATGAACATTTTCAAATGGTCCGGCAGCCCCATGTTATATAATGAAAGTTTATCACCTAAATATATGAGCTTTGGCTTTCAAAAGCCTTAAAAATGCTCCGTGAGCCCACGGGATCTAGGATTTTATCCTTTTCCCTCTATTATTTTTTAGCAGGGCTCGCGGAGAATTTTTAAGGGCTTTATAAGTCAAAACTAACATATTTAGGTGATAAACTTTCATTATATAACATGGGGCTGCCGGACCATTTGAAAATGTACATATTTTGGTATTTTGGACGGAAAAATGAATAACTTTCAACAAAAAACTGTCTTGAAACGGGAAATTTCAGTTTAGACACCTGGAAAAAGCGTTTTTGGCTCAAATTTGATCTAAAAATATCTGGAATTTCGTGAACTTCACTGAAAATAGTGAAAAAGAACCTTTTTTTCTTGCCGTTCCTTTCAAGTAACATTTTTTTGCAGAAAGTGTTAATTTTTGACTTATGGAGTATTTCAAGTCGAAAAAAAACACAAATTTCAATTCAGAAAATGTCCAAAAACTATTTTTTGACATTTTTTTTCCACAAAAAAATGAAACTTGAATCACCCCAATTAAAAAATTTGAAATGGGGTGATTCAAATCGAAAAAAAACTCTTACCAGTGACTGGTGCTTGATGAACATCAATAACAGCTTTAGCACTAGTCTCCTCCGAATTCCAAACTCGAATATGCGAATCAGCACTTGCCGAAATCGCCGTCTTCCTATCCGCCAACAAAACCACCGCATTAATCTTCTTCGAATGTCCCTTGAATGTCTGCACAACTTGTTCCCTCTCATAATCATACAAGATCGCAGTTCTATCCAATCCACCAGTCAACGCCAATGTTCCACGAATATCCAATGCAGTGATTCCAGGTGTTCCAGTCGAATGAATTGCAGTGTGCGAGGAGATCTGCTTCAATTCCCCGATTTCTTCGACTTTTGCCAATCCTTCTGGCAACGTTTTTCCCCGCTGTTTTCTCTCAGCTGTCAATGATTTCGATTTTTCATCCAATTTTGCGATAACTTGTTCACTCAACCCTCCTTGTTCACCATTTCCATCGTCATTTTCCTCATCCATACTTACTTCATCTTCAATTCTATCCTTCTCTCCACTTCGTGTATGTCCTCCAGCTGTATGTGGTTTCAAAGTGGACAAAGCTTCTCGAGCCGCTGTCAATTCTTTAGTCAATCTTGCGATAACTCGACAAGCCGCATCATGTTGATAAAGTGAGTGAGAGAGTTCTTGACGTGCGATTTGCAATTGTTGACGTAATGAAAAACTGTTAAGCATCACGGTATCCCATTCATCTTGCAGCATTTTCAAGAGTGATGGGATTGAAGTTCCTGACACATTTCGTGGAGCACTTCCTGTTGCACCGCCTTTTATCGAGACAAGCTGCAAGATTTTTGTTTTTCATACCAAAAACTTCATCTTACACCTACCTGTCCCTCATCCATTTCGGTGTTTGTAATAGGATCCGTTCCATTTTCCATGATAAATTTGGTGATTAGCGTTCTATCGAAAACGTGTCCGGAGACGGGAGAAACTACCGGATCTTCTGTCGGTTCTCCGCTAATTGTACAGATAAACGACATTGCTGCAAAAAAATCGTTGAGTTGGTGAAAAACGCGCGGAAAAGCTGAGGGAAAATGGTGAAATTCGAATATTTGAACGCTTGTGAGATGGAGCGCGTTTGCCTTGCTACTGGGGGAAATTTTTCCTAGTCCCTATTTTTTTGCCTTGAAATTCGATTGTTTCATGGGGTTTTCTTAGTGCCTCATAAATCATAAATCAAATTTCAGTTCTCTTCTAGCATTTGCGATTTTCCAGAATCTAGAAATGCATTCAAACACAGAAAAATCGAGGAAAAATCAAAAAATGCTACGCGGCCTAGAAAACCAACGGATTTCTAGTCCCGACACTTGTCAATTTATTTTTCGTTTCTTTTTTTTTCGCGTTCTCCCCAGCTTTTCCCAAGGAAAACCCGTGATTTTGCAGAAGCATGACATATTTTACAAATTGGGATGAATTTGCCAAAGCCGCCGAGCGACTTCATTCAGCAAACCCGGACAAATGCAGGTAAAAAAATGATTTGAAAAAAAGATTCCGTTACCATGGAGATATGCTTTAGATTCGTCACAAAATACAATCACACAGCCGGAAAATTGATTCTGAAATTCACAGACGACGTCGTCTGTTTGCAGTACAGCACAACACAATTGCAAGACGTGAAGAAGCTCGAGAAATTGTCGTCCACATTTTTGCGACAAGTTGTGACACAGTAGGATATTCATTTGTTTTTAAAATAAATATTTATTATTTATGGCTATTTGACGTGAACTGTGACGTGGATGTGTCATTTAAATAATTTTTTTGTGAAAAAACCCCTCTGGAACTCTCGGTAAGTGTTTTATTTTAAAAAAAACCAAAGAAAAATCAAACATGGTCCACAACATCTTCAGTAACAGTATCTAAAACCACATCATCTTTTTCAACCTTTTTCCTAATGATTCTCGGAGTTTGCACACTTCGTGTAGACGGATTCCTCGAAAAATTCATGCGCATCCTCAAAACACTTCCAATATCACTATTCGGCACCGAAACCACGTCATGATCAATCTGCACAGTCTTCACTTTCTCATTGGGTTTCGCCAATTCAACAGTGGCTGCAGATCCCATCATTCCCCGAGCCACCGGTGCACTGTCTTCTGAATAAATCGGGCGGAAATTGGGGTCGCTGAATCCGTCCATGAATAATGGAGGGTTGTAATTGTGAGTGTCGTCGACGATTGCCATTCCGATTGCGATATTTTTATCGATGATCCAGTTGATCTCGAAATCGTCGTCGTCTTCGCCGAGTGGATTTAGGAGAACTTCGGCGACTTTCATCCAACCGAGAATGAAGATTAGCTCGAGGCATGTCATGAAAGGTATCGGCCATTCCATCTGCAAAATATGTGTTTTTAGTCTGGAAAACGCCACGTGGATTTTTTGGCGCAGAAACTTCGAAATTTGAAAAATTTTGAATTTTTTAAGGAAAAACGCCACGTGGAGATTTGAGCGCGAGGCTTTGAAAAAAAAATGAATTCAGATTTGTCGCGCTAAAATTTGGAAATTTGAAAAATGGGATTTTTCGTGCCACGTAGATTTCTAAGCGCAAGATTTTTTAAAAATTTTTTAAATCATATTTTGCGCGCCAAAAGTTTCAACATGAAAAAAATGCCACGTGGATTTTTACCGCTAAAATTTCGAAATTTGAAAAATGGGATTTTTCGCCCCAAAAAAATGCCACGTGGATTTGTTGGCGGCAAAACTTCGAAATTTGAAAAATCGTATTTTTCGTGAAAAAAATGCCACGTGGCCCCTAAATTTTGAAATTTGAAAAATCGTATTTTTCGTGAAAAAAATGCCACGTGGATTTTTTGGCCCATATATTTTGAAATTTGAAAATTTGGGTTTTTCCCGCCAAAAAATGCCACGTGGATTTTTTTGGCGCGAGATTTTTTTGTAATTTTTAAAAGTTGGGTTTTCCCGCCAAAAAATGCCACGTGGATTTTTAGCGCTAAAATTGTTTTCAGAATTCTTGAGGAATTCCTAGACCTCAAAATTTTCCAAAAAAAATTCTGATAGGTCAAAAATATTTTCTCCCTCTCTCTAAGTCTCTCACTTTTGCACACTCTCTTAAATGTTTGCAACGCGGGAAACGTTTTCGGCTATTTTTCACACATTTATTCTTATTTTTTATTTTTCTCTGGGGGCTTTTGGGGCTTTAAAGGGCTTTAGGGGGCTTATTATTAAGCCCCTTTAGCCTCCAAGCAAACTCACCTGTGATTTTGATTTCAGCGAACTCTGCAAAAACTGCCGACTAACCAAGCATAGCACAAAATAAACGCGAACTGCCAGAAAAACCACTTGCGGATAGGCAATCGGAATAGGAATCTGATCAAACTTCAACAAAGTATCCATCGCATTCCGAAACTCTTTGATACACGTCATAACCTGTGTCATACTTCCCGTATCCTTAAGCACACCATCCTTGAACGCATTCGCCAGAAGATGTTTCGCCCAAGCAATCGGCACCCAATATTTATCACCAGGTTTGCATTTCACTTCTTCTAGCGTCACCCTCTCTTCCTCACTCATAAAACCAGCATCAATCACATATTCCAGACTTGGGAAACGTCGGCGAACTTGCATTGAGATGTCGCGAAAGACTAGGATCTGATGGAGAACTACGTAGCGAATGATATTTCGGCGGTAGAGAATTTCGACGTGATCTTTGCCCGGGATGAAGAGGGAGAGATATAGTGCGAGGTTGTCGATGAAGGGCATCGCGGATAAGGCGCTATTCCATCTTGATGAGATTGTTGAGACGAAGAATCCGAGGATGAATGTGAGGGGGATGTATTTCATGCGATCATCGATGTGGTATGCGATTTTGTCGAAGATTCTGAAGTTAGTTGTTTTGTTTTGTTTTGTGGTTGGGGAGGGGGGTACGTTTAGGAGAGGAGAGAAAGTGCGCTCTATCGCACGAGGTCACTTTTTTACCGTTTTTCTCGACAAGTGCGAAAGAACAAATGTCGTTGCACGCGTCGCGGTCAGGCGCTGCGTGCTTTATCCATCAATCGATAAGTGGTCAAAACCATTCAAATTGTGAAAAAGAAAGACGCAGCGCATGACCGCAACGCACTCAACGACATTAGACTTTGGTTCTCACCACGAAAATCTGCAGTAGGCGATTAGTATTATCGATAATCTCATCGATACCACACGCTCCACCGAAATAACGCAACGCAGACCGCGTCGCGCCACAACACATACAAATAAGGGAACGATTCAAATTCCCTCCTTTTTTTGTGTGTGTTGTGGCGCGGCGCGGTCTGCGTTGCGTGTTTATTTCGGGGGACCGATGAGATTTTCAATAAAAGGACAGTCCTAAATTCAAAAAATCTGCAAACACCTTGACGCACACATACACACACCATGGCATACCGTGCTAGCACATAAAAAAAAGAGGGGCCAACAACTCTACACTGACGTGTTTTGTGTAGCGCGCGCGATTCCGGTGATTTTCAAATTTTTTTTGTTTTATTTTAAGTTTATTTTTCATTTTTCACCTGCTTTTTTTGCTCGAAAATATATAGTTTAGTTCAGTTTTTCTTGGATTTTTCAATTTTCCCCATTTTTTCTTACACTTTGATCTCTTCGCTGAACAAAAATCTATACGAAAAATGAATTGTGTAAAAGGCAATCAGCCAAACAGCCAGTTCCGATGATACACCTTTCCAAATTGATCCTAGAAAAAAAACATGATTGATGATTGATATGAGAAAAGAGATTTTTGAGAAATAAAATAGTACGTCACGATACAGTAGGTAGAACTTGTGAGAAGTTCAATTTTGAAAATTAGTTATGACGTGGCAAACTCTAATGACTGGAATGAAATGGATACCATCAAGGTGTAAAAATCTACAAAATTATCAAAAAATACCTTTCCATCTTGAAAGTAATCGAAGAAAAGCGAACGGATTTCCGCCAGTCGAAACATCCAATTGATAATTTATAGTCATATCTAGCTAGATTCTAGAAATATGTAGGTTATTTCATAAATTTCTGATTTATCTGAACATATATATTTCTCCAGACACAAAGATAACAAGGTCATATTTTTTTTACACAAAGTACTTTTTGTACTTTTTTCCAGTGAAATTTTTTTAGATATTTTTTTCAGATAGGGGAATTTCTCCGAACCTCATTTGTGTTCTGATCTCTGGCTCATTTTATTTCCAAGTATCAATTATTTTGATGAATTGCCCTTAATTATCTAGCTACGCTACACACATATCAAAACTTCAAAAATATTTTTATTTCAAAAATCAAAAAAAAATGTCCACAAATTCCACGTATCCCTACGATATTCCTCTACCATTAAATTGTATTCAAGGATTCGATAATTTTCTTGAAATTTTGAAATTCGTTTGTCAAATGGGTTACCTGATTCCTGGTTGGGTGTTGCATATTCTAATTTTGAAGACGATTTTGTGGAAGGAATCGAGAGTGTTTTTGCATAACTCGTTTTTTGTGATCTATGCGTTGGATTCGTTTGCGGTGAGGGATTTTGTACAAAAACCGGTCTTGCAGCGAGGTGCAACGCGTGTGCGTCGCGGTCAGAAAATGTTTTTTTGAATTTTTCACAAAAATCATCGCTGGGAAGTTTATGATTATTTTGTATGAGCTCAGAAATCGGCTCTATCGCAATATAAGGGTCCCATGGAAATATAAGGGTCCCAAAAAATATAAGGGTCCGTTATTTTTTTTGAGGGTCCACCAAAAAAAATTTTTTTTTGAAAAAAAAAAGTATTTTTTCTAATTTCAATTATTTATTTTTCGTTTTTTTTTTTAATTTTTCATATTTTTTTTAGCCAGTCAGTATGTTTCTAGGGGGTTTACTAAGCCTAAGCCTAAAATAATAGAGAAATTTTGAATCCTCTGGTAACTCTATTTTCGGCTTTTCAACATCAGAATTAGCGTGCATACCGTTCTGAAAAGTAGTGCAAAGAATCGTCAAAAAAATATTTTTTTTTGGGGGACCCTTAAAACAAATAACGGACTCTCGTATTTCCATGGGACCCTTATATTGAGATAGAGCCAAATTCAGAGCTTCATCATGTTATCCTTCGATATCACATTCACCCGCGCAATAATGTACATCCCCCCACTCTGCCCAATTCTATCCCCGTATTTCTACACACCATCCCTATTCCTAAAACTAGCCTATGTTGTTCCGAATTATATGAAAGCTATGAAATCGGTCACTCAAATATTTATGAATATCAATCGAATGCACTGCATTCTATATCCAATCACTTATAAAGCCACGTGGAATCGGAAAATGATCCCAATCGTTCTCTTTATTCTATTGAGCCCGTGCTTGGTGACGTGGAATTTGGTGATTTCTCGAATCACGGTGTTTCCGATGTTTGGTGGATTCGGAGTTTCGTATATCAAAAGGGTCGCTTGGGCAAGCTTGTCAACATTTCATTTTATATTTTTGTCCACAGCAGTTATTATAACTATAGTTTGCACAATTCTATCGGTTTTTGTTTTGACAACTCTTCCAATGCGAGTGAAAAATGCGGAGAAAACGTTGTGCATTGCTAACTTCTTGATCTCTGTTGGTTTTATCCTCACCGCGATTTGTCAGGTATCCGTTTGAAACCTACGATCCGTCGACAGATTTTTGTTTAGAGCATCTATGCATTCTGCGCGAAGTGTCCTTCAGATTTCCTATTTGGTATGCAATATTTGAGTCATGATTTTTTGAATATTATTTCTCCGATGATTGTGATTTGCATGAGCTCGCAACTTCGCAACTCGATTTTTCCTGTGAAGTTTTTGAGACCGGTTTCGGTTGTGCCATCTGGGACGTCGCAGAATAATTTGAGCTGAATGGAAGCTAGAACAGAATCAGAAAACCTTTAACATCTCGAACAAAAAATCAAATTTATGTCAGCATACAACTTTGATTTTCTGCACTCTGATATTTCTCAAACCTCGAATTATCACTCATGACTAAATATCATTTATCCTAACTTACAACTCATATTATTCTATTGATGTCTGCAAATATCTCCTATGCAATCTCATTCACAGATCCGATTCCATTCGACTGTAGTCAACAATATGACACGTTCATCGAGATTATGAAATTCGTTTGTCAAATGGCTTACCTGATTCCTGGTTGGATTTTGCATATTCTAATTTTGAGGACGATTTTGTGGAAGGAGTCGAGAGTGTTTTTGCATAACTCGTTTTTTGTGATCTATGCGTTAGATTCGTTTGCGGTAAGGGTTTGGGGATTAAAGTTTGAGGCTGCCAGGTTGCTTTAGGCTTGGGCCTAGGCTTAACTGCTTTGCGGAGGATAGCGGTTTAGACTCGCGCAAGGCGCTCGGGGCTTGTTTGTTAGGCTTGGGCCTAGGCTTAGCCTTTTCGCGGAAGATTGCGGTTTAGACTTGGGTAGAGGTCTTTAGGTCTAGACTAAAAATTAGCGTGCATACCGTTCTCAAAAGTAGTGCGAAGCGTGTGCGTCGCGGTCAGCAGCTTTTTTTGTCGTCGAGGCTTGGGCCTAGGCTCAACCGCTTCGCGGAAGATAGCGGTTTAGACTCGGGTAGAGATGTTCAGGTTTAGACTAAAAATTAGCGTGCATACCGTTCCGAAAATCACGTGCGAAGCGTGTGCGTCGCGGTCACCGGTTTTTTTTTGTTGAAAATAATTTCTCACCAGCGAACTTTTTTGAGCCCTATACTCCGAGAGAAGTACACACCGATTGTGCGATAGAGCAACTTTGATTTTCCAGAGCTTCACGATGTTAACTTGCGATATCACCTACGGTCGAGCTTTAATGTACATCCCACCACTTTGCCCAATCTTCTCCCCATATTTCTTCAATCCCTCTTTTCCTCAAAAGTTATCTTATCTTATCCCGAATTATATGAAAGCTATGAAATGTGTCACTCAAATATTCATGAATATCAATCGATTACACTGTATTCTATACCCAATCTCTTATAAAACCACGTGGAATCGTAAAATACTCCCGATCACTCTCTTTATTCTATTGAGCCCATGCTTGGTGACGTGGAACTTGATGATTTCTCGAATGTTCGCCTTTCCAATCTACGGTGGATTTACCGTAACTTATTTGAAACGGGTTTCGTGGGCCAGCTTGTCATTGTTTCATTTTATATTTTTGTCCACAGCAGTTATTATAACTATAGTTTGCACAATTCTATCGGTTTTTGTTTTGACAACTCTTTCGATGCGAGTGAAAAGTGTCGAAATGACATTGTGCTTGGCGAATTTTTTGATCTCGGTTGGATTTGTAAGCACCGCCTTTTGTCAGGTATTTTTTACGCCAACTTTTTTACGCCATGACGTGGCAATTTGGAATTTTTTTCAGAGTTTCTGGGCATTCTGCCCAACTTGCTCATCCGATTTTCTCTTTGGTATCCAATTTTTAAGCTATGATTTTCTTAACATCGCATCTCCCTTGATCATAATTTGTATGAGCTCACAACTTCGAGACTCGATTTTGTCCTCAAAAATCAAGCAATCTCCATTTATTTTTATTTCGTCTTTGCCGTCAGCAACAACACAAACAATTTAATTATGATTTTCGCGGAAAGTTTAAAATTATAGCCTAGCTTTTTAAAGTTCATTGTCATAAAAAGTATCAGTTTTCTGAAAATCTGAAAATACCACCTGCTGTTTGATTCTCATTCGAGAAAAGTCTAGAGATGTCTAACATCACATCAGACGGGTCTATTGAAATACAGTGTAATTTGAGTTATGATAACACTTGGGAAATAATCAAATATGTTATTCAATTTGTCTATTTGATTTTTGGAAGTGTTTTACATTTATTGATTTTGAGGACGGTTTTTTGGAAGGAGAAGACTTATCGGAGCAATTCGTTTTTCATGATTTATGCGTTGGATTCTCTGGGGGTGAGTTTAAACCGCAAGCTTACAATTAACTTGGGTTAGATACGCAAGTGATACGGGTTACTGTAGTGCGTTTCTCGAGTTCCTGTAAAACATTCTGGGATCATGAAAAAAAATTTCAAATTGCCTCCAAAAAGTCATGTCTGCAAACACCGCGACAAACTTTTGCGTACAGTAGGACATGTTTTTTCCAGAGTTTATTAATGCTATGTTTTGCCGCTTCTCTAACCCGTCCCTTCCTATTCATCCCTCCACTCTGCCCAATTCTTTCCCCAATTTTCTTCGAACCCTCAATATTCCTCCAAGCCTTGTATATTTTCCCGAATTATCTTCGAGCTATCAAATCTGTCACTCAAATTTTAATGAGTATAAATCGTATGACTTGTGTAATATCACCAATGAATTATATCACAATTTGGAAAAAATATCTGAAATTTGCGATAATTATCACACTCCTCAGCCCATTCTTGGTTATTTGGAACTTATTTCTATCGCGAGTTTATATAAGTCCATCGCGTGGCGGATTTTCGCCAAATTATTTGAAGTATGTGGAATGGGCGAGTCTATCACTATTTCATCTTGTTTTCATATCTTTGGCTATAATTATCACAATAATTAGCACTGTTATAACTCTAACTTATCTGTTGATGCTTCCAATGCGCCTCAAATCTGCTGAACGAACTTTGTGCTTTGCAAATATCACAATTTCAATTGATTTTATGATTATTGCAAGCTTCCAGACTGTTTTTGCATTTTTCCCGATTTTTGATTCGAGCACTTTGTACACTTTGCATTTTTATAGTTATGATTTTTTGAATTTAAGGTGACATGTTAATTTTATTTGTAAACATTTTCAATTTTTTCAGTGCTCCGATTGTTCTGATCTTGATTAATCCTCAACTTCGCGATCATATTTTCAAAGGGGGAAGTTCTGCAATCAAAGTTACTGCAACTCAAAATAGTATGCACTAATAGTATTACTAACTAATAGCAAATAAAATTCTCCCAAAAAAAAATTCAGCTGCTCTTTTCAATTCAGTCTCAATGTCCAACATCACTCTAGATGGTCGAATTGAAATCGAATGTGATTTGAGTTATGATAACTCTTCGGAAATTATCAAATGTCTATTTCAGTGTACATATCTGCTGTTTGGGGTTAGCTTACACTTATTGATTTTGAGGACGATTTTATGGAAGGAGAGAAGGGTTTATCGATCGAATTCGTTTTTTATGATCTATGCGTTGGATTCGATTGGGGTGGGTCGAGCGAAGCGAGTGTAAACCGCAAGCTTCCGCGCAGCGGCACTGTCTTCCGCGAAGCGGCCAGGCCTAAGGTCTCAGCCCGAGCTCCAGGCTCAAGCCTAGATCTAGTTTTAATTACCGAGCGCCCCTGGCGCGAGTGTAAACCGCAAGCTTCCGCGCAGCGGCACTGTCTTCCGCGAAGTGGCCAGGCCTAAGGTCTCAGCCCGAGCTCCAGGCTCAAGCCTAGGTCTAGTTTTAATTCTCGAGCGCCCCTGGCGCGAGTGTAAACCGTAAGCTTCCGCGCAGCGGCACTGTCTTCCGCGAAACGGCCAGGCCTAGGATCAGCCCGAGCTCCAGGCTTAGGTCTAGTTTTTTTTAGGAGATGAATTTCGAAATTTCTGTTGATTTAGAATAAGTTACCCAAACTCTTGAGAATTTATTTCATGTAAAAATCCAACGTCAATGAGTTGTTTTGAAACATCTGTTGTTGGAATCCCCAGAATCTCTAGATCTCACCTGTCTCCTTCACAGTCATTCCCATCCCTCCAGAGTACAATCATGCTAACACTTGCCGCTTTCATCGGCCGTCCAATCATGTTCATCCCTCCACTCTGCCCAATTCTATCCCCATTTTTCTTCGAACCCTCGATGTTTCTATCATCCCTATATGTAATTCCGAATTATCTTCGAGCTGCAAGATCAGTCAATCAAATAATGATGAGTATAAATCGTATGACTTGTGTGATATTCCCCATGGATTATATCACAATTTGGAAAAAGTATCTGAAAATTGCGATAATTATCACACTCCTCAGCCCATTTTTAGTGATTTGGAACTTATTTCTATCGCGAGTTTATATAAGTCCATCACGTGGCGGGTTTTCACCGAATTATTTGAAATATATCCAGTGGGCGAGTATATCCCTACTACAACTCTCATTCCTGACTCTGGCTATAATTATCACAATAATTAGCACTGTTATAACTCTAACTTATTTATTAATGCTTCCAATGCGACTTAAATCTGCGGAAAAATCGTTGTGCTTTGCAAATATCACGATTTCAATTGCATTTTTAATCATTGCAAGTTTTCAAAGTTTATTCGCATTTTTCACACTTTTCGATGCTGGTACTCTATTCATTCTGCAATTTTATGGATATGATATTCTGAATTTAAGGTACCCCGTTTTCCTTAAAGTGTAAAATCCTTCAGGGTTTTTCCAGCTCTCCAATTGTGCTGATCTTGATAAGTCCTCAACTCCGCGAGCACATTTTTTTCAAAAAGGAAATGAGAAGTGGAGCTGTTAAAGTTTCAGCAACTCAGCATAGTATCCTTTAGCTACTGTTATTGATTTTCCTGAATTCATTTAAAATTCATTTGAAAATTATCAGCTGCTCTTCTGAAATCACTAGCTCAGTTAGTCTAAATGTCTAACATCACACTAGATGGTCGAATTGAAATTGAGTGTAATCTAAGTTATGATAACTCTTCGGAAAATATCAAATTTGCAGTTCAATTTGTATATCTATCATTTGCGATTCTGATACATTTACTGATTTTGAGAACGGTTTTATGGAAAGAGTGGAAGGTTTATCGGAGCAATTCGTTCTTTATGATCTATGCGTTGGATTCGATTGGGGTGGGTCGAGCGAAGCGAGTGTAAACCGCAAGCTTCCGCGCAGCGGCACTGTCTATCGCGAAGCGGCCACACCTGAGGTTAGGCCGCAGCCCGAGCTCCAGGCTCAAGCTTGGGTCTAGTCTTAATTCTCGAGCGCCCCTGGCGCGAGTGTAAACCGCAAGCTTCCGCGCAGCGGCACTGTCTTCCGCGAAGCGGCCAGGCCTAGGATCAGCCTGAGCTCCAGGCTCAAGCCTAGGCCTAGTCCTGATTCCCGAGCGCCCCTGGCGCGAATGTAGACCGCCAGCTTCCGCGAAGCGGCCACACGCATGCTGAATCTAATGAAGCTGAAGCTTGATCTGCTTGAGCCTGAACTTCTGCTGAAGCAAAAGCTAGATATGCTTCAGCCTGAAGTTCTGCTGAAGATCTGCTGAAAACCGCAAGTTTCCGCGCAGTGGCCAGGCCTAGGATCAGCCTGAGCTCCAGGCTCAAGCCTAGGTCTAGTCTTAATTCCCGAGCGCCCCTGGCGCGAGAGTAAACCGCAAGCTTCCGCGAAGCGGCACTGTCTCTTGCAATGCATGACTCAGAGTCATTTATTGATTTTTGCAGGAAGTTTCTCTCATTCCTATAGTGCTTAGTTTTCACCTGTCCCACTCTTCTATTTTCAGATTCTCATAACTATATCAATCGATATATTCTTGGGTCGCCCTTTCATATTCATCCCTCAACTTTGCCCGATTCTATCTCCTTTATTTTTCGATCCCTCAATATTCCTCAAAACGGTATATATTATCCCGAATTACACTCGAGCTGCAAAATCTGTAACTCAAATAATGATGAGTATAAATCGTATGACTTGTGTGATATTCCCCATGGATTATATCAGAATTTGGAAAAAGTATCTGAAAATTGCGATAATTATCACACTCCTCAGCCCATTTTTAGTGATTTGGAACTTATTTCCATCGCGCGTTTATATATTACCATCGCGTGGCGGGTTTTCACCGATTTATGCGAGATATGTGAAATGGGCTAGTTTATCACTGTTTCATTTGGTTTATTTGACATTGGCTATAATTATCACAATAATTAGCACTGTTATAACTCTAACTTATTTATTAATGCTTCCAATGCGACTTAAATCTGCGGAAAAATCTTTGTGCTTTGTGAATATCACAATTTCAATTTCTTTCATTATCAATGCAAGTTTCCAAAGTTTATTCGCATTTTTCACACTTTTTGATGCAGGAACTCTATACATTTTGCAATTTTTCGGCTATGATTTGTTGAACTTAAGGTAACTCTACTTAAGGAAAGGGTTTTACCAACATGTTTTTTTTAGCTCTCCGATTGTTCTAATCCTGATTAGTCCCCAACTCCGCGAGCATATTTTCAATAGGAAGAAAATTTTTAGAAATGTTCCGCTGAAAGTTTCAGATACCCAAAATGGAATAAATTGAACTGTTGATTTTTTTAAATAGATAAATGTATTCCAACATTTTCGAAATAGAAATTATGAAAATTATAGGCTATAAAAGTATCAGCAACTCAACACAGTATACTTTGAGTACTATTGATTTCAGATGAAGAATTCATTTGAAAAATATTATCAGCTGCACTTCTGAAATCACTAGTTTAGTCAGTCCTAATGTCCAATATCACACTAGATGGTCGAATTGAAATTGAGTGTAATCTAAGTTATGATAACTCTTCGGAAAATATCAAGTTTGCAGTTCAGTTTGTATATTTGCTGTTTGCTATTCTGATACATTTATTGATTTTGAGAACTGTTTTATGGAAAGATTGGAAGGTTTATCGATCGAATTCGTTTTTTATGATTTATGCGTTGGATTCGATTGGGGTGGGTTGGAGAATTGATACTCGCTTTTTGAAATTTGTTGAGAATAACCTGTTTTTGACCAGGAAATGCTCTGAAGTTCCTAGAACTCTTATTTTAGTTCTCAACTGAATCACTTGTTTCACCTGTCCATTCTTCATTTTTTTAGATTCTCATAACTATATCAATCGATATTCTCTTCGGCCGCCCTTTCATGTTCATCCCCCAACTTTGTCCAATTCTATCTCCTTTATTTTTCGATCCTTCTATTTTCATGAAAACTGTGTTCATTATCGGAAATTATACAAGAGCTGCAAAATCGATAACTCAAATAATGATGAGTATAAATCGTATGACGTGTGTTATATTCCCTATGAATTATATCACAATTTGGAAAAAATATCTGAAAATCGCGATAATTATCACACTCCTCAGCCCATTTTTAATTATCTGGAACTTATTTCCATCCCGAGTTTATATTTTACCATCACGTGGTGGATTTTCTATAATGTATGAGAGATATGTGAAATGGGCCAGTTTATCACTATTTCATTTGATTTATTTGGCATTGGCTATAATTATCACAATAATTAGCACAATTATAACTCTAACTTATCTGTTGATGCTTCCAATGCGATTAAAATCTGCGGAAAAATCTTTGTGCTTTGTGAACATCACAATTTCAATTTCTTTCATTATCAATGCAAGTTTTCAAAGTTTATTCGCATTTTTCACACTTTTAGACGCTGGAACACTATTCATTCTGCAATTTTTTGGCTACGATTTTTTGAATCTAACCTCTCCGATTGTCCTCATTCTAATTAGTCCCCAACTCCGCGAGCATATTTTCAATAGGAAGAAAATGTTTAGAAATGTTCCGCTGAAAGTTTCAGATACTCAAAATGGTGTGAACTAAACTTTTTTTGTTAATAAATAATTTTGAGCAAAGCGCAAAGAAAAATTGAAAAATTCTGTCTGAAAATCGCTTTTCACTAGCTCTCGTAAATATCAAAGAGTTATTTAATATTTTTGCCAAACATTCAATTTGATGAACTTTACTATTTTTGTTTTTTTTTCAAAACGTACAAAGTACAAAACACATTTTGAATCTAATTTTTGATCTACTCAATTTACAAAAATCGATTTTTTTTGCAAAAATAAATTTTTTGTCAATCAATATTTGAATTTTCGAAGTTTTGTTGAGTCCATTGAACTCTTCTCGATCGGATAATTATTGTTTAGAAGTTCTCGATCAAAAAACCTTCACAATTTAATTATATGTCTGTCTGAAATCTCAAATTCTCATTTTACTTTTTTTTCTAATTCCAACTCTAAATCTAAATCTCAATTAATTTCCTCATTTTCCCCTTTCCCCAAATGAGTAATATAACCCAAGATGGTCGAATTGAAATGGAGTGTGATTCGAGTTATGATAACTTTATGGAAATTTTCAAATTCCTCATTCAACTAGCCTATCTTATCCCAGGATCGATTTTACATTTATCGATTGTTCGGGCGATTTTGTGGAAGTTCAAGAGTGTTTATCAGACGAATTCGTTTTTTCTGATTTATACGTTGGATTCGGGGGCGGTGAGTGAAGCGGAGCGAGTGTAAACCGCAAGCTTCCGCGCAGCGGCACTGTTTTCCGCGAAGCGGCTAGGCCTAGGATCAGCCTGAGCTTCAGGCTCAAGCTTGGGTCTAGTCTTAATTCCCGAGCGCTCCTGGCGCGAGTGTAAACCGCAAGCTTCCGCGAAGCGGCCAGTGGCGGGCGAGTTGTGACGTGGCAAATGACCATGTCATAACTAATAGGCAGAATTGATCTTCTAGGCGTGACTACTTGGAATATAGAATCTCTAGGCGCGGCTACTTGACAGCTAGGACGTTTAGGATTGGCTACTTAGCGTAGAAGCTCTGAAGGCTCAGCTCCTTATCAGAGCAAGTCTCTAGGCACGACTCCTAGACAATAAGGTTCGTAAGGCGCTGATCCTTGAAAATTGAATTTTCTAGGTCTGACTACTAGAATTTCTAATTCAAAGTAGAAGCTCCGAATTTTCAAATATCATTTTCCAGAGCTTGATAATCACCCTAACTGATATATTCTTCAATCGCCTCACAGTCTACATTCCTCCACTTTGCCCAATTCTAACTCCATATTTCTTCGAACCCTCGATCTTCATCAAAATCATGTTAATCACTCCCAATTATTTTCGAGCAATGAAATCGATAACTCAAATAATGATGAGTATAAATCGTATGACTTGTGTAATTTTTCCATTTTCGTATATCACAATTTGGAAAAAATATCTGAAATTATCGATAATTATCACACTCCTCAGCCCATTCTTGGTTATTTGGAACTTGTTTCTATCGCGAGTTTATATAAGTCCAGCATTCGGAGGGTTTTCCTATGATTATTTGAAATATGTGAAATGGGCGAGTTTGTCTAAATTCCACCTCGTATTTATATCCTTGGCAATTATTATCACAATAATTAGCACTGTTGTGACGATGACTTTTCTGATAATGCTTCCAACACGCGTCAAATCCGCTGAAAAATCGCTGTGCTTCTCGAATATCACGATTTCCGTAGCTTTTCTGATTGTTGGAGGGTTTCAGAGTTTTTTCGCATTTTTTCCCGAAATGTATACGGATACGATTTATAGCTTGCAGTTTTTGAGCTATGATTTTTTGAATATCAGCTCTCCAATTGTGCTGGTCTTGATGAATTTACAACTTCGCGAGCATATTTTCAAAAAAAATGGAGAAGGCGGCGGCAATTCGGCTTTTCAAGTTTCGAAAATTACTGTTGGATAAATATTCATAAAGTTTTTTTTGAGAGAAAACGAGAGAGTGTGCTTGCAGAAGAGACGCGAGACGAAAAAGGGATAGGAAAAAACTCCGCCTGATCTCTCTAATTGCATGTTATATCTTCCATTTCTTAAAAAAAATAACCTCACAATTATATTTTTTTTCTCCTACTAACATGTCAAATTTATCAAATCTGAATGCTCCGATTGAAATGGAGTGTGATTTGAGTTATGATAACTCTTGGGAAATTATCAAATACTCCTTGCAATTTGCCTATCTCATCCCGGGAATTTTGATGCATTTTGGGATTTTGAGGACAGTTTTATGGAAGTATTGGAGTATTTATAGGGATAATTCGTTTTTTATGATTTATACGGTGGATTCGATGGCGGTGAGTGTGAACCGCAAGCTTCCGGCACTGTCTTCCGCCAAGCGGCCAGGCCTAAGGTCTCAGCCCGAGCTCCAGGCTCAAGCCTAAGTCTAGTCTTAACTCCTGTGATGCCTCCTAGAGAGACGCAGAGACTCGTGCACTCTCGTGCACTCATGTATCTCTCCTTCTCTCTAGAGACATTCATTCTTTATGTTGTGGCCATAGACATCAGCCCTTTGGCATATTTATGTACAATAAAGATCTTACATGTACAAATGTCTACCTATGAATGAGTCTGGGTGAAGATGATGATTGGGAGATCATCTACCTTCACACTCCCGAGCGCCCCTGGCGCGAGTGTAGACCAGAAGCTTCCGCGAAGCGGCCAGGCCTAAGGTCAGGTCTCCGCCCGAGCTCCAGGCTCAAGCCTAGGTATAGTCTTAATTCCCGAGCGCCCCTGGCGCGAGTGTAAACCGCAAGCTTCCGCGAAGCGGCCAGGGTCAGGTCTCCGATCTCAAAATCCCAAAATGTTTCCAGAGTCTCATAATATTAACCCACGATACATTAATAAATCGCCCAGTATTATTCATCCCTCCACTCTGCCCTATTCTTTCCCCATTTTTCTTCGAACCCTCGATTCTCCTCAAAACCCTCTTCATAATTCCGAACTATTTTCGAGCTATCAAATCTGTTACTCAAATTTTAATGAGTATAAATTGTATGACTTGTGTGATATTCCCCATGGATTATATCAGAATTTGGAAAAAATATCTGAAATTTGCGATAATTATCACACTCCTCAGCCCATTTTTGGTTGTCTGGAACTTGATTTTATCGCGAGTTTATGTGATGGCAACTTTTGGCGGGTTTTCTTGTAACTATATCAAATATGTGAAATGGGCAAGTCTATCACAACTTTTATTGATTTTTATAATCTTGGCAATATTTATCACAATAATTAGCACTGTTATAACTCTGATTTATTTATTCGCTCTTCCAATGCGCCTCAAAGCTGCTGAAAAAACTTTGTGCTTTTTGAATTTGACAATTTCTGCATCATTTTTATTTGTGGCTGGCGGTCAAAGTTTATTCGCATTTTTCCAGTTTGTTGATTCGAGTACAATTTATGTATTGCAATATTTTGCCTATGATTTTTTGAATCTAAGCAGTCCGATTGTTATGGTTTTGATAAATCCACAACTTCGTGGGCATATTTTGAAAGGAATAAATGGGGAAAACGAAAATGGGAACAGAAATTTTTGAATTTCTATTTCTTTTTTGTTAATAAAGTTTTAAAGCAAATTTGAACTTTTATTTTTCTTCAACAAAAAATTAGCCATGTCTCATTGTTCCTGAAAGATGTGCCGGGTTATTTGGATCAAATTCTTGTGCATAAATTTCGGCCAGAATTGAGAGGATCACAAAGAAAAATAACATGGGTTTCATTTCGAAAACTGATTGAATTTCTGATATTCAGCTGAGAATTTATACTGGAATTTTTGATTTTTCACAGGCGTCTGGGGGAATTTCAGAAATAGTTTTGCCAAAAATAGCGCAAGATCGAAAAATCAGAGGGAACTTTTGAACTAATTTCTATTTTTTGTTATTTTTCTGTGACCGTGAGTTAGGTTAAGTCTCTACATCAAACTAAAGATCCCTAGAAAAGAAACCAGCTGTTTTCTTCTCGAAATAAGTTTTATGATACTTTTCCCTATTTTTTTCTCTTGGTTGATAATTATAACCCCTCAAAAAATAATAACTTCTAGTCATTTTGTGAAATCAAAAAATTAGATTTCCCAATGTCTAACCTAACTCAAGATGGTCGAATAGAAATTGAGTGTGATTTGAGTTATGATAACTCCCTCGAAATTATCAAATATTGCCTGCAGTTAGCCTATCTCATCCCGGGAATTTTGATACATTTTGTGATTTTGAGGACGATTTTATGGAAGTATTGGAGTATTTATAGGGATAATTCGTTTTTTATGATTTATACGGTGGATTCGATGGCGGTGGGTTCGAGCGAAGCGAGTGTAGACCGGAAGCTTCCGCACAGCGGCCAGGGTAAGGTCGGGTCTCAGCCCGATCTCCACCCGACTCAAGCTTGAACCGCAAGCTTCCGCGCAGCGGCACTGTCTTCCGCGAAGCGGCCACGTCTAAGGTCAGGTCTCAACCCGATCTCCACCCGACTCAAGCTTAAACCGCAAGCTTCCGCGCAGCGGCACTGTCTTCCGCGAAGCGGCCACGTCTAAGGTCAGGTCTCAACCCGATCTCCACCCGACTCAAGCTTAAACCGCAAGCTTCCGCGCAGCGGCACTGTCCTCCACGAAGCGGCCACGCCTAAGGTCAGGTCTCAGCCCGATCTCCACCCGACTCAAGCTTAAACCGCAAGCTTCCGCAGCGGCACTGTCTTCCGCGAAGCGGCCACGCCTAAGGTCAGGTCTCAGCCCGATCTCCACCCGACTCAAGCTTGAACCACAAGCTTCCGCGCAGCGGCACTGTCTTCCGCGAAGCGGCCACGCCTAAGGTCAGGTCTCAGCCCGATCTCCACCCGACTCAAGCTTAAACCGCAAGCTTCCGCGCAGCGGCACTGTCTTCCGCGAAGCGGCCACGCCTAAGGTCAGGTCTCAGCCCGATCTCCACCCGACTCAAGCTTAAACCGCAAGCTTCCGCAGCGGCACTGTCTTCCGCGAAGCGGCCACGCCTAAGGTCAGGTCTCAGCCCGATCTCCACCCGACTCAAGCTTAAACCGCAAGCTTCCGCAGCGGCACTGTCTTCCGCGAAGCGGCCACGCCTAAGGTCAGGTCTCAGCCCGATCTCCACCCGACTCAAGCTTGAACCGCAAGCTTCCGCGCAGCGGCACTGTCTTCCGCGAAGCGGCCACGCCTAAGGTCAGGTCTCAGCCCGATCTCCACCCGACTCAAGCTTAAACCGCAAGCTTCCGCGCAGCGGCACTGTCTTCCGCGAAGCGGCCACGCCTAAGGTCAGGTCTCAGCCCGATCTCCACCCGACTCAAGCTTAAACCGCAAGCTTCCGCGCAGCGGCACTGTCTTCCGCGAAGCGGCCACGCCTAAGGTCAGGTCTCAGCCCGATCTCCACCCGACTCAAGCTTAAACCGCAAGCTTCCGCAGCGGCACTGTCTTCCGCGAAGCGGCCACGCCTAAGGTCAGGTCTCAGCCCGATCTCCACCCGACTCAAGCTTGAACCGCAAGCTTCCGCGCAGCGGCACTATTACGTAGCAACAATACTGTTATAGTAATCCCCTGTGCCGATGCGCGGAAGCTTCCGGTTTACACTCGCTCCGCTCGACTCAATTGCACCTGTTCAGAGTCTGATCATGCTATTTTTCGACACCTTTGTCAATCGACCCACAATGTACATCCCTCAACTTTGCCCAATTCTTTCCCCATTTTTCGCTGATCCCTCAATCCTCCTCAAATCATCCTATATCATTCCGAATTATCTTCGAGCTATGAAATGTGCTACTCAGATTTTAATGAGTATAAATAGAATTTCTTGTGTGATATCTCCGATTTCTTATGATTCAATTTGGAAAAAGTATCTAAAACTTTCAATAATTATAACAATAGTTAGCCCAACTCTAGTCACCTGGAACTTGTTTTTATCTCGAGTTTATATATTCCCATTATTCGGTGGATTTTCCTTCACTTATTTGAGATATATCCAATGGGCAAGTTTATCACAATTTCAATTTATATTCATTTCCCTGGCTATAATTATCACCATAATTAGCACAATTATCACTTTGGTATATTTGATTATGCTTCCAATGCGCTTGAAATCAGCGGAGAGAACACTGTGTTTTGCGAATCTTACAATTTCCATGGCTTTTGTGATAGTTGCAGGATTCCAAAGTTTTTTTGCATTTTTCCCATTATTCCATCAAGATACACTATATTTTCTACAATTTTTTGGATATGATTTTTTGAATTTGAGGTGTGCTCTGACAGTTTGAAAATATCCCAAAATGTCTCCTTTTTGCAGTTCTCCAATAGTGATAATTGTGATAAATCCTCAACTCCGCGAGCATATTTTCAAAAAGCAAAATGTTATAAGAGATTCGGTTATTGTTAGAGTTTCAGACACTCATCATAGTGTAGTTTGAATAATTTATGTGCTGACAATGACAAAAATTATTCACATTCCATGCACTTTTGAAAAATAAATTATAATATTTCACCCGTTTTCTGTGAATGTGAAAGCACTTTACAATGTCCTGAATCTATATATCAGATTAAAACTTTCTTTCTAAATGTCTCTCCCAGCTTCCGTCAACTTCACCCAGCATAGTCGAATTGAAATCAAGTGTAATTCGAATTTCGACAACACTGTGGAAATCATCAAATACTCCTTGCAGTTAGCCTATCTCATCCCGGGAATTTTGATACATTTTGGGATTTTGAGGACGATTTTATGGAAGTGTTGGAGGTTTTATCGGAGCAATTCGTTTTTCATGATTTTTGCGGTGGATTCGATGGCGGTGAGTGGATTTTCGAGCGGAGCGAGTGTAGACCGCAAGCCTCCGCGCAGCGGCACTGTCTACCGCAAAGCGGCCACGCCTAAGGTCTCAGCCCGATCTCCATGCTCAAGCCTAGGTCTAGACTTAATTCTCGAGCGCCCCTGGCGCGAGTGTAAACCGCAAGCCTCCGCGCAGCGGCACTGTCTACCGCGAAGCGGCCAGGCCTAGGATCAGCCTGAGCTCCATGCTCAAGCCTAGGTCTAGACTTAATTCTCGAGCGCCCCTGGCGTGAGTGTAAACCGCAAGTTTCCGCGCAGCGGCACTGTCCATCGCGAAACGGCCAGGCCTAGCATCAGTCCGAGCTCCAGGCTTGAGCCTAGGTCTAGTCCTAATTCTCGGGCGCCCCTGGCGCAAGTGTAGACCGCAAGCTTCCGCGCAGCGGCACTGTCTACCGCGAAGCGGCCACACCTGAGGTTGCGAGGGGGGGGGGGTTGCTTAAGGTAGAGAGGAGAGATCTCAGCCCGAGCTTCAGACGTGTAAACCGCAAGCCTCCGCGCAGCGGCACTGTCTACCGCGAAGCGGCCACGCCTAAGGTCTCAGTCCTAATTTTGGAACTAAAGAAGTATAATCGACACTAATTTTTCAAAACATTTTTATCATTGGTCGGAAAAGCCTTAAACTGCCCTAATCTCGATCTCTAAATATAAAGCTGAAAATTGAAACGTATATTTTCATAGAAACATATTTTTTGTCAGTTGAACTTTTGAGATTTCCCAAATATCATTATAGTTTAATTATACATTTGTCAGGTTGAACTTTTTCGAATGATCTATGACTCATACATGAACTGGGACTCCGAATTAGGAGGGAGGGGGTTAACTTCTGGTGGATTTTTAGAGGTAGGGGGCTTAACTTTTGAAAATTTTAGGGTATTTTATGCTTTTTGTGATAAAAAATCAGCAAAAAATGGGTTAGGGGGTTAACTTTTTGAAAGTTCCCCCCCCGGGAGGGGGGTTAACTCAAGGGTCCCCAGAGCGACTAGTTCATGTATGTCTATGAGATTTTCGTGGCAATTCATGATTATTTTTCAAAATCATTTTATAGAGCGTGATCATGCTAATTTTCGCCGCATTCTTCAATCGACCCACAATGTACATCCCTCCACTTTGCCCAATTTTATCCCCATTTTTCGCCGATCCCTCAACCCTCCTTAATGTATCCTATATTATCCCGAATTATCTTCGAGCTATGAAATCTGTCACTCAAATTTTTATGAGTTTGAATCGAATGAGTTGTGTTATATTCCCCCATTCTTATACTACAATTTGGAGAAAATATCTGAAATTTTCGATAGCTATAATCCTATTTAGCCCAATTTTTGTGACCTGGAACCTATTTCTATCAAGAGTTTTTGTGATGCCTTATTTTGGCGGGTTTACCTATGGTTATTTGAAATATTTCGAATGGGCGAGTCTATCACAATTCCAATTTGTATTTTTATCCTTGGCAATTTTGGTGACAATTATTAGCACAATTATAATTTTAATATATTTATTGATGCTTCCAACACGCGTCAAATCCCTCGAAAAAACCCTGTGTTTCACAAATCTCACGATCTCTATCAGTTTTATGATTGTCACGGCATTTCAAAGTTTCTACGCGTTTTTTCCGAATGTTTTCACCGGGTTTCTCTCGAATTTTGTGTTTGGTTTGCAATTTTTGAGCTACGATTTTTTGAATATCAGTTCTCCAATTGTGATGATTTTGATGAATGCTCAACTCCGCGAGCATATTTTCAAAAATCAAGGAACTTTTGGGAATTCGATTATCCGAGTTTCACAAACTCAAAATAGTGTGCTTTGAATTCCACGTGGATTTTCTACAGTAACCCACAGTTTTGGCCCAATTTCGAATCATATTTTTTTCGATGTTTGATAAATTTTTGCACTTTGTTCAAATCAAAATTAATTATAGTGTCTGAAAAAACCAAAACGATCAATAAAAAAATTTTCTGAAAAAATCACCTGCACAAAAAACTTCCCCGACACATTTTTATATGTATATCAAATTATTTTTGTACATATGTCTCTATTATCGAATTTAACCCAAGATGGTCGAATTGAAATCGAGTGTGATTTGAGTTATGATAACTCTCGGGAAATTTTGAAATATATTATTCAATTTGCCTATCTTTTTCCGGGAATTTTGATACATTTGATGATTTTGAGGACGATTCAGTGGAAGTATAAGAAGATTTATCGGATCAATTCGTTTTTTATGATTTATACGGTGGATTCGATGGCGGTGAGTGTGAACCGGAAGCTTCCGCGCAGCGGCACTGTCTTCCGCGAAGCGGCCAGGCCTAGGATCAGCCTGAGCTTCAGGCTCAAGCTTAGGTCTAGTCTCAATTTCCGAGCGCCCTTGGCGCGAGTGTAGACCAGAAGCTTCCGCGCAGCGGCCAGGCCTAAGGTCTCAGCCCGAGCTCCAGGCTCAAGCCTAGGTCTAGTCTCAATTTCCGAGCGCCCCTGGCGCGAGTGTAGACCAGAAGCTTCCGCGCAGCGGCCAGGCCTAAGGTCTCAGCCCGAGCTCCAGGCTCAAGCCTAAGTCTAGTCTTAACTCCCGAGCGCCCCTGGCGCGAGTGTAGACCAGAAGCTTCCGCGAAGCGGCACTGTCTTCCGCGAAGCGGCCAGGCCTAGGATCTGCCTGAGCTCCAGGGTCAAACCTAGGTCTAGTCTTAATTCTCGAGCGCCACTGGCGCGAGTGTAAACCGCAAGCTTCCGCGCCAGGCCTGTGCCGGAAAATCAAAACCCGGAAAACGGAAAGTCGGAAAATTTCCGGATTTTTTGAACCGGAAATCCGGAAAATTCGGAAAATTTTTCAAAGTCTGAAATTTCGATTTCCAGCCTTAAGTTGGCACTAAAACTTATTTTTATCTACAATTCTTCTTTTCACAGGTAATTTAGTAACTAGTTGAGACGTCGTACGTTCAAAAAATAGTAAAATTTGAAAAATTGAAAAAAAAAAATTTCCAAAAATTTCATTTTTTCTATCATAAACTGAGAAAATTTTCCAAAATTTAGGCAATTTTGAAAATATTACTACTAGAGATCATTTCCGGATTTTCCGAGCACATTTTCGGCCACGCCTAGGATCAGCCTGAGCTTTAGGCTCAAGCCTAGGCCTAGTACTAATTCCCGAGCGCCCCTGGCGCAAGTGTAAACCGCAAGCTTCCGCGTAGCGGCCACACTCATGCTGAATCTGATGAAGCTGAAGTTCTGCTGAAGATCTGCTGAAAACCGCAAGCTTCCGCGTAGCGGCCACGCCTAAGGTCTCAGCCCGAGCTCCAGGCTCAAGCCTAGGCCTAGTCCTAATTCCCGAGCGCCCCTGGAGCGAGTGTGAACCGCAAGCTTCCGCGCAGCGGCACTGTCTTCCGCGAAGCGGCCAGGCCTAAGGTCTCAGCCCGAGCTCCAGGCTCAAGCCTAAGTCCTGTCCTAATTCTCGAGCGCCCCTAGCGCGAGTGTAGACCGGAAGCTTCCGCGTAGCGGCCTGGCCTAGGATCAGCCTGAGCCCCAGAACTAATGGAAAAACTTGCCCAACAAATCCTACTAGATTTTTCTGAAGTTTGTTTCGTTCACCCACCCACAACATCACAATTCGATTTCAATTTCTCACCTGCTCCAAAATACCTTCCAGAGTCTCTCAATGTTGATCTTCGATGCATTCATCGGTCGCCCAATAATGTACATCCCTCCACTTTGCCCAATTGTAACCCCATATTTCTTCGAACCCTCGATTCTCCTCAAAGTCTTCTACATTCTTCCGAATTATCTTCGAGCTGCAAAATCGATAACTCAAATAATGATGAGTATAAATCGAGTGAGTTGTGTGATATCGCCAATTTCTTATATATCAATTTGGAAAAAATATCTAAATATTTCGATAATTATAATCCTAGTTAGCCCAATCTTCGTAACCTGGAACTTATTTCTATCGCGAGTTTATGTGATTCCAATTTTCGGTGGATTTTCGTATAATTATTTGAAATATGTTAAATGGGCAAGTCTATCACAATTCCAATTTTTATTTTTATCCCTGGCAATTTTGGTGACAATTATAAGCACTATAGTTACCCTAACTTATTTATTAATGCTTCCAACACGCGTCAAATCCGCGGAAAAATCGCTGTGCTTTGCGAATTTTACAATTTCCGCGGCTTTCACAAGTGTTGCAGCTTTTCAAAGTTTATTCGCATTTTTCTCGAATTTCGATGCGACTCTACTTTTCAGCCTGCAATTTTTTAGCTATGATTTTTTGAATATCAGGTACTTCTATACTTCTAATAATTTCTAGCTACCGTAATGTTTTTGCAGCTCTCCAATAGTGATAATTCTGATAAATCCTCAACTCCGCGAGCATATTTTCAAGGGGGAAAAGGCGAATTCAAATGTTTTTATGAGAGTTACAGTAACTCAAACGAATATTAATTAATTTTTACCTTTTTTTTTGAAAATTTTGTGAAACGTGACCCAGAAAAATAAACGTGGCTTCCAAAAAAATTTTTGCAAAAATTATTCCTAGCTTATTCAAAAATAGAAAAATGTTACAAATATTTCTAATCGGATCTGGATTTGGTTATTCGATGATCGGATGTTCGAAAAAGAAAACAGTAGCGGGACCTGTGAAGAAAGAAGTTGAAAAGACAGTGAAAAAAGAGGAATCTGTAAAACAACCCGAAGTCAAGCCAGAAGTCAAACCAGAACCACCAATTGTGAAAAATGAAAGGCCAAAAAAGGAATTATCGAAGAAAAAGGAAAAAGAAGAAGCAATCAAATTATATCGAAATGTTAAACCAACTCCAATAGGTCCTAAAGCTTATAAAGGTTTTCTACAAGTGTTTGGAGAACGATTTCGATCCACGGTAACTTAGAAACACGCAACGCAGACCGCGCCGCGCGCCACAACACACACAAAAAGGGAACGATTCAAATTCCCTCCCTTTTTTGTGTGTTGTGACGCGCGGCGCGGTCTGCGTTGCGTGTTTATTTCGGTGAGATTTTCGATAATAGCAAGGCAACCTTTTGAAAAGCACTATTTTCAGATACCATTTCAAGAAGAAGGAAAAGTATTTGTAAACTTTGATATGGAAGGTCATTACGGATTGCAACACCCAAGATTCAAAGCATTTGATGCGAATCCAACGCGAAATCGATACAAAGAACTGAAATGTATGGATAGCTCTAGAGTTGTTCTCGAAAATCGAAAAAACGATTATATTAATGCGTCATGGGTGGTTTGTGATGTTGATGAATATCGAGGAAAGAATATATTGACACAAGGACCACTTCCGAATACGATTTCTGATTTTTGGGCAATGATTTATCAAGAAAAAGTGGAATATATTGTTATGTTTTGTTCATTTATTGAAAATGGAGTTGAACAATGTGCAAAATATTATCCAACTAATGAAGGAGATGAGAAATATGATAATTTTGAAGTGAAATATGTTGAAAAAGAGAAAGATCCAGTTGAAGGTGTAACTTGGAATGTTTTACATTTGTTTGATAAAAATTCAAATGAATCGAAACCAAGAAGAGTTAACCATATTTATGTATCTTGGTGGGCTGAAAATACAACACCTGATGATCCGAAATTGACAATTGAATTGTATAAATGGTTGATAAATAAAAATGAATCACATATTCCAATGGTATTTCATTGTAATAATGGAATTGGAAGATCCGCCACTTTTGCATCGATTTATTTTATTCTTCGAATTGATATCGATTACTGGACCTTAGGTTATCATAGTGAGTTGATGTTTGAACACAGGGAAAATTGAGAACCAAAATTATTTCAGCCGAAATGTCACATGTTTTGCTGCGAAACTTTCGGATGTTTCGTCATGAGGCAATTGAATCACCACTTCAATCCACATTTTTTTATTGTTGTCTTTTGGAATATTTTTTTGAAGAAGGAAAATTGAAAGGAAGTAAACAAATTGATCAATTTATGAGTGATTATAAAAAATATGCACAAGAAGTACGAGAATGTTTGAGAACAAACAAGCCGATTAAAATCGATATTTTCAAACAACATTCGATGAGAACTGCGAAGATCTTGAAGAAAGAGAAAACCGAAAAGTCGGAATGGAGTTGAATAAGAAGATTCTTCTTGTTGTTACTTGTGTTTTATAAAGATCTGAAACTAGAACAAAATCGATGGACTTGAAAAGATGTGAAAATTTTGAAATTTCAGACTGTTTTCGCTTCAAGACCTGAAAAATCATTTTTTGAAATGAAATTTAGAAAAAGAGTATGTCACCAAAACGTGAAACGTGACCTAGAAAATAAACGTGGTTCCGATCATTCTGGAGCAATTATTCCTAGCTTATTCAAAAATAGAAAAGAATTTCAAGTATGTTGCAAATATTTTTAATAGGATCTGGATTTGGTTATTCGATGATGGGATGCTCGAAAAAGAAAAAAGAAGTCAAGTCAGCTGTTGTGAAAAAGGAAAGCCCAAAAAAGGAATCATCGAAGAAAAGTGAAAAAATCAAAATAAATACGCCAAATTTATATCGAAATGCGAAACCAGTTCCAATAGATCCTAGAGCTTATGGTGATATTTTGCATGAGATTGGAAAAAGACTTCGATCCACGGTAATTCAGAGAACTTGTCCCCATTAATTAAAACAATTGTTTTCAGGTGGCATTCGCGAAAGAAGGAAAAGTTATCCTTAACTTTGAAGCAGACGACTGTTGTACGGACCCAAAATTCACTGCATTTGATGCAAATCCAACGCGAAATCGATACAAAGAACTGAAATGTATGGATCAGTATCGAGTTGTTCTTGAAAATCGAAAAAACGATTATATTAATGCGTCATGGGTTGTTTGTAATTCTAGAAAATATCGAGGAAAGAATATATTGACACAAGGACCACTTCCGAATACGATTTCTGATTTTTGGGCGATGATTTATCAGGAAAAAGTTGAATATATTGTTATGTTTTGTTCATTTACTGAAAATGGAGTTGAACAATGTGCAAAACAGAGTACCGCAACGAAACATTTTTGTGAAACAGTTTCACTTGGTTTCAGCAGAACATTTTACAAAATTTCAATGTTTTTACTTTCTATCTGAGTCACTTTTTGTTTTTTCAACGAGTGTCACGATTAAAAATGATCAGACAATGAAAAAGGTCGAATTAGAAAAATATTAAAAACGTGACACGGTGCAGGTGTGACGTGTTTTCGATGCAAAACATTTTCAAAAAATGAAATGCTTCACGTGTTTTTTCATAACACATTTAATTTCTCGAAATGTGTCACACCAAAAAAGAGTGACACAAAAAAATGTTTCACGTTTTGAAAAAATTAATTGTGTGACACATTAAAATGTGTCACACAATTTTTGTATGACACATTCAATTTTTAAAAATGTTTCATTGGTTTTCAACGAAACAAATCTGATCAGCTGTTTTGTTTCGCCACATTTTACCATTTTCTCTATTAGAGAATTTGATAGAAAAAGCGACCTGGAAGGGAATTTGAACACATTTCGAAAGGATTAGTTTGTGAAGATATTATTTCACTTTTGAGAACTTATGAAATGGACCCGAAAAAGTCGGACCAAGTCAGATTTTTTGAAAAAAAAACTGACAAGGAAACCTTTCGGAACCGCCAAAAAATTGATAATTTTATCCAGCAAACCTCACCCAATACCTGATATTCCAAGTGGGCAATTTTTTTCTTGGAAAACCTAACCTTGTAAGTGGGAAAAAAATTTAAGGGCTTTCAAGGCCAGCCTCAGTCGGGAAAAACATTTTCACTAGGTGGGTAATTTTGAAAAATGAACCCAGGTGGGCAATTTTCCAGCCACTGCTCCAGGTTCTTGGGTGAGGTTTGTTTTTCCAGAAACCTAAAGTCCTCCACAAAATCTTAGCCTCACCGCCAATTTTTTCAAAAAATTAGGAAATTTGATTTTATGTGGAAAATAAAAACTATTTTTCAAAAAAAAAAAATCAAGTTTTCATTTCAGCCTCATTTTCATCTGAAATTTGAAGTAGGGCAAATTTATGTATCACCTTTTGACACATTTTGGCTATACCAACTTTTTCAGAAAAAAATCAAATTTCCGAATTTTTGAAAATTTTGGCGGTGAGGCTAATTTTGTGGATGACTGTAGGTTTCTGGATAAAATTATCAATTTTTTGGCGGTTCCGAAAGGTTTCCTTGTCAGTTTTTTTTTCAAAAAATCTGACTTGGTCCGACTTTTCGGGTCCATTTCATAAGTTCTCAAAAGTGAAATAATATCTTCACAAACTAATCCTTTCGAAATGTGTTCAAATTCCCTTCCAGGTCGCTTTTTCTATCAAATTCTCTAATAGAGAAAATGGTAAAATGTGGCGAAACAAAACAGCTGATCAGATTTGTTTCGTTGAAAACCAATGAAACATTTTTAAAAATTGAATGTGTCATACAAAAATTGTGTGACACATTTTAATGTGTCACACAATTAATTTTTTCAAAACGTGAAACATTTTTTTGTGTCACTCTTTTTGGTGTGACACATTTCGAGAAATTAAATGTGTTATGAAAAAACACGTGAAGCATTTCATTTTTTGAAAATGTTTTGCATCGAAAACACGTCACACCTGCACCGTGTCACGTTTTTAATATTTTTCTAATTCGACCTTTTTCATTGTCTGATCATTTTTTATTTGTGAAGTGTTGTGAATTTTTTTTGAGTGGTGCTATTTTTGTTTCGAAATTCATTAAAATCAGTGACACTTATAAGAAAGTTCAGTTTCATGTTTCGCTTTGTTTCGAAACAAAACAAAATCTTGCGGTACTCTGGTGCAAAATATTATCCAATTGAAGAAGGAGATGAAAAATATGATAATTTTGAAGTGAAATATGTTGAAAAAGAGAAAGATCCAGTTGAAGGTGTAACTTGGACGGTTTTACATTTGTTTGATAAAAATTCAAATGAATTGAAAGCAAGAAGAGTTAACCATATTTATGTATCTTGGTGGGCTGAAAATACAGCACCTGATGATCCGAAATTAACAATTGAATTGTATAAATGGTTGATAAATAAGAATGAATCACATATTCCAATGGTATTTCATTGTAATAATGGAATTGGAAGATCTGCCACTTTTGCATCAATTTATTATATTCTTCGAATTGATATCGAATATTGGATGGAAGGTTATTATGGTGAGTTGAAGTTTGACCACAGCGAAAATGATCAAATGCGCTCTAGCGAACAGGCGGTACATTTGAATGTTCTGTGTGTTTTAATGAGGAACATTGTTAAAAAAAAGTGAAAAAATGCACATTTTCAGATGGAATTTCATTTATTTTGCTCCAAAGTATTCGGGAATTTCGTCATGGCGCACTCGAATCACCACTTCAAACAACATTCTTCTTCTGTTGTCTTTTGGAATATTTCATTCAAGAAGAAAAATTGGATAGAAGTGAAAAAGTTGATAAATTCATGAGTGATTATAAAAAATATGCACAAGAAGTTCGAGAATGTGTGAAAACGAATAAGCCAATTTCAATCGACGTTTTCGAACAACGTTCGATTGTAATATACAAAACACCTGCGAGCGCAATGGAGAAGCTTCCTGGAGGCTGGGACGACGATTAAGAGACGTTTTTTACATAAAAATTCTTTTGAGATTTTGGTTTGATGCTGATCTTTTCCTCTTTTCTTGAAAAATAAACAATTTCCATAATTATCTGGGAGTTTTTTGGAGCTCTTTACTAACTATAAACTAAAATTATTCATACTTCTTTTTATTTAATCATTTATTTTTCCAATGTCAAATTTAACGCAAGAGGGTTCGATTGAAATGTCGTGTGATTTGAGTTATGATAACACTTGGGAAATTGACAAATGCTTATTCCAACTTACTTATCTATTTCCTGGAATTGCGATTCATTTTGTGATTTTGAAAACGATTTTATGGAAATATTGGAAGGTTTATCGGAACAATTCGTTTTTTATGATCTATGCGTTGGATTCGATTATGGTAAGGGATAGGACCTATAAATCATACTGTATTAAAATTTTGTGATGAAAATGGGACAACAGGTCCAATTTGAATCCTTTCCAGAACTTTATAATGTTAACACTGGCTGCTTTCTTGGGTAGACCAATGATATTTATTCCCGCACTTTGCCCAATTTTCTCCCCATATTTTTTTGAGCCCTCAATATTTCTAAAGTCCCTATACATTATTCCAAATTATTTTCGAGCTGCAAGTTCAGTCAATCAAATAATGATGAGTATAAATCGTATGACTTGTGTGATTTATCCAATGTCTTATATCACAATTTGGAAGAAGTATCTGAAAATTGCGATAATTATCACACTTCTCAGCCCATTTTTAATTATCTGGAACATATTTCTATCACGAGTTTATATAAGTCCAACACGTGGCGGGTTTTCACCGAATTATTTGAAATATGTGAAATGGGCGAGTATATCACTACTTCAATTCTCGTTTTTATTCTTGGCAATTGTTATTACAGTAGTTAGCACTGTTGTAACTCTGGTTTATCTATTTGCACTTCCAATGCGCCTCAAATCTGCTGAACGAACTTTATGCTTTGCAAATATCACAATTTCTATTGCTTTTTTGATTGTTGCAAGTTTTCAAAGTTTATTCGCATTTTTCACAGTCTTCGATGTTGCGACTCTATACATTTTACAGTTTTTTGGCTATGATTTTCTGAATATCAGGTTTGAATATCTTGGGGTAAAGATTATTAAAAGGATTCAGCTCTCCAATCGTGATAATTCTGATTAATCCTCAACTCCGCGAGCATATTTTCGGAAAGAAGAAATCTGTACAAACTATTCAAGTTTCCACTTCTCAAAGTACTAGTATGCTTTAGATTTGCAATTTTGCGGCCTAAAACTTTATTTATTTTTATAAAAGCGGACATTTTTTATCCGGATTCATTGGTGTATTTTTGTCGCAATTAAACGATTTGGCAAATTCCATCGAATTCGACATCATTCCATTCACTCGAAAACTATGTTTATCCTTTTGACTCAATTTTTTTGCGCATAAAGCCTGAAATTTTTCGAACATTCTACTATTTCAAGCGAAAAAAATAACTACCGATGCGATTCGTTGAAAAAACTGTTGATCAATTGTCTCCTCTTCAAAAGCTGGTAATTTTTGAGGTTTCCGTATTTTTTTGAAAAGCCGGTATGCTAAATCGAATCCTAATTTATCGGCAATTCTCGTCTTAACACCGTCGGACTCGAAAAAAGGGTTTACCTTTACTCCAAAGATGCTCCAACTCATAAAACTTCCATCAGTGATACATTTGACACGTTTCTCGAATTCTTGTTTATCCTCACTTTGCAAAAAACGTTGCGCATCAAAAGCATGTCCAATTTCATGGCCAATGAAATAGCCCAAAGTTGCAATAGTATTCCAATACGGTAAATTTTCATCGAGGAATGGATATGAGAAAAGAATCGAGGGGATTGCTAAAAAAAACACGACCATACATGGCGCCCGTTGAGTCAGACGCGAGACGGCGAGAGTATTTTACGAAAATATCCCGATAATGAATTTCGTGGCGAGATATTTTCAATAAAATGTGTGTTCCTTGAAACAAAATAAATTATTTTTTCAAAGGGACACATATTTTCTCAAAAATATTTCGAAGCGATGTCTTTCTCTGTCTGTGATGACGTCATTAGACTCCAGTCGTCTCTCGTCTGACCCGAGGGGCAATTTTCTATTGGAGTAAATGGTCGTGAAAAATCGAATATAGTCTCTTGAAAGCTATTACAACTTACAAATTCGATGTGATCCATACATGACAGATGAATCAACCTGATAAGTCATAACTTCTCTTCTGGCAACCCTCAAAAATGTCTCTTCACTATTCATTTTCAATAAATTCCTTACAAGTTCTAAATATCCTTGTTGTTCAGCTGGTTTCGATTTCTCCACTCTTTCATACATTTTTTCAATATTCCGATATTCTTCTGGCTCACCAATAAATGCTTTTAATGTTTTCAACTCTTCCTTCAACCATCTCTTCGAATTTTCATCCATCCATTCATTTTCATCAATCATTTCATTAAATATATATTTGAGTTCTTCGAAAAGCAATTTCACTCTACTAATATCATTTTTACGCACAAAATTTTTGATGAAAATCATGGACAATGTTCCGGGAAACAGTTTTTCAACAACTGAAAAACAAAATTCGGATCGATTTTCGGATGTGCCGATAAACCTCTCAAGTTCCTTTTCCCATCTGGGTCGTAGAATATTGTCTCGGATTTTCGAAACTCCACGATTTCTCAAAAACGTATTCAACTGAAAATGCGAGAATTTCCAGTATGAGCTTTAACTCTCACCTGTTCAATTCCTGTTCTCGCAACTTTCAACTTCCAATTCATCTTCTTTTCTCGATATTCTTCAGGAAGTAATCCTTTCAAATAACGTTGAAGATCGATAAAAGTGAATGTTGTTGTATCATCCGGCGATAAATCGGTTGCATTCAAATCATTGTTTGCAAATTTCTCAGTCGCGCTCCAAAATTCCTGCAAAAAACATATTTTGAGCACAAAACTGCGGGCAAAAAAAACACACAAACACACACGGTGAGGCAAACGCGCTCTAGCGAACAGGCGGCACGTTTGAATTTTCTGTGTGTCTTTCTCGTTTTTTTCAGCGTTTTCAAGCAAAATATGAGGATAAAACTGAATTACTTCACACAAAAAGAAAAAGGAGAAGATTCTCTACCTAAACAGCTATTCGAAATCGTGAAATAAGCAATTTTCAGCTTTTTTCTCCCAATTTTTCGAAAACACTACATAAAATATATCAATTTGTTCCTTTTTCACTCAGGAATATCAATAATCATGAAAAAGTTCTTGAAAATTGAAAATTTCACGGTTTTGGGTTGTTTAAAGCATACCTTGTATTCCGCTAAATGCGCATAAAACGTGAGCACCAATTTCTTCTCCTTGTACTCGGGCCGAATTGAATTTCTCAGGAAAAACGTATCGATTGGCGTCACTTTCACAACTTCAATCAGTAATTCTGTGAAATCTTGGCTGTGCCATATTCTTTGGTTCAAATCCCCAAGTTTCGCTGACTTTGCTAGTAGACATTTTTCAAATACAACTTTGGCAATTCTTTCGGATCTTGTGACTGGTTTGTAGGTTTTTTGGAAAAATGTTTCGAGTTTTTTTCGATTTTTGATTGGATGATCTGCAAATTCCTTCCAATTTCCACAACTATATTCATAAAAATCTTGACATGGATCGGTTGCATTATTCATTATTTCCCTCATTTCCCCTCCTAATTTTACACATTCTTTTGTTTCACAAACTTCTGAAAACCTCGCGGGTTCTTCTTTGGACAAAATCATGAATATGATAAGAGCAATAATCACCAGCAATATTATAGCTCCTCCAACACCCAATAAAATTGTCTTTAAATATTTTCGCTTTTCCGGGATCTCTGGGTTTTCTGATTGTTTAGTAGAAGATTTCGATTCATTCTCTGATGGCTTAGGCTCAGTCTTCTTAGCTTTCGGATCTTTTGATTTTCTGAGATTAATATGAATTTAGATATTCGAATTTGGAAAGGATGAACTCACAATTTCATTTTTCTGAGATATCTAAAAATAGTGACACTTTGTCAAAAAATTCACGCTCGCTCAAAGTTCACGTCGAAATTCATAGAATGGACCTAAAATCAGCCTGATTTTTGAAATTAGGATAAATCTAGGTTTAATTTAGCCTAACTTCCAGCACAATTTTCATCCAGAACTTACAATTAGCCATGAATTTCAGCCAAAAACCTAAATATAAGGGAATTTGAAATTTCTTTTTTTGCGGTAGAATCAAGATTAGATTACTGTTCAGTTTCAGACTGCAAGAAGTACTGTAGCTATGCAACTGCAAGAGGTACTGTAGTAGTATTCAATTTCTGCTGAAATTTTCAGCCAAAATCCAACTTCCGGTTGTAAACTTTGTGATTTATGTGATTTTTTTCCAGCTCAGATTTTTCCGCGGAGAATAATAATGTGATGTGATTTTTTTTTACTTACAATCAATTTTTGAGTTTTCCCCAGGGAGTTTAGTAATTTTCATCTAATAATAGGTTTTTAATAAAAAAATTTACTAATTTTTTATTTTCGAAAAAAAATTATATCATAAGTTACATATACCCCCGAAAATATCACCTGCTATTTATTCTTGTTTTATTAGTTCCCCCCCCCCCCCTCCTCAAAAATTTTTTCTCATATATAAGATAGGTTAAAATTGAAAAGTTGCCGGTTTTTAACAATATTTATAAAAAAAGAAAAAATCATCGCAAAAAAATTAAAAATAATACTTTTATCCAAGATACATAAATTTATATTTTTTGTTATAAATCCAACAAAAATATAATGAATTTTTATGGCCGAATATGTTTTTGTAAAAACCATATATTTTTTAAAAAAACACATTCTGATTTTCGAAAAATAACGATTTGCGCCGAGCACAAATCGTTATATTTTAATTTTGGCTGTGCGTGGTGAAAATTTATTTTCTAACGTGACCTTTTATTTTCTAAATCTGACGATTTGATCCGAGCTCAAATCGTTAGATTTTGAAAATAGAAGGTCACGTTTTTAGTCACAAATAATATTTTTTTTTGTTTTCAAAATATAACGATTTGGGTTGGGATCAAATCGTTAGATTCTGAAAATAAATACAACGTTTCTAATTCAAATAAAATAAACTGAAATATTTGCCTATTTTTAATCAAAAGTACAGTAACATTTATCGATTGAATATTTTCATTGATTTTCAAATTTAAAGCTAATGATTTGGACAGATATTTGATTTTTCCGTCAAAACCGGCAACTTTTCAATTTTAACCTATCTTATATATTCAAAAAAAAAATGTCGAATTTAACTCAAGATGGTTTGATTGAAATCGAGTGTGATTTGAGTTATGATAACTCGCTGGAAATTATCAAATACATTCTTCAATTTGCCTATATGTTTTCGGGAATTCTGATACATTTTGTGATTTTGAGGACGATTTTGTGGAAGTTTAGGGGGTTTTATAGAACTAATTCGTTTTTTATGATTTATACGGTGGATTCGATGGCGGTGAGTGGATTTTCGAGCGAAGCGAGTGTAGACCGGAAGCTTCCGCGCAGCGGCACTGTCTTCCGCGAAGCGGCCACGCCTAAGGTTGGGGGGGTGGTTAAGGTAGGGGGAATCCGCAAGCTTCCGCGCAGCGGCACTATCTACCGCGAAGCGGCCACGCCTAAGGTCTCAGCCCGATATCCAGGCTCAAGCCTAGGTCTAGTCTTAATTCCCGAGCGCCCCTGGCGCGAGTGTAAACCGCAAGCTTCCGCGCAGCGGCACTGTCTACCGCAAGGCGGCCATGCCTAAGATCTGCCTGAGCTCCAGGGTCAAGCCTAGGTCTAGTCTTAATTCCCGAGCGCCCCTGGCGCGAGTGTAAACCGCAAGCTTCCGCGCAGCGGCACTATCTACCGCGAAGCGGCCACGCCTAAGGTCTTAGGCCGCAGCCCGAGCTCCAGGCTTAAGCCTAGGTCTAGTCTTAATTTCCGAGCGCCCCTGGCGCGAGTGTAAACCGCAAGCTTCCGCGCAGCGGCAAGGCTGGACATATGCCTAAGATCAGCCTGAGCCCCAGGATCTGAAAATTTAGGCTTAAAATCCTGAGAAGTGACTAGACAACAAACTTCCCCTCAAAAATTTCAGCTGTTTTCCAGAGTATGCTAATGTTGATGTTGGATTTATTTTTCGGTCGAATAATAATCTACATTCCTCCACTTTGCCCAATTCTCTCCCCAATTTTCTTCAATCCCTCAATATTTCTAAAAACCATGTATATTCTTCCGAATTATCTTCGAGCTATCAAATCTGTCACTCAAATTTTAATGAGTATAAATCGTATGACTTGTGTGATATCGCCAATTGAATATGTCTCAATTTGGCGGAAATATCTCAAAATTTCACTAATTATAACACTCCTCAGCCCATTTTTCGTTATCTGGAATCTGATTTTATCCAGAGTTTATGTAACTCAAACCCGCGGGGGATTTTCATATAATTATTTGAGATATGTTAAATGGGCGAGTCTATCACAATTCCATTTTGTATTTTTATCCCTGGCAATTTTGGTGACAATTATTAGCACTGTTGTGACTATGACCTATTTATTTATGCTTCCAACACGCGTCAAATCCGCTGAAAAAACTCTGTGCTTCTCGAATTTCACGATTTCCCTCGCTTTTATGATTGTTGCTGGGTTTCAGAGTTTGTTCGCGTTTTTTCCAGCCTATTTTTATGGGTCGGATACACTTTATACCCTACAATTTTATAGCTATGATTTTTTAAATATCAGCTCTCCAATTGTTATAATTCTGATAAATCCCCAACTCCGCGAGCATATTTTCAAGGGGGAAAAGGCGAATTCGAATATTTTCACAAGAGTTACAGTAACTCATAATAGTGTGGTTTGATAATTTCCTGCAAATGTGGAACTTTTGCAAAAAAAAGCTGCAATAATAAAAAAATTTTTGTGCTAATCAAATTAAAAACTTCACATAAAAGCCGATCTAGCTTCCAAAAAATCATCTTTGAAAATGTTGTCCAAAATCATCTCAACCATCTTGATTCTCACCGCAATTTTCGCAATGATTTCGGCTGACAACGAAAAAAATTGTCTTCGTCAAAGTGAATGCCCGCCGCATACTATTTGTATAATCGATCAAGAACTGAATTATGGCGAGTGTTTGCCATATATTGGATAACGAAAAAAAATGAATTTTGGGAAAATATTCATAAATTTTTTCGAGTTGTCAGAGTTTTTGTTGAAGCAGGATTTCTAGATTTGAAGAAAAAAAAAAGAAAAAGTTCGCGAACGGGATCGAACCCACGACCTCTGGATTCGAACGCGAAGATGCTAACCACTCGGCCACGCGGTGCTTTTTCAACAAGCAGGCAAATGTTTGATAAATGAAATACATCCTGAAAATCCTGAAAAATTCTATTTTCTAGTCAATTTGAACTTGGTTTCCCCAAAAATAATACCCCCCAAAAATAACACAATTACCCTTTATAATATTGTTTTTCCTGATTTTTTCTCCTGTTTTCCAACAAAAAAATCAGGATTTTCTCGTCATTCTCTACATATTTTTCCCTCTAAAAAAATATGGATCTGAATTTGAATTTCACATGTGATACTCAACATTTCAACCCAAAAATTCATATTCTTCTATATTTGATTCAAGTTTTCTACCTGATTCCTGGTTTCATTGCAAATCTATTGATTCTAAACACAATTTTACGGAAATTTCGAACAACTTATCGCAAAAATTCGTTTTATAATATTTATTCCATTGATTGCTCAGGTTAGTTTTTGAGGAATTTTGGGTTTGTAAATAGAAGAAAACTTCTTGTTGAGCCCAGAGAATTCGTGTGCAGATGGTATAGCCGGTAAGTGCTTAGGTCCATAGTCTAGAGGTCAAGGGTTCGAATTCACCTCCCGACTATCTTTTTTTGTATTTCAAAAATGTTGCTTGTTTCAGTCAGTTGTTTGATCATTTTCCTGGATTTATTTTTCAATCGAAGCTTCATTTATATCTATGCAATCTGCCCATTTTTCTCCGAATTTTTCGCATTCGATTCACTATTTTTGAAACTGATTTTCACGAGTTCCAATTATTTTCGCGCCTCAAAATCCGTTATTCAAATATTTTTGGTCCTAAATCGCATGAATTGTGTTGTGTCTCCTCTGAAATATGCTGAAAAATGGAGAAAATCGATGAATTTTGTCTATTTTTTCATTTTTTTCCTACCGTTTTTAGGTGAGACCTTTTTTTCTTTATCAGAAAATTCATCAGAAAAAAATTCCAGTGATTTGGAATATTTTAATCTCCAAAATCTTCATCGTAAATATTTTCGGAGGATTCACAGTCTCCTACATCCGAATATTTCCGTGGGCAAAACTATCCATTTTCCAATTAATTTTCATCACAATCGCTCTAATTTTCACAATAATTTCCACAATTACAACAATAATTTCGCTATTTCGGCAAAAAAAATCTGGAAATATTCGAAAAGCTGAAAAATCCTTGTGCATTTCTACTGCAATTATATCAGCCGGATTTTTTGCCGTCGCCGCTTTTCAGATTTTTTATGCGTTTTGCGAGATTTGCTCGGAGAATTCGAATGTTTTTGCGCTGCAATTTTTGAGTTTTGATTGGTTGAATGTTAGTTCGCCGATGGTGATTTTGTTTACAAGTAGATCTTTGAGAGCTAATGTTTTTTCGAGGAAAAATGGGAGAAATATGAAAATAATGGTTAAAGTTAGTGTTTCCCAGATTAAAGAGAAATAAATTTTTTAAATTCAAATTTTTTTTTTGCAAGAAAAGCTTTATTCAAATAATTTCTAGAAGAAAAAGTTCTTTTTAACCTTCACACATCTTCCAAAATCAGATTTCTTCGGATTCAATTTACATCTATAGCCAGGTTCACAATCATCATCTGATTGACACAAACGACGAGCAGAATTGAGGGAAATGGCGATTGAGGCCAGAACGATGAAAATGTGGAGGAAATTCATTTTGAATGTGGAAAAATTGGGGATGGTTTATGTATCTATGTACAAAATTGTTCTTGCAAATCAGAATTTTAAATTCGATTATAATAATCTCAACTTAATTCTGATTCGAATATTCGTTAGCAAAAATTCAAATCCTGATTTGCAAGAAACCTCAAATTTTTGCAAATTTTTACGGGGTGATTCAAGTCGGGCAAATAATGAATGGGACCCCAAAAGGGACCCCGAATGACTGAATGGGACCCCGCAAAAAAAGGGACCCCGTTGAATTTTTGTATTAGTACGAATGGGAGCCCATTGAAATTTTATATTGAAAGGGATACAAAATTTGAAGCCTAAGCCTATGCCTAACCCCAGTGCTGAGGATACGTCTAAGTTTAAGCCTACTTGTGGTCCCATTCTGAAAAATCTTCAATGGGGTCCCATTCGTACTAATACAAAAATTCAACGGGGTCCCTTTTTTTGCGGGGTCCCATTCAGAAAATTCAAAAAAATGCTGTGGTCCCATTTTATTATTTTGGGGTCCCATTCATCACGACGATTTTCAAACACCGGGGTCCCTTTTGGGGTCCCATTCATTATTCACCTTTTTTTTGACTTGAATCACCCCATTATAGAAAGTATTTGAATAAAGCTTTTCTTGCAAAAAAATTTGAATTTACAAAACTTGGCGGGGCCGTAATTGCGGAGTATCGTAGTAATATTTTTTGGACTTTTTGAATAACACAAAATTATCCTGAAATTTTTTATTGAAAACTTAAAAATTCCAAAAAAGTGCGACCACAAAAGCAAGCATCAAACTCATACTCCCAGCTGAAGTTGTCGGATACGATTGTCCCCATGGAAAACCTTGAACAACATCTTTGCATTCAATTCCAGTTGGAATTTGAATATCCGGAAGACTATAAAGACTCATTGTATTCTGGCACGATGATGTAAGCCAACACGAAATAATGTTGATAATTTGGAAGCGAGCATTTGTGATTGTGTTTGGATCACAAGTGTTTGGTTGTCGAAGATCGAGATGATGGGCGGAGCCGGGGATTTCGAGGATGTAGATTCCGCGCGATGGATTGGTGGCGGATGCGGAATAACCGCCTCCCGACCAGGGATCCAGGTGGCCTTGGCTGCAAAATTTTGGGCATTCGGATCATATATTTTTTTTTTGAAAAACTCACGTCAAAATCAAGTTGCTCGCAGCCGACAAATCGAAGCCATACAATTTTTTGACCGCATCAATATCCCAATTGGCAGATGTCCAACTCAAGCTGAAAATACAGGGATTTTTTTCGTGCAAACGAGGAACTTTTGCAAAAAAAAAGATCAAAAAATCAATTTTCCCAAATAATTTGATCAAGTTTTGTGCTAATCAAATCAAAAACATTCACATAAAAGAGCATCTCCAACTTCTCCAAAAATCATCAACTTTTTCTTTGAAAATGTTGTCAAAAGTTGTGTCAACTCTCTTGGTTTTCTCCACATTATTCTTCGCTATGATTTTGGCTCAACAACAATGTACTCGTCAAACTGATTGTCCAGTTGGTCTTTTCTGTTTGAAAAATAACCCGGAGGATATTGCTTATTGTCGGCCACTTTAAGCAAACTGGGATAACTTTTTGGAATAATAAATTTATTTGCATTCAATTTTTCCTATTTTGTATCAATTTAGTTTAGAGATATAACTTGGGATTCCTAATTCTAATTCTAATTTTAAGCCAAAAAGTTTCAAGTCTGAAGAAGCGGAAACTTTCTCACAAAAAATTTAAGGGAGTTCAGAAGCAATTAAAATCCACGTGGAAAATTTCGAATTTTGCCACGTCATAGCTTATCTACGAATATAACGTATTAACTTCTTGACAATTATCAGAACAGCAAAAATTACGTTTCAAAATTTTTATATTGTTTTTTTTGCAAAATTTTTGAATTTTAATACGTTGATGCCTAGTAGATCGAAATATCATCAAAAAATCTGGCGCCATGTGGAAAAAATTTAAATTCAAAAATTTTAGCGCCTTAAAATTCATGTGGCATTTTTTCACATCAAAAATTGAATGACCAGAATTCGAGCCCTGAAATCCACGTGGCTAAAAATTTCGAATTCAACTTTTTGCGTGTAAAATCCACGTGGCAAAAAATTAAAAAAAGTGAAATTTTTGATTTGATCAAAAATTATTTGATTTGAAAAAAAAAATAGAAAAAAAAACACAAACTTTGCAAAAATCTGCACACATTGCTCCTGCAACAATTGATAAATATCAGTGCCACATTCCTCCCAAAACACATCATTAGTTCCACCGTGTGCACACATTGCCATCACAATTTCCGAACATTCTTGCCATGGCCAACCCAATGCATCATTTCCCAATCCACCAACTCCTTCATCTCCACAAACTGAATAATCAATACACCATGTGTAATTAGCGACTTGGTTGTAATTGTAGTAAACATTGGCTGCTTGGGCTACCATTGTAACTAATTGTTGATCGGTGAATGTGGTTCCTGGAAAATTTTTTAGTTTTTTCTATTAAAAATTTTGGATTGCTCATGTTAAGAGCTTTAATTTGATAGGTCGTAAGCCTATTTTTGCATTGCTCATGTTAAAAATTAAAAATCAAAATTTTCAAAACCTAAATTGGATTGCTCAGGTTAAGAGCTTTATTTTGATTCCTCACAAGCCTAAGTCAAATCCTGTACCTACATTTGTAGGAGCTTAAGAGCTTGGCGTTTATAATCCCTAAGCAAAAGCTCAAACCTACATTTTTGGATTGCTCAGGTTAAGAGCTTTATTTTGATACCTCAAACGCCTAGAATTTGGATTGCTCAGGTTAATAATTTTATTTTATATGTGTGGAGCGCGTGGTACCGATGAGATTTTCGATAATAAATAGTTCTAACCCCAGATTTTTATATTGCTCAGGTTAGCTTTTTTGATACCTCATAATTTTTTTCTTGAAAACCCTAAGGATACGTGGATTTTTATGGCGCCAAAACTTTGGATTTAAATTTTTTCTGTTGTATAGCTACACCCCCCCCACTAACCCGTGGAATTCATAAAACTGCACGCCACCTTAACCGGCCACGCAGGCAATGGTTCCAAAAACGAAGTAGGATACGGATAATCAACCATCGCCATATACTCGATAGCTTCTCTCATAAACGCGTTCAAATTCCATCCATCAGTCGCGTTTCGAATCGGCGTTCTCGGGTCCAACGTGAACACCGTGTTATTATTCAAAAACGCCCGTCCATCTGCAGTCGCCGACAAATTCAACACCGCATTCCAAACATTCGCCAAAATAAATCGATTGCATCCATTATCCACATATGTTCTTGATGTGATATTATCAAATACACCTGGCTCAATGCCACCGCCTCGCATATAAATTAAAGGCGCAGAGCCTGCCCAGGCCCCAGTTACAATGTGCGGATATTTCATTCTGAACCATGCCGACAACATTCCACCGTAACTTCCACCGAAAGAGATGACTTTGGTGTCGGATGGGAAGGTGTAGTTGAATTGATTGTTTGGAGTTTTGAGTGTGCTGAGGAGCTCGGCATAATCAGCCAGGGCTTGTTCACTGGTGAGGTAGCCCAGGTTTTTGAGGTTCTATAAAAATAAATTAATTTAATTAGTTCGCTAGAGCGCACTTGCCGCATAAGATGACGTGTTATACGGTTGAGTTTGTCCATAATATCGATGTTCAGCAAAAATCAAACTGGCATTAAATTGCTGTGCAATATCAAACATAATCCCGGTTGCTGTCACAAATCCCTCCAGACTTCCCTCATTTCCAGTGTAGAAGAAAATCGGGCCGCCCGCCTTGTAGAATGTGTTATTCCACATGAAGCGAAGATTGAAGGTGTCGGTGTTGCCGTAGGCGAAATGATCCACTCGCATGCCCTTGTACCATTTGACTTCGACGTTTGGGGGAATGTCATCGAAAGTTTTGGGGTGGATGAGAGAGCGCTGGAATTGGAGAGGTTTTAGAGAAGTTCTATTTTAGAACTGTAGCATTTCGTAAAAACACGTGGTTTTTTTTAAATTTGGGTCACGTTTCATCGAAAAATACTCATTTCAAAAATAAAAAAAAAATAAAAATATTTTTACTACGGTAGGCAAAGTGTGCATTTGTGCGTCACCGTGTTTGCAGAACACAATTTTATTTTTTTATGGGGTGATTCAGGTCGAAAAAAAAAACTTTAAAAAAAAACGTTTTTTTTACAAAAAAAATCGATTCAGAAAATGTGAAAAAATGTCGAAAAACAGGAAAAATATAGCTGAATCGAATTTTTTTTGTAAAAAAAGTTTTTTAAAGTTTTTTTTTCCGACCTGAATCACCCCATAATTTTTTTTTGCTGTGAACGACACTCCGCTTGCGCGCTGTTTAGCGCAACACGAGAATATTCTCATTTTTTGTTTTTTTTTTTCTGGGTTTTCAGGTTTTCGGGAAAAATCAGTGGATTTCAGGCTGAAATTGAAAAACCAACGGAAAATCCGAGAATTATCGAAGAAAGGTGGGTTTTCTCTAGAGAAACACTGCTTCGATTGAAAATTTTGAGTTTTCAGCTCGAAATATTGATGGGCAATTGGAATTCACTATTAATAACGTGGAAAACTTGGAGGATTTTTGGATTTCGATGATTTTTGTGTGATAGAAGCGATTGGTGAGTTTTTTGGTGAGGGATTGCGGAAAAATTGAAAAAATCGATAAAAAATTCTGTGAAATTTGAAAAAAGTTAGGCTAACTCATCAAAATCTAGGCCCAAAAGTCTAGTTTCAAAAATTAAAAAAAAGAAAAAACAATTTTTACTACGGTAGGCAGGAAAAGTGTGCATTTGTGCGTCAGCGTGTTTGCAGAACACAATTTTATTTTTTTCGAATTTTTTTAGTTTTCCACGCAATTTCAGGGCTTTAAAGGCGGTTTCAGAGCATTTTGACTAGACCATCTGATTCGTCTTGTCGAGATGAAAAAGTAGAGCTGTTAATTTTTTTCTGAAACGCATTTTGAACAAAGTTGAAGGCAGAAAACTGTAAATTTTCAGTTTTTCTTCATTTTTTTGCAGTTTTTCAAACTTTGAAGCCTTTATTATAATTCTTCATTATAAAAAGTCATTTCTTAAATTCTTCCTGAATTCTAGCTTTTCGAAAATTGAAAAAAAAAACAAATTTCTCCTAGAATTTCGCATTTTTCATCATTATCAGTAATTTTTCTGATAAGAAAAAGAGCAAAATTGGATTAAAGATGTAAAACCAGAAACCAACACGAATTTAAAAGTTTAAGCGATAACCAAAAGCGAAAAAAGGAAGTGACCGCCCAAAAAACACGCGTCATTGCGGAGTCTCGTAGTTTTACTTTTATTTGTCATCATTTTTTTTTGTTTTCCAACCAAAAACTCACTCTTCTTGGCCATTTCGAACCTTCCAAACTTGAAACAAGTACGAAAATCAAAAAAATTAGTAATTCTTTCATTTCGCACTCTTATATTACATATACATATATAAATACTCAGTTACAAATAAAATGTCTTATCACAAAAAAAAAGTATTACAAGATGACAATTTTCCAATTTTTTTTGCTGTTTCGAAAAAAATTTGATAAGCGAGAACTTTAGAAGTTGCCGTCAAGCACAAACTTCATAATGTCGAGATCGATTTGGTGCATTTTTGAGTTGTGAAGTTTGGTGGCCCTGATGCGGGTTAGGCGCGGAATTCCGCGAGCGGTTGGGGAGTCTGGAAGTGAGGATTTTTAAAGTTCAAGTGATTTTCTCACAGTTGAAAAATGTTGAAAAATGTGGCTGGCGTATAGTTGGACATTGACTATATGGCATTTCCATGTTTTATTTAGCAAGTGAGTTGAAATATTGGATTTTAATCGTATTGATATGATAGAATGGTCTAAGACGAACAGAATGATATAAATTTTTAAGACTTTACGTTATCCATGAGTGATTTAGCGACGTTTAGCCGATCGATTTGCCTTATTGACATATATATCGACTAAACCTCGCTAAATCACTTATGGCTAACGTAAAGTCATCAAAATTAATATGATTCCGTTCGTCTTAGACCATTCTATCCTATGAATACGATTAAAATCCAATATTTCAACTCATTTGCTTAAAAAACCTGAAAATGTCATTTAGTCAATGCATACCACGCCCAGCTTCGTGCAAATTAACTTTGAAAATTGGCGGTGTGAGTTTAGAAATTTTTTGGCGAGGTGAAAACAACGTTCTTGACTGAAAAATACCACTTTTTAACGGGAAAACAAGCAAAAATTTGCTGTTTTTCAAGAAAATCTCAAATTGGCGAGGTATATTCCCGTAAATTTTTATTGGCGCCGTGCATATGCCTCACCCTGGGCGCGGTGTCGATGTTCAACTATCTTCATTTTCGAAAATCAACTCACTGGGTCTAGTTTGCGCCAAACTTCTTCTCAAATCCAATTGAACTTGCGCAAACTTCAAACTTCCAACTCCCCTCTGTTTTTCCTTGTGATTCTCCAGCGCTTTTTGCACCTCCGTCCCAGTAATCTTCTTCTGTATTCTTCTCTCATTCAACCGCTTGTTCAACATTTCTAGAACTTCCATTCGACGCTTCGGGCGGATTCGTTGAATTCGAGTAAGATATTGAGATTGTGCAGAAGTTAGGTGAATCTTCCGGAACTACAGAAACAAGTTTAAAAAAAGGTTTGTAAAAAATCTCACTCACAAACTTCTGAAGTGTCCTCGCAGCTCGATCTTTTTTCTCCTCATTTCTCATGATTCTCTCTCGATCTTCATCAGTGATTCTTTCATTTTCCGATTTTTTCGACTCCGATTCCATGAATCCATTGACTTCTCTTGGCGGCAATCTCAATAGGGTTTCGAATTTTTGAATATCGTATGATTTCGCGATTCGCAGATTTCGAAGCTTCTCTAGAAGTTCGTCGTTTCTTCGGGTTGAATTTTCGATGATGGCAGACCATTCGGAGCTAGAAATTGGAATTTTAAAATATGAAAAATGAAAAATTATGCGGAAAATTGTGAAATCTAGTTTTCGCCCCCTAACTTTTCTCAAAATGAGTTTTAGGAAAAAAATAAGTAGCTCATATTTTTCACCTCAACAAGACGAATCAGATGATATATTCAAAATTCTCTGAAACTGTCTCTAAACTTCTGAAAATACGCTGAAAACTAACGAACAATGAACAATTGGAGTGCAAACACCGTGACGCACAAGTGCACACTAATTGCGTACCGTAGTAAAAAAGCATTTTTTTTTTCAAAATTTTGATTTTTGTTCCCTAAAAAATATCTCGTAATACTTCACCTAACTATTTCAAAATAACTCACTCATAAATTCGTTTCTCCAGCTTCCGCTCGCGTTTCCGCATCGAATCGCGCCAGAAATTCTGGATTTTCCGCGCCGCTTCTTCTTCTTGCAAGCTCATTTTGTCCCGAAAAGAACAAGCAAAACAGCAAAACAAAATGAAAATGACCTTATTTTTGACATGCGGCGAGTTGTTGCCATAGAAACGTGCAAGGGAAAATAGGCGGGACTTGGGCTAACTAGAAAATATTCCACAGGGGGAGATTTTTTGATGTTCAGCGACATAGTCTTTGAAATTTGAACATGTCATTTTTAAATGTGAGCTTAGCGCAGGCGGTAGGTAGCTCGTTTTGCACGCAGAAGGTTCGGGGTTCGACTCCCGCTCGACGCAAACTATTTTTTTTGGTTTTTTGTCAAAACTTCCTGATTTTCGGACCACAAATGCATGTGTCAAAGTGAAAAATTGAGCTCAATCAAATGTGACACATCCATCAAATTCGATTATTTCAACTTTCCCTTGTTTTTCCTTTTTTTCCTTCCTTAAAAACTTTTTTTTCTTGGAACTTTGTGTAGAAAATGAAGAAGAAAAACTAATTATTGAAACCTGGCTCTTCTTTTTCTTCCAAAAAAAAAATTCCCTTTTTTTGGTAGAAAAAATGTGCGCGGCTCTCACGAAATTCGTCTCTAAACCCCCTAATTTTCATCACGCGCGCGCGCGAAAAAAGTTATAATTATTTTTTTTGTGCTCGTAAATGGGATTAGCCTATTTTTCGTTGTGTATGTTGCTATAGAGATGATTTCCAGATTTTTTTAGACAATTTAAGATGAAAAATAGAGGTTTTTTGTAGGTTTTGTGACGTCAGAAGGGATATTTTTAGTTTAGGAAAAAAATAATGTGTAAATTTTGTGAAATTTGATCAGAAACTTGGTGACAAATTTTGAAATTCAAAACTTTTTGCCTCACATTTGACGCAATTTCAATTTCACCTGCTTTTTTGCAAATTTCCCCAGAAAAATACCGTTTTCTCAAAAAAAAAAAAAAAAATTAAAAAATGCGAAAAAAAAAATAAAAAGAAAACAACGAGACTCCGCGTTGACGGCAACGCGCGTCCTGTGTATTTGCATGTTTTTTAATTTTTTTTTTGCATTTTTTCATATTTCGCCGATTTCTTATCGAAATTTTCTGAATTTTTTCATCAATCTAGACTAAGCTAAATCTAAGATCCCATAAAACCCTCGAAACTCCGATTTATGTCTCCCACCTGACTGGGCCGGACGCAATAAAAATCGTACAAATTTTTTATTTTCCTATCATCATCTTCCTCTGATTTTCGCTAACTCACAACTCAACGAAAAAAAATATGTATCATCTCATCTTTCATTTTTAGTATATACGTTGTTGTAAATATGTTGTTCGCCAGTTGGCAAGATTTTTGCAGAAAATCATCGAACAAAAAATATTTTGACAATTTTTTCGCTAGCTTTTGTGGAGCAGCACAAAATGTTGGCTTGAGCCCAGGATAAGCCTAAGGGTAGCCTTAAGTTAAGCCTAAACCATAGCCTAAGCCTAAGGGTAGCCTTAACTTAAGCCTAAGCCTAAGGCTAGCTCTAACTTAAGCCTAAGCCTATCCTAAGCCTAAGCCATAGCCTAAGCCTAAGGATGTGCCTAATTTGAGCCCAGCCTAAGCCTGAGACTTCGTCCAACTTGGTACGCCTAAGCCGAGCGCCTTTGGCGCGAGTGTAGTCCGCTAGCTTCCGCGAAGCGGCACTAAATTCCGCGTAGCGGCCTCACCTAAGCCTAAGAGCCTTAAGTTACGCCTAAACCATAGCCTAAGCCTAAGGCTCTGAAAAATCAAAGCTCTGACTACTGACGATATTTTTTTTTTGAGAATCAGGAATCCTATTTTCACCTGCTCATAATTTTTTGGTGCTTTTTGAAAATCTGAAATTCTCTGAAAGTCTATGTGAAGAGCCTGAATTTCCACGTGGCAAGATTTTTGAAATTCTATCCTAAGTCTCCCTAAAATATACCTTATCCCAAGTCACCCTAAAATGTACCTTATCCCAAGTTAGCCTAACTTCAACAACACCCCAAAAATAGTTCTCTCCCGAATTTCCCAATTACGTAACACATCCTTCCTTTTTTTTTTTTTTTTTTCTCATTCTGACTGACTAACAAATAATTGTTATTTTTATTTTCCGAATTTTTTTTGGCGGGCTCCGATTAATGTTGTTTTTTCGGCGAGCAGCAATTGTTATTTTTTGGGGGGGGGGTCTCTGATTTTCGAAAAAAATTTCGTCGGGTCGGTCACAATTGTGTTGTTAGGTGGTGGGTGTTAAATCATTTTGAAGAGAGAAAACAAACAACACACATACACATTTTTGATCGGTTTTTTTTCTCTGACGAAATTTTTATTTTTGAACCCAGAAAAAAAAAGAAACATGAGTAGGATGAGAGTTATTTTTAGATTTTTCCAACTTATTTTCGGAATTCGGGATACATTTTACACAGCTGAAAATCTTGCCACGTGGATTTTTTAGCTTCTGAAATTCTGAAAACCTTTCCACGTGGATTTTCAGCTTCTGAAATTCTGAAAATCTTGCCACGTGGATTTTCAGCTTCTGAAAATTTCCTTTTTAATTTTTTTCGATTTTTGAACCTAATTTTGGAATTCGCGCTGAATTTTACAAATCTGAAAACCTCGCCACATGGATTTTTAGCTTCCGAAATTCTGAAAATTTTGCCACGTGGATTTTCAGCTTCTGAAATTCTGAAAACCTCGCCACGTGGATTTTCAGCTTCTGAAATTCTGAAAATCTTGCCACGTGGATTTTCAGCTTTTGAAATTCTGAAAATTTTGCCACGTCGATTTTCAGCTTCTCAAATTTTGCCACGTGGATTTTCAGGCTCCTGAAAATTTCCTTTTTTTTTTAATTTTTTGAACTTATTTTTGGATCTCAGAATCAAATTTGGCTAAATTTTAAAAATCTGAAAATTTTGCCACGTGGATTTTCAGCTTTTGAAATTCTGAAAATTTTGCCACGTCGATTTTCAGCTTCTCAAATTTTGCCACGTGGATTTCCAGGCTCCTGAAAATTTCCTTTTTAATTTTTAAATTTTTTTTTCGATTTTTGAACTTATTTTTGGAGTTCAGAATCAAATTTTTTGCTAAATTTTAAAAATCTGAAAATTTTGCCACGTGGATTTTCAGCTTCTGAAATTCTGAAAACCTCGCCACGTGGATTTTCAGCTTCTGAAATTCTGAAAATCTTGCCACGTGGATTTTCAGCTTCCGAAATTCTGAAAATCTTGCCACGTGGATTTTCAGCTTTTGAAATTCTGAAAATTTTGCCACGTCGATTTTCAGCTTCTCAAATTTTGCCACGTGGATTTCCAGGCTCCTGAAAATTTCCTTTTTAGTTTTTTTTCGATTTTTGAACTTATTTTTGGAGTTCAGAATCAAATTTTTTGCTAAATTTTAAAAATCTGAAAATTTTGCCACGTGGATTTTCAGCTTCTGAAATTCTGAAAACCTTGCCACGTAGTTTTTCAGGCTCCTGAAAATTTCCTTTTTAATTTTTAAATTTTTTTTTGATTTTTGAACTTATTTTTGGATCTCAGAATGAAATTTGGCTGAATTTTACAAATCTGAAAATTTTGCCACGTGGATTTTCAGCTTCTGAAATCCTGAAAATTTTGCCACGTGGATTTTCAGCTTCTGAAAATTTCCTTTTTAATTTTTTAGATTTTTCCAACTTTTTTTTGGAATTCGGGCTGAATTTTACAAATCTGAAAATTTTGCCACGTGGATTTTCCGGCCCCAAACTGAAATTTCAGATTTTCAAAAACAGCTGAAAATTGAATTCCTGAAAAAAAATTGCGTCAAAAATCAGAGCTCTGAGCCTGAAATGTGTATTCTGGAATTTTGAGTTAGCTGAAATCGGAAAAAAAATTCAGAACCTGATTTTTTGGAGAACAAAAAGTCAACAGGTTTATTTGTCTTAGAAATTTTTGAAATCAGAAAGTTAGCCGAACTTTTTTTCTATTTTTTAAGCCTAGAAAATTAAAAAATTTTCCCGGAAATCTTAACAAAAATAGAACATCTCTCAGACTTTCTCAGAAAAAAATTAAAAAAAAATTTTTTCCTCATTTCCTACGTCACGAAATCTCTGATATATAAATGCCAAAAGGATTAGCATTATCACAAAAAATTATTTTCCACAGAATTTTTTTTTTTCATTTTTCTCAAAAAAAAAATCTGGATTCTTTTCTAATAATGTTTACTAGGTCTGAAGTGGCTAAAAAATAATAATAGATTTTTTTTTTGTTTTTTTTCCATGGCTTGAAAAGCTAACAGGAAGGAAGAAGGAAATTCAATTCTCAACAAGTTCATTTTTTTCGGCTCTGAGCTTTTCCTCTTTTTAGGCTCCGCCCAACTTTTTCCTCATTTTTTTTCTGGCTAGTTTTTTGAGAGGATTTTCTTGGAGTCCAATTTGGGCTCGGGATTTGTTAGACTATTTTTAGGTCTAGAATTTTTTGGGCTTGAAAATTTAAGGCCAGGAACTTTTGATCTCAAATTTAAGCCTCGATTTTTTTTTTGAGCTAAATTAAGGCCGAGGATTTTCTTGGAGTCCAATCTGGGCTCGGGATTGGTTAGATTATTTTTAGGTCTAGAATTTTTTGGGCTTAAAAATTTTAGGTCCAGAATTTGTTGAGCCAAATTTGAGCTCGAGAATTTTTGAGCTCAGATTTGAGCCTAGGATTTCTTGGACCCAATTCAAGTCTAGAATTTTTTGGACCAAATTTTGGTCCAGGATTTTCATGGGCCAAATTTAAGGCCAGGAACTTTTGGACCAAATTTTGGTCCAGGATTTTCTTGAGCTCAACTTCAAGCCTAGAGTTTTCAAGCTTAAATTTAGACTCAGAAGTTCTTGAGCCAAATTTGAGCACAAGATTTTTGAGCTCAGGATTTTTCAAGTTCAAATTTAAGCTCAACAATTCTTGAACCCAGAATTTTCCAAAATCCCAAAATCAAATTTTTTTTCCCTCAAATTTTCAATTTGATTTTTGGCCAGCCAGCTCAAAGAAAATCCAGTTTTTTTTCGTTTTCGTCTTCTTCTAAAAAAAGAACAAGTGGTGCCTGATTGTTGTATATCCGCCCCTATTTTTCTCTGGTTTTTTTCGGCTTCTTCCAATTTTTTTGTCTCGGATTTTCAACAGCTGACAAGTTTTTCGCGGGTTAAATAGATTGATTTGATACATTTTATTTTATTTCTTTTTATTTTTAGTTGAGAGTTGAAACATCAACTTTTCCCTCTTTTTTCTTTTAAAATTTAAAAAAAAAATTTCAGAAAATTTGAAAAAAAAAAGTTCCGGGTGGGGTTCGATCCGGGACCTTTTGGGTGGGAGGCAGAGCTACTAACCACTAGGCTAAGATTTCTGAGTAGCGAAATTTAGGCTTATTTTGCTAAGCAAATATTTTTCGCGCCAAAATTTCGAAATTCAAATTTTTTATAAATTTTCGCGCCAAAATTTTCTAAATTCAAATTTCAAATCTCCTCATTTTCGCGCCAAAAATTGAGCACTTTCAGTGCTTCTTCTCCGATTTTTTATGCATCAACTGACGTCAATAGTGCAATCATTCATCAATCTTTTTTTTTTCGAAAAAAAAAATAAAAATTCTCAGATTTCCGGGAACTCACGCAAGATCAAAGTTCGAAAAAAAAAGTTTTGCAAATTATTTTTTTCTGCTAAAAAATTGGGGGCCCATTTATATTTCTCACATTTTAGTCTCATTTTTCTTTTTTTGCGCGGGGTCCCATATAAAAAATGCATAGTTTTTTTTATTTATAAATATATATTTTTCTCTTTTTTCCTTTCTGTGCACCAAAAAAATTCAAAAAAAAAAATAGTCGCTAGGTGGATTCGAACCCGCGACCTTCTACCCAGCGACACAGACACTTACCGCCTACACCATCTGGCTGAATCGAATTTTCTTCCAGAAATGGGCAACACAAAATCATCAGTGGACGCCGAAAAATCGGCGAAAAAATCGACGACTCGCCGAAAATCCGCAAACACGCCAAGCACCAGGTAACCCTATTTTTTTGTCGAAAAATGTTTGTAGTTTGATCACGCGAGAAAAAAAACTTGTCAAAAAGTGTAACAATTTTTTGATGAGAATATGTCAAAATTTTTTGTCAATCATGAAAAAAAAAGTTTTTTTTTTCTATTTTTTGAGCCAAAAAATGATCTGGGGGTACTGTAGCAGGATTACTGTAACTCTAAAAATGTGTAGTCACAATATTTTTGTTCTTTATTTTGAATTCGAAAATTTTTTGTATCTACCGTAATCTTCTGGTTCAAAAATACAAATTTTTTGAAGATTTCGAAAAAAAGAAGTTTTAAAGGAACATGCGGCTATTCTTACTGTAGAATTTCTAAAGGATCATAAGGTTTCTGATCTACAGTATTCAGAATTTAAAGGAGCATATCTAAATTTTTTAGAAAACAGAAAACACTCCTAGAAGTACTGTAGAATCTTCAAAGGATCATGGATTTATGATCTACAGTATTCAAAATTTAAAGGAGCATAGCAAATATTTCCAGATTCTAGAAAACAAGCCTAGAAGTACTGTAGAATCTTTAAAGGATCATGGTTTTTGATCTACAGTATGCAGAATTTGAAGGAGCATGACTAAAATGTTTAGAAAACAGAAAACAAGCCTAGAAGTACTGTAGAATATTTAAAGGTTCATAACGTTTCTGATCTACAGTATTCAGAAATTAAAGGAGCATATCTAAAATTTTTAGAAAACAGAAAATAAGACTAGAAGTACTGTAGAATCTTTAAAGGATCATGGATTTCTGATCTACAGTATGCAGAATTTAAAGGCGCATATCTAAAATTTTTAGAAAACAGAAAACAAGCCTAGAAGTACTGTAGAATCTTCAAAGGATCATAAGGTTTCTTACATACAACAGTATGAAGAATTTAAAGGAGCATAACTAAAATTTTGAGAAAACAGAAAACAAGCCTAGAAGTACTGTAGAATCTTTGAAGGATCTACAGTATCCTGAATTGTTTCTGAAGATTTATAAGTTCTAGGATTTTAAAGGAACATACAGTACCCCAATCAATATTTCCAGTAGCAGTGGGCGTCAATCGATTTCCTCGCAAGGCAATCGAAAACCATTGCTCACATTATCGCAACGTCAAATCATCAAATACTGTATGGACAATTCGAAAGATGATTTGGGCGAGAGAATTGTGAGACGGGCACTGGAGAAACGCGACGATTTCCGACAATTCATCGACAATTTGACGAAATCGCAAAAATACGAAAATTCACAGTATTTGAAGCAATTTTTGCAGGGAATTTGTGATAATTTGACGGATACTGATGAAATTAATCGGTGCGTTTTTAAGCCTGAGACCTTAGCTAAGCCTAAGCCTAGCTAAGCCTAAGCCTAGCTAAGCCTAGCTAAGCCTAGCTAAGCCTAAGCCTAGCTAAGCCTAAGCCTAGCTAAGCCTAAGCCTAGCTAAGCCTAAGCCTAGCTAAGCCTAAGCCTAGCTAAGCCTAAGCCTAGCTAAGCCTAAGCCTAGCTAAGCCTAAGCCTAGCTAAGCCTAAGCCTAGCTAAGCCTAAGCCTAGCTAAGCCTAAGCCTAGCTAACTAAGCCTAGCTAAGCCTAAGCCTAGCTAAGCCTAAGCCTAGCTAAGCCTAAGCCTAGCTAAGCCTAAGCCTAGCTAAGCCTAAGCCTAGCTAAGCCTGAGCCTATCTAAGCCTAAGCCTAGCTAAGCCTAAGCCTAGCTAAGCCTAAGCGTAGCTAAGCCTAAGCCTAGCTAAGCCTAAGACTTTAGCTAAGCCTAAGCCTAGCTAAGCCTAAGCCTAGCTAAGCCTAAGCCTAGATAAGCCTAAGCCTTGCTAAGCCTAAGCCTAGCTAAGCCTAGCTAAGCCTAGCTAAGCCTAGCTAAGCCTAGCTAAGCCTAGCTAAGCCTAGCTAAGCCTAGCTAAGCCTAGCTAAGCCTAAGCCTAGCTAAGCCCAAGCTTAACTCTAGCTAAGACTAAGCCTAGCTAAGCCTAAGTCTAGCTAAGCCTAAGCCTAGCTAAGCCTAAGCCTAGCTAAGCCTAAGCCTAGCTAAGCCTAAGCCTAGCTAAGCCTAAGCCTAGCTAAGCCTAAGCCTAGCTAAGCCTAAGCCTAGCTAAGCCTAAGCCTAGATAAGCCTAAGCCTTGCTAAGCCTAAGCCTAGCTAAGCCTAGCTAAGCCTAGCTAAGCCTAGCTAAGCCTAGCTAAGCCTAGCTAAGCCTAGCTAAGCCTAGCTAAGCCTAGCTAAGCCTAAGCCTAGCTAAGCCCAAGCTTAACTCTAGCTAAGCCTAAGCCTAGCTAAGCCTAAGTCTAGCTAAGCCTAAGCCTAGCTAAGCCTAAGCCTAGCTAAGCCTAAGCCTAGCTAAGCCTAAGCCTAGCTAAGCCTAAGCCTAGCTAAGCCTAAGCCTAGCTAAGCCTAAGCCTAGCTAAGCCTAAGCCTAGCTAAGCCCAAGCCTAGCTAAGCCTAAGCCTAGCTAAGCCTAAGCCTAGCTAAGCCTAAGCCTAGCTAAGCCTAAGACTTTAGCTAAGCCTAAGCCTAGCTAAGCCTAAGCCTAGCTAAGCCTAAGCCTAGCTAAGCCTAAGACTTTAGCTAAGCCTAAGCCTAACTCTAGCTAAGCCTAAGCCTAGCTAAGCCTAAGCCTAACTCTAGCTAAGCCTAGCTAAGCCTAAGCCTAAGCCTAGCTAAGCCTAAGCCTAACTCTAGCTAAGCCTAGCTAAGCCTAAGCCTAGCTAAGCCTAAGCCTAACTCTAGCTAAGCCTAGCTAAGCCTAAAATTTTTTTTTTGCAGACTGGCCGAAGAGTTCGGCTGTAGCCACGTGCAATTCCGGCCCAACGGCTTCAAGCCCGATTTTTTCGCGTGCACCGCCGACGCCGTCACCACCGAATGCACATTTCTCGATCAGGCGGCGCATCCGACGAGCGAAACTGCGGCCGCCTGGTCGATGTTGACGGCACACGTGTTTTCGCAAGTTCGAGATGGGTAAGTTGATTTTTGCGAGCGGAGAGCGAGTGTAGACCGCAAGCTTCCGCGCAGCGGCACTATCTTCCGCGTAGCGGCCACGTGGCCATACTGAAAATCCTTGCCACGTGGAAAATTTCGAAAAAAAACTACAACACTCCACGTTTACACCTTTCAGAACACCTTTTTTGCAATTTTTCTGTGTGCCATGTGGATTATTGTGACGTGAAGAATCAGAATGCTTCTCCACGTGGCCGCTACGCGGAAGCTTGCGGTTGACGTCACAAAATTTGCTAGTTCGAGCGGAGCGAGTGTAGACCGCAAGCTTCCGCGCAGCGGCACTATCTTCCGCGTAGCGGCCACGTGGCCATACTGAAATTCCGCGTCAAAACTACAACACTCCACGTTTACACCTTTAAGAACACCTTTTTTGCAATTTTTCTGTGTGCCACGTGGATAATCAATATTGTTTGCCACGTCATAGCAAGACCATACAAGGCGCCCGTTGAGTCAGACGCGAGACGACGAGAGTATTTTGCAAAAATATCTCGAAAATGAATTTCGCTTCGAGATATTTTCAATAAAACATGTGTTCCTTGAAACAAAATACGGTATTTTTTCAAAGGGACATATATTTTCTCAAAAATATCTCGAAGCGATGTCTTTCTCTGTCTCAGATGACGTCATCAGACTCCCGTCGTCTCTCGTCTGACCCGAGGGGCAATTTTCTATTGGATTAAATGATCGTGACAGGCCGCTTAGCGGAAGACAGCGCCGCTACGCGGAAGCTTGCGGATTGTTTACGTCACAAAATTTGCCCTCAAAATGTCCGGGGATATTCTTGCACTTTTTTGCTTTTCATGTGATAAAAAAACGGAAAAACAAGATTTTCCGTGATTTATTTCATGTATTTTTGGTATCCCTGGAAAAAAAATGGAGAAAAACAACTTTACTTTGGCCGAAATACGAAAAAAACAACAAATTGAGGGAAAAAAGGACTTAACCGGGGATTTTTTTTTTTGAAAAAGAGTTTCCTGGAAAATTTGGGGCTCCTGGAAAGTTTTGGTTGAAAAATTGGAATTCTAGAATTTTAGAAAGTCAGGTAGCTGCCACGTCTCAAAAAAACCCCCAACATTTTCCAGCTACTACGCAGAACTCCGTCGCCAACGCAAAAGCAGCAACGCATTCCGCACGCGCGTCTCAGTAGATGTTTCGACCGGAACCGATGACGCGACAAGTGTATCAAGTGCAACACGTCGCTCCAATTCACCACAAGATGATTTGGCGGGTTGCGAAAATCTGCCAATTGATGCGAATCATTCGGTTTGTCCACCTCCCTCGAATCAGCAGGGATCACAAACCAATTTTTTGGCACCACCCACGGTTTATTGAGCGGCTGACTTATCATAACTTCTTTTTTTGTAAATTGAAAAAAAACAAAACATATTTATTTGGTTGACTTGAATAAACACTTTAAAAACTTGAATGTGCACTGTAATCCACGTGGCAAAATTTGAAATTCAAAATTTTTCTGCAAACGAGAAATTTTTGCAAAAAAAGCTCAAAAAATCAATTTTCCGAATAATTTGTTGATCAAATTTTTTGCTAATCAAATCAAAAACATTCACATAAAAGAGCATCTCCAACTTCTCCAAAAATCATCAATTTTTTTCTTTGAAAATGTTGTCAAAAGTTGTGTCAACTCTCTTGGTTTTCTCCACATTATTCTTCGCTATGATTTTGGCTCAACAACAATGTACTCGTCAAACTGATTGTCCAGTTGGTCTTTTCTGTTTGAAAAATAACCCGGAGGATGTTGCTTATTGTCGGCCACTTTAAGCAAACTGGGATAATTTGGGAATAATAAATTTATTTGCATTCAGAGTTTTTGTTGAAAATTTTCAGACAGGAAAACTATGATGTGGAATTTTAGGAGAAGCTTGATTTTCTAGCTCTTTTTTTAAGATTTTTTTCTAGAAATTTCTATTCACAATTATTTTTGTTCCGGTTTCAAAAAATGTCAAAAAATCCCGGAACCTTTCAAAAATGCTATCTTCTGATTTTCAGGTGCCCAAAACTATTATGGAATTTGTGATAAACCAAAAATATTTGAAAAAAATCGTGAATTTCAAAGAAAATAATATCAAAATTTTGAAACGTATTTTTTTTTGGAATTTTTTTGTTTCTATTTTTTTTTGAATTCGTAAGTAAATGAGCTATGACGTGGCAAATTCCATAATTTTCTAGTTTGGGAAAATTTGCAATTTTCAAAATTCCAAAAAAAAAGTTACCGTTGTGGAAAAGGTCAGCCGCATAACATCAAAATTTTGAAACGTATTTTTTTTTTTCGATTTTTTTTTGAAAAAAGTTTTGTTATGACGTGGCGAGTTCCATTATTTTTTCTAAAATTCAAAATTTATACGAATCTTAATTAATCAATAAAAAACGCTGCCAATTAAATTGACTAAACTACATATTTTCAAAAATCCTCTATTGCTTAAAATACGCCTGCTCCACTCGTTTCGTAAATTCAATCAAATTCGGATATTTCTTGAGAATATTCGTCAAATTCGTCAACGGCAATCGAACAGTAATCAGCGTGTACAAATGTCCGAAGAGCAGCGCATCGGCTTCAGTTGGCAATTCGCCAGTCAAATATTTATTTGTGCCAAGTTGCACCGATACAGTTCGAAACACTTTTTCCGCCTGTTCACCAATCTCATCCAAACTTTTCGCCTCCCAATCTTTATCAGATAATTCGCTCAAAACCGATCTTCGTTTCAAAATCGGTAGAATTGTTGACAATGGCCAATGATAAACCGAACCATATCGATCTTTTGTCACTTTTTGATAAGTTTCATCATGTTTCCATAGAATATACAATTCAATGTTGGTCAATAATGAATCAATCATTGAAATATTCGCACGCATGTCAGCCACTTGAATTTCGCTCAAGTGAGAAGTTAGGGTAACTCCCTTTTTGTGCACAAAATCGACGATTTGATGGAAACCGGTGATCAGCGTTTTGTTGATGCGCAACAATGGAATGATGCCTGGAAAAAAGGTTTTCAAAGAGATGAGTTAGGATAACTATCTAAATTACCATCTGGCGAGATGAATTCAACATTTGGACGTTGTCGAACATTGAAGGGAAGTGACGTCATTCGAAGAAATGTTTGAACAGCCAAACAATCCGCATATTCATTGATTAGAGCTTGATCGTCTGGAAAAATTGGATTTTTTGGAAAAAAAAATAAAAATCTTTGGATTTTTTGAAAATTTCTATCAAAAAACACTTCAAAATACCAGAAATTTCCTCCAGAATCCAGATTTTCAGCCAATTTTCACCCAAAAAAAGTTAGAATTTGATCGTCTGGAAAAATTTGGATTTTTTCGAAAAATTTTCAGATTTGGAAAACCACATTTGAAAAAGAAAAATGTGAAATTTTCAAAAATTAATTTTTCAAACTTTTGATATATTTTTGGATACAACTATTTTTTATTGAAAAAATAATTGAAATCAAAATTTTTCAGCGAATTTCAGACAGAACTCTATTTTCTAACAGTTTCGAGATTTTTAGATAAAAATCTAATGAGTTATGACGTGGAAAATCTGGGAAATTTTGAAGTAATATTCTGATTTCGATAATTTTTTCACGAAAAGGAAAAACTCAATTATCAAAAAAAAAAATTTTTTTAAATAAAAATATCTCTAAATTTTGAAACGTATTTATATGAAAATAAAAATCTTTGACATTTCGATCAAAAAAAACTTCAAAATACCAGAAATTCCCCTCAGAATCCATATTTCCCCCCAAAACTCACTCAAATACGGTGTAAAAAGCGAAACATCTTCCCAATCTTGTTGCGCATTCATTGACAATGCATCAGTCACCAATTGGGTGATCACACCAGCTCCACTCATCTGAGCAATCATTTTTTTTCGCTAAAATTTCAAAAAAATCCTCATAAGATAATGAAAATTTTCGGTTGAAAACCAATATTTTCTATCAAAAAAAAAAAAAAGCAAAAATGTAAAAAACTTCAACAGATAATATAAAAATCAACAAAAATAACAGATTCCAGTCAACAAAATGTCTAATTTTCAGCCACAGCTTTTCGTTTCAGCCACGGTTTTTCGCCTTTTGCAGTGGGTCGAGATCGTCGTTTCGCTTCGAAACCACTTCTTTGAGCGGCTCGAGTTTGAGCCGGTTGAATTATTGATTTGAGGCTTTCGATGGCTTTTTGGTATCTGGAAAATCAAATTTTTTGATTTTAATTTCACAATTTTTCCTATATATTGCTAGAAATCTCTGATTTCTGTTCAAATTTTTTCCACGTCATAGCTCAATTGATTTTTGTATAGAAAATGTTCAAAAATATGGTGGAAATCGCTTCTCAAATCAAATTTCACCCTAATCAAATCAAAAATTTCCCATAAAATCCCATCGGCAAAAAATTCATCAACAAAAAATGTTGTCAAAAATCTTCGTCATTTTCGCAATCTTCGCCACGGTTTCGGCCAGAATTTACGACTTTTCGCCTTCGAGTTTCGAAGAAGTTGATTGTCCAGTTGGAAATAATTGTTGATTAATTATTTGGTTTGAGAAAATCAATCGATAAATAATTTTGCATTCAAATTGTTGTTTATTTTCATAAGCTATGACGTGGCTTTCAAGATTTTCTAGTGTTTTTGTTACTCAAAAATAATTTACTGGCTAGAAGATAGCATCAGTCTGGAATTTTAGCAGGATTACCAATTACGAATTACAGATCAAACATTTTAAATTTTCAGACAGCTAAAGTTGATCGTGATCCAGTTCTAGTCACTTAATTTTTGAAGTGGGATGAATATTTTCCCAAACTAGAAAATTATGGAAATTGCCACGTGGCAAAATTACAACATAACATGAAGCTTTTAAATCATTTGCCACGTCATAGCTCAATTACTTACGAATTCAACGAATGCTTTTCTCAAAAAAAATAGGAAAAAAATTCCAGATTTCAAATCATGGAAAAATACGTTTCAAAATTTTGATATTATTTTTTTTCAATATTTCTGGCCATTGTTCTGATATCGATATTTAAAAGAGTTCGGTTCTATTGGAGAAAAAAGCGCAAAGAATTTTGGTATTTTAGTAGGCAAAAATGAGCATTTTGCCACGTCATAGCTCAACTTCAAATTAACCTAGCTGAAAAATTAATTGCCACATCATAAGTAGCTTAAAATTCTTCTGAAAATATGAATTTTCTATATTTCAGAGAGCTAGAAAATCAAGCTTCTCCTAAAAATTCCCCAATTCCATGTCATAGTTTTCCTGTCAGAAAATTTTCAACAAAAACTCTGAATGCAAATAAATTTATTATCCCAGTTTGCTTAAAGTGGCCGACAATAAGCAACATCTTCCGGGTTATTTTTCAAACAGAAAAGACCAACTGGACAATCAGTTTGACGAGTACATTGTTGTTGAGCCAAAATCATAGCGAAGAATAATGTGGAGAAAACCAAGAGAGTTGACACAACTTTTGACAACATTTTCAAGAAAAAAGTTGATGATTTTTGGGAAGTTGGAGATGCGCTTTTATGTGAATGTTTTTGATTTGATTAGCACAAAATTTGATCAACAAATTATTCGGAAAAATTGATTTTTCGAGCTTTTTTTGCAAAAAGTTCCTCGTTATTTTGCATATCAGAAAATCTCTCCAGAAAATTTGTATTAAAAATTATTTTTGCATGGGGAAAATTGATTTTTTGATCTTGTTTTTGCAAAACTTCCTCGTTTGCAGGAAAATTTTGAATTTCATTTCAAAACTTGCCACGTGGATTTTATAGCTTCAAAATTTTCAATTCAAATTTTGCCACGTGGATTTTATAGCGAAATTTCTGTATTTTCAGCTTGAATTGGACATCTGTCAAAAATTGTATGGCTTGATTTTGACGTGAAAATTTCGTCCCAAGAAATTGCAAAATTTCCAGATTTTAAAAAAGTGTTATGACGTGGAATTTTCTCGAAAAAAAAACACGCACCTCTCCTTATCCTTCACAAATTGCTGCTCATCCATAAATTCCTCATCAGTATCACCATACAAATTGGTAACCTTCAACATTTTCACAAAAATCCTCTTCGTCTCCTTGTCTCCCACACTCAAAACACATCCATTATGCCCGGCTCTGCCAGTTCTTCCGGCTCGATGCACAAACAATTTATCATCGCTGGGCAAATTGTAATTGATCACACAATCCACCATATTCAAATCGGTTCCTCTGGCCAAAACATCGGATGAGATCAAGATGCGATTCGGATTATTGTTGAATCTCTGCAGCATACGGTAGCGACGTTTGCCATAAAGTTGCGCGGTGAAAAAATCGACTTCGAATTTTCCCGCACACAATTCTTTGAGCACATGAGCCAAACGGTTTGAGGAGGCTCTGAAATCATTTTTTTTTATAATTAGGGCTTCAAGCTTTTGATAGGGGCCTTAAGGCACATTTTCCTTCAAAAAAAAAAGTCCCGTTTTCCAATTTGTTTATATAAAAAAAACTATCAAATATCACCCTATTTTTTTATTTTAAATTTTTTTCTGCTGGTAGAAAAAAATGGCCGAAACTCTGTTAGAAGCTCAATTTCAAGAAGAAAAGGATATTCTGAAGAATCTCAAGAAACATGCGAATTTTTGGATTCTGTCCCCAAATCAACAGAAGAATTCGGAAAATAGTGGAAGTTATTTGATGCCGCTGGTTTTGTTGTATATTGTAAGAAAAGATGAAATTCTGGAATTTTTTTTTCCACAAAAAAAGCTTGACAAGCTCTGGAACAGGCCTGTGCCGGAAATTTTCCGATTTTCCGGAAAATTTGCTCGGAAAATTCACAATTTTGCCTAAATTTTGGGAAATTTTCTCAGTATATGATAGAAAAAATGAAATTTTTGGAATTTTTTTTTCAATGTTTCAAATTTTACCATTTTTTGAACGTAAAACATCTCAAAGGTGAATTGTAAATAAAAATAAGTTTTAGTGCCAACTTAAGGCTGAAAATTGAAATTTAAGACTTTGAAAAATTTTCCGAATTTTCCGGTTCAAAAAATCCGGAAATTTTCCGACTTTCCGTTTTCCGGGTCTTGATTTTCCGGCACAGGAGACTTTTTGGACCAGCTCCGAATTTTTTGACGGAAAAATCCCCGATAAAACAGATTTTCGGTCTGATTTAGGCCCCAAGTTTCAGGCCGCTGGGTCCTCAAATCCAAACAAAATCTCCTTCCAGCTAATCGACATCATCCAATTCCTCCCCCATCTCGAAATCCATTTCGACATCTATTTCTTCCTCAATCTCTGGTATTCCCTAAGCCGCATCCTAATCATTCTCCTCTTCGGAATCCCCCTCGAAATCGCTCACGGAACCATCAAAATCTACATCTTTTTCACCATCTCCTTCTTCTATTCTCAATACATCCAACAACTTCTCAAACCTCTTCGATTTGTGATAGATATCGAACCAGCTTGTTATGCTCTACTAGTGCTACATCTCACAAATCTCATTCAGAATTGGTCAACATTCTCCCACAAATACCCGCGACTCTGCCTAATTCTCTGCTGCCTTTTCCCTCTGGAACTCTACGATGTCTACCACAAAATCTCCAAAAACGCGCTTCGCGAAAAGACTCTATATTCAAACTTGCTCCCTGTCTGGATGTCTCTCCGGATTTCTTCTCTCCTATTTTTGGATCTATAACCACAAGAATCAACCAAACTTTCTAGTAATTATCGTTTTTCTAACTTTATATTTGTTATTGGCAAAGTTTTCAGGAATTCATATAGAATGATACATTTGATAAACAATATGTTTCTGTACTTTTGATAAATAATCAAATAAACATTTCATTTTTGACTTGAACTAACTAACAATGACTGAAATCGATGTTGAAACTGGTTTCAGGTATAGTTGGACATGTTTTTAAGCAAACGAGTTGAAATATTGGGTTCTAACTTTATTCATATGGTAGAATGGTCTAAGACGAACTGAATGATATAAATTTTGATGACTTTACGTTATCCATAAGTGATTTAGCGAGGTTTAGTCTCTAAGCCGCTAAATCCCTTATGGATAACGTAAAGTCATCAAAATTTATATCATTCTGTTCGTCTTAGACCATTCTATCATATGAATAACATTAGAACCCAATATTTCAACTCATTTGCTTAAAAAACCTGAAAATCTCATTTAGTCGATATAGTTTCAGGCCAAAAATCAAGAATATCTATGCGAAATGTGGCGAATTCTACAAAAACCATGCTCAAGAACACGTGGAAAAATGGGAGCCAATTATCAAGAAGAATTTGTCAGGCGCAGTTCTCAGTTCCGATCAACAGATTCACGCCTTCAATTCTCGACCATACTTCATGGTTTTAGTCACAATTTATCAGGTATTATAAAGTTAAAAAAAAATGGAAACGCGAAAAAAATTATTTTGAAAAAAATTATATACCATAGTTCTTTCCCCTCTCGTTTATTTTTGCCGCGACGAGACACACATCAGTCAAAAATCGATGCGCCTTTAATTCACAACGGAAAAGAGGCGTTTTTGATGTGTTTTGTAGGCTATTACTGGTCAAAACGAGAAATTCAACATTAAATAAAATGAGAAAAGTGAATTAGAACTAATTTAGAGATGAGTTTCCTCGATTTTCGTAATTTATTACCGAAAAATAGGTTTTTCCTCAATAAAACACTTGAAACTCGTTTTTTATAGTGTTTCTTGGTTTAAACAGGGTTAGACCATCACCATTCTTCGATTTGTTATCAATTTGTTTGATTTCTGTCTTTTTTTTCATGTAGAAACATCGAAAATCGCGAAAATCAGGAAATAAAAAAGAAAAAACACCGTAGTTTTCGAAAGGCGCAGCTGAAACACACACATGGTCTCGCCGCGACGAAAATAAACGAGAGGAGGAAAGAACTACGGTATATATTATTTTTCAAAATAATTTTTTTCGCGTTTCCATTTTTTTTAACTTTATAATATGTTTCGAATACGAGCGAAAACGATGTAATAATCATTTTCAGACTATATTTTTCTTTGAAAATTATCATATCTATGATTTTGTGTGCAATATTCACAACGAAACTTGGTGGTCAATATTGATGAGGGCTCAAGGTCTCGGGCTAATCATTTACCCATTAGTTCTCGGAATTCCATTAGAAGTTGCTCACGGAACATTACAAATCGGTATATTTTACATCATTTCAATCATTTATACTTCGTTACTTCGAGAAATTCTCACTGAACATCCATTTTTCTTCGACATTCTTCCAGCAACATTTTCGTTATTGAGTTTATACGCAATTAATATCATTTTGGTGAGATTACAGAATTAGGTGCAGGCTAGGCTAATGTAGTTTTTTTGTTAGAACTGGAGAAACTTTTCATACTTAATAGCTCGAGTAGCGCTTATACTAATCTTGGCATTACCATTTGAATTTTACGAAGTTTATCATTTAATCACTGGTAAACAATCAATGGACTTTCTTTATGTTTACACTTGTGATCTCGGTGGTTGTTTAATCGGAGCTCTTCTCGGATATTTCTGGATCTATCGTAAAAAGCAGACACAAACCGACGCGACAATTCCAATCATTAATTATTTCATATTTTTCGGAAGTTTGATAGCATTCATTTTAATTGCTAAATTCTCCGGTATTCATGATTGATATGTTTATATTTCAGCGTTTTTTATTGGAATAAATCGTTTACACTTTTTCGTTCTCATTTTCATTTGCTAAACAATTCAGTTAGAGAATGACTTCTACTAGAGAATGGCTGACCAAAGTCAAGAAATCTATGACTAATCTGGTTCTAACAGCAGATCAACAACGAGACTCCGCCAATAACAATCCATATTTCATGATTCTCGCCTTCATTGTCCCGGTAAGATTGAAAATACAAAATTAATGATGATTATTTCAACAGATTTTCTCGACAAAATATCTAATCCTTAACTATATCGCTCATGACTTCTACACAAAATATGATGCAGATTTCATAATCGCAAACTATGTCGCAAATATCATGGAAGTTCTGAGATCTTTCATTCCTCATATATTCATCGGAATTCCTTTGGAAATTTCAAACGGACCACTTCAAACCTCAATTTTCTACATTTTCGGTTTAGTTTATCCGAATATTATTGGTTCGGTGCTCAATGATTATCAAGATTATCATTGTGAAACTGCCGGGCAAGCATTGATCGGTTTGCATTTCGCGAATATTGTTAAAGTGAGTTCAGATGTTCGAAAAGATTCCAAGAAGTTTTTCAGAATTGGCCAACATTTTCTTACAAAAAAACACGAATCATCGGATTGTTCATCCTTCTCGTTACCACCGAATCAATCCAAAATGTACTATTCTACGATGTCGGGACCCTGCGCTTTGTGCTCTATCATACAACATGCGGAATTGCTGGAGTATTGTTTGGATTTCTCGCCGGCTATTATTGGATCTACCGACAGCAAAAAGAAGATGGTCCGACGACAAAATGGAGAAGTTCTGCGATCTCTCTGACACTTCTAACAGCCTATCTAATTCTTGCCGAATTTTCCGGACTTCATATGACCGACGAGGAATGGCATCAACAATTGGCGAATCATCCAGAATTCGGAGGCTTTTTTCCAATTATAGTTTAATGTTTTGAATAAAGTTTATGCTTTCTGTAAATTTCTAAACACAAAATTTCTGAAAATGTCTGAACCAAAATGGCTAACCAAGAGAAAAATGATGATTTTCCGAACGAAACTGTCATAAAATCGAGAAGTTATGCAATTTCCCTAACAATTTTGTAGATTTATCTCATTTCTGTGGAATTTTCAGGTCTTCATAGCACTTACGAGGAATATTATGAAAATCATCCATTGTATAAATTTCAGGTCTTCTCAAATTTCTCTATGTTTATTCATTCAATAAATATATCAATTACTAAACATTACGAAGTCATCAAATTTTCAGAATGAATCATAACATTCTAAAAATGGAACCGACCGTCTGGATCTCAAAAATAAAGAAGAGATTTGTTAGTTTGGAACTTATTCCAAGTCAACAAATCCATTCGTTCAATTCGAATCCCTATTTTATGATTCTAGCTTCAATTTGTCAGGTTCAAAGATCAAAAATAAATTGTTAAGCCTAATTTTTCCACAAATTTCAGATTGCTTGGTATATCTATGTGATTAAAGCGTGGATTGATTACGAATCGGTCCAGCCCTCACAAAATCACGAATGGGCTTTTCTCATTTGCTGCAACATACGAATCATTCTTGCTCATTTATTAATTGCGATTCCATTTGAAATAATTCATGGAACATTGCTCATGTCAATTGTCTATGCTTTGATAACAAGTTATCCGCATATAATTGGTACAATAATAGTTGGAAATTATCGATATATAGACACAGAACCGTCAACGTTTGGATTAATTGGATTATTTATAGCAAATCAGGCTAGAGTGAGAAGTTTTCAATTAATTATTGATTGATTTTAAAAATTAAATATTTTAGAATTGGCAACATCTTCCTTTCAAAATTCCACGAGTTCTTCTAACTGTGCTATTAATTCTACCAGGTCTCATCTTTCAAATAATTAAATTCATTGTATATAAAGCGATTCGACCATTCATGTTCTATTGGACATGCGAAATTGGTGGAATTTTGATCGGATTTTTGTTGGGCTACAATTGGATTTATCGGAATAGAGTTAGTCTAATTGACAAATTGAGAAAAAAAATACTTTGTATTTTTAGAGTGACGATAAAGTTGAGACAAAATGGAGAAATTGTGGGATTATTTTGACGATTTTGGTTTTTTATATGATTTTGGCGGAATTTTCCGGACTTCATATAACCTGGGAAGAATTTTATCGTCACCAATGATAATTTTTCTCATTCTAGACTTTTTAAAATGAATTTTTTAATGAGAAAAATGATAGAGATTTTTCTGAAGAAATAAATGGCAAATTTTAAATCGGGCCCGATTTTGAGGGTTTTCTGAATCGGACCAGGGTGACATTTTTCAATAGGAATCGAACCAGGTCCGATTTTTTGAGAAAAATTCTGAATCGGACCCGAAAAATCGGACCACTTTTTCAAAAAAGTCAATTTTTTGGTGCAAAAATCAGGAAATTTTGAAAAAGTGGTCCGATTTTTCAGGTCCGATTCAGAATTTTCTCAAAAAATCGGACCTGGTCCGATTCCTATTGAAAAATTGTCACCCTGGTCCGATTCAGAAAACCCTCAAAATCGGGACCGATTAATCGGACCTGGTCCGATTCAAAAACTGACGAAATAAATGCACCAAATGATAAAGCACATTGTTTATAATGTGAATCTAAACCAACATTTTGCACAAATCTTGCAAGATTGTTTATAATGTATCAAATTCTTCGCAACATTCGGAAAAATATACAAAACTTCTGTTCATTCTATCGAAACAATGAGCGAGGTTCTAATTGACATCGAAAACTCGGAAATTCCGAGAATTTCCGAAGTCCAGCTTGACCCATGGGAGTTGCGTATCAAAAAATCGCTAACCAATTTGGTGCTAACACCAACGCAACAAGCTCAATCCTTGAACAGCCGCCCATATTTCATGGTGGTTATGACACTTTTCCGGGTAAGTTCTATAGAAATATTAATTATTGCGTTCTCTAATACTTCCAGGTTCTTGTTCTCATCTCATTCGCTAATTACTTGATGTCCAAAGATATCCAACCTTACGATTTTGTACCTCTCGCATCCGAAGTTCTGGCAATCATCGCCTATGTGATTTCTCACATCTTCATCGGAATCCCCTTGGAAATCTCGCAAGGAACGTTGAAATCCTCAATTTTCTACCTATCCGTTTTTCTATACACTTTCGTTTTCGCCTCAACATACGCCAAAACTACATCATTCTTCATCTACGGCGGACCATCTGCACTATCTTTCGCCGGTTTACATTTATCCAATATTGTCAAGAACTGGGAAACAATGACGATGAAATTATTGCGAATCATTTCTCTATCCGCAATTTTTCTCGTCGTCGAACTCTTCATGCTCTTCAACTTCAGTCTAAACATTCACCAATTCACTTTCGGACTCTCCGGCGGGCTCCTAGGCTATCTTTTGGGATATTACTGGATCTACCGAACAAAGGTGAGCTCAGAATTCCGAAGATAGGCTAATTGAATTTTCGCAGGACGAAGAAACCCAGGAAATCAAATGGCGAAGTGCTGGCATAATTTCAACGTGGCTTTTATTTTTCCTAGTTCTTTCCGAATTTTTGTATCTTCGTAGATAGTTTATTTTATTATACGTATCAAATTTCATTTTTTTTTTCAATTTCGCTTATTTTTTTATTTTTTGATAAAAAAAATGGCAGAAATTATTGAGATCCCTCTTGAATCGGAACCCCAAGAAAAATGTGAAGCTCGTTGCAAAAAATCCATCATAGGTATATTTCTAACACCAGATCAGCAACTAGATTCCTTCAACGCTCGACCATATCTGATGGGTTTTATAACACTACTTCGCGTAAGTGTAACCAAAAAAAAAATCTCAAAAATAATCTGGTTTCCAGCTCATCGAGATCTTCTACCTCATCTACAAGGGCATCGATTTAGGCGTTCATAAGTGGGATCCAATTTATTTCATCGTCATAACCGCTTATTACACCAGTCATTTTCTAACCCATTTTCTGATTGGTATTCCTCTCGAAATCGCTCACGGCACTCTATTCATGTTCATTTTCTACATCTCAACAATGATCTATCCATATCTTGTTGGAAAAGTTCTCAACGATAGTTTGGGTTTCGAAAGTTCGGATCCCTCCACATTCGCTATAGTTGGCCTATATTTTTCAAACATTGTTCGGGTAAGATTAACCCCTGAATTTCAAAAAGAATTCCTTCCAGAAATGGAGCTCAATTTCTCACCGATTCCTTCGAATCGCCATTCTCTTCATAATCGGAATATTTGCCGAAATCGCCGTATTTTCCTACAAATCATCAGCTGGTGGATGGCGATTTTTCCTATTTCGTGTAACTTGTTCAACGGCCGGCGCGCTTCTAGGCTTCCTTTTCGGATTTTATTGGATCTATCGCAACAAGGTGGGGAACTCGAACTTTTTTTTTACAAAAAAAAAGATTTTCAGAACGAGGATAAGCCTGAGACAACTTGGCGAAACTATTCACTTTCATTGACTTATTTGACAGCATTTCTCCTATTCGCAGAACTTTCAGGAATTCATCAAACAGCACAAGAAGCCTTTAAACCAAAATAGTCCTTTGTTTATTGGCGAAAAATATAAACTTTCCGTCTCGTATTATATTTCACTAAAATAAAGTTTATTCTCACTGAAAAATGCCTGAGCCTATTATTCCTTGGGAGCCCAGAATCAAGAAATTTTTCACAAGTTTCATATTGGCTCCAAATCAACAAATCCACTCATTCAATAGCCGACCATATTTGATGGGTATAATTAGTATACTTCGGGTAAATTTTCGAAATTTTTTTTTTTAATAAAAAAGTTCACAGATCATCTTCCTGATAGTTTCAACCATCAAATTGTGCTTGAAAAATGAAGTAAAAGGTTGGCCTTCGAGTTACATAGAGTTTGCGTTAATCGTTACATCCATGAATATTTCAACTGTTCTCTCTCACATCTTTATCGCAATTCCTCTTGAAATTGCTCACGGCACTTTATGCACTTTTCTTTGCTATCTAGCTTTTCATATTTACCCATTCATTGTTGGAGAAGTTATGTTAGACACTTTCAATTTCAAGTTCACCAATCCAGTAGTTCTCGCATTACTCGGAATCTATCTTTCAAATTTGATTCAGAACGGCAATGATTTTTCTCATAGAAAACTTCGAATCATCATCCCATCTATTATTTTAACAATTCCCGAATTTCACTACCTCATTCACGTATTGAATCAGGATTATTGGAGAGTTTTGATCGTTTTTCAAACTACAGGATTGGCTGGAGGATTGATTGGATTCCTTTTGGGATACTATTGGGTATATCAAAAAGAGGTTCGGAGATCATGAGATCATACTGAAATGTATGTACCTAAAATGGATATTCCAGGGCCAAAACATCCAAATCATGAGATGGAAATGCTATGCAATAATTCTAACATGGCTCGTCGTGTTTTTAATGATTGCTGAACTATCAGGAGTTCATTTGACAGCCAATGAGTATATGAAAGCGAATTCACAATGAAAAGTTGGAGTAGAATCTTTGTTTCGTAATCAACAGATTTTTTTGTCATATTTTCTTTAATTTTTTAAAATAATGTTAACATTTCACTTATAATTTACAAAATAAACTAATTTTTTTGTTTTCTGGCTGGAGATTATTTGAACAAAAAAATGTCTGAATATTCAGTTCTAAAATGTTTCAAGGTTCAGAACCCGTCATGCCAGAAAAATGGGAAAAGATAATTTCGTGGAGACGCAGACATTTTGTGTGGTCTCGCAGCGATTCACCTGAAGAATCGGGGAGAGTACGGTTTCGGCAATTGGTCTTGCAGAGATCCACCGGAGCGACCGGGGAGGAGTACGGTGTCTTTTTTTCTCTGCGTCTCCTCGGATTCGTGTGGTGGCACGACGTGTTCAGAAGGCATACTAACTTTAAAGAAAATCAAATTTTGTTGTTCTCTGTGAAGAAGCCCATAGTCTCGAGCACTATTTAGAAAAAGCTTTTTTCATCGAAAGAATTTCGTTCGGTAAAAAATCAACTTCACAGATTTCTACTTGCCGAAAATAATTGCAAACCTCGTCATATTCCGCTAATACCAACTATACAAAGTCACAAAAGCACAAAATGTTTATTTCAGTGACTAACAAAAAAAAAGTTTGTGAACCCTATCATTTTCCATAACAAAATCATTCATTCTCATTCTCACTTCAACCATGCCCGATACACTCATCAATATCAACGATTCCAATCTTCCCGCCGCTCCACCCGCATCAACACCAAAGGCTGACATCGACAGAGTAATCGAGAAATGGGAGCCAATAATCAAGAGAAAGACAACAAGTCTAGTTCTGACCGAAAAACAACAAGAGCATTCAATCAATGCTCGACCATATATTACGATTCTTTTCACGATTCTACAGGTGAGTTTTGGTTAAATATGAAATACTTCGTGATTTTCCATCTCACAGGTTTATTTGACTTGGAAGTATAACTTTCGCTACGGTGACAAAAGAAATGCTGAGCTCGCATTCATCCGATTTGTAGAAACTATGATCGTCAATATTTTCATCGGAATTCCAACTGAAGTTGCGCAAGGTTCAACAACACTATTTGTTTTTTATATGGTAGCTTTTGCGTATCCACAAATCGTTGTTAGAATGGTTTTGGACGATTTTTGGCTTCGCGATAATCCAATCGGTTTCGCGCTTGCCGGCCTTCACCTAATCAATATTATTCGTGTACGTTAAAATTCCACAGATTCATTCTTCTCTTTTTCGACAACATTTTACAGAACTGGTCAACATTCCCATACAAATACGCTCAAATCCTCTTCCTGTTCGCTCTAACACTTCCCATAGAATTCATGGATGTTTACGAAAGTGTCAAGAGATACGATTCAATATGGCGTACTCAATTGGTTGATCAAACAATCTTGTTTTCGGGGCTCTTCGCTGGCATTTTGTTGGGATTTTTCTGGATTTATCGAAACAAAGAGGAGGACAAGCCGGAAACCGCTTGGAAGAATTATACAATTATTCTCTCCATTTTGACAATTTATCTTCTTATCAACGAATTTTCGGGAATTCATTTGAAATATCAAGAAATTACCGTTTTACGCTTTGGAAAATGATTTTTTGTCTAATTTTGCTGGTTTTCTGCTTGTTTTTTTTTAATTTGTATAAGATATTAAAGCATAAATAATTTTATAATTTATTTTGTTGTGAAAATATCATGCAGATCAGATAACGATAAACTTGGAAATCCTACTGTAAGCAAAAATGCCTGCACACACCAATTCTTGGAGGCAGTTTGAAATTTTCAAATTTATGTTTTTCACAAGAAATTTCTCTGGTTCCCAAAAAAAATATTCTTTTTCAAAAAATATAAAAAAATTCTCCAAAATTTCATTTGTTTAATTTTCCTAGAATAAATAAATAAACACATTTTTTATCTCTTATGTTTATGCTATCAACTTCCACCTCAAAACATTCCCAACTATATCATCATTCCATCAAAAATGCCAACTTTCGGCTATTCCGATGAAACAAACAGTGCCGGATACGTAACAATCCCATTTATCGACACAATCTTCACCCAAATCGAAAAATGGGCTCCAATTTTCAAGAGCAAGCTGTCAAATTGGATTTTGACCAAGGAACAGAGGAAAATCTCAACAGAAAGTACCCCAATTTTTATTCCCCTAGTGGTCGCATTATTTGTAAGTTAATTTTGAAAATAAATTCCAATTCCTCTAATTTAGGCCTACAATTTCTTCGGCTATGCATTGGATGTACTTTTCCACCCTAGACTTGAGGCTTATAAAAGTATATGGAAATTTCTCACAATTTCTGACGAAATCTTCGCAACTCTTGTTATCGGTCTACCCCTGGAAGTTGTTCATGGCCCATTAGTCACTTCCATATTCTACCTAGGCTCTGCAATCTATGGTTTTACCTTCTCATATATTTTAGATGGAGAAATGATGCAAGAATTATATTGTCATGGTGCAACCTATGCACTAATCGCTTTAAATCTAACAAATATCCTCAAAAATTGGAAGATTTTTTGAGAACAAGTATCTGCATTTTTTAATAATCGCGATTTACATCATTCCACAAGAAACCGAGGATATCAAAGATAGAATTCAGGGCGAAATACACTTTCAAAATTTCCATATATTACACGCAATCGGCGGTTGTTTATACGGTTTTCAATTGGGATATTTTTGGATTTACAAAAATGTGGTGAGCTAAATAAAAGCTATCAGCTTCTTCATAGAAAAATTCTCCATTTCAGAACGGAGAACCGCTCGAAAAGATTTCTCGGAGACATTTATCAATCACAATTGGTGTTTTGACCGCTTACGCTCTTCTCGCAAAGGTTTCAGGAATCTATACACATCCATACTATGCTTAATTAATGATGATAAACTAGTTTTTCAATAGCCAGAGGTTTTTTGTTCAAAAATATACAATTTTCCCCAATTTCAACCCATTCCCCTTAAAAACTCACACTTCATTCACAAAAATAATCGTCCTATTGAATTCATTTCGGCAAATGTGTTGATAAACAGCCAAGGGGTGGTATTTTGCATCGCAAATCAATAATCTATGCGAAATCGATGATGGTAGAGCCAGGTTTCCGGATACGTGGTTGATTTCTTTGGTGGGCGCGGAGATCTGGGAAAAAAGAATGAGGTTCTAAGGGATAAAAGGGGGTTTCTAGAGGTTTTGAAGCTTTTTTGATATTCTTGAGCTTTATTTTCTGACCATTTTTTGACCAAAAATGCACCAATTCGTTTTTTTGGTCAAAAATTGACCAAATATTGGTCAATCGGTGATTTTTGGCCAATTTTTGACCAATTTTTTGACCAAAAATGCACCAATTCGTGTTTTGGTCAAAAATTGATCAAATATTGGTCAATCGGTGATTTTTGGTCAATTTTCGACAAATTTTTTGAGCAATTTTTTGACTAAAAATGTACCAATTCGTTTTTTGGTCGATAATTGACCAAATATTGGTCAATCTGTGATTTTTGGTCAATTTTGGCCAATTTTTTGACCAAAAATGCACCAATTCGTGTTTTGGTCAAAAATTGATCAAAAATTGGTCAATTTTGACCAATTTTTGACCAAATTTTGATCATAATTCGGCCAAAACAGTAAATTTATCAGAAATTGGTCAAAAATGCACAAATTTCCGCCCAGAAAACACGCACCTCTTTACTTCTCGTCGCCGTCGCTGAAAACAACCGTGGCTTGAACAAATTCCACAAATGCAACTCTTCAACATCTTTCGAGAGTGTCGCCGAAAGCACAATTTTCTGCGGCGCCCGACGTTGACGCAAAATATCATTGAGATTCTGCACGCGGCTCATTCCACCGCACAAATATTCGACGATTTCCAGCCACTCTTCTCGCATCAATTTTCCCATTCGATCGGCTTCGTCGACGATGAGATATCTGAAATGAGGGGGAAAATATGTAGATTTGAATGACACGTGTGAAGGAAAAATAGGTCACGTATTATATAACAAACTGAATTTCATTTTCATTATTTTTGTTCAAGCAAAATTGCGTTGGACATCGACTAAATGACATTTTCATGTTTTTTAAGCAAGTGAGTTAAAATACTGGATTTTAATGTTATTCATATGGTAGAATGGTCTAAGACGAACAGAATCATATAAATTTTGATGAGTTTACCTTATCCATAAGTGATTTAGCGAGGTTTAGGGCCTAAATATCGACTAAACCTCGCTAAATCACTTATGGATAACGTAGTTTACCTTATCCATAAGGGATTTAGCGGCTTATCGACTAAATATCGACTAAACCTCGCTAAATCACTTATGGATAACGTAGTTTACCTTATCCATAAGGGATTTAGCGGCTTATCGACTAAATATCGCATAAACGTCGCTAAATCACTTATGGATAACGTAGTTTACCTCATCCATAAGTGATTTAGCGGCTAATCGACTAAATATCGCCTAAACGTCGCTAAATCACTTATGGACAACGTAGTTTACCTCATCCATAAGTGATTTAGCGGCTTATCGACTAAATATCGCCTAAACCTCGCTAAATCACTTAAGGACAACGTAAAGTCATGAAAATTTATATGATTCTGTTCGTCTTAGACCATTCTATCATATGACAACGATTAAAATCCAATATTTCAACTCATTTGCCTAAAAAAACATGAAAATGTCATTTAGTCGATGTCCAGCGAATCGCTTGAACAAAAATAATGAAAATGAAATTTAATTTGTCAAGTCGATCCGCACCTCAATTTCGTTAAATCAATTTTCGCCGGAATTTTCTCCACCAAATGCTGAACAAATCTCGCCGGCGTCGCTACAATCACATTCGGCGGTTCGGTTTGCAAACTCTTCGATTCTTTCTCAAAATCATTTGCTCCTGAAAGAGCTTGCACTTTGGCATATCCCTCCTTGTTCCAGCGATCAAATTCATCGACGATTTGCTTGACCAACGTCTGAACAGGCACCAATATCACAGCTTGCAAAATATTCGATTTCGTTGTGCCAATCGCCGCCAAAACCGGCAGCACATAGCAAATCGTTTTTCCCGAACCGGTTGGTGCAGCAATCGCAACGTCTCGTGGTCGAAATGCCGGTGGAACCTGAAGTTCTTTGAAAAGCGTCGGCAAAACTGAATATTGTACTGGAAACCATTTCTGGATTGGGGAATGCGCTGCCAAGTGCTCGGGAAGTTCGATTTCTTCAAGTTTTTGCGAGGTTGTTTCATCGATTTTTGCGGAGAAAGTTGTTGCATTTGATACCCAAGAACTTGTGACTTTCAAAGCTTCTAGATTCACCATTGGCCGGTTTCCCAAGACTTGGAATGGTTTTTCGGTTGTCTCTTCGTCCATTGGCTCCTCTTTTATTTCTTCTTTAATCTCATTCATCTGAAAAACCAAGTTTTGGCAAAAAAAAACGGAAAAAAACAAAAAATAAAAAGACTCTGCTAAACAACACACCAGCGGAGTGTCGTTGCAAACATTTTTTTTCGAAAAATCGGAGAAGAAGATGAGAAGCTAGAGAGAATAACGCGGGAAATGGGGTGAAATTTTGAATTTGGATAAAAATAGTTCACGTCTCAAAAATTTATTCACAAGAAATTTCAAAAATTGAAAAAAAATAGGGAAAACTGATTTTTCCGAAAAAGTTTTCGAAAAAAAACATTTAAAAAGCACTAGGCTACAGTAGTAGCGTTGCGAGACCAAACTTGAATTACCCACATGTTTCTTTATTTTATATTTTTTTCTTCAAAATTAAATTATGTTTTCTATTTTTCCAGAATTCTGGGAGATTTTACGAGAAAAAAGACAAAAAATGACAAATCATTCTGAAATTTCAGCTGAAAATTTGAATTTTTCTTGAAAACCCACGGAAAACTTGATGTTCATGTGTTTTCCGCTCAAATCGATCAATCATCGATTAAAAAAGGGACAAAAGGGAAAACGCGCTCCACCGCAAATATTTGAATAGCCGCCAAAAAAGGTGGTCGGCCAACAAAGTTCATTATTTTCATTGATTAGTTGTTTTTTGTTTTTTTTTTTCAAATTTGGAGCATCCTGGATAATTTCACTGTTATTTCAAGAAAAATTAATTTTCAGATAAGTTTCTGGAATTTGGCTGAAAACAATGGTTGGAAGAGGAGATTTGGCTCGATTTATGGTTAGTTTAGAAGATTGAAAAGAAAAAATCGAGGAAAATTCCGATTTTTTTTAGAAATCGGCTTCGAAATTTTGAAATTTGGATGGTCGGTGGTGGATCAAAATAGCAACGGATGAGCTGGGTTCGAAATTTTGAAATGTGTGAGGATTTTTGGGGAATTGGGATGTTTTAGGGTGGGGGGAGGGAGAAACCGTATTATAAATATTATGTGTGCAAAAAAAATGAGAACGCAAAAAAATAATTATTTTGAAAAAAATATCTACCGTAGTTCTTCCCCCCTCTCGTTTATTTTCGTCGCGACGAGACCATGTGTGTTTCGGGTGCTGCGCCTTTCAAAAACTACGGTGTTTTTTTGTTTTTTTTTTCGGATCTTCGATGTTTCTACATGAAATAAAGGCAGAAATCAACCAAATTGATAACAAAATGAAGAATAAAGAAGGTTCAACTCTGTTTAAAGCAGAAAATCCTATGAAACGAGATTTTTAAGTACTTTATAGAAGAAAAACCCGTTTTCCTCTTCAAAATTGCGAAAATCAAGCAAATTCATCTTTGAATCCTTGTTTCTCAAGTTTGAATACCTTTTTTTGACCGGTGATACCCTAAAAACGGCCTTTTTTTCGATGCAAATTAAAGGCGCATCGATTTTTTGAAGGTGTGTGTCTCGGCGCGACAAAAACGAAGGGGGAGGACAGAATTTGTTTTTTTTTAAATTTTTTTTTGTTTTTTTTCTGATTTTTAGAATACCCGGTAAGATGAACAATTTATTTTTTTTTAATCCAAAAATTAAAGGTACATATTATGCTTTACTAACATTAGTCTCTCTTCTCTGCGAGACCTCCGTCATTCTCCTTTGAATAATCACATTCTCACCAACACTCATCCGATGATCATACTTCAACTCATCCGTCGGTTCCAAGTTCGCCAAATCCACTCCTTTCGTATCGGGAAGGAAGAATATGGAGACGAGCAACGAGACAACACCAATACTGCAAACCACGGCGTATGGCGCCGGTTTATAGATGTTCGAGAGGTAGGCCATTTGTGGGGCGAGAAGGGCGCCGGTTCTGGCGAGAAGCGAACAAGTGCCGATGCCGATTGTTCGGATTTTTGTGGGGAAACATTCGACGGCGACGAGATAGCACGCATCCCAGGTTAGTTCGATGAAACTCACACCAATTATATTCACAATCACGACTGAAAATATTTTTTTTTCTGTAGTATTGTAGATTTTCACTAGCCATAGTATTATCGAAAATCTCATCGGCACTACGCGCTCCACACGCAACGCAGACCGCGTCGCGCCACAACACACACAAATAAGGGAACGACTCGAATTCCCTCCCTTATTTGTGTGTGTTGTGGCGCGGCGCGGTCTGCGTTGCGTGTTTATTTCGGTGGAGCGCGTGGTACCGATGAGATTTTCGATAATAGCTTAAACTACAGTCTACCTTTTAACTAGAGTCTAGTTTAGAAAATAACATGAGTGACGTAAATGTGGAGTCTCATTTGAAATTTTGGTCTATTTTTCACGTCATTGTGTGTCCACGTGGCTACAGTGAGCCAAAAATCCAAAATTCTCGGGTGGTACTGTAAACACCTTTAAACTAGAGTCTAGTTTTGAAAATATTTGAAAAATGGTCCATCAGGGCTTTTATGAGTGACGCAAATATGGAATCTCGTTTGAAATTTTGGTCTATTTTTCACGTCATTGTGTGTCCACGTGGCTACAGTAAGCCAAAAAGCGCCACGTGGCAATGAAATTTTTGAATTTTCAAAATTCGCGCCGAAAATCTTTGGTAGTACTGTAAGCACCTTTAAACTAGAGTCTAGTTTAGAACACAATTTGAAAAAAGGTTCATTCAAGGCTCACTGAAATTTTGTTTTTTTTTTTTTGAAAATTGGACATTGTGACTACAGTAAGCCAAAATGCCACGTGGCAATAAAATTTTTGAATTTTCAAAATTCTCGGGTGGCACTGTAAGCACCTTTAAACTAGAGTCTAGTTTAGAGCATTATCACAAAGCTTTTGAGGTGGCGTAAATGCGGAGTCTCGTTGTGCTTCCCGCCCTACCCCGTAACCTACTCGCTAGATCTCTCGATCCCTGATGTGAGCAATCAGATTCCGGCAAAACCATCAGAATCATAATCGTCATGTAGCATAGCAACATTGCCACTTGCGGATATTGATGAAGCTTGCGACGATCGAAGGAGGGGATCCACGTGTCCAGCATGAATACGAACTTTAAAAAAATCTGATTTTGCATCTCCCCCCTCCCTCCCCCAGCCTGGGGGGGAGGAAAGGCCCCAGGTAACTCACAATCTTCGCAAAGGCCGTAACACCTCCCGACACAAATTGACTCAAATAGAAATTCCCCGCCAAGTTCCCCGAATTCAAATCCGAACCAAAAGCCGACAGGCTTGTGGAGAACCAAAGTGCTCCCACTACAATTGTTCGATAAGCGATTGGCCATGAGGTGAACAAATCCTTCATTGTGTAAATTGTGGTATCCCTGTGATCTTTGGCTTCATCAACCTTGGACTCTTCGATGTATGCGATTCCGGCGAGTTTGGCAATTTGCCTCTCCGCTTTTTCAGCTTCAGCGAGTCTTCCCTTTGTGGTATACCATTTGGGAGATTCGGGAAGGAAGAATAGAATTGGGATGATTGGCGAGGCTAGTAATGCTGTTGCGATTGCTGCTGATCTCCAATATCCGCACACAAAACATACTAACGTGAAGATGACTCGAGCATATCCCCAATTGAAAAATGATCGTAGGAAGACCCGTTGCTCGGGGAGAATAAATTCCAAAATATACGCATAGAATACCACGAGAATACAAGCGATGGAAGTTCCGCAGATGAATCGAGAGGCGGCGAAGAGCTGCCAGGTTGGTGCGAAACCTGACGCGACCCCAAAGATCACACCAACACTTATGCCGAACAGCGAGACGGGTTTTCGACCGAAGTGATCGCCGAGATGACCGTAGGTGACGGTGCCGATGAGAACGCCGAGGAATTGAATTGTGGCCACCCACGCGGCATTGTAGGCGGCGGATCCGCAGAACATTTTGAAGTCTTGGACCATTGAGTGGAATGGGGCATCGCCGACGGTTATTTGGGAGCAATTGGTGGTGAGCTCTTCGCAGATCTCTGTTCTGAATATTATGTTGGTCACTAGGGGTTGGCTATGACGTGGCAAAGGCCGCTGCGCGGAAGCTTGCGGTCTACACTCGCTTCGCTCGAAGAGAGCTCGAACCTCTGTTCAGATCTCAAGTGGCTACAGTAAGTCAAAAATCTTTGGTAGTATTGTAAGCACCTTTAAACTAGAGTCTAGTTTAGAAAAGAATTTGAAAAAAACATTTCTTCAATGCCCAATTCCACATCGTGACTACAGTAGGCTAAAATGCCACGTGGCAATACAATTTTGAATTTTTTGAATGCCTCGGGTAGTACTGTAAGCACCTTTAAACTAGAGTCTAGTTTGGAACATATCTAATTTGAAAAAAAGTTCCTTCAAGGCTCACCGAAGTTTCGTTTTTTTTTTTGAAAATTGGATATCGTCACTACAGTAGGCTAAAATGCCACGTGGCAATACAATTTTGAATTTTCAAAGTTCGCGCCAAAAATCTTCGGTAGTACTGTAAGCACCTTTAAACTACAGTCTAGTTTAGAACATACCTAATTTGAAAAAAAGTTTCTTCAAGGCTCATAGAAATTTTGTCGCTACAGTAAGCCTAAATGCCACGTGGCAATACAATTTTGAATTTTCTAAATTCGCGCCAAAAATCTCGGGTAGTACTGTAAGCACCTTTAAACTAGAGTCTAGTTTAGAACTCACTTTGACAATTTGCACTTTGGCTTCGAAAAATGAAAATTCGCATCGGCACAACTCAGCGGCGGTGAGAAGTTATAGAAAATCGAGAAAATCTGCTGACAACAATAAAATAGGGCAAATTGCCATAGCATAAAACACAGTGTATGAAATCGATTGATTCTCAAAAACGCCATTTTTTGCGCCCGCCACCAAAAGTAGTACAAAAATTCGGGAGATGCCTATGTGCACTGCCTTATCTATTGAACGTGATTATTTTTTCTTATTGTGATAGGCACCAGTGGACTTCTACTTTTTGCGAATTATTTTTTTCGTTGTTGCTCTCTACCATGTGATAAAATTATGTGATAAGAATAATTTATAGATCTAGATGATTTTTGTACCGGAATTTGGAGGAAATTGTCTGTTCGATAGAGCGCACTTGCTGGTTTGTGGGGATTTTTGAATACTTTTAGAACTTGTGCTTTAAATAGAGCCTAGAGCCTAGAGAACCATATTGTCTAGGAGCCGTGACTAGAGCGCCTAACTATATAGGAGCGGAACCTAGACAACCACTATGACAAGGAGCCGTGCCTAGAGACCCTTATTGTCTAGGAGCCGTGCCTAAAGAATCACTATGGCAAGGAGTCGTGACTAGAGAGCCTTACTCTCTAGGAGCCGTGCCTTGGGGACCATTGTGACAACGAGCCATGCCCAGAGAGCCTATCTCTCTAGGAGCCGTGCCTTGGAAACCACTATGACAAGGAGCCGTGCCTAAAGAATCACTATGACAAGGAGCCGTGCCTAGAGAACCTAGCTTCCAAGTAGCTGAGCCTAGAGAACCTGATTGTCTAGGAGCCGTGCCTAGAGAGCCTAAATTTCAAGTAGCTGAGCCTAGACAACCACTATGGCTACAGTAGCTTTTGAAGAGTTTCTAGGCTCAAATTTTGTGCTGAAAATGGTAGAACTGCTGAAAATAGCTGAAAATCAATATTTCCAGCATTTTCAGCAGAAAATTCTGATCTAGAAAAAAATTTAATCCAGTTGATCCAAAATTTCAATTTTCTACAATGGCTTTTGAAGAGTTTCTAAGCTCAAATTTTGTGCTGAAAATGATTGAACTGCTGAAAATAGCTGAAAATCAATATTTCCAGCATTTTCAGCACAAAATTCTGATCTAGAAAACAAATTTTCCATTTTTTGGGCACATTTTCCTACAGTAGCTTTTGAGGAGTTTCTAGACCAACATTTTGTGCTGAAAATGCTGGAAATATTGATTTTTTATGGCTCGAAATAAAAATCTGATTTTCAGAGAGCATTGATACAACATTCTCTCAAAAATTCCTACGTTATCAGTGTTCGCTATCAACACTTTGACGTCTTTGAACTCTGCTAGAACTTTTTGATCTCCTCACCAAAAATACATATATAAAATCTTCATTTTTTCAATAAATCAATTTTCAACAAGCAATTCTCGTTCCTCATTCTTATCCAAATTCTCCTTCTGATTATCCCTCGTATACTTTCTACTTCCATCCGCATTAACTCTCAAATTCTCTCTCAAAGTCATATTCGATCCCAATAAACTCCCCGAAGCCGTCGAATTCAATCTAGACGATTTAATTCCACCGATGTTTTGTTGAAGAACATCCGATCGTTTCAAGATCGTCTGATCCAGATTCAATGAATGATTGGTGTTCTTTTGTGAAAATACACCTGCACTATTCTCATTTTGCAAATCGACTGAATTCACATTCGATTTATTATTGAAGTTTACAACATCACTTCCGGTTTTCACCATATTTTTGCCGATTTGAACTTCAGAAAAATCTCGAATTCTCTCGGAATCCAAACTATTGTTTCGATTGTCGATTTTGGTGAAATTCAGATTCATCGAAGCGTTATTGAAGTTACCATTTTCAGCAGTTTCAGAGAAGCCTGCTGATTTATTCATCTCCGCTCCATGATTTGTGATAACTTTTCCCTTGCCATTTTCGTAGAATCCTTTATCAATAATCTTATTATATTGATCTCTTTGCGATGCATTTTTATGAACATCATAATTTTCGTTAACTCTTCTACCATTATCATCGACATAGTTATTGTAACTCGAAACATCGTGCGATTTTTTGGAATTGTCAACCAATTCATTTCCACTTATTCTGCTACTAGTCACATTCCCATTTCTCGATTTCATCACATTTTTCTCACCGCTATTTTTATTAATCTCCTCGTCCAATTTATCCGTCACATTCGATCTTCTAACAATCTTACCATCTTGATTTGAATAATAAGTTGTGTTATCCCTAAGTTGGTTAGAACTTGTATCTTGATGTTGATTCGCAGAATATTGATTTTGCACTACACTTCCATTTGTATTTTTTGCAAATGATTCGGCATTCTGTGTGGAATTATTAATTGTGTAGTTATTCCTGGCTGTTCTATCAACATCAACTTGCTCTTTAAGAGTTCCATTATCGATTTTGTAGCCATGAAGAATTGTAGAATTAAAGTTATCCGAACTCTCACCATTTGTAGCATTATTGCTTGATGAATTTGTATATTCCCCATTCAATTTTCCAATATGTTTAGCGTTATCATCCGTGTGAATATTGAAATTATTCCGGCCACTAATAATATTCTCATTGCTACTATAATTCCTCCCATCTCGAAGATCCATATCACTTCGTAGAAGTTCAGAACTCGTCCCATTTTTATTATCCGAATAATGATGCGATGTCTCATTCAAGTTACTATTCTCTCCATCTTTGTTCAATTCAAATCTCGATGAATTTTCATTCCGATATCCATTATAAGATCCAGACTTGTTTGTCAAATGTGAAGCGACAAGAATTGTTCCGTCTGATTTGCTTACAACATTGGAGTTTGAGGCGGTTTCATTGAGATTCTCATCGTGACGATTGCTACTTGATAGAACTTTGATGACTAGGGATTTGTTGCCCTGTTGATTTAGAACATCTTGGGAATTCGAGGCGGATGCTTCACTGAGCAGACCATCTTGTGTGTTGTTTGATCCACTGATTACGATGTTTCCATCAGCATCAATACCGCTGTATTCAGAGTTCTGGAATGAAATGGTTCAGGATCTGAGTTACAGTAAGTCAAAAATCATTGGTAGTACTGTAAGCACCTTTAAACTAAACTCTAGTACAAAGTTCAGAACATATTTTTTGTGGCTGAAAATGAGCATCTGAATTTTCAGAGTACCTCCGATTTTTAGCCGATTTTTTTAAACCGAAATTTTGTGCTGAAAATGCTGGAATTATTGATTTTCAGCTATTCTCAGCAGTTCTATCATTTTCAGCACAAAATTTGACCCTAGAAACTCTTCAAAAGCTACTGTAGAAAAATGTGCCAAAAAAATGGAAAATTTGTTTTCTAGATCAGAATGTTGTGCTGAAAATGCTGGAATTATTGATTTTCAGCTATTTTCAGCAGTTCCACGATTTTCAGCACAAAACTTGGGTCTAGAAACTCCTCAAAAGCTACTGTAGAAAAATGTGCCAAAAAAAATGGAAAATTTGTTTTCTAGATCAGAATTTTGTGCTGAAAATGATGGAATTATTGATTTTCGAGCATTTTCAGCACAAAATTCGGGTCTAGAAAAATATTTTTCACTGATTTTTATGGCTGAAACTGAGCATCTGAATTTCAGAGCCATTCTAAATTCCGGATTTTTCTAGATAGCTCAATTTTATGGCTGAAATTGAGCATCTGAATTTTAGAGTTACCCTAAATCCCCGATTGATTTTCATAGCTCAAACTCACATTAACAACTTTAAGTCGAATATCATTACTAGCAGCCAAATCAACCGTATCATTTCTCTCAACAAACGTCGGATCCGATTCTTTCGTCTTCAAAAATGTATGATTTCCAACTCGCTTTGCAACTCTTTCCAAAGTCTGCTGATCAGCATTCGATGAATTTGTGCTACTCGTTCCATTCGCCAATTTCACCATCGCAAGTTCCGATTCCTGTCGTCGAGTTTTATTTTGAACTGATTGCAAATCATCGAGATGTCTTTGATTGACAATTGAACCATCGGAAGTTTTCACAGCAGAGTTGCTGTAATTTGTCGCGCGGGCAGCATTTATCACTTGATCATCCGAAGTTTTCTGAAAATTCTTGAAGTTCTATGACCAGACTTCTGAAGCTCAACCCACATGCTCATTGAAAATCTCCGATCCATCAGTTCCACGAATCCCAACAGCTGTCAGATTATTCCGACCGATATATGTATTATCATCCGAATTTCTCTGCCCACTACTTTTATTTGAATAAGTTCCATCGGAATTTTGAACAATGTCGATGAATTGAGATTCGTTTAAGGCTTTGGAGTTTGTGATGTTATAGTCATTTGCGCTGATTTCGGTGTTTCCACCCAGGGAGGTGTGATTGTGACTTTGGGAGCCGTAGTTTTGAGAATCGTCGTTGGATGTGTTGAGGCTGGCGTGTTGAGCAATCTGAAATTGATTGGGGTTACTGTAGGTTTTGGCCCTGTTACAGTGAATTTGGGGCTTAGGGTACTGTAGATTCTGGCTTCAAAAACGTTCAGTAAATTTTGGGATGTTTCAACACTAATTAAGCCTAGGGTTACTGTAGAAGGTTAGGATTACTGTAGAGTTAAAAATCTTAGAATTGCAGAAAGTTTATGTCTTTCGAATTTTTGCCCAGGGTTACTGTAGATTTTGGTGCCGAAAAATTACAGTAGTCTTACGTTAGAATTGCAGATTCCTAGGGTTACTGTAGATTTTGGATTTCGAGAAAAGCTGTGTTTTTCACACCAAACAAGCTTAGGGTTACTGTAGATTTTGACGGTAGAAAACTATACAGAACATTTGGAGCTTAGGGTTACTGTAGGTTTTTTCCAAAAAACTACAGTAATTTTGGATTTCTAAACAGCTAAAATTTTTTGAACCGAAACAGTTCAAGGTTACTGTAGGTTTTGACGGTAGAAAACTATACAGCAAATTTGGAGCTTAGGGTTACTGTAGATTTTTTTCCGAAAAACTACAGTAATTTTGGATTTGCAAACAGCTAAAATTGTGCATTTTTGACACCAAACAAGCTTAGGGTTACTGTAGATTTTAGCGCCAAGAAATTACTGTAGTTTTGGATTTTTCATTAAACAAACTTCAGATTTTTGACACTAGGGTTACTGTAGATTTTGAAGCCTACAGTAATCTCGCATTTCCGAGCCACAAAATTGAGATTTTGAACCGAAATAGTTCAGGGTTACTGTAGATTTTGAAGCCTACAGTAATCTCGCATTTTTGAGCCTCAAAATTGAGATTTTGGCACTAAATAAGCTCAGGGTTACTGTAGATATTGGCGCCAAAAAACAAGAATTAGGATTTTTCAAAATTTACTGTAAAAATGATTACTGTAGATTTTAGCGCCTACAGTAATCCCATTTCTCTCACCAATGTTCCATTCTCCAATTTCTGCTGATAAGTCTCAGCCTCCGAATCCACTTTCACATCCCGCTTCGTTCCCTTCACATCCGACTTCGAAATCACATCGCCCTTCCCATCATCCGTTTTCTCCTGCACAGAAGACAGCGAAGATCCGCTGTCTCGAATTTTCACCGATTCAGATCTATGAGCAAATGTTGAATCATCGTCGAGCGATGGAAAATCGTCTGGAAATTGTGATTTTTCTTGAGAAAATTTTAGGAGATGTTAGGCTAACTCACAATCGCCGAACGAAAAAAAATCGTCGGCCAAATTTTGGCTGAAAATAGAGAAGAGTAGAAAAATGAAATGGAGAGATACCATAACTAATTTTTCGATTCAATTAAAAATTTTTAATGTTTTTTATACAAAACATTTTACGAGTTTTGGTATTTTTATGGGTTTTTAGCGCTGTTTGATTATTATTATAAGAATTTTATTAGAAACATCAAAATTCAAATTGAAAATGACGTGGAAAACCGTAACCCGAGAATTATGGAATCTTTATTTTTCGGCTGAAAATTTGCCACGTGGAATCTCAGTTTTTGAGCTGAAAATTTGCCACGTGGAATTTTGGAATCTAAAATTTCTGGGTTTCAAATTTGCCACGTGGAATCTGAATTTTCAGCTTCTCAGTTTGCCACGTGGAATTATGCAATCTTGATTTTTGGGCTGAAAATTTGCAACGTGGAATTTTGAATTCTACATTTTTGAGCTGAAAATTTGCCACGTGGAATTCTGGAATCTTAACTTTTGAGCTGAAAATTAGCCACGTGGAATCCTAGTTTTTGGGCTGAAAATTTGCCACGTGGAATTTTAGATTCTAAAATTTTGGGCTGAAAAATTGCCACGTGGAATTTTGAAATCTAAAATTTTGGCGCTGAAAATTTGCCACGTGGAATTTTTGGAAACTTAATTTTCAGGCTGAAAATTTGCCACGTGGAATTTTGGAATCTTGATTTTTTGAGCTGAAAATTTTCCACGTAGAATCTCAGTTTTTGAGCTGAAATTTTGCCATGTGGAATTTTGGATTCTAAAATTTTGAGCTGAAAATTAGCCACGTGGAATCCTAGTTTTTGGGCTGAAAAATTGCCACGTGGAATTTTGGAATCTTGATTTTTGAGCTGAAAATTTGCCACGTGGAATTTTGGAATCTTAATTTTTGGGCTGAAAATTTGCCACGTGGCATGTTGTAATCTAAAATTTTTGAGCTGAAAATTTGCCACGTGGAATTTTGGAATCTTGATTTTTGGGTTCCAAATTTGCCACGTGGAATTTCAGTTTTTGAGCTGAAAATTTGCCACGTGGAATTTTGGATTCTAAAATTTTGGGGCTGAAAATTTGCCACGTAGAATCTCAGTTTTTGGGCTGAAAATTTGCCATGTGGAATTTTGAAATTTCAAATTTTGGCGCTGAAAATTTTCCACGTAGAATTTTAAAACCTTAATTTTTGGGCTGAAAATTTGCCGCGTGGAATCTCAGTTTTTGAGCTGAAAATTTGCAACGTGGAATTTTGTAATCTTGATTTTTGGGCTGAAAATTTTCCACATGGCAAACCATACTGAAAATGTTATCAATGAAATTTTATTTCTCAAAACATCAATAATCAAATGCATATTCTCCGTCATCCGAAGGATGTACCGCTTTTCGTTGCCTTGGACTACTATAATCAACTTCAGGATCCGAATCATATTCTTGATCTTGATCTTGATCTTCCCCAGTTCTTCTATCATAATCATCCGATGTTTCCACTCGATTTTTTCTCGAAATCTTCGTTCCACTTCGGCCATCTGAAACATCTCCATCCCATTCGGTGGTCGTCGTTTTGTTGTGACGTGTGATGTTCGTTTGAACTTGCCGACAACGTTTGCGATATTTTGGATTTGATTCGGTTCCGATGTTGATTGTCTCGCATTGCTGAGTTCTGCAAAATTTTCTGTGGCGTGAAGTTTCAGCGCTGATTAGATTAGAACTCACGAATCTGAATCGTTGTCGGTGTCACTGGAAAAAATATTTTTAGAAGATAAGCTCTTAAGGCCTTAAGGCCCCTTAAGGCCCCTTAAGGCCCCTTAAGATCCTTCTAAGTAACTCACATCTTCACATTCACACGTGGCTTGGCATTTTCAGTCAATTCATCACCGTACTCACTAACATCTTCATATTCCCACTCGGATAGAATGATCTTTCTCCCGGAAGATTCATCGATTCTGACCTGACGGCATCGTTTTTGAGATCTGCTCACATTTTCGCATTGTTTTTGAGGCCCAGCTTGGGAAGAACTGGAATTTTCAGAAGTTTCAGAAGCTTCATCCTGATATTCCCAATCACTGATCACAGTCTGCCTCTGGGTATATCTATCGATCTTGATGCTTCTACACTTTTGCCGAAGTCGATTTCCAACCTTGACCTTGACACATTGATTTTGGCTGGAACTCCAGAATCAGAAGAATCTAGCAGGGTTTTTCCTGGAACTTACATTTGATCTCTTGAAGAACCTTCAGCTTCATCAGATCTAGAAATACCGCCACTGGAAGATTGAAGTTCAGCGCTCTCAGTTCCATCAGATCTTGAAATTGAACCTCCTCCAGAACTTCCATCATCAAGATCTTCATATTCCCAATCACTGATCACAGTCTGTTTCTGGGTTGATCTATCGATCTTGACTCTTCTACATCTCTGACGGTATTTAGGGTAACTTCTAGTTCCAACATTGACCTTCTCACATTGTTTCTGACTGGAAATATTGATTTTTGAATGTTCGTGGCAATTATAGAACTCACGCTTCAGATCCTCCAGATTGGTTAGATTCAGATGCTCCACTAGAACCTCCACTCGAGGTATTTCCATTATCAAGATCTACACCACCACTCGATGATTGAAGTTCTCCACTTCCGTCAGATCTTGAAGTTCCATCAGATTCCTCATCCTGATATTCCCAATCACTGATCACTGTGGTTTTATTGGTAGTTCTGTCGATCTTGACCCTTCGACATCTCTGACGGTATTTCGGATAACTTCTAGTTCCCACATTGACCTTCTCACATTGTTTTTGACTGGAAATATTGATTTTTGAATGTTCCTGGAAATTTAGAAAATTATAGAACTCACGCTTCAGATTCTCCAGATTGGTTAGATTCAGATGCTCCGCTAGATCCACCAGAACTTCCATCATCAAGATCTTCATATTCCCAATCAGAAATCACTGTGGTTTTCTGGGTTGATCTATCGATCTTGACTCTTCGACATCTCTGACGGTATTTTGGATAACTTCTGGTTCCCACATTGATCTTTTCACATTGTTTCTGACCCTGATTCAAATCCGGCATAATCATCGCAGTTCCATCGTCAAATCCTTCACCTTGAAGTTCTCCTGATCTTGGCTTAACATCCTGATCTTCATATTCCCAATCAGAAATCACAGTTGATTTTTGGGTGTCTGGATCATATTTCACTTTTCGACACATTCTTCGAACTTTATCGCTGGAAAATCAATGACTCTTGCCACGTCATAGCCAATCTCCCGACTCACCCAACATCCACATTTTTGCACTGTCGCTGAAGTAGACATTGAGATGTTGTGACTGGCGGCTGAACTGTTGGTGGTTTTGCTCCAGGTTTCGAGCACGGTTTCTTGGGAGGCTTTCTGAAAGCAGAGTTCAGAATTTTAATGGAAAAAAAATTCTTACGGAGTCGTTTTTTTGCATGGTTTTTTGGTGACTGTGGGCCTGAAAATCCAGGATTTTGAAATTTCAAAAAAAAAAAAAACACATTTTTTGGAAACTCACTTTGGTTTGTTGCATGGTTTTCTGGCTATTGAGGCTGCTGGCGCTTGGCTGAAAATTTGAGATTTTCAGAAAAAATCGAGATCCCAGAAGATTTTCAAATTTCTGGGCATTTTGAACTGAAATTCCACGTGGCACAATTTTTTTCAGCAACTTTTTTTAACGATTTTTTTTGCAAATCCGGAATTCTGAATTCTGGGGCCTGAAAATCCGTGACTACTGTAGTTTTTCAGCGCTGAAATCTACAGTAACCCTAAGCTTGTTTGGTATTAAAAAATCACAAATTTCGGTACCAAACGAAATCAAGATTACTGTAGATTTTTAGAGCTGAAATCTACAGTAACCCTAAGCTTGTTTGGTGTTGAAAAATCTCAATTTTCGGGCCTGAAAATCCAAGATTACTGTAGCTTTTAAGCGCTGAAATCTACAGTAACCCTAAGCTTGTTCGGTCTCAAAAAATTCCAAATTTTCCGCGCTGAATAAATTTCCACGTGGCAGATCTTTGGGATGTCTGGGATCTCCAAACTCACTTATCATAACTCAATTCACTTCGTCTCGAAAATGTGTCAACAACACTGAAAACCAGCAAAAATAGACAAGCTAATGAAAAACACAAATTCATTTCGATTTTTCATGTCTCCAATAAAAATTTGGTGAATTTATATACTGATTTTTATGAGAAGTCTATAAATTTTTGTGGGCCAATTAAATTTTTTGTCCCCTATTTTTCCTTGTGTGGGTGTTTTTTTTTTTGCTACCAAAAAAATCATTCCAGGAAAACTTTATGTAAATATTGGGGAAAAATTTAAATTACCCCATAAAATGTGTGTTAAAATGCGCTAATTGTTTCGCAAAACATTAAAATTTCCCCGAATTTCCCCAGATTTTTTGACTGATGAAACATCGTGTATTAATTTTTCTATTTTTCCTTGTTATTTTGACACTTGAGCCAATTTCAGCTCTTGGGAAATCGAGTGAGTTGAAGAAGTTAGCGTAACTTCCATGAATCTGTTTTTTCTAGAACATGGGAAACATCATCTGAAACATAAACATCATGATGAATCGTGTGAAGAGAAACATCACAAACACCAAAATCAAGAAGATTGTGAAGAGAGTCCCAAGGATCTAGACAGCTGTGAGGATGAACATCCTAAGCCTACACCTAATATGGAATGTGATGAGTCGGGAACAACATCTTCGGGACCAGGAAATCAAGATTCCACTCCAGTCTCGCCTGAACTTACATCAACACCTTCGGGACCAGGAAATCAAGATTCCACTCCAGTCTCGCCTGAACTTACATCAACACCTTCGGGACCAGGAAATCAAGATTCCACTCCAGTCTCGCCTGAACTTACATCAACACCTTCGGGACCAGGAAATCAAGATTCCACTCCAGTCTCGCCTGAAGTTACATCAACACCTTCGGGACCAGGAAATCAAGATTCCACTCCAGTCTCGCCTGAACTTACATCAACACCTTCGGGACCAGGAAATCAAGATTCCACTCCAGCTTCGCCTGAAGTTACATCAACACCTTCGGGACCAGGAAATCAAGATTCCACTCCAGTTTCGCCTGAAGTTACATCAACACCTTCGGGACCAGGAAATCAAGATTCCACTCCAGTCTCGCCTGAACTTACATCAACACCTTCGGGACCAGGAAATCAAGATTCCACTCCAGTTTCGCCTGAAGTTACATCAACACCTTCGGGACCAGGAAATCAAGATTCCACTCCAGTTTCGCCTGAACTTACATCAACACCTTCGGGACCAGGAAATCAAGATTCCACTCCAGTTTCGCCTGAACTTACATCAACACCTTCAGGACCAGGAAATCAAGATTCCACTCCAGTCTCGTCTGAAGTTACATCAACACCTTCGGGACCAGGAAATCAAGATTCCACTCCAGTCTCGCCTGAACTTACATCAACACCTTCGGGACCAGGAAATCAAGATTCCACTCCAGTCTCGCCTGAAATTACATCAACACCTTCGGGACCAGGAAATCAAGATTCCACTCCAGTTTCGCCTGAAGTTACATCAACACCTTCGGGACCAGGAAATCAAGATTCCACTCCAGTTTCGCCTGAAGTTACATCAACACCTTCGGGACCAGGAAATCAAGATTCCACTCCAGTTTCGCCTGAAATTACATCAACACCTTCGGGACCAGGAAATCAAGATTCCACTCCAGTTTCGCCTGAAATTACATCAACACCTTCGGGACCAGGAAATCAAGATTCCACTCCAGTTTCGCCTGAAATTACATCAACACCTTCGGGACCAGGAAATCAAGATTCCACTCCAGTCTCGCCTGAAGTTACATCAACACCTTCGGGACCAGGAAATCAAGATTCCACTACAACCTGTGAAGAACTTACATCAACACCTTCGGGACCAGGAAATCAAGATTCCACTACAACCTGTGAAGAACTCACATCAACACCTTCGGGACCAGGAAATCAAGATTCCACTCCAGTTTCGCCTGAAGTTACATCAACACCTTCGGGACCAGGAAATCAAGATTCCACTCCAGTTTCGCCTGAACTTACATCAACACCTTCGGGACCAGGAAATCAAGATTCCACTACAACCTGTGAAGAACTTACATCAACACCTTCGGGACCAGGAAATCAAGATTCCACTCCAGTCTCGTCTGAAGTTACATCAACACCTTCGGGACCAGGAAATCAAGATTCCACTCCAGTTTCGCCTGAAGTTACATCAACACCTTCGGGACCAGGAAATCAAGATTCCACTCCAGTTTCGCCTGAACTTACATCAACACCTTCGGGACCAGGAAATCAAGATTCCACTACAACCTGTGAAGAACTTACATCAACACCTTCGGGACCAGGAAATCAAGATTCCACTCCAGTTTCGCCTGAAGTTACATCAACACCTTCGGGACCAGGAAATCAAGATTCCACTACAACCTGTGAAGAACTTACATCAACACCTTCGGGACCAGGAAATCAAGATTCCACTCCAGTTTCGCCTGAACTTACATCAACACCTTCGGGACCAGGAAATCAAGATTCCACTACAACCTGTGAAGAACTTACATCAACACCTTCGGGACCAGGAAATCAAGATTCCACTCCAGTTTCGCCTGAAGTTACATCAACACCTTCGGGACCAGGAAATCAAGATTCCACTCCAGTCTCGTCTGAAGTTACATCAACACCTTCGGGACCAGGAAATCAAGATTCCACTCCAGTCTCGTCTGAACTTACATCAACACCTTCGGGACCAGGAAATCAAGATTCCACTACAACCTGTGAAGAACTTACATCAACACCTTCGGGACCAGGAAATCAAGATTCCACTCCAGTTTCGCCTGAAGTTACATCAACACCTTCGGGACCAGGAAATCAAGATTCCACTCCAGTCTCGCCTGAAGTTACATCAACACCTTCGGGACCAGGAAATCAAGATTCCACTCCAGTTTCGCCTGAACTTACATCAACACCTTCGGGACCAGGAAATCAAGATTCCACTACAACCTGTGAAGAACTTACATCAACACCTTCGGGACCAGGAAATCAAGATTCCACTCCAGTTTCGCCTGAAGTTACATCAACACCTTCGGGACCAGGAAATCAAGATTCCACTACAACCTGTGAAGAACTTACATCAACACCTTCGGGACCAGGAAATCAAGATTCCACTCCAGTTTCGCCTGAACTTACATCAACACCTTCGGGACCAGGAAATCAAGATTCCACTACAACCTGTGAAGAACTTACATCAACACCTTCGGGACCAGGAAATCAAGATTCCACTCCAGTTTCGCCTGAAGTTACATCAACACCTTCGGGACCAGGAAATCAAGATTCCACTACAACCTGTGAAGAACTTACATCAACACCTTCGGGACCAGGAAATCAAGATTCCACTACAACCTGTGAAGAACTTACATCAACACCTTCGGGACCAGGAAATCAAGATTCCACTCCAGTTTCGCCTGAACTTACATCAACACCTTCGGGACCAGGAAATCAAGATTCCACTACAACCTGTGAAGAACTTACATCAACACCTTCGGGACCAGGAAATCAAGATTCCACTCCAGTTTCGCCTGAAGTTACATCAACACCTTCGGGACCAGGAAATCAAGATTCCACTCCAGTTTCGCCTGAACTTACATCAACACCTTCGGGACCAGGAAATCAAGATTCCACTCCAGTTTCGCCTGAAGTTACATCAACACCTTCGGGACCAGGAAATCAAGATTCCACTCCAGTCTCGCCTGAACTTACATCAACACCTTCGGGACCAGGAAATCAAGATTCCACTCCAGTTTCGCCTGAACTTACATCAACACCTTCGGGACCAGGAAATCAAGATTCCACTCCAGTTTCGCCTGAAGTTACATCAACACCTTCGGGACCAGGAAATCAAGATTCCACTCCAGTCTCGTCTGAAGTTACATCAACACCTTCGGGACCAGGAAATCAAGATTCCACTCCAGTCTCGTCTGAAGTTACATCAACACCTTCGGGACCAGGAAATCAAGATTCCACTACAACCTGTGAAGAACTTACATCAACACCTTCGGGACCAGGAAATCAAGATTCCACTCCAGTTTCGCCTGAAGTTACATCAACACCTTCGGGACCAGGAAATCAAGATTCCACTCCAGTCTCGTCTGAAGTTACATCAACACCTTCGGGACCAGGAAATCAAGATTCCACTCCAGTTTCGCCTGAAGTTACATCAACACCTTCGGGACCAGGAAATCAAGATTCCACTCCAGTTTCGCCTGAACTTACATCAACACCTTCGGGACCAGGAAATCAAGATTCCACTACAACCTGTGAAGAACTTACATCAACACCTTCGGGACCAGGAAATCAAGATTCCACTCCAGTCTCGCCTGAAGTTACATCAACACCTTCGGGACCAGGAAATCAAGATTCCACTCCAGTCTCGCCTGAACTTACATCAACACCTTCGGGACCAGGAAATCAAGATTCCACTCCAGTTTCGCCTGAACTTACATCAACACCTTCAGGACCAGGAAATCAAGATTCCACTCCAGTCTCGCCTGAACTTACATCAACACCTTCGGGACCAGGAAATCAAGATTCCACTCCAGTCTCGCCTGAAATTACATCAACACCTTCGGGACCAGGAAATCAAGATTCCACTCCAGTTTCGCCTGAAGTTACATCAACACCTTCGGGACCAGGAAATCAAGATTCCACTCCAGTTTCGCCTGAAGTTACATCAACACCTTCGGGACCAGGAAATCAAGATTCCACTCCAGTTTCGCCTGAAATTACATCAACACCTTCGGGACCAGGAAATCAAGATTCCACTCCAGTTTCGCCTGAAATTACATCAACACCTTCGGGACCAGGAAATCAAGATTCCACTCCAGTCTCGCCTGAAGTTACATCAACACCTTCGGGACCAGGAAATCAAGATTCCACTACAACCTGTGAAGAACTCACATCAACACCTTCGGGACCAGGAAATCAAGATTCCACTCCAGTCTCGCCTGAAGTTACATCAACACCTTCGGGACCAGGAAATCAAGATTCCACTCCAGTTTCGCCTGAAGTTACATCAACACCTTCGGGACCAGGAAATCAAGATTCCACTCCAGTTTCGCCTGAACTTACATCAACACCTTCGGGACCAGGAAATCAAGATTCCACTACAACCTGTGAAGAACTTACATCAACACCTTCGGGACCAGGAAATCAAGATTCCACTCCAGTTTCGCCTGAAGTTACATCAACACCTTCGGGACCAGGAAATCAAGATTCCACTACAACCTGTGAAGAACTTACATCAACACCTTCGGGACCAGGAAATCAAGATTCCACTCCAGTTTCGCCTGAACTTACATCAACACCTTCGGGACCAGGAAATCAAGATTCCACTACAACCTGTGAAGAACTTACATCAACACCTTCGGGACCAGGAAATCAAGATTCCACTCCAGTTTCGCCTGAAGTTACATCAACACCTTCGGGACCAGGAAATCAAGATTCCACTCCAGTTTCGCCTGAAGTTACATCAACACCTTCGGGACCAGGAAATCAAGATTCCACTCCAGTTTCGCCTGAACTTACATCAACACCTTCGGGACCAGGAAATCAAGATTCCACTCCAGTTTCGCCTGAAGTTACATCAACACCTTCGGGACCAGGAAATCAAGATTCCACTCCAGTTTCGCCTGAAGTTACATCAACACCTTCGGGACCAGGAAATCAAGATTCCACTCCAGTTTCGCCTGAAGTTACATCAACACCTTCGGGACCAGGAAATCAAGATTCCACTCCAGTTTCGCCTGAAGTTACATCAACACCTTCGGGACCAGGAAATCAAGATTCCACTCCAGTTTCGCCTGAACTTACATCAACACCTTCGGGACCAGGAAATCAAGATTCCACTCCAGTTTCGCCTGAAGTTACATCAACACCTTCGGGACCAGGAAATCAAGATTCCACTCCAGTCTCGTCTGAACTTACATCAACACCTTCGGGACCAGGAAATCAAGATTCCACTCCAGTTTCGCCTGAAGTTACATCAACACCTTCGGGACCAGGAAATCAAGATTCCACTCCAGTCTCGTCTGAACTTACATCAACACCTTCGGGACCAGGAAATCAAGATTCCACTCCAGTTTCGCCTGAAGTTACATCAACACCTTCGGGACCAGGAAATCAAGATTCCACTCCAGTTTCGCCTGAACTTACATCAACACCTTCGGGACCAGGAAATCAAGATTCCACTCCAGTTTCGCCTGAAGTTACATCAACACCTTCGGGACCAGGAAATCAAGATTCCACTCCAGTCTCGTCTGAACTTACATCAACACCTTCGGGACCAGGAAATCAAGATTCCACTCCAGTTTCGCCTGAACTCACATCAACACCTTCGGGACCAGGAAATCAAGATTCCACTCCAGTCTCGCCTGAAGTTACATCAACACCTTCGGGACCAGGAAATCAAGATTCCACTCCAGTCTCGCCTGAACTTACATCAACACCTTCGGGACCAGGAAATCAAGATTCCACTCCAGTTTCGCCTGAAGTTACATCAACACCTTCGGGACCAGGAAATCAAGATTCCACTCCAGTTTCGCCTGAACTTACATCAACACCTTCGGGACCAGGAAATCAAGATTCCACTCCAGTTTCGCCTGAAGTTACATCAACACCTTCGGGACCAGGAAATCAAGATTCCACTCCAGTCTCGCCTGAACTTACATCAACACCTTCGGGACCAGGAAATCAAGATTCCACTCCAGTTTCGCCTGAAGTTACATCAACACCTTCGGGACCAGGAAATCAAGATTCCACTCCAGTTTCGCCTGAACTTACATCAACACCTTCGGGACCAGGAAATCAAGATTCCACTCCAGTTTCGCCTGAAGTTACATCAACACCTTCGGGACCAGGAAATCAAGATTCTACTCCAGTCTCGACTTCAACAACCCGCGAAAGAAAAACCAAAAAAACGACGCCAACCCTCAAACCAAGTCGCGCAACTCGTCTAACAACAAGAATTCCAGAAAGTTGCGGTAAGTAGAAGCAGGGGAGATTGATTTTTCGGATGTTTTTTTTTTTTGCAGAACCCGAGCCTGAGCCAGAACCCGAATCTTGCGAAGATCAAACTCAAGAAGAATTCTGTGAAGAAGAATTTGAAGAAAATATGGAAAGTTGTGAGGAATCAGCGGAAAACGACAGAAAATCGATTAGAATTGGATTTGGAAAACCAAAATCGAATTAATTTTTGAATTTCAATTTCGAAATAAATGTTTATGACTCATGTTCAGCAAGACAGCCTTGAAATACAATTTTGAAAAACGGTTGAAAACTGAAAAAGTCTTAACCTAAAGGTAAATAAGCTCAAGCCTAACCTAAATAAGCCTAAGCCTAAGCCTAACCCTAACCTAAGCTGAGACTAAGCATGACCTAAAGAAAGCAAAAAAAAAGCTAAGCCTAAATAAGCCTAAGCCGAAACCTAAGGGTTTAGCCTAAGCCTAAGCCTAACCTAAATAAGCCTAAGCCTAAGCCTAAGGGTTTAGCCTAAGCCTAAGCCTAACCTAAATAAGCCTAAGCCTAAATAAGCCTAAGCCTAACCTTAATAAGCCTAAGCCTAAGCCGAAAAACCTAAGCCTAAGCCTAATAACTATTGTCACTCTGATTTGGAAACAAAGTTTCCATGACTAATATTTGTCTTCCGCAAGTTAGCCAATCTATTATCATTTCCTTTCACCTTCAAATAGAAAAAAAGGTATAAAAATAACAACAAAGAACCTATCGATCATTACATTTTTCTTCTCTAACTATCATTTCATTTTCTCCAAAAAAAATGTTCAAATTTGTGATTTTCTCAACTTTCCTCATTCAAAACGTGATTTCAATTGGGCGAACTCAATCCACATCAATCGAGGGAATTTTATTGTGCGAAGATAAGGTGGCGAGTGGTGTTTTGGTGAAATTGTATGAGCATGACACAGGTTAGTCGAACTACTTACAACACTCCACGTTTACACTGGGAAGATTTTCAGCCTCGCCCGATGAATTGATGGATTCGGCTGAAACTGACAAAGATGGACATTTCAAATTGGAAGGACACGCTGATGAGATTTCATCGATTGAACCAAAGATCAATATTTATCATGATTGTGATGATGGAATCAAGGTGGGGCTGTTTTTGGGGAAAGAAGTTCCGGGTTGGGGGGTTATGACGTGGCAAAGTTTAAGAATTTTGAAAAAAATTGGGATTTTTGAATTCTCAATTTCACCCGAAAAAATTACGTTTCAAAAAAAAATCAAATCGATTTCAAGAATTTTTTTTTGCATTTTTAGAAAAAGCTTGAACAGACAATTCGTCTAGCAAAAAAAAATCGAAAATTTTTTTTTGAAACTTCTAACTTTGCCACGTCATAACTCATATTGAAATTTTTTAATTAGGACATAAAACAAGCCTAGGATTACTGTAGATATTTTGGGAATTTGGAAACTTCTGGATCCTAAATCTCAAAAATATGAAAAAAAAAAATCAATAAATTTTATTTCATGGGAAAATATTTCATTTAAAACCAGCTACAGTAACCCTAGGCATGTTCTATATCGAAAAAATTCAAATTTTCGCGCGAAACATCTACAGTAATCCTGGGCATGTTTGATGTCTAAAAAATCCAAATTTCCGCGCAAAAATACCTACAGTAACCCTAGACTTGTTCTATGTCTAAAAAATCCAAATTTCCGCGTCCAATTATCTACAGTAACCCTAGGCTTGTTCTATATCGAAAAAATTCAAATTTTCGCGCGAAACATCTACAGTAATCCTGGGCATGTTTGATGTCTAAAAAATCCAAATTTCCGCGCAAAAATACCTACAGTAACCCTAGACTTGTTCTATGTCTAAAAAATCCGAATTTTTGCGCAAAAATACCTACAGTAACCCTAGGCATGTTCTATATCAAAAAAATCCAAATTTTCGCGCAAAAATACCTACAGTAACCCTAGGCATGTTCTATATCTAAAAAATCCAAATTTTCGCGCAAAAACATCTACAGTAACCCTAGGCATGTTCTTTTCCAAAAATCCAAATTTCCGTGCGAAAACACCTACAGTAACCCTAGGCATGTTCTATATCAAAAAAATCCAAATTTTCGCGCGAAAATACCTACAGTAACCCTAGGCATGTTCTATATCAAAAAAATCCGAATTTTGCAGCCCTGCCAACGTAAACTAACAATCTTCATTCCCAGTCAATACGTCTCAACCACAAAACAAGCGACGAAAGTGTTCGATTTGGGACGACTTCAATTGGCCGGCAAATATAAGGGTGAAACTAGAGATTGTCTTCACTAGACATTTTTTTTTGCAACCAGAAAAAAAGCTTTTATAAAAAAAATTTTCTCATATTTGACTTGAAGTGTCCGAATCCGTACTGTGTACCCGTTTTTTTTTGAATTCCACTTCTTCGTTGAGCGTTTCGAGAGTCGGACGGTCGGGTTGAGCTGCGATTTTGTTGCGCACTGCAAAATTTTTTTCCGGACTACAAGGTATACTGTACATATCTCTCTCAGACTGCAAAAGTTACAGTAGTCTTTGTAGTTTGAGGTGAGGCGCGCTACATACAAAGATTACTGTACTCGCAGAGTTAGCGGACTGCAAGGGGTACGGTAGTGTTGTAGATTGGAAAATCGTGAGCTACAGTAAAGGTGTTGTGGCTGTACTGTAGCTCCCGAACTGCAAAGATTACTGTACTCGCAGAGTTACCCCGGACTGCAAGGGGTACGGTAGTTTTGTAGTTTGAGATAGGTTGCAGTTCTTCTTGTAGTCTAGAGGTGTTCAGCTCCCGAACTGCAAAGATTACTGTACTCGCAGAGTTACCCCGGACTGCAAGTGTTGCGGTAGTTTGGAAAATCGTGTGACTACAGTAGTCTTTGTAGTTTGAGATAAGTTGCAGTTCTTCTTGTAGTCTAGAGGTGTTCTAGCTAGACTATAGCTCCCGAACTGCAAGGGGTACTGTACTCGCAGAGTTACCGGACTACAAGGGGTACTGTAGCTTTTCAGTTTGAAATACCATGAATCAAGGCTAGAATAGCCTGAAACTACAGTAATCTTTGTAGTTTAGAAAATCCTGAGACTACAGTACTCTTTGTAGTTTGAGATGAGGTTCAGCAGCGATAGCTCTCGGACTGCAAGGGGTACTGTAGCTTCTGGGTCACTATAACTCTCAGACTGCAAGGGTTACGGTAGCTTCGTAGTTTGAGGTCCCTCACAGTTAGGCGTGGACTTGGGTATACTGTAACCACCGGACTGCAAGAGGTACTGTAGCTCCCGGGGAAACTCACTCTGCCTGAAATTCGCCGTCGACAAAGACATCGCAAACCGCGGCTCAACCTTCGGACTCGCTCCAGAAGACAGCGTCTCCGACATTTTCCTCTGCGAAAACGCCCGCTTCCTCAACGAAAATTCGAATAAACTCTTCCTATCATCCGTGTCGGGCGCCTCTTCCGGCTCCAAATGCATCAATTTCACCTCATCATCCGGATTGGTTAGCTCAACTTTGGCTGCGGAGCCCGTCAGTGTTCGTGGAACTTGTGAGAGCTGCGAGTAAACTGGCAGATAATCCGGGTCACTGAACTTGTCACATGATATTGGTGGATGATAGGCGTGGGTGTCATCAACTATAGCCATACCGGTTGCGATGTTTTTATCGAGAATCCAATTCACTTCAAAATCATCGTCATCTTCGCCAAGAGGATTTAGAAGAACTTCAGCCACTTTCATCCATCCTAACACAAAAATCAATTCTAGTATTGTCATAATCGGAATCGGAAATCTCATTTGTGTTTTCGATTTGAATTCGCTCTCCAAAAATTGTCGACTAACCAAACACACCAAAAAATACACCCGAACGGCTAGAAAAACCACTTGCGGATAGGCAATCGGAATTGGGATCTGATCAAATTTTATCAAGACTTCCATGGCTACCCGGAACTCTTTAATGGCTAGGATCACATTATTAAAAGAGGTCAATTGGTCGATATATCCTTTTTGGAAGGCTTCAAGAGCTAGAGAGTTAGCCCAACTTATTGGTACCCAATATTTTTGGCCGGGTTTGCAGTTCACACCTTCGATGAAATCGCATTCGTCTTGATTCATGAATCCGGCATCGATGACGTATTGAAGGGTTGGGAAGCGGCGGCGGACACGCATTGAGATGTCGCGGAAAACTAGGATCTGCAAAAAAATGTTCAAGATCAAGATCAAGTTTAGGGCCATCAAAGTTTGATCTAAAAAATTTCAAAATTGTTTTTTTTTCCTGTTAGAACTTGTTAGAATCCACGTGGCACTATTTTTACGCGTCCCCAAATAAAAAGATCTGAAAATATTTGAGACATATGTCTCATGACATGTAATAAAATTTTTATAGGCTCTCTTGAATATTAGGTCCTAGAGTTCAAAAATCATGAGAATTTTGAATTTTCATCAAGAATTATATCATTGCTCATGTTTGAAACTTCCCAAAGATCAAAAAATTGAAATTTTCCAACCAAAATTACAGATCTTAAGTGATATCTTAAAAATTTAATATTAAAACTAAAAATTTTTAAAAATCAGGTTTTCAAAACATTTTCCTCAAGGTTCTAGAGTTCAAAAATCATTAGAATTTTGAATTTTCTTCGAGAATTATAGCATTGCTCATGTTAGAAACTTCCCAAAGATCAGAAAATTTGAAAAAAATTCATGGATTTTGAGAAATTTTAAAGGAAAATTTCAAATTTTTAAATTTTCCAATCAAAATTACAGATCTTTAAAGTTTTTTTAGTAACTTGGAACCTTTAAAATTCAAAAATCAGGTTTTCACAAAATTTTCCTCAAGGTTCTAGAGTTCAAAAATCATCAGAATTTCGAATTTTCTTCAAGAATTATAGCATTGCTCATGTTAGAAACGTCCCAAGGATCAAAAAATTTGAAAAAAAATCATGGATTTTGAGAAATTTTAAAGGAACATTTTAAAATTTCCAACCAAAATTACAGATCTTAAGTGAAATCTTAAAAATGTATTATTTAAAACTAAAAATTTTTAAAAATCAGGTTTTCAAAAAATTTTCCTTAAGGTACTAGAGTTCAAAAACCATTACAATTTCGAATTTTTGTCAAGAATTATAGCATTGCTCATGTTAGACACGTCTCAAAGATCAGAAAATTTGAAAAAAATTCACGGATTTTGAGAAATTTTAAAGGAAAAATTGAAATTTTGAAATTTTCCAACCAAAATTGCAGATCTTTAAGGTTTAATTAAATGCGGAACCTTTAAAATTCAAAAATTAGGTTTTCACAAAATTTTCCTCAAGGTTCTAGAGTTCAAAAATCATCAGAATTTCAGAATTTTAATTAATTAAATTTGGAAGCTTTAAAATTCAAAAGCCAGATTTTCAAAAAATCTTATGGAAAAACTTCCAAGATTTTTTTTTTGAAAAATTTGTTGCGTGGGAGGCTTCGCCCACACTAACATTTCCAAAATCAGAAATTAATTTACAATTAATTTTATTAGTTTTCGAAATTTATAAATAGAGAAGATTTCTTTGAATCTATACAACATGAAGTTTCTAATCTTGATTCTCTTGGTCCTTCAAATCACCCTGGTTTTATCTGAAACCAAGGCTCAAAGGGATGCTGTCAAGGTTGTTATCGGATTTTTGAAGTTATTCACCAAAAAAAATTCACAATTTCTGGATGCGAATTTCGAAAGAATTGATCCAGATGGTACAAGAATTGGGAGAGGTACGTTCAAATTTTTTTATAAAATATATAATATTTTGTTTCTTGCAGCGGCTTTCATCCAATTCTTGAACAGAATTCCTGATAAAGAAGCTCAAAAACTTGAAAAAAAAGTTCAAGACGCTAAACAACAATCCGATTGGTCTTCTTCTTTTGGCACCGTTGATGCTGAGTTCACAACAGGCAACATGTTAAATGTGCGGGTCTACGACAATGGCGTTCTTAGTGCTATGTATTTAGCCAAACCGAGTTCTTTGACTGAAGAGGGTTACACATTGTTCAGATGGCAACGATTCTAAAGTTTTTTTTTATAATAATAATAAAATCATTTCGGCATGCAAAAACTGTGTGCGGCAGTTGCCATTTAAGCCACGCCCAGTTTTAATTCTGAATATTTCCCCGATCGGTACCACGCGCTCCACCGAAATAAACACGCAACGCAGACCGCGCCGCGTCACAACACACACAAAAAAGGGAGGGAATTTGAATCGTTCCCTTATTTGTGTGTGTTGTGGCGCGGCGCGGTCTGCGTTGCGTGTTTATTTCGGTGGAGCGCGTGAGATTTTCGATGATATTTCGAAAATCAATGAATGTCGGTGTATGCGCGCGCGGTCGCGATGCGTTCCATGTTTTTTTGCATGTTTTCCTCGAAAATGCTGTGTTTTACACAAAATGGTAATTTTTGCCTAAGTTTTCAGTCGGAAAACCCTACAATATTCAATTTTGTGAATATTTTCACCCATTTTGCTGAAAAAATGATAAATAACAACAGCGAAACTTTGAAAACGCAAAAAATGACCAATCCGCATCGCGACCGCCGCGCACACACCGACATTCATTAATTTTCGAAATATTTACCTGATGTAAAATCACATATCGAATAATACTCCTCCGATACAATCGATCTTCCTCAGTTTTGCCGGGAATCAACGCGGCCACAGTGAATGCGCAACTTTCGATAAATGGCATCACATTTAGAGCGCTTCGCCATCTTTCGAAAACTGTTGTCACAAAGAATCCGAGGAGAAATGTTAGTGGGATGTATTTGATACGATCGTCCAAGTGAATTGAGATCTCGTCGAAGATTCTGGAAAAAACCTCGAAAATATACGTTTCAAAATCATTACGAATAAGATTTCGAGACAAAACAGTTTGATTTTTTCTCTAACAAAGCTGTTTCAATGATCAATTGAAAGTGATTTCGATTGATAAGGCCCTCCGCAAGCTTGCGCGAAGCCGCCACGTGGCCGAAGCGGCGGAAGCCGCGCGGAAGCTTATCCCCCCCCCCCGCAAACCTTTTATTCTCCATTGGCAATAAAAAATGATAAGCTGCATAAATCGAATAATACAAAACCAGCCAAACCGCCAATTCCCAAAACACCGATTTCCAAATCGAACCTCGCCACCTCGATAATAATTTCAGAAATGTCAGTGGATGTCCAGATGAGACATCCAGCTGATAATTTACTGTCATTTAAGTTTTAAAGGAAATTCAAAAATCACTAAAAATAGATAAATAAATAAATATTGTTTGATTTGATTCTGATTTCAAAAAAAAATCGTAAATTTCGTCCTTTTCTTGCCAAGGTCGATAACAAGAAAACATGTATTTTGGACATGTCTGCGTCTCGTATCACCTACAAATTTATTTGCCTTATAAACAGAAAAAAGTCTAGAAAACCGTATATTTTTCGAGAAAAAAAGTATGGTTTATTTATTCATGTCTAGCAAAAAATATGGGAGATGCAAACAAAAAATTGTTCTTGTTTTATTCAAATTTCTGATGAAAAATCATATTTTTCAACAACAAAAAAACGCAAAAAAACAGTACGGTGTTCAAAGGCACACAACAATTTTCCATGGGTTCCGTCACGATGTGTGCAATATTTCGTCGCCGTGTTTACACACTTCATTTTTACTTTTGTTTTTTTGCGCAAAAAATTGCTCATCATTTCAACGGAAATCGATTAATCCTGGGAAAATTCACCCGTAAAATCTATAAATATTTTCAGCAGAAAATGGGCAACAATTTTGCTCATGAGCAACCAAAAAGTTGGGACGAAGAAGATGTGAAAAAGTGGATGACAGACGCTGCTCATTTGCAAAAACTCTTCTACACTTTATTCAATGGCTCACAGTTTGATGAATATCATGAACTAACAGACGATCAGCAGATCTCGAAAATATGCTGTGCAATTTATGGACCGCCTGAAAAAGAAGCAGATGATATCGAAAATGCTTATCCAGGAGAGCAAAGAAACGAAGCGAAGAAGATCTTGGATAAGATCAAAGAAGTTTGTAGGGAAAGTCCAGCTGAAAATCGACCAAATTTGAGTATTGGAGTGGTATTTGTTTGTTGCAAGCAACTTCAATACGAGTATACTCTGCCAATTTTCCGATTATTATACGAAATCAAAGATTCTCAACACATTTCACGTTATATTGATACAACATGCCGTGTTTATCATAATTGGGATGATTGGAAGGAGAATAATAACCTTCCACAGTTGAAATATTGTTACCCAGAGCGAGGATTTTATAGCTGTTCGAATAGTTGGAAATTTGAATTTGATGCTGATAAAGATCCAGATATTTCATATGGAGCATCACCGGCTTGTAAATTTTCAACAAGAGTTTGTCGAACAGCTGACACTGTATTGACAACTGTTGGGATTACTTTGGGACTTGCTTCAATGTTAACGCCAGCTGGAATGTTTACTGGACCTGCAATGTTGGGAACTATTGGTGGAACTGCTTTGTATGGATGTGGAAGAGCTGGTAAATTGGGGATTTTTGGGTAGTTAACCTAACTTCTTCAAAGTTTTTCAGGTAAAAGACTCCTCGATAAAGCCGCTCATAAAGAAAATATGAAAGATTTGGAAAGTGCAGCTTTGATGGCCTCAATTATCGCAGCTCCTCTCTCATTTGTCTCTTGTTTGACGAATGCAAGATTAGCAGCTGGTGCAGCACAGGGAAGAATGTTTTCACAAGGTACACGAATTTTGGCGACGTTTGTATTCTTCACCACTTTCTCACTCGACTCATTTTTCCTTATTGTCAATATTTCGAACTTGATTGAGAAAGCTAAAAATGATCAATTAACTAAACTTGATGTACTTCAATTTTCGATCAGTTGTTTGTTTTTTGCAAATACACTTGTTCAACCAAAAACAGCGAATGGAGTGATTGAAAAAGCGCAACAACAAAGATTTGATAGTTTTGCGAATGGTTTGAGTGACGAGCAGGCGAAAGTTGCTTTTGATAAATTTTTGAAGAATAATGAGCATGGAAAGAATATGCAAACGAATTCGAAAATTATTAAAACTTTGAATAAAATCAAACATCCCGATGCGTTTTTCAAAAATAATGCTGGAAATGATATTAGAATTGGTGGAAAGAAGGGAAGAACTGTTTTTGTTACAGATGCACAAAATAATATGAGAAAAGCGAATCCAAATGAAAAGTGAGTAGTTGTTTTGGGGGTTTTTCATTAAAAAATCAGAAAAAAGTCTAATTTCAGAATAAAATTCACAATGAAACGTCAAGAAGGTGCTCCGATTATTCAAAAAGTTCAACAACTCGAAAAATGTCTTGGAGTTGACTACAAAGATCATAAATATTTGAAAAATATGACAAATCAACAAAAAGGAAGAGTTGGAAAGGTATTTGGAGGTTCTGCAAAATATGATAAAGATATTGTTGATGTTGCAACACGAATCTCGGATGATTTAAATATTCAAAATGCTGACGAATTTATGTCGCTTATTGAGATTGTTGCGGCTGAAAAACACAGGAATCCTGAAGAACTGTTCGATGCGAAATTTGTCGCAGGAGTTAGCAATGATTTGGAGGTGGCGGCGAATTTGGCGGCGAAAAATGCAAAAATCTTTGCCGATCCCTTTTCGGCTGTTTATCATTATCGAAAACATGGCGAAGATTTTCTGAAGAATTGCAGTCTTGATTTTTATTTGGGACCTGTTCCGGAGAAAATTGTGCTGTCTGGAAAATTGACGGATATTTGTAATATTGAAACTGTTCATTCAGTAAGTTTCTGATTTTTTTTTTGAGAAATCTGAAAATTCTCTTTTTAGGATGGATTAATTTCAAAAATCACTCGAAAAACCTATTATCTTCCCAACGATGAAATGTGTGTAATTATGGAAAATCCAGACAAGCCAATAATTTCCACATGTTTCAAGAATACTGGAGGGTGGAAGAAGCATTTTCAAAAGTTTCCAATCACTGATACCACCACTCCAGATCTTCAAACTTCTTATGCTGATTTTGCGAGACGAATTGGTCTTCAAACAATCGCTGTTAATATAGTTACTCCAACTGAAAAATATAAGGCAGAAGATTACGGTGAAGATGCGGAATATTATCAAAATATGATTTCACTTTTGTTGAAGGATCTTGCTAGAGATGGAGATGAATCTGATTTTGATTCTAAGAATTGAGTTGATTTGTTGTCGAATTCTGTTATTTGTTTGCTTTTTGTTAATAAAATAAATAACTATGAGAGAAAAGCTCACAAATCTGTTTCCGGGAAAAATACGTTTCATGCATTTTCTAATATTTCATTTTATTTTTTCTATTTTGATGGGCACCTTCTATCCCAATTTATTTATTTGATTGAATCCCGCGGGGATTCCACACAGTGAAAAACTGTAATCTCTGAAAATTTCAGATCAAATTTTTCAAAAGGAAAAATATTGAAATAAAAAAAAACATTTTTTCGAGAAAAAAAACGTGCGTGATTTTTTTCACACAATTTTTAAAAATCTGGTATTTCCTAAATTTGTTACCCGAGAAAAATGGGATCCTGCTTTTCGCAAGAAAAAACAATCCAGAAATATTCTAAAATCAGAGGATGGTTTGATTTACCATATGATGTTAGAATATTGATTATTGATTATTTGGATTTGAGAACAAGAACGAAGTTAGCACGATGTTCTTTAGCTTGTCTCAAAGAAATACTTATGAGTTGGAATTTCGTGGATGAAATTCATATACAGGATTATATTAAGAAAGACTTACGACATATTGGAATTGTGTTGATATCGAAAAACGAAGAGTGGACCTTGAGAATTGTGGAATTGCCATCGCCTGGAAATATTATAGTTCGATGGGAAATACCTCATCCAAATGGAAAGACTGAAATAATATCGACGAGAGGATTTAGAAATTTGAAGCCGTTGCGGTTTCTTTTGGTGAATTTCAGAATGTTTGTGAAGAGGAATAGCAAAAGTTTGAAGAGTATTCGAATTCATATTGTGAGTTTTTCCGTGACACTTTAATAATTCAAACTTTTTTTGCAGAATGATTTTCCGTATCATAAATGCAATATCAAAAGTTTGCAAAATCCAGGATTACAAGATCTTATACTTCCACAAAATACAGTTCATAAAGTCGATCCGATTGCATGTGGATTCATAGATCTCGACACAATATTCCGTTTCCAACATATTATTGAAGTTCCGAATTTAAAACTCGATTATTTTCCAAAAATCAAAATGAAATTCGCGGTATTAAACGCGCCAATATTCAATTTAGAAGAACTCGAAGATTTTTTGAGACATTGTTTGATTGAAGAAGATATTGATGAGGATTTTAAAGCTATTGAAATAATGTTGAAAGATGCTACGATGCCTGATATAAATAAAAAAAAATTGATTGAAGTTATTAGAAAATATGCTGATAATGAATGTGAAAAGTTGCCAGGATATCCAGAAGAACGTCGTGTATTTTATCGAATATCGAAATTTTCGAAGAGAAAAGCACGTGCTATATCTTTGGAAGATGATTGTTTACAATATCATACCCTTGAGAAATAAAATAAAATTTTATTCTTATTTTTATTTTCAGAGAGAATATTTTATTATGGGGATTTTTTAAACAGCAAGCTTCCGCTTTTTGAAATTTTCGAACAAAATTAAATAAAATTGTTTTATAAAACTAGTATTCTCCCTGGGAAAAGCAAAGCTTGAAAGACTCTCAGGGTTCCCAATGTTCATACATTTAACGTGTCCCTTTTAAAATCCGGGGGGGGGGGTTCCCATTTTTAAAAATCCCCAAAAAATACAATAGGCGAGCGTGTTTTCTATTCTGCAGCGCCTTTTCGCGTCAGCGCGTAAGATTAAATGTTTGCGGACCAGTTGGTGTTGACACACACTTTTAATTTTTCCGTTCTTTCTTAAGGTTTGGGATTATTTTCCACACCCCGCTGAAACGAGAAATGACTGTTTTTCTACTGTAGTACGCAATCGAAAAGTGTGCAAACACCGCGTCTCTGCGTCTCTCGAAAATTCACACTCTTTTGTTCGTTCAAAGGAACATACATTTATTAATTTATTGGGTCTCGAAAAGCTGGCCTTCCTGGGCTCCTAGGAATTATGAATCTTATGGTTTAATGTAGATCTCGACACGCTGAATCTCGTGATATTTTTCATTTTTTCACTAACGCCTGTTTTCCTAACGAAAATTGGTACGCCAACTATTTCATTGATTTACGTTGCAGATTAAAGGGACACGTATTTATTTAACCGCGTGGTCTCGACGCAAATCGTAACTTTCTTCGCAGGACCCCTAAAAATATGAGTAACATAGTTTAATGTAGATCTTGAGACGCTGATTCTAATGGTATTTTTAGTTTTTCATATAACGCCCTCTAAGGTAACTAAAATTGGTACGCCAATGAGAACAGCATTTTGCTAATTTTTTCATTGTTTGAGCGGGTGTGTTTCAGAGAGAATATTTTATTATGGGGATTTTTTAAACAGCAAGCTTCCGCTTTTTGAAATTTTCAAACAAAATTAAATCGGAAAACTCTTCACCTTGGAAACGAACACTGTTACTCGAACTAAAATAAGATATCTGTATAAAACTCCGAAAACAAAAATCAGACAACACTTTTTCACCCACCGAACTTGCTCAACACTATAATAAAGACTCATAATAATAATGACCTATGTTACAATAAATACAAGCGCTTACTCGTCCTGGTTTTCATGACCATAGGCCCTGTCTTACCATACTTGTGTCTTTCTACCCATTTTTTTGTATTTTCCTTTTTCCCCAATATTTTTTTTATTTTCACGTTGTCCCCCAACGTATTTCAATAAATAAATAAATAAATAAAATTGTTTTATAAATCTTCAAGTAAAATAGCATTTCATTCATCTTCAGTATAATATTGTAAATAATCTTCATCCAAATATATACATCGTGATTTGTTCTTCAAAATTTTCGATTTTCGCCAAAATATACGGCGTTTATCCACCAAATAGTCTACCGAAAATTTCACATTATCAGCATATTTTCTGATAACTTCAATCAATTTTTCTTTATTTATATCAGGCATCGTAGCATCTTTCAACATTATCTTCATAACTTCGAAATGCTCATCAACATCTTCTTCAATTAAACAATGTCGCAAAAAATCGTCGAGTTCTTCTAAATTGAATATGGCTGCGTTTAATATTACGAATTTTGTTTTGCTTTTTGGAGAATAATCGAGTTTTAAATTCGGAACTTCAATTATATGTTGGAAACGAAATATTGTGTCGAGATCTACGAATCCACATGCAATCGGATCGACTTTATGAACAGTGTTATTTGGAAGTATAATCTCTTGTAATCCTGGATTTAGCAAATTTTTGATATTGCATTCATGATACGGAAAATCGTTCTGCAAAAAAAGTTTGAATTATTACAGTTTCGCGGAAAAACTCACAATTTGCATTCGAATACTCTTCAAACTTCTTCTATTCCTCTTCACAAAATTATTGAAGTACATTTCAAGAATCTCTAACGGTTGCATATTCATATATCCTGTCAACGATATCGATTCACACATTCCCTCTTCTGCTAGAAACATGTCCCATCCAACAACCACAGTATTTCCAGACGATGGCAATTCCACAATTCTGAACACCCACTGTTCGTTTTTCGATATCACAACCATCTCAATATGTCGTAAATCCTCCTCAATATAATCTTGTATATTAATTTCATCGATAAAATTCCAACTTGAAAGTATTTCTCCGTGACAAGCTTGTGAACATCGTGCTAACTCTGCTCTTGTTCTCAAATCCAAATAATCAATAATCAATATTCTAACATCATATGGTAATTCAAACCATCCTGTGATTTTAGAATATTTCTGGATGGCTTCTGAATTGGTTTGAATATTTTCTCGCGATAAATAAGATCCCATTTTTCTCGATGAGCAAATTTCAGAAATGCCAGATTTCTCGTGTGAATTCACGCACGTCGTATAAAAATTTCTTGAAAAAATTGGGTCACATTTATTTATTTTCATTTTCAAAAATGTATGTAGTTTAAAAAAAAAAGATATACAAAGCTAACTTATAGAAAGAGAGGTTCAATAATTTTCAGAAAAATCGTTTTAAAAAATTTGAATGAAATGGATATGTTTTATCTTAAAATTGTCAGATTTAAGCTCCGGAACATAAACTCTTTTCAAAACTAGATTGTGAGCTGAAAAAGACCGACTGAAAATCAATAAGCTAACAAGAACAAAATTGTTTTATAAGAGTATAATTATCATTCATCATCAGTAAAAACAGATTCACTGTCAGTACTATCTGATTCCTCATCATCATCATCGATCGATTCATCGGCAGTATAATAACGTAAATATTCCTCTTCCAAATATATACATCGTATTTTATGCTTCAAAATTCTCGATTTTCGCGTAAATTTCGAAAAGTCTGCAAAGAATTCCACATTATCAGCATATTTTCTGATAACTTCAATCAATTTCTCTTTATTCATATCAGCATCTTTCAACATTATCTTCATAACTTCGAAATTATCATCAACATCTTCTTCAATGAAACAATGTCGCAAAAAATTGTCGAGTTCTTCTAAATTGGGTATGGGCGCGTTTAATACTGCGAATTTTGTTTTGATTTTTGTCATGAAATAATCGAGTTTCAAATTTGGAACTTTAATCAGATGATGGAAACGGAATATTGTGTCGAGATCTACGAATCCACATGAAATCGGATCGACTTTATGAACTGTATTTTGTGGAAGTATAAGATCTTGTAATCCTGGATTTCGCAAATTTTTGATATTGCATTTATGGTACGGAAAATCATTCTGCAAAAAAAATTTTGAATTATTAAAGTGTCACGGAAAAACTCACAATATGAATTCGAATACTCTTCAAACTTTTCCTATTCCTCTTCACAAACATTTTGAAATTTGCCAAAACAAATCGCAACGGCTTCAAATTGCCAATGCCTGTCTCCGATATTAATTCATTATTTCCATTTGGATGCGGCATTTCCCATCGAACTATAATATTTCCAGGAAAAGGCAATTCCACAATTCTGAACAGCCACTTTTCGTCTTTCGATATCAAAACAATTCCAATATGCCGTATGTCCTCCTCAATATAATCTTGTATATGAATTTCATCCACAAAATTACAACTTGAAAGTATTTCTTTATGACAAGCTTGTGAACACCGTGCTAACTTCCTTCTTGTTCTCAAATCCAAATAATCAATAATCAATACTCTAACATCATATGGTAATTCAAACCATCCTGTGATTCCGGAATATTTCTGAATAGCTTCTGAATTCGTTTGAATATTTTCTCGCGAGAAACAAGATCCCATTTTTATCGGGTAACAAATTTAGAAAATGCCAGATTTCTTGTGTTAATTCACGCAAATTTTTAGAAAAAATTGATTTTTTCCCTATATTTGACCTAAAATAAATGAAACAGATATTTTAATCTGCAAAACTCCAGCAGATTTTTTCACATATAACACATTTTCATTTCAAAACTTTATTCAACTTTAATTACATTGTACAACTCGAATTCAAGGTTTTTTTCAAAAAAAAAATGCAAAAAAATAAAAAAGAAAACAACGAGACTCCGCGTTGACGGTAACGCGCAAAATTTATCAATAGAGCGAACATGCATTCTTACTTTTGTTTTCAAGCTGTTTTTTGTCATTTTTTTTGAAAAAAAATATTTATTCATATAAATTGCACAGCGTTTTGTGAGGAAGCGAAAAGGGTTTTTTAAAAAGTTATTAGATCATGCAGCGATTTGTTGTTGAGATGGTGATGGTTTGATTTCGCCAGTCACTGGATTTCTTGCTGAAAAACCAGTTATTTTAATTTTATCCGGTAATCCGCAAGCTTCCGGCGCGGAAGCCTTCCGGAAAAAAAAAACTCACACATGACTGGGATGGCGCGTTTTGGTGTTCTTTGTGGTGAGGCTGGAGCTTCGTCGAAGATTTGAGATTTGAAAGTTGGGGTGACCTGTGAGAAGGAAAAAATACGTTTCAGTGGATTTTTGAGCAACAAGTTCCGCTAACTCACTCTTTTCGGCGATGCAACTTTGGCCGGTTGGTCGCCGAACAAACGATCACGAGTATTGCAGTGTTTCTGGAATAAAACAGAAATTGGGTTGAGTTGGGCAGGGGGAAATTAATGTCTTTCTATGATCAATGAGCCCCCGCTCTTCCAATTCGCATAAATCACATTTTTCTCGTATAATTGCGCGGCTTTGGTGTTTTGGGTGACGAAATTCCTTTGGGGGGGTGAAAAAATCTCATTAAAATGGGTTGAAATTTAATTGTGGGGGGGGGGGATTACGAAATGTTTAGTATGAGTCATTTTATTTTTAAGTGCTGGAGGAGGTTAGAGACGCAGAGGGGGCTAGAGTGGAGATAGCCAGGTCATGTGAAGGATAGACAGGTAGAGGAAGTAAGAGACGCAGACAAGCCATAGCACGACCATTTACTCCAATAGAAAATTGCCCCTCGGGTCAGACGAGAGACGACGGGAGTGTGATGACGTCATCGGAGACAGAGAAAGACATCGCTTCGAGATATTTTTGAGAAAATATGTGTCCCTTTGAAAAAATACCGTGTTTTTTTTCAAGGGACACATGTTTTATTGAAAATATCTCGAGATAATTTTGCAAAATACTCTCGTCGTCTTGCGTCTGACTCAACGGGCGCCTTGTATGGTCGTGTAGAGAGCCAGATCAGGTAACTAAAGGGAGTCAGAGACGCAGACACGTCATAGAAAACAAAACACTCTCTTGAGAGAATCAGACAACGAGAGTAGGTTAGAGAGCACGATGACGTGGCAATTTCAAATTTTAAACATACAGAGCAATTTTCTCAATGGAGCGCATATGAATTTTTAGCGCTAACTGCAATTCACTGACGCATTTTGTGTGTTTGCTGGCGTTTTTTTTTGTTTTGTTTTTCCTTGTTTTTCTTTCGAATTGAAAAAAAGTAGCAAACATTTTCGTATTTCCTCCCCCAATTTCCAACAAAAATGTTTTTTTTCCGCGTCTCGCTCAATTCAATGGTCCGTGAATGGAAGAAGGAGCCATTATAAAAATTGTTTTTCCGCGATTTTTTGTTTTGTTTTTCTTATTCTTTTTATTCAAAAAAAAAACATGAAAATCATCATGTATGAATCAAAAAAAAGAAGAAAGAAACAAAAAAAGTTTTAAAATCTCAGGGGGATTTTTGTTTTTTTTTTCGCTGGCCTTGCTCAAAGTGAAGAGCGAAAAAATGTTTTATGGTCTCGAGGGGGAAATTGAGGCGAAGACTGGAAGACCAAGGAAATTAGTGTTCGCAGGCCTCGTGAGTTATGACGTGGCAGTTCAGAAACAGGAGGCACCGGGGATTGAACCCGTGACCTTTAGATTGATAGAGGCCACTAGGATTTGAAAAATTGAAGTGCGCTCTATTGACAAGGTGTTTTAGATTTGAATTTTCCATGTCCTCGTGATCTCTAACCGTCTAGTAGTCTCTACTTTTCCGTGATCTCTGATGCACTCTAGCTGTCTGATTCTCTCAAAAGAGTATGATGTCTCCAACCTCCTCGTGCTCTCTAGCCTCTTCTACCCGTCTAACACTCCATCGTCTCGTTAAATCTAGTCAACAATTTCCTCTGCGTCTCTAGCATTTAGCTCTAACTCCAAGTGATATCTAGCTAACTCTGGTTGTCTGCTCTAACAGAATTCTTCCTCTAGCTCTCTAGCAGTACCTATATGTCTAAATTTCTCTGGTCGTCTCGAACCCTCACTGATCTCTAGCTGTCCATACTTCCCTGTGCTATCTAACCACCTCTACCTGTCTCTACCCTAGCCCAGCTCTGCGTCTCTAACATCCTCCAGCTATCTAACATACTCTAGTCGTCTAACGCCTCTGTCAATCTGTTCTTACTTCCTCTGCGTCTCTAGTATCTTCTCGCCGTCTTGCATTCTCTAATTTCTACTCTGGTTGTCTGCTCTGACAGAATTCTTCCACTGCGTCTCTAATCGTCTCGAACTCTCACTGATCTCTAGTTGTCTCTACCCTAGCCCCACTCTGCGTCTCTAACTCACGTGTGGTGTCATTGGTGCATGTGTTGGTGGAGCTGGTGCTGCGGCTTGAGCTGGAGCGGCGGCGACTGCGTCAGACATGTTTCTTCTCTGAAAAAAGTGTAGATGAGTGTGTCACCAGAGACCGCTAACCAAAATGAAATGAAATGAAATGTGCTGCTGCTCTCGAGAAGAAACATGTTGTGGGCGGAGCTTGAGGCAAAGAGGCGGTTTTTTTTCGGGGGGTGAGGGCTGACCAAAAAAAACACGAAAAAAGACATAGAGACAATTATTTGGTGGTGAAAAAAAAAGGAGATGGAGAAGGGCGAAGCGAAATGAAATTGGGTTTTGCCAAGCACAAGCTGAGAAAAAATGGAGAAGTGCAAAATATATATATATGGGATGGGTTCAGAAGATGGATGGTGACGTGGCAAGCGGGTAGCGGGAATTGAACCCATGACCCTGAGATTGATAGATGCCAACACTACCACTGAGCCAACAGAGAGCGAGAGGAGGCTAGAGATGCCTAGAGATCATTGGGAACTAGAGAGTATAGAGACGCAGAGGAACACTGGAACTTGTTAGAGAAAAATGGATTTATTGCAAAATAATTTAAAGGTACATAAGTATAAATAATTTAAAGGCGCACGTTCGATTCTATTTATTTTCCCGCCAAATACGGTTTGAGTTCACATTTGAAGGTTTGCGGATTCGGTGTGTACGGATGACAACAACAGCGGCAAACCGAGCCGGATGGGCTGAAAATGAGCAATTTTTGAACATAAAACATAAAAAGAGCCAATTTTTGATGAAAATTTGATGAGCTCTAGAAGATCAGCTCAAATAAGACGAAAAAAAGAGGAAGACAACTTTTTGCTCACATTGTTTATATGTTTTTGTGGTGAGCTGAACATGAAGAATTGGGAATTTAAAAAAAAATTTGGGAAATTCTGTCTAGCTTCTCTCAAAATTGAACACTCTCTTACTACTCTGCTATGTCTGGCGTCTCTCAAATTCTTCTGCACTCTCACTTTTGCCTTGCGTCTAGACTCTCGCAAAATCACACACTCTCTTCTCTTACTACGCTGTTTTCTCTGGCGTCTCTCAAAATCACACACTCTCTTCTCTTACTGCACTGGTATGTCTGGCGTCTCTGGAAACTACACACTCTCTTCTCTAGCTGCCCTGGTATGTCTGGCGTCTCTCAAGTTCATGTGCTCTCTCAACTCTGTATGACGTCCAGAGTCTCTCAAAATCACACACTCGATCACCTCCCTGTTGTATCTGCACTCTCTCCACTCTACATTATCTCTAATTCTCTAGTCGTCTAACTTCTCACACTATCTCTCTCTCTCTCTCTCTCTCTCTCTCTCTCTCTCTCTCTCTCTCTCTCTCTCTCTCTCTCTCTCTCTCTCTCTCTCTCTCTCTCTCTCCGCTCCTCTACGTCTCTCACCGATGCTCGGGAACACATTGCAAATAATCCAAATTATCAATAATATTCTGCATCGATTCCGTCACATTGGGCAATTGAATTTGTGGATTTGGCCAAAGTTTGCAGTTTGGCACGAAGGTAGAGACGCAAGACTGCAAAAAAACAAGGTTACTGTAGGCTCCTTAGGTTACTGTATGCTCCTTTAACCATACATTACTCTGATCAACTCCTTGACATTTTCGCTCGGCGACGAATAGCGGATTGATGACGCCGATGTCGCCTCTGAAATTCAAGATCAAGATGAGCATGAGGGTTTTGAATTTCAGCTAATCTGCGCGGGAATTTTTTTTTTCATCATCGTGGGGGAGCTTTTTGGACTTTTTTTCTCTGGTGAACTCGTTAGAGACGCAGAGGATATACCGTACCTTCGATGACATTTTCTTCCACAACTCTGTTGATATGAGCACTCGCCGCATTGCTCTTCGCTCAAAGTTGTGTCGCGTAGGTATTGGTAGAAATTGTTGAAGGCCTGGAAACAAGGGGGAGTTGGGCTAAGTCGGATTTTTGGGATGGAAGTGGGCCTGGTCTAAATTTTCAGGCTTGGTTTTCAGGCTGTCTGAATCGGGCCAGGTTAATCTTATTTTTAGTTGGAATTGGGCCTGGTCTGAACCTTCAGGCTTGGTTTTCAGGCTGTCTGAATCGGGCCAGGTTAATCTTATTTTTAGTTGGAATCGGGCCTGGTCTGAACCTTCAGGCTTGGTTTTCAGGCTGTCTGAATCGGGCCAGGTTAATCTTATTTTTAGTTGGAATTGGGCCTGGTCTGAACCTTCAGGCTTGGTTTTCAGGCTGTCTGAATCGGGCCAGGTTAATCTTATTTTTAGTTGGAATCGGGCCTGGTCTGAACCTTCAGGCTTGGTTTTCAGGCTGTCTGAATCGGGCCAGGTTAATCTTATTTTTAGTTGGAATCGGGCCTGGTCTGAACCTTCAGGCTTGGTTTTCAGGCTGTCTGAATCGGGCCAGGATAATCCGATTTTTAGTTGGAACTGGGCCTGGTATGAATTTTCAGACTTGGTTTCCAGGGTGTCTGAATCGGGCCAGGATAGTTCTATTTTTAGTCGGAACTAGTCCTGGTGTTATTTATCAGGCCTGATTTTCAATATGTCTGAACTGGACCAGGATAATCCGATTTTTAGTTGGAACCGGGCGTGGTCTAAATTTTCAGTCTTGCTTTTCAGGGTGTCTGAATTAGGCCAGGTTAATCTTATTTTTAGTTGAATTAAGCGTCGTCAACGCGGAGTCTCGTTGTTTTTTTTGGCCAGATCCGATTTTTTTCCCTCAAAACCCCAAATCACGATACGATCTTGTGTTGTTCCACATTTTTCCTCGTTGTTTTGCGCGCGAAAAAAAAATCAGTGTTGAAAATCGCTTCAGATTTTATCTCTCCAAGTTTTTTTTGGCCTCCCAAAAGCTTATCGGATTTTTGTTTGTTCCACATTTTTTTTGTCCAAAACAAAAGCAACTTACAACACCCCAACGATCTTTGAGAAGTCGAAAAAAGACGTGATTTCGACAGCCTTTTCGGCCGGGAAGAAGTTGTTCGAAGTAGGTGCGTTGGAAGCGTTTCTCTTTGCCTTTTAGCCAGACGCACGGGCCCCATTCGGACCATGTTTCGCAGTTTGAAGCCTGGATTGGATTGCCGAACATGGCGCTGATTTGGGATTCTGGAAGAATTCGGGAGTTAGGCTAACTCTGAATTTATTTTTTTTTCTAACCTGTAATCACTACGAGAACTGCCAAAACCACAATTTTAAGCACCATTTTTTGTCTGTAAAAATATACCTTACAGTAATCCTTGCAGTCCGGATTGATTCAGAAAAATGAAGTTTCTCAGAATTCTAATAAGCGTAAGAAAACATTCCGAAAATTCGGACTACAGTACCTCTTGCAGTTCGAGGTACAGTAACTAAGTTACAGTATACCTTGCAGTCTTTTGGGTTACAGTAATCCTCAAGTACAAGACAAACTGCAAATGGTTCTGTAATTTGAAAATTCCGGACTGCAAGGAGTACTGTACCTCGAATTGCAAAGAGGTACTGTAGTTGGGGAAAAAAAAGTTGCCACTGAATATTTTTCCAGCAAGGATACTGTAGAACAAAATGCAAAGGGTTCTGTAATTTTGAAATTCCGGACTGCAAGGGTTACTGTAACTTTGAAAAACAGAACTACAAGAAATACTGTAACTTCTGCATTACTGTATCAAAGGGAAAAAAATTCCAGACTACAAGATATACTGTACCCCAAACTGCAAAGAGTACTGTACTTGGGGAAAAAGGTTTTCGCTCAAAATCTTTTCCCAGCAAGGATTACTGTAGCAGACTGCAAAGCGTACTGTAATTTCGAAGTTCCAGACTGCAAGGATTACTGTACTGTACCTCGAACTGCAAGAGGTACTGTACTTGGGAAAAATGTCAAGTTTTTTGCAAAATTAATTTTGAAAATCTTGAAAATGATTTTTTAAAAAAATTTGGTCAAAGCTGAAATTGGGGTTTCAAAATTCAGAAAAATAATTCCAGAAAACTGGAAAAATTCCCCGATAAAATACAGTGTAAAATAAGTACAATCATAAAATGTTTCACAATAAAAATGGGAAAATAAAAATGGAATAACAAATCTTTCTTCTTTTTTCCCTGATTATCCATCCATATCTTTTCTCTTTTGTCAAAAATATACCTGTTCCCTTTTTTCTTTGTGGACAAATAACCTGTTTCAATTGATATATATGCAACTTTTTATTATTCTGGAAATTCCTGGCTTCAAAAAAATCAACAAAAAAAATCCCACGGCATTTTAATTCAAATCAGCTCTGAATTTCTAATTTTCATATTATGTAATTCAAAAAATCTCACAATTCAAATTCAAAAAAAATGCAGAAAAAATTGGTTTTCGCAATTTTTCTCCTCAAATTCGTCTCGTCTGAAACTAATGATCTGAAATTGGTTTTCGCGGATTTCATGCGAAATCAAGTTTTTCAAAATCCCGATGAGCATAAAGCATATTTCGAGGGCTCGAAAATTGTTGGCTGCCAGGGACAGAATTTGAGTTATGGTAAGTTTTGAGCAAAAAAAATTCTGCCTGCTGAAATCTGAAATTTTCAGATGAATTTGCTCATGAAATTACCGACAAAATGGATCGGAGACTCGGTTTTAATGTGGGTTAATTTTTTTTTCAAAAAATTTGAAAAAAAAAGAATTTCAGATAACTCTAAGCTCGATTGTTGAAAATAAGCCAAAAAATGGCGAAATTTTGGCGGAATATTTGATTTTTTGAGAATTTTCAAAATCCAGCTGAAATTTTGAAGCAAACTATAAATGTGATCTACAGGGTGACAGGAATTTTCAGTTTTTTATGAAAAAAAAAATTTTATTTCAGAATTCTGGATCTTTGATAAGTGAAGTTAAAGCGACGTGTGAAATAATTAATTAATTAATTTTTTAATTGAATAAAAAATCAAGCTGCAATTTTTTTAGAGAAAAATTGAAAATTTTAGAAAATTCTACGAATTTTGAAGCAAAATTCTTCAGTTTTCAAAAAAAAATTAATTTTTGAATTTTCTAAAAATTCTGAAAATCGTGATTTTCAGAAATTTCAAAAAAATCCACAAATTCATGAATTTTGGAGCTAAAATTCTTAACTTTTTCAAAAAAAAATTGATTTTCAAATTTCTCATTTTTTCACTGTTTCAAAATTTTTATAATTGATTTTTAAAAATTTCAAGAAAAAAGAGAAATCCTGATTTTCAGTAATTTCAAGAAAAAATCTGAAAATTTCAGAAAAATCCACAAATTCATGAATTTTGGAGCACAAATTCTTCAGTTTTCTAGAAAAAAATTATTTTTTTTTCAATGTTTCAAAATTTTTATAATTGATTTTTGAATTTAAAAAAAAAAACGAAATCCTGATTTTCAGTAATTTCAATAAGAAATCTGAAAATTTCAGAAAAATCCACAAATTCATGAATTTTAACCCAAAATTCTTCATTTTTCACAAAAAATTGATTTTTGAATTTTCAAAATATTTTTCATGTTTTGAAAATCATGATTTTCAGTAATTTCAAAAAAATCTGAATTTATTAATTCCAAAATCTAATTCTATCAAAATTTAGTGGCTCCAAAAGGCGTCGAAACTTCAATTTCACAATCCAACTTCATAATTTCAATTTCCGGCTTCAATTTTCGAATTTGCCTGATAAATCTGGGCTCCTTGGCAGCTCCAACAAGTGCCAATCTTCTAAAATTCTCCGAAACTTCAAAAAACATCTCAAAAATATTTCGAACAACTCCAAAATGGGCGGCTTCGAGGATTTGAAGACTTTCGAAATCTCGAATATTTTCCGGGATTTTGAGCAACTTCTTTTTTGAGCCTCGTTCAGCTATGAAAATCGGGGAAATCTCCAGATTTCCGGGAAGAAGATCTGAGCTGTTAGAATTCAAAAGATCCAGAGTTTCTCGAAGTGAGGATTTCCCCGGAGCAATAAAATCTTCAACTATTTTTTGAATGGCATTTCCGCCATTCATGGCGCAAGTTGCCAAAAGTCGATGAGTTGGGGAGAATGGGAGGTTGACGATTGTTGGCGCGAGATTTTCGGGAATTTTTGAATCCTGGGAGATTGGGTGGAGAAGGCAGAGTTGAGCGGAGGTGCCGATTATGAGGTCTGGAAAAAAAATGTCTTTTGATTTTTGCCACGTGGATTTTTCTGGCGCCAAAAATTCAGAATTCAAAAATTTCCCCATTTTTTCACTGTTTCAAAATTGTTTCAAGAGTTTTGCAGTTCGAAAAATCCTTAGACCGTAATATTTGTTTCCTGCCAGATACAGTAACCCTGAAGCTACAGTAATCTCTTTGTAGTTCTTACAGTACCCCAACCGGAAAGCGAAACCCTCCGATACAGTAATCCTTGCAGTTCGGAATCACCTAGGATATAATTTGCAAAATTTTTACAGCTACAGTAATTCTTGCAGTCCGAATAGAGCATGCCTTAGGAGTACAGTAACCCTTGCAGTTCTAAATAGAATATACCTTAGGCTACAGTAACCCCAAGCAATTCGGGAAATTTCAGATACAGTAATCCATGAAATTTCGATAGGATTTTTTGAATACAGTAACCCTGGACTACTGTACCTCGAAGAGAATTTCAAATTCCAGACTTCCCGCCAACTCACACGCCGTGCCCTCTCCAACTTTTTCCAACGCCGCCACCGATGCTTGCAAATCCCCACTTGCCACGTGGCATTTGGCACCGTTCCAAAATCCGAAAATCTGATTTTGATCCAAAACGATTTCGGGTAACTCGATGTTTTCAGGTAGAAATTGGAGCTGGAACAAAAAAAACATTTTTTTTAAGGTGGATTCTGGATTCAGAAAAAAGAAACTTACAATTTCAGGTTGCCATTTTCCAGCAGAACTACAGTATCCCCAACTGAATGCGTTGTGATGTGAAATTTTGACATTTTTGGAAGTTTTTGTGAGGAACGCCAGGAAAAGGTCCATTATTGTTCCGCATTTGTCGAAATTCTGGAGGAAAATTGAGAATTTCAGAAAATTTATGAATTTTGACCCAAAATTTGTCAGTTTTCTAGAAAAAATTGATTTTTTATTTTTTCACTGTTTCAAAATTTTCATAATTGATTTTTGAATTTCTAAAAAAAATGTTCTTTGTCTCTATTTTTCATAGCAAAAATTCTGAATTCAAAAAAATCTGAAAATTTCAGAAAAATCCACAAATTCATGAATTTTGACCCAAAATTCTTCACTTTTTCAAAAAAAAAAATTGATTTTCCAAATTTCCCATTTTTTCACAGTTTCAAAATTTTCATAATTGATTTTTGAATTAAAAAAAAGAGAAATCCTGATTTTCTGTAATTTCAAAAAAAAAATCTGAAAATTTCAGAAAAATCCACAAATTCATGAATTTTTGAGCAAAAATTCTTCATTTTTCTAGAAAAAATCAATTTTTTTCACTGTTTCAAAATTTTCATAACTAATTTTTGAATTTTCTAAAAATAAAAATCACCTCAAAAAATCCCGCACCTTCTGAATTTTTGAGAAAAGCCATAGTGACCATCCCGAATCCCGGATAAATTTCAGCTTCTTTCCATTTTGGTAAAATTTCCAGAAATTCCGTGGGGCAATCGAACATCCAATTGTAAAGCGAGGAACATTTAACTGCAAAAAAATATGGTGGCCTAGAAACCCAAAACCTCGTCCCGGGGACTAGTTTTCCCCTAACTCCCTATCCAATATTTCACCGCCTTCAAAAATCGTCTCCGAATCCCAAAACACAATTCCATGCATCTGACCGCAGGTAAAAATCTCCGAAATCCTGTGATTTTTCGTGTAAACATCGTGTAAAAGTTCCAGAACAACTTGCAGAATCAGTTTTGGGTCTTGAAGCGAAGAGCTGTGGGTACTGTAGTTGCGATGAGATTCTTGGAGAATTTCGCGTTTCTCCGTGAGAAGACAGATTTTGGCAGAAGATGTGCCGATGTCAATTCCGATTATCATGGTTTTGCTGGAAATGAAAAAAAAATCACGTGAAAAAATATAAAATTTTAATTTTCAAAAATATTTGGCGTTTGTTCGGTGGAGCGCATTTGCATTTGCTAAATATTTCTAGTCCCCCAGCCAGATTTTTAATCAGGTTTTTATTATCTCATCGGTACTCCACGCGCTCCACACGCAACGCAGACCGCGCCGCGCCACAACACACACAAAAAAGGGAGGGAATTTGAATCGTTCCCTTTTTGTGTGTGTTGTGGCGCGACGCGGTCTGCGTTGCGTGTGGAGCGCGTGGAGTACCGATGAGATTTTCGATAATATGGGTGATTAATATTTTTGTGTTGTCTGCGCTCTCTCAATTTCACGTTATCACTGAAAATTGTGTAAATTTCCAGCCAAAAATCAAATTTCTCAAAAAGTTAACCAGGATTACATCACATTTTGTATTTTTTTTGTAATCATTCTAACATTTTCCCATTTATTTTCTGTGTTCTTATCGCAGTTTTATTTCGACACGAGCCCCGATTCCTAGAATTCTGTGTGTGTGATTTGCGTTTTTATCAATCGAGAAATCGAAAACCGATTTTTATATGACTTTATGTAGTTGGAAACGGGGAAAAAAAAAGAAAAAAATGGAAAAATTTTAAGTCTAGAAATTTCGGATTGTAAAATACACTAATTCGATTTAATTTAAGATAAGGTAAATTTAAGTAAACCTTAAAAAATCGCAAGAATTGAACAAAACTATTGAAAATGACCGCTAAAACCAAAATTTCATCAAAATTTATGCTAAACCCCCATATATTTGCATATTTCCTTTCCCAAAAATTCAAAAAATGTTTCAAACTTTTTTTTTGTTTACATATTTTCTCCTCGATTACTCACTCACTCACTCAATTTTATTTCCCTTCCCTACCATTTCGAAACGTTGTCATGACGTGTCATTTTTCCAACTCCACCCCACATTTTTATCATTTCTCTGCGTCTCCCGCATTTCCACACTCTCTCCGCGGAGTACTTTCTTAGAATGAAACGCGGGCCTTATCAGCGTACTATTTGAATAATCATCACTCGCTTTGATAAACCAAAATTTCGTTTTTAGTCTTTCGCTAGTTGTTGAGCGAGAATTTTTCACTCTTAAATCTAGTGGCTTACCTTATTTTATTAAGGTTTTCTTGAACCTTGTTAAGCAAACTTAAGCCTAACTTAAAGAAACACGAACTAAACCTAAAAATAGGCTAACTTTTGACCCTATTTTAAAACCTAATTCAATTCGAACTTAACCTGAAAGCTTTTAAACTTAGCGTCAGAACTAAGCCTAAGTTTAGTCTAATTTTTGAACCTAACTTAAGACTATTTAAGCTTGTGCTTACGAATAAGCTTAAGCCTAACTTTCAGGCTTAATCCTTGATTATTTAAGGCTAAATATTAACCCTAAATTTAGAAGCTTAACTTAAGATTATTTAAAATGTGCCATTAATGGTAACTACCTTAACTACCTCCAACTTTAAAAAAGCCTAGCTGTACATAAGCCTAAGCCTAGATGCACTTAAGCCTAAGCCTAGATGTACTTAAGCCTAAGTCAGATAAGGCCGAGTCTAGATAGATGTACTTAAGCCTAAGCCTAGATATACCCAAGCCTAAGTCAGATAAGGCCGAGCGCCTTGCGCGAGTGTAAACCGGAAGCTTCCGCGTAGCGGCACTGTCTTCCGCGAAGCGGCTGGGTCTGAGCCCGAGAGCCCTGGACCTTTGCTTTGAACTTTAAAATTCAATTTTAAAAAGTTCTCCCAACTTCATTTTCAAAAAATTCCAGAAATGGAAGACGAAATCGCCGCTCTCGTCGTCGACAACGGTTCCGGAATGTGCAAAGCCGGTTTCGCCGGTGACGACGCTCCACGCGCCGTCTTCCCCTCCATCGTCGGACGTCCACGTCATCAAGGTGTCATGGTTGGAATGGGACAAAAAGACTCGTATGTCGGAGACGAGGCTCAATCCAAACGTGGTATTCTCACGCTGAAATACCCGATCGAACACGGTATCGTCACCAATTGGGATGATATGGAAAAGATCTGGCATCACACATTCTACAATGAGTTGAGAATTGCGCCCGAAGAGCATCCGGTGCTGTTGACCGAGGCTCCATTGAACCCGAAGAGCAATCGTGAGAAAATGACGCAGATTATGTTCGAGACTTTCAACACACCGGCTATGTATGTGAATATTCAAGCCGTTTTGTCGTTGTACGCTTCCGGTAGAACTACTGGTATTGTTTTGGATACCGGAGATGGTGTTACACACACTGTGCCAATTTATGAGGTGAGCAGAGGGTTAGAGCGAGAGAGAGAGAGAGATAGGGGGAGAGACGCAGAGGAAAATCCTAGGCTTAGACTGAACCAAACACTTAGGCTCAGACAAACTTTTGAATTCAAAATTTTTTTGGAAATCACAAAATTTGCGATAGAGCGCACTTGCTCATTTTTGTACAAAATTTCAAAATTGCCGAAAATTCAAATTTTTCGCAAATGCGCCCAATTGAGAAAAACACGCCTAAAGGTATTTAGGCCTAAATCTAGATATACTTAAGCCTAAGCCAGATAAGGCCGAGTTGAGATAGATGTACCCAAGCTTAAGCTTAGAAGATGTACTTAAGCCTAAGCCTAAATGCACTTAAGCCTAAGCCTAGATATACATAAGCCTAAGCCAGATAAGGTCGAGCGCCTTGCGCGAGTGTAAACCGGAAGATTCCGCGTAGCGGCACTGTCTACCGCGAAGCGGCTGGGCCTGGGTCTAAGCCCAAAAGCCTAGACCTAAGCCTAAGGTAGATAAGGCCGAGCGCCTTGCGCGAGTGTAGACCGGAAGCTTCCGCGTAGCGGCACTGTCTACCGCGAAGCGGCTGGGTCTGAGTCTAAGCCTGAGCCCGAGAGCCTAGACCTAAGCCTTAAAAAAAGATAAGGCCGAGCGCCTTGCGCGAGTGTAAACCGGAAGATTCCGCGAAGCGGCACTGTCTACCGCGAAGCGGCTGGGTCTGAGTCTAAGCCTGAGCCTGAGAGCCTGGACCTAAAGTGTAAACAGGAAGCTTCCGCGTAGCGGCTGGGCCCAGACCTAAGCCTAACCCTCGTTTCTTCTAGGGTTATGCTCTCCCACACGCCATTCAACGTCTCGACTTGGCCGGTCGCGATCTCACCGACTACATGATGAAAATCCTGACCGAACGCGGCTACACCTTCACAACCACCGCCGAACGAGAAATCGTTCGTGACATCAAAGAGAAGCTCTCCTACGTCGCGTTGGACTTCGAACACGAACTCGTCACTGCCGCCTCATCGTCTTCCTTGGAAAAGAGTTATGAATTGCCCGATGGTCAAGTGATCACAATCGGAAATGAGCGATTCAGATGTCCTGAAGTATTGTTCCAACCGGCTTTTATCGGAATGGAAGGTGCTGGTATTCATGAGACGACTTATCAATCAATTATGAAGTGTGATGTTGATATCAGAAAGGATTTGTACGCGAATACAGTTCTCTCTGGTGGAACTTCGATGTTCCCTGGAATCGCTGATCGTATGCAAAAGGAGATTCAACATTTGGCACCGTCGACAATGAAGATTAAGATCATTGCGCCGCCGGAGAGAAAATATTCGGTTTGGATTGGTGGTTCGATTCTTGCCTCACTTTCCACATTCCAACAAATGTGGATCTCGAAACAGGAATATGATGAGTCTGGTCCATCGATTGTTCATCGCAAATGTTTCTAAATTATTTTATTTTGAATGAATTTATGAAAATTTTAGGAAACTTGGGGTTTGAAAAAAAATTTAAAAAAAAAAATTAAAAAAAAAAAAATTAAAAAATGTGCGGCGATTGCATTTGGGCCACGCCCCTTTTACGCAGCGGATAGTTGAATAGAGTAATGTTTTTGAATTTTAAAAAATTCAGAAAACCTCTAATTTGAGCAATGCTGAAATTTTTAGGCTTTAAAAATTAGAACATTTTGAACAATAGAAAATTCCCGAAACTTGGCTCCTTAGTATTGGAATTTTCAAAAATCCCCTGAAAATGAGCGATTTCAGAATTTTGGAGTTTTGGAGAGCTTAACATGAGCAATGCTTCTGAATTCTTGAAAATGTATATCACTTTTCATCTAACCTGAGCAATGCTTCAAATTCCATTAAACAATGTTTTTAAAAATTCAGAAAATCTTTAATATGAGCAATGATGAAAAATTTTGAGCTTTATAAAAATTCAGAAAATTTCGAGCAAAATTTGGTTGGGAATTTTCGAAAACTCTATAATATGAGCAATATATCATTTTTCTTATTAGAAAGAAAATTTCTCAAATATTTCAAAATTTTAACCAAAAATCAATAAATTCCAAATTTTCCCAAAAAATCGTCTATAAAATTTGCGAGACAAATCATTTTTATTCGAATTTTACATGAGATTCTCAATTTTCTTTTTGATTTCGGTCATATTTTTCTACAAAACCCTAGCTTTTGGACCTCCTCAAAATGAATGTGAAGATTCAGAAGACTGTGAAGCTGATCAATTATGTTTGGATGAGAATGGAGATGGAATTTCTATTTGTGTCGGATAATTTTGGCTAAATTTTTTGAATAAAGTGCCTAGCATTGCTCATCTTAGCAAAACTCACAAAAATTTATTCACAAACAAACAAGTAAAAGGAACAATAAAATACCTCGTCAAATAATCCAAAACTATTACAAAACTAAATTTCAAGAATGAAATGTGTAGAAAAACGAAAAGGACGAATTTTGAAATTCAGAACTCAAAAAAAAATTGACGAGAACCCAAAAATTTCAGCCAAAACTTGATTTTTGACAGAATTTTTCAGGTTCAGGCATTAATTCACTATTATTAGATGAGAAGTTCTTCAATTTTCAGAAAAAAAAATTGACGATAGATTTCCCTGCGCGAGAACCCGAAAATTTCAGCCAAAACTTGATTTTTGACGGAATTTTTCAGGTTCAGGCATTGGTTTACTATTTTGTAACAAGAAATTATTTTGATTAGAGACAATGGAAAATTGTGAGAGCGCAGACACTCTCTCAATTTTCCATTATCTCTAATCAAAATAATATTCTGTATATTTTAATTTTCATGAGTTCAAACCTTCAAAATTCATTTTTTTTTCTGAAAATTTATTCGGCTTCCTCTTCCTCAGAATTTTCCTCTTCTTCCCCAGATCCATCATCAAAAGCTTCATTGAAATCATCAAAATTCAGCACAAATTCGACATCGTCATCTTCCTCATCAAAATCAACATCAACGAGATCTCCTATCACAACTTGACGATCAAAATGTTCATCATCATCATCTTCGGGATCAGCTCCATCAACACCTTCGAACAATCGACCAGCACATTCACCCTGCAACAGAATTTGATGAAAAATCACTCATTTTTTATCGAAAATTCAATTTTTCAATGAAAAATCATAATTATTGTGGTGAAATCCACCCATCAGTAGTTCCAAAACCTCCCAAAAATATAAAAATATTTTGAAACGTATTTTTCACAGAATATTTTGCGCTGTTAATTAAAAATGATCAGAATTTTGACAAAAAAGCCCGAAACCCTATGAAAAATGAGAAAAATCACTGATTTTCGGTCGGAAATCGGAGAATTTTCAATGCAAAATCAAGTTTAGTAGTAAAAATCGCTACTCTTATTCAAATTTTTCTGAAAATTTGAAGATTTTGAGGTAATATTCATCACCATTATACTACTAATTCCAAAATCTCACAAAAATATACAGAAATATTTTGAAACGTAATTTTTCCCTGAATATTTTGCTCTGTTAAAAATGGTCAGAAATTTGACAAAAATGACCCGAAACCTTATGAAAATGAGAAAAATCATTGATTTTTATCGAAAATTTATAAATTTTCCCTGTCCTTATTCAAATTTTCATGAAAAATCGAACTTTTTGAAGTAATCTTCAACACATTATTCCACACACTTCCAGCACTAATTCTAAAAGCCCATAAAAATGTAAAAATATTTTGAAACGTAATTTTTCACAGAATATTTCCACTGTTAAAAATGGTCAGAAATTTGACAAAAAAAAGGTCCAAAATCCTTGAAAATTCGGCCCTAAGCCCAAAAAACTCACATCTCCTCGAAAATGTTGATAGGGATCATTTTTGTGCAAAACTTTTTGGCAGAGCCAACAAAAATACGTGTCGCATTTTGTACAATGCATTTTATGGCATCCATCGTTTTTCTGCAAAAAATCCGGGTTTCGGGTCCAAAAATCATGATATTCTCAAATTTTCCACTTGCTCTAACTCACCTCAATACTAACACAACATTTCGGACATTGTTTCGAGTTTGCATCTTTCCATTCATCGTTTTCGAAATTTTCGATAATAATTTCCAAATTTCGCATTCCTCCGAAATTCTTCGCCATCTCTTTTCGCTCTTCCAAACCAGATTCTCGCCATTTTTCAAGAATTGCAGTTTTGTCTTCTGAAAAAATATGGGATTTTCGGAGGCTAAATCGGGGAAATTTACCTTGTTTGAATTTGCATCCTGAAATCCCGTGAAATGTTTGTTTACACAAATTACAAAATGATGATGAGCAATATGTGCATTCGACTAGGTTTTTTGAGCTGGAAAATGAGCATTTTCGGCTCAAAATTTAAATTTTTGAGCAAATTCAGAGCTCAAAATTTCAGATTTTTTGAAAATTATATTTTTGAGCTCAATTTTTGGAACTTAAATTAATTTCAGCGATTTTTTTCTCGAAAATTCGTTTTTCCTGTTCAAAAAATGTGCACTTTAAAAAGTTCATCACCAAAAAAAAAGTGAAATTTGAGACAAGATTTTTTTGAGATTGAATTAGATTTCAGAAATTTAAGCTCAAAATCTGCTTTTTCCAGAAACCAGAACAATTTTGAGCTTCTGAAACTCAATTTTCTCCCCCCAAAAAAAAACTCACGGATCCGTCAAATACGCCACTTTTGCACAATCTTCTCTCGGACACTGCACAGCATCATCGATTTCCTGAATCGCTTTTTCCAACAAAATACTCTCATATCTCAAAAATTCGGCTGGTTTCAGCACTTTTTGAATGAAAGCGTGCTCGCATGGTGTGGTGCATCCTTCGGCGAGACATTTCAGACTATTTGGCTGGAAAAATCCAATTTCCAGTCGAATTTCAGATAAAAACCCTGCAAAACTCACCAAATTATTATTAACCAAACACTCAAAATAATTCTCAATGCAACTGATACAAAAAACATGTCCGCAAGGTTGGAATTGATGACAATGCTCTCCCAAAACCTCATCATAACATATTTTACACTCAAAATTCGCGTTATTGAAATGCTCAGCTGATTCGTCTTCAGATTGTCCAATTACACGATTTCGAAGTTGAGAAATTGTCAGATTTTTCTGCAATTATCTCGGTATTCAAATGTTTGATCAAAAAATGTTCAAGTTACCTCAACTTCCAACACCAATGCATCATTCAAAACAATCTTATTATTCGTCCCAATTTCGGCTACAATTTCCATCAATTTATCATAACAAAAATACAAAACTGGCATCGATTCGTTTTCCTCGCAAATTTGTCGCATTTCTTCGAGACATTTTGAGGTCTGGAATTGACATTTATGATTATTTTAACAAAACTCAAAGAACTATCAATTTTAAGTGGGGTTTCTTAATTGCTGTTCTTTGTGGGAAACAAAGATTTCATCGAAACCAGGATTGTTTTTCACTTCATAGGGAATTCGGAGTTCAATTTCAAGTAAAATAGAACAAGCTATCCTAATTATAGGGTTTAGCTTAAAATTATAACTTAAACTAACTTTAATTTAACATTTGAATACTATGAACTATGACAGTATTGAAATATTAAATTAGAGTTAACTCAAGTTGTAATTTCAGGCTAAACCCTATAATTAGGTTAGCTTGTTCTATTTGATCTAAAATTTAACACCGAGTTAACTTCAAAAATAACGTTATGACGTGTATTATCAAACACTATTTTTAATTCAAGTTTTTCAGAATTTCAGACGTTTGAAAATCGGATGATCTCTAATTGTAAGCCATAATATTTATTTTCATCAGATTATTTGAAGTGCCAAAACACAAAATCCCCATTTGAAACTAATCAATATTTTTCCTTGAAAAATTCAAATTTCAAATTTGATAAAAATTCAAATTTGATATTTAGAACCGGCTCAAAGTTATCCACAATTTTCGAGATATACAAACTTTGCCGCGTCATATGAGATTTGAGCTAGACGAAACTTGATGCTGAATCGTGATCTGCACACCGATCAGAAATGATCAGTTCTAACTCGTCATTCTCGGAAAATAAATTAATAAGTACGAAGATTTGGATCAAAAGATTTGTGACGAAATTTTTCCAAAATTCTAAATTTCCGCAATTTTCTCATTTTCGCTCCAAAGTTCGCTGAACAAGCTAATTTCAAACATCTCCTGAGCACAAAAAACCAAAAGAGCACTAGAATTTTAAAATTATCTCTTCTCTTTGACTCCGCCCACTTTTCATACGCTATGAGCCAATTTTCGAGTCCAACAAAACAAACTCATTTTTCGGTGGCGTTTTTCCCAAGAAAAAACTATTTAACCTACTCATGAATAATTAACCAAACATTTTCAGGCTAGCTCATTTTTCCACTAGGAAAAAAAGTGAGTTTTTAAAAATTCTTCCTGTTTTCTCTCTGAGAGATTTTTCGAGCACGATCTTTTGAGCTCTAATCACCTCACATTATTTTATATAGTTATTTAATTATTTTCCCATTTTCCAGCAGAAAAACACGAAAATTCTCATAGAATTCGTTCGCCATTTCATTTATTATTCATTTTTTGTGCCGAATTTATTTTTTTTTCTAGCTTCGCTCTGAAAATGGAGCATTTTCAGCATATTGTCATTCACAAAAAGACTCGCTAACTAATCAAAGTGCGGATTAACTTTCTATTTTCCTCTTTTTTCTTTTTGTTACTTGAGAAAAAACCATGGGAAAAATAAGAGGAAGAAGATGATACTTAAGAAAATTGGAATTTTTTGAAACACAAATGAAATGACTTTTTTGCTGGATTAAACTAGACTTTCTTTATTAGAAAAATGTATCTTGGGCTCTTTTTTCAAGGTCTGAAATTTGAAATCCCCGAAATTTCGGCTCAAAAATCAATTTCCACATGAAAATTTCAAATTTTTCGAAGGAATTTGCATGATTTTCATAGATTCAAAGACCCAAAATGTGAGAATTTTGAGTCTGAAGCCTTCTCAAGTCAAATAGTTCAGTATGAACGAAAATTTCGTGACGAGACTCTAATTTAAAGGAACATAGTGATATTTAGAACTTGAAAAGACGAAATTTCGCGGCGAGACCACAAAAACGACATTTAGGTTAGAAATACGCCATATTTCGTCAAAAAAATCAACATAGTTTAATTTGCACTCAAAATACTCTAAATTTCGTATCAAGTCTCAAACTTTGACTTGAATTACGTGATTTTTCCATTTTCCACGTCATAACCAACTTTCAGAGAAGTTTTTGATGATTTCTGATAACACAGAGTTGATCAGCAGGTGAAAATTTCTCGGGAAATTCCAAGAAAGTTCAACTAGGAAGCAAAGTTCCGTGAAACTTTGCCTACAGGACTCTAACAAGCCTTTTCCACGTCATAACCAACAGCAGACGGTTTCTGATCTTCTACTGCGATAAAAACGCATGAAAAATTCAGAAAAATATGTGAAAATTACTCATATTCCTAAGAGATTTTCTAGAAAATCTCTATTTTTCGAATTTTTCGTTCTTCGGAGTCATTTAGCATTAACTAACGACTTCTGTAGTCCTTTAAATTTGAGTAAATTCCAGGTGCAAACATTAATCCGGTTCAAAATAACAAAATCCAATAATCCCTATTGTCATTATCATTTTGATCATCCAACGAAGCCAGTCAAATCATAATGTTAAACACTAAAACTTTTTCTTCTGTTTTTTTTGTTGCAACCAAAAAATCAATTTTTCACCTGTTTTCCTTCTAGATTATCATAATAATTTATTCATTTTTTCGCCCTTTTTGCACTCGTTGTTTTCAGCAAAAAGAAAAATAACTATGTGCATTTTCTCACCTGTTCTTTAGTTAGCCAATCGGTTTGTATTTCGAATTTCGGCGTCGAAACTGACGGATAATCGGCCGGGAAATCGAAGCGTAGTTTTGCAGGCGGCAGGAATTTGAGCTCATTTTCGAAACGCTCACCGTTCTCCAAAGTTCCGTAGATTTTAATATTTGTCACGTCGAAATCTAGTGTTATTATACCCGAAGTTTCGGCTAATCTGAGCAATTTTCCTTCCCGTAGCACACTTTCTAACGCTTCCAATTCAGCCAATTGATTTTCTCGATCTTCGTCCATTCAAATTCCTTCTGAAAATGAAAATTGAATTGAAAAATCATGAAAAACTTAGAAAAAAACTTCCATTTTTTCAAATTAAATAAATTTTTCGAGTCGAAAACTACTCGAGAACATTTATTTTATTAAAAATCTCGAAACAGAAAATGAAAACTTTTATCAATTGCCCAATATTTCGCAACAAAAAAACGAAAAACAAAAAAAAAAAAAGAGAAAAAAAAACTCTTTCAAACACCCGCTCGTCAAATGCACACAACACACTTGAACCGACGCGCAAATTTAAAACCCCCAGGAAAAGAAATACTGTAAATTACTGTATTTAGACAGATAATCCCTCCCATTATTCCCCTCTTTAGAAAAATTGTTTTTCTGACCTGACTACATATGTATAACATTTATTTTTCTGTGTAAATAAGAAGAGACATGATCTTTGTAGCCGCACTTATTAGCAAATAAAAAAAACATTACAGGGTGGAAATGAACTCTACTATAGCTCTAGAGGAATCTTCAAATGAATTATTCCCAATTATTTTGCTGACTATAAAACTTGGTCTAAATTCGATTGGTCTATTTTTGAATTGTGTATTATTATGGTTGATTTTGGTGAATTGTCGGAATATGTACAAAACTTTGAGCATTCTTTTGATCTACACATTATTTAATGATATGACGATTTCGATTACGATGTTATTAGAAGTTAAGAGGTTAGTTAGTTCGACTAAATGACATTTTCAGGTTTTTTAAGCAAATGAGTTGAAATATTGGGTTTTAATTTTATTCATATGATAGAATGGTCTAAGACGAACAGAATGATATAAATTTTGATGACTTTACGTTAATCATAAGGGATTTAGCGAGGTTTAGTCGATAAGCCGCTAAATCACTTATGGCTAACGTAAATTCATCAAAATTTATATCATTCTGTTCGCCTTGGACCATTCTATCATATGAATAACATTAAAACCCAATATTTCAACTCATTTGCTTAACAAGGGAACCTTTTTTACTCAACACTTCAAATCATGATGAAATTTGGTTTATGGACAGCTTTTGGGGCCATAAGAACACCCTAAAAATTTAAGTCTCCCAATGGACCTCTGAGCCAAGTTCTGGGCTCTCAAAAACTCAAAAAAGGCCTAAAAATGGTCATAAAAGTCATCATAGCTCCATTTCAAAATTTTTTTCGGTGGAAATGAAGTTTCAGATATTGATCAGCATAGTCGATTTACTAAAAATACATCAATAAAAAACTTTATTTCGAAAAATTTTGAAGTTTTTTATTTTTGGGCTGAAAATTCAGGAAAATTCATATGTACCCCTGCTCATTCTTTTTTTCAAAATCAGAAATTTTTCTGAAAATTCGATTTATTGATGGTTTTTGGCTAAATCGACCACGCTGATCATCATATGCTACTTATTTTTTCATAAAATTGATTGAGAATTGAGTTATGACGTGTTTTATGAGCCAATTTTGGCAATTTTTGAACTTTTGAGAGCCCAGAACTTGGCTCAGAGGTCCATTGGGAGACTAAAATTTTTAGGGTGTTCTTATGGCCCCAAAAGCTGTCCATAAACCAAATTTCATCATGATTTGAAGTGTTGAGTAAAAAAGGTTTCCTTGTAAAAAACCTGAAAATGTCATTTAGTCGATGTCCAACTATAATTAGAATAGCGAAAAAACTCACATATTTTTCTTTAGACTAGTTATCTGCCACGAGACATATGTTATGGTATATTATGGTCCATGCAACCTAATTTCTCCATATTTTTGTCACGCTTTGGAAGGAATTCACATTCACGCCCTACAAAATTGGATTTTGTCGCAGATTTTATTGATTGCTTTTCGAACATCTGTTTTGAGATCGACTTCTTCGAAAAGATTTTTGTCAATTGAGCGAACTTTTGAGCTATTGTTTGATGGCGTATTTACCGGGATTAGTGACAGTGGTAAGTAGGATTTTTTTGAACAAGGAACTATGTATAGTTCACGATTCAAAAATAGCTGGAAATAATAGTTAATCTCTTATTTTCTCATAGATCATTTTTCTTTTGAAACGTGAACTATAAACTCAGAAAACCATTTCATAAAAATTCTAGATCTGGTTCCTAGTCCAATTCGAAGACAGTTCTCCCCTCGTAAATTCTCTTCAAAAATGCACATCAGAAATATTCACTCATTCAACAATATCTGGCTATGAATCATATCACAAATCTCCAATGCCATATGCAATGGCTCTTCTAATCCTTCCAAATATTCCCCATTATTTCCTAGCTTTTTGCTTCCGCCACAAACAAAATCATGACTTAAAGCGTCGAAGTTTATCAACAAGCACTTTAAAAATGCACTCAACACTTCGAAAAATCTCAACTCTCAAAGCATTCTTGCCACTTTTCCTATTTTTCGATGTTATGATTTATACATTATGTCAACTTGAATTATTACCTCCGCAAATGAGCCAATATTTTCTGGGAACTATTTCGAGTTCTATTAATATTCTCAATCCACTGATTGCTATAATGTGCTTTAGGCCGTATAGAGGAACTGTGAAAGCGACATGGCGAAAATGGACTACGTAAGTTTTAGAGGAAGTTTTCTGGAGAAAAATGCATATTTTTCAGAAAATTATCAAGATCTCAACACAAAGTGATATTCAGTGAAGAAGAAGAGGTGGAAGCTGTCAGTTTATAACACGCAATTCTACCTTTAACTTCGTTTCAAAAAGTGAAAACCCAAAAAAACAGAAAAAAATAAAAAAAAATTATTTTCGAAATGTGTTTCGTGTACTTCCCGCGGACAAGGTCCCGCAGCGAGATGACGTTTGTCATCATGTGCCTTTAATTTTATTCCACGATTTTTATTTTTGTTTTTTTTTCTTGCAGCGGAAGTGTGTGAAGTGTTCCCAGTGATTTTCAGTGAGAAATACCATCTTGTAGAGTTTTTCATGCTGAAAAAGATCTCGATTTCAGTTTCTGCTAAACGACACTCCAAAGAGCAGAAAACTGAGCCAAAATTCGGAACTTTTCGAAAAATATTGTTTTTTTAAAACTTTCAGTCTTTTTAGAATAACTTTAATCAAAAATACAAATACAGGGCGTTGTTCAGGCTTTCATTTCTGTTCATTTCCAATTTTTCAACGCTCACAACCTAGCAATTTCCATGTCATAAATCTAAATAGGTAATTAACTGATCGTAACAAGACCCTGACACGGGGCGCGCGCGCCAAAACGCGTTCATTTGAAAAAGAAAAGCGAAAAGAGAAAAAAAGGTCATTTTGTTAGTTGTGTTTTGTCACCGACACTTTTTTTTCGGTGATGAATGTCTCCCTTCCTCTTTTTTATTGTTTATATTCGTTTCTTTGTGAAAAACTTTTCATTTTTCACCAGGCAAATCAGGCTGGGTATTATAATATACAATGAATATAGCACCGAGACCTCTTCCACCTTCAAAATCTCAAGTTCGTCGAGATAAACAACCTCCAGAAGTGCCTCAAAATGTGTATGACAGTGACCGAAATATATACTATGAGAAGGGTAAATTCCTTGGAAAAGGAGGTTTTGCTCATTGTTACGAGTTTATAAATCGTGAAACGCGTCAGATGGTCGCTGGAAAAGTTGTGCCAAAAAGTCTGCTAGTCAAACAATATCAACGGGATAAAATGGCGCAAGAAGTGCAAATTCATCGAAATTTATCACATCCAAACGTCGTCAAACTCTTCCATTTCTTCGAAGATCGTCTAAATGTTTATATAACACTGGAATTGTGTCCAAGACGATCTTTAATGGAATTGCACAAACGACGAAGAGCTGTCACTGAACCAGAAGCCAGATATTTCACTTATCATATTGTTCAAGGTGTACAATATTTACACGCTATCAATATTATTCATCGAGATTTGAAATTAGGCAACTTGTTTCTGAATGATAATATGGAAGTGAAGATTGGCGATTTCGGATTGGCAACAACGATGAAAGGAGATGAACGAAAAACAACATTGTGTGGAACACCAAATTACATTGCTCGTAGGTCATTTTTTTTATTTTCATTTTCTAATTAAATCAAATTAATGAACAATATTTGCAGCTGAGGTCTTGAAAAAGTTGGGTCACTCATTCGAAGTTGATATTTGGGCAGTTGGATGTATCCTCTATATTCTTCTCTTTGGAACTCCACCCTTCGAATCCAGCACTCTCGAAGAAACCTACTCTCGCATAAAACACAACAATTACACAATTCCAGTCGAGGCGAATTCATCAGCCGCCACACTTATTCGATGTTTATTACATCAATCGCCAGAACGACGACCACACGCCGCGCAAATTTTGCGCGATCGATTTTTCACAAATGGATATATGCCCGAAAGATTGCCGGTTTCGTGTTTGAGTATGGTGCCGAAGTTTGGGCGTGGTGAGATGGAGGAGAATTTGTCGCCGGCGAGGGGAGCTGCCGATTTTCGAGCTGCTGGGTCTACGAGATGGAATTTGGGGCAAGGAGGTAGAAATGGATTGGCGCCGGTTCCGGCTTATCGAATTTCGGGAAATAATGATAGAGATCGCCAACAACTTCAAGGTAATTAACCGATTTGACAAATATCTGTCTCCAAACATTTTAATGAAAAATTAGAGGATTTTTTGGTAAACTTCAGCAAGTTTTATTGAATTTCGGCAAAATTTTCTAACTTGTTAGTAAATTTTAGCAAAATTTAGTGAATTTCACCAATTTACATGATTCTAAAATAAAAAGAGCAAAATTTGGTAAACTTCAGCAAGTTTTATTGATTTTTGGCAAAACTTAGTAAATTTTAGCAAAATTCAGTAAAATCTAGTGAATTTCACCAAATTTCAATTAAGTCCAGCTAAATTTACATGATTCTAAAATAAAACTAGCAAAATTTTGTAAACTTCAGCAAGTTATATTGAATTTTGGCAAAACTTAGTAAATTTTAGCAAAATTCAGTAAAATCTAGTGAATTTCACCAAATTTCAATTAAGTTCAGCTAAATTTACATGATTCTAAAATAAAAAAGGCAAAATTTGGTAAACTTCAGCAAGTTTTATTGAATTTTGGCAAAATTTAGTGAATTTTAGCGTTCACCCAAATTTACATGATTCTGATTTTTTTAATGGGGCTATTCAGCGAAAAAAAAAAATGTTTTCTCAACGGGAGAAAAGCGAAGAAACCCTATTCAAGTCGGTTGAGAAAACATAAAAATCAAACACTTGAAACACACGAATTGCGACGAGACCCAACGAAAAACAACATGTTCCTTTGACCTTTTGCATTACTGTAAATTGGTCCCGTTGCGATTTTCTACAGTAGGTTAAAGGAACACGATGTTTTTCGTTGGGTCTCGTCGCAATTTGTGTGTTTCAAGTGTTTGATTTTTATGTTTTCTCAACCGACTTGAATAGGTTTTCTTCGCTTTTCTCCCGTTGAGAAAACATATTTTTTTTCGCTGAATAGCCCCATAAATTCCATTTTCAAATGTTGCCTGATTTTAATATTAGAAATGTGAGCAATAAGCAGACAATTGAGTTTTTCTGGCAAGAATATTTTTCAGGGTGAACTAGAAAATTGTATACGTGTTCCTAATTAAAAAAAAAAAAATAAAAATCACATTTTTCAGTCCGTCAAGCAACATCTCGTGAGCCAGACGACGCGTATCTCTCTTCGTTGTTCCAACAATTCAAAAATCTTCTCTCGCAAAATATTCCCGATCTTCAAATCGCTGAAGCAATTCTCGACGAATATCAATCACCCGAATGTCTTCCAATCTTCTGGATCTCAAAATGGGTCGATTATTCGGACAAATACGGCATTGGCTATCAATTATGCGATAATTCGTGTGGTGTTTTGTTCAATGACAATTCTCGAATTATGTTGGATGAGGCTGGATTTGAGCTAACTTATATCGAGAAAGCCAACAAGGAACACTATTTTTCGACAAAGAAGGGCGATTATCCGGCAGCGTTGTCGAAGAAAATTACACTTTTGAATTATTTTCGATCGTATATGAATGACCATTTGTTGAAAGCTGGTGAAGGAGTTGTTGCGCAGAGGGTGGGTTAAAATTTTCGAATTTTCTGACAAAAACTCTTGATTTCAGGCTGGCGATGATTTGGCGCGTCTTCCAACTCTTCGAGTCTGGTTCCGCACAAAATCCGCAATTGTTTTCCATCTGTCAAATGGAACTGTACAAATTAACTTCTTTGAAGTGAGTTTTTTTCTGAAATTTCGTTAAACTTCAATGAATGCTCACATTTTCCTCCAAAAAATCTGTAATTTTTCCAGGATCATATAAAAATGATATTGTGTCCATTGATGCACGCTGTAACATTCATCGATCAGCACAAACGATTTTCGACCTACAAATTTTCGCATTTGCCCAAAAATGGATGTCCAGAGGTAAGAATTGATAAATTTTCAGCTGAAAATTGCAAAAAAATCAGATTTTCAACCCTAAATTCAAATTTTGCAGCAATATATGAAACGACTCAAATATGCTCAATCAATGGTCGAAAGATTGCAAACCGAACCAGCAAATGCGAAAGATCTACCAATGTCATCATCTCGTTTACCAGCTTCATCAAGTAATCTCAATTTTCAGTCAACAGCTCAACCACAATTTTAATTCAGACAGGTATTAATTTCATTTTTCTCCCCTCCTCCCAAATAGTTTTACGCGTTCTTTTTTTTTGTTTTAAATGTGCCATATTATTTTTTCCTTTTTGTTTTCTTTTTAAAAATTATTATTATTATGAATTATAGTATGAATTTTATCAATTTCAATCTGAAAACATTTTTGTTTAACCAGCGAAATTATTGAGAAAAACTATTTATGAGCTTTTTTTCAGTCTAATTTTGCACTGAAAAAATTAAAACAGAATTTTTAATCTAACAAAAACAAATTAAGTAGTTGAACATTTTTCCAAAACTCGAAAATCAATTATGAAAATTTTGAAACAGTGAAAAAATGGGAAATTTGAAAAACTATTTTTTCGAAAATTTATTTTTTTAATGATTTTCAGAAAATTTCAAAATCCACGTGGCAAAAATTTTTTAAAAGAAAATCCAGATTTTTTTGGACTTGAAAATTACTGAAAAAAAAATGAAATTTTTCAAATTTTTTCACTGTTTCAAAATCTTCATAATTGATTTTTGAATTTTCAAAAAATGTTGAAGTTGAATATTTTGGCAAAAATAATTGTAAATTCTGTGAAATTCCAAAAATTGATAAAAAATTTATATTTCACAATGCAAATTCAGAAAAAAATTTCGAAACAAAAAACCTTTACAATCGACTACTTCCCGCCCAAATAACCCATCCAGGAATTTTGAGCCACGCCGGAATATACTGTGCAGTTTGTGTCCAACCACTTCTCTCCAATAAAAACGACAAACTTCGCAAATTATTCGGGCTAACTCCGTCGATATCCACAAATCCATATTCGGAACCCAAATCGGCGGTGACCAAGATTTTTCCGGTTTTTGACATTCTTCGTGAGTCATTTGCTGGAAAAATCTGATTTTTAGCTGAAATTTTGGGCCAAGACCTAAAAAAGGTCGGAATTTCGTCAAAAAATTTCGAATTTTACCTAGTGCAACAATAGCTTTCCCAGGATATTCAACAGTTTCGCCATTCGCAAAAAACTTCCGCATTTTTCACATTGGCTCTTGGTTTTCCATCGGCGTCGATGAAGTATTTTTGAATTAATTCGGTTCGAACTGCGCCTGGCCAAAGAGACACCGTGCAAATGTTGTTTTTCTGTAATGAAAAAAATTTTTAGCATCGATTTAGCAGTCAGAAAACTAGATTTTTTTGACATTTCGAAAATTTTTTTTCCAAAATTGTGTTTAGAAATATTTTAGCCCTATTGAAAAATGTTTGAAGAATTTCAAATTTTTTTTAAACGTATTTTTTTCTGAAAATTATGAATTTTGGAGCAAAACTTTCTCACTGTATCAAAAATAGTGAAATTTTCAAAAAAAAAAATTTTTTTTCACTGTTTCAAAATTTTCATAATTGATTTTTGAATTTGCGAAAAACAGTAAAAAATGCACCGTTCAAAAAATTTCACCAAAATTCCACGTGTCAAATTTGGGAGCTCAAAATTTAGATTTTCAGATTTTTGGACCTGAAATTTTCTGAAAATCAAAAAATTCTACTGTTTCGAGAAAAAAATTGAAAAATATTTTTTCTCAGATTTTTTAACCCAAAAATTAAGACTCCCAAAATTCCACGTGGCAAATTCGGGAGCTCAAAATATAGATATTTAGCAAAATTTGAATTTTTGTAGTTTCAGAGCTCCAGATTCCACGTCGAAAATTTCAGCCTAAAAATTTAGATTTTCAGATTTTTGGACTTGAAATTATTTTGCCACGTGGATTCTGGAATTTTTTTGAAAATCAAAAAAATCTACTGTTTCGAGAAAAAAAATTGAAAAATAATTTTTCTCAGATTTTTTAACCCAAAAATTTTAATCTTAAAAGATTCTGAAATTCCACGTGGCAAATTTGGGAGCTCAAAATATAGATATTGAGCAAAATTTGAATTTTTGTGTAGTTTCAGATTCCACGTGGCAAATTTTCAGCCTAAAAATTTAGATTTTCAGATTTTTGGACGTGAAATTATTTTGCCACGTGGATTCTGAAATTTTCTGAAAAAAAAATTGAAAAATATTTTTCTCAGATTTTTTGACCCAAAAATTAAGATTTCAAAATTCCACGTGGCAAATCTGGAAGCTAAAAATCTAGATATTGAGCAAAATTTGAATTTTTGTAGTTTCAGATTCCACGTGGCAAATTTGGGAGCTAAAAATTTAGATTTTCAGATTTTTGGACCTGAAATTATTTTGCCACGTGGGTTCAATTTTTTTGAAAAAAAAAGTTGAAAAATATTTTTTTCTAATGGGGCTATTCATGTATTTTCTCAGCATGTTGAGAAAACAGGAGAAATGCGGAGGAAATACATTTTCTCCGCTTTTTTCGTATTTTCTCAGCCTACCTGAATAGGTTTTCTCCGCATTTCTCCCGTTTTCTCAGCGTTGAAAAATAACATGAATAGCCCCATAAGATTTTTTGTAAAAAATTTTTTAACCCAAAAATTAAGATTTCAAAATTCCACGTGGCAAATTTGGGAGCTCAAAATCTAATTATTGAGCAAAATTTCGAATTTTTGTAGTTTCAGGGCTCCAGATTCCACGTGGCAAATTTTCAGCCTAAAAATTTAGATATTCAGATTTTTGAACGTGAAATTATTTTGCCACGTGGATTCTGGAATTTTTCTGAAAATCAAAAAATTCTACTGTTTCGAGAAAAAAATTGAAAAATAATTTTTCTCAGATTTTTTTGGGTAAAAAATTTTGTAACTCAAAAATTAAGATTTCAAAATTCCACGTGGCAAATCTGGGACCTCAAAATCTAGATATTGAGCATAATTTGAATTTTTGTGTAGTTTCAGATTCCACGTGGCAAATTTTCAGCCTAAAAATTTAGATTTTCAGATTTTTGGACCTGAAATTATTTTGCCACGTGGGTTCAATTTTTTTGAAAAAAAAAGTTGAAAAATATTTTTTCTAAGATTTTTTTTGTAAAAAATTTTTTAACCCAAAAATTAAGATTTCAAAATTCCACGTGGCAAATTTGGGAGCTCAAAATCTAATTATTGAGCAAAATTTCGAATTTTTGTAGTTTCAGGGCTCCAGATTCCACGTGGCAAATTTTCAGCCTAAAAATTTAGATATTCAGATTTTTGAACGTGAAATTATTTTGCCACGTGGATTCTGGAATTTTTCTGAAAATCAAAAAAATTCTACTGTTTCGAGAAAAAATTGAAAAATAATTTTTCTCAGATTTTTTTTTGGGTAAAAAATTTTGTAACTCAAAAATTAAGATTTCAAAATTCCACGTGGCAAATCTGCGACCTCAAAATCTAGATATTGAGCATAATTTGAATTTTTGTGTAGTTTCAGATTCCACGTGGCAAATTTTCAGCCTAAAAATTTAGATTTTCAGATTTTTGGACCTGAAATTATTTTGCCACGTGGATTCTGGAATTTTCTGAAAAAAAAAATTGAAAAATAAGTTTTCTCAGATTTTTTTTGTAAAAAATTTTTTAACCCAAAAATTAAGATTTCAAAATTCCACGTGGCAAATTTGGGAGCTCAAAATCTAATTATTGAGCAAAATTTCGAATTTTTGTAGTTTCAGGGCTCCAGATTCCACGTGGCAAATTTTCAGCCTAAAAATTTAGATATTCAGATTTTTGAACGTGAAATTATTTTGCCACGTGGATTCTGGAATTTTTTTGAAAATCAAAAAAATCTACTGTTTCGAGAAAAAAATTGAAAAATAATTTTTCTCAGATTTTTTAACCCAAGAATTGAGATTTCAAAATTCCACGTGGCAAATTTTCAGCCTAAAAATTTGGATTTTCAGATTTTTGAACGTGAAATTATTTTGCCACGTGGATTCTGGAATTTTATTGAAAATCAAAAAATTCTACTATTTCAAAAAAAATTGAAAAATAATTTTTCTCAGATTTTTTAACCCAAAAATTTTAATCTTAAAAGATTCTGAAATTCCACGTGGCAAATTTGGGAGCTCAAAATATAGATATTGAGCAAAATTTGAATTTTTGTGTAGTTTCAGATTCCACGTGGCAAATTTTCAGCCTAAAAATTTAGATTTTCAGATTTTTGGACGTGAAATTATTTTGCCACGTGGATTCTGAAATTTTCTGAAAAAAAAATTGAAAAATATTTTTTCTCAGATTTTTTGACCCAAAAATTAAGATTTCAAAATTCCACGTGGCAAATCTGGAAGCTAAAAATCTAGATATTGAGCAAAATTTGAATTTTTGTAGTTTCAGATTCCACGTGGCAAATTTGGGAGCTAAAAATTTAGATTTTCAGATTTTTGGACCTGAAATTATTTTGCCACGTGGGTTCAATTTTTTTGAAAAAAAAAAGTTGAAAAATATTTTTTCTAATGGGGCTATTCATGTATTTTCTCAGCATGTTGAGAAAACAGGAGAAATGCGGAGGAAATACATTTTCTCCGCTTTTTTCGTATTTTCTCAGCCTACCTGAATAGGTTTTCTCCGCATTTCTCCCGTTTTCTCAGCGTTGAAAAATAACATGAATAGCCCCATAAGATTTTTTTTGTAAAAAATTTTTTAACCCAAAAATTAAGATTTCAAAATTCCACGTGGCAAATTTGGGAGCTCAAAATCTAATTATTGAGCAAAATTTCGAATTTTTGTAGTTTCAGGGCTCCAGATTCCACGTGGCAAATTTTCAGCCTAAAAATTTAGATATTCAGATTTTTGAACGTGAAATTATTTTGCCACGTGGATTCTGGAATTTTTCTGAAAATCAAAAAAATTCTACTGTTTCGAGAAAAAAATTGAAAAATAATTTTTTCTCAGATTTTTTTTGGGTAAAAAATTTTGTAACTCAAAAATTAAGATTTCAAAATTCCACGTGGCAAATCTGGGACCTCAAAATCTAGATATTGAGCATAATTTGAATTTTTGTGTAGTTTCAGATTCCACGTGGCAAATTTTCAGCCTAAAAATTTAGATTTTCAGATTTTTGGACCTGAAATTATTTTGCCACGTGGATTCTGGAATTTTCTGAAAAAAAAAATTGAAAAATAAGTTTTCTCAGATTTTTTAACCCAAAAATTAAGATTTCGAAATTCCACGTGGCAAATTTGGGAGCTAAAAATCTAGATATTGAGCAAAATTTGAATTTTTGTAGTTTCAGGGCTCCAGATTTCACGTGGCAAATTTTCAGCCTAAAAATTTAGATTTTCAGATTTTTGAACGTGAAATTATTTTGCCACGTGGATTCTGGAATTTTCTGTTTTCAAAAAAAATTGAAAAATAATTTTTCTAAGATTTTTTGGTCCGCCAAAAAGCTGTGCATTTTTCCAAGTTCCCCTAACTCACTCTCAATTCCACAGCAACATCAGCCGATAATCGATCCAATGCCTGTTTTCCAACTCCATAAGCAACATTAAACAAATACCGTAATCCTCCAGCACTCGAAACATTCACAATCAATCCTTTATTTCCAGATTTCACCATAATTCTCGCCGCAAACACCGTGCAAAAATAGTGATTTCTCAAACCGACATTGTTCACAGTATCCCAAACATATGGATCATAAGTATAGAAGGGTTTTCCCATGTTGTCTGCAATTTTGGGAGTTAGGGTAACTTGAGAAATGTCAAAAATTTTGAAAACTGAATTTTAGCACTGAAAATCCACGTGGCACAATTTCAGAGAAAACTTGAAGGATTTTTTTGACCAAATTTTTTTTCAAAAAATTTCAGAATCCACGTGGCTAAATAATTTCAGGTCCAAAAATCTGAAAATCTAAATTTTTAGGCTGAAAATTTGCCACGTGGAATCTGAAACTACAAAAATTCAAATTTTGCTCAATATCTAGATTTTGAGCTCCCAGATTTGCCACGTGGAATTCGGGAATCTTAATTTTTGACCAAAAAAAATCTGAGAAAAATTATTTTTCAAGTTTTTTGTCAGAAAATTTCTGAATCCACTTGGCAAAATAATTTCTCTAATTTTTTAGGCTGAAACTTGCCACGTGGAATTTTGAAATCTTAATTTTTGGCCAAAAAAATCTCAGAAAAATTATTTTTCAATTTTTTTCCCGAAACCGTAGAATTTTTTGATTTTCAAAAAAATGCAGAATCCACGTGGCAAAATAATTTCAGGTCCAAAAATCTAAATTTTTAGCCTGAAAATTTGCCACGTAGAATTTCAGAATCTTAATTTTTGAGTTACAAATTTTTTTGGCCAAAAAAATCTGACAAGGGAAGTGCATAGGGTTAGGTGTTGAACTTTTGATGAAACGTTCAAAATAAACCAAATCGACCATGCTGATCACGAATCCGAAGTCAAAAATTGCCACAAATGTCTGTGAGCACTTTTCTGGAGCTCCAAAGTTAGAATTGAGTTTTGGTTTTTGCCCATTTTCACCTTGTTTCTGGGTGGAAAATCAATTTTTATAACTTTAATAAGGTTGTTCATCACATTCGAAAACATATCCGCTTTTCAGTTCTTCGAAAAATATGAAAAACCAGCTGAAAACTGCAACTTTTAAGAATTTCGTGAAAATACACACAATCACACACGTTTTTCAAAGTTTTTCGTGCATTTTCGAAAATTACACTTTTGACCTGGTTTTTCATATTTTTTGATAAACTGAAAAGCTGATAGGTTTTCGAATGTGAAGAACAACCTCATTAGTGTTATAAAAATTGATTTTCCACCCAGGAAATTGGTGAAAATGGACGAAAACCAAAACTCAATTTCAACTTTGGAGCTCCAGAAAAGTGCTCACAGGAGTTTGTGGCAATTTTTGACTTCGGATTCGTGATCAGCATGGCCGATTTGGTTTATTTTGAACGTTTCATCAAAAGTTCAACACCTAACCCTATGCACTTCCCTTGTGAGAAAAATTATTTTTCAATTTTTTTCTCGAAACAGTAGAATTTTTTGATTTTCAGAAAATTCCAGAATCCACGTGGCAAAATAATTTCAGGTCCAAAAATCTAAATTTTTAGCCTGAAAATTTGCCACGTGGAATCTGAAACTACAAAAATTCAAATTTTTCTCAATATCTAGATTTTTAGCCTACAGATTTGCCACGTGGAATTTTGGAATCTTAAATTTTGGGCTGAAAATTTGCCACGTGGATTCTGGAGCCCTGAAACTACAAAAATTCCATTTTTTTTTTGGAAAAATTGGCCAATAATCTTGATTTTTCAAAAAAATTCCCCAAAAATCGCACCAGAAATGGCCTGAACAGCCTGATAAGCATTATTCACCAAAATATCCAATCTTCCTCCGGTTTCCTTCTCAAAATCCGCAAAAAACTGCTCAACCTCTTTCATATCTGTATGATCGACATATTTGGCGATTCCTTTTCCGCCGCGTTTCGTGATTTCTTGCGCGGTTTCTTCGAGACTTGACAGGCCCACTTGGGAATTTAGGCTTGATTCGGGCCGACGGCCCGTGATGTAGACAGTTGCACCGGCTTCGCCTAATTGGAGAGCGATTCCGCGGCCTGGAAAATGTTGGGGCCTCTATCAAAAATTTGAAAAAAAATTTTTAGCTCACCAATTCCACGCGAAGCTCCAGTCACAATTGCAATTTGTCCACCCAGCGACATTTTCTAACAAAAATGAAAATGAAAAAGAAAATAACAAAAAAATGATGATAAATAAGAAGAAAAAAGGTTATTTTGATATCAATTGCATCAGACTAGAGTGTAGTCAAAATGAAAAAATCGATTTTTTTATAAATAAATAAATAAATAAATTTTTTTCGAAAATTATTGATTTCTTCCGGCCAAAAACTCTTGAAGCTCCTCATCATCACAACATTCGGCTGGAGTTAGTCCATCTGCATCTCGTGTTGATCGATCGGCACCGGATGCGATTAGAAGTTCGGCCAAGTTTCGACGATGACATTGGGCGGCTGAGAAGGGAATATTTGGATTTTGGAAGTTTATTATGACCGTATAACATTTTTTGCAAAACTCGAAAATCAATTATGAAAATTTTGAAACAGTGAAAAAATGGGAAATTTGATTAAAAAAAAATTTTTTTTTTTGAAAATTTCACTATTTTTTGAAACAGTGAGTAAGTTTTGCTCCAAAATTCATGAAATTTCTGATTTTCAGAAAATTTTTCAACTGAAATTTTTCCCTAAACATTTTTTTGAAGCTGAAATGTTTGCCACGTGGATTTTCAAAATTTTCGAAAATCTCTACTTTTTCAGCCAGAAATTTCTAGAAAAGCAGAATTTTTTGAACCAAAGAGGAATGTTGGTTTAACAATTTTTTTTCAAAACTCGAAAATCAATTATGAACATTTTGAAACAGTGAAAAAATGAGAGATTTGAAAAAAAAGATTTTTTTTTCATTTTTTCACTGTTTCAAAATTTTCATAACTGATTTTTTGAGTTTTTAAGAATTCCACGTGGCAAATTTTGGATTCTGAAATTTTCTGAAAATCAGAAATTTCATGAAACTTTCTCACTTTTTCAAAAAATAGTGAAATTTTGAAAAAAAAATTTTTTTTTTGAAAATTTCACTGTTTCAAGATTTTCATAACTGATTTTTGAGTTTTGAAAAAAAAAAACAGTTGAAAAAAGCACTGTTCAAAGAATTTCACCAAAATTCCACGTGGCAAATCTGGGAGCTCAAAATCTAGATATTGAGCAAAATTTGAAATTTTGTGTAGTTTCAGATTCCACGTGGCAAATTTTCTGAATTTTTCTATCAAGTTTCGAGAAAATTTTCTAGAAATTTCTGGCTGAAAAATTTTTAAAACTACAAAGATTTTCCCCGCTCACCAAAATGCAATGGTGTTTGTCCACCAAAATCCGCCACATTAACATCGGCCCCTTTAGCAATCAAGAATTGTGCAACATTTTCACATCCCAAATCAATACTTCTTGATAATGCGGTCATTGCCAAATGTTGATCTTTGGCCTCGAGAATTTCCGGGTCCAATTTCAGAATCTCGTTCATTCTTTTCACATCATCGTTTCGCATCGCTGTGAACCATTCTCGTTCGATTGCGGTTTCCATTCGAACTGGTTCCATTTGAATCAAATCGTCGAACATTTCGAGCTCTTCTGATGCTCCCAAAGTGGATGGTTTGATGTTCCAGCCTGCAAAAATCTAGGCTGAAAATTTTATGGTTTCATGTTTCAGACAGCAAGGTTTTCAGAGGTTTTTGGTTTTTTTAAGCTGAAAAATTTCAATCTGAAAAAAAAGCGAAATTTCGCCACGTGGCGAAATTCAGCTGAAATTTAGATATTTCTAGACTGAAAATTTGCCACGTGGAAGATTTTTGCTTAAATTTTGAAAATTTCTGAACTCGAATATGCCACGTGACAGATTTTCAGCTAAAAAATTCAAATTTCTCTTAAAACTTCATCTGAAAATCAATTTTCAGCCGAAATTTTCAGATTTTTAAAATTTTCATTTGCTTGAAAATCCACGTGGCAAAGTCTAGCTGAAAATCATATTTTTTCAGCCTCAAATATGCCACGTGGCAGATTTTCAGCTTAAAAATTCAAATTTCCCTCAAAATTCATCTGAAAATCAATTTTCAGCCGAAATTTTCAGATTTTCTCATTGTCTTTTGCTTGAAAATCCACGTGGCAAAGTATAGCTGAAAATTAGATATTTTCAGCCTCAAATATGCCACGTGGAAGATTTTCAGCTCAAAAATTCGAATTCCCCTCAAAATTCATTTGAAAATCAATTTTCAGCCAAAATTTTCAGATTTTTAGAATTTTCATTTGCTTGAAAATCCACGTGGCAAAATTCAGCTGAAAATTTGACATTTCTGGGCTGAAAATATGCCACGTGGCAGATTTTCAGCTCAAAAATTAAAATTTCCCTCGAAATTCCATTTGAAAATCAATTTTCAGCCAGAATTTTCAGATTTCTAAAATTTTCATTTGCTTGAAAATCCACGTGGCAATGAAAATTTGACATTTTTGAGGTCAAATATGCCACGTGGCAGATTTTCAGCTCAAAAATTCAAATTTCCCTCAAAATTTCATCTGAAAATCAATTTTCAGCCGTAATTTTCAGATTTTTAAAATTTTCTATTGCTTGAAAATCCACGTGGCAAAGTCTAGCTAAAAATAAAACATTTTTCAGCCTCAAATATGCCACGTGGAAGATTTTCAGCTTAAAAATTCAAATTTCCCTCAAAATTCTTTTGAAAATCAATTTTCAGCCGTAATTTTCAGATTTCTAAAATTTTCATTTGCTTGAAAATCCACGTGGCAATGAAAATTTGACATTTTTGAGGTCAAATATGCCACGTGGCAGATTTTCAGCCTCAAAAATTCAAATTTCCCTCAAAATTCTTTTGAAAATCAATTTTCCGCCGAAATTTTCAGATTTCTAAAATTTTCTTTTGCTTGAAAATCCACGTGGCAAAGTCTAGCTGAAAATCATATATTTTCAGCCTCAAATATGGCACGTGGCAGATTTTCAGCTCAAAATTTCATCTAAAAATCAATTTTCAGCCGTAATTTTCAGATTTTCTCATTTTTTTTTCAAAATTTACTCGAAGAAGCGGCTCCTTTTTTGGTGGAATCCCAAGTTGAATCAACTTCCTCCAATAATTCACAATATTTGGTTTGCGCTTCGATTTTTGATAAATTCGATACTTTTGACCAGGCATCGAATTTGTAGCGAGAAGATGTGTCATACCAAGAAGGACGTGAAGAATCGTCTGAAAATTTGGATTTTTAGTGATTTTTGGGTAATTTTGAGCTGGAAAATTGGATTTTTCTGAAAATTTTGAGCCGTTTTCGAAGAACAATCTGATTTTCTGAACTTTCTCCTTATTCATTTTCCCCCATCAGAAAATTCAAATTTGATTAAATCAAAAATAAATCGAATTATATAATATGTCCCTTTAAAAACCGTATCTCCTCCCAAAAAACTTCAACAAAAAATGAAATTCTTTACAATTCTCTTCGTGATTTTCTCAATTTTCGCGCCAATTTTGGCGCAAGAATCGTGTCGCGATAAAAGCGATTGTCCAATCAATAAAATCTGTCTTCATGAAATCGAAGACGATTTGGGAAAATGTATCGATTTTGGGGGAAGAAGAAGACTTCATCGCAAGAGTTTTTATTGAAAAATTGAATTGAATTTGGGTTTTTGAATAAATTATTGGTATTTATATATGATTTTTTGCAAAATTTTGGGGAATCTTTCATCTTAAAATTGATTTTTATCTAGCTCAAAATAAAAATCCTAACCTGAGCAATCGAATTTTCAGCCCAGTTTTTTGTCTGAAACTCGATTTTTAGCTTAAAATTTTCAGAAAATTTCAAATTTTAGTTCCAAAACTTCAGAAATCGAGTTTTAGCTCAAAATTTGTTCTGAAACTCGAGTTTTGGCTCGAAATTTTCAGAAAATCCCAAATTTTAGTTCTAAAACTTCAGAAATTTGTCTGAAAATCGAATTCCAGCTCAAAATTCAAGTTAGGATAAATTTAACCTGAGCAATGAAAAATTGACAATTTCTAGGCATAACTTATGGTTTTTCAGACCAGTTTTTGTCTGAAATTCGAATTCCGGCTCAAAATTTTCAGAAAATCTCAAATTTCAGCTCAAAATTCAAGTTAGGTTAAGTTTAACCTGAGCAATGAAAAATTGACAATTTCTAGACATAATTCATTGATTTTCAGCCCAGTTTTTGTCTGGAAATCGATTTTAGCTCAAATTTTGTTCTGAAATTCGAATTCCAGCTCAAAATTCAAGTTAGGATAAATTTAACCTGAGCAATGAGAATTTGACAACTTCTAACCAAAACTTATTGATTTTCAACCCAGTTTTTCGTCTGAAACTCGAATTCAAGCTCAAAATTTTCAGAAAATCTCAAATTTTACCTCAAAATTCAAGTTAGGTTAAGTTTAACCTGAGCAATGAAAAATTGACAATTTCTAGGCATAACTTATTGATTTTCAGCCCAGTTTTTGTCTGGAAATCGATTTTAGCTCAAATTTTGTTCTGAAATTCGAATTCCAGCTCAAAATTCAAGTTAGGATAAATTTAACCTGAGCAATGAGAATTTGACAACTTCTAACCAAAACTTATTGATCTTCAGCACAGTTTTTCGTCTGAAACTCGAATTCTAGCTCAGATTTTTTTAAAAATCCTAAATTTTAGCTCGAAAACTTCAGAAATCCGTCTGAAACTCGAATTCTAGCTCAGATTTTTTTAAAAATCCTAAATTTTAGCTCGAAAACTTCAGAAATCCGTCTGAAACTCGAATTCTAGCTCAAAATTTTCAGAAAATCCCAAATTTTAGTTCCAAAACTTCAGAAATCGAGTTTTAGCTCAAAATTTGTTCTGAAACTCGAGTTTTGGCTCAAAATTTTCAGAAAATCCCAAATTTTAGTTCTAAAACTTCAGAAATTTGTCTGAAAATCGAATTCCAGCTCAAAATTCAAGTTAGGATAAATTTAACCTGAGCAATGAAAAATTGACAATTTCTAGACATAATTCATTGATTTTCAACCCAGTTTCTGTCTGGAAATCGATTTTAGCTCAAAATTTTCAGAAAATCTCAAATTTTAGCTCAAAATTCAAGTTAGGTTAAGTTTAACCTGAGCAATGAAAAATTGTCAATTTCTAGACATAATTCATTGATTTTCAGACCAGTTTTTGTCTGAAATTCGAATTCCAGCTCAAAAATTCTCAAATTTCAGCTCAAAATTCAAGTTAGGATAAATTTAACCTGAGCAATGAGAATTTGACAATTTCTAGACATAACTTATGGTTTTTCAGACCAGTTTTTGTCTGAAACTCGAATTCTAGCTCAGATTTTTTTAAAAATCCTAAATTTTAGCTAAAAAACGTCAGAATTCCGTCTGGAAATCGAGTTTTAGCTCAAAATTTGTGCTGAAACTCAAATTTTAGCTCAAAATTTTCAGAAAACCCCAAATCCCCTCCCAAAACAGCCCCTACCAGGTGGTCCTTGCACGGCCTGTTTATACAATCCATAAAATCTCAAAGCAATCGCCTTCTCCAAATTCGCCACAATTTCCGGCAAATGCGAGCAAGCATTTTCGAATTTTCGCGAAATTTCCGGATTTTCTGAATCGTCCCATGAATTTGTTGATGAATTTTGGCCGGATTTTTTGATATTTTTGAACCAAATGTGCAATAAACATGATCTATACGTGGATTTTTTCCCTTTTTTTTGGAGCAAAATTCAAAAAAAATTAGATAAAGTTAGAGGAAGTCAACCAATTTTGTTAGCGAAAACATAAATTTCCAAAAAAAAAAGAGGAATTTTATGAGAAAATATCACAAAAATGAGAGTTATCCGAACTTGGCCGCGTATTTTTCGGGTGTGTAGGCTTGAATTGTGACGGCGTGGATTTGTTGAAGGAGGTCGCCCATTTTTTCTTGGACTAGTCTGCAAAAATCTGGAATTTCGGGATGAAAATCGATTTTCAGAGCAATTTTTGAGCTGAAAATCGATTTTCAGCCCAATTTTCAGCCAAAAATCTCAAATTTTCAGCCAAATTTCAGAGAAAACTGCATACCTATGTGAATTGAGTGTGGATTTGCCGGCAAATTCGTCGCTGACAATTTCGATTCGAATTTTCGCGCCACAACCATCGGATTCATCGATGATTTCCTGAGAAACAATTATCGGGTTACTGTATGTTCCTTTAAATACATCTAGAATCACTGTATGTCCCTTTAAATACATCTAGATTACTGTATCTTCCTCTAGGTTACTGTATGTTCCTTTAAAAACCTCGAGAAATACTGTATGTCCCTTTAAATACCTCTAGATTACTGTATGTCCCTTTGAGAGCCTCCAGAACCCCTAGAATCACTGTATGTCCCTTTAAAAACCTCTAGATTACTGTATGCCCCTTTAAATACCTCAAGATTACTGTATATCCCTCTAGATCACTGTATGTCCCTTTAAATACCTCTAGATTACTGTATCTTCCTCTAGGTTACTGTATGTTCCTTTGAGAACCTCCAGAACCCCTAGAATCACTGTATGTCCCTTTAAATACATCTAGATTACTGTACGTCCCTTTGAGAACCTTCAGAAGTCCTAGAATCACTGTATGTCCCTTTAAAAACCTCTAGATTACTGTATGTCCCTTTAAAAAACTCACCAATTTCGTGGGCTTCAAAACCTGCATTCTTTCGGTGAGCAATTCGACCATCGACATTTTTCTGCCTAATTTTTACCTGTGAATTTTTTTTTTCAAAAATTAAAATTTGAAAATATTCGCGTGGCGCCTTTAAAACCGTATTTTTTTGTTGAAAAATTTTGAATAAAAATTGAATTTATGGTAGTTTTCAGAAAGAAAAGAGAGATAATTTGAGAGAAAAAAAGGAAAAAACCTGAAGGGACAAAAAACTTACGTGGGGGGCAAGGTAGATTTTTTTGAAAAAAAAAAAAATTAATTTTAAAATTTTAATTTTCAGAGAGAGTAGTGAGTGGTAACAAATAACAGGAAAGAGCTCAAAAAGAGCTCAAAAAGAGCACAAAAAATAACAACAGTTTTTGTCTACCTACGGTATTTACAACAAATATTCTTGGGTTTTTTTTAGCCGAAAATTTTGGCCAAACGATCAGCGGCCTCTTTTTCTTCCTGGGCTTTGCGGGCCGCCAATTCGGCCGGATCGGTGGTCCGTGGAGCGAGATTCAAGCGTGGGCGTTCGGCTGGTGGGCCCGATGGTGGAGCGGCTGAAAATCGATATTTTTGTTGGAGAATTTGCCACGTCATAGTGGGAAAATCGATTTTTAGCTTAAAATAGAGCTAGAAATAATGAATTCACCTCAAAAACAATGATTTTTGGGAGTTTTTGAGGCTAGAAATGATGGATTTTCAGAATTTTTATGAGAATTACAGAATTTTGAGTTGAAAACCTGAAAATTACGGTGTTGGAGCTAGAAATATTGATTTTTCAGTGAAAATTTCGAATTTTTGGGATTTTTATGATCTTCATGTTGTTTTTCAAGCGAAATCACTATTTCTTTTGAGTTCTGAGCTCAAAATTCTCATAAAAATTCTGAAAATCCACCTTGGATCATTTCTAAGCTGGAAAAAACCTGGAAATTTCAAAATTTCACTCAAAAAATCAATTTTTTCATTGTTTTTCTGCTAAAAACTTGGAAAAATTCACTATTTCTAGCTCTAAAACCGAAATTTTCATCGAAAATCTAAGATTTTCATAATCTTCAGGTTTTAAATTCAAAATCCTCAAATTTTCCCATCAAAAATCGTGAATTTGATGATTTTCAGAATAAAAACTTGAAAAATTCACTATTTCTAGCTCCAAGACCGAAATGTTCATGATTTTCAGGTTTTAAGTTTGAAATCCTCAAATTTTCCCATCAAAAATCGTGAATTTGATGAAAAATGTGAAAATTTCAGCTTTTTCAGCAAAAACCTGGTACTTTTAGCTGGAAATCGTGAATTTCTCAAGTTTTTATTCAAAATCCTCTAATTTTCCCATCAAAAATCGTGAATTTGAGGATTTTTAGCCTAAATATGATGAAAAATGTGAAAATTTCAGCTTTTACAGCGAAATTTTCAGCTAGAAATTGGGAATTTCTCAAGTTTTTATATGAAAAATCTATTTTCCTATCAAAAATCGTGAATTTCAGCAAAAATCTGTTTTACAGCAAAAATCTGAAATTTTCAGCTAAAAATCGTGAATTTCGCATACCATCTCCATTTTCAGATTTCCTACGTTCTCCCTCATGTTCGTCAGATTGAGATTTTCGATTATGTCGATTTCTTCCACCATCCCGATGTCCGCCATCTCGATTTCCACCCCGGAAACCTCCGCCGCCTCTTCCTCCACGCCCATCTCCCCCTCTTCTTTCTCCACCGTGCTGACCACCACCACTACGGCCACCTCCATTTCCACCATTTCGATTTCCGCGATCTCGCTGTGTGGCGCGATTCACTTTAAGCGTACGACCATCGAAATCGGTGCCGTTGAGAGTTTGAAGCGCTTTATTGAGTTGATCCTCGTCTAAAAATGTGACGTAGCCGAAACCTTTGAACCGCCCGTCTTCTCTGTCATGCACTAGATGAATGTCGAATTTGCGAATCTGCAAAAAAAGGGTTTTCTGGGGGAGAAAATTAAAATTTGGGCGGATTTACCGTTTCTTCATCAAAATCGCAATGCGCGAGAATTGTTTCGACATCTGATGCGATTGCATCGTAGGGAAGATTTCCAACATACGCTTTGAATTGTCCATCCGCCATGTTTGAAAGAAATCCCTCTGAAATTTCCTTTTTCAGCCAAAAAAAACAAAAAAAAAAGCAATTCTGCAATTGCGCGTCATCTTGTTTGCCACCTCCCCGGTCCGCAATTGTGCGTCACCGTACCCTTGGCCGGCTTCCAAGGGGGGGGGGAGACGCAGAGTGCGAGCTACCCTTTTAGCGTGGCGGTGGGTAGGGACGCACGTCTCGCGAGAGACGCAGACAGCCAATTGGCAAAGTGCCATTGAATCGATACAGAGCATCTTTGCCCGCCTTTTTTGATTTTTTTTATTTCACAGCGGCGGACGCTGAAAATCTGTCATTTCTTGGTTTTTTTCCAGGTGTGCAGCGAAACGCATGATTTTCTGAATATTTATTTATTGGTTCTTTAATACGGGATATCATAATGATTGTAAGTTCACCTTTTCCTTTTAGATCTCAAATAATCCAAAAAATTTGCAGTGTATTGAATGTGGCGGCGCTGTTTTCAGCGGCGGCGAAGTTTGCGACGATTGTGTCGATTCGCATTTGCTCTCTGGAAATGTGTCGCTGCAGAGTGCGGCGGCGAATGCGAAAATCTGCACGGTATGCACTGGAAATGTGCTGCCGAATAATTCGAGGACTTGTGCGAATTGCGGGAAGTGAGTTCTTTACTGGAGTCAGGATTTGAGCACGCTGAAACTTACGAATCTTGCTGAAAATGATTGCGAAGCCGAAAATTGCTATAAATCTCTTGGAGAGCTTGTATGAAGCTTCAGAATGGGCAATCGAGCTTTAGAAACTGGAAAATATTGTGCAGCGTATCTGAAAACCTTGTAGTCTTTGAAAAATGTTGAAAACCGCTGAAAACCATGATTTTCAACCGTGATTCAGTATTTTTCAAAAACTACAAGGTTTTCAGATACGCTGCACAATATTTTCCAGGTTCTAAAGCTCAAGTTTCCATCCTGAAGCTTCATACAAGGTCCCCCAGAGATTTATAGCAATTTTCAGCTTCGCAATCATTTTCAGCGTGGTCGCAATTGATATTTCTATCAAGTTTTGTTCTAACAAGCGAGATCTTTCGAAGATTTATGTTTTCTAGTAGATTTCAACCCGCTGATCACGATCTTATCGTCAAAAATCACAAAACTAAACTTCTAATATGAGTTATTATTTGTAAATGGTAAAGTTTGAAAATGTTAGGCTTTACCTAACTTCAAAAATGATTTTTAAGTTAATTAAAACCTTGTAGAATTCATAAGGTTCTAACTAACTTAAAAAAATCATTTTTAAAATTAGGTAAAGCTTTCTAGAGCTCTGAAATTTTCAAACTTTGCCACTTACAAATGATAACTCATATTAGAAGTTGAGTTTTGCGATTTTTGACGATTGGATTGTGTTAAGCGGGGAGAAAACTTCTAAAAAACATGTATTCTATCAAAAAATCCACTTTGGGCATCGACCAAATCGACATTTTCATGTTTTTTAAGCAAATGAGTTGAAATATTGGATTTTAATTGTATTCATAGAATAGAAAGGTCTAAGACCAACAGAATCATATAAATTTTGATGACTTTACGTTATCCTTAAGTGATTTAGCGGCTTATCGACTAAATATCGACTAAACGTCACTAAATCACTTAAGGATAACGTAAAGTCATCAAAATTTATATGATTCTGTTGGTCTTAGACCTTTCTATCCTATGAATACGATTAAAATCCAATATTTTAACTCATTTGCTTAAAAAACATGAAAATGTCATTTAGGTCCTGGGAGCTTGACCAAAAATTGACAAATTTTTGGTCAAGCTCCCAGGACCTAAATGACAATATTTTTTCTAGACACAGTCACATCGCTTGCGATTCTTCCGAACCTGGCCTCGAAGGTTTCGTATGCATCACATGTCGTCGAAGCCCAATCGTCCAAGACGTGATGCTCGGCGGCATGTCGAATCACGAACCAATTTCGCCCCTGGAAACCGCCGCTCCTCACTTCCCACCCACCGCCGCAGCCACCGATTTCTCCGCCGAAATCTATCATCATCCAGCCATTCAACAAATCGTTCATCAGAATTCCGTGCATGACGAGATCAGTGACGGTGACAGCGCCAGGAATTCACCATTCTATCCCGATACAACTGATTATGACGAGGATTTTGTGCCGAGTGGAAGTGGAAGGGGCCGAGGAAGGGGAAGTGGGAATAATGGGGCGAAGAAGAAGCCTGGAAGAGGAGGTGGCCTGCTCAAGAGACCGATGCCTAGTGGCCCCACATTTTTCGGCGGAGCCGGAGGAGCCCCATCTTCCGCACCAATTCAACCAACTCGCGGAAAACGCGGGAAGCGTGGAAGCTCTGGGAAGGGTCGAGGAAGAGGCCGGGGTAGATCGGTGTCCACCTTCAATGGCTCAAGCTCCCTCGCAAATTCTACCGCCCAGAATTTCGGTTATCCTCCTGGATTGTCCGCGATTCGAGAGGTTGACGATAGTTTTATGGAGGTTGACGAGAGTTCGAGACAATCGGCGGCTACTAGAGCTGATGACGCGGAATATGTGCGAACTATTGTTGTGTGTAATTCGAATGATCCGTTCTTGAAGAAGGTATGTGCCTTTTTTTCTGGAAATCTGAAAAACCCTGCTGAAAATCCTCAAAAATGCTCTTTGGAGGTTGAAAAAACCACCCAAAAATTTTACGTTTCAAAATTTTTATATTATAATTTTTGAAAAATTCACTTGTTTTTTCTACTGTAACGTTATCATCTGCAAAAAATATATGAACAAAAAAGTCTGAAATTATTGCTGAAAATCTGATTTGAACTAGAGACAACGGAAAATTGAGAGATTCTAGAGATATCTGTGTCTGCAATCTCTCAATTTCCTATTGTCTCTTATACATTTTATTACAAAATAGATGAAAAATGTCTGAAATTCGGAAAAATCCTGCTGAAAATCCTCAACAATGATTTTTGGAGGTTGAAAAAACCACCCGAAAATTATACGTTTCAAAATTTTTATATTATAATTTTTGAAAAATTTACTTGTTTTTTCTATTATCAAATTTTCTGCAAAAAATATATGAAAAAATGTCTGAAATTCTTGCTGAAAATCTGATTTGAACTAGAGACAACGGAAAATTGAGAGATTCTAGAGATATCTGTGTCTGCAATCTCTCAATTTCCTATTGTCTCTTATACATTTTATTACAAAATAGATGAAAAATGTCTGAAATTCGGAAAAATCCTGCTGAAAATCCTCAACAATGATTTTTTGAGGTTGAAAAATCATCCCGAAAATTATAGGTTTGAAAATTTTTATATTATAATTTTTGAAAAATTCACTTGTTAAATAGTATGAAAATCCGGCTAAATTTTCTGAAATGTTGCCACGTCATAAGAAAATATTAAAATCGGGCCGAAACGGGCCGAGCCGGGGTTCGGCCCTGGCTTTCCCCACAAATTCATTGAAAGCCGGGCTTTGAGCAGGGGCCTCGGGCTCGGCCCGGCCGGCCCTAGGAACATGCCTGAAATTTCCTAATGAATCTGTACGATTTGGGATAAAATGCGACAAAAATTAAACAAAAACGATCAAAATCTTTGAGCGTGAACTGTAATTGTCCTTCGAGCAAACGTGGGAAGTTTCTGTTTTTTAATCCTGAAAACCACAATTTTTTATTTTTCATTATGTTTTTATCAAGTCAACCTTGAAGTATCGATGAAAAACGATCGAACAACAGTCAAATATCTCCCATTACAACAAATCATCACAATTGTTGAAACCATTGAATGTGCGCTCATAAAAAACATCGTATTAGTTGCGATTTCTGAAATTGTTTTGTTCAAGAAGAACAGCTGATATTTTTTCCAAACCTTGCCACGTGGATAATTGTTTGAGAACAACGATCACAATAATAGTTAGTGGTATGACAATAAAGCTAACTGGAATGACAACTTGAAGGGTTAATGCGATCAATGCGGTTTTGTGAAGTTTGAAAGTTGCTGGAGACATGTGTTGACGCATTTTCTGCAGGATTTGGATGGTATAAATGACTAGGAATGTGAAGTATCTGAAGGATTTGAGAATCACATTTTTTGGGAAATAGAATAAGATACCCCGTAAAAAATAGAATACATAAGATTGTGGAGAGTTGTGCTATCTGAAGCCACGTGTTAGTGTGATAATCATAGATCACGAATCCAGGATGGGATAAAATATGGAGACATTTGGGGAAATATAAATTGATTATCCGATGTTGATCTTCTTCTGATGTTTTGGCGAAAGCTAAAGAAGTTGCGACGACAAAAGGGAAAGTGTGACACAGAACACTAGCAACATATCGTGTAATTCTTTTTTCCTTGAACGAATTTGATGAATGGTTGAGATGTGCAGCTGAATCAGCTCTATACTGAAAACAGGAAAGCAATGCGGGAAGTTCGAAGCAAAATGTGAAAAAATAAAAGACGACACTTGTATGAGTTGTTATAAATGTATTTGCGATGGGGGAGGTGTTATATCCACCGAGCAATGGAAAATAATAATATCCAGCGCCAATCCATGACATATAATTCTCAACGATAAATGTGACGATTTGAAGATACAGTTGACAATATTTATATTTCGAGTTTTTGGGAGATTTAACGATGACTAAATAACAACCGAAGGAATTGATGGGAAATGATATGAAAGCGATTAGATGAAGAATGCGGGTGAAATAAATTGGAGGTTCGCTTCGACACTCAAGATCCATTTGTCCGTTGTTGTCAGAAAGAAAATTTGGAGGAGTTCTTTCTATGAGCGACAGGTGGAAATATGGAATATGATTCTTTGAATGGCAAAAAGTTTCTTCTGATCATTGAGAGGTTCTCAAGAAGAAAATTTATGAAACTATACTATGGTATACAAGGGAAAATTGAGAGAGCCATGTTTTTCTGCATTGCTAGGATTTCAAGCTGAAAATGATTTTTGGAGGTTGAAAAAACCACCCGAAAATTATACGTTTCAAAATTTTAATATTATAATTTTTGAAAAATTTACTTGTTAATTCTGTTGTTAAATATTTTCTGCAAAAAATATATGAAATTCTTACTGAAAATCTGATTTGAACTAGAGACAACGGAAAATTGAGAGAGTCTAGAGATATATGTGTCTGCACTCTCTCAATTTCCAATTGTCTCTTATACATTTTATTAGAAAATAATGAAAAATGTCTGAAATTCGGTAAAATCCTGCTGAAAATCCTCAAAAATGCTTTTTGGAGGTTGAAAAAACCACCCGAAAATTATAGGTTTCAAAATTTTAATATTATAATTTTTGAAAAATTCACTTGTTTTTTCTATTATCAAATTTTCTGCAAAAAATATATGAAAAAATATCTGAAATTCTTGCTGAAAATCTGATTTGAACTAGAGACAACGGAAAATTGAGAGATTCTAGAGATATATGTGTCTGCAATCTCTCAATTTCCTATTGTCTCTTATACATTTTATTATAAAGTAGATGAAAAATGACTGAAATTCAGAAAAATCTTGCTGAAAATCCTCAAAAATGATTTTTGGAGGTTGAAAAATCATCCCGAAAATTATAGGTTCCAAAATTTTTATATTATAATTTTTGAAAAATTTACTTGTTAGTTTTATGGCGAAAAACAACCTCCGCAAAAAAGTCTGAAATTTCTAGTCTGAAAATCTGCCGAATTCAGAAGCCGAAGTTATGAAAACTCTAGGATTTCAACCTGAAAAAAGCATTTTGGGAGTTGAAAATCCACCTGAAAATTTTACGTTTCAAAATTTTTATATTATAATTTAAATTCACTTGTTAAATAGTATGAAGATCCGGCTAAATTTGCTAAAATTTTGCCACGTCATAACTCTGCAATTTCAGCTAATCTCAATTTTGTTCCAGGCGTGTCTCTGTCTCGTCTGCGGTGCTGTTGGAAAAGGTCCCGAAGCCTCCATGGTCTCATGCTCAAATTGTGCTCAAACCTATCACACCTATTGCGTCGGCCTTCACGACAAACTCAACTCCACTGTAGTTTTTCGCGGTTGGCGTTGTCTGGATTGCACGGTGTGTGAAGGTTGTGGAAACGGTGGAGACGAGTCGAAATTGTTGCTATGCGAAGAATGCGATATCTCATATCATATCTATTGTCTTCGCCCGCCGCTTGATCGAATTCCAAGCGGACCCTGGAGATGTCAATGGTGTGCACGATGTCGACGATGCAATACGAAGGTGATGTCGGGAAACGAGCTGACTCGCGATGGAATGTGCCATCCTTGTCATTCGCTGCGGAAGTGTCCGAAATGCGCCAAGGGATATGGAATTGGTGATAAATTGATTCGGTGTGCACAGTGTAATAAGTGAGTTTTTTTGGAGCGAGCGGGGGAATTTTGGGTTCAAAAACAAGCTTTTTCGGTCCAAAATGACCTCAATTTTCAGCCAGAAAGATTTATTTTTTAATTCAAACGATTTTTTGAACCTAAAGATTTGAATTTTTCCCAAAAAAATAACCAGAAAATTCAAAATTTGAAAATGTTTCAACTTTTTTTTATTCGAAAAAAAAATCCTTTTAAAAATTATCGGGCTTGGAAAAGTCCTGATTTTTAGCCTCGAAATTTTGGACCCAAACATTAAGGTCATTAAAAAAGTACCCTAATTAAATCTAGGTTAATTTTTGGTCCTGAAAATTTAGAAACTTAATTAATTTTCCTGAAAATTTAGAAACTTAATTTTCAGGACCCAAAATTTAATTTTGAAGTTTTAACCCTGAAAATTGTATTTTTTCTCTGGAAAATCAAATTTATTTTCAAAAAATTGAACAAAAAAGTACCCTAATCAAATTTAGGTTAATTTTGGCCCGGAAAATTTTGCAAAATTAATTTTCTCGAAAAAAAATTAATTTTAAAGTTTTAACCCTGAAAATTGTATTTTTCTCTGGAAAATCAAATTTATTTTCAAAAAATTGAACAAAAAAGTACCTTAATTAAATCTAGGTTAATTTTTGGTTTTGAAAATTTTGCAAAATTAATTTTCTTGAAAAAAATTAATTTGTGAATTTTTGGTCCTGAAAATTTAGAAACTTAATTAATTTTCCTGAAAATTTAGAAACTTAATTTTCAGGACCCAAAATTCAATTTTGAAGTTTTAACCCTGAAAATTGTATTTATCTCTGGAAAATCAAATTTATTTTCAAAAAATTGAACAAAAAGTATCTTAATTAAATCTAGGTTAATTTTTGGTCCTGGAAATTTCGCAAAATTAATTTTCTATAAAATTTCTGGAAAAAATCAAATTTTGAAGTGTTTAGCCCTGAAAATTTGATTTTTCTCTGGAAAATCAAATTTATTTTTAAAAAATTCAATGAAAATAATAGACTAATTAAATCTAGGTTAATTTTTGGTTTTGAAAATTTTGCGCAAATTAATTTTCCATAAAATTTCTTCGAAAAATTATATTTTTCAGCATTTTCAGTCTAAATACCTTAATTTCTGGTCTGGAAATCTGAAATTTAATCAAAAAATTATCTTCAAATTTACTCTGGCTGAAAATATGGATTTTTTGAATCTGAATCCTGAAATTCTTGGAAAATTCCGATTTTTCAATCTTTGGGACAAAAAAATTCATTCTACAATCTTTCATTCAAATTCCGAAAAAAAACAAATTAGAAACCAAAAAGTTTTCGATTGAAAATTCCGAATTTCAAATTTTTAGGTTCAAAAATCCCTCGAAATTCTTGCTAAAATTTTCCAAATTTTAAAATTCCAAAAAAATTCTCCACGTGAAAAAAATCATTTTTCACGTGAAGCCAATTATTTTTCATCATTTTTTGAAAAAAAAAATAATTTTTGTTCAGATGGCAACACGGTCATTGCGAAAACCTATTCAACGATGAAATGCTCGAACAAGCGGCCGCAAATCGAATGCGCTGCTCAAATTGTCGCCCAAATAAATCAATAATCAACAATGGCTTAGGTGATGGTTCAAACGTTGTGATTTGTGACAATGTCGCTCTCTTCAAACACGCCGACGAAATTCTCAAATCCAAATTCATGCCAAGCCTCGTTCGCCCGACTTATGATAACTATCGAGAATCATTCGATCATTATGGCTCGATTGAAGATGATTATCCAGATGAAATTGAGAATTTTGTAGTTCAAAGAGGTCGTGGAAGAGGGAATCCGGGTGGAAGAAGAGGTATGAATCGCATTGGAATCGGCGGGTTTTTCGCGAAATTGCCAAGACATCGAGTACTAGCATTAACTGAAGAAGCAGCGGCATTGAATAATTTGGATGAAGAGGATACGAAGAAGCTCAAGAGGCCCCGGAAGCCTAGAAGATCACATTTGGAGGATGCATATCCGCCTGCTATTCAAGAAGCGTTTTTTGGAATTAAAGCGGTTGAGGGGAAGAGTTTGGTGGATTTGAGTGTTGATGAGCCGATGTTGAGCGAATATGGGAATGGGAAATTGGGACAAACTGATGGATTGGGACATGAATTGTCGACGGAAGCAACGGAAATGTTGATTAATGATATTAATGAGGTGCGGAGGGGGGAAAATTTGGGAATTTATGCATTTTTGAGCTGGAAAACTGCATTTTCTGATGATTTTGAGCCAAAATTCATGATTTTCTGATGATTTTGAGCCGAAACTCAATAAGTTTGGATTTTTGAGCTGAAATTCAGGATTTTCTGAATATGTAGAGCCAGAATTCGAAAAATTTGGAGTTTTTTGAGCTGAAATTCGAGTATTTACTGAAAATTTTGAATTTTTCTAGCCAAAATTTGAATGTTTTCATGAATTTTAAGCTGAAATTCAGGATTTTCTGATAATTTTCAGCCAGGATTCGAAAAATTCGGATTTTTCTGAGCTGAAATTCAAGTTTTCCTGGAAATTTTCAGCCAGAATTCGGAAAATTTGAATTTTTTGAGCTAAAATTCAAGTTTTCCCGGAAATATTGATTTTTTAGCTCAAATTCCAAGAATTTCATGAATTTTAAGCTGGAATACATGATTTTCTGGAAATTTTGAGCCAGAATTCGAAAAATTTTGAATTTTCAGCCGAAATTTAAATGTTTTTCATGAAATTCATGATTTTCTGATAATTTTGAGCCGAATTTTGAAAAATTTGGTTTTCTGAGCCGAAATTCGAGTATTTATTGAACATTTCAAATTTTGCAGTGAAAAATTAAATTCAGAATTTTTCTAGCCAAAATTTGAATAATTTCATGATTTTCTGATAATTTTGAACCGAAATTCAAGTATTTATTGAAAATTTCGAATTTTTCATTAAAAAATCAAATTCACGATTTTTCTAGTCAAAATTTCTCCTGAAAAATTGTGTTTCTAATATTAATTGGGAAATTTGAGCCCAAAATTGTGCAAAAATCGAAATGTTTTTCGAAAATTTGAGATTGTCGGCTTTTATTGGATTATCAGAAAAATTGCGATTTTCGGATTTTCTATAATTTTTGAAACGTAAAAATTTGTGGAAAAAATTCCTTTTTTTTCTCAAAAACAAAACTCAAATTTCGCGCCGAAATTTACTTCAAAGGTACATACAGTACTCCTAAAATACGCCTTTAATATTCAGGCTTCAATTAGGCCTTAAATGAGCCTAAACACATGAAATTGGGCCCTGAGAATTCCGGCTTTTTCAAATTTTCTATCCAGAAAATTATTTTTTTGTAGAACGAATTTCTGGAAAATATGGATCTTCATGATATGGATGGAGATATTGATAAAGTCGATTTATCGCTATTCTTCGATTATGATGATGATGAAGATTTTGAGGATAGTTTAGGAGGACTGGAAAATGATCAGAAGGATGATTTGAATGATATCAAACCGTTTGAACCGACTTGTGAGTTTTTTTCGCTGGAAATCGATTTTTATCTGCTGAACTCAGCGCTGAATTTGAGCTATGACGTGGAAAGTTATTGATTATTGATTGAAAACTAGAAAAATAAGGCTAACATGAGCAATCTACTACTGTTTGAGAAAGAAAGGTTTATGATGTTTAAAGGTACATACCTATCTACAGTATACCATGTGCCTTTAAACATTGCTTATGTTAAAATCTAGGTAATTTTAAATCGATAGCCAAATTATGCAAAAAATATTGATTAACATGAGCAATCTACTGATCAAGAGATTTTCTGATGATTTTGAGCTGAAATTCGAAAAATTTGGCTTTTTCTGAGCCGGAATTCAAGTTTTTTGTGGAAATTTTGAATGTTTTCATGAATTTCGGGCTGAAATTCAGGATTTTCGGAAATTTCCAAGCCAAAATTCGAAAATTTTGGATTTTTCTGAGCCGGAATTCAAGTTTTTTTTTTGGAAATTTTGAATGTTTTTATGAATTTCAAGCTGAAATTCAGGATTTTCTGAAACTTGAGAGCCAGAATTCGAAAAATGTGGCTTTTTTTAGTCGAAATTCGAATTTATCTGGAAATTCCTCAAAAAAAAATGAAATTTTAGAATTTGAGCACAAAAATCTGAAAATTTTCAGATTTTCCAAAAATATGAACTCAGATTTTTTGCACAGGAAAACGGCGAAGAATCAAATTTAAATTTCTGCTCAAAATTTTCAGGAATTTTTGAAACGTATTTTTGTTTGGAAATTTTTTTGGCAGAAAATCCTGAAAATATTTTGATTTTTCTCTTGAAATTTGAGATTTTGAGCTAAAAAATCTGAAATTTTCCAGCTTTTCCCATGGATCAACCATCATCTTCTTCAAATAACAATCCAATAAATCCAGCAAATTCAATGTATCCAAATGAAGCCAATAACTATGCATCAAATATGCAACAAGTTCAACGAGCTCAACAAGTTGCGCGAACTCAAAGCTCCTCAAATAGCAATAATGCTCCAGATGCTCCAGAAAGATATCAATTCTCTGAAAGATGGGAAGAAGATGAACCATTGGGATTGCAGGCAACAACAGCTGCTGTATTATATTCCAATGAGAAACATCAATATTTGAAGGAGAATTATCCGGAATGGACGGATCGTGTGAAGCAGATTCAGAGATTGTGGAGAACGCTGAGTGCTGATGAACGACAGGAATATGTGAATCGAGCGAGAGAGAATCGAACGACGAGGGGAAGGAATCCGAGACCTAGGAAGGTTGGTGGGAGATTTTGGGAAGGGATTTGGAAAAATTTCATGGATTTTTAGCTGAAATTCAGGATTTTCTGATGATTTTGAGCTCAAATTCGAAAAGTTTCATGAATTTTGAGCTCAAATTCGAAAGTTTTCATAAATTTTGAGCTGAAATTCATGATTTTCTGATGATTTTGAGCTCAAATTCGAAAATTTTCATGAATTTTTGAGCTAAAATTCAGGATTTTCTGATGATTTTGAGCTCAAATTCGAAAATTTTCATGGATTTTTAGCTGAAATTCAGGATTTTCTGATGATTTTGAGCCGAAATTCGAGACTTCACTGAAAATTTCAACATTTTTCAGTCAAAAATTGAATTTATGGGTTTTCTAGCCGAAATTTGAAAATTTTTGCTTTTTCTGAGCCGAAATTCGAATATTTTCATGAATTTTAAGCTGAAATTCATGATTTTCTGATGATTTTGAGCTGAAATTCATGATTTTCTGAAATTTCCAAGCCGAAATTCGAGTTTTCCTGGAAATTTCACAGTTTTCAATGAAAAATTAGAATTGGAGCACAAAAATCTGAAAATCTTGAATTTCATTTTGAAAATTCTGGATTTAATTATTTTAAATTGAAATATTTTTGAAATCAGTTTTTTGTAGAAAATATTGATGAAGCATCAATTCAAAATTATCTGTTCAAAGTTTTCATGAATTTTTGAAACGTATTTTTGTTTGGAGTTTTTTCTGTTAGAAAAACCTGAAAAAAATAATTTTTCAGATGGTGATTCTGAATTTCAGCACACAACTCCGAGAAAAAGCTGAAAATTTAGATTTTTGATCAATTTCTGATAGCTAACTCTAATTTTTAGACATAAAAAGTATGTGCGATCAAATCGAAATTTTGTGTTGAAACATTTGTGAAATTTTTGAAACGTAATTTTTTTTGGAAATTTTTTTCTGTTAAAAAAACCTGAAAATATTGATTTTTCTGCCGAAAACTGAGGTTTTAAGCACAAAACTCTGAGAAAAAGCTGAAATTTCAGATTTTGAGCACAAAAATGTTTAGAAAGAGCTGAAAATTCAGAATTTCAGTACAAAAATCGAAGAAAAAGCTGAAAATTTAAATTTTGAGCACAAAAATCGAAGAAAAAGCTGAAAATTCAGATTTTAAGCACGAAAACCTTTAAAAAACCCTATTTTTGCAGCAAGCCACCACCTCCAATTCAATGGATTCTCCAAATGCCCAATCCCCCGCACCCCATCAATTGGGTGGATTCAAAGTTCCCCAAGTCCCACCACCAGGCACCACTTTCCCCCCTTCAAATGATGACGGACCATCATCGCAACACCCGCAAATGATGATTGCACAATCCCCACAACCTCTACAATATGCACAATTTCCAATGGGAGCTCCGCAGGCTCCGCAAATCCCGCAGCCGCAGAAGCAATATAGGATAACTTGTCATTTGTCGCCGGAAATTCATCAGCAGTATCGGCAAATGACGGAAAAGCAAAAGGATTTGGAGAAAGTTGTGTCAGCGATGGAAGGCGATTTGAGCAAGCAGCGGAAGCAGAAGAAAAATCTGGCGGCGAAGAAACGCGCGCTGATCAAAACTGCACAAGCGGCTCCGGATTACGATGGTAGAGTTGTGGATTTGAATGAGGCGGATCGTGGGCTTTTGCAACATTTGACAGATTCGATCAAGGTTCTGCAAGGGGAATTGGATATTTCGAGACGGGATATGAAGGGGAATGAGGCGTTGCTCAGAGAGTTTGAGGTGAAGCAGGCGATTTTGCGGAATGAGAGCGAGGTTACACCGCAGATGATTGAGCAGACGCAGATTATTAATCAACAGGCGGCGGCGCAAGATGCCAGGATGTTGCATATGCGGCAGCAGCAGCAGCAGCAGCACCAGATGATGAGGATGCGGGGGCCCCCAGGACACCCGGGGGGCCCCCCGGGCCCCCAAGGGCCCCTAGGCCCCCCAGGCCCCCCGCCACCCTACATGCGCCCTCAGCTCACACCACAGCAACATATGGAAATGCAAAGAAGGATGCATATCCAACAGCAGCAGAGAAGAGCCATGAGGAGCTCATTTATGGGAGGTGTTAGGTTCGAGCAGATTGAGAATCCGATAGACAGGGAGGTTTACGAGGTGTTGGATGATATGCTGATTCATATTGTGATGTCGCTTGAAGGACCGCCCAGGGAGAATCAGATGTTGAAGCAGTTGTTGGATCCGAATGTGCAGAGAGTTCAAGTTCAGCAGCAGCCGATGATTGTCTCGCCGCAGATGGTGCCACATCCGATGATGCATCAGATGCCGCCTCCACATCCCATGCAACATCCGATTGTTCACCAGCCGCTGGACCTTGAAGGGCCTACCCGGCCCAAAAAGAAGCGGACGGTCCAGAAGAAGCCGGCCACCAATTTCCCGCCTGGTAGTGAACATGAGGTTTGGGTGGAGAAAATGCGAGCGAGGTTTAGACTGTGTCAGGAGATTCCGAAGAGGGCGAAGGAGCCGCCGCTGAAGAATCCGGGAGCCGCGTTTGCGACGATGGGAATTACGGAGATTCATGTGAGGAATGGTGAGTTTTTTGGGGGAAATTGAGAATTTTCAGGGATTTTGAGATGAAATTCGGGATTTTCTGGGAATTTCGAACTTTTCGATAAAAAATTGAAATTTTTCATGAATTTTAAGCTGAAATTTAAGATTTTGTGATAATATTTAGGCTGAAATTCGAGTTTTACTGAGAATTTTGAGCTTTTCTGGGTAAAATTGATTTTTGAGCCATTTTTGAACGTTGTCATGAATTTTAAGCTGAAATTCAGGATTTTCTGATAATTTTGAGCTTAATTTCGAGTTTTCTTGAAAATTTCGAGCTTTTCAGTGAAAAATTGAAAATTTTCATGAATTTTAAGCTGAAATTTAAGATTTTGTGATAATATTTAGGCAAAATTCGAAAAATTTGGATTTTTTGAGCTGAAATTCAGGATTTTCTGAAAATTTTAGGCTGAAATTCGAGTTTTACTGAGAATTTCGAGCTTTTCAGTGAAAAATTGAAAATTTTCATAAATTTTAGGCTGAAATTCAGGATTTTCTGATGATTTTGAGCTAGAATTCGAGTTTTCTTGGAAATTTCAAGCTTTTCAGTGAAAAATTGAATTTTGAGCCATTTTTCAACGTTTTCATGAATTTTAAGCTGAAATTCGAAATATCTGGGATTTTTGAGCTAAAAATCAAGTTTTCCTGAAAATTTCGAATTTTTCAGCCAAAATTCTGAAAATTTTCTTCAATTCGAAACTGAAATTCAAGATTTTCTGATAATTTTGACCCAGAATTCTGAAAATTTGATGCTTTTTTTCAACCAGGAAAAAATACGTTTCAGAAAATTGTGAAAAATTCGAAATTTTTCTCTGATACTAATGGGAGGTAGTTATCTATGACTGAAAATTCAGATTTGCTTCAATATTTCAAAAAATCTTGAATTTCAGGCTGAAATTTGGCTCAAAAATTCTAAATCTAATGAAATATTAAGAATTTTTTTTAATCTTGAAAAAATTTAATTGTTTCAATCAAAAATTTTTCTCAAAAAAAATTACTGTTTCAATTTTTTCTCTGGAAAAAAAATTCAAAAAATTTGGTTCAAAATTAATTTAAAAAATTTTTTACTGTTTTAAAAATTTTATAAAATTTACGGAAAAAAAAATCAGTTTTCAGTTTTTCAAAAAATAAAAATTTACTGTTTCAAATATTTGCGAAAATCTGCAGAAATCTGAATTTTTTTGAAAATCTTTAAATTTGGGAACAATTTTTTCCTCTGAACAGATTTTTCAAATTTGTTAGTCGAAATTGAAATCAGAATTTTTACAGCTGAAATTCTGTGAATTCTGAAGGTCAAAAAAATTACTTTTTCAATTTTTTCGAAAAATTTGATCCAAAATTAATTTTAAAATTTTTTACTGTTTCAAAAATTTTTTTTTGTTTCAAAAATTTTTTTTGAGAAAATTTCGAAAAAAAATTTTTTTTCTCAGTTTTTGTATGAAAAATGTGCGAAAATCTGCAGAAATCTCAAATTTTCCCCCCAAATCCAAAAAAAAATCTCCAAAATTTTTCTAGACCGTCGATGTTTGAGTGGAACCGGTTTCGGACACATGAATCTCGCCTATATGGACGATTATTACACCGGAGACGATCGAACATGTCGCGTTTTGGCGAGTAAATTATTGGGAATGCACGATATTTTGCCAACACCGAATCTCGTCGCCTTATACAGCCAAACTCAACCTGAATGTGAAGAATATCTGATGGATTTGCTCGACAAAAAATCGCTGAATTTGCAGCCGTTGGCTATAATGAGTGAATGGTTGAACATGAAGCGTGGAAAAATTGAGCATCTTCGAGCACAATGCAGATCCTTTGATGTTCAGCCGCCGATTGAGCCGCTCAGAAGAATGTTCTATGCGGATAGTCGAGAAGAGGATATTGATGTGACGATAACATTGCGTGCGGATGCACCGATTTTGTCAGAAACTGGCACGAAAATTGGAGATGGCGGAGTGGCGGAAGTTGTGGACATGTTGAAGGAAATGTTGGGAGTGACGGGGAATGTTGAGGTGAAGATTGAGGATACGCCACCAATGTCGCCAAGTGTTTCGCCGGCGTTGGCAGAGGAGAAGGAGATGGAGAAGGAGATTAAAATGGGTGGGTTTTTCAGGGGGAAAATTTGGAGCATTTTGAGCCCAAACATATATATATATATATATATATATTTATTGAACCACACCGATACAACATGCTCGAGTTTGGGCTCAAAATGCTCAGAAATCCACGTGGATTCTGAAAGTTCTTGGGAAATTGGGAGGTTTTTGGGTGAAAAGTTTGAAAATATAAATGAAAATCTGAATTTCAATAAGAAATATAGGTTTTTTGGTTCAAAAATTGACCAAAAACCAGAAATTTGAAGATTTTTGGAAGGAATCATGAAATTTGGAGCATTTTGAGCCCAAACATGCTCGATTTTAGACTCGAAATCCACGTGGATTCTGGAATTTTTTAGATTCACCTCAAAATTTGGAGCATTATGAGCCCAAACTCGAGCTTTTTTGGGCTCGAAATGCTTAGAAATCCACGTGGATTCTGGAATTTTCAGATTCGGCTCATAATTTGGAGCATTTTGAGCCCAAACATGCTCTATTTTGGGCTCAAAATGCTCAGAAATCCACGTGGATTCTGAAAGTTCTTGGGAAATTGGGAGGTTTTTGGGTGAAAAGTTTGAAAATATAAATGAAAATCTGAATTTCAATAAGAAATATAGGTTTTTTGGTTCAAAAATTGACCAAAAACCAGAAATTTGAAGATTTTTTGGAAGGAATCATGAAATTTGGAGCATTTTGAGCCCAAACATGCTCGATTTTAGACTCGAAATCCACGTGGATTCTGGAATTTTTTAGATTCACCTCAAAATTTGGAGCATTATGAGCCCAAGCTCAATCATTTTTGGACTCGAAATGCTCAGAAATCCACGTGGATTTTGGAATTTTCAAATCCGTCTCAAAATTTGGAGCATTTTGAACCCAAGCTCGATTTTTTTGGGCTCAAAATGCTCCAAATTTTTTGAGCACTTAAATATAGTTTCAGTGAAAATTGCCTTAAATTTGAAAAATTATGATTTTTGCCACGTCATAGCTTCAATTTTGGCTAAAAGAAATTTTCAGTAAAATTAAAAATTAGATTTTTTTTTTCTGATTTACAATTTAATTTTCACAAATTTTTCCATTTTTCGGAGCATTGCTCATGTTAGGCTGAAAATTTGGAATTTTAAAACCTAAAATTGAAATTTTGGACGAATTTTGAACCCGAATTTCGCTTAAAAATGTCTTGAAAAAAATACGTTTCAAAATTTTTAGATATTTTCTGCCATTGAAATTTTGATGTTTTAATCGTCGCTCATGTTTGGGAAATAAATGCAAAAAAACTGTTTTTTGCAGAAATCGACGATGACTGTGAAAACTCGAATTCTTCACTAGGAACTTCAAGATTCGACATCAAAAACATCAAAAAAGAAATCGTTGATCCACAAATTCCATCAACATCTTCACAATCTTTCGAATGCAAAAAATGCGCGAAAAATATCAATGGAAATGTCTCGTGTGTTCGACAAAAAATGGGAAAACTTGGATTGTTGCCAAATGAAGCGACGGAAGAACAACAAAATGAAACGGTCGTTTTCTGCTCGATGAAATGTTATTATGAACTTATGGCAACTTCAAAAATGCCACTTTCACATGAAGAAATCACGGCCGCTGAATCGCATGTCGATGAAGAGACTTTCAATCGATTGAAACAGATTCATTCGGATAATATTGTGAAAGCGGTTAGCCAGGGAAAATCTGGCAAATTACCGTATGCGCCGACGGTTTCGATGGAGGGATTGATTTCGCCGAAAGATACGAGATATATGATGGATGAGGGAAAGAGGGAGAAGATTGTGGTGAGTTTTTTTCGCGGGGAGCGGGAAAATGGGGATTTTTTGAATGTAAATATGATTGGAGCATTGCTCATGTTAGAAAAAACTCTGAAATTCCCTATTTTCTTTCATAAATTCGGGGTTTTTGATCTGTTTTGAAGCATTGCTCATGTTATGCTTAAAATTTGGGATTTTTATCCTTGAAATTGATAATTTTTGAGCATTGCTCATGCTAGGCTGAAAATTTGAGATTTTTTACCCGGAAATTGATGATTTTCAGAAGCATTTCTCATATTAGGTCGAAAATTTGAGATTTTTGATAAATTTTGGAGCATTGCTCATATTAGGCTGAACATTTTAGATTTTTTTTTATAGATTTTGAAGCATTGCTCATATTAGGCTGAAAATTTTAGATTTTTATCCTTCAAATTGATAATGTTTGAGCATTGCTCATGCTAGGCTGAAAATTTGAGATTTTTTACCCGGGTTTTTGACGATGAAATTGAGAATTATAGAAGCATTGCTCATATTATGCTTAAAATTTTAATTATTGATGAATTTTGGAGCATTGCTCATGTTAGGCTGAAAATTCGGATTTTTTACACTGAAATTGAAATTTTTGGGGAGTTTTAAGCATTACTCATGTTAGGCTGAAAATTTTCTGAATAAAATTATTGTTTTTCAAAGTCCCGAAAATTCACTGTTTCAAAAATAAGCCAGATATTTTCAAAATGAAAAAATGTGGCGAAAAAGAGCAGGAATTCAATTTTTGATTGAATTAAACATGAAAACCTTTAGAAATTTCTGATTTTTGGTTATTTCAGACCATTTTTCATCGAAAATTCAACAAAAAAGCCTGAAAAGAAGCTTTTTCTCTCAAAAATCCCAAATTTTTACAGATGATCCACGTGAGCTCACTCGCCAACACAGTCGAGCCCAAAAATGAGCCACCCCGTGTCGCATCAGATGAATGGAAGATCTATTCAACTCAAGAGCAAGAATCGTTCGCCAAAATCATTGCCCAACATCAAGAATATATTATGTCATCAAAAATGGGAGTTCTAATCCCGCCACATGAATTAGATCAAAGACAATGTGTTTTGTGTGGTTCACGTGGCGATGGTGAAACTTCGAAATGCGGTAGACTTTTATCACTCACTGAATATTTTTGGGTGCATGTGAATTGTGCATTATGGAGTACGGAAGTTTTCGAAAATCAAACTGGTGGATTAGTTCATGTTGATCGAGCTGTTGTAAGAGCATCAAAGGTTTTATGTGCATTTTGTGGAAGACCTGGAGCTAGTATTAAATGTCATAAAATGGATTGTCAATATAATTTTCATGTGTTATGTGCACAATCTACAAATGGTTATTTTATCAAAGACAGAACTTTTATTTGCCGCAAACATGAATTGATTGCGCCAGAAGTTACTGTGCAGAAATTGGATGCGTTGCGAAGGATTTATATTCAACGAGATGAAAATGAGCTGTTGGCACGAATGTTTGAGCTGTCGGATGGGCCCAAATTGTGCTTGAGATTGGGAGCTTTCTCGTTTTATAATGTTGGACAATTGATGCCGGATCAGATGAAGAAGTTTCATAATGCTGGTTTTATTTTTCCGGTGAGAATTTGGGAGGGTTTTTTATTGAAATTTAAATTTGGAAATTTTGAACTCAAAAAGTTCAGGTTGAAAAATTGATCCAGGAGAATTTATTTTTCAGAAATCTTGAGTCAAATTTTTAAGAATTCTAAAAATTGTGAAAATTTCTTATGAAAATTTGGATTTTTCAGCCTAAAATTAGTGAAATTCTGCTCAAAATCTCGATTTCGGCGTGAAAAATTCAAGAATTTTTCGCAAAATCTGAAGAATTTTATGAATTCGAAACATTTTTCATGAAATTTTCAAAATTTGGAAAAAAAAAGAGAAAATTTTGATTCCCAGAGTTTTCAAAATTTTTTGAAAAAAATTACCCCGAAAACTCTGAAAATCAGAAAAGTTGTGCTGAAAATTTGAGGTTTTTGTTGAAATTTGTGCAAATACTCAAAAATTGAGAGAAATTTATAGGAGTTTCAAAAGTTCTGAACATTTCTCATGAAATTTGAAGAATTTTTAGACTAACATGAGCAATGCTTAAAATTGGCCAAAAATTTCGATTTCAGCGTGAAATTCAAAAAGTTCCAGACTAACATGAGCAATGCTCTATAACCCAGTTCTGAAACTAAATCTTTGTAGATTTGAAGATTTCTGAAATTATTCGCAAAAGCTGAAAATTCAAATGCAAAAAACTTGGGTTTTCAAGTAATTTTAAGAATTCGAAAGATTTTTTCATGAAATCTTTTTTCAAAAAATAAAAATTTCACGATTTGAATGTTTTTATTGAAAATTTGGATTTTTCAAAACGAAAATTGAGCTAAAAATTCCAAAATTCAGAAAAAAAACTTGAAATTCCCTATTTTTCTTCAAAAATTTGGGATTTTTGAGGAATTTTGGAGCATTGCTCATGTTAGGCTAGGAATTTCAAGTGTTTTATTCTGAAATCGAGAATTTCTATCAATTTTGGAACATTGCTCATGTTAGGCTAGGAATTTCAAGTGTTTTATTCTGAAATCGAGAATTCCTATCAATTTTGGAACATTGCTCATGTCAGGCTGGAAATTTTGGGATTTTCTATCCTCAATTTGATATTTTTGATGAATTTTTGAGCATTGCTCATGTTAAGCTTAAATTTTGAAGATTTGACTTTGTAGTTAAGATTTTTGGAGCATTGCTCATGTTAGGCTTTCTCAAAAAATTTTTATTTGAAAAAATTTGAATCTCAAAAACTTTTTACCTGAAAATTTCACCCTAAAACCCACCTAACTTTCTAAATTTTCTCTAGGTTGGCTACAAAATTCGCCGCTGGTTCTGGTCTCCAAAATCGAACAAAGAACGCGTTCAATACGAATGCACAATCAGCGACAAAAATGGTCGCCCGTGGTTCACCGTGAAAATTCTCGAAAACACTGAAGACGGCGAAATTTCGACGATTTGCAATGAAGCTGAAAGTGCCACACAAGCCTGGTCTCCGATCTTTGAAAATGTTCGACAAAATCGCGGAACCGCTGATATGCTTCGATTCTTTTCGTCGCAAATTCAAGGCGAAACACTTTTCGGATTGAATGAGAATGTGATTTCGAAAATTACCGAAAGTCTTCCTGGTGTTGATTCATTATATACCTACACTTTCCGCCACTCGAATAGCCCGATTTTGGATTTGCCGTTGGCCGAAAATCCGATGGGATGTGCTCGTGCGGAGCCCAGACAAAGACAACATTTGAAACATCATCGGACCAAACCGCAATCTGGAGGCGGTGGAAATTCCGCAGCTGCGGAGGCTAGCGGAAGAATGGGAAGGACCCGAGGAGTTAAGGCGAGCTTTGCGGATGAACAAGCGGCGGCGCAGATTAAGGCGCTTGGATTGTCGGCCGAATATGCGGCGGTGGGTTTTTTTAGGAGCATTTTGAGCTCGAACTTGCTCGGAAATCCACGTGGATTTTGGAATTTTTAGATTCGGCTCGAAATTTGGAGCATTTTGAGCCCAAACATGCTTGATATCGGGCTCAAAATGCTCAGAAATCCACGTGGATTCTGGAATTTTTAGATTCGGCTCGAAATTTGGAGCATTTTGAGTCTAAACATGCTCGAGTTTGAGCTCGAACTTGCTCGGAAATCCACGTGGATTCTGGAATTTTTAGATTCGGCTCGAAATTTGGAGCATTTTGAGCCCAAACATGCTTGAATTCGGGCTCAAAATGCTCAGAAATCCACGTGGATTCTGGCTCAAAATTTGGAGCATTTTGAGTCTAAAAATGTTTGGGCTCAAAATGCTCCAAATTTTCGATTTTGAAAAAAAATTTGTATTAAAAAAAATGTGAAACTTTGAAAGTTTCATGGAGAAAAATTCTTGAAAAAATACGTTTCAAAATTTTTTGGTCCTGAAACCATAAAAATGTATTTTTAATGGAAAATTCACTCTTTCAAAATTTTTATTTGAAAAAAAATTTCAAGGATTTTTGAAACAGTAGAAATTTTCTTTGAAAAAATATTTTTTTTTTGAATTTTTCAAGAAAAAAATCATTAAAATGCACTGTTTCAAAATTTGTATTCAAAAAATGTGAAATTTTTTACTTTGAAAATTTCATAGAATTTTTACAAACCTAAATTTGATGAGAAAAAATTTCTTGAAAAAAATCTTGAATATATTTAGAGGTATTGCTCATGTTATTCTGAAAATTCAAAAATTTTTCAATTTTTTTTTGCAGATGTACCTCAAAGGAATGGAACCAATCCAAGGCAACCAGCAAATCTTCTCAGCCTACCAAAAAATGCGACGAGAATGGAAGAACACCGTGTTCCTGGCACGCTCCAAAATCCAAGGCCTTGGCCTCTACGCGAAACACGACATTTCAATGGGCGATTTCATCATCGAATACAAAGGCGAAGTGATTCGATCGGAGTTGGGCGAAGTTCGCGAAAAACGCTACAATTCGCAGAATCGCGGTGTTTATATGTTCAGAATTGATGAGGAATGGATTATTGATGCGACGATGGCGGGTGGACCGGCTAGGTGTGTTTTTGGGGAAGGTTTTGGGGTTTTAGGGCCGAAAATCGCAAAATTTGAAGCCTAACATGAGCAATGCTCAAATTTTGCTGAAAATTTCAATTTCGGGGATGAAAATCTCGAATTTCTGAGTCTAACCTGAGCAATGCTCGAAAATTTGATCAAATTTCAATTTCGGGAATGAAAATCTCGAATTTTTAAGTCTAAGGTGAGCAATGCTCAAAAAATTGATCAAATTTCAATTTCGGGGATGAAAATCTCGAATTTTTGAGTCTAAGATGAGCAATCCTTATTTTGCTAAAAATTTCAATTTCAGACTTGAAAACGCTAAATTTTTAAGTCTAACATGAGCAATCCTCGAATTTTGCTAAAAATTTCATTTCAAGGTTCTAAAAATTCCGAATTTTTAATGTTTTGGTGAAAATTGACCTTTTGAAAAAAAAATACTAGAATTTGTGAAAATTTGAGCAAAAATGATTTAAATTCGGAAAACTCGAGAAATTTTGAATTTTTGATTAAAAAATGACCTGAAAAATTTGTTTTGAAGAATTGAGGTTTTTTCGAGCATTGCTCATGTTAGGCTGAAAATTTGGGTTTTTTCGATCCTGAAATTGGAATTTTTGGATAATTTTGAGCATTGCTCATGTTAGGCTGAGAACTCGAAGCTTTTCATTCTGAAATTTAGATTTTTGACAATTTTTTCTGCATTACTCATGTTATAAAATCACATTTCTTGCAGATATATCAATCATTCATGCGATCCAAATTGTTCAACTCGAATTGTTGATTCTGGAAATGGACCATCGGAAAAGAAGATCATCATAACTGCAAATCGACCAATTATGGCGGAGGAAGAGGTTATTTTTGAATTTTTTAATGAATTTTGGGAAAATTTTGAAATTCTCCTGAAAAATTGGCATTTTTTGAACCTAAATTTGATGGAAAAAATTGTTGAAAAAAATACGTTTCAAAATTTTTTGAAAATTTGGAAAATTTTGAAATTCTCCTGAAAAATTGGCATTTTTTGAACCTAAATTTGATACGTTTCAAAGTTTTTTAAAAATTTGGAAAATTTTGAAATTCTCCTGAAAAATTGGCATTTTTTGAACCTAAATTTGACGGGAAAAATTTCTTGAAAAAAATACGTTTCAAAAATTTTTGAAAATTCGGAAAATTTTGGTATTAATTTTTTATTTTGGAGCATTGCTCATGTTAAACTTTTTCCAGCTCACCTACGATTATCAATTCGAACTCGAAGATTCGACAGACAAAATCCCGTGTTTGTGCGGTGCTCCAAATTGTGTAAAATGGATGAATTAACCCCCTCTAATTCCGCTGGTCGGACCTTTTTTTTTCATTGCTCATTTTATCCCTGTTATCAATTATTTTTATTTAATTTAACTTTTAATTAGTTTTAGCCTTTTTTGTCTCGAAATGGTCTCTTTTCCCCCATTTTTTTTGGTATTTTTCTCGTGAATATGTGTATATAGTTTGATCCCCACCATTGATAAATTGCTGCTCATTTTTTTGTTGGAAAAAATTTGAAAAAAAGTAATAAAATGTTTTAAATTCAAGTTTTGGCGCCAAAAAACCTTTGAAAAAAAATAGTAATAAAATTTGGTTTGGAGAAGATGAAGAAGAATTGATAAGACAACCGGTATCAGCAAAAATACACGGTGATTTCGACGAAATCTGACGGGGAGAGAGAGAGAGACGCAGAGAAAATTGAGAGAGGAGGGGGTGGTTAGAGAGGCAGAGAAAGTGAGAGAGTATGAGGTGGTTAGAGATGCAGAGGAAATTAGAGAAGCTAGATGGCATGATGAGGTGGTTAGAGACGCAGAGAAATCTAGAAAGTGAAAGACACAGAGGAAGTGAGAGAGTATGGGTTGGTTAGAGACGCAGAGGAAGTTAGAGAAGCTAGTGGACATGAGAGAGCATACAATATCTAGAGACGCAGAGAAAATTGATGGGTTAGAGACGCAGATGAAGTGAGAGAATATGAGTTGGTTAGAGACGCAGAGAAAACTTATAAGTTAGAAAATATGAGGTGGTTAGAGACGCAGAGGAAGTTAGAGAAGCTAGTGCACATGAGAGAGCATACAATTTCTAGAGGCGCAGAGAAAACTGAATGGTCAGAGGGGATGAGGTGGTTAGAGACGCAGAGAAACTAGAGACTATGAGATTTGCAGAGACGCAGAGCAAGTTAGAGATGCTAGGCACTATTGGAGAGAATAAAAACCTATAGAGATGCAGAGAAAACTGATAAGTTAGAGACGCAGAGGAATTTTGACAGTGTTTGAGAAAACTACAGTAATCCGAACTGCAAATATATAAACAAATACTGTATCTACATACAGTACTACAATAGCCCGAACTGCAAAAATCTACAGTACCTCAAAATTTTAAAAATTAAAACTAGATTCAATTTTTCATGAAAACAAACTTCATCTTCCTAATTTTGTCTTATCTAATTATCAAAAATTAATTAATTATTATTTTTTTTGTTTATCAAACAACCAATTGATCAAATGTCACGTGGTATATATTTTATTAATGATCTTCTTTTTCTTTTTTATCATCGGAATGATCAAAAATAGTCATAAAACTACATAATACAATAATAAGACAGGCTGATGAAATAACACGTCATTGATCTTTTATGATTAGAAAATTCTGGGGTACTGTAGTTTTCAGGTACTGTAGTTTTTCGCTTCAAAAATCGTAGATTTTTTTTTTAAATTAGACTTTCAAGGTGAATTTCGAATGACCACCTGTATCAAACCTCGTTTTCCAATTTTTTCAATATAATTTTTTTGAAACATAGAATTTCCGGGATTTTTCAAAGGCCCGAGCGCTTAGCGCGAGTGTAAACCGCAAGCTTCCGCGCAGCGGCACTGTCTTCCGCGAAGCGGCCACGCCTAAGGTCTCAGCCCGAGCTTCAGGCTCAAGCCTAGGTCTAGTCTTAATTCCCGAGCGCTCCTGGCGCGAGTGTAAACCGCAAGCTTCCGCTTCAGCTGCCGCGTAGATTTTGGCTTGATTTCAATGAAAAATTCAAAATTTTTCATTGAACTCAACATTTTTTGTATACGTGTCAACTTTTTTCAACGAAAAATTCATTGTTTTTCCGCACGTGTCTTTTTTTATTAGTTTTTATCGAAAACCCACGGTTGCATCACTATTTTTGGCAACGAAAAGAGATCATCTAGACTCCGCCCACCTCTTTTTTTTTGACCACAAAAAATGGGGCGAAATATTTTTATTTGATTCGATTTGATAAAAATTTTCTTTTGGTTTCTGCAGACCAAAAAAATGTTTTGAGAAAAATTTTTTTTTTTGAAAATTGAAATTGTAAAAATTTGTTTTTGATCTTGGCGGCTGTCTAGAAAATTTTCTCTTTTTTTGCAAATTTTTTTTATTTTTGGAAAAAAAGTTGGATTTTTTCTGGGATTTTTGGGGATTTTTTTTGTTAGGCTAAATTTTAGGCTAATGTTTAGGCTCAATTTTAAGGTCCTAATTTGAATAGGCTAAATTTTTTACCTATTTTTTGTTAGGCTCATTTCAGGCTGAACCTATTTTAGGCCTATTTTTTGTTAGGATAATTTTAGGCTGGGTCTAAATTTTAAAGGCTTAATTTAAGGCTTAAAAATTAAGGCCCTAATTTGAATAGGCTAAATTTTTTACCTAATTTTTGTTAAGAAAATTTCATCCTCGGTCTAAATTTTTAGGCTTAAAAATTAAGGTCCTAATTTGAATAGGATTTTGAATTTTCAGAATTTTTCTGTGAAAAATTTTGAATTTCTTCAAAAAAATAAATCCAGTTAGGCTTGAAAATTTTAAATTCCTAATTTTTTTAAAATAAAATTTTCCAATTTTTTCTATACTATTTTTTTGAAACATAAAATTTCCGGGGTTTTTTGAAAGCCCGAGCGCTTAGCGCGAGTGTAAACCGCAAGCTTCCGCGCAGTGGCACTGTCTTCCGCTTTAGCGGCCAGGCCGAAGGTCTCAGCCCGAGCTCCAGGCTCAAGCCTAGGTCTAGTCTGAATTTCCGAGCGCCCCTGGCGCGAGTGTAAACCGCAAGCTTCCGCGCAGCGGCACTGTCTTCCGCTTTAGCGGCCACGTAGATTTTTTTCTCCCCAAAATCCCCAATTTTTCCAGTCCAAAATGTCCACCTTCGATCGCGGTGCCAAACCAGACATCGGAACTTTCGTCGCGTTCGATCACATTCGTTTCATCGTCGGCAATGCCAAACAAGCTGCCTATTGGTATTGTGCAAATTTCGGATTTGAGCCATTTGCCTATAAGGGTTTGGAGACTGGATCGAGAGTTAGTGCACAACATGCGGTGAGACAGAATAAGGTGAGATTACTATGACGTGGATGTGGATGTTCCTTGAAAACTTTGAATTGAATTTTTTCCGCCACGTGGGTTTTTTATTCTAGCAAATTTATGAAAGCTTCTGAAAAATTATCAAAATTTTGAAACAGTGAATTTTTATTTGAAAAAAATTATCAAATTCGGGAATTTTTTGAAAAAAAAAAATCATTTTTAAAAAAATTTTGAAACAGTGGAAAATTATTCATACAAAATTTTCAAAATTGTTTTTTTCTGAAAAATCAAAGTCGATTAAAATAATTGAAAAATTGTGAAAAATAAGAGGAAAATTTGAAACAGTGAAATTTTTCAGTGAGAAATTTGTCAAAAAACGTTCCAGAAAAATTTTTCAATTTTGCCACGTGGATTTTTTTTGAAATTCAGAAAATCTGATCAAAATTGAAACAGTGAATTTTTCCACCAAAAAAGTTCCTCAAACCGAAATTTTGCCACGTGGAATCGTAAAATTCGAAAAAATTAATTTTTTTTTCCTGATTTATTTCTAATTTTGGAATCTCAATACAGTTCTTCTCAGAATCCTCAATTAATCCTGAAATTAACTTTGCCACGTGGATTTTCAAATCTCTGAAAAAAATTTTTTGTAAAAATTTTGAAGATAATATAACTTATCGAGCAAATTTATGAAATTTTCTGCAAAATTATCAAAAGTTTGAAACGGTGAATTTTTATTTGCAAAAAATTATCAAATTCTGGATTTTTTTTTGAAAAAAAGTTTTCATACAGTAAATAAAATTGAAATTTTAAAAAATCATATTAAAAAAATTTTGAAACAATGGAAAATTATTCATACAAAATTTTCAAAATGTTTTTTTTTCTGAAAAATCAAAGTCGATTAAAATAATTGAAAATTGTGAAAAATAAGAGGAAAAATTTAAACTTTTTTCAAAAAAAAAATTAATTTTGGAAAAAAAACGTTCCAGAAAAAATTTTTCAAATTCAATTTTGCCACGTGGATTTTTTTGAAATTCAGAAAATCTGAAACAGTTAATTTTTTAACCGAAATTTTGCCACGTGGAATCGTAAAATTCAAAAAAAAATAACTTCCAGAATTCATTTTTGCCACGTGGATTTTCAGAATCCCAAATTTCAGATAATCTTCGTGTTCGAATCCGCACTTCTTCCCGACAACAACGAACTTGCTCCCCACTTATCTCAACACGGCGATGGAGTTCGAGATGTTGTGTTCGAAGTCGAAGATCTCGATTCGATCATTGCTCATGCTAAAAAAGCGGGAGCGAAAATCATCAAAGATATTACTGAGGAATCGGATGAAAGTGGGAGAGTTAGATATGCAACACTTCAAACTGTAAGTTTTAAATATTGGCGCCAAAATTTTTAAAAAATTCAAATTTTATTTTTAAAATCTCGTATATTTTAAGCTCCTGAAGCGAAAAACCCGACTATTTTCGCTCCAGGACCAATTTAAAGGTACAGATTGCGAATTTAGACGTCCTGAAGCGAAAAATCGCTTTTTTTTGGCGCCAAATTTTGAAAATTCAAATTTTAATTTCAGTACGGCGACACCTTGCACACACTTTTGGAGCGTAAATCATATTCGGGCCTCTTCCTCCCTGGTTTCAAGGCGCATCCGATGCCCAAAACATTTTTCCAAGGACTCCCACACGTCGGGCTGAATTTCATCGATCATTGTGTTGGAAATCAGCCAGATTTGGAGATGACATCAGCCGTGGAATGGTACGAAAATGTGTTGAAATTCCATCGATTCTGGTCGGTGGATGATTCGATGATTCATACCGAGTATTCGGCGTTGCGATCGATTGTTGTCACCAATTTTGAGGAGACTATTAAGGTACGGTTTTGGGAATTTGGGGAAAAACTACGATGCTCCGCGTTTACACCATCGAAAATGATGGATTTTGAGCGATTTTTCATCAAATTCCAATGATTGTAATTGGTTTTAGCTTTAAATTTTGAAAAAATCCAGAAAAACAACGATACTCCGCAATAACACCTCAGAAACATGTGGTTTTGACTTCAAATCAATAAAATTCCGGAAAAACTACGATGCTCCGCGTTTACACCATCGAAAATGATGAATTTTGAGCCAAAATTTGAGTTGTGAAATTTGAGTAGTGTTTTAAACGATACTCCGCAATTACAGTGAGTTTCAAGAGGTGTCAGCGCGGAGCATCGTTTGAAAAATGCAATCTCTTAAGCCTAAGCCTAGTCTGGGCCATTTTTCATAAAATTTTAATGAGTGTAGATGGCTTTGACTTCAAATCGATAAAAATTCGAGAAAACTACGATGCTCCGTGTTTACACCATCGAAAATGATGAATTTTGAGCCAAAATTTGAGTTGTGAACGTGTTTTCAAACGATACTCCGCAATTACACCTTGAATAGTGAGTTTCAGAGGTGTAATTGCGGAGCATCGTTTGAAAAATCCCCTCAAAAAACAAAAATTACCTTCCAGATGCCAATCAATGAGCCAGCTTCATCCAACAAAAAAGCAATTTCACAAATCCAAGAATTCGTGGATTATTACGGTGGTTCTGGTGTCCAACACATTGCCCTAAACACTTCCGACATCCTAAAAGCCATCGAAGCTCTTCGTGCTCGCGGCTGCGAATTTCTCACAATTCCCGACGCATATTACACAAATCTTCGCGAACGTTTAGCCAATTCACCCATCAAAGTCGCTGAAAACTTGGATCATCTTCAAAAATTGCACATTTTGGTGGATTTCGATGAGAATGGCTATTTGTTGCAGATTTTCAGCAAACCGTGTCAGGATCGACCGACACTTTTCCTGGAAATTATTCAACGACAAAATCATCAAGGTTTTGGAGCCGGCAATTTTAAGGCGCTTTTTGAGTCGATTGAATTGGAGCAAGAGAAACGTGGAAATTTGTTTAGAAAAGATTAATTTTGATTTATTTTTTAATTAGTATCTAATTAATATTTAGCTTAAATTCTCATTTGAGAGCTCCCCAAATACTAACCTTTTTTCTCCTGTTATTTTGTTTTGTGTGAATTCAATGTGCCATTTTGAATGTATATAAAGTAATTATCAACCCACAAAATTTAATGAATTAATTAGAATACTTGAATTATGGCTAGACAATGAGCAAAATGCGCGCAAAAAACTTTAAAAAAAAAACAAAAATTAAAAAAAATACGGTATTTCTCAAAGGCACATGGCAAACGTGTGTTGGGTCTTGACGCGTGAACTCATTTTTTTTGAAAAATTATTTTTTTTTTTCATTTTCGCTTTTTCGAAATCAGTGTTCCTGTGAGAAATTGAGCTCAAAATATTGTTCAGGATTCCATCTAAAATTTTCCCAGGGGCAATTTATTGTGTGCATTTGTGCGTCGCCGTGTTTGCAGACTATGCAAGCGCGCTAGCGGCAAATAATTCATTTTTGTTTTTCTCTCGCTGTTTTCGCACAATTCTAGATTCTCCCCAGTTTTCAGTTTTAAATGGATTCCACAATATCCTCCTTCGGGGAGAAAGACGATTTGACATGTATCGAGATGCTGAACAATGCGCTGAACCTCGCGAAAACTGGAGATTTCCCCATAGCTTTTGCAAAACTCGAAGAATGCCTGGAGCACGGAACAACGAATCTCAACCTTCTTCCCACAATTTATATGTGGCTTGGGAGAATCTCGAATGTTTTGGGATTCTATGAGAAAACTTTTTCGTTTTATCAATACGAAGTTCAATTGCACAAGTTAGTTTAACTCATAAAAAGCTGAAAAATCATAAAAAATTGCAGAGTAAATCGAGACATGAAACAAGCGACTGATGGATATTTGAGATTGGCGGCGATTTGCAACAAAATCGATCGGAAAAAGCGAGCAAAGAAGGTGCTGAAAGAGTTTGTCGAATATGCGCAAGATGAGAATGATTGTGTTGCTTCGACAATTGCACGGGCTCATTTGATTGATTTGTTATTGGATGAAGCGTTTGGCAAAACATCGGAGGAGAGATCGGGGGTTTTAGAAGAGGCGCAGAAGTTGTTGAAGTATGTGATCAACATGAGTTATGACGTGGCTTCAGGAAAATCTTGAAAATATACCCTAACTCATCAAAATCGTTATGAATTCTAATTACCTTTTCCAACGCTATCGAAAATCTCCCCGAAATAAACACGCAACGCAGACCGCGCCGCGCCAAAACACACACAAAAAGGGAGGGAATTTGAATCGTTCCCTTATTTGTGTGTGTTGTGGCGCGACGCGGTTTGCGTTGCGTGTTTATTTCGGTGGAGCGCGTGGAGTACCGATGAGATTTTCAAGATATTTCGAATTTTGCCACGTCATTTGACATTTGCATCATGATAAAAATCTACTAGAACCCCAAAAATCTCATTAAAATCGTTGCAGAGAATGCGCAGACTATGCAATCGGCTCCGAATTATGCCTCGAAATCGATCGACTCCAGGCCAAATACACCGTGCTCACCGAAACCCCAAAAACCAAAAATGCCATTGAAAAATATCAAAAATGTTTGAATAAATCGCTCCAACTCAAAAACTACACGAAAGTGCATCAAATTGCCTTTGAAATGGCTCGATTTTGCTTCAAAAATGAAATTTTATCGCAAATCGAGCGGATAAATTGTGCAATTTGTTATGCGCAAAAATCGGGGGATGCCGAGGAGATTGCCACGTTTTATCAGGTGAAATTGGCCAAGTGTTTTGAAGAGATTGGACGATTTGAAGAGGCTTATGACGTGGCAATGGAAGCGATGCAGAAAATCGAGAAGAAAAATGAAAATATGAAGAAGTTGTTGCAAGAAGTTCGATTGATTATTTGCAAAGCTTTGGTTGGAATGAAGAATCTTGAAAATGCTGTGTATTTTTTGGTTGTTGCTAGTATTTCAGCTGTTGAGGTAGGGAATGGGGAAAATTCTTGGAAAATTGGCTGATTTTCCTTGTCGGGACCTGGAAAATCACATTTTTTCGTGTCGAGACCTGAAAAATCGCTGATTTTCTTCTGAGGATTTGGAAAATCGCTAATGTTCGTGTCAGAACCTGAAAAATTACATTTTTTCGTGTCAGGACCAAAAAATACGCTCATTTTCCTTTAGGGACCATTAAAATCGCTAATTTTTATGTCAGAACCTGAAAAATCACATTTTTTCGTGTCAGGACCTAAAATTACGCTCATTTTCCATTCGGGACCATTAAAAACGCTGAAATTCTTCTGAGGACTTGGAAAATTACATTTTTTCGTGTCAGGACCAAAAAATAAGCTGATTTTCCATTCGGGACCATTAAAAACGCTGAAATTCTTCTGAGGACTTGGAAAATCGCTAATTTTTCATGTCAGGACCAGAAAATACGCTCATTTTCCTTTAGGGACCATTAAAAACGATGAAATTCTTCTGAGGACCCAAAAAATCGCTAATTTTTCATGTCAGGACCAGAAAATACGCTCATTTTCCTTTAGGGACCATTAAAACGATGAAATTCTTCTGAGGACCCAAAAAATCGCTAATTTTTCATGTCAGGACCAGAAAATACGCTCATTTTCCTTTAGGGACCATTAAAAACGCTGAAATTCTTCTGAGGACTTGGAAAATCGCTAATTTTTCATGTCAGGACCAGAAAATACGCTCATTTTCCTTTAGGGACCATTAAAATCGCTGAAATTCTTCTGAGGACTTGGAAAATCGCTAATTTTTCATGTCAGGACCAAAAAATACGCTCATTTTCCTTTAGGGACCATTAAAATCGCTGATTTTCTTCTGAGGATTTGAAAAATCGCTAATGTTCGTGTCAGGACCAGAAAATCGCTAATTTTTCATGTCAGAACTCAAAAATTGGTGATTTTTCGTGTCAGGACCAAAAAATACGCTCATTTTCCTTGTCGGGACCTGGAAAATCGCTAATTTTCATGTGAGAACCTGAAAAATTACATTTTTTCGTGTCAGGACCTAAAAATACGTTGATTTTCTTCTGAGGACTTGGAAAATCAGTAATTTTTCTGTCAAAACCTGAAAAATCACATTTTTTCGCGCCGGGACCTGAAAAATCGTTTTTTCCCCAGTCAGGACCATTAAAATCGCTAATTTTCATGTGAGAACCTGAAAAATTACATTTTTTCGTGTGAGGACCAAAAAATAAGCTGATTTTCTATTCGGGACCATTAAAAACGATGAAATTCTTTTTGAGGACTTGGAAAATCTACAATTTTTATGTTAGGACTCAAAAAATTGATGATTTTCCAAGTCAGGACCAAAAAATACGCTCATTTTCCTTTAGGGACCATTAAAATCGCTAATTTTCATGTCAGAACACACAATATTTTTGATTTTTGTGCCGGGACCCAAAAATTGATGATTTTTCGTGTCATGACCAAAAAATCGCTGATTTCTCGTGTCAGGACCTAAAATTACGCTCATTTTCCTTTAGGGACCATTAAAATCGCTAATTTTCATGTGAGAACCTGAAAAATTACATTTTTTCGTGTCAGGACCAAAAAATAAGCTGATTTTCTATTCGGGACCATTAAAAACGATGAAATTCTTCTGAGGACTTGGAAAATCAGTAATTTTTCTGTCAAAACCTGAAAAATCACATTTTTTCGTGTCGGGACCATTAAAATCGCTAATTTTCATGTCAGGACCCAAAAAATCGCTGAAATTCTTCTGAGGACTTGGAAAATCGCTAATTTTTTTGTCAGAACTCAAAAATTGGTGATTTTTCGTGTCAGGACCCAAAAATTAGTGATTTTTCTTTTTTTCCAGCAAAAAAACGATGAAAATCTCCACATCTTCTACGAAATCATCGACAAAACAATGCAAGAAATCCAAAATCCAACAAATATTTGTATAAATCAGCGGAAAATCACAATTATTCTCGAACAAACGACAACTTTCGAAGTGTGGAAAATGACAATCTGTGAGATAATTGAGGAGGCGAAAAGGGCGCGAGAGTTAGCGGAACTCGCGAAAAAAGAGGAGCCAGAAATGGATTTGTTTGAGATGATCGCGAAATTGAATGGAAATCGAATGGAAGATCAGCGAACTGTTTTGCCGCCCAGTTTTGCAGTTCGTAAGTAAGAAAAACTTCCGCTCTGAGCCGGGATCGAACCCCTGACCCTTTACTCCATGAGCCTTTTTCAGCTCGTTCAACTTCACGTCAATCGAAAACCAGTGAAACAAAGAAGAAAGGAAAGAGTTTTGCAATTCTTCCTGGTTTAAGAATCCCTCTTCAGAAGTTACAGTAAGTCTATTTTTTAAAATTTTAACCGAAAAACTCCTATTTTTTCCAGAGACCTAAAAATCGATAAAAAGCGTCTTAACTCACTGCTCAAATCATCAAAATCGTCCAAAATGCCCAGCAAAACCTCACTGGACACTTCCGATAAGGAAAGTAGTGTATTTGATTTGGCATCACTCGATAGTGTTTCTTTAAATAAGGAAAATATGCATAATTGAATCTCTCTGTTAAATAGTAATGTTTTCTTTTTTTGAATTAAAAATTCTGAATTATCAATAAAATATTTTATTATTTTTTGGAGGTTGGAGACTGGAAGTTCTTGTGGAGAATTATCGGTTTTTCCCGATTTTTTTTATTTTGTATATTCAGTTTTTCATAGAAATTAAAGCAATACCCGCTGTTGTCCACGCGGAGTCTCGTTGTTTTCTTTTTGTATTTGTTGGCATGATTTTGAAGCCCGGATTTTCATGCCAAATCTGTGATTTTCTAAATTCACGTTCGAGCTCTTTTTGTAGAGCCCAATAATATATAAGCTGAAAAAGAAAGGTGGAGTAACGATGTTAAATACTATACCTTTCTTTTTATATAACCGTATTTTAATAATAAAAAAAAATTCTCTTCTCACTATTTTTTTTAATTTTTGAAAGCTTCACAAGTTGGCCGTATCTTTCATAAAAATCGAAAAGAATACATTATACAGAAAAATGGAGGAAATTCCCGATGAGGTGGTGGAAATGTTTATGAGACGAGCAGAAGAAGAACGGGAGCGATTTTGTATGACATTTACCGATGCAATTGAGGGCGAGTTCACGTCGTTTAGCGTCGAATCGAACTTTTATGATTTGGAAAAATTGAGATTGAATGTTTATTGCAGTGAGTTAAGAAATGGTGATTTTTCTGGGACACTAGTAAATGTTCTCCAAAGGTACTGTATTGTAGTAAACTTCAAAATTCTTTTTTAAAGATTTCTAATTTTCAGATGGAGAGGTTCAAAATGTCGCCTCACAGATTTTGTCGCCTACTAAGATCCAATTCGTGTTTGAGGCTCGAGGAAATGTTATGAATCTAATCCTTGAACATGAAGAGGAAGTTATTCAAAATATGCAAATTTTTCCAACACCTTCACCAGTTATTCGAGGAGGATGAAGTATGAGAGAAATTTGAAAATACAAACAAATTCCTTTTTCAGGATCCACATGCCTCGTCACAAAAATCTCCACAGTGTCTTTTCTTATCGAAATTTTTTGCGTTTTTGGATTGCTGAATGAATAAAAATGTTTTCAAATTTCTGGCAAAGAATTTCAAAGCTTTTGTTAACCTGGAGATCTCATTTTCCTGGAATTTTTCAAATTTTCGAGTGAAAAATTTTTGAAATTTCGCAAGAAATGCGGAAATTTTTCCTTTTAATAATAATAATTTATTGGAGAAATTCCTTTCCTGAACGTGACAAGATATGAAATATCTATAATTTTCCAGAAAGTGAAAAACGACTTGGCCCACATTTTCTGGAAAATCTAATAAATATCCCAAATCGAGATCAAAAATTCACAAATTTTCATGCGCGAAAATCGGGGGATGCGGAGGAGATTGCCACGTTTTATCAGGTGAAATTGGCCAAGTGTTTTGAAGAGATTGGACGATTTGAAGAGGCTTATGACGTGGCAATGGAAGCGATGCAGAAAATTGAGAAGAAAAATGAAAATATGAAGAAGTTGTTGCAAGAAGTTCGATTGATTATTTGCAAAGCTTTGGTTGGAATGAAAATGCTGTGTATTTTTTGGTTATTGCTAGTATTTCAGCTGTTTAGGTAGGATTAGGGGAAAATTCTTGGAAAATTGATGATTTTCCGTGTCAGGAATTAAAAATTGGCTGATTTTTCGTGTCAGGGCCTAAGAATACGCCAATTTTCCATTCGGGACCATTAAAAACGCTGAAATTCTTCCGAGGGCTTGGAAAATCAGTAATTTTTCGTGGCGGGACCATAAAAATTGATGATTTTTATGTCAGAACTCAAAAAGTTTAGGATTTTTATTGTCAGGCCCCAAAAATTGGCTGATTTTTCTTGTCAGGACCCAGGAAATACGCTCAATTTCCTTTTAGGACCTGAAAAATCACATTTTTTCGTGTCACGACTGCAAAATCCAGTGAACATTTCAGCAGAATGGACGATAAAACAACAAGACTCCGCGATTACGAGTAAAAGAAGAGGCCGAAGTCGGGAAACATTTGAAAAGGTCAGTTTTTTTCGGGGAGAGGGAATTTTAAAATTAGTAAATTTCAAAGTTCAACTTTTATTATCATCGTTATTATTATTATTATCAAATCAAAAATACATAGAAAGTGTGGTACCCAAAGTTTTGTTGTTGTTGTTTTTTGTCACTACTCTGTTTTGTCTCGAAATTTCGATCACCAATCATTATTATTGTCATAGACATTGTATAGTCGTCGAATGATGTAATCATCGTCTGCAATAAAAAAAAAATTTGAATTTGAAAATTTTTCGCGAAATTTAGTGGAGCGCACTTGCTTCTTCTTCCATTAAAAACTTTTGGAGGGTTTTTTTTTTTGAAAAAAAAGCAAGTGCGCTCTGATGAATATTCAAATGCGCTCCATTGACAAAACGTCATTTCGACGCCAAAATTAATTAATTAAAATGCGCTCTAGTGCACTATAATTTTAATTAATTAAATTAATTTTTTTCTACTCGTTGTTTTCAAGCTGAAATCAATCGAGCGTGAAAAGTATGAGAAAATAAGGAAGTAAGTAATTTTCAAAATTGAGTTAGGCTAACTGAGTCAGAGGAAAATTAGAAAATTGGAAAATGACGAAAAATATTCATCATTTTTGGAAAATTTTGGTTTTTTTTTCAAAAATGAGGTCACGTCATTTTTAATTACTCATATTTTTAAAAAATTGCGGCTTAAGCCTAAAGCTTAGCTTAAGCCTAAACCTTAAGCCTAAAGCTTAAGCCTAAGCCTTAAGCCTAATGCTTAAGCCTAAAGCTTAAGCCTAAAGATTAAGCCTAAAGCTTAAGCCTAAAGCTTAAGCCTAAAGCCTAAGTCTAAAGCTTAAGCCTAAAGCTTAAGCCTAAAGCCTAAGCCTAAAGCCTAAGCCTAAAGCTTAAGCCTAAAGCCTAAGCCTAAAGTTTAAGCCTAAAGCCTAAGCCTAAAGCTTAAGCCTAAAGCCTAAGCCTAAAGCTTAAGCCTAAACCTTAAGCCTAAAGCTTAAGTCTAAACCTTAAGCCTATTAGGCTTATTTGGTATCATTCGACTCAGAATTTCATCCAGAAGCCCAAAATCCAACTCACAAAATCGTTTCAATGGCGGTTCTCTAGCAACAGTCAACGGAATACTTTCCTGTCCGGCAGCCGACGGATAAACGACCTGCGTCCGCTTCGCGTCACGCTTTCCGCGAAACGGCGGTTCCGCAACCGGCCGCGGAAATCCATAGTAATCCGTCACCACCGTATCCCGCTTGTCCCATTTTTGATGTTGTTGATAATCCGGAACATTTTGAAATTCGCGAAGAGAATAGGCGAGAGTTAGCGGAAGTAGGCAGCAGAAACAACATAGAGCCATGATTTTCATTGGGGAAATCATTTTGGAGCAGTGAACGGTCTGAAATTTTTTTTTTTTGAAAAAAAAATTTGAAAATAAAAAGGTACAACGAATAGTACAATAGAGCGCATTTTCAATAATTTAATTTTCAAATAATAATTTTTAGGCTAAAGTTTTAGGCCTAAAGTTTTGGGCTTAAGATTTAGGCTTAAGCTTTAGGTTTAAGCTTTAGGCTTAAGCTTTAGGCTTAAGCTTTAGGCTTAGACTAGACGTTAGGCTTAAGCTTTAGGCTTAAGCTTTAGGCTCAAGCTTTAGGCTTAAGCTTTAGGCTTAAGCTTTAGGCTTAAGCTTTAGGCTTAAGCTTTAGGCTTAAGCTTTAGGCTTAAGCTTTAGGCTTAAGCTTTAGGCTTAAGCTTTAGGCTTAAGCTTTAGGCTTAAGCTTTAGGCTTAAGCTTTAGGCTTAAGCTTTAGGCTTAAGCTTTAGGCTTAAGCTTTAGCCTAAAAAATTCTGTGATTCAAATGCGCTCCACTGACAAAAACATCAAATTTGGCGCCAGCTTCAAATTTTCAAAATTCAAACTAGAGCTTCTAGGTTTACCCTGGAAGTTAGGCTAAGCTTTGCCACGTCATAACCAATGAAAATGCGCTCTACTGCACGAAATTCAAAAATTTCCTCCCACAAAAAGACGCATCAAATTTCAAAAGGAAAAAAAATGGAATTGAACTATTCGAGAGCCAAAAGTGTTTATAATAAGTGCGTGCTCCACACAAGCTCCGCCCACTTTTTGTTCCAGAAGGCCACGCCCCCCGTAATTCTTTGGTGCGTTTTGAGTACTTTTTACTAGAAAAATTGGAAAAAAACCACTTGAATTTAGATACTAGGTAGACATATGATATCAGAATTCCCGAAGGACAAAAAAAATTTGGGAAAAACAAATTAAATACTAGAGCTAGCTTTACTAAATACGAAGAAGTTTTGAATTTCAAATGTCGTTTTTGGAGCGTGGGAAAACATTTAGGCTAAGTACTAATTCGAGTTTTAGTGGTCAAGGGGAGAAACTTTTTTTGTTTTGGAAATTTATTTTTGGAAACAAAAAAAAATTTTTTTTTTGGGAAAACAAGCACGTCATTTTTTTGGAATTTCATAAATCAGAAGAAGCTTTGAGAAATTTGATTTTTGAAAAAAATTGGATTTGGTTATGACGTGGCAAAAAATTTCATAAATCAGAAGCTTTTGAGTTATGAAATTTGAATTTTAAAAGAATTTTCTAAAAATGTTCAGAGATCTTCCAGTGAAGCCCCTAATATGAGCAATGATTTCTGAAAAAATTTTTCAATAATTTTTTTGAACTTCCAAAGTTTTTTTTTGGGATCAAGGTTTCGCGCCAAAATCCATCCTACAGTAATCCAGGATTTTCTAAATGAAAATTTCGGGCGCTAAAAATTCATGGTTCCGAATTTTTTTAAATACTTAGCCTAACTCCTGACCCTAAGCCTAAATATCTTTAGTTATGACGTGGCAAATTTTTTTGTTTCTCAGAATTTTTTCCAAAAAACTCCCTAATTTCTCAAGTTTCGCTAACTCAATTCAACACAAAGTTATGACGTGGCAAATTTGAAACATGTCCAAAAAGTTTTGGAACAAAGGAAGCTTTGAATTTTTCATTCAAAAAAGAATTTGAGCCGGAAAATTCTTTGAACTTTTTTTTTGGGTTCTAAAGACACCAGGCAAGCCCAGCTAACTCAGAAAAAAATTAAAGCTCCCACTGGGACTCGAACCCAACCCCTTTAACTCCATAACCTAAACCCTTAACCACTAAACCACACATAGTCACGTTTTCTCAAATCGTAGGTCAAATCTCACACAATTTTTATTTATAAATAATATAATCGGCGAACTCTCAGACGTGTCTTTCAAAAACGTTTCTTTTTTTCTTGGCTGGACCAATTATGTGTTTTTTTGTTGCTTTTCATGTATATAGTCAATTACGTCACAAAGAGAAATGGAAAATATGAAAAATGAAAAAAGTTGGACGAAAATACTAGGCTTTAGGGGCTTTCTAAGAGGCTTTATGGGCTTTCTAGGCTTTAAGGGCTTTCAGATTTTGTCCAGAACTTGGGCTATGTTAAGCTGAAGTTATGATAAGTCTGGAACAATTTTTCTAGATCACGATAAAAATTCAGAATTTTTTTAGAAGTCTGGTAGAGTTCTAGAAAGCCTGAAAATAATTCAGAATTTCTCAAAATCCTCAAAAATTCTTGAAGGATTTTAAAAGTTTCCGAAAATTTTGCCACGTCATAACTTTGTGTTGAATCGAGTTAGCGAAACTTGAGAAATTAGGGAACTTTTTGGAAAAAATTCTAAGAAACACTTTTGCCACGTCATAACTGAAGATATTTGGGCTTAGGGCCAGAAGTTAGGAACCAGGAATTTTTAGCGCCCGAAATTTTCATTTAGAAAATTTTGGACACAATTTTCAAAAGTGATAATTTTAGCACCCGAAATCCTGGATTACTGTAGGGTCTAGATCTTTTGAAATTTCCAAAATTACGTCAAAAACAGAAAAGTTGAGAGATTTCGACCAAAACCAAGTAATTTGAGATGATTTGTGCTTTAATTTGCATTTTTGCTGCTGCCTTCGTTTTTTTTTTGAGAAACAAAATACTGATGTTGTTCTGATCGGCATCAGAGAATTTTTGGAGCGGGGAAAATTTAAAATTCAAGTTTTCCACTAGAAAATTCAGATCTGTGAAATCTGAATTTTCTGAAAATATCCCAAAATCTAGGAGGATTGAACTTGCACTAAGTTGAGAGGATTTGGAAAAAATCTATTTTCGGGAGGATTCTCTGGAATTGTTATTTTGATTTACGATTGTTTTTCTGAAAATTTCAGATTTGCGATTTTTTTAGACTTCTAGGAGCCAAAAATTTCGAAATTATCTGGAATTTTGGATTTTCGCGCCAAAATCTACAGTAATTTAAAAACCTGGCACCAAAACTTCAATCTACAGTAGGATTCAAAAAAAAGTTGGTAGATTTTTTGAAAATTTCAAATTTCCAAATATTTCTTGTAGATCAAATTTTCACCCCATAATCTACAGTAACCCGAGATTTCAGGCGCTAAAATGATCAAATTTGAGTTATCTGAAAACCCTACAGTAACCTAGAAAAAAGAAAAAAGAGCCTACAGTAACCTAGAAAAAAAGAGCCTACAGTAATCTAGACAAAAGAACCTACAGTAATCTAGAAAAAAAGATCCTACAGTAATCTAGAAAAAAGAAAAAAACCTACAGTAATCCAAAAAAAAAATTTGGCCCAAATAATTCCATAATCGCGATTTTCCGCGAATTTCAGGAATATCAAATTTTCCAGCCACACACAAAAAAATTGGCTTAAAAATTCTGGGGAAAAATATTGACACAATTATTTTTTATTCTCATTTTTTTGTTGGGAAATAAAATTGGACCCATAAAATTGAAAATTCGTATAAAAAATCATGTTTTTTCGTCTGAAAATGGAAAATTTTGGGATTTCAGAGACAAATCCAAGATGATCCCCCAGTTTTCGCTGAACTTCACGTCATCAAAACAAATTCTGAATTTATTCAGGAAGTTAGCCGAAGTTAGCCCTAGAGGTATTCTATATTTAGCCTAAAAGTTGAAGGATTTGTGCCCAGAAATCGCATTTTCTCACTCAAAAAAAGATAAACAAAAAAAAGGCGACACATCAGAATTTATTATTACATAGTCAGCCAAAAAAATGAAGGCGAACAAAAAAAAGATATTATTTTTTTTGGGGTGGGAAAATCAGAAGATGAACATTTCCGTCTTGGGTAGGGTTTACGGGGGAGGAAATGGGGATTAGGGATCTTAGATTTTGGGGATCAGAAATCGGGTTTTGCTTCTGAAAATTACAGATATTTTCATGATCTACAGAATTTTCAGCTGGATTTCTCAGATTTTTCAGAAGTTCCGATGGAATTCCAGATTAGATCTTGGGGCCACTTCAAAACTAGAATATAGTTAGATTCTGGGGACCCAGCTTCAAATAATTTTTATCTGAATTTGAAAAATGTGTGCTTTGGTCAGAGAAAAAAAGAAATAAAAAACCAATTTCAAATCGCATTTTTCAAAAATAAATTTTCCAATTTTTCTTCCAGCAGAAATTTTTTTTTGAAAATCTGAAATTTGGAATTTTTTTTAGAAAGAAGCTAATTTAACTTAGTTAATTAATGACTTCAAAAAAAATTGAAACTAGATTTTTAAACTAAAATTCTCTAGTCTCCTGGTCAGAAAATTGTAAAAATTGTGACGTGTCTAATTAAAAATGCCTAATTAATTACCTAGACAACTTTTCTCTCCTACAAAATGTCAGCTTTTTTTGTGATTCGAACTTTTGCACCTGGCACCATTTAATTTTAGCAGCCAAAAGTTCAACCAACCAAACTTCCTAGGCAGGCTAAAAATAAAAAAACGAACCTCGAAAAAATTCCAAAAAATTCCAAAACTAATGAAAAAATTCCGAACTTTATACTCTTCTCACCCCCGAAACAAAATGCAATTTCAAAAAAAAAAAATAAAATCCCACGCCTCTGATTTTTATAGGTCTTTTTTTTCTGACAACAAAAAAAGTTTCAAAACATTTTTTTTGCGTCACAAAAATTTTTCAAGTTCAGTGAGCTGAAAATGATTCGTTTTTGATGCCTGGGAAATTTTTGAGATCTTAAAAAAGACTACTGTAGCTACAGTACTCTCTGGGGTTACTGTAGGCGCTTGAATATTCAAATTTAAATTTTCAAAAATTAACATTTAAAAAAAGGACCTCTGAGAGTACTGTAGGTACAGTAATCTGAGATTACAGTATGGTGTAGTTTTGGAACAATTTTTTGAAATTCAAAAGGTTCTACAGTACTCAGGGATTACTGTAGGCTACAATTTCATTGCTCATGTTAGAAAAAATTTCTCGAAAAAAAATAATAATTAATTTATTGGTGCACTAATTGAATTGAATTGCAAATTTCTAGAATTCGTAATTTTTTTCTTTTTAAAAATTTTTTGAATTTGTACTGTAGGTACAGTAGTCTGGGATTACTGTAGGTGCTTCAAATTCCAAGTACTGTAGGTACAGTACCCCTTGATTGATTAATTTTTCAAATTCCAAGAAAAACCCGTTTATTAATGATACAGTAGTCTGAGATTACGGTATCCAAAAAAAAGTACAGTACCCTAAGGTGGAGTACTGTAGGTTGACATCATTAGATTTTGCAGTTCCCGCTCTTTAGCCAGAACACGTTGTTCGAGAAGAAGACGTTCACTTTGAAGGCGGAGCCAGATCTGAAAATTGGGGGTGTAAATGCGGAGTGTCGTACTGAATTTAGATTATCAGATTTCCCAGACTTACATCTCGATATCCAGGCGTCAAAACATCGTAGGGATTCAGAGGTGGCGGGGTTGGAGATCTAGAAAAAATAATTTTACGACATCAAATCTAGAAGCTCCCAAAAAACTCACATCAACGCTGGAATCTGACTTGTTGGATTCAGCAATGAAGTTGAAGTTGAAGCTGAAGCTGAAGATTCCAAATTTTGAGATCTTCCTTTTTTTGGCGGAGTTATTACTGAATCGAGGGAGTATGTTTCGACGATCACGTTCACTGAGCGGAGACGTTTTCGACCACGGCGTGGCTGAAAAAAATCCCAAAAAATTCAAATTTCCTTGTTTTCCCGCCAGAAATCAGCGTGGCCTAGTTCTTGCAAAACCTCGGCCATGTATATTTTCTGGTGCGAAATTTTGCAAAATTCAAAAATATTAATTTTAGCGCCACGTGGCCGAACTTTTGCAAAAACTAGGCCACGTGGATTTTCCAGCGAGAAATTCCAAAAAATTCAAATTTCCTTGTTTTCCCGCCAGAAAACCACGTGGCCGAACTTTTGAAAAACCTCGGCCACGTGGATTTTCTAGTGGGAAATCTTGAAAACTAAAATTTTCACCTTTTCGCCCCTAAAAACCACGTGGCCGAATTTTCGCAAAACCTCGGCCACGTGGATTTTCTAGTGGGAAATTTTGAAAATTCAAATTTCCTTGTTTTCGCCCCTAAAAACCACGTGGCTGAACTTTTGCAAAACCTCGGCCATGTATATTTTCTAGTGCGAAATTTTGCAAAATTCAAAAATATTAACTTTAGCGTCCAAAAACCACGTGGCCTAGTTCTTGCAAAACCTCGGCCATGTATATTTTCTAGTGGGAAATTTTGAAAATTCAAATTTCCTTGTTTTCCCGCCAGAAATTCACGTGACCGAACTTTTGCAAAAACTAGGCCACGTGGATTTTCTAGTGGGAAATTTTGAAAATTCAAATTTTCACGTTTTCCCGCCAGAAATTCACGTGGCCGAACTTTTGCAAAACCTCGGCCATGTATATTTTCTGGTGCGAAATTTTGAAAATTCAAAAATATCAATTTTAGCGCCTAAAAACCACATGGCCGAACTTTTGCAAAAACTAGGCCACGTGGATTTTCTAGTGGGAATATCCAAAAAATTCAAATTTTCACGTTTTCGCGTTTAAAGACCACATGGCCGAACTTTTGCAAAACCTCGGCCATTTATATTTTCTGGTGCGAAATTTTGAAAATTCAAAAACATAAATTTTAGCGCCACGTGGCCGAACTTCTGCAAAAAGTTAGGCCACGTGGATTTTTCAGCATCAAATCTTGAAAACTCAAATTTCCTTGTTTTCCCGCCACAAATTCACGTGGCCGAACTTCTGAAAAAAGTTAGGCCACGTGGATTTTCTAGTGGGAATATCCAAAAAATTCAAATTTTCACGTTTTCGCGTTTAAAGACCACATGGCCGAACTTGTGCAAAAACTAGGCCATGTATATTTTCTGGTGCGAAATTTTGAAAATTCAAATTTCCTTGTTTTCGCCCCTAAAAACCACGTGGCCGAACTTTTGCAAAACCTCGGCCATGTATATTTTCTGGTGCGAAATTTTGAAAATTCAAATTTCCTTGTTTTCCCGCCAGAAATTCACGTGGCCGAACTTTTGCAAAAACTAGGCCACCTGTGTAAAAACACCCATGTTTAGACTCAAAATGCTTAGAAAACCCTACCGTACTCTCTAGCTACAGTACCCACTAACCTTCTTCTTCGATTCCGAAGAACTTGATTGTGGCGAAAGAAACGCTGAACTTGAAGAAGCCGAATCATCGCAATGTAACGAGGGAGTTATTGTTGTATTGGTGTCATCCAAATTTTGAGTGGATTTCGGAAAAGCTTCTGATGTTGGTGAAGGTGTGCTCAACATTGCTGCTAAGATCGGACGCTCTTCAGCGAGTTTTGAAGGTTCGGCGAAGCATAGAAGTTTGTTGTTCTGAAAGATTGCTCAGGTTAAAATTAGAAGGAATTGCTCATATTATAGAGTTTTCAGAGTTAAAAAATGTTTAAATTTTTGAATTTTTCAAGAAAAATTTTTGAATTAAAAAAAAAAATAAAATTTACTGTTTCAAAATTTACTAGAATAATGAATTTTTGAAGAGAAAAATATGAATTTTAAAAATTTTTCAAAAATTTTTTCATAATTTTTAAACCTGAAAATTCACTGTTTCAAAAATTTCTAGAAGTGAATTTTTGAAGAGAAAAATATGATTTTTTTAATTTTTCAAAAATTTTTTCATGATTTTCAAACCTGAAAATTTACTGTTTCAAAAGTTTCATGAATATTTTTGAAAATCGAAAAAAAAATTGTTATTTTGAAATTGTACATTTTTTTACCTGAAAATTTCAAAAAAAAGTTGAATTTTCAAAAAAACAATCGATTTTTCAAAACTGAAAATTCACTGTTTCAAAAATTTCATGAATATTTTTGAAAATCAAAAAAAAATTGTTATTTTGTTATTTTGAAATTTAACATTTTTTACTGAAAATTTCAACAAAAAAATTGAATTTTCAAAAAAATTCGATTTTTCAAACCTGAAAATTCACTGTTTCAAAAATTTCATGAATATTTTTGAAAATCGAAAAAAATATTATTTTGTTATTTTGAAATAGAAAATTTTTTTAGCTGAAAATTTGAAAAAAAAATTGAATTTTCAATTCACTGTTTCAAAATTTACTAGAATAATGAATTTTTGAAGAGAAAAATATGATTTTTTTAATTTTTCAAAAATTTTTTCATAATTTTCAAACCTGAAAATTCACTGTTTCAAAAATTTCATGATTTTTTTTGAAAAAAAATTGTTATTTTGAAATTGTAAATTTTTTTACCTGAAAAAATACAATTACTCAAAAATTTTTAGGGAATTTTCGAAAAAAAAAATTTTTCAACCAAAAGAAAATTCACTGTTTCAAAATTTTCATAATAAAAAATCCTAAAGAAATTCCACGTCATAGTAAAATTACCTCCCAAAACGCTGAAAATCTCTTGCCAATAATCGAATTCCAAATCCTCCCCACATTTTTCCTCGTCTCAAAATTCACACCACTATCAAAATCCAAAAAACTTCGAAAATCTCTTCCGATCATTTTCCGATCTCCAAAAATCGCCTTCGAATCTCCCTCGATTTTCTCCACCAACAACATCTCACTCAACTCAAAAATCACAAAATTTCCCGAAAATCGCAGAAAATCTTCAAAAAAAAATTGGCCAGAAGGTGTTTTCAGCGAATTTTCTTCAGGAATTCGATTTTTCCTGATAAATTCCACCGATTTTCCGATTATCCAACATTTGTCCGGTTTTTTCGGCTGCAATTTTGTATCGAACATCAGCAGCTCCATCATTTCTGTCAACACTTGATTCATCTCAATTCGACGTTGTTTTTCGTGAATACTTCGAGTTTGTCTGGAAAAAGAGTTTTCTCATCACCAACATTTTCTCTAGAGAATTTGTTGCGAGCAGAGCTCAGCTGGGTAGGCTTGCGTTTTGCATTCGCAAGGTGGCGGGTTCGATCCCCACCCCTTGCAAAACTTTTTTTTTTGAAAAATCCACTACCTTTTTTGCGCTGATTCGCCTTTTTGAAGGGAGTTTTGCAGCCTCCATTTTGTTGAATCTGAAAAAATATAAAAATCAGCTGTCCAAAAAAGAATGCGAAAAAATCGAAAATATGGCGAAATTTTCATTTTCGCTAGCGGCGCACGGCGACAAAAATTCGCTTTTTCAAGGTCAAAAATTTCGCGCGCGCGCCACAAAAAACTGGTTTTTCAGCCGGTTGTTTGGGGAAACGAGGAGGAAAAATCGAAACAATACAGAAAATTTTTGGGAGTGGTTTTTGGGGCAGAAAAATGTTCGTGTAGTTCTTTTGGAGAAGCTGAAATGTTCGTGTAGTTCTCGAGGAGAAGCTGAGGAATTTTTGGATTGTGTAGTTCTTTTGGAGAAACTTGGAAGATTGTTTCGAATGCAACGTGGATTATTGACACCTGAAATTCTAATTTTTCTGAAATTTCTGAATTTTTTTGCCACGTGGATTTTTCAGCTGAAAAAAATTCAAAATTTTCTGAATTTTTTTTGCCACGTGGATTTTCAGCTGAAAAAAATTAAAAATTTTCTGAAATTTCTAAATTTTTTGCCACGTGGATTTTCAGCTGAAAAAATTCAAATTTTTAAATTTTCTGAATTTTTTGCCACGTGGATTTTCAGCTGAAAAAATTCAAATTTTTAAATTTTCTGAATTTTTTGCCACGTGGATTTTCAGCTGAAAAAATTCAAAATTTTCTGAAATTTCTTGATTTTTTGCCACGTGGATTTTCAGCTGAAAAAAATTCAAAATTTTCAGAAATTTCCTAATTTTTTGCCACGTGGATTTTCAGCTGAAAAAAATTCAAAATTTTCTGAATTTTTTTTGCCACGTGGATTTTCAGCTGAAAAAAATTCTAAATTTTCTGAAATTTCTTGATTTTTTGCCACGTGGATTTTCAGCTGAAAAAATTCAAATTTTTAAATTTTCTGAATTTTTTGCCACGTGGAATTTCAGCTGAAAAAAATTCAAAATTTTCTGAAATTTCTGAATTTTTTTGCCACGTGGATTTTCAGCTGAAAAAATTCAAAATTTTCTGAAATTTCTTGATTTTTTGCCACGTGGATTTTCAGCTGAAAAAAATTCAAAATTTTCAGAAATTTCCTAATTTTTTGCCACGTGGATTTTCAGCTGAAAAAATTCAAAATTTTCTGAATTTTTTTTGCCACGTGGATTTTCAGCTGAAAAAAATTCTAAATTTTCTGAAATTTCTTGATTTTTTGCCACGTGGATTTTCAGCTGAAAAAAATTCAAAATTTTCTGAATTTTCTGAATTTTTTGCCACGTGGAATTTCAGCTGAAAAAAATTCAAAATTTTCTGAAATTTCTGAATTTTTTGCCACGTGGATTTTCAGCTCAAAAAAATTCAAAATTTTCTGAATTTTTTTGTCACGTGGATTTCCAGCTGAAAAAAATTCAAAATTTTCTGAAATTTCTGAATTTTTTTTGCCACGTGGATTTTCAGCTCAAAAAAATTCAAAATTTTCTGAATTTTTTTGTCACGTGGATTTCCAGCTGAAAAAAATTCAAAATTTTCTGAAATTTTTGATTTTTTTGCCACGTGGATTTTGAGCTCAAAAAAATTCAAAATTTTCTGAATTTTTTTGTCACGTGGATTTCCAGCTGAAAAAAATTCAAAATTTTCTGAAATTTCTGAATTTTTTGCCACGTGGATTTTCAGCTCAAAAAAATTCAAAATTTTCTGAATTTTTTTGTCACGTGGATTTCCAGCTGAAAAAATTCAAAATTTTCTGAAATTTTTGATTTTTTTGCCACGTGGATTTTGAGCTCAAAAAAATTCAAAATTTTCTGAATTTTTTTGTCACGTGGATTTCCAGCTGAAAAAAATTCAAAATTTTCTGAAATTTCTGAATTTTTTGCCACGTGGATTTTCAGCTCAAAAAATTCAAAATTTTCTGAATTTTTTTGTCACGTGGATTTCCAGCTGAAAAAAATTCAAAATTTTCTGAAATTTTTGATTTTTTTGCCACGTGGATTTTCAGCTCAAAAAAATTCAAAAATTTCTGAAATTTCTTGATTTTTTGCCACGTGGATTTTCAGCTGAAAAAAATTCAAAATTTTCTGAAATTTCTGAATTTTTTGCCACGTGGATTTTCAGCTGAAAAAATTCAAAATTTTCTGAAATTTCTTGATTTTTTGCCACGTGGATTTTCAGCTGAAAAAAATTCAAAATTTTCTGAAATTTCTTGATTTTTTTGCCACGTGGATTTTCAGCTGAAAAAATTCAAAATTTTCTGAAATTTCTGAATTTTTTGCCACGTGGATTTTCAGCTGAAAAATTCAAAATTTTCTGAAATTTCTGAATTTTTTGCCACGTGGATTTTCAGCTGAAAAATTCAAAATTTTCTGAAATTTCTGAATTTTTTTGCCACGTGGATTTTCAGCTGAAAAAAAATTCAAAATTTTCTGAAATTTCTGAATTTTTTGCCACGTGGATTTTCAGCTGAAAAAAATTCAAAATTTTCTGAAATTTCTGAATTTTTTGCCACGTGGATTTTCAGCTGAAAAAATTCAAAATTTTCTGAAATTTCTGAATTTTTTTGCCACGTGGATTTTCAGCTGAAAAATTCAAAATTTTCTGAAATTTCTGAATTTTTTGCCACGTGGAAATTCAGCTGAAAAAATTCAAAATTTTCTGAATTTTCTGAATTTTTTGCCACGTGGATTTTCAACTGAAAAAAATTCAAAATTTTCTGAAATTTCTGAATTTTTTGCCACGTGGATTTCCAGCTGAAAAATTCAAAATTTTCTGAAATTTCTGAATTTTTTGCCACGTGGATTTTCAGCTCAAAAAAATTCTAAATTTTCTGAAATTTCTTGATTTTTTGCCACGTGGATTTTCAGCTTTTTCAAAAATTCCAAAATAATTTTTTCCAAAGATCTGTGTAGTTCTCTCGGATGACGAAAAAATCACAATTTCCGTTTTTTTTTTCATTTTTTGCATCCTCAAGAAAAAAAATGAGTAGATCAAATTTCATAAATTTTCAATATGTCATGATTTTTTTTGTCTTTTTCTTGTTTTTCTCACAAATATTTCATTTCATCTCATTTTTTTTCAGAATCACAGCAAAAAAAAGTTATTTTTAGATTTTCCGGAAAAATTTTTCTATGAGGCTCATTAGAAATTCAAATTTTTATATAAAAATTATGATAATTATGTAGTTGCACCTTTAAAGGGACATACCGTAGATTTGAAAATTATTATTTATTTTTACCTTCAAAGGGACATACCGTAGTTTTTTTTTCAAATATATTTTTTAAATTTTGGATGTACCTTTAAAGGGACATACAGTAGTAATAAATATATATTTTTTAATTTTCACAATCATAGTACATAATTCAAAGGGACATACCGTAGTTTTTTCCGAGTTTTTTAAGTTCTGAATTGTGGATGTACCTTTAAAGGAATATACCGTAGTTTTTTTTTTCGAACAATTTTTTAAAATTCTGAATTTAGATGAACCTTTAAAGGTACATACCGTAGTTTGTCTCAAGTTTTTTGAATTTAGTGGTATGCACCTTTAAAGGTACATACCGTAGTTTTTCTCTGATTTTTGAAATAACGTTTTAGCTATCATGTACCTTTAAAGGGACATACAGTAGTAATAAATATATATTTTTTAATTTCCACAATTATGGTGATTTAAAGGGATATACCGTAGTTTTTCTGAAGTTTTTTGAATTTAGTGGTATGCACCTTTAAAGGAACATACAGTAATTTTTTTGAATATTTTTTTTCGAATTGAAACTATGCTGTACCTTTAAAGGGACATACCGTAGTTTTCTGAAGTTTTTTGAATTTAGTGGTATGCACCTTTAAAGGCACATACCGTAGTAATAAATATATATTTTTTAGTTTTCACAATCATAGTACATAATTCAAAGGTACATACCGTAGTTTTTTTTCGAATATTTTTTTTAATTCTGAATTTTGGATGAACCTTTAAAGGAACATACAGTAATTTTTTATTTAATTTAAAAAAAAATCTTTTTTTTTCAAAGGAGCATACCGTAGTTTTTCTTCAGGATTTTTTTCAAATTTTGAAATTGTGTTGTTCTTTTAAAGGAGCATACCGTAGTTTTATTTTCAAAATTCATTTTTCCCCTGCAAAAATTGTTTCCTCTCCCAGAAAAAAAGAAAAAAATTCTTGAACCCAAAAAAAAACTCAGACCTTCTAATCATGGGGGATTAAAACTAGGGTTTATGGGTTTCTAGGCCACGCCCCTTTTTTTTTTGCAAAGGCGCAGAAAAGTGGGCGTGGCCTAAGAATTTGTGAAAAATCAAAAATTCACATTCCGCGCTTCAAAGGGCGCAGAAAAGTGGGCGTGGCCTAAACTAACAAGCCCCGCCCCCATTTCCATGCCGCAAATTAATCATTCTTCTTCCGTTTTGTGTTGCTTTGAAGGACCAAAACAACTTCCTTCCTGTCATTCTTTTTCGTGTCTTTTCTTTTTTTTTCTTTTTTTTTCTTGGGCCTGCTGAAATTTCGTGCTGAAAATGAAAGTTCTCTGAAAATCTTGTAATTGTTGTTTTTGCGCCGGCAAACAACAACAATTACTACTACTTTTTCCTTTTTTCCAGCAGCACAAGGTGACTTTTTTGCGCGCGAAAAAAGTGTGCCAGGCTTGCAGAATTTTTTTTTTCAATCGCAAAAAAAAATGAGAGCACTCTTATCACTGACATTTCCTCCCGCTCTTCCAAAGGTGTGCTTAGCTCAGACGGGTAGTGCTTGGTTTTGCATTGCAAGGGTGGCGGGTTCGACCCCCACCCGAGGCAAACTTTTTTTTATTTTTTGTTGCGTTTTCTTCCGCTTCCGCTTCCGCATCTCAATAGTGGAAAAATTTCCTAATCAAATCCAGTAAAACCGGGCAAAAAGTCACATCTCATCACATCAGAGAGAAAGAGCAAAAGTGTAAAATGATGGGCGGTTCAGAAGCTTCTTCTTCTTTTTCTTTTTTCTATTTTTTTTTCTTCTGCAATGCTCCGAGGCTTAGGCTACTAAAAAAGAAGAAGAAGGAAAAAAATAGAGGAGGAGAGAAGAAATGTTATTCAAAAAAATTATATATTGAGCGAGTTTTTTTTTCTATTTTGCTACTTATTATTTTTTTCTTTCATACATTCTTTTTTTTTTGATGAGTTTTTTGTGGATTGGTCACGTTTTTTGACAAAAATCGGGTTTCTCTGGTTTTTTTTAAACAAAAAAAAATTAAAAAAGTTTGCGCCGGGTGGGGCTCGAACCCCGCACCTTCACACTGCAAAACAACGCACTACCCGCCTGAGCTAGGCGGAGAATTGAAAACTGCAGAGTGAATGTTGGTGATAAGATGGCTGCCGTGTTTTCCAATTCTGCACGCCGGGATGGCGGAGTGTCGTTGTTTCCGCTTGTTTCCTTAATCTTCCCAATTAATTCGTTTTTTTCTTGGTTTCTTCGTTTTCTTCCCCGGAAAATTCCCCAAGGAATTTTCGCAACACAACAAAATGTCTTTTTTTTTCTTTCAAATACTCGTATATTTTGGTCGTCAATTCAAAATTTATGTGCTTTGAAGCTTTTTATTTTTTTTCTTGGTTTTTTGTTTCAGCACCAAAAAATTCCCTTGGATACCAACAATTTTCTTTCAATTTTCCTCAAAGCCCCCAACTAAAAACTATTCGAGCGCAACAAATTCATCTATTGTTTGGCTCGGCGCGGAGCAAGAAAAAAAAACACATAAAAAATTTTGCTTCTTTTCTAATTTTCTCCAATTTTCTTGGTTTTCCCTTCTTTTTTTTGCGAGAAAATTGGAATTTTTCTGGAATTTGAATTTGTTACTTTGAACTTCCGGAAAACACGTCAGGCTAAATTTTGCTGACGCGTTTTTTGTAGTCTAGTTTTTGACCTACACAAAATTCGTCATAGATATTTTTTACTGACTATTTACCTACCGAAAACACGTCAGTGAACTGTTTAGCTAGCGCATTTCCTGTAGCTTCAAAAACTTGATAATTTTAAGCTACGAAAAATGCGTCAGTGTTTGTTTCATTGACGCATATGGCGAAAACTTTGAAATCTCGTGATTTATGAAATCTCTTCAATTTTCGCCCCTGATTTCTCTGCACTCTCTCAATTTTCCCCACTCTCTCACCCTCTCGAACTTTGCCCTCTTCTACCACCAGAAAAAATTGGCTCACACATTCATTTCATGTCTATTCATACATGAAAAAAAATTTGCTCTGGCTCCAAGCTTTTTTTTTCTGACAAAAAAAAAAAGAAAATTTTTGAATTTTTGAATTACCCGCCACTCAATTGTGCAACGGGATAGCGGAGTATCGTATTTTCATTTTGATTAATAAATTTGAATTTTTAATTTAACCTCCAATTTTCTGCACAACGTAATAGCGGAGTATCGTTGTTTTTCGTATTAAATTTCAAATCGAACCTTTTCCCCCCCGTAAAAATCAATTTTTCCAGATTTCCCACCTCCCACCTTCCCACCCAAATGCAAAAATGGTGCAACTCGACCGGTTCGAAATAATCTTCGCCAATCCCGAAGAGGCCTATTTCGCAGGCCAAGAAATTTCGGGAAAAGTCATCATCGAAAATAAGGAGCCCAAAAAATGCAACGAAATTCTGCTGGAGCTGAAAGGCCGTGCTCGCACCTATTGGACGAAACATTCGGGAAAATCCCGAAAACACTGCTCACACTCGGAACCCTATTTTTTGGAGCAATTCAACACGGGTTACACGCACAAATTTACGGTTACCAATGAGGGAAAAGAGAAGGTGAGCGATTTTTGAATTTTTAAATTTCCCCACAGGCAAATTCATATGGATACATTATGGATACATTATGGATCCATCATCCATAATCGACCCATTTCGGTTACATCAAGGGTCCATATAAGATCCATCTGACATCAATCAGGGGTGATGTATCGCTGATGGGTCTCAGATTGATACTCAGCTGATTGAGCTGATAGTTGATTGATTCAAAATGGATCGATGATGGATGATGGATCCATAATGTACCATGTATTGATAAATCATCAAGTCCTCCTTCACAGTAGAGTTTTTTTGAACATGTTTTCTTCCATCCATTCTATTTAAAGATAAAAATGATAAATCGTGGTTTCGTAGTCACTACGAATTCCCGATTTTTAAATCTAGCTCGATTTTATGGATAAAAATGATGAATCGCACGATACCTTTTTAAATCAACTCACATGTTTTGCTACATTTCAAAAAATAATGCAGGAATTGAATGCCGCAATTCAAACGCGTTTTGTAAAATCGGAAATGAGCAAAACAATTCACGTCAAATTATTTAAGCTTAAATCTAGGGCACAAAAGTAGGTCGACAGACAGATCACCGTTTAATATATCAGAAAATCTTCTCATGAGATCGATTATCATGCATGCACATTCTTTTGTTTAGAAGCTTCTGAAAAAGCGAAAAAAAAAACATTTACTCAATTTCGGGCTAAATTTTGAGCTTTTACGAGTCGTTCAACAAAAACTGATAACTGGATATTTCTTAGCAGGAAAAACTCTATCGAATGGTATAGTGTAACCGAGTGAAGTTCACTATAAACATTCACATTTCTCAAAAACCGAAAAATTGGAAATCGCTCGAAACAAGGGATGAATTTATAATCATTTTGTTCAGCGTGAAATTCTGAGTCGAATGGTATATATCATTTACACTCAAGTGCTCTTAATTGGTGCGCAAAAGTGTAACATTAAAGGCGCAGACATTTCAATGAATTTATCCTGCAGCGAAATGTGTGTGTGTGTACTTCTCTCGGACGATTTGCACGCCACATTTTTTTTCTTTTTTTTCGTTTTTTTTGTGTGTTTCCCGTTTCATAGAGAAATTGAGTGTTAAAAACTGCGGAAAACATATAGAATATGTTCCTCAACTAGGATCTAGCAGCAAATGTCATCAGAACTTTGAAATTCGCATGTTGAACATGAATTTAGGCCAGAAACTTTGAAAAATTGGTTTTTTTCGATTTTAGGTAGTAAAACGAGACATTTTTTCAGTTTTTTCAGAGCGTTCCGGAATATAACAACACGAGTTCAGATGGGAAGAACGAAATACAGAAAAATCGGTTCTAAGTTTCTATGTAAGTGAAAGATATAGTTTATTTTTCCATGGAAACAGTTTCAGATCGTCGGGACTTCGAAGATGATGAAACGAACGTCGCAAACAATAACCAATCTTCAGAAATCGACAATTTTCATAATGAACCATCGACATCTGATGAGGAGGAGGATATTTTTCAATTGAATGACGCTGAAGAAGCTTCGAAACATGCTCAAGAAGGTTTGAGAGATGATGAACAAGTTTTGAGTGATGATTCTGAAGAAGGTTGCGGTGAATTTGATGGTTATAGTGTGTCTGATTCGGATGATGATTCGGAAGTTCGTTCCAATTCAAGTGATGAAGTTTGTGTTGAATTGGTTGAACATCAATCAACGAGTCATGATGATGATGAACATCGGATGGAATTGCATGGTTCAACGTTATCAAAAACATTTCGAAATCTATCTGAAACGCATTTCATTGAAATGGCGTCGTCACTTATTTCTAGGGATTGTAAAGCAGGTGAAAAATTCTGACAAAAGCTTGTGAAAAGTTTGAATTTGCAGATTTGGTTCGGAGAACAGCAAATATTGATAAAACAACAAGAAAAACCTTATTTTCAATACACGAAGAAGCTTCAAAAAATTTCGAGGAAATCTATATTTGCAACAAATGCTTGAAAAAATGGAAAAGCGCAAACAAATGGTAAGAAATTCATCTGAAACTCATGTATTTTTTGTTTTCCAGTTGTGATGTTGGAATTGTTCGTTATACACGAGTGCCTATTGAAAACCAATTGAAAGATATCGTAAATTATAATTATAAGGAACTGCTGGATGTAAGAGAACGAGTGAAAAATGGACGTTTGCCGAAGCACAACTGCAACGGCGAAAAATTCAAAGAAAATATTGATAATTCCGACGCGAACAATTTTAAGATGTCTTTGGTTTCATCGCTTGATGGTGTTGAAATCAATGGACACACAAGGTCAGAATATAAGAAAAGTATAGAATCAGCAAAATTGGGTTTTGTGAGAATATTAGAGAAATACAATTTCAAATTTCAGTACACACATCTGGCCAGTCACAGCAATATTTCCTGACCTCCCCACGGACGCTGTCTCATTGATTACAAATATTTTATTGATTGCAATATTGGAATCTTCAGTTGTAATCTCTACACCTGTGTGGAGTTTGGTTTTCGAATATTTTATGGCGGATTTATCAAATTATTCGGTTGATATAACCAATACTCATTTTACATTTCATCTCGTTTCTTTGGTAGCAGATCAACCCGTCAGTTCAATTTTGGGGGAAGGTTTTTTAACTGGGAAATCAGTATAATCTCCTGAAATTAAAAATATCATCTAACTTCCCTTCGTCGAGATAATCCCGATTTAAAAAATGAGGAAAAAAAAATGAATGTGAAAAATTGGAATGTTTTTTGTTCTGGAGAGAAACAAAAACATTGTTCAAGAAACTTGAAATTACCAATTTTTGCAAAAAATGAAACGTGAAAAACGTGTTTGAAATGTGTCAAGACCATTTTTCTAAAGCCAATCATTGTTTTTTATTCAGGCAAAACGCGGGTTGTATGGATTTGTTGGTCATTCTTCAGCCTACAGCTGCCTACACTGTTTATCGCCTGGTAAAATGTACAAGTTGAAAGGACTCGGTAAGACAGTGTGATTCATGAATTATTTCATGTGTGTGTGTGTGTCTGAACAGATGGGATGTGTGTTTCTTCAAAAACATCTCTTTACAGACAGGGAAACCAATCGAGGCGCCGGAAAAACATTGGAAGATTCGCTGAAGGGTTTTTATGGATATGTTAAATTGGTTGTGTCGATTATCACCAAATTTGTCAGACCATATGATTCGATTGTTGATATTTTCCACGGAACCGCTGAAGGAATATTGTATACAATTTTGATAGGTAAAGAGAAAAACTTTGATAGAAAATTGATTATCATTTTGCAGAAAGCGATCCAGATTTTGCTAAAAGAAAAACCGATTTATTTCAATGCAATCAATCAACACTCTACGAAATTGAGAAGAAAGCATATGTGCCCGAAAGTTTTCGCACAAATCGGAACCGTAAGAAGTTTCGGAACGGAACATCGAAATCGAATGTGAGACCAAAAGATTGGAAAAAATTTTTGATCTTTTTACATTTCAGTTTTTTCGAACATCTTACTTAATTATGGCTATTATCAGTGATGATATGAATCCGGTTGGCCGATTTATCACAATTGCCTTAGGTTTGCTAGTCAACAACATGCATAGCAACACAGATATTGATTTCGCTACAATTTCTACGCTTTGCTCATCTTTGAATATTCTGATAAACTCGGAATATCATTTTTATAGTGCTATCAAGTTTCATGTAAGAATTTCACTAAATAGGACTTTTATTCATTACTTTTATAGGAGCTTATCCAACATCTTCCTCGGAACATTCAAAAGTTCGGAAATGTGGCGACACTATCCACTGCGCTATTTGAGACATCGTACAAAGTCATTTTTGGAGATTACCACACGAGCGTATCGACGAAGTTTGCTGAATTTGCGAGCAGCAGGTGAGCATTGCTAAAATGAGAGAAAAATTATTTGAAACATTTATTAGAAACTTATGGCATTTGTAATTTTGAACATTATTTCAGATTCATCGCGAATATGTGCATGAGAAGAGAATTCAGAAGACGGTGGACAAAAGGTGAATACTCGGATGCGACACTTATTTTCGCTTCTGTCACCAAACATATTTTGCCGACATCGGTCGAAGCTTCTAAACCGCTGAGAAACCTCAAACTAGAAGATCAAAAACATGCTGAAGGTTACGATTTTTATGGCATCTTAAAATGTTCATTGGGAAAATTCGTTTCATCATATATCAATGTCAACACCACCAATACTTTGATGTTTTATTATGATGGGCTTCAGTATAACGCCGGCCGATTCATAGCTGTTTGTGTGTCTACAACCAAAAATTTAGTCCTGATCGAGAAGTTCGAAGACCTGAAATTCGATGAGAAATATCGATCACTGAATTTGGCTATGTTGAACGTTCCCAATGTTTATAAAACTGCGTGTGGAGATATTTTGAATAAGATTCAAAATTCTGCTTGTATCAGACAAGCAAAATTATCCGGAAAACGTGAACTCATTGAACTAAAATCGATCATTGGATGCGGATGTTATGTAAAAGTTAATGATTATTACATTTTACTCCAATTGAATGGCGCATTTGTACACGCGTAACTTTTCCCCAGAAAAAGTTTTTTGTTAGTTCTGAATAATTTTTGTTAGTTCTGAATAATTTTTGTTAGTTCTGAATAAAACATATTTTTCTTCGAACGTTTCTTTAAAATATTCAGAGTTATTATTACTCATTGTTATATCTTTTTGCTTTTACATTCACAATACGATTATTTGAAGATGGATTTTGATGACCTGGCTGAACTATTCAACTTAGTAAGTTCCTAAAAAAACATTCAAATTCAATATAACATACATTTTCAGAAAGCAGATTCGCCACGAAGTGTGAGAATCGACGAAGAGAGGTCTGGCACTCGAGAGGTAGGGAAAATGCCACGCTTTTTTGAAACAAGGAAAATTTGCAAATTTGAAGAGAAACAGAGAAAAAAGACAAATCGAACTGAAAAATTTTTTCGCGCTGCAATACCAGTCGAAAATTTATTCATTTTCAATTTTTTTTCATTTTTTCGGCTGGTTCTCTCGCCTTTTTCTGCTTGTCGCGCCTAAAAATAGATCAAAAATACGGGATTCGAGAAGAAAAACCGTAAGAAAAAGTTTAAAAAAATGGAAAATGAATAAATTTTTGACTGGTATTGCAGCGCGAAAAAATTTTGCAGTTCGATTTATCTTTTTCTCTATTTCTCTTCAAATTTGCAATTTAAAAAGGCGTGATGTGTTCATGAACATTTTGAAAAAGGTTCACTTCACCCAAAAACTTTAATTTTCCGTTTTCTGTCATTATGAGCTAAAATGTGCAATATTATAAATTGTTCAGGTATTCACTACCCCGAATCGCTCAGCAATTCGCGACCGAAAAATTATAATTAAAGAGGAAAACGAAAAACATCAAGACAATGTTCCAATCAAGGAAAGTGGCGGAGCATCTCGAAAAACACCCAAGAGACGTGCAAAAATTCTCGTAAGCCTTTTTCCCTGGGGTCGTTTTCAATTTTCAATAACCCCCAAAACTAGAAAAATTATATGAATTCATAGAAAAAACTGACACAATAATATTTTTTAGAAGCCGCCGGAGCAACCAAAAAAGACAATGCTGACAAGAAATCAGAGAAAAAAGATGGGAATTGCGAATGAGGAAGATGGAGATGATAATGAACAGATTCAAATTCAAGAAAACGAGGAGAAAGATTTATCAGATTCTTCTTCTTCTTCGGCGGAAAGTTCGGGGGATGAATGGGTAAGTTGCATTGTCTGAAAATCAAAATTTCATGAAAACAAACCAGAAATTTCAGAATTATCCGAAAAAATTCAAAATGTGCCAGGATGATGAAGATGAAGAGTCTAAAAAAGCGAGCCCAAAAATCGACGCAATTACCAAGCCCACGAATTTCGCGGAACATCCAGAAATATTGAAGGAACCGCCGGAAACGATGCCAACATTAGAACTATCAAGAAAGTCTACAAAATTGAATCCGAGGCCAAAAATCGACGCAATTATCAAGCCCACGAATTTCGCGGAACATCCAGAAATATTGATGGACCCGCCGGAAACGATGCCAACATTTGAATTATCAAGAAAGTCTACAAAATTGAATTCGAGGCCAAAAATCGACGCAATTATCAAGCCCACGAATTTCGCGGAACATCCAGAAATATTGAAGGAGCCGCCGGGAATGATGGCAAAATTTGAACTATCAAGAAAGTCTACAAAAATTGAACAATTAGAGCAACACGCTGGAGCTGTTTCAGACAAAAATGTGGCAACATCTTCGGGTTCCAAGGTTTGATTTAATGAAAATCAGGTTTTTTTGCGCAAATCGCAAATAACTGTTCAAATATGAATGACGCTTGGAATTATTTTAAAAAAAAGCTAATTAGTAGGCTGGCAAAAATGAAGCATTCGGGCAAATTTTATATAATGTACATTTTTACAATATTAACCGAATACACTATTTCATTTTTTGCAGGCCTACTAATTAGTTATAAAATATCCAAGAAAATCAAATGCTGTAAACATACCACGCCCATCTTCGTGCAAATTAACTTTAAAAATTTTGAAATTTTTTGGCTTTTTCGACTGAAAAATACCACTTTTGAACGGAATTTTTTATACCCTATTTATCAGAACAAATCTTAAGTAATTAATAGCAAAGTATAAAATAAAATGAAGACATTAACATTCCAGACTGATCCAACAATTCTCGATTTACAAATACTGGATTCTGAACCGAATGAAAATTTGCCGAAAATGAGCCAACGGAGAAAAATTGATGCATTTGTTTGTTCACAAAAATTATTTTGTGATCCGAAAACGAAAAAATTGTTGTCAAAAGAAGTGAGACAGGTTAGATGATTTTATTCAGTTAAGATTGATTCAATGGTCAATTTTATGCTTCATTACTCAAAAAAATTCCAGATGAAGTTTGAGGATTTCATTAAAAAAAATCCTTTGCGAATCGATTATGCCAAAATCGAAGATGAAGCTGAATATGCACCATGCGATTTCACCAAAAATTTATGTTTAGCAATTGGGTTAATTGGGAGAGTGGTAAGTATAAATATTATCGTTAGAAAAATTGTATTTAGGAAAACGAGAGAAAAAATTTCAGGAAAACGAGAGAGAGAGGCGAAGAAAAGTTCGATCTGAACCAATCCAAAATGCACAAGAAATATTGGTAAACTTAAGATTAATCCAAATTCAAAAAAAATTAATTTCTTTCAGAATCCGATTTCATTCAATAGCTCATATTTGAATGGTAATTTCAAGGTTTATACACCCCGTGGATTCGAAATTGACGCTGCGGCTCCATTTGACAATTTTTCGTGAAAAACGTTCAAAGTGCAGATATTGATGAATTGAGCCAGAAATATTTTGAACATTTCATGAAATTGTTCAGAAAAGATGTTTATTATTTTCTTTATGCACTCCCAACCGACTCCGACAACACAACTTATGTGCCATTGTCTACTGATTTCATTGACAAACCTGTCTGTGAGTTTTCTTTCTTCTTTCTTGTAATTCTTCTTTCACAAATTATCCGAGTCCCCCTATAATCATTTTGAAAACCTGATAAAATTTTTAAGGGTTAGATTTTTCTGTGAAAAATCGGCCTTATTTAAAAAATACACCAATGAAATAAACTTATTTTTTTTTCAAAAAATATTCTCCATTGCCAGTTTGAGAAGAAAATTCCACGACATCAGCAATTCTATTACCAAAATCTATATTTTTACAGCTGCTATCATGATCGCTCTTAATCTCAAGGATCAAAAATTCGAAATGTACAAAAGCCGAATCACCACAAAATTTACCGAAAAGATTAGAAATTGCTTGTTAGTTTTTTATTATTCACTACTGCAAAACGTTTACATTTTTTTCAGAATCAATGGTCGATCCAGAACCGACAAAAATATAGATATACCACTGTTGCTACAAAACTTCAAAGATGTTCTCCAGAAGCGAGAAGGTCGACAAGTTCAAGCTCAAGAAGTTCAAGCTCTACAATTTCAAGCTGAAGAAGATCAAGCTCGAAACGTTTAAGCTCGAAAAAGTCTGAAAAAAGAATCTCGAGATAGATCAAGTTAAATTTTTGTTTGTTTTTGATTGTTTTATTTTTGATTAGCTTCCGTGGTAGCTGCTGTTAAAATTTGTTGTTGTTTTTCATAAAATTTTTATTTGAAAATACTATCAATCAAGTATCAATCAAGCATCCATCAAGTATCAATCAACCATCTATCAAGTATCAATCAAACGAGTTCAGATGGATCCATTATGTGTACCCGATGTATACATCTGAACTGGGGACATGATGTATCAATTATGGATCCATAATGTATCCATATGAATTTGCCTGTGCCGCTTGCTTCCTAAACAACGGGAAAACGGAGTGTTGTAGTATTCACTGTGAAAAAATATTTGAATTTTTAAATTTCCCGCCTGCTTTAAAACAACAAAAAAAAATAAAAAAGTTAGCGCCGGGTGGGGGTCGAACCCCTTACCTTCACAATGCAAAACACCGCTCTACCCGCCTGAGCTAGGAGCACATTTAAAAACTTCAGAGTGAATGTTGGTGATAAGATGGCTGCCGTGTTTTCCAGTGAGAAAAAAATTCTGCAAGCCGGGAGAGCGGAGTGTCGTTGTTTCCGCGATGGTTTTTTTTTCGAATTTTCCCCGGGTTAAACAACGGGATAGCGGAGTGTTGTAGTATTCGCTGTGAAAAAATATTTGAATTTTTAAATTGCCCGCCTGCTTTTTGAACAGAGTTTTTTTTTTGAAATTTTGAATTTTCCCCGGGCAATTGCTAAACAACGGGAAATCGGAGTGTCGTAGTTTTTTTTTTTGCAAATAAAAAATCGCGTCACTTTTCCTCGATTAAATCATGTGGAAAAATTGTTCGCTGCAAAAAAGGGTGCAAAATGTTTTTTCCAAGAAAAAATATCTGAGGCGGGAAATTCGAAAATTCAAATTTTTTCAAATAAAAAAAAACAACGACACTCCGCTTTCCCGTTGTTTAACAAGTGCGCGGCAAATTCAAATTTTCAAACAAAAAACGACGACACTCCGCAGCGCGAAAATGTGAAATTCAAAATTTTGCAGGAGCGAACACTTCCAGCCGGAATTCACGAAGTTCCCTTCTCCTACACTCTTCCAAAATCCCTTCCAAGCAGTTTCGAAGGCGAATTCGGACATATTCGATATACATGCAAAGCGATTTGTGAAAGACCGTGGGATTTTGATATTGTGACACGAAAAGCGTTTACTGTAATCGGAATTGAGGATATTAATTCGGATGCGAAATTGAATGAGCCAACAACATTTTGCGAATCAAATCAGTCTGTCACTTTTTGTTGTCGAAGTTCGGGAAGTGTTTCGGGAGAGATTCGGGTTCCGAAAATTGGATATACGCCTGGTGAGAAAATTGATGTTTCTTATAAGTGAGTTGGAAGTTTTGGGCTCTTTTTTTTTAATTTTGAATTTTTAAATTTCCCGCCTAGTTTCTGTAGCGGAGTATCGTAGTTTCTCAATTTTAAAATTTGAATTTTTGAATTTCCCGCCTGTAGCGGAGTATCGTAGTTTTTATATAAAAATTTTAAATTTCCCGCCAATGAATTGTGCAATGGGATAGCGGAGTATCGTAGTTTTTCAATTTGAATTTTTTTTTGAATTCTTGAATTTCCCGCTTGTTTTCTGTAGCGGAGTATCGTAGTTTCTCAATTTGAAAAATATTTTTGAAATTTTGAATTTCCCGCCACTTAATTTTGCAACGGGATAGCGGAGTGTCGTAGTTTCTCAATTTTAAAATTTGAATTTTTAAATTTCCCGCCTAGTTTCTGTAGCGGAGTATCGTAGTTTTTTAGTTTGAAAATTTTGAATTTTTTAGTTTCCCGCTTGTTTTCTGTAGCGGAGTGTCGTAGTTTTTTATCTAAAAAAATATAATTTTTGAAATTTTGAATTTCCCGCCACTTAATTTTGAAACGGGATATCGGAGTATCGTAGTTTCTCAATTTGAATTTTTTTTTGAATTCTTGAACTTCCCGCTTGTTTTCTGTAGCGGAGTGTCGTAGTTTTTTAAATTTCAAATACCTGCAAAAATACGTTTCAAAAAATAATTTTATAAATTTTTTTGGAACAAAAAAATTAAGCTGAAAAAAATTTCAGACTTTTTTTTTCCAGAGTCACCAACAACAGCTCAAAAAATCGTCAAATCTCCATACGTTTCAATCAAACCACAACTTATCGGTAAGCTTTTGGTATTTTTGACGCCAAAAAAATTTTCAAAATTTTTCCAGCGCCAAAACCTTCGCCGGAAGTGAGCACATCAAAAATGTCTCGCGATCAATTCTAAAAATCGAAAAAGGCGAATGCGCGGCCAGAAGTTCCATCGATTGGCAAAAAGAGAGTCTAACAATTCCGTCGCTGCCTCCGAAACTCGGAAAATGCAAAATTCTATCGGTTGCCTATTCAGTTGAACTTGATGTGAGTTGCGGAATTGCGGAATTGCGGAGTGTCGTAATTTTTTTTCAGGTAGATCAAACTCTAACCGTTCCTTGTAACATTGTGATTGGCTCAATTCCCCAATTATCACAATTATTGATTCATTCAAAACAATCGACTGGGAATTCTGGAAATTCGGTGACAAATGGAAGTTTGGCACCGAAAAGTTCAATAAAAGATAGTCCGCCAAGGATAGAGGATAATAGTTGTGTACAGGTAGGATCTACGGATGCCACGTCATAGTATTCCTCTTCCAGATCTCAATAACAGATGAATGCGGTCAAACGGTGGAAGAAGAACTAGGAAACGAGATGGAAGCCCTGTTATCATCCAGGAAACGCGTTCGAATGCCAAGTTCGATTCTAAGCGAGCTATATCCAACTATGCCAAGTCCTTATTATAAGTTAGTTTAACTCAGCTCAAAATTCTGCACATTTTGATATATTTTTCACCGCTAGATCTTCAATTTAAAGGAAGATCGTGGCGAGACCCACACTATGCGCCTTTAAGAAACTGTTCCCCAAGAAGCTCATCTTGTAGAGCTCAAAATTCCCCACATTTTGGTATATTTTTCACCGCTAGATCTTCAATTTAAACGGAGATCGTGGCGAGACCCATTATGCGCCTTTAAAAACTATTCCCAGAAGGTGCTCATCTTGTAGAGCTCGAAATTCCCCACATTTTGCTATATTTTTCACCGCTAGATCTTCAATTTGAAGGGAGATCGTGGCGAGACCCATTATGCGCCTTTAAGAATTTGTTTTCCAGAGAATCATTTTTCGGCTCATCGGACATATCAGAGGAAAAAGAGCAGGCACAGTTTGGCGAAACTCAATTTGCTCCAAAATATCCGTTTTATACTGATGAATAAATTTTTTGATTTTATTTTTTTTTTGGAATTTTTGAACTGCAAGGAGTACTGTACCAGCTACAGTAGACCTTGCAGTTCGAGCTTCAGACTGCAAGGTATACTGTAGCCTGTGTAAAAATGTGGAACATTTTTATCATCAAACTGCAAGAATTACTGTATTTCAAGCTGCAAAAGGAAGCTACAGTATACCTTGCAGTTTGATCTTCAAACTGCAAGGTATACTGTAGCCTGTGTGAAATTTGGACTCCAACATGCTCATTATCATTTCCCGAACTGCAAGGATTACTGTACCTCATAGACAGCTACAGTATACCTTGCAGTTCAAGCTTCAAACTGCAAGGTATACTGTAGCCTGTGTAAAAATTTGGACTTCAACATGTTTTTTAAGATATTCCGAACTGCAAAGAGTACTGTATCTCGAACTGCAAAAGGAAGAGCTTCATATCAGACTGCAAGGAGTACTGTACCTCAAACTGCAAGATATACTGTTTTCTGAAAATTTTCGGCTACAGTACCCTTCGCAGTTCGGCTACAGTACACCTTGCAGTATGTGTTTTTTTGTGTTGTTTTCAAATTTGAATTCGAATTTTTTCTTATCTCTTTTTTCCCCCGAGCCTACTGTTTTTTGTTTATTTTCAACCTACGTAAATAACTTTTTTTTTTGGACAAAAACACGTTGATAAGAAGCATGTGATGCCCAAAAAACTTCATTTTTGAAAATTCGAATTCGCCAAAAACAAAAAAAAATGCGATTTTATTGGGTTGTTCTGCTGGTGGTTACTGTAGTTTTGATCAGTTTGGCAGAGGCCAAGAAGCAAAAGTGAGTTACGGGGGGTACTGTAGGTCTTCGAGAGTACTGTAGGGTTACTTGAGTACAGTACTACCTTCTTGGGAACTGCGCGGGTTACCGTAGTCTAAATTAGAAAGTTCACGAGACTACAGTACACCTTGCAGTCTAGATGGACGCTTGAACTGCAAGATATACTGTAGCCGTAAAAATTCACGGTACAGTACCCTTTGCAGTTCGGCTTCTAGTTTTTCACTTACCATATTTTTTGTAGTTCGAGATACAGTAACCCTCGCAGACTGGCCACATTTGCTTCAAATGTAGCCGAACTGCAAAGAGTACTGTAGCTCAAATAGTGAAAAATTAGGGCTAGAGTATACCTTGCAGTTCGGAAAGCACTAAAATGCAAATCTGTAACCGAACTGCAAAGGGTACTGTAACTCAAATAGTGAAAAATTGAGGCTACAGTATACTTTGCAGTTCGGAATGGCTTCAGTGTTGAAAATTCGAGTACAGTAACCCTTGCAGTTCGGAATATCACTGATTTTTCAAAATCTCCAGATTTCTCAAAACGAGCCTCTCAAAGCTAAAAAGATTACTGTAACCGAACTGCAAAGAGTACTGTAACTCGAATCTTTTTTGAAATGTACTACAGTATACCTTGTAGTTCGAAATATTCAAGTACAGTAGCGCTTGCAGTCTGGATCATAAGTAACTCGAACTGCAAGCTATACTGTAGCTGTCTCACAGTGAAATCCATTTGCAGAGTTACAGTAACCCTTGCAGTTCGGAAAAATTCCAAATTTTCCAGATCCGCTGCCAAAACCATCCCAGCTTCTTCAGTTCCCCAACCCTCCTCCCCAAAACAACAAACGCAATACGATCAATGCAAAATCCAGTGCAAAACCCAACGCGAATTCATCGGCAAACAAGAATTGGTGGAACAATTGAGAAGAGAGCTGGAGTTGGCCGAGAATTTGCTCGAGACCCGAAAAGCCAATCTTCCCGATGAATTTCAGAATTCTACTGAAACATCCACGACTTCGAGCCCAGAAAATGCGAGGAAAATCTCGAGATATGATCATTTGAAGGCGGCTGCTTCGAAAATCGTCGAATCTGGAAGTGAGCTGAAACAAGCGGTGACTGGAGATAATTCGAACTGAAATTAAATTAAATTTTGTGATTTTTTTCGTGATTTTTTGAATTTGAGATCTACTACTCTACTCTAATTTTTGAAGAAATCCAAATTTTCAAAATTTTCCTTCGAGATCAATAAATATACACATGATAGATAACAAAAAAAACCAAAAAAACCATTCAAGAATCAAAATCATCTTCGGGCGCGCGTCGTTTCAAAATATTCTGCACAACGTCAGGCCGGAGCATCGTTTGAGATTGTTGTTGTTGTTGCTGGTGAAGTTGTTGTGGATCGAAATGTGGAATATTTGAGGTGGAGGTGTCCATTCTGCAAGAAAAACATGAGGAAAATCAGATTTTTCGTGAAATTCTGGCTAAAATTGAGGATCTTATGACGTGGCAACATGAAAACAATTTTTTTTAAATTGAAATAATGATGAAAACCAGAATCTGGATGTTTTTTCGAAAATTTCAAAATTAGTTATGACGTGGCTCAGGAAAAAATTAGCGATGGTACCGAACCTTATCGGCCCTGGTACCGAACTCATTTTGTCAAAGTACCCGCCCCGTCGCTGCACCAGGGCAAAAAGCGTACGGCACCCGAGCAAAATATGTTCGGTACCAGTGCATTCGGGTTTTAATGGATCCGCACCGGTGCAAAATTAGAGCATTTTGCATTGAATATACGCAGGATAAAAGCGGCTCGCCTCTTGAAAGTGAGCTTCAGAAAACAGAAAAAACATTACACAGTGTGAAAATAACATTTATTGACTGTCAAATACAGAAAAAATGACGAATGAAGGCGCCTTCGTTCAGGTTTGAAGTTATTTGATGTTGATTGCAGATTCCACGTCACGTTTGAGGAAATCTGTAAAATATAAGTGATAAATGGAAGTCTGAAGTTACTTTCAAAATTGTTGTGTTGCTTTCAACCCCTTTAATATTTTTTGAGGAAATTTCGAAGACAATCAAAAATCATAGGAAATTCGTTGTAAAAATAAGGAAACTAATCCTCACAACTCAGAGAAGTTACTTCTTTTAATAAAGAATATTTCCCACGTATATATCATACTTTCTAAGTAGATTTTATATAAAAAACACTCACCGTCTAGTTTTCTTTGAAGATCGATCACGATTTGAGCCATTTCCATTGCATTGCGAAGTTCTTCAGGGTGTTTTCCTCGTTTCGTTTCTTTTTTTGACTTCTTCGTTGTTACACATGATATTTCAATCGTTTCGATCTGAAATCAATCATTGAACCTACGGTTTTTCTGAGTTTTCGAAAGACAATACATAAAAATCAAACCTGAAGAGAGCGCCAAACATGTGTTCCTTCAAATATGTCGTCTTTTCGCCTTTTATATCTGAAAATTATTGGAGCACAGTTTGTAAACTGTAATTTTCCTTGTCGAATAGCAATTTTCGACTATCTGAAAACAAAGAATTACATCGAAACCTAGAAAAACACACGAAAAAAGCGTTGAAAAGAAACAAAACAAAAAAAAACATGTTTTTTCTGCTTCTGCGTACTATACACACAAGTTTACGCGCAATTGCACACTTTCTTGTCGGACCCGAGATGGCTTTTTTGTTTGAGACTACGAAAAGTACAATTTTCATGAAAACTAGCGCGATATTCGGAATGAAAATCAAGAATCGAGCATAATCATATGTAAAACTTTTTCGACAACACATTTCAACAAAGTTATTGAATATCGGGGTGAAAATCATCGCTTTTGAGAAGAAGTTTATCGAAAATTGTCATGATTTTTGTTCTAGAAACGTATGATAAGATTTTGATATTGAATTTTCGATGAAAGCATTAAGAACAGACGTATTTACCTATTGAAATTGGCGATAGATGAATTTGATGTTGAATTTTCACATTTTCATAGGAAAAATACCGAAAAACAGCACAATTTTACTTTTCAATGGAAAATATCACATTTTCTTTCATTCTTCATTCTTCAAATGTCGAGCTTTTCTCTTTCTTACGTCGCAAAAACTCCAAAAGTAGAAATGAAGCAACTCAGAGATTCGCTGGCCAGCACGCCACCAGGTGGGGAGGCTGGCTGACTTGGGAACCACATGGAAACCATGTCGCCCGGTTTTTTTTCGCTGGCTAGGTCAAGCCCACATGGCTACCATGTGGTGGCCACTTCGCCACGTCAAAATGAATTTTCATGAAAATGTCTGAAAAACTTGTGAATTGAGACATTTTCGAAAAATTTGGCTAATTTTCTGTTTTTTCGCAGCACTTGAAACCTTAGGAAGTGAAAAAAACAGTATAAAATGCAGTGTTTTGAGTACAAACATACATGGCACTGCTCTCAAAATTGTGAGGGGGAGATCATGACATTTGGAAAAAATTTTCGAGGGGGGGGGATCATTACATACAAAAAATCTAAATTTTTTTCAAAGTGAAATCGGTACGCTAGAAAAAAATTGGGTTTTTGCATGTGGTCATTTTTGACATATTTTTCAGGTTCGATAATTTGGAAACTAGTGCTTTAGGAATATCGGATGTAGAGAAAGGGCGAAGAATTCGACGGATATCATTCATTGGCTAATTATTCTTATTTCTCATTTTATTTCTAAAATTCTCAATTATATTTTTCTATATCCTTCTAAAATAAAAAATGAGTTTATTGTAGTAAGTTCCTTTCAGAAATCTTCATGCAATGATCATGCTCAACCCTTCTGAAGAATTCCATATAAATTATAGACAATGCGTTATTTATTTGATAATCAAATTGAAACTCAAAAATATTGAATTAGAAAACAAAAGAAAAAAGTGGATTCCACCGAGGATTCGATCCAAAAACCGTCTGATTATTACGCGCGATCTCTACCGACTTGACCACGAGGCTACTTTTTTCACACGCTTATTTTTAAGTGATAAAAAAGGGATAGGGGAAGGGGAGAGAAAATGAAGAAGAGAAGGAGAAGCGGAAAAAAATCATGAAATTTTTGAAAAATTTCCATTTTTTATCGAATTTCGCCGATTTTGTTATATGTTTCGACTGTATAAGTAACTTAAGGATGGTAGAAAGGAATGTCTGTCGAAATTATCTTAAAAGAAGGTTTATTTCTTGAGATATGATCCCCCCCAAAATCGAAGCCGTTTTGCTATGTCATTTTGGGGGGATCATATCTCAAGAAATAAGCCATCTTTTGAGATAATTTTAACAGACATTCCTTTCTACCATCCTTAAGTTACTTATACAGTCGAAACATATAACAAAATCGGCGAAATTCGATAAAAAATGGAAATTTTTCAAAAATTTCATGATTTTTTCCGCTTCTCCTTCTCTTCTTCATTTTCTCTCCCCTTCCTATCCCTTTTTTATCACTTAAAAATAAGCGTGTGAAAAAAGTAGCCTCGTGGTCAAGTCGGTAGAGATCGCGCGTAATAATCAGACGGTTTTTGGATCGAATCCTCGGTGGAATCCACTTTTTTCTTTTGTTTTCTAATTCAATATTTTTGAGTTTCAATTTGATTATCAAATAAATAACGCATTGTCTATAATTTATATGGAATTCTTCAGAAGGGTTGAGCATGATCATTGCATGAAGATTTCTGAAAGGAACTTACTACAATAAACTCATTTTTTATTTTAGAAGGATATAGAAAAATATAATTGAGAATTTTAGAAATAAAATGAGAAATAAGAATAATTAGCCAATGAATGATATCCGTCGAATTCTTCGCCCTTTCTCTACATCCGATATTCCTAAAGCACTAGTTTCCAAATTATCGAACCTGAAAAATATGTCAAAAATGAAATTCCCCCTCTCTCTTTGATTTTTTTCATTTTTTTCACCATTTATTTTTTCAAATTTTTGACGAAAAAAATGGAGGGGGGATCATGACATTTCAAAATTTTGGGGAGGGGGATCATTACATGGAGGGTCCGTTGGGCAAAGATGCCATGTATGAGTACAAACCACTGTCTTGCTAGCTTTCCAGGATTTCAAACACACGTCGCCGGAAAACTCGAGGCGACCTGGCCGCCACGCGGTTTCCAGGTGGCCGCAGCAATCTGGTGGCCAGCGAATCTCTGAGTATTTGAAAATTAATTTTTCAAAAATTATGTCAAAGATTAAAAGGATTCTCAACGTTTTTCGCTTCAGTCGATTACGACACACCGCACTCAAAAAATCGCTAAGTATTTTTTTGCACAAGAGCGGAACTTTAGTTCGGTACCAGTGCATAACCCTATTTGTAAAATAATCACTGTTGAAAATTTCGCAAGGGTACCGAACTTGTTCGGCACCAGTCCAAAGTGCAAAAGGGTTCGGTACCAAGGCAAAAAGGTATCGGTACCGTCGCAAAACGTCGAAAAGTCGCGGCACCATCGCTAATTTTTTCCTGAGGGCAAGGCAAAAATGACGAAAAATTTCAAAATTGACACGTGGATTTAAAAAAAAAATAAAATTTCGTAAAATGTGGATTTTTTGCGCTAATATTTGAAATTTAAATTTTCTGGCCCCAAGTTTTTTGAATTTCCTAATTCTGGAAACAACTGAGAATGAAAATGAATGAAAAATTAAAATTTTAAACCAAATTTGCCACGTCATAACTCATTTCTAGCAATTTAGGATTTTTTTTTTGAAAATTGAGATTTTCGCGCCAAAAATCCACGTGGAAATTATGAAATCCAAAAAACTTCGAGGCAAAAAAACTGAATTGCTATATTCTAGCGCTAAAATTTTAGGAAATCGTATTTTTTTTCTAACAAAAAAAGTCCACGTGTCAATTTTTTAATTTTCCAGCAAAAAACCTTGATTTTGGATGTTTTTATGCAAAAATTCCATAAAAATCCGATTTTTGCCAACTCACAATTCATAATCATCAGTTCTAAACTCCAAATTCGGTGCCAACTGACAAAATCGATCATTCGGCAATTTCAGCCCATAATTGTGTCGAATTTGCGGAAGCGCGTGCTCATTTTTCTCGATCGACGTTTGTAGCATTTTTTCGCGATGATCCGGCGCGACTTCTTTCAAAATTCCCAAAATATCGTTGACCGCGTGGATTTCGTCGGAATCGATGACTTGTTTTTGATTGTGGCGCGCGAGGCCGCTGGCGAGCTCCAGAATTTTTGACGTCATTGAGAATTGAACCTGCAAGATTTGAAATTTCCATTTTGTGCTCAAAATGCTCCAAATTCCACGTGGATTGCTACATTTTCATTTTCATCAAGAAATTCGGAGCATTTTGAGACCAAACTTGCTCATTTTTGAGCTCAAAATGCTGCAAATTCCACGTGGATTGTATAATTTCCATTTTCAGCAAGAAATTCGAAGCATTTTGAGACCAAACTTGCTCATGTTTGAGCTCAAAATGCTCCAAATTCCACGTGGATTGCTAAATTTTCATTTTCAGCAAGAAATTCGAAGCATTTTGAGACCAAACTTGCTCATGTTTGAGCTCAAAAATGCTCCAAATTCCACGTGGATTGCGAAATTTTCATTTTCAGCAAGAAATTCGAAGCATTTTGAGACCAAACTTGCTCATTTTGAGCTCAAAATGCTCCAAATTCCACGTGGATTGCGAAATTTTCATTTTCAGCAAGAAAATCGGAGCATTTTGAGACCAATCTTGCTCATGTTTGAACTCAAAATGCTCCAAATTCCACGTGGATTGTATAATTTTCATTTTCAACAAGAAATTCGGAGCATTTTGAGACCAAACTTGCTCATTTTCGAGCTCAAATTGCTCCAAATTCCACGTGGATTGCTAAATTTCCATTTTCAACAAGAAATTCGAAGCATTTTGAGACCAAACTTGCTCATTTTGTGCTCAAAATGCTCCAAATTCCACGTGGATTGCTACATTTTCATTTTCAGCAAGAAATTCGGATCATTTTGAGACAAAACTTGCTCATTTTGAGCTCAAAGTGCTCCAAATTCCACGTGGATTTCAGATTTATGATATTCAGCAAGAAATTCAGAGCAATTTGAGACCAAACTTGCTCATTTTTTGACCTCAAAATGCTCCAAATTCCACGTGGATTGTATAATTTCCATTTTCAGCAAGAAAATCGGAGAATTTTGAGCATAAACATGAGATTTTTCAATTTTTTTAGCTCAAAAAATGAGCTTAAGCTATAATTTCAACCAGAAATTCAGATTTTTCAGTTGCCAAAGGTCACGAATCTCAAAAATTTCAGAATTCATGTTAAAAACATCGAAAAATCCAAGTTTTAAGTCAGAATTTGAAGAAAACTGGGAATTTTCACTAAAAAAATATGTATTTTTCCAAAAAATTTCAGATTTCCCCCCAAAAACCCTCACATCCATCAACATTCCAACAACTCTCGAATCATACTCCTCCACTCCACATTCGGCCAACAATTCTTGAATTGCCGCAACTTCGCTGCTTCCCGTCGGCTCTGAAATTCCAGCATCTTTCTCATTTTTATCCTCATCGGTCATCTGAAAATCTCATGAATTTTTCTCTCTGAAAATAAGTTTGGTAAGGTAAAAAGTGCAATTCAGAACACAATTTGAAATAAAATGTTCCAAAAAAAATGTTTTTCGAGCTTTAAAAAATTTATAATGCCATTCAGGGGAATAAAAATACCACACAAAAATCATCGTAATAAATTAAAGGAACATGGGGATTAAGTACACTTGTTTTTTGGATCGATTAAAATGAGCACATCTCACTTTTCAAATTGATGAGTTATAAAACAGGAAAAAATACGAGTTGATAGAGAGAGAAAGAAATCAATCGATAATTAATTATTGATTCATGATTGCTCGCACAAAATCGGCAATATTCACATTTCCGTGTGAATCATTGTGGCCGGCCAAAAGTTGATCAACATCTTCGTCTGATAATCGTTCTCCTGCAAATTTTATTAATTTCGGGGATGATTTAGCTCCTCAAAATTGTGATTTTTTAGGGGAAACTCTCAATTTATTATAGGAAAAATTTTGATTTTCTGACAAGGGAACTCTATAGTTGGACATCGACTAAATCGACATTTTCATGTTTTTTAAGCAAGTGAGTTGAAATATTGAGTTCTAATGTTATTCATATGATAGAATGGTCTAAGACGAACAGAATGATATAAATTTTGATGAATTTACCTTATCCATAAGTGATTTAGCGAGGTTTAGGGCCTAAATATCGACTAAACGACGCTAAATCACTTAAGGACAACGTAAATTCATCAAAATTTATATCATTCTGTTCGTCTTGGGCCATTCTATCATATGAATAACATTAAAACCCAATATTTCAGCTCGCTTGCTTAAAAAACATGAAAATGCCATATAGTCGATGTCCAGCTCAAGATTTTCAATAAAATATGTATATGTTTTCTAGTAGTTTTCGACCCACTGATCATAATTCCGCCGTCTAAAATTGCAAAACTCAACTTCTAATATGATTTATCATTTGAAAGTGTCAAAATTCAAAAAATCAGAACTTCAGGAGAATTTTCATGCAAATCTGATAGCATTTTTGTTGGGTTTCTGAACAACCCTATGCTATCAGATTTCAATGAAAATCAGCTCCTGAAATCCTGATTTTTCGAATTTTAACACTTTCAAATGATAACTCATATTAGAAGTTGAGCTCTGCAATTTTAGACGACGGAATCGTGATCAGCGCGTCGAAAACTACTAGAAAACATAAATTTTATTGAAAATCTAGAGTGGTGTCAATTTTTCCACGTTTTTCTTACCAAGTGTTGTCAAAAGATGTCTCAACTCGGCCACATTTATCATACCATTTCCTTCCTTGTCAAAATGCGACAATCCTTCGACAAACTCTTCGACTGAGTGTTTTTCACTGCAAAAAAATCATGTTCAGATTCGAAATTTGAGCATTTTTTTACCGAGTCTTTCCGACAGACTGAAAAATTGGCACAAAATCCTCAAACGAAAGTCTCGACTCCTTCTCAAAAGAAGCGACACATTTTTGAATTTCCGCCTCGGTTGGATTCTGACCCAAAGCTCGGAGAACATCGCCGACTTGTTGAACCGAAATCCGCTCATCGCCTTTGCTGTCGAAATAGGCGAACACTTCGCGACAATCGGCCAAATCGTCAATTCCTCCGCTCACCATTCTAGAAGGAAATTGGATTTGATTTTTGAGATTGGGAAGGGAACTTGAGATAATTAAGAAACTCCACGTCGAAAAAACAAAATATAAAGAATTTTATTTTGATTAGAGACATCGTGAAATTGAGAGAGCACAGACGGTTTTTCCAGCAAAAAAACTTGTCTGGACTCTCTCAATTCTCCGTTGTCTCTGATCAATATAATATTCTGTATATCTATTTTGTAGATCTGAAAATTACAGCCCAACAATCCATTTTTCTCAAAAGCTTCAGTGAGCCGAGTTACGTGAAAAGCTCTTATTTTCAAATTAAATAATTGTGTCGAAAAATCGTTTAATTTTCTCAGCTTATTCTATAGTTGGACATCGACTAAATGACATTTGCATGTTTTTAAAGCAAATGAGTTGAAATATTGGGTTCTAATGTTATTCATATGATAGAATGGTCTAAGACGAACAGAATGATATAAATTTTGATGATTTTACGTTATCCATAAGGGATTTACTGACGTTTAGTCGATATTTAGTCGATAAGCCGCTAAATCACTTATGGATAACGTAAAGTCATCAAAATTTATATGATTCTGTTCGTCTTAGACCATTCTATCATATGAATAACATTAGAACCCAATATTTCAACTCATTTGCTTAAAAAACATGCAAATGTCATTTAGTCGATGTCCAACCCTCACATTTTATTTCGCATAACTCAAATCACAGAAGCTTTTGAGAAAAATAAATCCCTGGGCTGTAATTTTTAGATCTATATTTATTTCCCAATTTCAAAAAAATCAACAGGAAAAATGAAATGATAAAAAACATGGGAAGAATGATTGATAAAGCAAAAATTGACAAATGTGTGTGTGTGAAAAACAAACAACACAAAAATCTCTGGATCAATAACTAACACCGTTTTTCTCGAAAACATGTGAACAACAACAACATAAAAGGAAAGAAGAAGAAGAAAATATATGCGATTGTGTTTGAATAGTCAATCGAACGACGAGAGAGTACGGGTAATTGAGAGAGTTTCGCGCGCGCGATGAATGAATGAATAACCGTCGGGGGAAACAAGATGGTCTACATAAATACTATGTGACTAAAATTAGAAGATGAATATTTAGGAGAACACCTGATTTAATCAATTATTGGATGGGGAAAGATGGAATTTTTGATGAGGGAAAATGTTTGAGGTGGTTCTGGAGGTCTTTCATGGTTTTTCACACTGAGAAAGTTCTCGCTTTCAATTTTACTTCAACAAGAGCCAAAAGCGATATTTCACAGTGTGAAAAACTTTACAAACTGGTACATTTTTCATCGAAAATCTCAGGAGAAGCTTCACACATTTCTTTCGCGAGAAAAATGAGTAAAAACAAGTTTACAAGGAAAACCGATGTGATAGAGAGAAAATACATGTATTTCTCAACAATTTGATGTAAATTACAACCGCCAAAACGCCCCCAGAATTTCGAAATTTTCAAAACCGCTCCAAAAAACCGGCGAAAAAAAACAAAAATGACGAAGCGCGCTAAAATCGACGCACAAATGCAGACATTCGACGGCCGCACCACGCGAAAATGCACACTTTGATGATTCAAAAAATGGAATTTCGAGAATTTTCCAGACGGTTTTTCAGCGATTTCCGGATTTTTCATGGGTTTTCAGGGGTTTTTGATGGTTTTTTTGGATTTGGGAGGGTTTTTTGAGCTAGAATGGTGGTTTTCAGCAGAAAATATGGGGAGTTAGAGGAGTTTTTGATGAATTTCGAAATTTTTTTTTGATCTTGATTTTGACCGCTGGCGGGTTTCAAATCATTTTTCAATGTTTTTTCGATGATTTTCTCGCGTTTCCCTCTCAAAACCTGCAATTTTCAGCATGGATCAATACGTAATTCTCCTCAAGCAATTTGTCGGAGCCTGTCAGGCCAATCCGGATCTTCTTCACGACCCGAAACTCGCATTCTACAGAGATTATTTGGCTTCGTAAGTACTTAATTGTTTTCTAGATGCCAAAAACTCCTAAATTTTAGGCTTGGAGCAAATCTCCCCACCAAAACTGCTGCTCCAGAGCCAACACCAGAGCCACAAGCGGCTCCAGCAGAAGAAGCAGCTCCACAAGCCGAGCCAGAAGTCCCAAAACCGGCTGAAATTCCAGTGCCACAAATCGATAATGAGGGAGTCATCCCAGCTGAAACCAACGAGCCATTGTCAATGGGAGACGCGTCAAAAGAGCCGACTGATGAGGATTTCGAAAAGGCGTCGACTGAGAGAGATTTGGCGATGGAAGCATTCTCGAATGGCGATTTGGAAGGATCTTTGGCTCATTATACAGCTGCTATTGAGGCCAATCCGGGAAGCGCTATTTTATACGCAAAGAGAGCAAAGTGAGCGAATTTGATGGATTTTTATGCTTCTGATGGCCGAGAAATCCAATATTACCCTTCTGATAACCTAGAAATTCAAAATTATGCTTCTAATGGCCTAGAAATCCAAAATTAGGCTTCTGATTCCCTAGAAATCCAAAATTATGCTTCTAATGGCCTAGAAATCCAAAATTAGGCTTCTGAAAGCTTAGAAATCCAAAATTATGCTTCTGGAAGCCTAGAAATCCAAAATTACGCTTCTAATGGGCTAGAAATCTAAAATTAGGCTTCTGATGGCCTAGAAATCCAAAATTATGCTTCTGATGCTCTAGAAATCTAAAATTAGGCTTCTGAAAGCCTAGAAAGCCAAAATTACGCTTCTGATGGCCTAGAAATCCAAAATTATGCTTCTGATGGCCTAGAAACCCAAAATTATGCTTCTGATGGCCTAGAAATCCAAAATTACGCTTCTAATGGCCTGGAAATCCAAAATAATGCTTCTAATGGCCTAGAAATCCAAAATTAGGCTTCTAAAAGCCTAGAAAGCCAAAATTACGCTTCTAATGGCCGAGAAATCCAATATTACCCTTCTGATAACCTAGAAACCCAAAATTATGCTTCTAATGGCCTAGAAATCCAAAATTACGCTTCTAATGGGCTAGAAATCCAAAATTACGCTTCTAATGGCCTAGAAATCCAAAATTACGCTTCTGATGGCCTAGAAATCCAAAATTATGCTTCTGATGCCCTAGAAATCTAAAATTAGGCTTCCTATGGCCTAGAAATCCAAAAAACCTCAGAACATATCATTTTTGGTATCAGAAAAACTGTGCCAGGATTGCAGAAAGGGGCGGAGCCTAAACCCCGTCATGTTTAGTATCAAAATGCTCTAAATTGTATGTGTATTTCAAAAAATCTTCTCAAAATGCAGAATATTCATTTACTTCTCAATCATATTATGATTTCCTGGATGAGAAATCTTTTTGACCTTCTTCGGCGCCGTTTTCACTTTGTTCGTCGATTTGTTTGGAGTCGGCTTATCAATAGTGCTAACCGCCGCATACATTGATCTCGCGCAACTCTTGTCAGCCTTCAATTTGTCCTAAATTTGGTTAGATTCGGTTAGATTTTCTCAAGTTATCGTAACTCTACCTCAGCTTGAACTTCAGTCAAAAGCGGCTCCATATATCTGACAATATCTTGCATTGTTACACGTCTCTTCGGATCGCTCACATAAACCTTCTCATAGATAAAACTTCGAAACTTCTCTGGACACGAATCGGGAATTTGCAAATGTTTTCCATTTACGACATTCCTCTTGGCTTCTGTATTTGTAATATTATCCCACGGTTCTTCGCCTTCCGAGAATATCTCATAACACATCACACCATAACTATAAACATCAGTTTTGAATGTGAAAAAGAGTGTTGTAATTGTTTCGGCGGCGAGCCATTTGATGGGAAGTTTTTGCGAAGTTGCCAATTTATAGGCATTTCCAATTCGAGACAACCCAAAATCCGAAAGCTTCACAATTTTGTCCACAGAATACAGGCAATTTCTTGCGGCGATATCACGATGAATACAATTATTCGCGTGCAAATATTCCAAACCAAGAGCTGCTCCAAGGCACATATTCATCAAATCGTAGGTGGAAACCTTCTTGTTCTTCTGGAGGAATGAGTTCAAACCACCGCCTTTGACCAATTCGAGAAGAATGTATAGAGGTTGCTCATCGACTGCGACACCGTAGAAGCGCACCACGTTTTTGTGTTTGAATGCGCGCATGAGGCGAGCTTCTTTCATCATTTCGCGGATTTTTACCTTGTTCAAGTCACCGCCTTTCATCTGGAAATTGGAAGTTTGGGAATTTTTGGTACAGTAATTAATTTTTTCCTCAATGTTTTTGAGCCTTGGGCCTTAGGCTAAGCCTAAGCCTTATCTTAGCAAAATCGCTTAGGCTTAGCCTAAGCCTTATCTTAGCAAACCGCTTAGGCTTAGCCTACGCCTTATCTTAGCAAAGCCGCTTAGGCTTAGCCTAAGCCTTATCTTAGCAAAATCGCTTAGGCTTAGCTTAAGTCTTATCTTAGCAAAGCCGCTTATGCTTAGCCTAAGCCTTATCTTAGCAAAGTCGTTTAGGCTTAGGCTAAGCCTTATCTTAGCAAAGTCGCTTGAGCTTAGCCTAAGCCTTATCTTAGCAAAGCCGCTTAGGCTTAGGCTAAGCCTTATCTTAGCAAAGCCGCTTAGGCTTAGCCTAAGCCTTATCTTAGCAAAGTCGCTTGAGCTTAGCCTAAGCCTTATCTTAGCAAAGCCGCTTAGGCTTAGGCTAAGCCTTATCTTAGCAAAGTCGCTTGAGCTTAGCCTAAGCCTTATCTTAGCAAAGCCGCTTAGGCTTAGGCTAAGCCTTATCTTAGCAAAGCCGCTTAGGCTTAGCCTAAGCCTTATCTTAGCAAAGTCGCTTGAGCTTAGCCTAAGCCTTATCTTAGCAAAGCCGCTTAGGCTCAAAAATCCAAATTTAAAGCCCTTAAATTTAAGGCCAAAATTCAGGCTTATTCTGCCAAAAAAGTGCTACACCGAAAATTAATGAAGAAAAATTTGGTGTACCAAAAATTGAGCAATTTTTGGTATACCACTTTTATAAATACGGTCCCTGAATAAGCCTGAAGTTTAAGGTTTTAAATTTGAGCCTAAAAAACCCACAGCGAACTCACCAGCTTCACAGCCACCTCCACCTCTTTGCCCTTTCTCTTGAGAATTCCAGTCCGAACCTCACCATACGCTCCTTCGCCCAACAAACTACCCAACTTGATATCCGTATGTTTATACTCCCAACTGTGCAATTTAACCGGATTCTTGAGAAAACGGTTCTTTTTCGCCGACGTACCATTCAAATGATAATATGCGATCAATTTCGAGATGTTTTCGAACGACAGCGAGATCTCGATACCAAATTTACCGTTATAGCGACGAACCACCATGTTGCGCATCTTACCCTCGAATGTGATTTCCGATTTTTGATCTTGATTCATGTTCACATCGGTCATTGTTGATTGTACAGGACCACCGGGTTCTTGCGAGCATTCGAAAACCGATAAGATCAGATCTCTCTTGATCTCCTTCGCATCATTTTTGGCGGTTGTTACCTCGCTGACACGAATCAAATAATCGCCATCATTTCGAAGTAAGATTCGCAAATCCTCCCTCGGCAAAAATCCATGATAATATGGAAGTTGTTGAAGACTCTTGAACAATGTCTCATCCTCCACAATATCCCTCGCCTCTGGCAATTTCTCCTCCTTCTTTGTTGGCTCATTCTCCTCTTTTTTTGGCTCGTCTGTCGGTGTTTCAGCTTTCTTCTGATCTTCAGCTGCTGCTGGATCTTCTGCTTCCTTCTTTTTCATTTCAACGCAATCATCACTCATTTTTTCCGAATAGCGACAAGTGTTTTGAAATAGTATAGGCGGTATATCAATAAATAGAGTTTTGACAACTGACGGTGCTCTTTTATAGGGGGTTTTGGGGGGGAAACGTGGATTTTTTATCTGATTTTAAAAGTTCACGTTTGAAATGTTGAAAATTTTTGGTTTTTTAATGTTGGAAGCATTTCGAAATATTTCTAAAAATTGAAAATAAATTTTTTTTTTGAATTTTAAATATTGCCACGTGAATTTTTTAGCTCGAAAATTCTCAAATTCAAATTTCGTTTGCTTCTAAAACCACTGGAATTTCGAATTTTTAAATATTTGAAACAGACCTGTGCCGGAAATTTTCCGGAAAATGATCTTTAGTAGTAATATATTTTCAAAATTGCATGAATTTTGGGAAATTTTCTCAGTTTATGATAGAAAAGATGAAATTTTTGCAATTTTTCAATTTTTACTATTTTTTTAACGTAAAACGTCTCAAACAGTTACTAAAATACCTGTGAATAGAAGAATTGTAGATAAAAATAAGTTTTAATGCCAACTTAAGGCTGAAAATCGAAATTTCAGACTTTGAAAAATCAGAAAAAGCTCAAAAGTTATAGGGAAAGGCCCGATTGAAATGTGTTTTTCAAAAAAATCCCAAATTTTTCCAGTGTGCTCCTCAAATTGAAGCGGCCAATCGGCGCAATTGCCGATTGCGATCGTGCCATTTCGATCAATCCCGACTCGGCGCAAGGCTACAAATTCCGCGGACGTGCCAATCGTCTTCTCGGAAAATGGGTCGAAGCGAAAACCGATTTGGCGACCGCTTGCAAATTGGATTATGATGATACGGCCAATGAGTGGTTGAAGGAAGTCGAGCCGAATGTGAGTTTTTTTTGGGGGGGAAAATTGGGGAACTTTGAGAGCTTTGAAACTCGAGGCTCAATTTCAGAGGATTCTCTGAAATTTTCTAAATATTTGAAGATTTTTAAACCTAAAATTACGTTATCTCAGAAAAATTTGCTTCAAAAAAAATCCAGGAAAAAATAGGTTTCAAAATATTTTCATAATTTTTTTCTTGATCTTTGAAAATTGATAAGGCGATCTTATTTAATTACTGTACATTTATGCGTGTAAATCAGCACTGAACATTGTTTCTTCTTGAAACTTGCTAAATTTTCAACAGAACTTTTTCCCTGAAAATATTTGCCTGAAAAAATGATTTTGCGAGCTTCCTAAATAAATTTGCTAAATCCCAAATCCCGAACAAATAATAATACAAAAATGCTATTTTATTCCATAGCACAAAAGGCACATTTTTGGATTTACTCGTAAAATGAGCAAAACCACTAGAGAAAAATTAGAAAACTAAAAAACCGGTAACGAGATCATCAAAAAATCGTCAGTCGTCTCACTTTTTGACCTTTCGGCACAATTTCTTGCCATTTGGTCCGGTTGGCGCTTTTTCTTTTGGTGGAAGGCCCATTTGTTCGCGACATGACAGATAATAAATATGACATTTTTCTCCGCTACCGGCTGCAAAAATTTGAGATTTATTCTTGTTGGACCATGAAAAATCGGAGAAAAAGAGCTAACCTCTCCTTGCCATATTTCCTGAATGATCTTGTTTGGCTGCTTTTGGCTCAATTGTTGAATAGCACGATTTACGATATTTGCAAATGTACTTCTCGTGATTGCTCAAATGAATTTCACGAGCAATCTCGGTTTCCATATCATTTACGTCGTTTTGGCGCTCAACTTCTTTGAGAACTTTCTGCAAGAATTTGAATTTTGCGAAGTTTAGGGTTTGAAATCATGGAAAATCCCCGAATTCGGGGTTGGAAAATTTTTTCTGGAAGATCTTGAAATTTTGATATAAATCGAAATTTTACGAAAAGTTTCCTGGTTTTTTGAGTTTGAGCACAAAATTCTGATCTAGAAGTTTTTTTTTCGAATTTTTTTTTCAAAAATTCATCAAGCTCTTTTGGAACCAAGGTCTAAAGTTTCCGCTGAAAATCGCTGAAAACGAAGAATTTCATGATTTTCAGCACAAAATTCTGATCTATTTGAACTCCCTACTGGAATTTTTAGGTTTTTTGGATTTTCGTCTTTTTTTGAGCTTCAAAATTTTCTGGGGCCGAATTTTTTTGTAAAAAAATTTTGGTACGCCAAATTTTGATACCACTTTTCGGCCCCTGAATTCGAATTTTCCGGTCAATTTTTGCATAAACCTCACTATTCCGAGATTTTGAATAGTTTCAAAAATAAAATTCGAAGTTTTCTGCTCTAGAAACGTTGCTATCTGGAATTATAAGGTTTTTTTCTCGGGTTTCCGTCTTTTTTTTTTGCTAAGCCTAATTTAAGCTTGAAAATATTCCGAAGCCGAATTTATGAAAAAAATTTTGGTACGCTAAATTTTTCTACTATTTTTATGAATTCGACCCCTGAATTCGAATTTTTCAGTCAATTTTTGCCTAAACCTCACTAAATTAGGCTTGAAAATATTCTGGGACCGAATTCAAACAATTTTTTGGTACGGCAAATTTTCATACCACCTTTCGGCCCCTGAATTCGAATTTTTCGCTCATTTTGTGCTGATTTTTCCCAGTTCCAAATTGGAACTTCCAATTTTCCCGCACCAACCTTCACAACTTTAACATCATCGTCACTATCATCCTCATCCTTTTCATTACTATCCCCATCTCCATCATTATCTCCATCTTCTTCGCTACTCTCAGCCTTCTTCTCCTTCTTATGTTGATGTTGCTTATTCTCATTCTTCAACTCTTTCCCAACTGATTGTTTTTTCAACTGAGGTTTTCTCTCCTCCTCTTTTTCAACAATCTTCGCCTCTTCCTCGTCTTTCTCATGAATTCCCATCTCTTCGTAACATGATTTGCGATATTTGCACTTTGCCAACTTGTGATCTTTGACTGATGATGGAAGGGATTCGACAATGTGCGGTTCTTCACTCCATTGTTGGATTGTTGGAAGGATTCCGCTGTCATAGCAGGATTTGCGATATTTGCATTCGAGCTTTTTGTCGGATTTTGAGATCTCTTCATCGTCATCATCTTCGTCCTGATGTTTTGAAGCGCTGATTTTTGAAGGTGTCACTGGTTTAGGGTTCCATTCCTGAATCTCCGGCAAAACTCCTGAATCGTAACATGATTTACGATACTTGCACTCGAGTTTTTTATCTGATTTTTTGACAATCTCATCATCTTCTTCACTATCTTCGATTTTCTTGACATGTTTCTTCGATTTAGATTCCACCGACTTCAAATTCCTCTTCTTCTCCTCTCTCTCCACAATCTCCTCACTAACTGGAATATCGAATTTCCGATAGCAAGACGGTTTGTATTTACAGGCCAATTTTCTATGAGAAATGTGTGTGTCTGTATCTTGACTATCTGGAATGCCATCACCGTCCGAATCACGGCCATAATTGTGATGTTGTTGTGAGGCTGGAGCGGTCCAGAAGTGCAAAATGTGATTCAAGGAGAAATCATAGGGCTCGATGAGCCCGAGTTTTCCCGACTCGTAGCAGGATTTGCGATATTTGCAACCGAGCCGGTGATCTCTTTTTGGATCGTGTACGTTGTCAAATTCATTGTCATCGTCTTCTAGTTCCTTGATTTGAGCCTTGGTTTCCTTGACATGAACTTTTTTAGCCACAGGTTCGGGTTTCTTTGATTTTGGAACTTTCTTAACTGGTTCATCGCCCTCTTCGGAATCCTCGATCTTCTTTACTGGAGTCTTCGAAGTTGATTTCTTGACCACTGGCTTCTCATCCTCCTCTTCAGAATCCTCGATCTTCTTTGCTGGAGTTTGAGCTTTCTTTGATTTTCCCATTGGAACTGGGACCGGCACTATCTTAACTGGTTCATCGTCCTCTTCTGAATCCTCGATCTTTTTCACTGGAGTCTTTGAAGTTGATTTCTTGACCTCTGGCTTCTCATCCTCCTCTTCTGAATCCTCGATCTTTTTCACTGGAGACTTCTTGGCAGCTTCTGGTTTTTTCACCTCGATCTTCTTTGCTGGCTCTTCTTCCGATTCTTCCTTCTTGGATTTTGATTTGGTTTGAACTGGTACCGGAACTGGAACTGGCACAACCTTTGGTCCTTTTTTTCCCGCTGATTTTTTGGCTGGTTTCATTTCTTCCTCAGATTCTTCAGAATCTTCTTTCACTGGAGCCTTCTTTGATGGTTTTTTGGCTTCAACTTTCTTGGTTTCTACCTTTTTCACCTCATCATCATCCTGATCTTGTTCAGCAAGAGCTTCGGCGATTTTTTGAGCAACAACAGCATCGGCAACATCTTCAGCAGTTTCAACAACTCGAGATTTGTTCTTTTTCACAACTTCTTTCTTCTTGATCTCTCTCTTGATAACTTTCGGCGGTGGAGCCTGTTTCCTGATCTCTCGCTGTGTCTCAATCTTCTTCAATTCCTCTTTGGTTTTTTCAACCGGCTCATAAACCGCTCTCATTCCATATCTCGCCATCATTGCTTTTCTCTTATTCAAACTTCGATGTCGACGAGTTCGTCGTTTTCTCACTTCTTTCTCAATGATTCGTCGTTTTCTGATTGATTCGACGGCGTCATTTGATGAATCTGCAACAGCGATCTCTTGATAACACGATTTTCGATATTTGCACAATGTTTTCAAGTCGCTGAGAGTTGATGGAACTACTGAGCTGACTTCTTTGTGTGCGACTTTTTCAATTTGCTCCTCGTCTTGACTCAAATCGGGCAGAATTCCGGTCTCGTAGCATGATTTGCGATATTTGCAGCGTTCTTGAAGAGTCAATTTCCGGGTTTCTACTTGATCTGCCACGTGGAGAATATCACCGATGCTATCGATTTCAATTTCAGGATCGATTTCTGGAAGTTGTCCGGTTTCATAGCATGATTTACGATATTTGCAGTAGAACTTCTTTTCAAGATCGTCCATTTCTTCGAATGGTTTTTTGTTTTCATCATTATCATCTTGATCTTCAGATGCTGATGTTGAAAAGAAAAATGGAATAGTTTCATCAATCTCCGGAAGTTCTCCAGTCTCATAACATGATTTGCGATATTTACAATCGAGTTTCGCCTGAAGTTTATCCTCAATCTCCTGAAGTTTCTTCTCAACGATCTCGGAATTTGTGACCGGACGATTTCGAACTTCTTCCTCTCTTTCTTCAACTTGATGAATCGCCTTATTCGCAATATCCTTCAATGTTCTCTTCTTTCCATGAGGAACTTGAACTTTTGCAGAAATAAAGCTTCGCTCTCTTTCTTGCTGCTTATCAGTTAGTGGAATATTGTGCTCTTTATAACAAGAGGTACGATATTTGCACACGAATTTTCTCTCGACTAGACTGATATCATCGTCTTCAGAATCTGGAATTCCATCTTGATCAGCATCTTCTTCTTTTGATAATTTATGATGTTGTTGTGAAGCGGGGGCTCGCCAGAAATGGAAAATATGATCTAGAGAGAAATCGTAAGGCTCAATGAGCCCAAGTTTTCCAGTCTCGTAGCAGGATTTGCGATATTTGCAGCCAAGTCGATGATCTCTTTTTGGATCGTGTGCATTGTCAAATTCATTGTCCTCTTCTTGATGTTTTTTCCGTTTTTCAACTTCTTTCATTTTTTTCTCGACGATCTCTTGAATTTCTTCCTCCAAATCATCTTCATCGTCGTCATCTTCATTTGAATCGCGCTGAAAATTGAGAAAAAATTATTCGCTGTTTTGGCAAATTTTGATTCGGACCCGATTTTGAGGGCTTTCTGAATCGGACCAGGGTGACCTTTTTTATATAGGAATCGGACCAGGTCCGATTTTTTGAGAAAAATTCTGAATCGGACCCGAAAAATCGGACCACTTTTTCAAAAAAGTCAATTTTTTGGTGCAAAAATCAGGAAATTTTGAAAAAGTGGTCCGATTCAGAATTTTTCTCAAAAAATCGGACCTGGTTCGATTCCTATTGAAAAAATGTCACCCTGGTCCGATTCAGAAACCCCTCAAAGTCGGGTCCGATTCCTATGGTCCGATTCAAAAACTGCCGCTGTTTTGGCCCCAAAAATACAGTAATTCTTGAATTTTCGTACGTACCTTGACAACTTTTTTGATCTTCTTCTCGTTTTTAGCGGCACTTGCGAAGAAAAATGAATTTTTGAGTTCCAAATTTTCATCCGCGACGAATTTTTGGCAAGTAAAAAGGTTGTAGTCTTGATGGAATTCAACTTCACAGGGAAGATTTGAAGATTTATCTGAAATTCAAGAATTTTTTGGTTTCTGAATTCCAGAAGATGTTTTTGTTTTTCATACCAAAATCTAGAACTTCTAGAGTTCGCTGAGTTTGGATAACTTGCTCTAAATCTTGTTGATTTGTCAAAACAATTGTTGAATAGTTTTGATCAGCAAATTTCAAGTTGTTGATTGTTCCAAATCCATTTTCATTGAAGATTTCTGCATTTTTCGAACTGAGAATCCATGTATCTTCTGAAGAGAGAAAAAATTGAACTTTGACATTGGTAAATAGGAAAAAGATATGAGAAACATGTGTGTGTGTATCACAGCACACTCATAATAAAGAAGAAGATACTAACAAATAATTTTGTGTTGACAAATCATTTTTTGTTGGTTTTTTCTTTATCTCATGAAAAAAAGTAGCAAAAATTACACTAGTAACAAAAAAAAGTAACGAGGAAAAACAACAAACCTGATGTAATAAGATGTTGTGGAATTTTGTCGAGGAATTTGACGAGATGGGCGATTTTTGACGATGGAGAACCGCTTAGGATTAGGGTTTTGGGATGGGCTGAAATTGGTTTTTTTTTCGAAATTCATGATTTCTGGTAGAATTTGTTGACCCGCTGATCTCAATCCAGTTGTCAAAATTTAAAAATCTCTGTTCTGAGCAGAGTTATGACGTGGCAAAGTTTGTGTACGTTTTGGAATTTTGCCACGTCATAACTCATGCTCAGAGTTGAGCTAAGTTAGGATTTTGTACTAAATTCTGGGACTTAGCTTAATTCTGAGCATAGTTATGACGTGGCAATCTTATGAGTTGAGCTAATTCTATGTTCCAAAATTTAGTCAAAAATTCTTCAACTCTGAAAATAAGTTATGACGTGGCAATGTTCCAAAATTCAAAAAATTGTATCTTTCCAACGCTTCAACTTTGCCACGTCATAACATAATCAGCAGTTCGAAATCTACCAGAAAATCAATATTTCAAGTTCAAAAATTTCCCGCTTACCTTGCACATTATTATTATGCGCTAATAGTAGAAAAAGCACAAAACATGGAAACATTGGGAATTTATCGCATGGAGTTGGAGTTGAGATAAATTGAGTAGAATATATAATAAATGAAAGATGATAAAAGCAAAGATTGTGGTGGATAAAATGAATGTAAATAAACCGTCGGATTGGTCTCACTTACAATTTGAAAAATTGTGAGATGAGACTTTTTTTTTTCGTTTCGAAAAAATCGATTCGAAAATCGAATTTTTGAAGTTGGTTCGCCCGAATTCCTCTTCGAAATGGAACAGTTTGAAGAAAGAATTGGAAAAAGAAGAAGTGATTTTATTCGAGAAAAGAGTCTATCTTCCGCCTTCTTCTTCTTCTTCTTATCCGTTTTTCGTTTCGTTTTTGCTTTTGAAGCTGAAGAAAGAAAAGCAGCTGTTGTTAGGAGTTTTTGAAGAAGAAGAAGAAGAAGAAGACGCAGTTTTTTTGTATTGTTTGTGTCCTGAAAGATGGAGGGAAAATTTGAGGATGAAGCTTGATTTTTTGAAGAGTTTTGGAGAATCTTTAGAAGAAAATCTGGAATTTCTAGCTAGATTTGTGAACTCAAAAATAGTAAAGTTCTGAGGCCAAGGATAAAGCTCAAAATTGAAATTTTGGAGAAATTCTGTTCAGAAAATGACAATTTTCAATTAGAATTTGTTGATAGATCCTAAAAATCTGAAATTCCTCGAAGTCCTAAATTTTTTTTTTTTTGAAAATTCAGAAGTTTTGAACTTTGACACATCGGAAAATAGTAAAGTTCATCATTTTTTTCTTTTCGTATATTTTTTGTCAGTTGCTAGTTTTTGTTCTCAAAAAAAAATGAAGATGAAAAAATTGAATTTTTCAAAGTTTTCAAGCCGGAAAACTCATTCATTCATTCAAAAATAAAAAAAATGAAAAAAAAACTGATTTTTTATCGCCCACACATGTTTTTTATATCGAAAAACGAAAAAAATGGTTGAAGTAGTTTATTTGTTTAAAAATCCCAGGAAATATTGAAGGAATTTTTTTTCGTCCCGAAAAAGAGAACAGTGTTCCCACGGGCGGGTTTTGACAGTTTTGATGTTTGTGCACAGAGAATAATTTTTTGGTATTTGGAAATTCGATTTTCTCATGATTTATATCAAAATTCCTCTCTACAGTAGCCAAACTGCAAAACCAGAATCTACAGTAACCCTAGTCATGTTTGGTCTCAAAAATTGGAAATTTTCTGGTGTCAAAAACCACGTGGCTCTAGATTTTTCAAACGAGGCCACGTGGATTGTTTTTCAAAAACACTAAAAAAAAATCTCAGTTTTGCAGGCTCACAAAATGCAAGAATACAATCGAGCTGTCGAACGTCGTAACCAAGAAATCGAGATTGCCGAAAGAAGAGAACGTGTCAGAAAAGCACAAGAAGCCAACAGAAAAGCGGCGGAAGAAGCAGCAAAACAACAAGCGCAATTTGGAGCAGGACCAGAAGATGATTTCGATTTTTCGACTTTTGGAGGTGGCGGCGCGGCTGGAGGCATGCCAAAAGGAGCCGCTGATCTTTTCAGTGATCCCGAAATTGCGGCCGCTTTGCAAGATCCGGAGATTTTGCCAGCGTTGATGGATATTATGAGCAATCCGGCGAATATGATGAAATATTTGAATAATCCGAAAGTTGCCAAATTGATTGCCAAACTTCAAAAGAGCGGTGGATGTGAGTTTTTTTGAAATCAAATTTTTGAAATCATAAACTTTTTGCAGTCCCTGGATTCGGAGGACCGGGCGGAGCCCCAACTGGAGGATGTCCAGGAGGCGGATGCACCGATTCTGGATGCTCTGACAACTTTTCTGCTCCACCACCACCATCCAAAGCACCAGAACCAGATCTTGATTAATTTTCGTTCGATTTTCCCTTTTTTCCTATATTTATTGCATCATCATACCGTTTTTTTCCGTGTTTTTTCTCCGAGTGAATTGAATAAAGTGTTTTTTAATCAAAAACAAATAGTTTTATTTCGTAAACTACACATTTTCTAATGAGATTCAGATGAGAAGTCCTTCGATTCCGAAATAGTGAGCGGCGAGTGCGGCTGAAAATGAAATTTATGGAAAACATTTTCACTTTTTTTGGAAACCGGTTTTTATCAGCGGAATTTATGATTTTTACCATAAAATTTTATATTAAAAATCGATAAAACTCACCGGCTTCGACGAGAAGTCCAAAGGTGACGAAAGTTCCAAAATCCTTGTTTACCTTGTCTTTGGCCATTTTGTCGAGTTCTGGTCCGCCGGCTCCTGGGAACAACATTTTCTCTGAAAATTTTCAGCATTGATTTAACTGTTGAAATCTCTCTAAACCCAGGTTTAGGCAAAAAACGGGAGAAAAAATGGGAAAAAATAAAAGTAAAAAAATTGTCTGCATTTGTTCGTCGCCGTGTTTGCACATTTGTCTACCGTATACCCACGTGAATCATTTTTTTTCTTTTTTTTTTCACGTGAGCTCAGGTTTTTCTTTGATTCCCCTCATTTCTTGATCATTCAAAAACAGGAAATCGAGGGGATGAAGAAATGATGTGTTTTCGCAGCTTGTTTGGTCTGTAATTCATTTTCAAAATCGAATTTCAGATGGGAAACGGGCCGGGGAAACACTCAAAATCATCTACTTCTGCAGAATTGTGCTCGAGTTCTTCAACCAGCGGAACAACTTCTGCAGCTCCTTCGGCTTCACAAAATGTCGTGTTGGATCCGGTGATTGATGGGTATTTTCAACGGTTGGCAGATTCGCCGACAAGTATTTCAATGGCGAGATTTGTGGTGAGTTTTTTCTCGCTGGTCATAATCCCGGTGTCAAAAATGGCTTATTTGAACAAAAAATCATGTAAATTTTGGTTCTAGGTCGAATTTTCATAACTTTTGAGCTCTAATAGTTGAAAGATCGTGAAATTTTAGCCCAGGACATGGAATCTGACGTTTTTAACCTTCAGGACCCTTAAAATTATGTAAATTTTGGTCCTAGACCGAATTTTCATGATTTTTAGGCTCTAGTAGTTGAAAGATCGTGAAATTTCAGCCGAGGACATGAAATCTGACGTTTTTAACCTTCAAGACCTTTAAAATTATGTGAATTTTGGTCCTAGACCGAAATTTCATGATTTTTAGGCTCAAAAAGTTGAAAGATCGTGAAATTTTAGCCGAGGACATGAAATCTGATGTTTTTAACCTTCCGGACCATGAAAATCATGTAAATTTTGGTCCTAGACCGAATTTTCATGATTTTTAGGCTCTAGTAGTTGAAAGATCGTGAAATTTCAGCCGAGGACATGAAATCTGACGTTTTTAACCTTCAGGACCTTTAAAATTATGTAAATTTTGGTTCTAGGTCGAATTTTCATGATTTTTAAGCTCCAAAAGTTGAAAGATCGTGAAAATTCGCTCCAGGACCAGAATTTTGAAAATTTTTAGGTTCTAAAGATGAGATTCATCAAAATTCGATCTAGAACTAAAATATGCATGATTTCAAAAGTCCGGAAGGTTAAAAACATCAGATTTCATGTTCTGGGCTAAAATTTCATGATTTTTCAACTTTTGGAGCTTAAAAGTCATGAAAATTCGGTCTAGGGCCAACATTTTCATGATTTTTGAGCTCTAAAGGTTGAAAAATCATGAATTTTCACCCAAAACACCAAATTTCACGAGAAAAAATCCCCATTTTTCAGGAGCTCTTCGAGCAAGATCTCGCCGAATCCCTTTGGCGTTATTTCTCCACGTCACCAAGTCCACCAAAAGAAACCGACACAATATCTCGCCAAGAATTCAACGATAAATTCGCCCCACTTTCCGGATCATCCACAGATATCTATGTGAAAATCCTGCAACCCATTCATCATTTCATCAAAGTTTGCTCGGAATCTGCGGGAGCTCAAGCAATTCGAGGTGATGAACTTTTTATCACAAATTTGGTGGAGCAAATGACGGCGGCGGAGAAAAGTGGAGAGGAGGAAATTCTGAAAAATATTCTGGAGTGGCGGAGATCGAAATGTGAAAAGTTTTGTCAATCTGTGCAAAATCGCGTCATTTCCAAAGCTACCGGGAATCCTAGTGTATGTCTTAATTAATTAATTACATAATCAAGGTTTTTTGTTCAGAATCTCCAAGATTACTCCTCGGATATTCTGACACCACTTCAAATGTATTATTTGCAATCTTGTCTTCCGGCGACATATTTTCCCAATCGAGATAAAGTGAGTTTTGGGTGAAATTTCATGATTTTTGAAGTTTTAGAGCTGAAAAATCATATAAATTCGGCCCAGGACCAAAATTTTGATGATTTTTAAGGTCCTGAAGATCAGATTTATGAAATTTTGAGTCCTGGGCTGAAATTTCATGACTTTTGAAGTTTTAGAGCTGAAAAATCATGAGATTTCGGTCTGGAACCAGAATTTTGATGATTTTCAAGCTCCTGAAGATAAGATACGTGAAATTTTGATTCCTGGGCTGGAAAATCATGAAAATTCGGCCCTGGACCAAAATTTTAATAATTTCCAAGATCCTGAGCATGAGATATGTGAAATTTTAAGTCTTGGGCTGAAATTTCAGGATTTTTGAAGTTCTAGAGCTGAAAAATCATGAAAGTCCCACCCTGGACGAAAATTTTGATGATTTTTGAGATCCTGATGAGAAAATACGTGAAATTTTGATTCCTGGGCTGAAAAATCAAGAAAATTCGTCCCAGGACCAACATTTCGAAGATTTTCAAGGTTCTGGAGATAAGATACGTCAAATTTTGAGTCCTGGGCTGAAATTTCATGGTTTTTGAAGTTCTAGAACTGAAAAATCAGGAAAATTCAGTCTGGAACCAGCATTTTGATGATTTTGAAGGTCCTGAAGATAAGATTCATGAAATTTTTAGTCCTAGATGGAATTTCATGATTTTTCAACTTTTCGAGCTCAAAGATCAGGAAAATTCGATCTGAGACCAAAAATTGGATACTTTTAAAGGTTTTAAAGGGTAAAAATGAATCATTGTGAAATTCTAACCAAAATTATATCCTATTTTAATGAAACGTATTTTTTAAGGAAAAGATTACTGTAATTTTTCGCGCCAAAAATTCCCCCGATTTTTGCAGCTCGAAGAAAAACACTGGACCCCATTATACACAAGTCTCCAACACGGTATCAGCACAAATCGTTTCGAGACCCTAGTGTTTGATTATCGTGGACCTACCGTATCCATATTTCGCCTAAAAGATGGTCGAATTGTTGTAATTGCATTGGATCAAGAATGGCGACATTCTTCAGTGAGATTTGGAGGTCCGAACACGTCATTTTTCGAAATTTCGCCGAAAATTCGAAGAATTGATGTGATATCGAATGCGGTTTATTGTAATTTGAAATTGAGAACTGCTGCTTATGGATTGTCGTTTAAAGAAGAATTGAAAATTGATAAGGATTTTACGGAGGTTTATGATATTGAGGTAAATTTGAAAATTTGAATTTTTGAATTTCGCGGTTGAAAATAATCTTGAATTTTATAAATTCAAAATATTCAGCTCGATAATCAATCCACGTGGCATTTTTGCGCTGAAAATTCAGTTTTCAAATTGATTTTTCTCGCGCTTGAATATTCCACGTGGATTTTTGAAGCTTTGATGAAAAAAAAAATTTTTGGAAAAAAATCCTGAAATTAAATTTTAATGAATACTTTTGAAAATTTGAATTTTCAATTTTCGCGCCGAAAAAAATTGAAATTTTAACGCTGAAATTCGAGGTTTTTTGAAGTTTTGGCTGGAAATTTTGAATTTCAAATATATTTTTTGAAAAAAGTTAAGGTTATAGGATCAAAATTTCAAATTTCTGTCAATTTTCGAACCCAGAAAAATTTCGAAATTTTTAAAATTCAAATATTTAGCCACAAAAAATCTCAGGATTACTGTATTTTTCGGCGCCAAAATCAACAGTTTTTGAAAAATTCAAAATTCCGGTTTCCAGAATTTTTACTGTTTCAAAATATCTACAAGAGAAAAATTGAAACATTGCTTCTTCGAGTCTCAAAAAATCCACGTGGGCCAAAAATTCTGAAAATTGCAAGAATTCCTCAAAATTCCCCATAATTTTCGCAGGTTTGGGGATGTTCCGGAGCCTCAACTCTTCAAGAACAACAAAAACTCAAAAATTGGCAAAAACAACAAGCGGAAAAACACAAAAAAGTCCCATTGCCCGGAAATTGGGACGATAATCCCGACAAAACGCTGCTCGAAATGGCCGGTTTCCAATTTTCGAACGAGCGAAAAAATATGGAAATGGAAGCGCGACAAAAAGAAGTTATCTCAAATCGAGAAACAACTACAACTACAACAAGTCAAAAATAATTTAATTAAGAGCTTCTCGATCTAATTTTATTAATATTATTCAATCATAGTTCTGAAGATAATTTTTACTAGTCGATTTATTTTTTATACATTTTTGTCATAATTCAAATTTTCACTTATTGTATAGCATGTAATTATTATAAATATTGTCTGAAAGAAGATCCGTAAAGTCTATAAAATTTTTGTGAGACAATTTTATTTGTTCTTGTTTCATTTTTATGAGAGCTCTTATATTTTTGGCCATTTTTTGCTCTGTCTCGAAGTCGCAAGGTAATTTTGAGTAAAAACGAAGTTTAACAAAAATTCTGCGATTTTTCCAGAGACCCTGTTCGCTGCGCAACGAGAAATCCTCAAACATCTCTTCGAAAACCAGACTTTGGACAAAAAATCGGCGCCAGTCTTCAGATTTGAAACTGACAATGCGACAAAAATCGACGTTTGGTCCTATGAAGTTCGGATTTATCGAATGAAGGTCATTGAGTTGGATGAACCGCGTGAACTTTTGTCGGTTTCACTTCATACAATTCAGAGTTGGATGGATTTGAGGTTGCGTTGGAATTGGAGCGATTTCGGGGCGATTTATTCGATGTATTTGAGACAGGATGAAATATGGACACCGCCTTTTGAAATATTTTCAGCGTGAGTATAGTTGGCACGTATTTTTTTGGCCCTCGGTTCGCGGTTGGTATACTGTATTGACAAACACAGTGACGCACAAATGCACAAAAATGTCTCGCGTCTCCCCATTTTGCGCGCTATTTTTCGAAATTGGTCTCGCCACGAACCCCGAAACGCTAAAACGGCACCCGTTCGCTCCACCAAAGCTTATTTCCATGCAGTTTTTCACGGCGATAAAGATGGTGTAGATACTCAGATTTTGATTTGATGCAGCCGTTCTTGAGATTTTGGTGGAAAATTAAAGCATGTCCCTTTAAACAGCGAACCGAGATTCTTTGTTCAGCAACAAAATACGTGTTGGACATCGCATTTTCATGTTTTTCAAGTAAATGAGTTGAAATATTGGATTTTAATTTTATTCATATGATTGAATGGTCTAAGACGAACAGAATCATATAAAGTTTGATGAATTTACGTTATCCATAAGTGATTTAGCGACTTATTGTCGAATTTGAAAAATGTGGCAGCCGTAAAAAATGAAAAACAGTGCAGAGCTGAATGAATGACAAAGTCATTACTTCGTCAGTCGCGTGCGGCTGTGCGTCGCGGCCGAAAAACAAAGGAAAAAATAAATAATTGATTGTTTTTCGACCGCGACGCACAGCCGCACGCGACTGACGAAGTAATGACTTTGTCATCCATTCAGCTCTGCACTGTTTTTCATTTTTTACGGCTGCCACATTTTTCGAATTCGACAATATCGACTAAATATCGACTAAACATCGCTAAATCACTTATGGATAAGGTAAATTCATCAAAATTCATATCATTCTGTTCGTCTTAGACCATTCTATCATATGAATAACATTATAACCCAATATTACAACTCACTTGCTTAAAAACATAAAAATGTCATTTAGTCGATGTCCAATAAGCGTCAAATATCGTTTTGCAGTTATGAAGTTCGCGATCACCGTGATCCAAATTTCCGTGCAATTCAAGTATTCTACACGGGCACAATGAGCACACACATCCCATTATCAGTGACCACAAATTGCAAATTGAATATGGACAATTTCCCATTCGACACTCAAATCTGCGACATACGTGGCGGTCTCGCCATCATGCATCCAGCATTTGTCAAAACCCACTTTCTAATTTCCAACAAGACCGGAAGTTCTTTATGTGAAATGGGGAATTCAGTTTGGGACGTGATCAAAATCGAGACAGGTCAAGTTGAATTGCCTGGCGGATATTCGGGTTATGCGCCAACAAGACTTGCGATTCTTCGACTAACTTTGAAACGAAATCCACTTTTCTATATGTATATGATTGTTTTGCCAACATTTTTCATCAATATGATTGCAATTTTCGGAGTTTTTATCAAGAAATCAAGTGCGATGGAGAGATTAACAATTGTGTTAACGCATATAATGACAATGACTTTTATTCTAGGACTTATCGCTGAAAAAATCCCGAAAACTGAAGAGATTCCACTTTTGGGAAGATATATTATTGTTGGATTGTGTGAGATGATGATCGCATCAATTTCCCAAAGTTTTATGAATAATTGGTTTATGTTGGCGGTTTTGCAACTTGTCAATGTTCATAGTTTTCTACATATGATTTTGAAATATTTGGAGTTTGAGCAAAATCATGGAGATAGAGGAACTTGTTATAGTTTTACTAATAATGATACGATTTTTTACATGGATTAAATGAAAATATTAATTTGTTTTTTTTTGAATATAAGATATAATGAAATTGAAAAGTCGACGTTTTTGAAGCGAAACCCCAATTTTTAGGAATATTCATTACTTTTCCCCATGTTTTGTAATGGTTTTCTAAAATTAGGAAAACATATATGAGAAAACAGTACATAACTATGTTTTTCCAAAAATATGTAATGAAATTTATGAATTAGAAGAATATTTGCAGTTCATTATACATTTCTACTGATTCTGTCTTTTGTAGCGAATTGAGCCGAGGCGAAAATTGTTACATTCTATTTTTTACAAAAAACGTGAAAATTTTTATTGAAAAAATTAAAAATGTAATGAATTTAGCTCGAGTCGAAATCGTTACAATCAATATTTCCTTGTTATAGTTGAGTTTATTAACGGCAGAGTACATAGAGATCGATTTGAGAATCTTCATAAAAGCCGTTTTGGGGACGAATTGTAAATCAAATTTTATTGCCGATCGATCCTTGGCTGTTTTTTATAAACGGAAGTTGATGAATTTCCTCGAACAACTGCGAAAACTGAAATTAAACCGTGTTAATCTTTGTTTCATAAAATGGAACTCACCGATGTGCATTTTTGTAACCGTACTCCAAAAGATTACCGGAGTGAAATCTTTACAGAACACCATTCCCTTTTTCGGTTGGAATAAAAAATTTGAAATGAGAAATTCCACATTTCACGATTAAATAATTTTTGTTTGTTTTTATTATTTATTTTTACGTGTCTCGTTGGAATTTTGTCATTTCTCGTTTCAGAAAATGTGCCAAATGGATCGGTTTTTGGTGAGTTTTACCAAACCACATCTTGAAGGTGAATTCATCTTGTTTACTTCAGAAATATGGGATAAGATGATGTGATAACATGTGGAATCATGTTCAGTGCTGCAATCAACAAATATTCAACAAGTTTCCAAATCGAAAATGATGGATTTCGATAACATTGATTGAATAATTCTCTTCCCAATGAAAATATTCTATGTTCTTTTCTTTGTGTAAAATTGTTGCGATTAATTCACGATTGCGCTTTTTTCAATTTTTGTGAAAAAACCAGACAAAAAACAAGAAAAAACAAAAAAATAAAAATGTAACGATTTTCGCCTCGGACAAAATTGTTACATTTTATATTTTGGGAAATAATGAAACAAAAATAAATAAAATTGTAACGAATTTCGCTCTGGATGAAATCGTTACAACCTGAAACGGCAATTTTTAATTTGATGCAGATTTGTAGAGAAAATAATAACATCAGGCATATTTTTGCGAAAAATGTTTGCATTTATTCGGAGAAATTTTGCGTTAAAATTATCTTGAACATTGTGAATATTGTTGCAAATTTCTTTCGTTTTCGTAAAATCAATTCAAAAACGTCGACTTTTCAATTTTGCTATATCTTATATTAACAATGGTTCATTCGAATCTGAAATGAACTTTTGATTGTTTGATTTCAGACAGAAAATTTTTTATAGTAAACAAGAAATGAGAAATCTCCAAGGAAAACGACTCTGATGATAATAAAATCTCATCATTCCAAAAATAAAAAATAATTTTTGAGAGTTCTGAACTTGTAAATTCTAAAAAAAAACTATGAATTGGCCAGAATTTGTATCCCATCTTCAACTTGACTTCGCAATTTTATCGCTCATCCTAAATTCAATTTTAATAATCCTAATCGCTCAAAAATCCCCCAGCGAACTTGGTTCATATCGACATTTGATGAGTTATATCGCAATTTTTGAAATGCTCTTCTCAATTATCGATTATTTTCTTTCCCCGGTTATTTTATCGCATGATTCGATGTTTCTAATTATAATTCCAATTAAATATTCGGAATATTTGACAAAATCGCAATATTTGATGATTGAATGTGTTTGGTGTGGTTGTATTGGTAGTTTTATGGCGTTTTTTGCGATTCAATTCATTTATCGATTTTGTGTTGTGAATAAGTGAGCGGAAGCTTGAAAATTTGCGATTTTTTGAGCCCAAACACGGCTAGGGTTACTGTAGATTTAGCGTTTGCAGTTTGGTTACTGTAGGGAAATTTTGACAAGAGTTCTGATAATAAACTCTATTGCAGTTCGGGTTACTGTAGGGTTGTTTTGATATCAAATATAAGATTCCAGGTAGTTTTAGCAGCTTGCAGTTTGGATTACTGTACTTTCCAAAAAATGGTTACTGTAGGGTAATTTTTATATCAATTATGAGATTTTTGAATTTTCAGCATCTTGCAGTTTGGATTACTGTAGGTGCTGAATTTTTTTGCAGTTCGGGTTACTGTGGATTTCAGGAAATGATTTTGATATAAATTATTATGTTCTGGACCCAAATAGAAACTATCTGAAATTAATTTTAGATCTTGAAAATTCCTTAAAAAAATTCCAGCTCAAAAAAAGTGCTCAAATCATTCGACGACCATCGTCTATTTTTCTGGATGCTAATCCCAATTCTAACTGGAATTGCATGGGGAAACAATGTCTATTTTTTGATGGGTCCAACTACTGAAAAGGATTCAGCAATCCATGATTTACTTTTGGAAAAACTCGATTTACATTTGAAAAATGTGACATATATCGGGCCAAGATGTTATGAAACATCTGACGAGAATTATGTTATAAAAGTCTATCACAAGGCGATTATATCAATTATAATCTCACTTATCATAAGTTGCACTTCTCTAATTTTTGTCATTATTTTCGCGCTCAAAACATTTCTCAAATTCCGTGAAACATTTCAAATGATTTCCAAGCAGGAAAATAATCTACAACTTCAAACATTCTACGCTTTAGTTAGCCAAACTATTATTCCAATGATTCTAATGCATTTTCCCTGTACAATTGTCCTAATTTCCACAGTTTCAGATTTCAATTTGGGACATATTAGTAGTATCGCATCTGTAACATTTGCTTTGTTTCCAGCATTAGATCCTCTTCCAGTTATGCTAATTATTAAGAATTATCGGGGGACTTTGTTGAATTTTGTGGCGACTCCGGTTGCGATTTTTGTCAGGAGGAAGATTTTGATTTGATTTTTTATTGTTGTTGATAAAAAATGTTTTTTTTTCAGGACAAGTCATGAAAATTTCAAAATTCTCTAGAAAATGAGCCAAAACTGGAAATTTTCCAATTCAATTTCTGAAGTTCCATTTTATTTTGAATAAAAAATTCAAATTTTCCTGGACCACAAAAAATAAAAAACGTGACCCAATGTGTTCTGACGTGTTCCACATCCTTTTCAGTCTCATTTTCGAAAAATTTCAACAATGAAAATAATGTCTAGTTTTGTGCTGAAAATAGTAATAACTTGTATTCCAATCGTTTGTAATATCATTGCTGGAATTCTCATATTTTCATTTATCGATGCACAAAATGAAATTGATCAGAATGCTATGAATAAAACAATGGAGAAGGCTGTGAGAATTGAATCGAAACTCAATAAAACGAGCGAAAGTTTGAAATTGCAACCTGATCTGTTTGGAACGAATAATGAAACGGTTTTGGAATATTTAGTATCTCAGTTTAGTCGCGAATTTGAGACTGAGTATATCGATAAGGTAATCTTTTTTATCGAATAACACTTTGTTTGAATAACATTTTCACAGGCAATCAATCGGAATTATTCAAAACCATTTTCTATTTTGCAAACAAATAATAATTGTTCTGCAGGATATTCCGATGATGATATTGCGAAATTAAAAATAAAATTAGTTGATTTGATAAGAATATTAAAAAATCACTCATTATACATGAAGGAGAATTTTGAAACAATAAAAAATGCATGGTTTTCGTTCCCTAATCTCAAGGAAAAAGAAGAAATGATTATAAAAAAATTTATAGAACTCTATTGGCAAAGGATACAGGTGTTTTTTGTGTTTCTTAAAACAAAATTCATTTCACGTAAATTTTCAGAGATTGAACTCTGATTTGATCATTCCAGTCCACGAAGTTGTGAAAAAAACAGTTCGGACAATTCCCAAAAATCAAATAGAAGTTTCGGAGAGAATTTCTTCTTGGAGATTATCGATTGCTGTTTCATATGGTATTATAATCACAAGTTCTATTGTTTTCTGCGTTTCCGAAATCTGCTATTTGGTTTTTGTTGTGAAACAAGGAAGTGACAAGCACTCACTTCTGTTTTTGAATCTAATAACATTATCCACCCTATGCTCTCTGATTATGTTAATTGTACTGATCATTTTTGGAATCTTGCATGCTGTCGAAGTTTTTCCGGAGAATTCGATTTCAATGCCAAATTTGTCGAAAGTCAGTTTCAAAAATTTCTTTGGACAACATTTCAGGTTAGTTTCACTTTACAAGAGAAGTGCATGGATGAAACATATCGAAATATACCAAATCGAACATGCTGATCACGATTCCGAACTCAAAAATTGCCACAAGCACTTTTCTTGAACTCCAAAGTTAGAATTGAGTTCTGGTTGTTGCTCATTTTCACCTTGTTTTTGGGTGGAAAATCAATTTTTTAACTTGAATTATAGCTGGTTTTTCATATTTTTTGAAAAACTAAAAAGCTGATAGGTTTTCGAATTTGGTGAACAACATTATTCATGTTATTGATTTTTCTCCCAGGAACTTCACCTTGTATATATTTCGATATGTTTCATTAAAAGTTCAACTTACAGGAATGTTCATACGAAATGCATTTCGCCCAAAAAATTTTTTGAAACCTTCCAAATTTCCATCAATCACACGAGATACGTTGAAAATGCTTTTAAACTCGAAGATGATATGACAAAACATATCAAAATTTTGATCAAAATATCTCGACATCCAAATTTGGAAGAACTCTTGAATAACAAAGAAGAATATCTAGCAACCGAAAGCAAAATAGCTCGTGCTGATGCTTGTATACCATCCATGGAAGATAAATATGAAACATATGACTTATATGACGTTTTTTTTAGAGCAGAACATATTATAGACTGGGACAAAATTATGGATCTGAAACTAGAAACTGTTATCCGTTTCGCTTTAAGAAATTACTCTCAAAAAATGTTAAAATACATCATCCGTATGAATGATATCTTGCAAACTGCTGATTTTGATTGTGAATATTTTCAAGTATCCGAATACGAGAATCTCAACTCTCAAATTTTTGCTCGTTTTTCGAATTACAAAACATTTATTGGACCATTTGCATCAGTTCTTATGATAATTTGCTGTATTTCGATTTTTGTGGCTCATTTTATGAATTCGAAAATACTTGGGAATGAGGAGAAACAACGACAAATTGAGATTGTAGAAAAGAAAAAGGTGAGTCACTCTGAAAATCTCTAATTTTCTCTAAAAACCGCAGAAGTACACAACGTAATTGCGGAGTGTCGTTGTTTTTTTTTCAGGTGGAACAAGCGAAGAAGAACGACGAGGAGCGCACTTGAATCGTTACTTGGAATGATTTGAATGAAGAATTGAAGAATCTTATTATTTTTATTTTAAAAACACCGGACGCCTTTTAAGCTGCAAAATCAGCGCTTCTGTTTTGTTGGCTGACTTCACTTGAGATTCACAGACTATTGAAACTTTCAGTTCAGTCAGATCCTCTTTCTCCTGTCTCTCAAAGTCCCGTGACGCATTAAAACACAATTCCTAAGTTTTTTTTCTGGAGCAAACTACTGTTACACTTTGCTCCTTAGCTCCACCCCCAAAAATATATCTGTTCCGAAAATCTCATTGTGCCACAAATTCCACATGGCTGCTGCGGCTCACTCCAAGTTCAACGAATTCCGATCAAAGTTTCGGGGAACTTGTGAGTTTTTGATAATTTTTTTAATCTGGGAAAAAATCTGGGGAAGTCTAGAAGTGATTCTACAGTAATCAAAAATTTTCTGGAAGACGAAAAAATTAGATTCAGGTTACTGTAGGAGCTAGAAACTTGTAGATCACAACATGTGCCGCTAATAAATCCGAAGGTTACTGTATTTTTCGGCCCTAAAATCTACAGTAACCCTAGTTGCGGAAGAATCCACGTAGTGAATACAGTAATCCAAACTGCAAGAAAATCCAATACCTACAGTAATCCCCAAACTTTGAGCCCTAATGTCGCAGTATCCAAACTGCAAAATTTGAACCTACAGTAACCCCCGAACTGCAAGAAAATCCAAAACCTACAGTATCCAAACTGCAAAACCACTTAAAATTCTATTTTCTCATGATTTATATTAAAATTAACCTACAGTAATCCCCGAACTGCAAGAAAATACACGTGGATTTTTGGAGGCCCAAATCTACAGTAACCCTAGGCATGTTTGGGGTCAAAAAATCGGGAATCCAAAATTCTTTATGCATGCTAGAGATCTAGGAACTTTCGAGAAATATCTACAGTAACCCCCGCACTGCAAGAACATCCTGTAAATACAGTAATCCAAACTCTGAGCATGTGTAGAAATATCAAAATAAACCTACAGTTGAATCTACAGTACCCCAAACTGCAAAAAAATTCACGTGGATTTTTGGAAGCCCAAAATCTACAATCCAAAATTCTTCATGAAATTACTGAGATCTAGGAACTTTCAAAAATATCTACAGTAACCCCCCGCACTGCAAGAAACTACAGTACCTTTCAGTCTTCGACTTCATCTACTACCTCTTGGTCCTCACATTTCCCACAATTCTCATCGCCGTCGGATTTTTGAAACACGACGCGTGCCCCAGTGAATCACGAATTCCACTCTGGCTAATCGCCTATGGCCTCGTGATTCTAGCCAACAGATTATTCGCTGAAATTGTGTCGAAAAAGTCAAAAGCGGTGGAATTGAAATATCCGGAAATTGAAAATGAGACAAAATTGGAGAAGGCGCAAAGGGAACTTTGGATTGATTCCGAGGGACCACATTATGCCAAAGCGGTTTTTAGTTTGACGAGAAGTTTTAAGATTTTATTGTGAGTTGCGGAGAACTTCTAGATGTTCTAGATGTTTTTTAGAACTTATAGATCCTTTCAGAATCATCATTGGAATCTACTTGCTCTTCGCAAGTTACGATAACTCTCAATATTGCCACTGGGCTCCTTATTCATTGTTCATTTTCGCCGTCATTTCCTCGATTCTCCTTCTTTTTGGTTTGATTTTGGTTGGATTTTGTCTTTTGTGCATTTTTAGAAAAGAGAATGATAGTCATGCTTGAGATTTTTTGAAAATTTGAAAATTTCAATTTCAAAAAAAAATTGATAAATTCTTGGTAATTCTTGTCGAAAAAATAAAGTTTTTTTTTAAATTTGGTTGTTGAAAAATTCAAATTTGGCGGCGAAATTGAAGGTTTCTCATTAGAGCGCATTTGCATTTTTTTGAAAATTTCTGATTTAACCTTATCGGACACTCCAAAAAAATAAAATTTGAATTTTTTGAACTTCCGCTAGAGATTGTGAATATTTAGCAATAGAGCGCATTTCCATTTTTTTTTAAATTGCTGCGAAAAAATTTGAATTTTCTAAAATTCGCGCTGAAAATTTAAATATTTCTCAATGCACCTTTGCATTTTTCATTGTAAAAAAACGAATTTGAATTTTTTTTTCGTTGTTAAAAAATAAAATTTGAATTTTCCAAAATTCGCGCTGAAAATTGTGAATATTTAGCAATGGAGCACCTTTGCATTTTTCATTGTAAAAAATCGAATTTGAATTTTTTTGAACTCGAGCCAAGAATGTGAATAGAGCGCACTTGCGACAAAAACAGCGAAAAAATCAAAATTCAAATTTCGCGCTTGTTTTCACTGCCGCCAATTATCAATGGAGCATATTTGTCCATTTTTTCAGTGATTTCCGATTCTCCAAACAAATTTCCGTGCAGAAACCACACTTTCTTTTTTTTTCGTCGATTTTCAATGACAAAGTACAACTGTTCCCTTTTGAAATAAAAGAAGATACGAAAATGAACAAAAAAAACTTCCACCAGGAAGTATTCCTCTAAAACCCCGTGACACATCACTTTTTTTTATTATCTTTGAGATTTTGTTTAACAGACATACATTTAGACAGCACTTGCTTCAACTCCTTCCTCATTTCTCTTCTCATTATCATCTCCCAATTTCACAAGTCCAGGGATCGCCATAATTCCGCAACATAGACAAACTCCACAGCATGCGCAGAACAAGCCAAAACACAATGAGACTAGGGTGAATAGAATTGTGAGATAATATGGAGCCCAATGACATTGCTCAGATGAGTCGAAGGATTTGATGACCCAGTAGACACCGAGGAAAAACCTGGAAATGAAATTGTGTTGGGGAAATCAAGTGCGCTCTATTGAGAATTATTAGCGCTAGGTTACAAAATTCGGCTCCCTAGAAACTACAGTATTTTAAAGGGACATACACTCGCTTCGCTCGAGCCGCTTGCGCGGAATTTTGATCTACACTCGCGCCACAGGCGCTCGGGATACTGTACATCACTCAAAGGAGCATACAGTATCCCGAGCGCCTCTGGCGCGAGTTTATGTTCCTTTAAAATACTGTAGGAACCGCGAACCGCTTGCGCGGAATTTTGATCTACACTTGCGCCACAGGTGCTCGGGATACTGTATGCTCCTTTGAGTGATGTACAGTATCCCGAGCGCCTATGGCGCGAGTGTAGATCAAAATTCCGCGCAAGCGGCTCGAGCGAAGCGAGTGTATGTCCCTTTAAAGTACTGTAGGCTCTTAATATACTACGGTAATTTAAAGGAACATATGTTTGTCGCTTTAAAATACCGTAGGCTCCCTAGAAACTACGGTACTTTAAAGGAACATACTTTAAAGGAACATACTTTTTAAAAGAACATACTCGCTTCGCTCGAGCCGCTTGCGCGGAATTTTGATCTACACTCGGCGCTCGGGATACTGTATGCTCCTTTGAGTGATCTACAGTATCCTGAGCGCCTCTGGCGCAAGTGTAGATCAAAATTCCGCGGTTCGAGCGAAGCGAGTGTATGTCCCTTTGAAATACTGTTGGCTCTTAATATACTACGGTATTTTAAAGGAACATATGTTTCTCCCTTTAAAATACTGTAGGCTTCCTAGAAACTACGGTATTTTAAAGGAACATACTTTAAAGGAACATACTTTTTAAAAGAACATACTCGCTTCGCTCGAGCCGCTTGCGCGGAATTTTGATCTACACTCGCGCCATAGGCGCTCGGGATACTGTATGCTCCTTTGAGTGATCTACAGTATCCCGAGCGCCTATGGCGCGAGTGTAGATCAAAATTCCGCGCAAGCGGTTCGAGCAAAGCGAGTGTATGTCCCTTTAAAGTACTGTAGGCTCCTAATATACTACGGTAATTTAAAGGGACATATTTTCGCACTTTTTGAATTTGAAAATTCCCGAATATCTCTCAATAGAGCGCACTTGCTTTTTATACCCTTTCCCCCTAAAAAAAACTTACCAAACAATCTGAAAAGCTCTGCAAGCCAGATACACAAAGGTCAACAAAAACGGATAATTTTTCTTGCGCAATTTTTCGCGTTCCTCTATCTCGATGTCGGTTTCATTTTCGGTTGCCGGGTATTTTTCATCGACCGATTTTCGCTGGAAAAATTATAGAGCTATGACGTGGCTAACAGTTCCAATTTAATTTCATTTCAAAAACCTCACCTGCTTAGTCACAATAGTGCTCGAAACTCTTTCAATAATCAATGCAAATCCAGCAACAATCAACCAAGTTGGAATCATCGGTTCAGCCGGACATCCATCTTTTTTCCAAAATCCGATTGCGATTAGCAAAATCGGAATAGTCAATGTGAATAGATAGTTGACACCGTCGAACACTGCAATTTTAGGGTTTTTAAGGTTTAGGGCAACTTAAGGTAAGTTTTGATAACTTTAGGGTTAAATTAAAGTCATTTAAGATTAATTAAAGTGGTTTAAGGTTAGGTTTAGGGTGTTTAGGGTGGTTTAAGGTTCCTTAAGGGTATTTTCACCTAATTTCCCTCACCTGGACTGTTCAGCGCTGATTTCACAGCCGCCAATTTCTCCTTTCTACTCGCACCTTCAGGCATTTTCGGCTAGACAGAATGAAAATCAACAAATTTTACTTCCAAAATCGGAACAAATGACCTTGTTGTTGGGCGGTTTTAAAGGAAAAACGGCGAAGAAAAAAGTGAACAGATATTTTTCAGAGATCAAACTAAAAACACATTAAAAATGATTGAAAACGTGCGGCAACGAATCGATTTTTTGTTGTTTTTTCGGGGGGAAAAATTAAAAAAAACAAAAGAAATTAAAAAATGTTTGAACAGAAATTCTTACTGTATTTGAAGGCGCACACATTTTTGATTCGGGGTCTTGCAGCGATTTGCGTTTGAACAGTTTATTTCCTTTTTTCAGGGGAAAAACCTACCTTTTTCTCAAATTTTCTAGGCCAAGCAATTTTAAAGTTCTTTTTTTCTAGTCAAAGATAGAACGAGTTGGAAAAGCCGTGGTTACACATTTTTCACAATTAAATCTGCCACGAAAAATTTATTTAAAAAAAAAATAATAAAAATTAATATTTACAGAAAATCCTAATACAAAAAAAACAGAATTAAAACTCATAATTGAAAATCCTAATTTAATTTGAGTTATAAAAAAATGAATACTGAAATTAATTTAATAAAAACTAATGTTTACAGAAAATCCTAATACAAAAAAACAGAACTAAATCTCATAATTGAAAATCCTAGTTAAAAAAAATCAAAAAAAATATTTACAGAAGAATACAAAATTATAATTAAAAATCCTAGTAAAAAACATAAAAATCGAAAAGAAAAAAGAAAAAAGCTAGTTGTAGGGTTTGAAAGAATACAAAATCATTGTAAAAATCAAGAAAACGAAGTTCAAAGGAAGATAAATTCGTCGCATATCGCTCATGAAATCGATCGAATCACACAATTTGCGAGTTCTTTTCGTGGTGATTTCTTCGAATTCTCCGCAAGATTTGGAGAAATTTCCGAGGAACGCCTGAAAATTGAGAAAATGACATATTTTATTGCCAAAAAATCAAAAAAAAACTTACATTAACACTCGAGAAATTAGTTCTGATGTATTCTTCGAAATAATTGAACTCATTGGTGATCGCGATGTAAACGTGTTCATTCAGATTAATAATATCATGAATATTATATGCGATATGTTCCATTTGGTTGATTTTCGCACTCAACATTTTATCGACTCTTTTGAGTTCTGGATGATAATTGTATCCGCATTCCAAATAATTTCGAATTTCTTTCAAGAGACCAGCCATTTCAATATACATATTTGTTTCGATCAGTTGGCAATTTCTCATCTTGCTCAAATATTTTTCGAATATATGGACGGATTGTTGCACGATATTCATCAGCCATTCCAATCACTCGATACCAATCCAAATCGATTTCCAATTCGCCGAAAATTGATTTTCTATAATGATCGCATTTCAACATATTGGTTCTCAATTCCATCAAATCGCCATTGAAATTCGAATAATTTTGTTGTGGAACTTCGAAATCCAATTTGCAATCGAATGGTTTTGGATAATAATCGAGGATTCCAAGACAAACGAGAATATAAAGTGCCAAAGCCGAATAATAGGAGAGGAGTCTGATCAATGAGAAGAAACGATGCAATCTTGGAATATCTGATGTTAGTGAATGACCCATTGTCATAATGAAAACAATTATATAAACTGTTGCAAGAAGAGTTTGGGTTTCACGGCGATATTCAATTGCTTCTTCGATCTGAAAAATTGAACATTTTTTTCATTTGTCATCATTTTTTCAAAAAACTCACCTTCAATCGATTCAAATCCATAATCTTTTCATCCGATTTCCTCAAAAATCCGCTCATTTTCTCCATGACGAATGCACTTGATTTGAAATGTCTTCCAACATTATAATTCGTGATTCGGCCAAGCTTCAATCGATCTTTTTTAAGAATTGCCGCCCAAGTTGGTCTGATTTCATCAAATTTTGAATCAAGAAACTGCGGAAAATCCTCAGTAAATTGGATAGTCAACTGTCTGGCTCTTTCCACAATCGATAAATATTCCGATGCTCTTGTTTTGTCAGACTGTTGATAGCATTGGTTTTCAACTGCGTACATCAATTGTGGTAGATAATTGATCAAAACCGGGTAGTTTTGAAGGTCCTAAATATCAAAATATTATTGATTTACAATTTCAAACTCATTTTTTCTCACCTTTTCCATCAAATCAAGCTTGAAATGCCTAAATACGATGTCTGATGTATTTGTATAATGCCAAACCAGCTTGTTCTCCATTTCTTCGAAATAAAACTCTTTCTTTCTCATTTCCTCACCGTCCATCTTGATTTTCTCATCGAAACTTATCAATCTTTCCTTCACAACATCCTGGTTTTCTTCGAAATTCTCCTTGTCGATCAGCAATAGCAGCATCGCACAACCAATCCAAAAATTTTGAATGAAGAATCCAATCGAAATCATTTTTTCAGCTCAATAAATTGCAGACTGATTCGTTGGTTGAAATCGATCGAATATGAACTGCCCAAACCGCCCATCCACGTTTTGTTTGGCAAAAAATCGTGGAAACACGTGGAACGTGAAACACGTATTTAGGTCACGTTTTTATTCGATTATTTATTTTTTTAATTTCATCTTTTTATGCAGTGTGTTTTCACAACAAAAAGGGGTTTTTAATCTAGATTTCAAGAAAAACAAAAACCACAAATATTTCAAATTATCGGCTGTTTCCCGAGAATCAAAATATCTACTTACCTTTCCATGGTCAAAAATGAGAGGGGGACTAAGTTTACAATCTAGTCCCCGTATTTTCGCATCCTAGTCCTTTGTATTTTTAAAGCTTTTGCTTATCAAACTAGTTTGCAAACTCACTGTGAATTTTTATGGCCTTTGAAAGTTAAAACTAAAAACCTATATTTTTCTGAAAACCTTTTTTTCTTTCATGTCTATTAAACATATATGATCGATTGAAATTTGTTCTGACAATTTTGAATATTCAAAAATTCGGATAATTATTTTAAAAATCGAATAATTTCAAACGAAGCGTGACCTTTAATTAAACATTATTTTTCGATTCTAAAAAAGGTCGAAAATTCACTCATTATTCAAAATTCATTATGAAATGTATCATCCTCATTTTATTATTTTTACCAACCTGCTTTTCATTTGTTCAAAGTTGTATAAGGTGCCCAAACGATAAAGCCAGAGCAAAGAAACCGCCATGTCTGGATAATATGTATTTTTATGTATGTAGGGGCAGCAACCTTTGCTGTAGTAAGTTATTTGAAATATTTTTGTCGAAGGTATAAATTTATAATTTTTTACAGTTAACTGAATGACCCTTTTCTTCACTCTAATCTAAACTTGAATATTGTTTTCAGACGTTGATCATGTAGAATGTTTCGGAGGACACAAAGCTGTTCACAAAGTTGATGGTAAATGTGGAAGTGATCGAATTGCAACTAAAATGCAATTTTTTAACCAAGAAGTTTGTTGTCGTGAGTTATTTATTTAGTAAAACGTTGTTATCTTGTTTTTTAAATAAAATTTCAGCTCCATCTGGTGCAAAATGTTTTGGAGGATCAATAGATGCGACTGTACCACCCTGCAAGTCTGATCAGTATTCACGTCGAATTGAAATAAACAACAAATATTTATTGGATAAAGTTGCACTTTGTTGTCGTAAGTAGATATTTTGGGGTTTCAAAAGCAGGGAATAATTTGATTATTTTTGCAGCGATGCCTGAAACTAATTGTCCTGGAAATGTTCGTCCGACCAAACAACCATGTAAAGCAAATCAATATTTGAAACAATTTGGAGATCAAGATGATGATATATTTTGCTGTTGTAAGTTGTTTGAAATTCAGCGATTTTTAATGATCGTGATTTGTTTTTCAGCGCTTGATGCTGTTCAAAAGTGTCCGGATGGAAGTACTCCTCATTCACCGTCTAGAGGAAACGATTATGAACATATTGTAGATGGTCACAAATTTTGGTGTGGTCAGTTTCATTCTTCCATAAAAAAGTAAACTAAATACAAATAAATTCAAATTACAGAGCTTTCTGGTTTCAAATGTCCGCTCAACGATATTCCAACAAATGCACCGTGTTCAGCACACCTGAGCGAAATGAACATGCCTGCAGGAGAACAATTTCTTTTCAAATTCGAACAGGGACCAGAACTTTGTTGTAGTAAGTCTTATAAAAAATGCATCAGTCATTCAAAAAATATTGTTATTTTCTAGATGATGCAAAATGCGTGAATGAAAAACATCCAAAAGATCTTCCATGTGATGCAAATCAATATGAAAAAGAGTTTAGTGCTTCCCGAAAAGTTTGTTGTGAACTTGAAGAATTGAAATGTGTAGATGGAGAAAAACCAGAAAAACAGTCATGTACTCCAGAAAGATATTTGACTAATCTAGGAGTTGCGGAAAATGAACAAGTCTGTTGTAGTAAGTTTTTTGTCCATCTATTTTTGCTACAGAATTATGATTTTCATAAGCCAATCCGGCCTTTGGAAGAGTATGGCCTAGAAAACCAAACAATTTCTCTTGGTTTTCTCTTCCATCTGAATAAAATATTTCCTTACAGAACTCGATGGATTGAAATGTGTTGCTGGAGAATCGCCAACAAATGAGCCTTGTAATACTGATCAATATAGAACTCTTTTGGGACATGAACATCTTTGTTGCCGTAAGTTAAGAACAACCAAACAGCTGTATAGAACTCTTATTTTCAGCTCTGAATGATTTGAAATGTATGGATGGAGAGATACCACAAAAACAACCATGCACTTCTGAAACATATTTGACTAATTTAGGAGCAACTGATAATGAAGATGTTTGTTGTAGTAAGTTCTTTTCATTTTTTTTAATTTAGAGTGAAAATCTTGAAGAACTTGATGGATTGAAATGTGTTGCTGAAGATGTTCCAACAAATGAGCCATGCAAAGATGAACAATATAAAGATCATTTGGGATTTGCTGATGTTTGTTGTGATTTTAATCAACTCAAATGTGTTAATGATAAAGTACCGACAAGAAAACCATGTGAAGATAATCAATATGTTAGGAAATTCGGGGAGAATAATGAATTCTGTTGTGGTGAGTCTGGAAATTAAGGTTTCAACAAAAAAAACAATAATTACAGGCACGGAAAATATGAAATGCCCAGATGGAAAAGAACTTCGAACAAAACCAAAAAATAATGAAGAAATCGGGATGGAATTGATCAATGGACAAATGGTTTATTGTGGTTGGTTTGAGATGGCCGAGGCCGAGTTCCCGACATTTCTCGGCCATTTGTGTAGTTTTTGAATTGTAAATATAATAATTTCAGATGCATATTTCGAATGTCCAAATGGAATTCAATCATTTCCCGACTCTGAAACTTACTCAAATTGTGGAAAAAATGATAGTAATATCAAACTTCGTCTAAATTTTGATGAATTATTCAAAAGTGCCTATTTGTGTTGTGGTAAGAGATTGAAACTGAATTCAAATTTAAAAAAATAAATATTTATTTTCCAGAGGACCTTAAAAGTTGTCAAATCACACAATCTTCTTATAAATTTGTGACAAAAGAAGCAAATGAATATGGATTGACAAAATCGCTTTTGGCAAATCAGGAAGTTTCTGGATATATTCATCAATTTATTAAAAATGATGGAAAACAGCAATTTCTTTGTCGTAAGCCCTTTTTTTTCCTCTTGAAAAATCTCCCCGTTATTTTCAGCAATTCCTATCGGAAATATATGGCTGGAAATCTATAAACCTGCTGAAAATCAAGAAATCCCAAAAGAATATTTGCCAGTCGATTTTATTGATATGAATCAGGAGAAAAGTTTGAGACCGTGTCAGAAAAATGTTGATTGTAAAGGTCCGAATCAGTTTTGTGGGGATTATACAAGTTTTGCGGAGGAAGATGGGGCAACTTTGAAATTTTGCTATCAAAGTGAGTTGGATTTTGAATTTCAAGGGGGGAAATATATTTTATAGTAGTTTTTTAGTCACTTTTTGTAAAAAAACTGCTAGAAAAATTCATTTCCCATGAAAAAATCTCATTTTTTTCCAGATCCAATAATTCCTATCACAAAAATCTCAAAATCATTCCAATTCGCTGTCGATTCACAAGATTCTGGTCTAAAATTATGTGATTCAAATTCGGATTGTTTAAAAAATGATAGAATTTGTTGGAAAAATGATAAAAAATGGAATGGAAAAAGTGGAATTTGTATTGAAAGAAAACCAATCGCATTTATTTATTCAAGAATTTTTGAAGAAAATTCAAATTTTCAAAATCATTTTTATTTTGCGGTTGATTTGGAAAATGGATGGAAAAATCGAGATTTATTGAAGAAATGTGTGAAAAATGAGGAATGTGATATTGAAAATGGACAATTTTGTGATAATATTATTGGAATAAATGGAGAAAAAGATTTGGAGAATAAATATTGTTTTAAAGGTGAGATCTTATCCCTTTTTAAATAAAAAATCTAGAATTTTTTAGCTCTCAAATCACCTTCACCTCTTATAAAACCAACAATAATTCCCACAATTTCTGGTCTTGTTTCATGTCAAAATTGTCAATTACCATCATTTTGTCATCAACAAAAAGACATGAAATATCTCGATGAAAAATCAATTGAAATTTCGGGAATTTGTTGGAATAGTCAAATTTGTGCTGATCAACAAACTGCATTATTTTTGGAACCAAAATGTCAAAATAATGAAGATTGTCAGAAACAACAAACTGATTCGAATTGTCAAAATGGACATTGTTGTCCAGAAGGTATGAGGATTTTTTTTGGGAGTTTTGGGGATAATTTGGGGCCCGAAAGGCTTGGAAAACTCAAAATTCTGAAATTTAGATCCAGGAATCCTGAAATTAAACAAAATTCAAGATAATTCAGTAGTTCTGACTACAAGGATTACCGTAAAACTACAGTAATCCTTGCAGTTTGGATCTAAATTTGAGCATTTTTCGAAACTTTAGGCTTTCTAGGCTGGAAGCATTGGAAAATCCAAAATTTAATCTGAAAATTGAGCCCTGAGGGACCTAAAGTTCAATTTCAGCCCAGAAAGCCTATCATTCTGAATTTCCCTAATTTTCAGCCAAAATCTCATCAGACGGCTCATTTTCCCAACCCAAACATCATTATATCACTCAAAGATCGTGCAATTCAACATACAACTTCCAAATCAATTTTCCGAATAGTTTTTGCGACCCAAAATCTCAAAAATTAGTTGTAATTGGAAAATTCTCAAAACATGGCGAGAAATTGAAATTATCATCGAATTCCAAAAAATGTGAAAGAAATATTGATTGTGGAACTGGAGAAAATGAAGAAGTTTGTATTTTTGATGGAAAAATTGGAGAAGGGAAGTGTTATTTGAATCCAATGACTTATAAAAGTCCACCTGATGGTTTTCCTATTATGGCTGTAATTGTACCAATTATCATAATTATTATTATTTTGTCCTTAATTGCTGGTGGATATTTGTATTATAAGAAGAGAATCAACAAAGAGGAAAAGAATACTGAGAAATCGAAAAAACATGAGAAAAAATCGCAGAAAAAATCAATCTCGACTCCAAGTTCTGCCAATACTCCTGTTTGAAAAATTTATTTGAAAAAAATAAACTCGATTTCTGAATTAGTGTACTTTTAAGTTCAAAGAATACAGTCAAATCAATACTCAAATAATGAATTTTCGATCGAAAAATGAAGATTTGAAATTGAAAAAAAATCTGTAAAATTTTACTAATTTTCATGAATTTGTTAAAACAAGTCTATCCTAAAGTGTTCAAAAACAGAAAGATTCAATTTTCAACGTAAAAAAAAACAAAACGTGACCTAGTTTTTTGTTTTCATTATGCTTTTTTTTTTGAAAATTTGTAAATCTGGAAACGTTTCCGGTAGTACAAATCTTCATTTTTCGATCGAAAATTCATTATTTAAGTCTTGACTGTATTCTTTGAACTTAAAAATACACTAATTTAGAAATCGATTTTATTTTTTTCAAATACATTTTCAAACAGGAGTATTGACAGAACTTGGAGTCGAGATTGATTTTTTCTGCGATTTTTTCTCATTTTCATTCGATTTCTCAGTATTCTTATCTTCTTTGTTGATTTTCTTCTTATAATACAAATATCCACCACCAATTAAGAACAAAATAATTATAATTATGATAATTGGTACAATTACAACCATAATTGGAAAACCTACAGATGGACTTTTATAAGTCATTGGATTCAAATAACATTTTCCTTCTCCAATTTTTCCATCAAAAATACAAACTTCTGCTTCTTCTCCAGTTCCACAATCAATATTTCTTTCGCATTTTTTGGAATTCGATGATAATTTTAAGTTTTCCAGAGATAACTTGCTACAACAGACTAGTTCATTTTCCGGAACTCCTAAATGCGTGAGATATGCTTCTGGAACACATGGCTGCTTGTCTGGTTTTTCTTCATCTACACATTTCAATTCTTCAAGTTCACAACAAGCTTTTCGGGAAGCACCAAATTCTCGTTCATATTGATATGCATCACAGGGAAGATGTGTTGGATGTTGTTTATTCAGACATTTTACATCATCTAGAAAATAACAATATGTTATGGGGGACCCTCCGCAGAAATTGTTATTAAACGTGCTCCTTTGAATCTGATGAATTTATGGTTCCCGAGCTAAAATCTCTTGTCAAATAAAACAAACCTACTTCAAATGTCTGTGGTTCTTTACCATAGTAATAACTGTTTAGGTTAGAAAGCCCCATTCCGGGTCCCGAAAATCCCTATTTCCAAGATCCCAATGAAAAAAAAAGAAAATTATAATTAGTGTGCAACAGAGCGAATTTTCTGCACTTGGTAAGACGTCAGTGTGCACGATTGCGGTTTATTTTTTGCATTTTTTTATTGGGAAGATCAATATTTTGTAGATGCACAAAAAACTTACTACAACAGACTTGTTCATTTTCGGCAACTCCTAAATTAGTCAAATATCTTTCTGAAGCACATGGCTGCTTGTCTGGTTTTTCACCATCGACACATTTCAATTCTTCAAGTTCACAACAAACTTTTCGGAAAGCACCAAACTCTTTTTCATATTGATTTGCATTACATGGAAGATCTGTTGGATGTTGTTCATTCAAACATTTTGCATCATCTAGAAAATACACAAATTTGAGGATAACAAGTATTTATAATACTTACCACAACACAATTTTGGTCCCTGTTCAAATTTGAAAAGAAATTGTTCAGCTGAACACGGTGCATTTGTTGGAATATCGTTGAGCGGACATTTGAAAGCAGAAAGCTCTGTAAGTAGAAATTTGAGATTGAATTTTAGTTTGAAAAATAAAACTGACCACAACAAAATTTGTGACCATCTACATTATGTTCATAATCGCTTTCTTTACACGGTGAATCATGAGGAACACTACCGTCAGGGCATTTTTGAATATCATCGAGAGCTGAAAAAGAAATGCCGATACATATGTTTCAAGAAAAAAACAATAATAATCCCAGTCCCATTTCAAAATACTTACAACAACATAGTGACAATTTGTCCGATAAATATCTGTTCTCAATTTTGAATTCGCTCAAATACTGATGAGAATTGCATGGTGGGACAGTTGCATCTTTTGATCTTCCAAGACATTTTGCACCAGTTGGAGCTGAAATTTGACAAAGAATAGTTGTATCTAATAATCAATTGTTTATTTTAAATTAATAACTCACGACAACAAACTTCTTGGCTTAAAAATTTCATTAATCTCATTCTAGTCGCAATTCGATCACTTTCACATTTACCATCGATTTTGTGAACAGCTTTGTGTCCCTCGAAACAGTCTACATTCTCAACGACTGAAAAAAGAATGAAGGGTAATGCCACCTGATTTCGATTATTTGTGTTCGCTGGAGCGCACTTGCTTTTTTTCCAGTCTTTATCATCAATCTAGATCTATTAGTCCGTCGTTTATTCTTTGAAATTATTTAAATTGAAATGACAGAAAAAATAGCCGTTTCTCAAAAGCTTTGTCTCGGGCTCCATAAAATCGAGAAAGCTTTTTCGCAACTTTTTATATACAGGATGTACCAAAAGTATACGACATATATTGTGTTCAATGGGTAAATAGGACATAATTTAGTAACTTTGATCATGCATGTTTTTCATTTTGACTTAGAGTTTGATTTTAGGGTTAGGTTAGTGGTTCATGAAAAACGTCGGTGCGGCGCCTCGCTCTTGAACTTCAGAGACCTCTCATATCTGAGTCAATTTTATAAATTGGTTTCAATATTTTTTATGATCTACCTAAAGACCTCTAATAACGATCAGAATCCATCAAATATGGATTTCTGACTTACTTTTATATTTTTCGGTGCTTGAATCAAATCTTAGAATTTGGATAAAATCGTCTAAAATCACGAAATAGCTCCAAATTGACTCATTTCACACTAGATTTTGAATATTCTGTTTTAGTTTAGTGAAATATCATTTATTATCATGTCCCATTCATTCAAATCATTTTGGTAACATTTCTTCTTTAGAAATATCGAAAATTTGAGAGATTTCAGAAAAAATCACCAGTTTTCGGAAATGAAACAGATTTTATAAAATTTCAGCTAGAAAGTCATATTCACAAGTTGAAAGCTACTTCAGAGGTGCAGATATATCATATTTTAACAACAGTCTAGATTTAGTTTGACCAGAAATCAAAACCAGTTCAGCTGAATGTGAAGATTGCTAAAAACCACTCATGCTCGGCGCACCGAAATTTTTATCATTTCGATAGCTAAATTTTCTGAGACATAGGCAGTTACTGATTCAATCTAACTTTTTTCATATTGCTGATGGTTTAGCTTATTCAGCAGTTTCAGGACTCATGAGAAAGTCCGTCGTATACTTTTGGTACACCCTGTAGATTCCGACAATAGAGATGAATATCTTTCATTTGAAACCATGTTCATTTCTGGATTGCCGGGCCATTTTATAACTTACGACAGCAAATTACTCTTCCACATGTACTATAGGAATACATATCAGCATCACATGATACATACTTTGTAGCGCGTTCTTTGTTTGGACAGTATGAACAAGCTTCAAAAGCAGTTGAAAAACAAGTTGGTAAAAATAATACAATGATGATAATATCTTTCATTGTAAATTTTGAAGAATGAGTGAATTTTCGAAAATTTTTAATAAAGAGTCACGTTTTGAAAGTAAGTGACCTAATTTTTTCAAATTTCTTTCCGCAATTAAAAAATCACTCATTCCTAATTTATTCAATTCTATAAATCGATTCAAAAATGAAGCTGATTCTAATATTCATATTTCTAATTTCATCGCTGATTTTTCAAATCCAATCAGATTTATTATAATAAAGTTATTAAAATGAGAAATTTTAATTTTTCAATTAGAGCTATTCCTAATTTCCGATTTTCTCTAGCTCAATTTGATGAATCTAAACAACCTCGAAAAAAAAGAGAAAAAAAATTTCAAACAAAACAATCTTACTGTATTGAAAGGCGCACACATTTTTGATTTTGGGTCTCGAAGCGATGTGTGTTTGAAAATTTATTTTCTGTTTTTTTGCAAAAAAATTTTTTTCTGTTTTTTGAAAGCAAAATCCTTTATTTCAGCCAAATAATATCAAATAACTCTTGGATAAACACTAGCATTCAAATATTCCTCATCCTCTTCATTTTGCCCAATTTGTCCACGTCTTTTTCGTTCCTCTTCCTCCTCTCTTTCAATAATTCGATAAACTCCCTGACTATTCTCAAATCTCAAGCGATAATTCGAATAATTGAAGGCAATTGTATCAAAAATAATCAACATGACGATAAGGAACGCGACAACTTCGAAAAGCAACCATTGTCCTGGATAAACTGGCGAAAATTGCAAATTCGAGTGCGATTCCCACGATTTTTGCCAATTTCGACGGAACAATTCGATATAGATCAGGTTGAAACTCCAGAGTAGAAATTGGATTGTTGAATGCACCAAAGTTTGGATAAGTGAGCCAGTTTTGAGGATATATTTGAGAGCAATATCGAGAAGTGATAATAGGAGAGAAGTTATGATAACTATGAATAAAAGGCGGAGTGGTGAGAGGATTTGGGAGATGTATGATGAATCAGTGACGAGGATGTATTTGAAATCATAGTCGAAGCAGCTACGAGTTTGAATGCGCAATTTTTGACCTTCGAATTCGATGTGATGCCAGTCAGAACTTGATAAATATCTAGATTTTGACAGGATTTCTCGTTTTGGAGCTGATGTTGAAGCTTCTGATGTGTCCGAAGTCAGATTCGCCTCTTGTGGTGTTGTATACACAATCGTAGTCTCATTGCTAAAATCTGATGTCGTCGTTGAATTATCTTCAGGCTCCAAGGTCGTGTAATTTCCAGGCTCCTCAAAGTTCGAGTCCGAATTCAGCAGATGTTCAACCTCTCCGATCTCCTTGCTTCTCACAAGAACGTTGATTGATCGAGGAGTTCGGCGAACTCTTGATTTTGCGTTTTCGAATGATATTGCTGATTTCAGATGTTGCTCGCAATTTGAATGGATTTTCTGGAATTAGGATAAGTTATAGTGAATTTTGACGCGCTGATCACGATCCTGAAGTCAAAAACTTCTGAATTCAACTTTGAACATGAGTTATGACGTGGCATCGAATGCGTTGCGGCTGTGCGCTGCGTGTTCTATATTTGAAATTTGCCAAAAATGAGAAAAAACACGCAGCGCACAACCGCAACGCATCAAACGACAAACATTTTCAAGCTTTGCCACGTCATAACTCATGTTTACGGTTTCCACGTCATAGTAAACCACGTGGCCGCTGAAGCGGAAGTTAGTGCCGCTGACGCGGAAGCTTGCGGTCTACACTATGAGAAGAAACACGCAGCGCACAACCGCAACGCATCCAACGACATGGTTGCGAGAAAAAAAACATTTTCAAGCTTTGCCACGTCATAGCTCGTGTTCAGAGTTGCGATTTTCGACAACAGGTCAAAATCGACTATTCCCAAGTTACCTCAAGTTGATGTGGTCTGAAGTTGACGCAAAATTTGGAGTGAAATAGGAAAAGCGAAATGGCGGTTGCGATGAGAGTGAAGAATAGAATGCGAATTAGAATGAAGACGCGCATTTCTTGGAGTGTTTGTTGTTTTCGAAAATGGCGGGCATTGGGAGAATGTGGACACGTCATTTTGGAGGGGTCACGTGAAAAATGTTTTGAATTTTGAAGATTTTTGGGGATGCACCGGTATTGCGTCAGTAAATGTAGAAGCTGACGCATTTTTTGATACAAAATGATATTGTTTTGAGGGTTTTTATCTGCAAAATATGCGTCAGCAAACGTATAGGTTGACGCATCGAAAAATACATAAAATTTTATTTGAAAAATTGAAAAAAAAATCACACGGTTTGAATGAAGGGTAATAAATAATTTCCAGTTAGCAAAAAAAAATCAATAAAACCGGCTCAAAAGATTTGAATTCGATGATTCTCTCGATCAGTGACCACAATCGAACCATCCGGTGTGACGCAAACATCTTCGACACCCTTCAATTGTCCGGCTCCACCGCCCCATGTGCCGAATGAGGAGATGAATTGGCCTTGCGCGTCGAATATCTGAATTCGATTGTTGCCCGAATCGGCGCATATCACATTTTCTTGCGAGTCGATGGCGATGCCACGTGGAAATTTGAATTGGCCGCCGTGGAAACCTTCTTCACCGAATGAGAATAGGTGATGACCTTGGGCGTCGAAGACCGAGATTCGATGATTTGACGAGTCGGAGACGTAGATCTAGAAAAATATGGAGGGTGGTTTGCCACGTGGCGAAGTGCGCGTGGATACATGGAATATCATTACGGTTTTCACGTCATAGTAAACCACGTGGCCGCTGACGCGGAAGCTTGCGGTCAACACTCGCGTAAAGCGCTCGAGGTCGAGCACGTCATCAGAATTCACGTTTTCCACGTCATAGTAAACCACGTAGCCGCTGACGCGGAAGCTTGCGGTCTACACTCGCTTCGCTCGATGTTAACTAGAGCATTGCTTCGAGCGGAGCGAGTGTAAACCGCAAGCTTCCGCGTCAGCGGCACTGTCTTCCGCCTTAGCGGCCACGTGGATTGCTATGATATGGTAAACGTCATACTAATCCACGTGGCCGCTGACGCGGAAGCTTGCGGTCTACACTCGCTTCGCTCGATGTTAACTAGAGCATTGCTTCGAGCGGAGCGAGTGTAAACCGCAAACTTCCGCGTCAGCGGCACTGTCTTCCGCTTTAGCGGCCACGTGGATTGCTATGATATGGTAAACGTCATAGTAAATCACGTGGCCGCTGAAGCGGAAGATAGTGCCGCTGACGCGGAAGCTTGCGGTCTACACTCGCTTTTCTCGATGTTAACCTGAGCAATGCTTCGAGCGGAACGAGTGTAGACCGCAAGCTTCCGCGCAGCGGCTACCTGGTATAATGTAGCTACTGCTATTTCACGTCATCAGAATTCACGTTTGCCACGTCATAATAAACCACGTGGCCGTTAAAGCGGAAGCTTGCGGTCCACTAGCGCAAAACATACCTGATGTGTAACCTTGCTGACTGCGATAAAAAGTGGGCTGTTGAGTTGTCCCGGAAGATGTCCGATCGAGCCGAATTTCGCGATGAACTGTCCGTTTTTGTCGAAAACTTGCACACGGTGATTATCCTGGAATGAAATGACGGGATACAGAAAAGGCGTCAGCTTCGATAGCCTGCTGACGCATATTTTGTAGCTCAACTTGTTATACACTTATTCAATGAGTAACTAAAATTGCGTCAAGTCGAAAGGCTACTGAAACCGTGTCAGTTTACCTAGTTGCTGGCGCATTTTTTGTAGGCTTACAATAAGTCTGTTAGAGAATGTGTCAAGTATATCAATTGCTGACGAAAGTTAGCTCAAGAAATTGCGTCAGTGCGTTTTTTTGTTGGCGTGAATTTTGTAGGTCCAGTAACTAGACTCTAGTTCTCACCTTATCAGCCACATAAATACTTCCCAATTCATCAATCGCCACACCCCACGGATTATTAAACTTCCCATTGGCATGTCCATGTCCACCAAACGAGAATAAATGATCGCCCTCCAAACCGAACACACAAATCCGATGATTATACCGATCCGAAACAACCAATCGCAATTTAGCCGAAGCTAAACCGGCGGCCGAATCAAGTTCCCCCACACCACTTCCATATCCACCAAATTGCCTCACGAATTTGCCATCCTTGGAGTCAAATATACAAACACGATGATTTGACGAGTCACAAGTGGCGACCAATCCACCGGCAACCGCGCATATACCCCTCGGCCAATTCATCTCGCCATCCTTCGCGCCTTTCCGCCCGAAAACCGCGCGAGGTCTACCGCGAGCTCGCCACTCGCCAGCCTCCCGCGACGCACTCCGCCCGCGTTGCCTCGCCTGCACCGCCAACTTCTCCTTCTCGTCGTCGGTGGTGGTGGACGAGTCTAAACGAGATTGTCGTTCGGCGAGAAGTTGTTGGACTCGCGCCGACGTGAATTGCGATTGCAAGTCGGGATTGGTTCGAGAGCGCTGAAAGCGCTGACGACGCCGTTGTAGCCAGGCGGGCGTTGGCGTTGAATCATCGTCGTTCTCACCTGTGAAATGTGTGACGGGGATCGTGACGTGATCCATGTTGGTGGAAATCTGATTCACCGGCGGTCCGATGTCCTCGCGCGTCATCGATGCAGCTCGACAAACAATCCGAATTCGCCCCCGATTTGGGCTAACTTGAAAATCCTCGCCTTCGGATTCATCAGAAGACACAGCTCTCGACGCGGCTTGTCGTTGCTGATGTGCTCTTCGAATCGTCTCAACCTTCTCGTTCAGCGAATCATCGTTCGAACTTTGCTGACGCAAGAACTTCTTCACTTCGGAAATCGGGGCAGGTGGTAGATCTACCGGTTTTTCCACAGATGTTTGTTGTTGGGGTGGAAGTGGTGGGCGGGATTTCAAGGTGACTGGGGCTGGAATCGGAGTTGGTGACGTGGAAGTTGAAGTGGCTGGCGCCTCGACAATCAGACTTGTCGGTCTCTCCGAATTCCGTGAGGCCGCCCATGGTGAAGTCGAAGTTGGTGGTTGACTTGCCGGATTTCTCAGCCGATTCCACGCCTCTTCTTCGAGTTGTTGACGTCGGCGATAGCGAAGCGATGATTCGTCGGCCGATGTTTCCATGACTGCTGATGTTGGGCGGTGGCTGAAATTTGAGCTAAGGGTCAGGAGGGTTCTCAGAATCTGAAGTTTCAGGGCATGGGTTACTGTAGATGAGAGGACGACACGTGTGTTGGTTAGAACTGTTTTTGAGCAACTACAGTAATCTTGGGATACTGTAGATTTTGTGGAGGTTGGTTAAACTATTTTTGAGCAGTTGTAAAAGCTCTAGAACTACAGTAATCTAGGGATACTGTAGATTTTGTGGAGGTTGTTTGAACTGTTTTTGAGCAGTTGTAAGAGCTCTAGAACTACAGTAATCTTGGAGTACTGTAGATTTTCTTAGACTTATTTGAAGTGTTTTTGATCTCCGAAGTTACAGTAATCTTGGGGTACTGTAGATGAGAAGTACCCTCTGCAGACACCGTTTTTCATAAAGAGTTCAAACTAAAACTTGATTCTAGTAACTACAGTAATCTTAAGATTACTGTACCTTAAGATTACTGTAGATCTTCACTAGTGGAAGAACTATAATCGCAGTTTCTGTAGACCGGATACAGTAAGACTAGGCTACAGTAATCTGGGGTTACTGTAGTCAACCTAAATTTGCCCTTTGAGATCTTCTTTGAACTACAGTACTCTTTGGGCTACAGTACTCTATATACTTCCAAATTCTTTGTATATCCTGCATTTGGGTTACTGTAAACCTGAACTTTAAAAATAAAAAATTTGAGAAAACCACAGTACTACTTCTAAACTATAGTCTAGTTCATGCTGCTTCGAGCGGAGCGAGTGTAGACCGCAAGCTTCCGCGTCAGCGGCACTGTCTTCCGCTTTAGCGGCCACGTGGATTGCTATGATATGGTAAACGTCATAGTAAACCACGTGGCCGCTGACGCGGAAGCTTGCGGTTTACACTCGCTTCGCTCGATGTTAACCTGAGCGATGCTTCGAGCGGAGCGAGTGTAGACCGCAAGCTTCCGCGTCAGCGGCACTGTCTTCCGCTTTAGCGGCCACGTGGATTGTTATGATATGGTAAACGTCATAGTAAACCACGTGGCCGCTGAAGCGGAAGATAGTGCCGCTGACGCGGAAGCTTGCGGTCTACACTCGCTTCGCTCGAAGCATTGCTCAGGTTAACATCGAGCGAAGCGAGTGTAGACCGCTAACTTCCGCGTCAGCGGCACTGTCTTCCGCTCTAGCGGCCACGTGGATTGTTATGATATGGTAAACGTCATAGTAAACCACGTGGCCGCTGAAGCGGAAGCTTGCGGTTTACACTCGCTTCGCTCGATGTTAATTAGTTAATTACACATAATTAAAAATTAAAAACATGCATGACGTCACTCAAAACGTCTGATCTTACCTATGTCTCGAAGAAGTCCGCTCACTTTCCCTTTGTTGCTGCAAATTCTGTCGATCCTCAGATTTGACTCGATAATTATCACTCTCCAACGGCAATCTAAAAGGTCGTGGCAAATAGCTTTGTTCGAGTGGCAAATAGCGGCCGCTGAACTGCGGCACCAGAACACACAGTTCGCCTGATGTTGTGATGGCGGCTGGCAGTTTGGCGGCGTCGTCGCCGGCCGAGAAGCGCAGCTTGCGATTGAATAGCTCGTCGGCGTCGGGCTGCAAGGATTGGAGAGGAGTAAGATGAGCAATGTTTTAAAATTTTTCTTAAAAATCGGTTATTTTGGAGTTTAACATGAGCAATACCCCAAATTTCATGAAAAATCACGATTTTTTGGGCGTAAAATTTTTGAATTTTCATAAATTTTGAGACTAATATGAGCAATACTGCCCAATTTTCATAGAAAATTGATTTTTTTTGAGTTTAACATGAGCAATATTCCGAAATTCATGAAAAATCACTATTTTCGGGCTTTAAATTTTGAAATTTTCTCACATTCTGAAGCTAACATGAGCAATACTGCACAATTTTCATTGAAAATCGGTTATTTTAGAGTTTAACATGAGCAATACCCCGAATTTCATGAAAAATAACGGTTTTTAGGCTTAAAATTTTGAAATTTTCTTAAATTTTGAAGTTAATATGAGCAATACTGCACAATTTTTATTGAAAATTGATTTTTTGGAGTTTAATATGAGCAATGCTCCAAATTTCTTGAAAAATCACGAAAAATTTCATATCTTCACGCATTTTGAGCCTAATATGAGCAATACTGCACAATTTTCATTGAAAATCGATTTTTGGAGTTTAATATGAGCAATCCCCCGAATTTCTTGAAAAATCACAATTTGTGGGCTTGAAATTTTGAAATTTTCAGAAATTTCAGGCTGATATGAGCAATTTTTCACTATTTTCATTGAAAATTGATTTTTTTTTTGAGTTTAACATGAGCAATACCCCAAAAATCTTGAAAAACCACGATTTTTGGGCTTAAAATATTCAATTTTTCATGAATTTTGAGGCTGACATGCCACGTGGATGGAATTTTTTTCTGAAAATCTCAAATCTCACCTGAAAATTCCTCAAATACTCCAATCCTTCGGTGAAAGTGTTTTTCATTCGAACCAATTCAGCATCTTCAATTGCACATTCGCCCTGAAAATTTTTTAAAGATCATAGGGGTACTGTAGACTACTGTAGACTACTGTAGACTACTGTAGAACTACAGAACTAGATTTCTTTGTAGAAACATTTTTCGAGGGTACTGTAACTTTCCCGGGGATTAAAACTACTTCCACGTCATAATAAACCTTTCTAGGATCCTAGATTACTGTAGTTTCCCCAGGGGTACTGTAGACTACTGTAGATTACTGTACCTTAATAGCAGCATCCAATCGACTAACAGCTTCACTCATATTCGAACTTTCAATCTCTAAAACATCTCGTAAATTGCTCATCAGGCGACTTTCAGTCGCCTGAAATGCGTCGATTTCAGCCAAAAAATTGTCTTCACGTTTTTTCAGCTCTCTTTGATATCTGGAAAAAATAGGGGTACTGTAGGAGTACTGTAGACCTTCTTACCTATGAAAATACTCTTTAACCTCGCATTTCGTCGTTTCGCAATTCATTGTCATCAAATCGATGCCTTTTGATAGATTGTCTGAGGCTTCAGTTATTCGATTTGCTAATCGCTTGACCTGCAAAAAATCGAGGGGTACTGTAATCCACGTGGCTGAAAATTTCAGGGAAAATTTTGAAACGTATTTTTTCCTGCTCAAAAATCGGTGATGTTTGGGCTCAAAATGATCCAAATTTCATGAAAAATCTAAAAATTTCAGAAAATATTTCAAAAAATTTTGAAACCTATTTTTTCCGGCATTTTTTCTCGTAAAAAATCGGTGATGTTTGAGCTCAAAATGCTCCAAATTTCATGAAAAATCTGAAAATTTCAGAAAAATTTAAATTCAGCTTGAAATTCAAACAAAATTTGTGGAATACGATGAGAAAAATCATTTTAAAAAAATTTTGAAACCTATTTTTTCGGGCAATTTTTCCTGCTCAAAAATCGATGATGTTTGAGCTCAAAATGCTCCAAATTTCATGAAAAATCTGAAAATTTCAGAAAAAATTTTTCCGGAATTTTTTTCTCGTCAAAAACCGATGATGTTTGGGCTTAAAATGCTCGAAATTTCATGAAAAATCTGAAAATTTCAGAAAAAATTCCTCACCTGATTCAATAATCTCGACATATCCCGTTTCAACATATCCATATGTGTCTGTCGACATTCTTTACACGCTTTTCGATCACAATGTGCACACGGCTCACAATCCGCTTTTTCGTCACAAATTTTACAACGTTCCAGATTGTATCTATGAATATATTCTTCAATTTCAGCCGCAGATTCAGGAGTGGCTTGCAAATGAATTTCCAAAAATCCGGTCAACGTGTAGTTTGATTGAAATGCTTTGACACCATCGTATGGAACTTTGTGCTCAGCACGGCATTCTGGACATTTTAGAGTTCGATGAAGTGTGTCTGCGCAAGATTCTAGACATGGATAACAAAATGTGTGTTGGCAGGGAAGAAGCTTGGGTTGTCTGCAAAAAATTTTGATTTTTTATTTTTTTCCGGTGATGTTTGGGCTCAAAATGCTCCAAATTTATGGGCAAATCTGAAAATTTCACAAAATTTTGAAACGTATTTTTTCCGGTAATTTTTTCTGCTCAAAAATCGGTGATGTTTGGGCTCAAAATGCTTCAAATTTCAAGGAAAATCTGAAAATTTCAGAAAAATTTGAATTCAGCTTGAAATTCTGGAAATTTGAATACATTGAGACAATTTCAATAAAAAAATATTTCAAAAAATTTTGAAACCTATTTTTTCCGGCATTTTTTTTTGCTCAAAAACCGGTGATTTTTGGGCTCAAAATGCTTCAAATTTCAGGGAAAATCTGAAAATTTCAGAAAAATTTGAATTCAGCTTGTAATTCTGGAATATTGATTACGATGAGAGAATTTTAATAAAAAATATTTCAAAAAATTTTGAAACGTATTTTTTTCTGCTCAAAAATCGGTGATGTTTGGGCTCAAAATGCTCCAAATTTCAAGGAAAATCTGAAAATTTCGGAAAAATTCGAAATTTTTTTCAAATATTCGATTTCCCGCCAAAATTCAACCCCCCCCCCCCAAAAAATTTCACAACATTCTACACCTTCTTCATTTTTATCTCAAAAACAACTGTTCCCCGCTCGGTCGATTTTCGCGTGTTCAAAAGCCTTCCCAAAAAAAAAGTGTAATGTTTATAGAAGAGAGTGCAGAGAAGCAGACGAAAATGTGTAAAATTTTCCAAGAGATTTGCAAGTTTCCAAGATAAAATCGAATAAAATGAGATGAGGAAAAACCAAAAAATTCTGAAAATTTCAGATTTTCCTTGAAATTTGGAGCATTTTGAGCCCAAACATCACCGATTTTTGAGCGGGAAAAATTACGTTTCAAAATTTTTTGAAATATTTTTTATTGAATTTTTCTCCATGTATTCAAATTTCCAGAAATTCAAGCTGAATTCAAATTTTCTGAAATTTTCAGATTTTCCTTGAAATTTGGAGCATTTTGAGCCCAATCATCATCGATTTTTGAGCGGGAAAAAATACGTTTCAAAATTTTTTGAAATATTTTTTATTGAATTTTTCTCCATGTATTCAATTTTCCAGAATTTCAAGCTGAATTCAAATTTTCCTGAAATTTTCAGACTTTCCTTGAAATTTGGAGCATTTTGAGCCCAAACATCATCGATTTTTGAGCAGAAAAAATTTGGAGGAAAAATTACGTTTCAAAATTTTTTGAAATATTTTTCATTGAATTTGTCTCAATGTATTCAAATTTCCAGAATTTCAATCTGAATTCAAATTTTTCTAAAATTTCCAGATTTTCCTTGAAATTTGGAGCATTTTGAGCTCAAATATCACCGATTTTTGAGCAGGAAAAAATTGACGGAAAAAATACGTTTCAAATTTTTTTTTTGAAATATTTGGAAATCTATTTTTGATCCTCAACTACTGTAGATAACAAGTTTCCAGAAATTCGAAACTTTCAGTCTACAGTAACCCAAAGTACAGTACTTTTTTCAACTTGACCTTTTTTTGAACTTCAATTTTTCAACAAAAATTTCTGGAAGACCAATTTTACTTTCCACAAAATTTAATTTAAATTTCATGAGCTACAGTAACCCTAGTACTCCCTGATTACTGTAGATCAAAAATTTCTCAAGTTTTTGTTTATCACTTCACAAAATTTTTCCCGATTTTCTTGCTGCGCAAAACAATAATAATAATTTCGGAAATTTGTCCGGAAAATCCCGATTTTTGTTTTGTTATTCGAAAAAAAAAACGAACTGAACAGCTGAGAAATTGAAAAGCACAAACTAGTTTTGGTTTTGCTCACTTTGAGGAGCACAAGAAAAAAAAATGAGCACTTGAGAAAAAAAGTGCTGACGAAGGGAGATTCGAACCCGTGATCGGGTTGAAATTGATAAATTGATTTTTTTTTAGTTCAAAAAAAGTTGATTTCCAAAAAGTACAGTACTTTGGATTACTGTAGACTGAAAGATTCGAATTTGTGGAAACTTTTTCTCTACAAAAAATTTTGAAACGTATTTTTTCTGGGAATTTTTTTCTATTGAAAATAGGTGATGTTTGGGCTCAAAATGCTCCAAATTTCAGGGAAAATCTGAAATTTTCTGAAAAATTTGAATTCGGCTTGAAATTCTGGAATTTCTGGAATACATTGAGACAAATTCAATAAAAAAATATTTCAAAAAATTTTGAAACGTATTTTTTTCCGGCAATTTTTTCCTGCTCAAAAAGAAATTTTTAATCTACAGTAGTCAGGGAGTACTGTAGATCAGGGTTACTGTAGCTAATTTTTGTGAAATTGATCTTCCAGAAAAATACTGTACTTTGGGTTACTGTACACTGAAAATTTCGAAATCCGATATTTTTGGAATAATTTTTGATCCACAGAAATATTTGGAATTACAGTATTCCTGGGTTACTGTAGCCTCAAAATTTCAAATATTTGGGAAAACCTATCTAGCCTCAAAATAATTCCCTGGCTTATTGTACCTCAAAAATGCCCCTAATTTTTTGATCTACAAATCTACAGTAACCTCGGGTTACTGTAGATGACTCACTTATATCGATCCAAACAAATTGGGCACGTCAAAAGTTGCTCGATTTTTTCTAGAGGGTTGACGAAATCCGCTGGACGACTTGCCGGCGGACGAGACATCAATTCGCGCATCTGAAATTTGGAAATTTCAGCATTTTTGGGGAGTTGGGGGAATTTTCAGACAATTTCAAATTAAAATCTGAAAAAAATTGAGTTCAGGATGTTTTTAAAACTTCTAAAGCTTCTGAAAATCTTCAAAAAATTCCAGAAAAATCCAAATTTCCAGAAGAACCTCTCTGAAAAGTTCTAAAAATTCCAGATTTCCAGCCAAAACTCACTTTTTCCCTGGCTTCTGCCTCATTTTGTGGTGGATTATTCATAGCTGTGTGGATTATTTTCTGCAAAAAAAAAATTTGAATTTTTTTTGAAATTGAGAAAAAAGGCGCGAAAATATTATATACAGTAATCTAGAAAAAATACAGTAATAGAGAATAGAGTACTGTAAAAATTAGTTTAAAAAATCATATGTTCCTTTAAAAAAATCTACAGTACTTCAGGAAAAAAAAAACAATTATTTTTGGCGCCAAAAACAACCTTAAGAAATTCCCAAAAGTAAATTAGGTTATGCCCCTTTAAAAATCATACAGTATCCTCAAAAATTCAGAAAGTTAGCCTAACTCAAAAAAAATATACGAAATCTATATTTTCTTTCGCAATACTAATAATAAGCTTTTCTTTTCTCTCTATCTCTTTTTATTCAAAAAGCAAAGAAAAAAGTGGGCGGAGCTTTTTCGGGGGATTTCACCGAGCTCCCAGGAGCTCGGTGAGAGATGAGAGACGCAGAGAAAGAGAGAGAAAACACTAGAAAATTTTGAAAATTTTTATTTTCGCGCTAAAAAATTTAAAAAATTTGGGACCTACAGTATTCCATGATTTTTTTTTTGAAAAAAAAACTCTACAGTACTCCTAGCAGGTTCTGAAAATCTTGAAAATTAGAAAAAATTTAGAATTTTGGCGGCAAAAGCTACAGTAACCCTAGAAGGTTCCGGAAATGCTGAAAATTTGAAAAAAAATCTGATTTACAGTAACCCAGGATTCTGAAATTTGAAAAAAAATAACTTTAGCGCCAAAAAAATTACAGTAACCCTAGAAGGATCCGGGAATCTTAAAAATTCAAATTTTTTGAAAATATGAAATTTTGGCGCCAAAACTTCTGATCTACAGTATCCCCAGTGGTTTCTATGTACAGTAATCCTGGATATTTAAAAAAAAAGTACTTGAAAATTTTGAAAGTTGGCCAAAACCTACAGTAATCCTGGAAGGTTCCGGGAATCTTGAAAATTCAAATTTTTTGAAAATATGAAATTTTGGCGCCAAAACTTCTGATCTACAGTATCCCCAGTGGTTTCTATGTACAGTAATCCTGGATATTTAAAAAAAGTACTTGAAAATTTTGAAAGTTGGCCAAAACCTACAGTAATCCTGGAAGGTTCCGGGAATCTTGAAAATTCAAATTTTTTTTTTGAAATATGAAATTTTGGCGCCAAAAACTCTACAGTAACCTTGAAAATTCCAATTTTTCTGAGCTCCCAGGAGCCAGGAGCTCAGAGAGATTTAGAGAGAGTTAGAGACGCAGAGAAAAAAGTGAATCATCATAAAAGTGAGGATTATTTGTTCTTCTTCCTCCACAGGAACAACGAAAAAAAAAAAAGAAGGTGGGAGTTTTTGGGCTCGCGGAGCTCTAATATTTATTTTTGAATTTTTTTTGGGGGGGATATTGAATTACTGGAAAAAATTCCCCAAATTTTCGCGATTTTTGACCCAAAATCACATGGTGCACTTTTCCTCGAGGAAAAAAACTGAGCTTAAAAGAAAAAAAATAATTTTTTTTTTGCTGTGTTCGAACGAAAGCATATCAAAAATTTCAAAACCACGAAAAAATATTAAAAATATTTGAAACGTAATACAACAAGCATTAGTAAACGAGACAAAACGAGAAAAAAAACATTTGAAAATGATTTGTTTGTTTTTTGCAGCGATTTACGCTAAACACCAGGCAAAGCGGAGTATCGTTGTTTTTTTCCGTTTTTTTCGAGGAAAACATGTTTTTGGCTGGAATTCGATGATTTTAAAAGAAGGTTGTTTGAAAATTTGATAGATTTATTGAAAAATGATTGTTTTGCAGGAGGAAATGAGTTTATCGACTGGAAATTGGAAAAACACGATTTTTGAGAATTAATTAGCTGGAGGGACTTCCATCGCATGTCGTGTAGTACTCATAAACTGCATAGATCGGTCACTGATTCGATTTCTTCTCTTGCAACAAATGAAATCGCAACATAACTTTGAAAATAAGGGTTCAAATCTACCAAAGTAAGCAACCGTATAAGTCAACGGAAAAATCATCTCAACACTTGAAAAGTTGTTGCAAACGTATCTTTTGAATATTTCTTCTCGACTATCATTTTCTTCTCGAATGAAATACACTACAATAACTGAAAAATATGTGAAAATAAAAGAAAAAACAATTGGAATATTCTGATAAATAATCGATAATTCAGCGCGCCTCCGAGTCTCCGATAAAATGTGACGATTTCTACGAACATTATTAAACGTTAGGAGGAATAATAATATTGCGATTGATAAAATCATTAGTTCGAGTACACATCCAGAAAGTACGAAATAATCAAGTTCTGTAGCAATATGGATACAAACAGTTGATTCTTTGACAAAACTTTTAGGTTTAACGTCACTAAAGGCGATAGAATACAAGTCACAAGTATCAGTACTACAAATGTACTTTTGCTTATAACGAGTTGCAGCATAACCTGCAACATAATTCAATGAGAGGAGCAAAAGTAACCATTTTCCTTGAACGAATTTGGTCAATTTTTGAATATCCGCAATGATTATGAACCTTTGGATCGATATTAATAACATAAAACTAATGTCGGATAGATGCAAATTGAGAGTAAAACTGTATGACATCATAAGAACAATCATATGCGTTCGAGTTAAATATATAATTAAAAAAAAGCAAATAAAAACCAAATAGTGAATTGTTGCGATCAGTGAATACACAAAAATCCATTTATAAATCCGATAAATGATTGCCTTCTTTTGTTCTTCTGGTGTTTTCAGGAACAGGTAAAAAAAATGGTAACCGTGAGTATCTTAAAATATTATCACATAGAAAATAAATCGGGTCTTCATCAATCGATAACATTTTTGAAGACTGAAGAAGTGAATTTGAGATTTTTGTGAGACGAAAAATAAAAACTAATTATGGGTTTGAAATTTTTTTTTTTGAAATGTCAATTGTCTTTGTTAGTTACTAAAAATTATGTTTTGAAGTATAATGAGAGAAAATAAAAATAAATTTCATAACGAACTCCAGAATACGAAAAAAGATTTAAACAACAAAAATTAATTATTCCAATTATTAATTAGGGATTTTTTGGGACATCGGATGAATATGTCGCGTGGTAGGTGCTGTAAAAAACAAGTTTTGGGATTTTGGAGTTAGGGTAAGTTTTTTCTGAAAATTTTCAGATTTTCAGCCAAGAAATTATTAAAAATCTTCAAAAAAACGCCATTTTCAGACTGAAATTTCCTGAAAATCGAATTTCTCTGATCATTCAAAATTTTTTTCAAAAAATTTTGAAACGTAAATTTTTTGGGTAAAATTTTTGACAGAAGTTCGAATTTAAAATTTTTTTCATGAGAAAATTGATTTTAAGTCCAAAATCTGAAATTTCTCAATACTTGTTGAAATTTTCAGATTTTCAGACAATAAATCTTTGAAAATGAAATTGAAATTTCAAAACCTCAGAAAATATCAAGAATTTTTTGGGAAAAATTGAATTTTCAAAGAAAAAATCGTGAAAAACCTCAATTTTTGTTCAGATTTTCAGCCATTTTTTCGACAATTGTTCAAAAAATACTTAAATATATCATCAAACTTTATCAAACTTCAGAAATTATAATGCACTGCTCTACCCCTTGATCTATATTCTCCATCCATATTCGTTATATCTTGCCGAAAAGTAACATTACAAAACAGAAAAGCTTCCAAGCATCGCGTATACAAACCAACATGAACTCTCGCACCATAATATCCACGATCTGTACAATCATGTTGAAGCAAAAAATTCATTGAGCGATAGTCGGACATTTCGCCGAAATTCGACAAAATTCCGCCGTAGATTTTTGTGGTTGAACCGCCCGCTGGTATTGTTCCTTTGATTTCCAGTGTTATATCATCGTCTGGTGAGCTAACAAGGCAACCTTTTTTACTCAACACTTCAAATTTTGATGAAATTTTGTCCATGGACAGCTTTTGATCTCCCAATGTACCTATGAGCCAAGTTCTGGGCTCTCAAAAGTTCAAAAATTGGCTCATAAAACACGTCATAACTCAATTCTCGAGAAATTTTATGAAAAACTGAGTAGATGATCAGCGTGGTCGATTTACCCAAAATCCATCAATAAATCGAAATTTTCGGAAAAAATTTTGATTTTGGAAAAAAAGAATGAGCGAATTTTCATGAATTTTCAGCCGAAAAATAACAAATTTCAAATTTTTTTGAGAAAATGTTTTGAAAAAAAATCACATTTCCTAATTTCGCGCTCAAAAGGCTACGTGGGAATGCGGAGCATCGTAGTTTCTTTGATATTCAAAATTTTACTCGAAATCGAGAAACTTCAAATTTTCTGAATCCCCCCCCCCCAAAAGGCTGTGTGTAATTGCGGAGCATCGTAGTTTTTCTTGAAAAAATTCAAATTTTCTGAATTCCCCGCCCAAAAGGCTATGTGTAATTGCGAAGCATCGTAGTTTTTTTTTTTTTTTTTAAATTCAAATTTTCTGAATTCCCCCCCCCCCCCCAAAAGGCTGTGTGTAATTGCGGAGCATCGTAGTTTTTCTTGAAAAAATTCAAATTTTCTGAATTCCCCGCCCAAACAGCTATGTGTAATTGCGGAGCATCGTAGTTTTTTTTTTTTGAAAAAATTCAAATTTTCTAAATTCCCCGCCCAAAAGTCTACGTGTAACTGCGGAGTTATGACGTGTTTTATGAGCCAATTTTGGCAATTTTCAAACTTTTGAGAGCCCAGAACTTGGCTCAGAGGTCCATTGGGAGACTAAAATTTTTAGGGTGTTCTTAAGACTCCAAAAGCTGTCTCTAGACAAAATTTCATCAAGATTTGAAGTGTTGAGTAAAAAATATGCTGTTATTTTTGGCACTAAAACTTACGTTCAAAAAATAGTAAAATTTGAGAAAAAAATTCAAAATTTTCATTTTTTTTCATCATAAACTGAGAAATTTTCCCAAAATTTAGGCAATATTGAAGATATTAAAAACACTACTAAAATTCATTTTCCGGAAAACTGGAAAATTGATTTTTCCTTGAAAAAACCGGAAAATCCGGAAATCCGGGCTCATTTTTGCTAAAAAACTGAAAAATGGCTGAAAATTTACAGATTTTCCAATAAAAATATGAAATTTCTGATTTTTTGAGCTAAAAATTTCAATTTTTCGGAGAAATCTTGATTTTTTGAGCTCCAGGGCTCATTTTTGCTCAAAAACTGAAAAATGGCTGAAAATTTACAGATTTTCCAATAAAAATATGAAATTTCTGATTTTTTGAGCTAAAAATTTCAATTTTTCGGAGAAATCTTGAATTTTCGAGCTCCAGAGCTCATTTTTGCTAAAAAACTGAAAAATGGCTGAAAATTTACAGATTTTCCAATAAAAATATGAAATTTCTGATTTTTTGAAAGCTAAAAATAGCATTAGAAAATTTCAAAAAATGAAATACCATGGGAATTTCAAAATTCGTATTTAAAGCGATTCCTCTCTTCAATTTTCTCAAAATGATTTTCTTCCCCATTTTTCTTACTGTACTTCTCGCAACCGTCAAAAACGTCCAAAGTGCATACGAACACTATACCGAATTCATTTTCAAAGCGAATCTAACTTGTTCATATCCCGGAAGAGCATTGTATTACATTCAATTCATTCATAAATATTACAATTGGTTTTATCCAAATGATGACCTGTCGGTGAAACAAAAAGATTGGATTTTTGGGCAAACTGTGAATCCAGAAAAAACATATTATGGTACTATGCTTCGAAACAGAGAGCGAATGCCTGTCGCATTTGATATGACACATAATTGTACATCGAATGGTGACCGTTATGATGTTCGAGTATATTTTGGGAAACATTGTAGGCCCAAGCATTACAACGTGTGTTATGTAGATTTCGATTTTGATTTCACGGATGCTAATGATGTTAGATATATTGATCAGAAAAATGATTATGGATAATTTGAACATTGATTTAATGAATCTATTTTGGCACAAGACTTGCTTAAAAAAATAAAAATAAATTTCATAAATTAAAACGAATACGAAAAAAATTCAAACAAAAATTAATTATTTCAATAATTAATTAGGGATTTTTTGGGACATCGGATGAATATGTCGCGTGGTAGGTGCTACAAAAATTTGGGTTTTTTGAGTTAGGATAAAAAAATTTGTGATTTTTCAGAATTTCAGAATTTTTTTAATGAAAAAAAAATCATTTCAGAACCGAAATCTGAAATTTCTCGATATTTGTTCAAAATTTCAGCAATTATCCAGTTTTTCAGTCAGAAAAATCTTTAAAAACTCTAGGAAAAAACCCAGTTTTCAGCCAATTTCTGACTGAAATTTCCTGAAAATTAAATTTCCCTGATCATTTTTTTGTAAAAATTAAACAGATCCAGCATTAAAAAATCATTTTTTCAAAATTTTTTCAAAAAATTTTGAAACGTAAATTTTTTGGGTAAAATTTTTGACAGATTTTTCGAATTTAAAATTTGAAAAATTGCATTTTGTGAGGGCTTTTTGTAAAAAATCAAATTTTCAGCCAAAATCTGAAATTTCTCAATATTTGTTCAAATTTTCAGATTTTCAGACAATAAATCTTTTAAAATCAGAAATTTCAAAACCTCAAAAAATATCAAGAATTTTTGAAACGTAAATTTTTTGGGAAAAATTGAATTTTCAAGGAAAAATCGTGAAAAAAACTCAATTTTTGTCAAAAAATTCCAGATTTTCAGCCAAAATCCTCACCTCGGATAATCCAATCCCGTATTTTGTTGATAATAATGTGAACCTCCAGATTTTCCCGCAGAATTTCCCGCCGAACTTTTTTGTTGATCATTCGAATAATATCCATCATAAGAATTGCTGCTGTAAGATTTCAGAAAACTATTTTTTTTGGCTGAAAATTTCAGCACTCACTTATCATAGCCATAATATGCATCATATCCTTCTGTACTTGATTCGCCATATTTTCCACTGGCATTTCTGGAAAATTTTTGGATTTTTTGGGAAAAATTGGGGGATTATTGAGCAAAAATTTGATAGAAAACCTAGATTTTCAGTCAAAAATCTAGAATTTTCAGCCAAAAACACTCACGCTTCATAATACCCTTCATAACCTTCTCCTTGTGCTCCTGCAGATTGTGATTCATAAGTTTCCTGATTGTACGAATTGTCGTAGGAGCTGTAAGAATTATTGGATTATCATAAGCGTCAACTATTATTTTTTTTTCTTCAGATTCAGTTTAAAAGAGAAATTTTGAAGCGTATTTCTTGCTGGACATTTTTTTTTGGATGAAAATTCAGAATTTTCAGGATTTAAACAGTGAAAATTCGAACTTTGAGCATTTTTTTGAGCTGGAGCCAAATTTCCTGGATGTTTCTTGTCAAGTGTATCAAATTTTATGGTTTTAGGCTGAAATTCATCAAAAAACTGAAAACTTCTGAATTTCAAAGTTCTCAAAAGTTTGAAGATCAGAAAAAAACAGGATTTTTACAGTTTTTTGCTGAAAATCTTTAATTTATCTGGAAAAACTCAGATTTTCCAGATTTTTTAAGTCTTACTCAAATTTTCAGGATTTTCAAGGTTTGTAGATGAAAACTTTCATAATTTTGGGATAAAATTCAAATTTTTGAAGAGGAAAATGAAATTTCCCCAGAATTTCAGCAATTTTCAGCATAACAGCTCAGATTTTCTTGATTTTCATCAAGTTCTCAAAAGTTTCAAGACCAAAAAATACAAAAATTTTACTGTTTTCTAGCTGGAAATCTCCTGAAAACTCGAATTTTCACAATTTTCAAAGGGAAAAATCGAATTTTCCTCAGAAATTGATCAAAAATGACCCAAAATCACTCATTTTTCCAGTTTTTTCCCGAATTCCCCCCAAAAAAATTATCACTCACTAAGAATCCTTGGAATAATCCTCTTTTTGATATTTCGAATATCCACTTCCACTTCCACCCTGGTTATAATCATCATATCGATTTCTTCCACCTCCTCTACCACCACCACCTCTTCGATTTCCACCTCCACCAAAACCACGATCTCTATCTCGATACCCTCGTCCACCTCCACTCTCGTTCTCTCGTCTCTCGCGTTTCTCTCGCTCTCTGACTCCGCCACGTCGTTTTTTTTGCGGTGGTTCGCGTGGAGAATCGTCGCGTGAATAACCGACGGCTGGAAAAAATATGGGACTTTTTTGGGGAATTTTTCGAGTTCCAGAGCATAATTTTGCTCAAAAACTGAAAAATGGCTGAAAATTTACAGATTTTTGAGCTGAAAATTTCAATTTTTCAGAGAAATCTTGAATTTTCGAGCTCCAAAGCTCATTTTTGCTCAAAAACTGAAAAATGGCTGAAAATTCACAGATTTCCCAATAAAAATATGAAATTTCTGATTTTTTGAGCTAAAACTATCGATTTTTCAGAGAAATCTTAAATTTTCGAGTTCCAGAGCTCATTTTTGCTCAAAAACTACCCAAAATGGCTGAAAATTCACAGATTTTCCAATAAAAATATAAAATTTCTGATTTTTTGAGCTAAAAATATCAATTTTTCAAAGAAATCTTGATTTTTCGAGCTCCACAGCTCATTTTTGCTCAAAACTACAAAAAATGGCTGAAAATTTACAGATTTTCCAATAAAAATATAAAATTTCAGATTTTTTGAGCTAAAATATCAATTTTTCAGTGAAATCTTGAATTTTCGAGCTCCAGAGCTCATTTTTGCTCAAAAACTACCCAAAATGGCTGAAAAAAGCCTGATTTTCACAATTTTCAGCTCCAAAACCTCTAAATTTTCAGATTTCCCCCAAAAAAACTCACGAGGTCTGTCAATTCCCGGAATTCCTCGACTATGATCAATTGGTATATGCATATCATCAACGTGTTTTATTCGTCCAGATGATGATCGATTACTTCGAACTGGACTCATTGGACGATCTTTGAATGATCGACATTGTTCTTCGATCTGAAATTGGGATTTTTTAGATGAAAAATGAGATTTTTCAGGCTGAATTTTAAAAAAATCGCTAAATTAGACCTAAAAATCCAAAATTTTTGAGCAAAAATGAGCTCTGGAGCTCGTAAAATCAAGATTTCTCTGATAAATTGAATTTTTTAGCTCAAAAAATCAGCAATTTCATATTTTTATTGAAAAATCTGTGAATTTTCAGTCATTTTTCAGTTTTTGAGCAAAAATTTTGAAATTTCAGACAATTTTATGCTCAAAATTTTCAGCTTTTTTAGCTCAATTTTTAAAATCAACATTTCAAGAAAACTTTTTATCTGAAAATTACAGATTTTCAGCTCAAAATTGATGGGAATTATAGGCTTACAAGGAATGGTTTTCAATGTTCCCCCAAGGAAAAAATCGAGAGTATGTGGAATGTTGAGGGTTCCCATGGGTAAGAAAAACCCTAACGGGAATAAGGAGAGAAATGCCTTATTCTCAAGAAAAAATGTATTTTAGGTCGATTTTTACACCATTTTTTGATTTTTAGAGCATCTGTAACTCGATTTTGAATCTATTTCATGAACTTTTGAGTCGTGGAAGTTGTTCAGAATGGTCGATTACGTGTTTGTGAAACTTTTTATCAAAAAATTAGACATTTTTTGAAATTTGGTTTTTTTAGTCGGGGTTTTTCTGATCAAATGGTCACCAAAAAACACAAAAAATAATTTTTTCCATTTTCAAATGAACGGAACTTGAAAAATTTATGACGGTCAACAGACGTAATTTGGTCCGTAGAATCCGAAAATCATAGTCTCGATTCACACAAACTTCTCCTTCACAACGAAAACGTTGATTTTCTATGAATTTTTTGAACTGGATTTTTGATTTGTTGGACTTTTGGGACCAAAATTATTTTATTCCTAATTTTAGTCGAAGTAATACTAAAGTACGCCGTTTGCGCTACAAATGAATTTTTGGACCGACATTTTTTATCAATTTTGAAAAAAGTTTCGATTTTTCTAAAAAATTTCATCGCAAAAATCAATAACACCAAAATTTTCTAAAACAAGGCATTTTTCTCCTTATTCACGTTAGGGTTTTTCTTACCCATGGGAACCCTCAACATTCCACATACTCTCGATTTTTTCCTTGGGGGAACATTGAAAACCTTTCCTTGTTAGTTCTAGTCAAAATTTCCAGATTTTCAAGGCTGAAATTAGCAGATTTTCGGCCAATTTTTAGCTTAAAAATTACCAAATTTTCAGCCCAAAAATACATACCTCATCAAGAGCTTCTTCCAATGACATTCCAGTTTCTTTGGCAAGTTGTCGAGCGTGATATCTGCAAAAAAAAATCTGTAATTTCAGCACAAAAATCTGAAATTTCCACAGGTTTTGATGAGAAAAACGATTATTTTTCATCAAAATTTCACAAAATTTTATATATTTTACATCAAATTTTCCCAAATTTCCAGCCAAAACCCTCCAAAACCCCCACCTTTTGACAGCAATCGGTGAATCTCTGTGCAAACTCGTTTCCATCGCATTCGGTCCATCTCTTTTCGCCAAATTCATCTTATATTCATCGGCTTTTTCGCGATTTCTTCGCTTTTTTGCATTCGCGTCTTTTGGTCGCAACAATTCGTCGGAAATTGGAGCAACTCCGGGTGGAAGCTTGAAGTTTTCGGGCTGCAAAAAATTAAATTTTGAATTTCAAAATTAAAATTTGGACAATTTTGAAAAAGGTTTTTTCAATTTTCAGTTAAATTTTCAGAAAACCTGTATTTTTGCTGAAAATGAGTTCCGAAAATTGAATTTTGAATTGATTTTGAAGATTTTTGTATTTATTTTGAAAAGTGGGGATTTTTTAGGACATTTTTAATTTTCAGTTAAATTTTCAGAAAGCCTGGAATCTTGCTGAAAATGGGCTTAAATTTTGTTTTAAAAGCACATTTTTATTAAATTTCATATAATTTTAATTCCAGGTATTTTTTCAGATCAAAATTCGATTTTTTTGCTGAAAATGAACCTCAATTTTGCATCAAAATCAAAATTTCATCAAATTTCGAACATTTTTTTCAGATTTCCCAATAAAAATATAAAATTTCTGATTTTTTGAGCAAAAAATATCAATTTTTCAGAAAAATCTTGATTTTTCGAGCTCCAGAGCTCATTTTTGCTCAAAAACTGAAAAATGGCTGAAAATTCACAGATTTCCCAATAAAAATATGAAATTTTTGATTTTTTGAGCTAAAAATTTCAATTTTCCAGAGAAATCTTGATTTTTCGAGCTCCACAGCTCATTTTTGCTCAAAAACTACAAAAATGGCTGAAAATTTACAGATTTCCCAATAAAAATATGAAATTTGCTAATTTTTTGAGCTGAAAATATCAATTTTTCAGAGAAATTTTGATTTTTCGAGCTCCAGAGCTCATTTTTTAAGTTAAATTTTCAGAAAACTTGGAATCTTGCTGAAAATCAGTCTAAAATTTGTTTTAAAACCACATTTTCATCAAATTTTGTAAATTTTTTGTTCTAGATCATTTTTTAGATCAAAATTTCACAATTTCCCAAAATTCCCCCTTCAAAACTCCAAAACCCACATCGATAGTATCCTGTGTAAATTGAACCATCTCCTGTTCCCTCCGCAATTTCATTCGAGCCGCCGGTCTTGCTCCAGCCAACCATAGCGTCTTCCTGATGATTGGTCCCAAATATTCGCCGGGCTCTTCTTTGCGCAAAGCCGGAGGGAGTAGTTGATTTGGGAGCGGAGCAATTTGTAGCTCATCGACTCCGAGACCTTTGAGAGCTATTGGGATTGGACAGATGTCTTCGGGTTTTTTACTGGAAAAAATTGGTTTTTTGCGCTGAAAAACATCGGGGAAATGCTGAAAATTCAGCTGAAAATCGAAAATTCGCATTTTCATTCGAAAATCAATTTTAATTTCACGGATTTTTGAAGGAAACTTTGTCATCTCAAGTTTTTTGCGCTGAAAAAATCCCTCTTGCAATAAAATACCTGGGGGAAATGCTGAAAAATCAACTGAAACATTTTTCAGAGACCTGTTTCTCATCTGAAAATCAATTTTATCACAATCTGAGCACGGGATATTGTTCAGAATTGTCGATTTACTGAAAAGGGAAGTACACAGGGTTCCGGAATGAACTTTTGATAAAATATACTAAATCGATCATGCTGATCATGATTCTGAAGTCAAAAACTGTCTGTGGAAACTTCTAGAGCTCCAAAAGAGTTCACAGACAGCTTTTCACTTCAGGATCATGATCAGCATGGTCGTTTTAGTATATTTTATCAAAAGTTCATTCCTGAACCCTGTGTACTTCCCTTTTCAGTAAATCGACAATTCTGAACAATATCCCGTGCTCAGATTGTGATAAAATTGAATTTCAGCTGAATTTTCAGCATTTTCCCGAGGTATTTTGTTGCAAAAAGGGATTTTTTTCGCAGCGTCCACCCAAATTCCTCACGTTCTCAGTTGTTCCGGAATTTCCGGAACATCTTTCGGATTCGGCGTTCCAAACCCAGCTTTTCCATATTTGATTGGCATATCAGTTTTGATCAGCGAATTGGGTCGTCTTCTTCTTGGCGGTGCACTTTGTGTCGGATATTGTGGTTGAGGTAGAGGCGGAAGGAATTGTGGGGTTGGAAGGAATTGCGGAACTACTGGCGCACCGTATTGAGTTGGTGCGTGGATTTGTTGCGGAATTGCGTCGGGTTGTTGGGGTTGTTGGGGTTTGTTGCCGAGGAGAGAAGTGAGATCGATTCCAACGACATTTCTGGAAGAAGACAATTCGTTTCGGTCGAAAAATACACTGATTATCGAGTTAGGGAAACTGTTTTCACTCAAGATTTTTAATAAAATTAATAGTTTCTAATAGTTTTAGACCCACTGATCACGATCCAATGAGTAATGACGTGGCAAAGTTAGAAAATTTCGAAGAATTTTCAAACTTTGCCACGTCATAACGCATTATGAACGATTGGATCGTGATCAGCGGTATAGTTGGACATCGACTAAATGACATGTTCATGTTTTTTAAGCAAGTGAGTTGAAATATTGGATTCTAATGTTATTCATATGGTAGAATGGTATAAGACGAACAGAATGATATAAATTTTGATGACTTTACGTTAGCCATAAGGGATTTAGCGGCTTATCGACTAAACATCGCTAAATCACTTAAGGACAACGTAAACTCATCAAAATTTATATCATTCTGTTCATCTTAGACCATTCTATCATATGAATAACATTAGAACCCAATATTTCAACTCATTTACTCAAAAAAACATGAAAATGTCATTTAGTCGATGTCCAACTATTAGAAAACATTAATTTTATTAAAAATCTCGAGCAGGAACAGTTCCCATAAATCGATAATGCTCAGAGGCTCACAGGGCTCAAGTTTGAAAGATCAGGAGCTCCAGAAGCACAAATCCTACTCACTTAATCGCCTCGGCCAACTCATTTCTCGTCGTCACCGCCGGCACTGCGGCCTTCGCAATCTCCTCTTGTTTCGCTCTCTTCTTCGCCGCCTTCTCCTCATTCATCCGTTTTTCCACCAATGATTGAATCTCGATTCGATCAGCTCGAGTGACTTCAGGATTCGCCATGAAGTTTTTGATCTCGACTAGAATGTTGCGCAATTTCGGCGCAATGTCGAAGAGTTCGAGAAACTCGTTTTTGAGGTCCAACGATTTTTGGACTTGTTCAACGGTTAGCGTTTCTTCCACTTCTTCTTCCTCAACTTCTGGATTCTGATCTTGTTCCTCTCGAACTTCAGGACCTCTAGAATCTTCAGCCTCATCTTCAACATCCATTTCATCATCAGCTGCCGGTTCAGTTTCAGTTTCAGCAATTTGTAGCTGACTTTCTTCTTCATCGTCATCATCAACATCCATGGAATTTCCAGTGTCTTCCACTATTTTTGCCACCGTTTCTTCTACCTCCGTCTGATCCATTTTTGCTGGAAAATTCGGCCATTTTCAAGTGGAAGAATGCGGAAATCGATGAAAAAGGTCACGTTTCATTAAACAAAAAAAAAAGTGAAAACCAGCTCCACAGCCCTCAACAGAAACATCGGTGAGCTAAAGTTGGACATCGACTAAATGACATTTTTGTCGATTTACTGAAAAGGGAAGTACATAAGGTCCAGGAAAAAAACTTGTGATAAAATATAGTGAAGTATACTAAATCGCCCATGCTGATCATGATCCCGAAGTCGAAAGCTGCCTGTGAACACTTCTAGAGCTCCAAAAGAGTTTTTGTTTTCGATCATTTCAGCCATGTTTTAGGGTGAAATTCATTCTTTGACTCTGAACAACATTATCCAGGTTAAACAATTGATTTTTCACCGTAAGACATGGCTGAAATGATCGAAAACAAAAACTCTTTTGGAGCTCTAGAAGTGTTCACAGGCAGCTTTTGACTTCAGGATCATGATCAGCATGGTCGATTTAGTATACTTCACTATATTTTATCAAAGGTTCTTTCCTGGACCTTATGTACTTCCCTTTTCAGTAAATCGACAATTCTGAACTATAGTTAGACATCGACTAAATGACATTTTCATGTTTTTTAAGCAAATGAGTTTAAATATTGGTTTATAATGTTATTCATATGATAGAATGGTCCAAGACGAACAGAATGATATAAATTTTGATGACTTTACGTTACCCATAAGGGATTTAGCGACGTTTAGTCGATAAGCCGCTAAATCACTTATGAATAACGTAAAGTCATCAAAATTTATATCATTCTGTTCGTCTTCGACCATTCTATCCTATGAATACGATTAAAATCCAATATTTCAACTCACTTGCTTAAAAAACATGAAAATGTCATTTAGTCGATGTCTAACTATACAATTCTTCAAAGAAAAAATCCGATTTGGGGTTTTTTCGTGACATTTTTTCACGTCAACCTAAAAAAAAATAAAAATGTTCCCTTTGTTCAGTTTCTCTCTCTATTCACATGGGAAAAGGTGGAAAAAAATTTATTTGATCTACCCCGCTATTTTTCTACATATTTTCGGCGAACTACCATCGATTTTTTTTCATCATTTTGTGTATTTTTTGGCCGTGCGAGCACGTGAAAGATAAGTTTTTCAGGGGTAATTTTATTTTTTTTGTTCCAAAAAGCTAATACCCCCACTCGAATCTTCAAAAACTAGAGAAAGTCTGCGCGCGCTCCCCGAGTTAGTACCGCCTACCAGCTTTTGAAACCCAAAGCCATTCATGATATGATCTGAGTGAGGATTCTTCATTGAATCCCTTTGTTGCGGCCGGAAAACAGTGACGGGAGAGATTTGCATGGGGTTTTGCGCATCGTTTATGATGTTTTTCTGGTGAAGAGTGGGGGAAATGAGAAAGAAAGGGATAATTCTTTGAAAATAACGATTTTCTAGTATTTTTTTTCGCAGGCGATTCAAATATGGCTGGATTTATGGATTTGGTGTGAGATCAACGCTAAGGTATTCAATTCTAAAACATTTTTGAGGGTTTTTAAAAACGAAAACGCCGAAAAAAAAAAACAAAAATAAAACAACAACACTCCGCGAAATGCCTGTTGTTTAGCGCTAAACAACACGCGTCAAACGTAATTTCGCGGAGTATTGTTGTTTTATTTTCATTAAATTTTCATTTTTCGCTGAAAATTGACATTTTCTCGTTGAAAATTGAAAACTTTGTTTATTTTTCGATGAGAAACAATCAATATGTTTATTGGCCGAACATTTTCTAGTCCCCCCATATGTTTTGAAATGGAAAATCCATTATTTTTGATATTTCAAGAAATTTAATGATTTTTTTGTAGAAATGACAGTTACACCAAAAAAGGAGCGAATGGGAAGAAGGAAAAGCGATCCGGGAACTGTTGGAAATCGATCAAATGCGGATAAGTCAGATAGTTTTTTTTTATTTTGAAAAAAAATCAAATTTCTTCAGAATCGCGACTTGTGAGCTACCTTGGGGTGGAACAAGAATGGTGGCATTGGGACCATTGGATTTGACACAATTATCCGGATCTTTCGTCGGACAATCAACACTTTTAGATTTATTCAACATGTTTGAAAGGAAATTGAATTCAGTGATTGAAGATGAGCCAATCGAAAAGCTATTGAATAAAACATTGCAAAGAGGTGGCGATATGTATTTTGATAATCTTTGTCGAACTCTTCACGGTGTATCAGAAGTCTGTCTACCTGCAGTTTTGAAAAATCTACTGATTTGGTATGAAAAATACGAGGAAACGTTGAGTTTATCCATGCTTGCGACGGGTTTGAGCAATGAAAATCGAAATAAACTTGTGAAGAAATTACTGGCGATTAATTATTTGTTTTGCCTGGTTTTGATTGAGATATTGCCGCAAGTTGAATTTCATCTACCACAATGTGATGTGTATATCAAAAAGATTTTGGATATATGTTTTCGAAATGTGCAATATAAAGAGGTGGCACAATTGGGCATCAATAATACGAATCATTTGGTTGTGGCGGAGACTTATGGAGAGGTTATTGGAGTTTTGAGTGGACCCTATTTTTCGCATATTCATAGGTATATTTTTGATTTTTTGAGGGAAATTTTCAGAAATTTTCAATATTTTCACGGCATTTTGATTTAGAAACGTATTTTTCATTCAAAAAACATGTTTTCTAGTGAATTTTTACCTCGATCCTGTTGTCAAAAATTGCAAAACTCGATTCTTGAACTTTGCCACGTCATAACTTATTTTCAGAGTTAGGCTAAGCTATTTTTGACGTCAGGATCTTGATCAGCAGGTCAAAATTCATCTAGGAACCTTTGAAAATACAAATTTTCAATATTTTCACGGCATTTTGATTTAGAAACTAGGAAAAAACGTATTTTTCATCAAAAACATGTTTTCTAGTGAATTTTTACCTCGATCCTGATATCAAAAATCTACTTAGCTCAACTCTGGACTTTGCCACGTCATAACTCATGTTCAGAGTTGAGCTAAGCTATTTTTGACATCAGGATGATGATCAGCAGTTCAAAATTCATCTAGGGACTTTTTAAAATTACAAATTTTCAATATTTTCACGGCATTTTGAACGTGGCAAAGTTTGAAAAATCGTATTTTTCATTCAAAAACATGTTTTCTAGTGAATTTTTACCTCGATCCTGATGTCAAAAACTTCCTATCTCAACTCTGGACTTTGCCACGTCATAACTTGTGTTCAGAGTTGAGCTAAGCTATTTTTGACATCAGGATCTTGATCAGCAGGTTAAAATTCATCTAGGGACCTTTGAAAATACAAATTTTCACGGCCTTTTGAACAAGAAACTATGAAAAATCGTATTTTTCATCAAAAACACGTTTTCTAGTGAATTTTTACCTCGATCCTGATGTCAAAATCTACTTAGCTCAACTCTGGACTTTGCCACGTCATAACTCATGTTCAGAGTTGAGCTAAGCTATATTTGACATCAGGATCTTGATCAGCAGGTTAAAATTTATCCAGGGACCTTTAAAAATAGAAATTTTCACGGCATTTTGAACAAGAAATTGTCAAAAATAAAGAAATTTGAGTTTTCTAGTTGATTTTTACCTGCTGATCATTATCCTGATGTCAAAAACTGCCTATCTCAACTCTGGAACTTTGCCACGTCATAACTCATGTTCAGAGTTGAGCTAACTAGCTTTTGACATCAGGATCTTGATCAGCAGGTCAAAATTCATCTAGGGATTTTCAAAAATATGGAAATTTGTATTTTCTAGTTGATTTTAACGAGCTGATCAAGATCCTGATGTTAAAATCTACTTATTTCAACTCTGAAACTTTGCCACGTCATAACTCATGTTCAGAGTAGAGCTAGGCTATTTTTGACATCAGGATCTTGATCAGCAGGTCAAAATTCATCTAGGAACCTTTGAAAATACAAATTTTCAATATTTTCACGGCATTTTGATTTGGAAACTATGAAAAATCGTATTTTTCATCAAAAAACATGTTTTCTGGTTGATTTTTACCTGCTGATCATTATCCTGATGTCTAAAATTGCAAAATTCAACTCTGAACATGAGTTATGACGTGGGAAATTTTGAAAAATGATTTCAAAAGTTATTTAAAGTAAATTCAAACTTTGCCACGTCATAACTCAGATTTTTCCAGAATCTTCATGACTCATATTAACGAACTAAAAAAGGATATCTCACAAATCGCTTCCCATCAAATAATTGCATTAATAATGGCAATGAAATTTGTGAAAATCAAAACGAATCAAGTGGAAGATTTTGAGATTGGTGTCAAATTTTTGGATGATTTGGCGAGTCTAATGTTGGAAGTCAAAGATAAAGATGTGAAACATGCTGTGATGGGATTGTTGGTTGAGATTCTGTTGCCAGTTGCAGCGCAAATTAAACGGGAGACGAATATTCCGGCGCTGATTTCGTTGGTATCGAAATTGTATTTGCCGACGAATGAGATGACGTCGAAGAAGCAGCATAAATTGGTGAGATTTTCAGAAATTTTTGAAGGTTTTTCACTAGAATCTTGAAGCCTTTCAAGTTCAAAACTAGAAAAAACCAAGATTTCGAAATGAAATATTGTGAAAATGAGGATTTTTCTCGAAATTTCCAGAAATTCTTATAAAATCTGGGCTCAAAATGTTGATTTTGAGCCATTTTTTAATGAATTTTTGAATTTTAATATGACGTGGCAAAAGCCTGTTTTTTGTTTTGAAAATTTTTAAAATTTAAAACGTGACCTAATTTTCAATTTTCAATGTAAGAAGCTAAAAAGATGAGGTTTCCCTCATTTTTTGGTCTGAAAATTGTTGGAAATGCTAGAAATTTTCAAAATGTGCGTTTTTTTCCAGGAATTTCTTTAGGTTTTTATCAGGAATTTGAAATTTCCAGAAAAAACTCAAATTCTATGTTTTTCAGCCTAAAAATTCTGAAATTTTCTTGAATTTTGAAGGAAATTAGCTGATTTTGTCATTTTTTCCTCAAAAAATTGAGCAAAACTCTAGATTTTCAAGAAAAAAGAACTATGACGTGGCAAAATGCTCATTTTTATTAGAAAATTTGAAAAAAAACGTGACCTCCAAAAATTTAAAAAAAAAAATCCACGTGAATTTTGATCATTTTTGATTTTTGAAAATTGGGAAAAGTGTGAGCTTTTGTAGGATTTTTTGTAGGATTTTAAGGATTTTCCAGAAAAAATTGAAAAAATTCTATATTTTTAATCTGAAAACTTTGATAAAATCTAAAAATGTGCAATTTTTTGTCAAAAATTAATCAAAGAATACGGATTTTCAGCTCAAAAATTTAAAAATTGCTTCTGAAAGTTATAATCCAATCTAGAATAATCTAGAAATTCAGAAAAATCTGAAAATTTCTCAAATTTTCTGTTGAAATCTTGATTTTCAGTTGGATTTTGAAGGAAATATGCTTCTTTTGTGAGATTTTCCTAGAAAATTGATGAAAATTTCAGCTTCTCAAAAATAATTCTCAAAAAAATCCCGAAATTTTCCAGGCCGCATTCCCGCTTCAAACGTGCCTGCTCTGTGTTTCCCAAAAACACTTTTTCCTCGCCAATTGGGTGCCATTCCTCAACATTTGCCTGTCTCACCTCAAAAATAATCATTTGCAAGTTGCTCGAGTTGCTCTCGAGAGTTTATACCGGCTGCTGTGGGTTTATATGATTCGAAATAATGCGGATGGAAATGCGGCAACGCGATCGAGATTGGAATCGATTTGTGGAAGTTTGTTCCCGAAGGGAAAATCGATATATTGGTGAGGGATTTGGGGGAAAATTGGGCATTTTTTGGTTAAAAATTGAAATTTTGACATGAAATTTGTGAAAAATCAAAGAAAAAACTTGATTTTTGACTGGGAAATCTGAAATTTTCAATTTTAAGGTATCTGGGCCTAGAATCCCAAAATTCTTACAAATTTAGTGAATCTCTAGAATCCCAAATTCTTCCAATTTAGTAAATCGGGGGCCTAGAAATCCTAATTCTCCTATTTTTTAAATTTCAGTGGCCTAGAAATCCAAATTTTTCAATTCAGTGAATGTTGGGGTCTAGAATCCCAAATTCTTCCATTTTTTTTAGAATTTTGGTGGCCTAGAATATTCAAAAATTATCTGAAACTGAAGTTTTTGTGGCCTACATAGAATTTTAAGCCGAAATTATTTTGAGAGCTTAATTTTTCAAATTTTTGAGCCTTATAACTTGGATCACGGCTCTATTTTCACATTTAAAAAATTTTTAAATATTTTTTTCCAGTTCCACGCGATGCTCCTCTCAACATTTTTGTCAAAATCATCCATTTTATCTCGAATCAAAAACTCGATTTTGCTTTCAAGGTGCGTTGTCTTTTTTTTTGAGGGGGAAATTCAAAATTTAAAACATTTATTGGCATTTGCTATGTATCCGATTGGGGGTTTTATTAACTAACACAGCTTCTGAATGATTTTCTTTCATCTAAGTTTGGAAGTACTGTAGTTTAGATACAGTAGGCAAATTGTGGCAGTTTCGGAGATCTTTCCTGAAAAGTTATGATTTTTGCTAGAAAAAACTATTTTTTTTCGAACTCACTTTTTCTTTTCCAAATTATATATTTATTGGGTAGAGGTCCTATTGTGTCTGTGTTAATTCATAGCATCGAAATTTGTTCATATCCTCGAATTTTCGTGAGATCTTTCCTGAAATAATTATGATTTTTGCTAGAAAAATTGTATATTTTTGCCAAACTCACATTTTTTTCTCTTCAAAATCAGCCCGTAACGACATTTGCTCCGTCGGAAAATTTTTGAAAATTTCATTATTTTTTTGAGTACTGTAGTTTAGATACAGTTGGCATTTTGAAGACTTTTTTTCATGATTGGAGCCAAAAAATGTTCTCAGAAGAAAATTGAGTTCTGAAAATTGAAGATTCAAAAAATTTTGTAATTATTTTTTGTTTCAAATTCAACTTACCCTAATTTCAATTGTGTGGGATTTTTGAGATGCTATGCTCGGTTCGGCGTAGAAAAAAGTGTAGGTTTTTTTGAAAATCAGAAAAGTTGTTGGGAAGATTACTGTAGTTTAGATACGGTACTCGATTTTGTTCGATTTTTTTTTGGACTCAACTACTCCGAATAGGGAGGATACGGGCTTTTCAAATTTTTCTAGACGCAGATCTGGAAAATGGATGTTCTAGAAGTTTTTTTTTTGTGATTTTTCAAACTCACATTTTTCTTCTCTTTTCAAAATCAGCCGAACTCGTACTTTGTGGTATAGGATGTTTAGAAAATTCCATAAATTTTTGAAATTTGGAGTACTGTAGTTTAGATACAGTAATACTTTTTTGTCGATTTTTCGGAGATTTTTCACCTGAAATTTTGTAATTTTTGCTAGATAGCTTTAGTTTTTAAGCTTACATTTTTTTTCATTTTCCAAAAATAGTAAAGCAGAATTGCATTCTTGTTTGAAATATTTATAATTTTTATTGATTTTTGAAGAATAGGATTGAATCGTCTCCGGGTTTTCTGAAAATTTTCTGAAAAATTATGATTTTTTACGATAGAAAATCTTTGACTCACTCTCAATATTTTTTACTCCTAATAAAATCAGCCGAACTCGTACTTTGTGGTATAGGATGTTTAGAAAATTCCATAAATTTTTGGAGTACTGTAGTTTAGATACAGTAATACTTTTTACACATTTTTTTAATGAAAAAGTAGAGAAAAATGAGAAAGACGCCGTGGACAGAAAAAAGACGCGGAGATAATATTGATTTTTTCTGTGTCGAGAAATAGTGTTGGCTAGAGAAATGTCTCTCATTTTTCCCACTTTTTTTGGTGGGAAATTTGAAAATTGCGAGATTTTGTATTTTTCCTGGAAATTTCAAAAGAAAAAAACGATTTTGAACAATTTTTTTCCACATTTTTTATTAAAAGTTCAACATATAAAATCGAAAATTAGTATCTTCTGATTTTCCAACGAATTACTGTAGTTTAGGCAATTTGTGGCATTTTTTGAGATGTTTTCCTGAAAAAATCTATATTTACAACAGAAAATCTGGAAAAACTTGAACTCACTTTTTTTCTCACAAAAATCTGTGGTATTCCTTATATGAGAAATCGATTTATCTTAATTTGAAGGGTTAGCTGAGTTTTCGAAAATATTTTTCGGTATGATTTATTTTTCGATCGATAATTTAATCGGGAAGATTACTGTAGTCTAGATACAGTATTCACAAATTTGTATATAACTTTGCTTATAGCCGCTTGGTTTGTTTGGCTCGTCATTTTTCCTAGCAATTTCAAAAAATCTTCGAATTCTTGTTTGTTCTGAAAAATAGTTGATTTTGGAAAAATTGGAGAATTTATGAAAAGTTACCATTTTGAAGCATTTAATCAGGAAGATTACTGTAGTTTAGATACAGTATTCTAATTTTGATATTTTCTTTCATGATAATGATTCTTTCCATAATGCTGAGAGTTCCAAAAATCGTCAATTATTTGACGTAATTTTTTATATCCGTATAGGTTCTGAAAAAAATGATGATTTATATTTGGAAAATTTTTGAAAGAGAATCAATTTACCTTTATTCGCCTTAAAGTTCAGAATTAGAAGAGAGTACTGTAATCTAGATACAGTATTTTTAATATGGCTATTTTATATCTGAAACTGGAAATAATTATGAGAGTCAGGGTAACTTGAAAGCCGACTTACCTTAATTTCTGCTCCCGTTGTTTTCATAACATGAGATAATTGAATTTTTGGAAGATAACTGTAGTCTAGATACAGTATTGACAAGTTTGAATATATTTAGAGAAAATAGAATATTCATAATATAATAATGAGCAAAACTGGGCTTCTTATAAGGAAAGTGGGCGTGGCCTAATTTGCCCCGCCTTCTTACCGGGTACTTGAAGGATTATGGGAAAATTTGCCGATTTTGGGAAGAATTTTAGACATGTGCCTGGAATTGATGTGTTTTTGAAAGGGTGTGAAGAGTTTGAAAATGGGGAGATCTTTTGATTTGAGCGGCTATGGAAGATGGGAATTTGGGAAGATTTTATTTGAAAAATTTGATTTTTATTGAAGTTCAGAAGCATTTTTGAAATTTACACTCAAAATTGTGATTTTTAGCAGGAATTGTGATCTTCAGACTACTTGAAACCTATTTTTCCAAACTTTTTTTTTCCGGAAATTTATACGTTTCAATTGATTTGTATTGTTTTGCTTGCATTTGAGAAAATTTAATAACTATTTTTGAGATTTTTTGAGATAAAAAAAATATAATAGAAAATATTTATTTTGAGAAAAGAAGTAATTCAGGCTGAAAATTTGATTTCTAAAAATACAGGAAAACGTGTTTCCCAAATTTAATTACCTGAATTTATGTAGATTATTAGAATCTGAAAGTTTTCCCGAGTTTTTTCAAATTCGAATTTTAATGATGAGGATTTATTTCATTATAACCAAAAAAAAATACAAGTTACTGTAATTTAGATACGGTAGTTTTGTGCAGATGTAATTTGATACCGTGGGTGGGAATGTTTTCGGTTTTGGGCACTGAAAATATGAATTTAAATTTTGAAGAATATTTTTTTTACCAATTTCAACTTACTGTATCTAGTTTATGTAGAATTTTGTTTGAAATTCAAATGTTTAACAGACCATGTACCGATAAGGATGAACAGGAGTTTTTTGAGCAATCTGCAAAAAAAAACCGTGGAATTTATGAAAATAAAATTTTTAGTGGAAAGTTTATGTTTTTAACTCACGATTCGACAGAAATGAATTTTGCAATCATCAATTTTCGATATAGGTTTTTGGCACGAATTACTGTAGTTTAGATTCAATATTCTTATTGATAACATTTTTTATCTAGTTTTTCGGATCTAATTTTTCGGCTACTGTATTTTCTCTAGAGTGTTTCTTTGGCCCGAGATCTGAAAACGAAATTTTTGGATTTTTTTTGTATGTGGAACTCACGCGCTCCATGACATGTAATAGGATTTTCTTAAAAATCATTTAGGTACCATCTCTGCTACCAAAAAAGTAATCATTGTATAAAACACGATTCTAAAAAAAATAAAAATTTTTAGTGGAAAGTTTCTGTTTTTAAGTTCAACTCACTGTTCCTTGGTTATGAATTTCACAACTTTCGATTTAGTTTTTGGCACAAATTACTGTAGTTTAGATACAATATTCTTTCTTTTCAACATTTTTTGATCTTTTTTTGAGGTATTTTTCGCTCATTCCTTTTAATTTGTATTGGAAGCAATTCTGAAAATTGAATTTTAGACGGTTTTCTGGCTTTTTCCAACTCACTCACGGAGGCATTTTTCTTCAAATTTCTTCTTCAATGAAATTCTGAGAGTACTGTAGTCTAGATACAATAATTGATGATTTCGAAAATATTTCTCCCGATCTCCTGTGTGCGCTGAAAAATGTAATCTGCCTGAATCTTGGGATTTCAAGCTCACTAGTTTGAAGTTTTCTGTTTTCTTGAAATCAATAATTATTTTTGATGGATTTCGAGGTCTGAAAATTGGGAATTTTTTTGTGGTTTTTTTCCTGAAAATAAGATTCTTGCTACATTGAAAAATTGTATTTTTATTCAAACTCACTTTTTTAAACTCAAAAATCAGTGGAATTCCTCATGACTGAAATCGGTTCTTCATTATCTCACTAAATTATGGTTCGGGAATATTTGGACATTGGGTATAAGTTCTGTAGAAACAGTTCTTGATAGTACTGTAGTTTAGATACAGTATCAAATTGTGGATCTGAAAATTTCAGTCATGTTTTTGGAAATTTTTCTGGTTTTACAACTCACCAGTTATACAGTAATCTTTAATATCTTCAATATATATATTCACAGTTTTGTAGTTGATTATGAGAAATAATTTTCGGTCAATATTGTTGACCAAAACACGGCAACGAATGTTCTTTGGTCTTTGATTTTCGAATAAATTGGTAGTTTTTGATAGTACTGTAGTTTAGATACAGTAGTTCTGAAAATTTTGAAATTAATATTTAAAAAATAAAAAAAGTTTTGATCAATCGATAGAATAAAAAAAGTGTGTGGCGTTCTTTTTTGTTTATAAAAAGAGAAGAAGCGATCAAAGTGTAATAAACAATGTTTTATTGGATGGAAAGTTAGCAGATGTTCTTTTTTTGACTAAAAATGTCAGAAAAAAAGAGGAAACAATTACAAAAATTCGAAATTTTTAAACCTAACTTCTATGAGGTATAATCGAATTACCGTAGTTTAGATACGGTATTTTTACGAATTTACCAGAAATTATTGTGCTAATCATTTTTTTTCAAAATCTCACCAAAATTATCAATTTATTGAAGAACTGGCATAGGTTCATTCAGGAAAAACTACTGTAGATTATTTTGGAGATAGTACTGTAGTTTAGATACAGTGAAAATTTTGAATTTTCTATTGTCGAACACAAAATAAAGAATGAAAATGTGTAGACGCTCTTTTTTTCATTTAAAAAAGAGATGGTGAGTCAATATTGTAAAGAAAATATTTATTTTTATTGAACTGCCACGTGTTTTTTTGCTGAATTTCAAATTAAATTTGATGCTCCAAATTTTAGGGCTCAAAAATATGCTCATAGAAGGTTCTGGCTCAAAATTATGAATTTATTGGAATATATGGAAAACAATATAAACAATATATTTTTTCGTAGAAATCGATGAAAATTCGACGAGAACTAGGAATATACTATTGATTTGTAATGATTTTTCCCGGAGAAAAATCACAAAACTTGAGAAATTTGAGAAAAAAACTGCAATTCTGAAATTTTGGACCAACTTTTCTGAAAATCGTCATTCCACATCACACACACATTCTTGAAATTATAATTTATTTTTAATTAGTTCACACCATAACAACAAAAAAGGTTAATATTTTAGCAATAATTTGTGGTGGCAGAAAACAGTTGTCAGTATATGAATCGCACACGATTCGCGGGGCTCATGGTTCTCGCAGGTTACAATGATAGAAGCAGGAAATTCTAAGTACTGTAGTCTGGATACAGTAATAATTATGTTAATTTTCTTAATTGCAATGAGTTTCTTGGGTAGTATAGTTGGTCTTCTGAATTTGTGACTGTTCTCCTCTATGATTTGAACATCGTGTCTTTTTTTCTGAAAAAATTGATTTTTGTTGGAAAAATTTAGGAAAGTTTCAACTTACATTAGAACTTTAGATGATTTGATATAAGTACTGTAGTTTAGATACAGTATGCAATTGATTGATGCTATTTATCCAGGCTTTAGTGTCCATGCTTTGTGAGAGTAGTAGTTCTGCAAAAATGTTTGAATATTTTTCCGCAACAGCTTTTTTCAACATACTTTTTTTAAAAATATATGGATGTCATTGAAATTTCGTCTACGATCATCTTGGTGACAAGTTCTGCGGTTTTGTCGTCGTAGTTTCTCGGAAGCAGCACGGTAGTGATGGCGACGACGTTAGGTTGGTAACATATTTCGAAATGCTTTTCGACAGTTCAGTTACATTTGATTACTGTAGTCTAGATACAGTATATCTATATTTTAGCTGATTTTTGACCATCTCTTGGTTAATTTATGGAATCATCTGGTAGAATGATGATGGTAACATCTGAAGGCGGAATCGAATAATAAGTACTGTAGTCTAGATACAGTATACAAATAGGTTGATTTTATATATCCAGTGTGGGTAGGATTCTAGGGTTCTGAAAAAATTTTTTGAATATTTTTCCGCAATAGCTTTTTTTTTCAACTTACCTCAGCTGATGAGTACTGTAATTTAGATACAGTATTGTGATTTTGGTATTTTTCATTGACTAGTTGTTGTTCGATTAAATATCTATAAGCACGTTTTGTATGTGTGTTTTTCAGTTTAGCTCTGGAAAAATTGGATTTATTTTTCATAATTTTTCTGAGTTCTTAACTTACCTTATTTATTTTCAGCTTTTTCAAAAGACATCAAATATTTGATAAACTACAGCTTTTAGATAAATATTGGGAAGATTACTGTAGTCTAGATACAGTTTTTATAGGCTGACAATGTTTTTCTTGAAATCTTCTTGGTCTATTGATAGGAATCCTTTTTCATCTTGTTGGTCTGTAAAAATATTTTTTTTGAAAAATTTTTTTGGGATTTTCAACTTACCCAATATAAAAAGGCCAGATTGTTTTCTGTGTTTTTGATCTCTGAAAAAAAAAGTTTAAAGAAAATTTTCATTTTTTAAACCTAACCGTTTTCATACTTATACATGGTAGTGATCTTCATCATATTTCTAGGCTAATTCTGTGAGATAATTGAATTTTTGGAAGATTACTGTAGTCTAGATACAGTATTGACAAGTTTGAATATATTTAGAGAAAAAAGAATATTCATGATATAATTATGAGCAAAACTGGGCTCCTTATAAAGAAAGTGGGCGTGGCCTAATTTGCCCCGCCTTCTTACCGGGTACTTGAAGGAATATGGGAAAATTTGCCGATTTTGGGAAGAATTTTAGACATGTGCCTGGAATTGATGTGTTTTTGAAAGGGTGTGAAGAGTTTGAAAATGCGGGAGATCTTTTGATTTGAGCGGCTTTGGAAGATGGGAATTTGGGAAGATTTTTTTTGAAAAAAATGAAATTCATTGAAATTTTTAATTTTCAGATTCCTTAAAAAAATTTCTGAAAATTGAAGTTACTCGGAATTTTGAGCTCAAAAATTTAATTTGAAATTAAAATATTGAAACATCTGAAAAATGGCCCAAAACTCATATTTTGACACAAAAAACGGCCGAAAATTGAAAATCCTAAAAAATTTCCTCTATTATCATTAGAGCGCACTTTCTCTACTCCTCGTTATAGGAGAGGGAAGATTTTTTTTTCGAATTTTTCTGCCAAATTTTAAATTTGATTTTTTTTTCAACAATAATTGTTGTAATTAAAATTTTGAGCTCAAAATTTCGAGTTTTGTTATCCAAAAGATTTTTCAAAACCAAAACCACAATTTGTTTTCGAAAAATTTCAATTTTTTTACAGGAAATCATCTTTGATCTACTATGCGTCAACAGAACTCAAAGATCTTTATACGCCGAAAGAATGAACATTGGCATCCGCGCTCTAATGGTAATCGCAGACGGTTTACAACAGAAGGATGATCCACCAGCAATGCCGAAATCAATGGGACCATTAGCCAGTGGAACTGTTCATAAAATGCGCAAAAAACAATATATCACAAGACCACTAACTGCAGAAATATCAAAAACAATTGGAATCGATCAATTCTATCCGCAATGCCGCAAAGCTTTTGATAATATTCTGCGAATTCTTGACACACAAATTGGCAAACCTTTGATGATGTCAACTGTGCAAAGTAGAGGAAAAGAACCCGAAGAATTGATATCTGGAGATGCGAAACCGAAATTAGATTTGTTTCGGACTTGTATCGCAGCGATTCCGCGATTATTACCAGAACCCATGGGATATGTGGAACTTATTGATATCTTGACAAGATTGACTGTTCATATTGATGAGGAATTGAGGAATATGTCGGGACTGACGTTGCAAACAATTATTGGAGAGTTTTGCGAGTGGAGAGAGCAGGTTTTTGTTGCGCAGCTCTCGCTGATTCAGACACAGATTTCGGATTTTTACCCGCAAGTTTTGGATGATTCGCTGAGGTTGTTGTTGCAATTGTTGACGACGTGGAAAGCGGCGATTGTTGTGGAGAAGAAGCGGTGAGTAGTTTAGAAATATTTGAAAAAAATCAGATTTTTAATGATTTTTAACTTGAAAATTGTGTAATTTTGGTCTGAGATTATGAAAATTGAATTTTTCATCAATTTTTCAATTGAAAACTTTATTTTTTCGCCTCAGGAGCAGGAAAATTGGATTTTGAATGATTTTTAACTTGAAAATCGTCTAATTTTGGTCTGAGATCATGAAAATTGAATTTTTGGTAAAAAATTTGTGATTTTTTGCCAGAAAATGAATTTTCATGAATTTTTCAATTGAAAACTTTTAATTTTTCGCCTCAGGAGCAGGAAAATTGGATTTTTAATGATTTTTAACTTGAAAATTGAATTTTTGGTCAAAATTTGTGATTATCCGGTCCAGTAATATAATTTTTCATGATTTTTCAATTGAAAAATTTATTTTTTCGCCTCAGGAGCAGGAAAATCAGATTTTTAATGATTTTTAACTTGAAAATTGTGTCATTTTGGTCTGAGATTATGGAAATTGAATTTTTAGTTGAAAATTGTGATTTTTCGCAAGGAAATTGAATTTTTCATGATTTTTCAGTAGAAAACTTCATTTTTCGCCTCAGGAGCAGGAAAATTGAATTTTTAACTTGAAAATTGGATTTTTGGTCAAAATTTGTGATTATCCGGTCCAGTAATATAATTTTTCATGATTTTTCAATTGAAAACTATAATTTTTCGCCTCAGCAGCAGGAAAATCAGATTTTTGGTGATTTTTAACTGAAAAATTGTGTAAATTTGACCTGAGATAGAATTTTTGGTCAAAATTTGTGATTTTTCGCAAGGAAATTGAATTTTTCATGATTTTTCAATTGAAAAATTTATTTTTTCGCCTCAAAAGCTGGAAAATCAGATTTTTAGTGATTTTTAACTTGAAAATCGTGCAAATTTGGCCTGAGATTATGAAAATTGAATTTTTGGTAAAAAATTTGTGATTTTTCGCAAGGAAATTGAATTTTTCATGAATTTTTCAATTGAAAACTTTATTTTTTTGCCTCAGGAGCAGGAAAATTGAATTTTTAATGATTTTTAACTAGAAAATTGTGTAAATTTGGTCTGAAATCATGAAAAAGGTGATTTTCTGGTTCGGGACCACGAAAACTGGGTTTTTCATATATTTTCGGCATTGCGTGGTTCTAAAATGAAAAATTTTGCAATTTTTCATCTAGAACCACGAAAATTGCACTTTTAATGGTTTTTTGATTTTAAATTCGAATTTCCCGGTCAAATTTTTGGTCTGGGACCACAAAAATCGGATTTTTCAATTTTTAATCCAATTTCTGAAGTTGCGGTTCTGAAATTTGAAAATGAACAGATCTAGCTCTAAATTTTCAAATTTTACCACTTACAAATGATAACTCATATTAGAAGTTAACTCATATTAGAAGTATTACGCCTCTTATTTTTTCCAGAGCCGAATCCGCACCATCAGCCCAACTTAGCCCAATTCAATCGCATCAACGAAGTGCCACGTCACCGAATACCGTATCCTCGGTCACAAGTAGTATTCTATCCGGAACCGCCTCTTCTCTTTGCTCATTGCCCGAGGAGAGTTGTTCGATAAGTGGTGGAAGTATGGGAGGAGGAGGTGGAACGAGTAGTGCAGGAACACCCACGAATTCGAGCTCGCAATTGAATACACCGCAGAGTAAAGCGGATTTGAGGTACGGTGGGGAATTTTCTGAAATTCTAGATTTAGAACTTCAAAATCTAGAAAAACAATTTTGAAAAAAAAATCAAAATGAGCCTGAAATGTTCTAGAAATCCAAAAATCCACGTGGCACAATTTTCTGAAAAAAATTCAAATGAGCCTGAAAAATTCAAGAAATCTGAGCTTAAATTGGGCTCAAAATGCTCCAAAAAAAATCCACGTGGCATAAATTTTCTGAAAAAAAGTTCAAATTGAGATTGGAAAATTCTAGAAGTCTGAGCCTAAATTAAGCCTAGGACTAGTCATATTCGGGCTCAAAATGATCCAAAATTTTTGAAAAAAAATCCACGTGGCAAAATTTTGTCTGAAAATTCAAATTGAGCCTGAAAAATTCTGAAATTCTAGATTTACAACTTTAAAATCTAGAAAATAATTTTGAAAATAATCCACGTGGCAAAAGATTGTATGAAAATGATTGAAATTGAGCCTGAAATGTTCTAGAAATCCAAAAATCCACGTGGTAAAATTATCTGAAAAAAATTTCAAATTGAGCCTGAAAATTTCTAGAAGTCTGAGCCTAAATTAAGCATAGGACTAGTCATTTTTGGGCTCAAAATGCTCCAAAAAATCCACGTGGCACAATTTTAAGTGAAAAATTTAAGTTGAGATTAAAAAATTCTAGAAATTCTAGGTCTACAACTTGGAAAACCTGAAATTTGGACCAAAATTAAGCCTAAACTATGAGCTTAGTCATATTTGGGCTCAAAATGCTCCAAAATTTTTGAAAAAAAAAACCCACGTGGCAAAATTTTCTGAAAAAAATTCCAAATGAGCCTGAAAAATTCCAGAAATCTGGTCTAAGCCTAGTCATATTTAGACTCAAAATGATCCAAAAAAATCCACGTGGCACAATTTTCTGAAAAAAAAGAGTTCAAATTTAGATTGAAAATTTCTGGAAATCTGGTCTAAGCCTAGTCATATTCGGGCTCAAAATGCTCCAAAAATGCTCCAAAACCATCAGATCCTTTTCATTTTCCAGCTCAAATTCTGGCGGAGGTGGACTTGTTCATGTCTTACACTCAATCGAAGGTCTCGCCATTGTCTATTTGTGTCAAACCCGTTCCCAGCCCAAAAAACTCGCGATTTCTCTCCTCAAAGAAGTCAAAATCATCTTCGACTTATTGCAACTCGAAAATTCCAACTCCGCACCGCCGGATCAACCTGTAATTACAGTACTCGATCAAGCGACTCCCTATGTTGTCAGAAAATATATTGAACATGTTCCTTTAAAGGAGCGAATGTCGTGGAATATGGATTTTGCGTCGGTTTGCGAGAAAATTTCGACAATTGAAACTGATAATACTCTGGTGAATAGTGATCGGGGAAATGAGTATTTTCAATGGGATCCGTGGGGTTGTGCACTCAGTGGATATGCGGAGATGAGGCATTTGTTGAAGAGATGTCCGATGGCTGTGGCGGCTGCGTGGCCTATTTTATTTGCCAGATTGAATGCGGTGTCGGGATATGTTGATCCAAAGTAGGGGAGGGTTTTGGGGGGGGGGGAATTTTGTTTGGAAATCGAAAAATCTATTATTTTTATCCAAAATCTATGATTTTTCTTCAATTTTCATTTAAAAATGCGATTTTTCGAATTGGAACAGCCAAAAGTATCAAAAATTTCAATTTCGCCACAAATTTTGAGTCATTGAAATTGTGATTTTTCAATTGAAAACTTTAATTTTTTGCCCCAGGAGCAGGAAAATCAGATTTTTAATGATTTTTAACTTGAAAATTGTGTAATTTTGGTCTGAGATTATGGAAATTGGATTTTTAGTTGAAAATTGTGATTATCCGCAAGGAAATTGAATTTTTCATGATTTTTCAATTGAAAACTTTATTTTTTTGCCTCAGGAGCTGGAAAATTGGATTTTTGATGATTTTAACTTGAAAATCGTCTAATTTTGGTCTGGGACCATGAAAATTGGATTTTTGGCCAATATTTGTGAATTTTTCATGATTTTTTTATTAAAAATGCGATTTTTCGAATTGGAACACCCAAAAGTATCGAAAATTTCAAATTCGCCCTAAATTTTGGATCTGGGACCAGTTTTTCTCATTTTAAACTAGGAAATTGTGTAATTTTGGTCTGAGATTATGAAAATTGGATTTTTGGAGGTTTTTTAGTCAAAACTTGTAATTTTTCGATTCGGGACCACCATACGTCGCATACCCTCGTTTCAAATCCACCAGTGCACACCCCTGTGTTTGAAAATTTTTGGCAAAAGGGATAACCCCCCCCCTTTTCCTTTTTCATTTTCAGCTAAATAAACTTGACAATCTAAATTTTTTATAAACTTTTAGCTCAAAATTGCTTCACTTCGGCAAATATTCTCATCTTCTCCGCTTTTGAGTCGAATTTCGATTCAAAAATTCAAATTTTTCAAAAACAAAAAAAAAATACGTTTCAAAATTTTGATATAATTTATTATCAATTTTTTTTCAATGCTCCCACCTTTAACCCTAAACCTACCTAATTGACCCTAAATGATAAATCCTATGACAATAAATCAAAACCAAAATTCTCAAAATTTGGATGAAAATGTTGAAATTATCGATTTTTGAATCAAAATTCGTGGAAATTTTAATCACTCCAAATAAGTGTTAGAGTAAAAAGCTTAGAAAATTTCTTCAAAATGCTTTCTCAAGTGACATCCCCTTCCAAAAACTGGGGTGAGTGATAACCCCTCCTCGGGTCGATTACCCCACGCATGCGACGTATGGGGACCACGAAAATTGGATTTTTGGTAAATTTTCGGATCACCGTGATTTTAAAATGAAAAATCTTGCAATTTTTTCATGTAGAACCACGAAAATTGGATTTTTGGATGATTTTTAATTTTTAAATTCAAATTTCGCGCAAAATTTTGGGTCTGGGATCATGAAAATTGGGTTTTTGGTCAAAAATTTGTGAATTTCTGCATTGGGACCACAAAAATTGAATTTTTCATAATTTTGAAATTGAAAACGTTAGTTTTTGCTCTGGAGCAGAAAAATTTAATTTTAAAATAAAAAATTATGCAAAAAAATGTCACGTGAAACGTGAAAATTTTTCATTTTTTCTCATTTGCAACAAAAATTACCACATCATTTCTCATTTTTCCAGCAATCCGCAAAATGAAAGTCGTTCTTCACTTCTCCGCGGATCGAAAAGCAAAGGAACCTCATCGATTTTTGGCGAACAACTCGGACACGAAGCATGTTTGGCACTTTGGCAGAAATATCTGATAATGTGTTGTGCACTGGCACCGGCACCTTATAATTTGTCGCAGCGCAGTTTTAGCCCGACGAATTCGTGAGTTATCGGGGGAACTTTTTTTCAGGGGAAATTGATTTTTTAAAAAATTTTCACTCTGAAGTTTGCTATCTGAATTTTAGTTAAGAAAAATATTTTTGGAAAAATGTTTTTGGAAAACCCGAATTTTACGCTGAAAATTTAAAATTTCCAGTAAAAAATTCAAAAAGCCGACTTTTGAGCTCATAAATATGAATTTTAAAAAATTTGGGAGCTTGAATTGTTGAGCAAAAACTTTTGGCTGAAAAAAAATTTCAAGTTTCAGATAAATTTTTGATTTGAAATTTTGCTCAAAAATAAAATTTTTGGAATCTAAAACATTTTTCAGAATTGTTATGAAAAAAAAAATTTTTTGAGAAAAACTGAAAATTTCTAATTTCTAATTTTGAAACCCGAATTTTGAGCTCATAAATATGAATTTTAAAAAATTTGGGAGCTTGAATTTTTGAGCAAAAACTTTTGGCTGCACATTTGAGCTCAATTTTGGAAAAAAATTCAAGTTTCTGATGAATTTTCGATTGAAAACTGAAATTTGGATCAAAAATTCCACTCTGCAGTTTGTTATCAAAATTCTAGTTCAGAATCTTTGGTTTTCTGATTTTTTGAAAAAAATTGTTTCATAAAAACACCCTAATTTTGAGCTCAGAAATTGAGCCCCAAAAAATTTGGCTCTATGAGCTCCTAGAATTTTTAGAGCAAAGTTTCCCTCTCCTCTTAAAACCCCCGATTTTTGCAGCCTCGACGGACCATCGGATGTTTTTCGCTCCGTATCCGCTTCACTGCGAAGTTCAAGAACCCCGGTGCCCAACTCATTATCGCAATTAATATCAAAAGCTTGCACAATTTTGAGATGGGAAAATCTGACGGATATTCGAGATAGTGTTGTGCTCGGAGTTGGCTCGATAAATCCACTGGTATTCGAGATGCTTTTGGATGAATTGAAATCGAATGGGATTTTGAGAGAGGCGACGGAGAAGAAGGCGGAGACGAATTTGAGAAGACGGAAACGCAAGGATTTGCTACGTCTTCAGATTATTAGAATTATTGAGATTGCGGTGTTTCGCGGGCTTTTGATGGTTTCGTCGACGTCGAATTCGAACTCAAATCCAGAATACACGTTGAATCCGCTGATTGTGGAGTTTATTGATTCGATGCGAATAAATTTGGAAAATGATCATGATCGCGATATAAATGTGGTGACGAAGTTGCGGTTGCATTTTGCCAAATTGATTCATTTGATCATTGATGCCACGCCACATTTGGCTAGACATTGTGAGGATTTTTGGGCGAAAATTATAGACTTTTTTGGACCCCTCAAATTTGAGGTCCATTCTATATTTTAAAAATTAAAAAATTCATAAAAAATGAATTTTTCATTCTGAAATTCTTGATTTTTGATAGAAGTTCGAGAATTTTTTTGGAAAAATTTGAAAAATTGAATCTGAAAGGAATTGGAAAAAAAAAGGAAAAATTTGAAAAATTGAATCTGAAAGGAATTTTTTCGAAATTTTGATTGAAAATTGTGCTTTTTCATCTAGATTTTTTGGACCCCTTAAATTTGAGCTCCATTTTATATTTTGAAAATTTAAAAAAATCCCTGAAAATCGTCTATTTCATCCTGAAGTTTCTAATTTTTGACAGATTTCATAGAATTTTGTGGAAAAATATTTGAAAAATTGAATCTGAAAGGAATTTATTTGAAATTTCAATGAAATTGATTTTTCAGAGAATTTATTTACAAAAAAATAGGCTTGTCGATAATTTACAAAAAAAATATTTTTCCAAACCCCAAAAATTTTCTCTGTTTCAAAATTTCTCAATAATCTTTCTGGTAATGTTTGAGCTAGTGCAAGAGGGAAATTGGATAATTTCAAATTTTTGATTAATTTTTAATTTTTTTTTTGAAAAAACTGTAATTTTAAGTGATTTTTCCCTAATAATCAACTGCTCCAAAAAATTCACTGAAAATTTTTCACTCAAAAAATATTTTTCCAAACTCCAAAAATGTTCACTGTTTCAAAATTTCTCAATAATATTTCTGGTAATTTTTGAGCTAGTGAAACAGGGAATGTCGATAATTTCAATTTTTAATTAATTTTTAATTTTTTTTTTTTGAAAAAATTGTAATTTTAAGTGATTTTTCCCTAATAATCAACTGCTCCAAAAAATTCACTGAAAATTTTTCACTCAAAAAATATTTTTCCAAACTCCAAAAATGTTCACTGTTTCAAAATTTCTCAATAATATTTCTGGTAATTTTTGAGCTAGTGAAACAGGGAATGTCGATAATTTCAATTTTTAATTAATTTTTAATTTTTTTTTTTGAAAAAATTGTAATTTTAAGTGATTTTTCCCTAATAATCAACTGCTCCAAAAAATTCACTGAAAATTTTTCACTCAAAAAATATTTTTCCAAACTCCAAAAATGTTCACTGTTTCAAAATTTCTCAATAATATTTCTGGTAATTTTTGAGCTAGTGAAACAGGGAATGTCGATAATTTCAATTTTTAATTAATTTTTAATTTTTTTTTTGAAAAAATTGTAATTTTAAGTGATTTTTCCCCTAATAATCAACTTCTTCACAAAAAATATTTTTCCAAACCCCAAAAATTTTCACTGTTTCAAAATTGCTCAATAATCTTTCTGGTAATTTTTGAGCTAGTGCTACAGTGAAATTCGATAATTTCAATTTTTGATTAATTTTTAATTTATTTTTTGAAAAAAACTGTAGTTTTAAGTGATATTTCCCTAATAATCTGAAAATTTAAAAAAAAAAATATTTTTCCAAACCCCAAAAATTTTACGTTTCAAAAAATTCCCAAATATTTGTTGGGATCTATACAAATTTGCTGGGGTGTAAAGCTATTAACCAAAAAAAACTGACCGTAGACAAATGCACAAATGGATGATCAGCCGGTGCTTCAGATTGTGTCTTCGATATTTGTGGCAGAAAATTTATTTTGTTTTAAACCTGAACCTAAATTAATAATAATAATAATAATAGTTTATTCATAAAACATAGTTATTTGACCCGAGCTCGTACCCGAAAAAAAAAAAAAATTATTATTTTTGCAGCACTTTTCAACGAGGAACGCCGTCAAAATTTGTTCTATCTATTTATTGGATGGTGTTCGCGCGCTATTGCCGCTGATCGAAAATATCGAGATCGAGAAGTTGGATCGTATGTGGAGCAGAAATCTGTGCTAGCAATGACTCGAATCCTTTGCTGTGGACCCATTTTTGAACCGGCGAAATCGATTGGAGAAGATGGAAGTTTGTATGGATGGCTGGAGAAATTGATTGTGTCCACTAATCCGATTGTGAGTTTCAAAATTCTCACGAAAAAATTCGGGGGAAAAATACGTTTCAAAAATACGTGTTTTCGAAAATTTTGATTTTTATATTTAATTCGGGCCATATTTGTTCCAAGCCTATAATTTTTATTTAAAAAAAAGTGAATCTGAAAATCTGAAAATTACTCTGGATAGAAATTTTGAAATTTTCTCTCGCGAAATTTGTTTTCATCCGAAAATTCTTGATTTCAGACTGAAATTTTCAGTTGAGAAAAAATGATTTGAAAAAACTCCGAAAAATACGTTTCAAAAAAATTATTTTTGAAAATTTTGGTTCTTATATTCAATAATTTTAGGGCCTCATACAAATTTATATTTTCTATGGTTTCTAAAATTCCTAAAAATTTTAAAATTCAAATTATTCATTTTTTTTCTGCAGAAAATTCTAAATCTTCTAATATGAAAATTACTGTAGACAGAAAATTTTGGAATTCAAAAAAAATTTTCTTTCGCGAAATTTTTTTCATCCAAAAATTCTTGATTTCAGAATCAGCTAAGAAAAAATTATTTTTGAAAATTTTTGGTTTTCATATTCAATAATTCCAGGGTTTCATATTGATTTTCAGCCAAATCTTAAAATTCAAAAAAATATTCATTTTTTTCTTCTGCAGATGCAATCAGAAGTTGAAGAAATGTTGGCGTGGATGCTTGAACTCAATGAATCTGGATATCTATTGGACTGGCTTATGATGCAATGCTACACGCAATCCTCGTCAGTCGCTTGCCGCTGTTTCCGCGCGTTGGTTCGCGTTTTTTCGCGACGCGATTTTCCGTGCGAATTTGTGTCGCTGTTCGTTTTGTGTCAATCGATGTTGGCGGTGGCGTCGGTCACCGATTGTGCACTTCATATGATTGAGATTTTGAGGAAACAGTTTTTGGATACGTGGGTTTTTTATGGAGCTAAATTGAAAATTTAAAAATTTTGGTGCTAGATGGATTTGTTGGCACAAATTTGTGTATTTCAGAAATTCGCTCGAAAATTTCAAATTCTGAAAATTTTTAAGCTAAACTCCACGTAAAATTATGAAGTTTTGAAAAATTTGGAGCTGAAAATCCACGTGGGAACATAAAATTTTGAAAAATTTAGGATTGAAAATTTTTGCCACGTGGCAAAAAAATCAATAACTTTCTGAAAATCTGAATTTTTTCTGTGTTGAATATTGTGGCTGAAATGAAAAATTAACCAAACTTTATAATTTTGGAGCTGAAAATCCACGTGGGAACTTTAAATGTTCAAAAAAATTTGGCGCGAAAAAATTCCACGTCGATTCATTGGCTCAAAATTACGTATTTCAAAAATTCACACGAAATTTTGAGTTTTCAAATTTTGAAAATCTTGGAGCTTGAAATCCACCTGGAAATTTAATAATTCAAATATTTTAGAATTGAAAATCCACGTGGGAACTTGAAATTTTCAAAAAAATTTGGCGCGAAAAAATTCCACGTCGATTCAATTCAAAAATGCACACGAAATTCTGAGTTTTCAAATTCTGAAAATTTAGGCGCCGAAAAATCCCATGTGAAATTCAAAATTTCAAAAAATTTTACCTGAAGCAGCTATAAAAATGCCACGTGGCAGAAAAATCGATAACTGAATTTTTTCTGTGTTGAATATTGTGGCTGAAATGAAAAATTAACCAAACTTTATAATTTTGGAGCTGAAAATCCACATGAAAATTTCAAATTCTGAAAAATTTTTCTTAATTAAAAAAAAATTTAACGTGGGAACGTAAAATTTTAAAAATTCAGGTACCAAAATTGCCACGTGGCAGAAAAATCAATAATTTTCTGAAAATCTGAATTTTTTGTGTTGATTATTGTGACTGAAATAAAAAATTAACCAAACTTTATAATTTTGGAGCTGAAAATCCACGTGGAAATTTGAAATTTTGAAACTTTTGGAGCTTGAAATCCACCTGGAAATTTAATAATTGCAAATATTTTAGGACTGAAAATCCACGTGGAAATTTGAAAATTATCAAATTTCTTTTTTCAAAAATTTAGAGCACTAAAAATTGCTGAAATTATGAAGTTGTCGAAAATTTGAAAAATTCGAAGTACTAAAATTGCCACGTGGCAATGAGTTTCTGAAAATCGGAATTTTTTGTGAATATTGTGCCTGAAATGAACAATTAGCCTAGCTTCATAATTTTGAGACTGAATATCCACGTGGCACTTTTGAATTATAAAAATTCCACGTGTTTTCCAGACAATCCACATCACCTGGAAATGTTCAAATGCGAAAAACCAACGATATTGTTACACCGCCTTTTGGTCACGTTTTCCCAATTGAACAACAAGATGTTTGTACGAGATTGGCGAATGCTTATCCACATTTGACTGTCACGATTTTTAGTGGTAAGATTTCCCTGACCCTCGAAAATATCTGGAAGATATCTGAAAATTCCAGAAGTCTCATATCGCCTCGAAACTGCAAATTGTTCCAACAAGGCTCATCTTCTTGGACTCTTGAAACCGTGGATTTCAAATCTGGAATTAGTTGATTCGAATGTTTCGGAAGAAGCTGAAGGTCCACGTGGATGGGGATCTGAAGAGGCGACTCAATTGGTTCTGAATAATCTTCTCTATCTCACCACAATTTTATCGATTGATTATGAGAAAGAGTTGGCGGAACTCTGGAAATCGCTAGCTATTTCGTTTCCCGCAAATCTTCCCACAATTTTGAATTTCTTTTATACTACAACATTGCTATCACAGGATGCTTTGTTACCGGTGACGAAAAGGATTTGTGTGTTGATATCGAGAGTTGTTGGAACTCGAACATCGGCGATTTTGTTGGAATGGTTGAGCACGGTTCATGATACGTCGAGGATTCTACTCGAGAGATCGGAGATTCCGCCGTATTATCGATGGAGAGATGAATCGAAAGAGTTGTCGACGTCACAAGCGCCGCCGCGAGATGTTTCGATTGAGAAGGAGGAGGAGACGTCGAAGGATGGAGTGAGGTTGTTGCCGATGCCGGCGTATGGTGGACATTATTCACCGTTGAGTCAATTCTTGCCGCCGGTTACGCAGAGTGTACAGTTTTATACGAAGTGAGTGATCAAACTAGACTCTAGTTTAGCAAAAAAATTTTAAACTAGACTTTAGTTTTATGAGAGCTTCTAAAAATTTGAAAAATTTTGAAATTTTTGAAGAATCAGAATATTTTCTGAACCTGTAAATTATACGCTTCAAAATTTGGCATTCAAAAATCAAAAATTATTCCAATTTGAAAATTAACCGAGAGTTGAGTTAGGACAATTTTCTGTAAAATCTATCAAATATAGAGTTCGATCAAACTACACTCTAGTCACTAATTTTTGGCGCCAAAAATGCAAAACTCTAGGATTTTCAGAAGCTGGAATTTTGGAATCCATTATCAGATCTGAAACTGAATTCAAAAAAGTTCACTCGAATTTTTGGGAATTTTTATTTCACAAAATTTGAGCCGAAACCGTCTAAAAATATCAAAATTCACTGAAATTCTCTGAATTTTCAGCTAGAAATTACGAAAATTCGATAAAATTTTGAAAAATCAACAATTTTCCGAATTTTTTTCTGAAACTGTAAATTATAGGTTTCAAAAAAAATCTAGGCTGAAAATTTTCTTTTTTTTTTGGATTTTTGATATTTTTAGACAATGAAAATTGAGAGATTTTAAAATTGACCTGAATTTTTGCAAATTTCCGAATTTTTTTCTGAAACTGTAAATTATAGGTTACAAAATTTAGCCTTCAAATATCAAAATTCACCGGGATTTGAGTTAGGATGAGCCAATTTTTTTCGCAATTTTCACGCGCAAAAAATACGTTTCAGAATATTCTGATATTATGTGTTTTTTTTACAAAATTTTGGTAATTCTCCCAGCTATTTAAAAAAAATAAACTGACATTTTGAATTTTAGAAAGCTGAAAAGGTATTTTTAGCGCCAGAAAATTAGAACTTATGTGAATTTTTTGATAAAATTCTAAATTCAGACTTGAAAATTCTGATGAAATATTTTGCAATGATTAAATTTTTGTTAAAAATTCAAATTTAAACTAAACGTTTTTTACCCTGGGATTTAGTTAATAAAAATCGCAAAAAAATATTTCAATTTTTTTGCAGAAGTGAAGTTGGACTTCTTCTAATCTGTGATATAATTCGAACAACAAATACAGTAGATTGGACTGATTCCATCGCAGCTCTTCTATTTCATTCGGGAATTCTTCGCCTTGATTCACTTCGCCCGATTCTTTGTCGACATTCTCGACAAACTATCATCAATGTCATCATGTTGTTTGTCGATAAATCATATTTGCCACAAATTTCGACGATTTTACTCAAAAATGAGATGACCAATACCAATAATTTGGGAGAAAATGAGAGGAATAATAATATGAGCAATGCGGAAGAAATGAGAGGAGAATCGCCGAGTTTTGCCAAAGAGGAATATCGAAAAATGATGCGGCAACAGCCGTCGATTTTTACGAAACAAGAGGATTTGTTGAGTGTGCTGATGTTTGGATTGAGTGAGAAGTGAGCTTTTGGGCTGAAAATTACGAGTTTCAGCAAAATTTTGAAATTTTGTATTATTTCTTGACTGGAAAAATTACAAAATTGGTAATAAATTCCGAAAATCTGAACAAAAAATTGCAGAATTTTTCAGATTTTCTATAGCTTTTCATTAAAAAAATGCGAAAAGCCCAAAAAATTCTGGAAATTTGGCTTAAAAATGCTGAAAAATGAGGTTTTGAGTGGAAAATACTGAAAATTTTAAATTTTAAATTACTGAAATTTTTTTTTTTGAAAAACTTTTGAACTTTGAAAATTCATGAAAAGAAAATTTTAAAAATTAAGCCCGAAAAAAAATATGCTGAAAAATTGTGTCTGGAAATTTTCCGCCTAAAAATCCACGTGGCTGAAAATTTGAAATTGCAAAATGTTGATGAAAAAAATCTCGAACATTTTTTTTTTGGAAATCTGAAATTTTGAGGTCCAAAAATCCACGTGGTTGAAAATTTGGCTCGAAATTTTTGCAGAAATTTGAAAAATTGAGTTCTAAACTTTGTTTTGGACAAAAAATTTCAGCAATTTTTAGCCACTATTTCAGATTTTCTAGAATTTTTTATCAAAAATGCGAAAATTCTGGAAATTTGGCTTGAAAATGCTGAAAATTTTATATCACTGAATTTTTTTTTTGAAAAACTTTTGAACTTTGAAAAAAAATTGAATTAAAAAAAAATTTAGCCCCAGAAAAATATACTGAAAAATTGTCTAGAAATTTTTCGCCTCAAAATCCACGTGGCTGAAAATTGTGAGCATTTTTTGGGATTTTGAGGAAAATTGAATTTCCTACCCAAAAATCCTTTTTTTCTGCTGAAAATTCAGATTTCAGCAAAGTTTTCATTATTTTTTGACTCGAAAAATTACAAAATTCGTAATAAATTCCAAAAATCTCAAAAAAATTCATACATTTTTTGAAACGAATGAAAAACAGGCTCATTTTTTGAACAAAAAATTTCAGCAATTTTTTGACTGAAAATGAACAATTGTTAGCCAAAATTTCAGATTTTCTATAACTTTTTATCGAAAATGCGAAAATTCTGGAAATTTGGCTTAAAAAATGCTGAAATTTGAGCTGGTTTTTTGATTTCATGAAAATTGAGAATCTCAAATTTTAAATCACTGATTTTTTTTTTGAAAAACTTTTGAACTTTGAGAAAAAATTGAATTTCCTAGCCAAAAATATTATTTTTTTTGCTGCTGAAAATTCATATATTTCAGCAAAATTTTCATTTTTTTGACTAGACAACATCATTAATAAATTCATTCATAAATTCTCAACATTATTAATAAATTCCAAAAATCTCAAAAAAATTCATACATTTTTTGAAACGTATGAAAAACAGGCTCATTTTTTGAACAAAGAATTTCATCAATTTTTTGACTGAAAATGAACAATTGTTAGCCAAAATTTCAGATTTTCTAGAACTTTTTATCAAAAAAGCGAAAATTCTGAAAATTTGGCTTGAAAATGCTGAAAATTCGAAAATTTTCATCACTGAAATTTTTTTTTTGAAAAACTTTTGAACTTTGAAAAAAAAATTGAATTAAAAAAAAATTTAGCCCCAGAAAAATATATGCTGAAAAATTGTGTCTAGAAATTTTCCGCCCAAAAATCCACGTGGCTGAAAATATTCCGAAATATTCCGAAAATATTCCGGATTTTGACCTAAAATTAGAATTCTGTAGAAAAATCCCCGGAAATCTCAAACATTTATTGAAATTTGAACTTCTGATTTCGAAATTTTTGCAAAAATTTGAAAAATTGGGGTTTAGAGCTAGAAATTTCACGTGGAAAATAGTTTTGATGGCTAGAAAATTCTGAAAATTATAGATTTTAATCAGAAAAATTTAAAGAAAATCACGAATTTTACATCACTGAAATTTTTTTGTTTTTCGAAATTTTTTTTTTTCGAAATTTTTTTTTTTTCGAAATTTTTTTTTGAAATTTTTTTTTTTTTTTGAAAATTCATGAAAAGTTACAGAAAATTTCTAATAAATCCACGTGGCAAAAATTGAAAAAAAAAATTGAATTTCAAAAATTTAGCCCAAAAAAAATATGCTGAAAAATTGTCTAGAAATTTTCCGCCTCAAAATCCACGTGGCTGAAAATATTTCGAAATATTCCGAAAATATTCCGGATTTTGACCTAAAATTAGAATTCTGTAGTTTATTCTCGGAAATATCAATTGAAATCTGAACTTCTCGAAATTTCACGCGGAAAATAGTTTTGATGTCTAGAAAATTCTGAAAATTTATCAAAATTTGAAGAAAATCGCGAGCTTCGCCAGAAAAATCGCGAATTTCCAGCATCGATACACCAATGTGGGCAAACGAAGATGCAAACAGTCGAAATTGGCGTGTTCCAAGTGCCCAACATCTCTCGTGCACAATTCAACACATTGTCAAATTGTTGATTGGCCGAATGCCAATGTTGGATGTGATTTGGACGCAACTCGCCATGAAAATGGCACTCTCCACATCCCACCGACACATTGCCGGAAGATGTTTTCAGATTGTTTCGGCACTCGGACAACCGCCTGGACCATGGATTCCATCGCTGATGTCGAGATTGGTCGAGACTGCTGGTGAACAACACGATGAGACGCAGGCATATGTGACGGATTTGTTGATTTGTTTGATTGATTGCTCGCCGCAAATTTCGATTGTGAGTTGGGTTTTGGGAAATTTTGAAAATTTAAAGTTTTGGGCCATTTTCAAGCCGAAAATAGTGAGATTTTCTGGACCCTTTTTGAAGCTTAAATTTTGTTTTCAGAAGATTTATGAAAATTCAAATTTTCATTTAGCTTTGAAATCATAAACTCAATCAGAAATTGTTTTATTCAGATTTTTGAAATGCAAAATTTGAAACGTAGATTTTTGGGTTCAGTTTTATGAAAAAAAAAATTCGAAAAAGTGTCTTTAAAAAATTTTCGAAGCTGAAAATTGAGATTTACCGAATCCTGAATTTTGAAGTTCAAATTTTGATTCTAGGCTTTTTTTCCAGGCCAGATTCTTTTCTCGAAAGGTTTATGAAAATTGAAATTTTCAGATATTTTTTAGCTCTGAACTTAAAGGCTGTAAAATCAAGAATTGTTTTGTTCAGATTTTTAAAATGCAAAATTTGAAACGTAGATTTTCATGATTCAGTTTTATGAAAAAACAATTCAAAAAATTATCTCAAAAAAAATTTCATAAGCTGAAAATTGAGATTTTCGGACCTAAAATTTTGAAATTTGAACTATTTAAGCTTTTCCCCAAAAACGTTAGGTTATGAACATGTTTACAGATGAAGTTAATCCATTTTTTTTCCAGAAAATTGAAATTCACTGTGGGATCAAAAATTGATCGTTCAGATTTTTCAAATGCAAAATTTGAAACGTATTTTTTGGGGTTCAGGAAAATCAGAGAATTTTTTATTGTTCAAAGTTTTTTTTATCAAAAAAAATCTAGAATAGTTTTCAAGTTTTCCTGATCTAAATTAAACTTCAAAATGAAATCTGTAGAGAAATTTGAAAAATTGTTTGAAATTTCAAAAAACATTTTTAGGCGTTGAGAAAATTTGTGAAAATGTATTTAGCTTTAAAATCCGACATTTCAAAAATGAGAGGAGCCAACACAAACAGAATCAAAAATTGTTTTGTTCAGATTTTTCAAATGCAAAATTTGAAACGTAGATTTTAGGGTTGAGGAAAATCGGAGAAATTTTTATTTTTCAAGGTTTTTTTACCAAAAAAAAAATCTAGAATCTTTTACCAACGAAAAAATCCAATCCAATTTTCCAGCCACTCACTGAATCAATAGAACTTCGCCAAGTTCTATCACCAACTCATATGCGATCAACTTCGTATACACCGGCTTTGGTTCGACAATCAATGATTTGTTCGAGAGTTCAACATGTTGATAAAAAGAGTTGGTTTTTGCCACGTCACAAGTCATAATTTTGAAAAATTCTATTATTTTTTTGCAGATGCTCGACTTTCGCTTCTTGTCTCCGATCAACAAACCTCCCCTGAAACTCTAATCCGCAGCAAATCCGCTGAACAACTTCAAACCGACATCGAACAACAAGATGAAGAAACGTTGGCGAGAATGCAGATTTGTGCAATTGCGATTTCGTTGATGGAAAGTTCGATGGACAACGAGTTTTTGCTGGCCATTCAATTATTACACCGGGTTTTGGATGTGTCGAAAACTTTGAAATTGCAATGTTTGGCCAAATTGGACAAAATGGTTGGACAATTGGAGTGGAAGAATTTTAATGGGATTATTTCGCTGGTTACTAGAGGTTTGCGGGGGTTTTTTTAATGAAATTTCAAATTTTTTCATCATTTTTAACTAGAAAAATATTAAATTTTTTTGTTCTCGAGTCAAAAAAAATTCATAATTTTTTTCGAAAAAAATTTGAAAAATTTGAAGTCGCTCTTTGTTTGAAAAAAAAAAGAATTCAGGATTTTTTTCCAGAATTTCAAGATTTTCTATTTTTAAACCACGTTTCACGAACTATTTTCCAGAAATCTCGAAATTTTTAAAAATTTCTTTCAAACTAAAATTTTCACTGTTTCAAAATAATTGTCAATAAAAATTTGAAATTTTGAATTTTGATTACAAAATTGATTGGTTTGTGGGAAAAAAATATAAAAATATCAATATTTCTAACCAAATAACTGAAATTCTGTAATTTTCATCCAAAAATCCTTGTTTTTCAAAAAAAAAAACTTTGGAAAAAAATTGACTGTTTCAAAAATTTCATATAATTTTTCCGAGAGAATTTAAAGCAATAAATTGTTGTGTGTTCATGTTCGGAAAAATTATCGAATTTCCTTTCAAACAGGATTTTTTTTCCAAAATTGTTGCTTTTTTCTCAAAATTAGGATTTTCACTGTTTCAAAATCAAATAAATATCAAAACTTGTTTGAAACAAATTTTTAAAAAATCCAATATTCTCTTTTTTTTCTTAAATTTCAGAAAAATCTGATTTTTTTTAAATCAATTAAGTGAATTTCGGTAATTTTTATCCAAAAATTCCCTTCAAAAAATTCACTGTTTCAAAAATTTGATATAATTTTTTTTGAAAAAGATTAACAATGAAAGGTCTGCTTTTCTACCTCCAAAAAATTCCCGAAAATCCCCATTTTTCGCTGCCGCGTTCCAAATCTCAAAACCTTTATTTTCTCCTTGGCTAATTTGTGACACACCTGTCGTTTCAAATTCATTTCACAAATCAACGAAAAGTGTCATTTTTGGGGCCTGTTCGAAGAGAAAAAAAGAAAGATTGAACAGTTTGATTAGACAGTTTCGAACTCTTCGGTTTTTTATGACACTTTTTGGGTGGGTATTAAAGAAAAAGATGTGGTTGAGAGATTGGAAAAATTGTGGATTACTGTAGGCTGGGAAAATTTGAAAAAATCTGAAAATTTAAGCTTGGAAAAGTGAAATTTTTGAATTTTTCTGAAAATCTGAATTTTTATAGAATTTTTCAGAAATTTTTTGAAGAAGTTTAAATTTTTTTTAGAAATTCTGAATTGTTTCAAAAATTTTTACCTGAAAAATTCAATTTTCTAAATTTTGGCGCCAAAAATTATGAATTTCTTGAATTTTGGCGCCAAAAAACTCTGAACCAGTGAATTCTTGAAAAATGTCAGGTCTCAAAATTTTAACAATTTTTATCACCAAAAAAATGTTTTCAAAAAATCATCAAAACCATAGAAAAAACAATTTCTTAACAGAAAATCTGAATTTTTATACAATTTTGTCAAAAATTTTTCGAAGAAGTTTAAATTTTTTTTTTAGAAATTCTGAATTGTTTCAAAAATTTTTACCTGAAAAATTCAATTTTCTAAATTTTGGCGCCGAAATTTGAAAAAAAAAATTTCAAAAAATCATCAAAACTATAGAAAAAAACAATTTCTTAACAGAAAATCTTTGAAATTTTTACAAAAAAAAATTGAAGTTTTTCAAAATCCCAAAAAAATCCAAATTTTTTTCCTTTTGCAGGCGCCATTGTTCCAAATGCCTACGAATCGTCAATTCAAGCAATGATTCGATTATGCGATGTGATGAACGAGGAAATTGTTGGTGGAACTGGTGGAATTGCTCTCTTCGTCTCTCACACTCTTCCATATTTGGTCTTGAATTTCGAGAATCCCAATGGACTTTGTATCGAAGTGGCTAATGCCATCTCAGCGGTACGGTATTTTTTTTGGCAATTTTGAAAAATCCTAAATCCCAAAATTAATTTCAGTATTGCGATGAGACTGTGAAAACACAATCTGGAGCACCGGCTGATCATCCATTTGTGCATTTGTCTACGGTCAGTTTTTTTTTTGGAAAATGGTTCTAAACGCCAGCAAATTTGCATGGAGATCAACAAAATTTGGGAGATTTTTGAAACGTAAAATTTTTGGGGTTTGGAAAAATATTTTTTTTTGTGAAAAATCACTTAAAATTACAGTTTTTTTCAAAAAAAAAAATTGAAAAATTAATCAAAAATTGAAATTATCTAATTTTTCTATTCCACTAGCTCAAAAATTACCAGAAAGATTATTGAGAAATTTTGAAACAGTGAAAATTTTTGGGGGTTGGAAAAATATTTTTTTTGAAGCAGTTAGGGAAAAATCAATTAAAATTACAGTTTTTTTCAAAAAAAAAAAATTAAAAATTAATCAAAAATTGAAATTATCGAATTTCACTGTAGCACTAGCTCAAAAATTACCAGAAAAATTATTGAGAAATTTTGAAACGTAAAATTTTTGGGGTTTGGAAAAATATTTTTTTTTATGAAGCAGTTAGGGAAAAATCACTTAAAATTACAGTTTTTTCAAAAAAAAAATTAAAATTTAATCAAAAATTGAAATTATCGCATTTCCCTCTTGAACTAGCTCAAAAATTACCAGAAAGATTATTGAGAAATTTTGAAACAGTGAAAATTTTTGAAAAAATATTTTTTTGTGAAAAATCACCAAAAATTATAGTTTTTTTCAAAAAAAAAATTAAAAATTAATCAAAAATTGAAATTATCGAATTTCACTGTAGCACTAGCTCAAAAATTACCAGAAAAATTATAGAGAAATTTTGAAACAGTGATAATTTTTGGGGTTTGGAAAAATATTTTTTCTGGATTTTTTGGGATTATTTTAACTTTGAAACAGTGAATTTTTGAGAATTCAAAAAAGTAATTAATAAAATGTTCTCTTCCAGGTAATGCGTCAATATTCGGTGAAAACCTTCACAAAAGACTGTGAACAATTCATGAAATGTGTCCTACAATATATTTGTGATGGATGTATTGCTTTGAATGCCGATTCGATTCTTTGTTTACTATCGGAAATGTTGGAACGAGGATGGAATTCGATATCTTCGCATATTTTGCACATGATCTATTTGCTCCTACAACATAATCATCATAGTGTTTCGCCGTTGTTGATTAATGCGCAGGTTGGCAGGTTTTTTCTGGGAGCGGGGGAAATTTTTTAGAAAAATCTGCTCAAAAATAAACATGATTGGGTTACTGTAGATTTAAAGGCGCATTTTTTGAGACCAAACAAGTTTAGGATTACTGTAGATTTTTGGCGCAAAAAATCCGAATGTTTTGAATATAAACATTACTAGGTTACTGTAGATTTGAAGACGCATTTTTTGAGACCAAGCAAGTTTAGGATTACTGTAGATTTTTGGCGCAAAAAATCTGAATTTTTTGAATATAAATATGCCTTGGGTTATTGTAGATTTAGAGGGGCATTTTTTGAGACCAAACAAATGTAGGATTACTGTAATTCATTCTTAGGTTACTGTAGATATTTGGCGCAAAAAATCCGAATTTTTTGAATATAAACATGACTGTGGTTACTGTAGATTTAAAGGCGCATTTTTGGCACCAAACAAGTGTAGACTTACTGTAATTCATTCTTGGGTTACTGTGGATTTTTGGCGAAAAAAATCCGAATTTTTTGAATATAAACATTACTAGGTTACTGTAGATTTAAAAGCGAATTTTTCGAGATCAATCAAGTGTAGGATTACTGTAATTCATTCTTGGGTTACTGTAGATTTTTGGCGAAAAAAATTCGAATTTTTTACATACAAATATGCCTAGAGTTACTGTACCGTAATTTTAGAGATTTCCGAATAATTTGAATTTTTCAAAATTCCCGGGCTTTTCTACTAGATCAAACTACAGTATTCTGAGCATTTTTACACTGCGCCTTTAAATCTACAGTACTCCTAGATCCCTCAAATTTTTCAAAATACAAAAAAAATGGCAACATATGTTTATTAATTTATGAATCACCTGTTCTTTTGCCGATTTTCGTCTCGAATTTCAAAAGAGAAAATTTATTGGCCATTTTTACGATTTTTGACACCTTTGTGTCAATTTTGTTGATCATATGGTAACATGTGTTTTTTTGGTTCAAAATTTGATGGATTTTATGATGGATATGGAAAAATCAATATTTCAGATGAATCTGAAATTTTTTGGCCCCTGAAAAATTATTATTATATATTTTTTTCTTTTTTTTTTGATGAGAAAGGTGATCTTGATAAGATTTTTCGTTTTATATCTCCAAAGATACTCAAATTGACATATAAATGTCATAAAGTTGTATTATTTAGAGATTAGAATCTTTTTGGTGACTTCCGATAACTAGGAAGATGAGAATGAGGTTTTATGGTTTTGGAATGGGATTTTCAGGAGAAATTTGAATTTTCTATGATAATTTTGAACCAATTTTTGATGGAAATCTGGAATTTTCGGCTGAAATTTGATAAGTTTTACTGAAAATGTCTGAAAATTTAAGCTTAAAAATCAGAATTATCTGAATTTTTTGTTTGAAATTAATTAATTATTCAAAAATTATTTTAATTTTTATTTTTGTACTGAAAATTTCACTGTTTTTAAATAAATTCCGAATTTTCTGAAGCATTTCAAAAAATCCAGAAAATTTCACTGTTTCAAAATTTGGTTATATAATTTTGCACTATTTTTTTTCTGATTTCAATGTCGAAGAAAATTTTCAGCAAAAAAAATCCCCAATATTGTTTTATTTTTTTTTTCTTCACAGGTAATCCGAAGTGTCTCCCGTCATCTTCAAGGAATCCATTGGCAAGAAGCCTCGAAAATCTATAAAATAATTGTGGAAAAATGGAGAAATGAGGAGATCAGTGTGCCCGATTTCACACTGGATCCATCTACAACATCCACTCAATCACAAACAAATCATCAACATCAACGATCTTCAGAAGACGATGAAAAATCGCCGAAATTGTCGAGAAAAAGTGGCGAGAAATCGACAGCCGATGCGGCTAGTACATCACTCAAAAGAATGCCGCCGTCGCATATTCGAGTTCGAGATCGACTTGTTGGAATATTGTCGGCTTCTGGATTGAGGATCGGATTACCATCGTCGGTTTCACTCGTTTTTTCGAAATCTGATTTGGGAAGTGATGCGAGCTCGACTGAAAGGATTTGTGCGTCATCGCAAGAAGTTGCGTCAACTATGTCGCTGCCAGATCCGTCGCAATCTGGAATTACAGATTCGTTTCCTAGAGTTTTTAAGGTATGTTGAAAAGCGCTGAAAATCCTAGATTACTGTAGATTTTTCTGGGTTTACTGTAGCATTTTTGCGCCCCAAAAATCCAAATTTTTCGAACATTGATTTTTTCCTGGAAAAAATAGGTTTCAAAATTTTTTTTAATGAATTTTTGAAATTTTGTGGAAATATTAAATATGCTAGAAAAAAGTTAAAAAATTCTACTGTTTCAAAAATGTTCAAAAAAAAAATTTTATATACTTTTTTTTCAGCTCAAGTTCTGTAGTTTTTATAAGCTTAAAAACACGCGGATCTGAAATTTCTGAAATTTTTGTAGGAGTTGGATTTCCTAGAGGTTTAACATTTTTTTATTAAAATAGTTTTAATTATTTACTGTCTCGAAATTCTGGTGGAATTTTTGAAGAAAAAAACATTCAAAAATTTTTAGAAATCTGAATATTTCACTGTTTCAAAAATTTGAAAAAACAATTTTTTTGAATGATTTTCAGAAGTTTCATAAGCTTTAATATTTTGACCGAAAAAATTATTTGAAAATAATTTTTTTCATTAAAAGAATTCCCAAAAATTCTACTGTTTCAAAAATTTTCAAAAAAAAAATTTTATAAATTTTTTTCAGCTCAAGTTTAGTGATTTTATAAGCTTAAAATCATGTGGAATTGAAATTTCTGAAATTTTTGAAGTTTTTCATCACTCTAAATTTTATTAAAAATAGTTTTAACTTTTTACTGGCTCAAAATTCTGGTGGAATTTTTGATCAGAAAAAAATGATTCAAAAATTTTTAGAAATCTGAATATTTCACTGTTTCAAAAATTTGAAAAAAACAATTTTTTTGAATGATTTTCAGAAGTTTCATAAGTTTTAATATTTTGACCGAAAAAATCTTTTCGAAAAAAAAATTCCCTAAAAATCCTAAATTTTTCAGCTCAAGTTCTCTAAAAAAATTTGCAAGCTTAAAATCCCGCCATCCCCATTTTTCTTCCAGGAATTCGATTTCCTCGAAGCCGAACACGACAGTGTCTCCGAAACCGCCGACAGTTGTTTTGGCTGGCTTTCAACAATGCGACCAACTCGAGATGATGAGACATCGAATTCGAATTCAAACAAGGAACTTAGCTCGTCTTCAGAACATCAACAAGAATATAATAAAGAAGAGGAAGAGGAAGAAGATGAGGAGGAAGAAGATCAGGAAGAAGATCAGGATGAAGAGGAAGATCGAACACCGTGTCCAAGTGAATGTGAGGAAGAGGAGGAAGAGTTTGAGCCCCATATACCTGAGCGGAGATTGATTGGGAGACGAAAAATTGATCTGGAAACGTATATCAGGCCTGGAAGTTTGGCTGGAAGTTCGATTGCTGAAAATTTCAGCCATTTAGAAGAGGAAAATGTTTCGGTTGATGGAAGTTCTTGTGCATATAGCCTAACTACAGATTATTATCTGAATTCAAATCGCCCAAGAACTCTACGCATTCAATGTGGACATCATGTTGATGGAAAAGTTGAGAGAGAATTTGGAAGTGTTGTCAATGAATTAAATGAGACGCAGACGCAGGATGCGACACTGTTGGCGTATGCAACGCTGTTGTCAACGCAACTCTATAAGGCGTGTTGCGGAAAGACTTGCGCGTTGTTGCGCGATGCTGCGCATATGCTCACGAATCGTGGAATGTCGCGGAGTTTTAGTGTGACCCAGGAGGTGTTGTGTAATGTGGTGGAGATTCCGTTCTTGTTTGTGACGGAGCAGTTTTTGAGATGTTCGCCGATATCGCAGAGAATCAAACTGGCGTTGAATGAGTTGAGAGAGCATTGGGAGACGTTTGTGGAGCGAAGGGATCAGTGTCAGAAGGTTTGTGGGGGATTTTGAAGATTCGGAAAATTTGACTAAAATCTGGGTCTCGATAGGAAATTTTGGGTTTACCAAAGGTTGGGACTCATTTTTACCAGAATTTTATGAGGATTTTGAAAATTTGGAATTTTTACAAGCTACAGTAGGATTTTCGCTTCGGGACCCTCTTCAAATGAAAAAACCGAAATTTTTGGCAGATTCTGAAAATTTGACTAAAATCTGGGTCTTGATAGGAAATTTTGGGTTTTTTTTTTACAAATTACAGTAAAATTTTCCAAGAATTTTGAAAATCTGGGTCTTGACACGAAAAAATGTGGAATTTTTACAAGCTACAGTAGGATTTTCGCTTTGGGACCCTCTTCAAATGAAAAAACCGAAATTTTTGGCAGATTCTGAAAATTTGACAAAAATCTGGGTCTTGATAGGAAATTTTGGGTTTTTTTTTTACAAATTACAGTAAAATTTTGCAAGGATTTTGAAAATCTGGGTCTTGACACGAAAAAATTTGGAATTTTTACAAGCTACAGTAGGATTTTCCCAAGTGGAACTCATTTTCACCGGAATTTTTTGAGGATTTTGAAAATTTTGGGTGGTTTTCAAGGTACAGTAGGATTTTCCCCCCACTTGCACCTTTTTTGACCGGAATTTTATTAGGATTTTGAAAATTTGGGTTTTTCCACGAAAAATCTACAGTAGGATCGAGTATCAGAGATTCTTTTCCTGAGCTGGTCCCTGATCTTCTAGATCTTCTGAACTCTGATCTTTGTCAGGTTCTTCGCCGGATTCTTCCAGTCTTGGCTCCAGATTCTCCCTCTGAGATTCGAAATTAATTTTGGTTCAAAAAATAATTTTACCGGAATCTATGTATAGGAATCTTGGTCTCGACCAAGAGAAATTTATAATCTACAGTAGGATTTTCGTGGCGAGACCTAAGTAGATTTTTTTGAAATTCAAAAAATTCCAAGTTGAAAAATTTCAAAACGGAATTTTTTTGTCTTCATAAAAATTTGATCTTCCAGCTTCAGATTCTCCCAAATTTTATTTTCTAAAATTTAAATATTTTTCCCGGTCCCTAATTTTTCCCCCCCAAAAATGTTCGCATCCGTTTTTGTTTTACCTAACCAAAATAAGTGTGTCCAAATGAGATGCGAGATAAGAATCTTGACAAGAATAGGAACTGTTTTGTGTATGTGTGTATTGTATGTGTAAGAGAGACAAATGTTCGGTTAGAACCTGTCACTCAACAGAAAAAAAAGAAAATGTGATGAGATTTTGAGATAACAAAAGGAGAATGGAGATTTATGGAAGGCTAGGAGAGGTGAGCAAAAAAAAATAACATTGCTCTGAAAAATCTGAAAAAAAACCTGAAATTAATTTTTCCAGGCCATTAATTCTCTCCGATCAACCTATAAACTGTCAGCACTTGGTGGAACTTTGCAAAGTTCTGCAGGCGCCGAATTGGACGTCGGAAAATTGCTGAACAAATTGGTGTTCCAAGTGATGTTGATGAGTGACGCGTTGAAGGATATGGCGGATGCGGTGAAGAATTCGACGGGATCGCAGGTGGGGGTTTTGAATTTCTGGTCGAAATTTAAGCGAAAATTTCAGATTTTTTGAAAAAATTTGAGCTGAATCGTGAAATTTTGACTGAAAACAGCTCGATTTTTGGGGCTTGAAAAGTTTTGGGAGTTTTTTGAAGTTTGGAGAAAAATTAGCATTTTCTAGAAAATGAAATCATAATTGATAATTTTTTGAAACGTAAATAATTTGGGATTTTTTTTTGAGAATCGGAAATTTTTGGAAAATTTTTTATTGTAAAAAAATCGCAAAAAATTATGTTTAGGAAGTTTTTTGAAGCTTCAGTTTTTTTTAGCCAAAATTTTAGCTAAATCGTGAAATTCTGGATTTTTGACTGAAAACAGCTCGATTTTTGGGGCTTGAAAAGTTTTGGGATTTTTTGAAGTTTGGAGAAAAATTAGCATTTTGTAGAAAATAAAATCGAAATTGACAATTTTTTGAAACGTAAAAATTTTGGGAATTTTTTTTGAGAACTCGGGAATTTTTGGAAAATTTATTGATTTTTTAATTTTCTAAAAATTATAAGATAGGGTCGGTTTCAACTGGAATTTCAGCATTATCTGAAAAATTGAGCAAAAAAATTAATATTTTTCAAATGATGCTGAGATTATATTATCAATTTTTCAACTATAAAAAGCTTGAAGTCATTTTTTTGAAACGTAAAAATTTTGGGAATTTTTTTGTTGAGAAATTGAGATTTTTTGGAAATTTCTTATAGTAAAAAAAATCACGGCGAAATTATGTTTAAGAAGTTTTTAAGCTGAAAATATTCAGATTTTTTTCTAAAATTTGAGCTGAATCGTGAAATTCTGGGTTTTTGACTGAAAACAGCTTGATTTTTGGGGCTTGAAAAGTTTTGGGATTTTTTGAAGTCCGGAGAGAATTAAGGGTTTTTTAAAAATCCCAACAAAATTCTGTTTAAGAAGTTTTTAAGCTGAAAATCTCTATTTCAACTGGAAATTCAGAATTATCTGAAAATTGTGAAAAATCTTTTTTTTCAATGAATATTCAAAATTCAAAATTGATTTTGAATAAAAACAAAATTGAAGTCATTTTTTTGAAACGTAAAAATTTTGGGGATTTTTTTGAGGATGTGAAATTTTTGGAAAATTTCTTATTCGCAGCGAAATTATGTTTAAGAAGTTTTTGAAGCTGAAAATCTCTATTTGAACTGGAATTTCAGCATTATCTGAAAAATTGGGAGAAATCTTTTTTTCCAATGAATATTAAAATTTCAAAATTGATCTTGAATAAAAACAAAATTGAAGTCATTTTTTTGAAACGTAAAAATTTTGGGATTTTTTTTTGAAAATTTGAGATTTTTTGGAAAATTTCTTATTGTAAAAAAATCACCGGGAAATTATGTTTAGGAAGTTTTTAAGCTGAAAATATTCAGATTTTTGCTAAAATTTGAGCTGAGTCATGAATTTCTGGATTTTAGACTGATTTCATCATTTTCTAGAAAATAAAATAGAAAATTGACAATTTTTTGAAACATAAAAATTGTGGGATTTTTTTTTTTGAAAATTTGAGATTCTTTGGAAAATTTATTGATTTTTAATTTTCTAAAAATTGTAAGATAGGGTCGGTTTGAACTGGAATTTCAGCATTATCTGAAAAATTGAGCAAAAAATTAATATTTTTCAAATGATGCTGAGATTATATTATCAATTTTTCAACTATAAAAAGCTTGAAGTCATTTTTTTGAAACGTAAAAATTTTGGGAATTTTTTTGTTGAGAATTTGAGATTTTTTGGAAAATTTCTTATTCACAGCGAAATTCTGTTTAAAGACACACAATCGACTAGAAATGAACAGAAAACGAGTTTGTTATTCTTTCATAACACCTTTCAAGTAATCGAAATTCATAAAAATCAAGAAAAAATTTTGAGTCTGGCAAAAGTGAAAAAAACAAAATAATTGTTTTTGAAATCGCTCAGCCGACGGGATTTTCGAAAGTGTGTGCACACAACGAAGCAATAGAGCGCACATGCTGTTTTTATCATTTGAAAATAAATGCGGGAAATCTGTTTTTTCCAGTGGCTGATGTGTCTTTAAGAAGTTTTTAAGCTAAAAATCTCTATTTGAACTGGAATTTCAGCATTATCTGAAAAATTGGGAGAAATCTTTTTTTCCAATGAATATTAAAATTTCAAAATTGATTTTGAATAAAAACAAAATTGAAGTCATCTTTTTGAAACGTAAAAAATTTGGGATTTTTTTTTGAAAATTTGAGATTTTTTGGAAAATGTCTTATTCACAGCGAAATTATGTTCAAGAATTTTTTGAATTTCAGATTTTTCTGAAATTTTGAGAAACTTTAATCTGAGCAATCCCAAAATTTCAAAAAATTGATGAAATTTTTCAAAATTCCTAGAAAATCCCCCGCGATTTTCGTGCATTTTGCATTTTCACCTGCTCTTCCTTCCTTTTTTCATTTTTCATCCCAATTTACTCGTATTTCACTAATCCGAATCTGGGATTACGGTAGCTTTTTCTTCTTCATTTTCCGATTTTCTCGCTTATTTTGTGTCAGTTTTGTTTGGAGTTAATCGAGCGAACTGAAATTAGAAGAGAGAATTTATGAATGTGAATGTTTTGTTGTTGATTTTCACCACACTTGAATGGATTCAGATGTGTGATGTTGGGAAAATTGAGAAATTGTGGAAGTTGTGGCTGGAATTTACAATCTTCTGATGATTTCTTTGAAGTTCTACAAAAGCTCTGATTTTTTCCAACCAAATTTTGATCTGAAATTGATTTAGACCTGAATTTTTCCGATCTTTTAGAGTTTATCTAAGAAGATCTAGAGTGACTTCAAATGGAACATCAGATTTTTTGGGTTCTGGTAGATCAGGAAACTTGAAGTTTAGCTATATTCCGAAGCTATCCATGATTTTTTCTAGAATTTTCCGATCTTCTGAAGAACTCCTAGAACTTTGGCTTATCATATTCTGATTGTCTTGATTCTGAAAATCAGAAGTTTGTGCTGGAAAAACTGAAAATCCACGATTTTTTCTTGATTTTTCCGATCTTCTGAAGAACTCCTAGAACTTTGGCTTATCATATTCGGATTGTTTTGAATCTGAAAATCAGAAGTTTCTACTGAATAGCCTAGAATTCCATCCTCAGCTTTCTGATCTTCTAAAGACTTCTGATAATTTGGTGATCTGAAAATCAGAAGTTCCTTTTGATTTTCCGATCTTCAACCCCCCGTTTTCCCTCTCCAACTTTTGCTCTAATTATTCCTACCGTAATCCTGTTGTTGTTGTCACATTTCTCATTCTACTCCTTTTCTCTTTACATATATATATATATATCCTAAATATGCATTTTTACTTGTTCCGTTCTATAATGTGGTATGTGGTATGTGTGTGTGATCTGTCAACACTAAAAAAAGTCATCAATCATTTCCAAGCCGCCTCTCCGCCTCATAACTACTCTGCTTTTCTTTTCTTTCTTTTCCACCCGCTTCGGGCAATTATGACGGGGGGAAAAGTTGAAAAGCGCAATTTGTCAAGTTATTATTATTTTTGGGAGTTGTCAGAAATTTGGCACACACGCGCAGATCTGTCGCATTTCTGTCCTGACTTGTCGTGTTTGTACTTTTTGCGGAGGATTACGGTAGGGCGGGGGGTTCCGGTGACTTGCGTTTTTGATTGATGGTGTAATTGAAGGCGTGGGGAGATCTGAGAAACTTGAAGAGTAGCTATGCCTGAACCGCTGGAACTTGGGAGCTCAGGATCTTTAGGGTTCTGTTTGGTAGATCTGAGAAGTTCAGATGCATTTGCTGTTTCAAGCGGGAAATGGGAAGTTCTGAATTCTTAAGCTTAATGTTGATTTCATCATCTGAGGGTCAATATTTCCAGGCTGGAAATTCTCTGAGGAATGGTGTTTAGCTAGTTTTGAAGCACTGGAAAATTAGAGCTCAGGTTCTTCTGGTCCAGAAGTTCTAGATGCTTGGTCTGAAACATCTGAAGTTGTACAGTCTTTAAAAAGGTTCATAGGGAGAAGTCAAAGATCTCAGACGACTCCAACTCAAACATCAGAAGCTTCGAAATCTCAAGAATCTGATCTGGTAGATCTGACAAAATTTTCTGAAGATCTGGAGATTTAGAGATTCCTAATCCATTTTGAAGCCTAGGAGTCATCTTGATAATAAACTTTTAAATCTTTTTGTGAGCGATTTTGTAGATCTGAGAAGTTCTGCTATAATTGAAGCCTGAAATCAACTTACTGATTTTTCGAGGGTATCTCTAGTGGACCTGACAAAATTTTCTGTAATTTTGGTAATTCGAAGACCCCACCGATTTGCTTTTTCAGATGGAACATTGGATGTTCCGAATTCTTCAGATAGATGTTGATTTGAAGATCTGAAGTTTGAGGCTCTCTTAAGAAAACTTTCTCTGAAGAAAATATTTTGCGGAACCATTTTGAAGCCTCGGTGTCATCTTGATTATGAACTTATAAATCTTTTAACAAATAATTCATCAAACTATTTATTCAACATGAATCCCTCATCCAACAATTAATCCCATGGTTTAATTAACCGCCGTTGCATTTTTGCCACATAAAACCATCGAAACTGGATCATCAAAACTGAAGAAAACTTTGTTTGAAATTATGCACCAAACTATCAATCATGACTTACTCGGTTGAATACAATATACTATAAGGTATGTTATCTAATACCTCGTACCAAACATGGATAGACCTCCGCTCGGCTCTGTATGATGGATCATCACCCCAATCAATAGTTGTGTTAGTGAATGTTGGATCTGTCCATGTATATGATTTTGGAAAAATACATTCATTTGTTTCATTTTCTTCACATTCCGTTTTGAATAGTCCATCAATCAGTACAAATTGAGGATTGAGGTCGAGTGAGTCTAATATTGTCGAAGTTGAAAAATGTGGCAGTCGTAAAAAATATTACTTTGTCAGTCGCGTGCGGCTGTGCGTCGCGGTCGGGAAACAAAGGAAACAATGGATTATTGATTGTTTTTCGACACGACTGCCACATTTTTCAACTTCGACAATATGAAAGGATTTTCAAAAATCAAAAATATATTTATCAAAGTTAGTTGAGCAGCGATAGAAAAAGGAAAATGTTGTTTTTGAGTTTTTCACTCAACTTCTAGGTTTTCTTTTTTTTGAAATGGGAATATCCGCCCAACTTCCTTTAAGAATCTTGAAACTTACTTCCAACAAGGCTTATCTCATTCATATTCTCCACTCCCGATAGTGTCGCATCCTTTGTTTTGCAATATGCTAACCCAGTAGCATATTTGAATCCCAAATTTGTTGTATCTATGAAAACTGACATGCACCAATACCCCAATTTTCTCGACAACAATTTCCATCCTATTTCACAACCATAAGGTGTCCAAACTCCATCCGAATAGTCCAAAATATAGTCATTGTAGTAAAATGTAACATTTGGTGAGATCGGACAATCTGTGGAATTTGTTTTAAAAGCCACCTGCATTCCTGAAGTTTCCGTTGAACTTTGGATAGTTTTCACGGTGTTGCAAGTGTAACAAGTTTCATTAACCAAGTGGGCAACCTATGATAGAATTATGGTCTAAAAGAAAAGGATGTATAATAAATTACCGTGCAATTATCATCATTGTAACATTCAGTGAAACAATCATCAGATTGGATTTCTGTACAATTATTGAGATTCGAAGGTTTTCCCCAAATTGCTATCATGTTTGAAGTGATGATTTTTGGAGAAAATAGGAGAACCAGGAGAGTTAGGATGTTCATAGTGTATTTTTCTGAATAAATGAGAAATTTTGTGGTTGCATGGGGAAACTACAAATTCCAATTTGATTTTATGGAATTGTATGTATGTACAATTTTTTTCTTGTTCATCCCACGGAAGGAAAAATTTGAACATCTATATTTTCGATCTTGAAAATCTCAAGATCCACAGATGTTTTTTTGTAGATCTGAGAAGTTTTCGAGAGATTTGGTAGATGAAATCAAACTTCTGATTTTTTCAAAGTTTTTCTCGATTTTCTGAAAATCCGAAACTTGGAAATCTAGAAGTTCTCCAGAAGTTTTTGATTTGAAATCTCAACTTTCCTTGTTCCATCACTTGGTCAGGTTCTCATCCCCGAACTGATTCAGATCTGAAAGATCTACGATCAAAGTTCTGAAGTCCGAAGATCAGGCTGATTTTCTAGTTGATCTCTGATGTGACATTTTGAAGTTCTGAGGTTCTCCTTGATCTTCCTAGAATTTTCCGAAGGCGAGCAAACCTACAGTACTCCCTACACCTCCTCCCACACATTTCATTTTTTTTTTCAAAAAATGTTGTCTCTCTCCTCCAACACACCGTGCACGCGCGCGACACAAAGGCGATATTATTTATTACAACAGCTGTGAAAACAGTATATACATATATCTGACGGAGGTCTTGTTAAACACTTGTTTCCTTTTTTGGAGGAAAAAGAATTAGATGGATTACTGTAGGGGAGGGGAGTGTAATTATTATATTATTATGAACACCTGTTGAAAAAGGAGGATGAGCTTTTTATGATGATTTATGATTGGGGAGAGAGGATTTTTGAATTGAAAGGGGCAGGTGGAAGTGTGGAGAATGAGTTATGGGAACTTGAGAGGTTCAGTAGATTATGTAGAATCTAGATTCGGAGATTCTGGAGTTCAACTAACTTCTTTGAATTTTCTGAGAGTTTTGGAAGGATCTGAGCTTCATGCTAAATTTTTTTGGTGAATTTCTGGAGATTGTCTGACTCTCCTAGAATCGTGTGATCTCTGAAGTTCTGAGAAATTGAGTTTTAAAGTTCTGGAATTGATCAAAAGCTAACTTCAGTTGAATTTAAGCTAACTTCAGCTGAATTTAAGCTAACTTCAGCTGAATTTAAGCTAACTTCAGCAGAATTTAAGCTAACTTCAGCTGAATTTAAGCTAACTTCAGCTGAATTCTTGATTTTCATGAATTTTGTCGAGTTCTAAAAATTTGAAAGGATTTTTTTTTTGATTTTTGGAAGTTTCGGAAATTCCTGCTGGATTCTCAGTGGTAAATTGTTCGAATTAACCTAACTATTCTAGATTTGTCTGATCTAGATTTCGAGGTTCCAAAAGTTTCAGCAGTTAGGATAACTTCAACAGATGTTTTTTATCGATTTTCATGAATTTTCTCACATTTTTGGATTTTGAAAGGTTCTGAAAGTGGTCCAAGTTGGACAAACTTCAGCTGAATTTTATCCTTGATTTTTATGAATTTTGTCAAGTTCTAAAAATTTGGAAGGATCCTAGCTTCATCCTATATTTTCATCATGATTATTCCGAGATAGCCTAACTCTTCTAGATTTATCTGATCTCTGAACTAGGAATTCTGAAAGATTGTGTTCTCTAGTTCTGAAAGTGGTCTAAGATGGGCTAACTTCAGTAGAACTTTCTTACTCGATTTTTTTCGAAATTGAACTTTTCGATCTAAGATTTTGCTTTCCAGAGTCTCATGGTTTTGACTTTTGATCTTAGGTTTCGATTTTTTGAAGTTTCCGATACTAATCTTTGCTCTTCACTTGAACTTCGAGATTCCAAGATCTCTGATAGTTTTCTACAGTGAAATTGGAAGATCCCCAAAAATTTCGAAGCATTCTCCTTCTTTTTTCGTTTCCTCACACCAATTATTATTATAATACAGTCTTTCGCCTTTTCTTCCAACCTAATCCGTCAATTCGCGCACCCTTCTCTTTTTATTTTTCTTTTTCTTCTTTTTCCTCTCGTCGCATGCATGACTATAAAAAGAAGAAGAAAGAAGAACAATTAAGACAGGGTGACAGCAAAAATAAGGATGATCTGATAATTGGAATGAAACCTAAGAGGAGCATTTTTTCGAAATACGCAAAAAAGGTGTTCAAGGTTAATAGTAAGATCGTAAATTGGGTTTTGGGGGGAATTTGGAAGATTTGGTTTTGAAAAATGAGTTTTGAGGAATCTTATTCTTGATCTAGAAGGTTTGGTGGGAGATCAGGAATTCTGAGATCTAGAATTTCTAGTTGGGAAGATCTGATCTCGAAGAATGAGTTCTAGGGAACCTTATTTTTAACCTAGAATGTCTGGTGGAAGATTAGGCATTCTGAGATCTAGAACTTCTAGTTTGGAAGATCTGGTAGAAGATCAGGAATTCAGAGATCTAGAACTTCTAGTTTGGAAGATCTGAAATTAACATTTGAATTATTGAAAGCTTTGAAGCTTAGAAGTTGAACCTTGAAGTTTATTAACGAATCTAACAATCAGATCTCAGAGCTTCTAAGTTCTCAATTTCGAAGTTCCGATACTGAATTCGGAATTTGCAAATTTTTGAATCTGGAATTTTCAGATTTTCAGGTTTAATCTTAAAAAAAAATATATTTCAAATAGAATTCTGAAACCCCATTTTTGAATCTCCAAATCTAAAGCCTGAATCTTGAATTTCAAATCTTGAACTTTTGGATTTTTTTCTCAAATTTCAATTTTGGAATTCTGAATTTTTTATCCTGAATTCTGAAAGCTTCTGAAATCAAAAATTTTTTCCAGACCTACTCGCTCTCACCAGCCATCATGGAACATCATCGCGAACTTCTGATGTGTTCATCCAGCGACACTGATCTCACGGCAACAACTTCATCGAATTCGAATATAATGGGTGGCGGAGGTGGAGGAGATGGCAGCGATGCGCAGTTGGATTCGCACGGCGATTCGCGTTCGCAACACTCTTGCGACTCGCTGGTGTTGTTGTTGGCGAATAAACGATATTCGCAGGCGTTGAGGATTGTGAGGCAGTTGAGGTGAGTTGAGAGACGCAAGCTTCCGCGAACGCGGAAAGCCTTTCCGGAAGGGTTTTGGGTTGAAGATGAGCATTTTTTGAAAGTTCATGGTTTTGTTCAGAAGATTTTCAAATTTCCGATTTTCCTGATTAGAAAAGCCTAAATTTAAGGTCCTAAATTGGAAAAGAGAGGCCCCTAGATTCCGAAGATCTCTAGATTCTGAAGCTCCGCAGTTTCTAAAGGTTCCTAGATCCTGAAGCCCCCCAGTTTCCGAGGGTTCCTAGATTCTGAAGATCCCAAGATTCTGAAGCTCCCTTGATTCTGAAGCTCCGCAGATTCTGAAGATGTCTAGATTCTGGAAACCCCTAGATTCCGAAGGTCCCAAGATTTTGAAGATCTCTAGATTCTGAAGGTCTCCAGTTTCCGAAGGTCCTTAGTTTCCGAAGATCTTTAGATCCTGAAGATCCTTAGATTCTGAAGGTCCACAGATTCTGAAGATCTCTAGATTCTGAAGATCTATAGATTCTGAAGGTCCACAGATTCCGAAGGTCCTTAGATTCCGAAGGTCCCCAGTTTCCGAAGGTCCCTAGATTCCGAAGATCTTTAGATTCTAAAGGTCCCTAGATCCGGAAGCTCCCCAGTTTCCGAAGGTTCCTAGATTCTGAAGATCTATAGATTCTTAAGGTCCCCAGATTCTGAAGATCTCTAGATCCTGAAGATCTCTAGATTCTGAAGCTCTCCAGATTCTGAAGATCCCAAGATTCTGAAGATCTCTAGATTCTGAAGATCTATAGATTCTAAAGCTCTGCAGATTCCGAAGGTCCCTAGATTCCGAAGATCTTTAGATTCTGAAGCTCCGCAGTTTCTAAAGGTTCCTAGATCCTGAAGCCCCCCAGTTTCCGAAGGTTCCTAGATACTAACTCTCTAGATTCTGAAGCTCCCTTGATTCTGAAGATGTCTAGATTCTGGAAACCCCTAGATTCCGAAGGTCCCAAGATTTTGAAGATCTCTAGATACTAAAGCTCCTCAGATTCTGATAGACTAGATTCTAAAGGTCCCTAGATGTTCTATGATTCTTGTCAAAACATTCTAGATTTTCTGGAATTTTCTAAAAATTATTCCGAAATTCAGATGTTTTCCAATAGAATCCTGATCTTCCCAGTTCCCCCCAATAATTATAATCTAATAAGTAGTAATGCAAAAGGTTAATATTAATATCATCAATTTTGTCATCAGCCGCAACATCGATGTGATATTTGTATGTAAAAGGATTAGGGGGGAGCGAGTAAATATTCCCCTTTTTCCCTTTTTTCCACCACCACCCATCAATTCTTCTTCTTCTTCTTATTAAATAAACACTTGTAGTAGTAGTAGTACTGATTGACAAGAAGATGATGTCTTTTTCTCTTTCTGTCTTTCTGTCGGTCACATCTTACAGTACTCCTCGTCTTTTTTTTGGTGGTGTTTATTCAACCCCGTGTTGTTGTTTTTCGTTATCTGATTGACCTGAGCAAGGAGAATGGGAGGAGCTGCATTTTTTCATCTGAAAATTGAGGGTTGCTCCAACGATGCTCCGGGATTACGCGCTGGTTTTTTATCGGAATCTATTGATGGTCCAAAATTGTTGCACAAATTTGGTGAATCTGGAAGTTTAGAGCATTTTTCAAGTGGATTCGGATTTTCCAACGATGCTACGGGATTACGCTGTTAGAGATTTAAAATTGGCTGGTCTGAGGGTTTTGTCAAACAACACTCCGGGATTACGCGGGGACACTTCCTTCTGTAGATCCGAGCTGGACGTTTTTTTCAAAACAACACTCCGTGGTTACGCAACTGATTTCAGTTTTCAAGTCTTGAATCTGGAATTTTGTATCTTTATCGATTTTTGATTCTCAAACGACGCTCCGTGGGATTTTCTGAGTTTTTTGGCAGTTTCAAACGACACTCCGTGATTACGCTGTACTTTGCTTGAAACTTTGTTCCGAAAATCGTTAATCTGAAGATTTTTTCAAACGATGCTCCGCTTTGACGCCTAGCTTTTTCGCACAGATTTTCGCACAGAGCTCTCAAACATCCAATCGGAACACATTTGATTTTCAAATGTTCAAATCACTTCAGTCTCGCTTTTTTCTTAGTTTTCCCAATATTTTCGCCCTCTTGAAAAAGTGTGCTTTTGTGTTGCTCTTTTCCCGTTGTCGCTTGCTCACTTGCTTCAAATTCTCAAACACAGCCACTCAAAACCAACACAAAGTCGTGTCATTTTTCGCACAGTATCCAATTTTCTCTCATCTTTTTTCTCGTGTTGAAGCTTGTTGAAAATGTGTGATCAGCGCAAGACGACTACTGTATGTGTGTCAATAACCAGGAGGTGCATACAGTAATCGAGAAGACTTTCTCTCGCCGCGTGTCAAAATTCGCTCCTCGCCCGCCTGCTCCTTTTCTAGTTTTTATTTGTCAAACGCAGATTTTTTTCCTCCCAAACACAACGAGAAAATTTTGTCACTATCATCATCACGGTGTGTATTTTTTCACTAGTGTTTGACGAGCAAAAGAGCAGCAGGCACCAGATTAATTTGTTGTTTTTAGGAGGCTGTGTGTTATTTCGGGACACGCTTGGTGATATAATCTTATGTGTACAAATTAGGCGGAAGGGTACTGTAGGTGAACGAACATTGCTCATGTTTAAAAAAATTTGATATAGTAAATTGGAGCCCTGAATCGTCGTTACACTTCTAAGCAAATCTGATTTCCTTTTCAAACGATGCTCCGCGTTTACACCTAGTTTTCTTTGGCTTCAAAAATTCAATGGATCTTCTGATTCAGTTTAGGTTGCTCGAAGTTTTGTGATGTTTCCCCGATTTAGCCGAATTTTCCTCCGAGTTTCTGAAATTTATAGAACTTCTATTTCACCGGAGAAAATTTCGTGATTGATTTTGAAACTGCGTAAATGCGGAGTGTCGTTTGACAGCTTCTAGATCTTCTAGATTCTATTGTTCTTCGAAATCCCCGCTCTTCCAAAAAATACGTTTCAAAAATCGACCAGATTCTGAGAATCCCTGGGAAAATCGATTCACATTTGTCTATTTTTCGCTGTAGCCAGGAGGGCAGTCAATTTTCGAATAATCATAAAAAAATGGTGTGTGCCGGTCATAAAATGAGTAATAATCCCGTCTCTTCTCTTTTTCGCTATGAAATTGCAAAAAAATAGTACAATCGGATGTGTATTTTTAACCAGGAGGACAGGTGAAAAAACCCTTGAAGATGAATTTTTTTTTTGGTTTGGTATTTATGAAAATATATAAATAATGGCGCCAGAATGGCCGAAGATGATTGAGATAATTGTTTTTTGCTGACGAAAACGGAAAATCTGACGGAAGAGGTCAGATTTATTGCTATTGGTGGATTTTTGGCTACCTTTTTTTTGCTTTTTTTTTGGTGAATGAGACTACGATGCTCCGCTTTGACACCTTGAAAATTGGAGGGTTTTGAATGTCAAACGATGCTCCGGAATTACGTCTGGAAGAACTGAATTTGTAGGGTTCACTACGATGCTCCGCTTTGACACCTTGAAAACCTTGAAGTTTGAGGATTTTTAGATTTTTGAATGTCAAACGATGCTCCGGAATTACAGATAGAAGTTCTGAGTTCTGAAATCAGGAGTTGAAGAATTGAACGAAGCTCCGTCTTTACACCTAGACTTTGTGATCTTCTGAGATTTTTGAAGTTGGCTACGATGCTCCGGAATTACATTCAGGATTTTGACCTTCGGTTTGGAATTCAGAGGGGTTTTGAACGATGCTCCGGCTTTACACATAGCTTATCCGATAGTATTCTGAAATCCCCTCTCCAAAAAAATTGGAAAATTTAATCCTAAATTTTTTACGTTTCAAAAAATTATGAAATATTAAAAATGAAATTTTTTTTTGATATTTGAATATTTTGTAAAAAATCACAAAATCCATTATTTTTTGCAGAAATTCGTACGGCGAAGAATATGGATGTTGTGAAACTGTCGACATCGATGTTCTTCTTCTCTTATTCTGCCGAAGTCATTCGCTAAAAGCGTGGGCTCAAGTTGGCGCATCTCCCGAAGAAATCAATAAACAAAGTGAATTGTTGCGAGAGGCGAATGCCGAAATGGCGAGTTGTGTGAGAAGATCACAGCAGCAACAACAAACATCGAGTATTGTGATTTTGTCTGGAACAAATACGACGACTGCAAGTATTTCCGATTCTTTTGCACAAATTGATAATTAGCTTTAACTATTTTTAAAAAAATTTTTGAGATCAATGAATTCATGTGTATTTTGATTTCAAACGATGCTCCGCAATTACGCGGAAATTCAAAAAATTCAAAAAAAAACCACATGTAAACACGGAGCCTCGTTGTTCCTCAAAAAATGATGATTTTCAAACGATGCTCCGCAATTCCGCCAATCAAAAAACGAGTTCGAAATGACAAAAAAATTATTTTTTTTTGAAAATTCAGAAAAACCGCCTGTAAACGTGGAGCATCGTTGTTCCTCAAAAAAGAACGATGATTTTCAAACGATGCTCCGCAATTCCAAGATGCAAAAATGTATATTTTCAGCTTCCGTAAACACGGAGCTTCGTAGTATTTTTTATAAAATATTATGTGCGAACGATACTCCAGGTTTACACGTGAAATTGCGGAGTGTCGTAGTAAAACCCGGAGCATTTTAGTCTTCCAAACGATTCTCCGAAGTTCCACCGTGAAATTGTCCAGAAAATTCACCTGTAAACGTGGAGCATCGTAGTTTCTTGTTCAAACGATGCTCCGCAATTCCGCGCATCAAAAAAAACGTTCAAAATCACCAAAAATGCATTTATTCACAAAAAAAATAAATAAAAAATATATAGAAATCTGTGTAGAGAAAAAATTCTGGGGTGGAAATTCAAAAAAAATTGTAATATGTATCACTAAAATCACTGGGAACAACCGAGAAAATGTACAAAAATTGGGGAAAAAATTGGGAGGGGGACCAGATTTTATGCGAGATTTTTATATGTTCAAAAAAAAAATTGAAAAAAATTCCCGTTTCGAGTGCGGAAAATCTAAAAAAGAGAGACCATGGGAAAATGAGAGAGTCTAGAGAAATAGAGAGGTAGAAGATCAGGGCTTGGCTAGAAGATCGGAAACATCGAATCCCCCCTTTTTTGGCGTCGTTTTTGTGGGAATCAGGGGACTTGGAAGAACCTGACCGCCGAATGGCGAGATTTGTGAATTCATCAGATTCGCCAGATGATTCTGAAACAGTGCCATCTGCCAGGGGTACGGTAGAATTTGATCGACTGATGGAGCACCGGCGCCGCGGAGCAATAATTGTTGCGCTGCAGCCAGACCAGCCACCGCTTTTTCAGCCATCAGATTGTTATGGGAGTGATCTAGCCTTGGTCTCTTCAAAATCGGTTCGTCATCTTCTGAAGCGGATTCGGAGGGATGTGGAGAGTGTGTGGGAAGGGAGGAGGATTTGCCGTTGGGCGAGGATTCTTGATCGGTTCCCGAACTTGTGCCGCCGCCATGATTTGAGGAGCGATGAAGTTGTCGTTTCTTTTCGCGTTTGCCGGCGCCAGCGTCGCGGAAGCCTTTGGCGAATGGATTGTGGTCGATTTTTAGTTGGGTTACCTGGAAAATTTGAAATTGCTGGAAATTGCCACGTGGATTTTTAGCGCTAAAATAATTCATTTCAAAATTTTTGGCGTCAAATAATCTACAGTAATTTATAGAGTTTCAAAAATTGTTGTGAAATTATTGGTTTAAAAAAAAATTACAGTACTCTTTGCCACGTGGATTTTTCGCGCCAAAAAATCTACAGTACTTTTGAGCAGCTGTTTTGCCACGTGGATTTCAGGTCAATTTTTTCAGCAAACAAATTTTGAGCTACAAAAAAATCTACAGTACTCTCTCTATGCCACGTGGATTTTTGGGTTCAAAAATTTAAAAAAATTAAAGAAATTATTGATTTTCAAAATTTATAGTAAAGTTTGCCACGTGGATTTTTGACTGCTCCAAATGATCTACAGTAATCATTGGGAAGCTTCATTTGCCACGTGGAAAATTTTTCAGAAAACAAATTTTTAGCTACAAAAAAATCTACAGTACTCTCTCTATGCCACGTGGATTTTTGGCTGCTCCAAATGATCTACAGTAATCATTGGGAAGCTTCGTTTGCCACGTGGAATTTCAGGTCAAATTTTTAGCTACATAAAAACTACAGTAATCCTTTTCCACGTGGATTTTTGGCACCAAAACTTTATTTTTCAGTTTTTAGGCATGCAAAAATCAATTTTTCAGAATTCAAAACAATTTTTTCGCGCCAAAAAAATCTACAGTACTCCTAAATTCCTCTTGCAAAATATTTCAAATCCCAATTTTTCGCGCGCGCCCCAAAAATTCTGGGCTACGGTACCTCCTACAGTACCCCTTCTCCAATTTTACACACTGTGTCGATGTGTCGATTTTCCATCACTCGACAATAAATCGAATCATCACCTTTTTTTGTTGGACGCGCGCGCGAGAGATTTGAGACGCAGAGAAAATTAGGCAAGGATTACTGTAGTTTTTTTTTGATGATGATTGAATCCGGTTCATTTCTCTATTCATAGAAGAGAGAAAGAATATCGATTAATTTTTTGGAACTTTTTTAAAAAAAAACGTGGCAAAAGATTACTGTAGATTTTTTAACTTGGAAAATTCAAATTTCTTGGATTACTGTAGATTTTTGAGCGCGAAAACTCAGAATTTAAATTCAAAAAATTCTTCAAAAAAAATGCCGAACCTTTTCATTTTGATACGCCGTGACAGCAATAAATTCAGTTTCCCGAAAGACAAAAAGTTCGAAATGTGCAATACGGTAGATTCATGATGTCATCGCATCGAACAACGTGTAATCGAGGCTGATATTTGTGCATTGAGTTGAGGATTGTCTGCAAAAGAAGCGGAATTGGCGGAGTGTCGTTTGAAATTTGGGGAATTTTGGTGGTTTTTGGGTGAAAATTGGTGGATTTTGAGTGTTTTCAGGGGATGGAATTGATTTGGCTGCGTACGTTTGATACTCAGTCAAAAATTTGTTTTGATTTTTGAAGGCTGAGTATCAAATGTACGCAGTCAAATTAAAATTTTACAATTTCAGCGGGAAAATTGATTTATTTGAATTTTCGAAATTTCGCGCTCTAGCTGAGTATCAAATGTACGCAGTCAATTTTAAAAATTAATCAAATCGACAGAATTGGCTGCGTACGTTTAATACGCAGCTAGAAAATGTTTAGGGGAAATTCATAGTTAAATTGGCTGCGTACGTTTGATACTCAGCTAGAAAATTTGTTTTGATTCTTGAAGCTGAGTATCAAATGTACGCAGTCAATTTTGAAAATTAATCAAATCAACAGAATTGGCTGCGTGCATTTGATACTCAGCTAAAAATGTTCAGGGGGAATTCATAGTTAAATTGGCTGCGTACGTTTGATACTCAGCTAAATTTTTCCATGGGATCCCCCCTCATATTTACATTTCTATTTATTTTCGTCCCCCCCCCCCAAAAGTCATCTCAAATTTCCATTTTTTTTTCGAGCTGGCTGACAAATCTGGCGATTTGTCGGTTTCAAATTCCGCGGATTTTTGGAAATTTAATATTTTGGAGGGTGGGAGAAAATTTGAATTTCAAAATTTTCGCGCTAAAAAAATTAGATTTAAAAAATTTAGCTGCGTACGTTTGATACTCAGCTAGAGAAAATTCATGAAAATTGAATGAGTTTCAAATGTACGCAGCCAATTTTTTTGATTTGATTGATTTTCAAATTTAGCTGCGTACATTTAATACTCAGCCTCAAAAATCAAAACAAATTTTTGACTGAGTATCAAACGTACGCAGCCAATTTAACTATGAATTCCCCCTAAACATTTTCTAGCTGAGTATCAAACGTACGCAGCCAATTTGAATAATTTTCAAATTTAGCTGCGTACATTTAATACTCAGCTAAAGCGCGAAATTTCAAAAATTCAAATCAATCAATTTTCCCGCTGAAATTGTATTTGACTGCGTACGTTTGATACTCAACCAACACTTTTTCAAAATTAAAAATGGTTAACTGAGTATCAAATGTACCGCGAAACTTGAAAAATTCAAATTTTTCATATTTTTAAATTCATATTTTCCCGCCAAAACTTTCCGAATTCAAATTTTCCCCGAAATTTTCCCCGCTAATTTTCTCTCCCCCAAAAAAATTAGCATTCAAATGCCGTGCGCGAAATTCGACTCTTTTTGTCCAAAAAGAATATGAAATTTTGTTTTTTCTTCGTTTCAAAAGAATCTTTTCATTTTCCTACTGTAAAAAAGATGGGCGGCGCATTTAAAAATTCAAAAATCCACTTACATATCCATGTTTATCCGAAATATTGTTGGTGAGCTTTAATTTGTGAAAATTCGCACCTTTTGACATCCAATGTTCACCTGAAAACACATAAAAATAGCAAAAAAACAACGACACTCCGCAATCCCACCTGGACTCGGCGAATCCGGATGAATATACATTCGCTTCGGCATTTCGGGGTCGGCTTTTCCAGCAACCATCCATCGACTATTATTGAATTTGTATCTACATTCATCGGCTGGCACCAGATCCATTAGCAGGATGTATTTGCTCTTCTTGTCGAGACCCGATAATTTTACGCGGTACGCCGGGAATATTCGTCTGAAAATTTGAAAATTAAAATCCAGGGCGAGGGGTGTATTTAAATATGCCATTTGCCCCCGCTTCCCCAAACACACCTATAGCGCAGTGGTAGCGCGCTGGTTTGGTATGATTTTGCGCGCGGGTTCGATTCCCAGCGCCCGCAAACTTCTTTGTTTGTTTGGTTGTGAAGAAGAAAAATCGATAAGAACAATTGTTCTCTCTCTCAATGTGATAAACATTTTTCGTTTTTTTTCACGCCTTTTCCCAAAAAGATTACGGTAGCTTCTTGCTCCAAGAAAAGCGAAAAAGTGTCAATTTTCGAGCCTCTGAAGGAAGCCTCAAATTCAATTTTGCTCTCGCTCAAGGAAGGAATTTGTGTTGGCTGGGGGGAAATTCGACACTTTTCTTCCCACTTACTTATTATTTTAAGTCACTTGGGAAAGAAGCAAAGTGGCTAAATAAATAAAGAAAATATTTGGGAAAATAATAATAATTGAAATTTTGAAAATGAAAATGAAAATGATACGTGGAAAAATCGATAATTTTGACACGTTGCAAACTAAAAATCAATAAAATTTTCGAAAAATGAAATTTTCTGTCCAAAAATGATCAAATTTCAAATTAAAATTCTGAAAAACATAGTTTTCAGGCAGAAAATCCACGTGGAATGTCAAAAAATGTTGAATTAGCCTAACTCAGCTCTAAAATTCACTTCCCGGCTCAATTTTTCGCGCAAAATTCAAAATTTCAAATAAAAATTCTGAAAAACATAATTTTCAGGCAGAAAATCCACGTGGAATGTCAAAAAATGTTGACTTAGCCTAACTCAGCTCTAAAATTCACTTTCCGGCTCAATTTTTCGCGAAAAATTCAAATTTAAAGCTGAAAATCCACGTGGAAGTTCAAAAAATCAAAAAAAATGTTGACTTAGCCTAACTAGGCTCAATTTTTCGCGCAAAATTCAAATTTCCGCCCCTCAAAACCCACCTTCCACTTTTCGTAATAACCATCTCAGTTCCACATCCCGAAAACTCCTGCCATAGCTCCTTGTCATCCAGCTCCACCTTCGGATCATCCACAATTCCATCGTCTTCGGGTGGCGAAGGCGCGGCGGCCGCGTTTCCGCCGGCAGCCGCAGCTAATGCGGCCGGACCGCCGCGCGGAAAGAACGCGGAAGCGGCGCCCATGAATGGCGCGAAAAGCGCCAGGTCGGGACGAGTTGAGGCGGCCAGAAATGGATTGAATGCCATTTTTTTGGAGGTGGATAGTTAGGTTAAATAGAAAATATGCGAAACAAAAAAACTAGGAATATATTATTATTATGAAAATATGTGTGAAGAAAGCAACCTGAAAAATGAAAGTTTGTAGATCAAAAATAGTTTTTTTTTTTGAAAAAGAGGTCAAAAATTTTGCGAGGTAAAGATTTTGCGAGGGTTGTGTTTAAATATGCAATTCACCCCGGTTCTCCCACGTGTGCGCGTGGCGTAGTGGTAACGCGCTGGGCTGGTAGGATTTTGCTCCCGGGTTCGATCCCCGGTGCCGGCGAACTTCTTTTTTAAAAATTATTTATCATGAGAGGGAAAAAAATCCAGGGAAAAATAGGTTTCAAGATTTTTTGAAGAAAAATTTGAAACAGTGAGAAATATTATATTTAAAATCTGGTCTAAAATTAATTCAGAATTCGAAAAATTTAATTGAAAAAGCTTTAGGAACCTTCGAATTTATCAACATTTCTGGAAAATTTCAAAATTGGTTTGAAAACTAGCTGGAAATTCATTTCGAGGCTGAAAAAATATTCAAAAAATTTCGCAGGCTTCAAAAATAGTTCCTAGAACTTGGGAACCCTTAGAAATATCCCAAAAAAATTCCCCCAACATTTTTGAAGCCAGAAAACCGGCTCGCAAAATTCTAGAGCCCTGAAAATTCAGAAAATATGGTAATAAGCTTGATTTTCCAGAAAAATTTAGGTTAAAAATAGTTTAGAAGTCTTCAGAACCTTAAAAACCTTAAAAATTCGCTGAAAAATTTCAGAGAAAATTTCCAATACAAAAATTGCAGGAAAAAATAGGTTTCAAAATTTCTAGAAATTTCGGAAGCTTGAAAAATAGTCTATAAGTTTCTAGCTACAAAAATTCACCAAAAACCCTTAGAAAATCCCCACAAGCTCCCAAAACCCTTCCCAAAAATCCCCAGCTTCCCAAGTTCCCACCACCCAGCTCCCAACCTCCCAAACTTCCCAAAACCCAAATCTAACAGGTCGGGGTGAAAGAAATCGCGCCTTTCTTCCCAAAAACGCGCTCACAACACAACTCTCCCCGCCCCAAAACCGAAAAAAACCCGTGTCTCTCTCAATTATTTTGCCGCCTTCCCTCTCCAAGCTCCGCCCACTTCTCGCCTCCGATTGGTCGATTTCTACAAAAAGGGGCGGAGCTTGGGAGGGGGCGGAGTCGCGATGAGAGAGTATGGGAAATGGAGAGAGCAGCAGGGAGAGGGAGAGCGGCAAAAATGTTGTGTAGTTTTGACATTCGGTGCAATTGCGGGCGGGTTTTTTTTTCGCGAATTTTGGCGCCAAAATTGAAGACACGTGGATTTTTTGGCGCGAATTTCAAATTTTTTGAAAATCAATTCTTGCTTAGTAAATTTTCGCGTTGAGACCAAAAACTACAGTACCTTTTCCTACAGTACCCTTTTCTGAATTCAATTTTTTTGGTCCCAAAATCTACAGTAGTCGCTCTAGAATTTGAATTTCCCGCGTCAAATTCAAAATTTTCAAAAATCCTAATTTTTCCCGCCAAAAATCCTCATCTACAGTACTCCCCTCGAAAAATGCAAAAATTTTCAAGTTTCGAAAATTTTCGAAAATTCAAATTTTCGCGCAAAAACTCCCACCTACAGTACTCCCTTTCTCAATTTGCTCTCAAAGCACAGCAAAAAATCGCTAATAGCAACCGAAATTTTTATTGCCCAAGAAGAAAAAACTGACATTTCGTTTCGGGACCAATAAAAATTAATGGAAAAAAAACAATGAGAAACTTTTATTCGAAAAAAAAATCAGGGAGGAAACAGAAGGAAAAGGGGTCAAAAAATAACAAGAAAAAAAATTAACAAAGTTAATAACAAGGAATTTCAGACAAAAATTGAATCTGAAATTAATTTCAGGGCTCAAAATTTGACCTAAAATTGATTTTTGAACAGAAAAGCTCAAAATTCGGACCAAAATGTGAAAAAATAACAAAAAATAACTTCCCAGGCCTAAAAACATCTGAAAAATTCAAATTTCCAGCCCGCAAACCTCCTAGGCCTGTCCCAAATGTCGAATTGTCGCCAGACTCGGATCAACATCCATCTCATCTTCATATCGAATCAAGATTCCAATCAGCGCGTGAAGTGTGTGCTCTTCCTGGGAGCTCAAAAGAGTTCGGGCTTTTTTGGAGTCCGGGCCAGCATTTTGGGCTTCTCCAGATTTATCCAATTCTCGCATCGCTGGATAAACTCCTTTTTGTCGTAAATGTTCACGGCCATGTTTGGTGGCGCAAAGCTGGAAAATAAAAAGGTTTTGGGGGGAATTTTTCAAAAATTCTGGAATTTTCAGACCTAAAAAAGCCTAGAAACTGCAAAATTATCTGAAAATGAGTTAAAAATTCCGAATTTCCAGTCTAATTTCGCTCAAAAATTAATTCTAGATCAAATTTTCAGCTCAAAATTCAATTTCCAGTGTAATTTTTCCGAAAAAAACACACATTTTCTGTCAAAACTGATAAAAATCTCGCAAATATAATTGTTCATCATCGAAAAAAAAACCAACACGCTTCATTAATTTTTCGCCAGTTTCTTGCTAATTTGAAATAAGACAACTAGAAAACAGCGAGAAATTAAGAAGAAAGATTGAAATCGAGAAGAAGAAGAATGAAAGCAAGCCTTGTTAGTTAGTTAGGTCAAATAATTTTTCGTTTTTTTTTTTTTGAAAAAATAAAAATGGGGACCTTAACGTGCTTAAGGTTGACCTAAAATTAAATTCAGGAAAAAAATCCACGTGGAACTCTTAAAATCGAGGATTCCGAAAATTTACACTGAAATCAGGATTTCGCTGAAAAATCTAAAAATTCCACGTGGAAACTGTGAATTTCAAAAAAAAAAAATTTTTTTCGAAATTTTCACAAAAACTTAAATCTAGAATGAAAATCCACGTGGATCCTGAAATCTCAAAAAAAAATCATTTGCTGGATTTTTATCTGAAAATCCACGTGTGTAACTCTGAAAATCGGGAATTTTGAGCTGGAAAAAATCCACGTGTAAAAAAATCTTTCAAAATTGTTCCACAAAAATTTTGAATTTTGAGAGATTTCAAGATCCACGTGGATTTTCATTCTAGATTCAAGTTTTCGTGAAAAATTTGAATTTTTTTTTTGAAATTCACAATTTTCACGTGGATTTTTCCCGATTTTCAGAGTTACACGTGGATTTTTTCCAGATCAAAATTCCAGCAAATGTTTTTTTTCTGAGATTTTCAAGGATTTTCCGAATTTGATTTTTTATTTATAAAATTTTCAACACCATCAAAATCCACGTGGAATCCCCCAAAATTCCAGACCAGCTTCATAATTTTTACCTGAAAAAGTGCCTCGACCAATTTCTGCCTAACAATCTCGCTCCTCTCTCGCTCCTTATCATAATATTGCAATCTGATGGGCAATTTCGACATCTCGTCATCGTCCAAATTATCATTGAGATCCATTAGTGGAGCCAGAATTGCGCACAGATATTCATCAGATTGATCGAGAAGAATCGGGTGGACATCTGGAAATAGAGATTCGAATTAGGAACAATCTAGGTTTGGTGGAAAGATCGAAATCTATAGTGAAAAAAGTTCAGAAAAATTTCTGGACTTTGGGAAAAAAGGGGGGTGTAAAAGCGGAGCATCGTTAGAATCTGAATTTTCAAGCTTCGCTGTTAAACATCTAGAATCGAGGTGTCAAAGCGGATTGTCGTTGGATGAAATTAGAAGGGCTCAAAGGTGTAAACCCGGAGCAACGTTTAGAAACTAGCTGAAGGTGTAAACCCGAAGCATCGTAAAAATTCGGCTTGAGAACGGAATTTCGAGGGTGTAAACCCGGAGCATCGTTGGAATGATTCAAAGGTGTCAAAGCGGAGTCTTGTTGGGTCAGACTTCAAGAAAAATCACGGAGGATCCTTCTAGTTCAAGAAATCAAGGTGTAAATCTGGAGCATCGTAGGAATCATGACGAAAATCCCGCGTAAAGTCGGAGCATCGTTCGTCTATGAATTTCAGATGTTCAATCCTCGTAGATTTCACTTCAAGATCAAAACCACGTGGCGAAATTTCAGCAGCGTAAACGCGGAGCCTCGTTGGGTGGTCCTGCCTACCGTAGCCCATCTCCCAAAACTTCACAAAAAACTTGTCTCAACTAACAACCTCCCCAAATCAGCTCTTCATTTTCTCACAAACAATTTGTGCTAAAAATGCCCAAGGGATTCGGGTCTCCAAATTACTTTGTGTTGTCGGAAAAGGGGTCTACTGTAAGTTAGGCTAACTTGGGGGGACGAAAAACTGGAGCACAATCTGTTAGGGGTGGTTAATTAGGTATTTATTTATTCATTTATACAACAAGGAGTCCAAAATTGGTGTTGTATATTTGAGATACAAAACTTCTCAAATTTTGCATCATTTTCTCCCGTTTTTCTTTGGCTCATTGCTCATTTTAAACACAACACTCCAATTCAATTGTCTTCTCTTTGTTATTGTTTTTGTGTGGAGGCAAAAAGAGAAGAGAAGTTTGTGGACAAAAAAGGAAAAGAGAGGAGGTGAAATTTGAGACTCGCCAAAAATTAGTCGAATTTAAAACGAGATGAATGAAGAAGAAGCGACGCGGGAGGGACTTTTTACAAGTCATCAGAATTGTGTACTTCTTTTGGAGGAGACATATGGAATATTATCAGTATAGTTTCCAAATCCACGTGGCCGCTAAAGCGGAAGACAGTGCCGCTGAGGCGGAAGCTTGCGGTCTACACTCGCGCAAAGCGCTCGGCAAGTCACCAGACTTGTGTACTTCTCTCGAACAAGACGAAATCGGTTCACGTGGCATGCTATGACGTGGAATATCAGTACGGGTCCGATGGCACAATGATCCACGTGGCCGCTGACGCGGAACCTTGCGGTCTACACTCGCGCAAAGCGCTCGGAAAGTCACCAGACTTGTGTACTTCTCTCGGAGGAGACATATAAACTATTAGTATAGTTCCTAAATCCACGTGGCCGCTAAAGCGGAAGCTTGCGGTCTAACTTGTGTACTTCTCTCGGACAAGACAAAATCCAGAGAGTCAGAAGCAAAGTTTACCTCATTACGCAATTAGGTAAATAAAAACAGAGACAATATTTTGGGTAGATCAAATTTCGACAATTTTCGGGTTGCGCAATGGATTTATGGATGATGGAATAGGGCTAATCGGTGGTTTAGTAACAGGAAAGTGTGATTTGTTCGGAAAAGGGGCCGTTAGGCTTCAGGGGCCAAAGTGGGCCCTGAAGCCTAAAAGATGAAAATAGCCTTCTGTTCAGGTTCAAGCGAGGATCAAGAAAATCAATTTTTCAACTCGGAACCTGACGAAAACCAAGAAAAATCGATCAAAACGAAATTTTAGATCTCCATATTTCAATCCAGAATCTTCACCCGTAAATACATGAGCCAAGATAAAGAACATCGAAAAACATCAGAGCGGACCATCGCATAGAGACAAAGTTAGCCTAACTTCCCATAAGCATACCAACCGTACGAAAAAAATGATTAAAAACCTTTTTTTTTAACAAAAAATGGTCGAAAACTATATTTTTCCCATTTTTCGACATTTTTTTTCACACAAAAATGAAAAAAAATCGGAAAAAATTATAGTTTTTCGACTTGAACAACAAAAAACATCAAAATGTCGAGCTTCTGTACAATTTCTAGTTATGATAACTTTTCCACTTAAAAAGTTCAAAATCCTCTTACGCAACCACCAAAATATTGTCCAAAACAGTGTCAATTTTCGCGCATTACGCAATATCTCCAAATAATATTTATCTACCGTAATCCACCTTCCCATAACAATTATCGCTATAATAATAATAACAACGATAATTGCTCTCAGGGAAAGAAAAAGAGTTCCTGAGCTCTGCCAATCCAAACAACACATGTTAATTAGCGATTTATCAATTGTAGGGGTGCCGAAAAGAACACGAGACATTTTACACCTGTTCCTAGTCTCTTCAAGCTTTTGCGGCTCTCAGAGCTTCTCTCTTACAACCTGCTTCATTTTCACATAAATCTTGCGATTCGACACCTTCCATACTGTAACCAAACCAACTGAATAACACGACAAGGCTGGAACCAAAACGAAGGACCAGCTGTTGTTTTGTTGTTATTATGTTGTGAAGAACAAGGGGGGGGAGACAAAAAGTTATTATATGTCTCTACATTTTTATGATCGAATGAGATGATGAATGGGGTCACAGGGAATCAAAAATATGAGAGCAACTTGGAAACTGGGGGAGCTTGGATGGTCCAGAAGTTTCAGAAGAGGAACTTCGAGGGAAGATCTAGGAAGAATTCAGGAAGCTAGGCTAAAAGGATCAGAAGTTTCAGGAGAGGAACTTCGAGGGAAGATCTAGGAAGAATTCAGGAAGCTGGGCTGAGAAGATCTAGGAATATAGGCTAACAAGATCAGAATTGTTGGATTATGAGCCCCGGCTCTTTGAGGACCACAGGAACTTCAAGAAATCCGAGGAAAGATCAGAAGTTCCTGAAACTTCAATGGGAGGTCTAGAATTATCGCTCCAAAAAGACCTGTTGAAAACTGAGCCCAGTGCAATTAGCACAATATTAATTATTGCGTAATTGATTGCAAATGAAGTTAGCGGAACTTGAGAACAAAATCAGAAGAAGCTCGGATTTCCGAATGTGATTCAAATAGATTTCCAGATTGGAGTTCAGAACTTCAAAAATCCAGCAAGACTTCAGGAGGAGCTCAAAAGTTATCCTAACCTTCCAGAGAAGTTAGGGTATCTTTTAAGAGCTGCGGAAATTACCAAACTTGCTAGAAAGATCTAGGATCGAGATCTAGAAACATCTAGACCATCTAGAACTAGGCCTAAGCCTTCCAGGCTAAAAAAATTTCAAATTTCGACTCACAACTGTACGAAACTTCAGATTCTGAATCCAGATTTCGAAGCCCAGGCCCAAAATTTCACACGCAATTTCAAAATTCACACAGCTGTTGTCACTGGGCCAACAACACCAACTAATAAATCAGCCAACACTTTATCAAAACACGAGAAATTTGAGAAGCCAAAGGCAAAAGAAGAAAAAGATGATATTATTATGAGGACACAATATGTTTAGTCCATTTCTTTATGACCTCCTATTCTCCAATAATAAAATATCTTTTTCCTCTCCTCTCTGATGATGTTTCTACTACATTTACTACCACATCATTACACACACACAACCTGTGCAAATATTCTCTATCAATAGCTAGATAGCTACATAGATATATCACTTTTCTTGTCACAATTTGTGTGAGATGAAATGAGAAAACCAGAGGGACAGATGAAACAAGTCGTGAAATTTGTCACAGAGATGGTGAGAAATTCGACACAGGAAATCGTGGATGGCGCAAAACGGATGTGGAATTTCAAATTCGAAAAGTCACGCCAAAACACTTTGGGAGGAGGAAGCTCCAAAACTAGTTGAAAAAATAGATTTTCAGAAAAACTGGGGGATTTTTCCGGAATTTCTGATATGAAAGTTTCATGTCGAAATGTTGCCACGTGGAATTCTCATTCTAGAAACTTTGAGGACGAAGATTCATTGCCACGTGGATTCTTGAGCACGGTGTACCAAAAAAAAAGTCCGGACGAAATTTTGAGAATCCAATTTTCATAGCAAAAATAATTGCCACGTGGATTCTGCAACCAAAATCCTGTGAGATAGCCTAACTTCAAAAACTTTGCAGTGGATATTTTCAGATCAGAATTTCAAGATTAAATTGCCACGTGGATTTTTGGAACTCAAATTCGTGGAAAATGAGAGAAAATCGGATTTTCTGTGCCTGCCAAAAACTTGCCACGTGGCATTTTGAGCCCTAAAAATCCGGAAGAAAATAAATAATGTGCTCAAAATTATATCGTGTAAAATTTTTGCCACGTGGAATTTGGGCTCCAAAATTGAGGAAATCCGATTCTAGACGATTGAAAGCTTAGGAATTTCTGCTAAAAAATGTTGCCACGTGGATTTCAGGTCCAGTTTCGGAGCCAAGAACACGAGTATTTTCAAGGTAGAATTTTTGCCACGTGGATTCTCTAGCTCAAAATATCTTCAGAGCTTCATGCGTCAGAAAATCGAATTCTATTCAGAAAAGTTGCCACGCGGATTTTCGTGGGCTTAAGAATCGAAGTTCACCACGTGGATTTTCAGGTCTTCTAAAACTACACTACCAAAATCGCCTAACGCAAAACCCATAAATCATCACAGCAAAAACCAATACCACCCGGCGGTCGCACTCTTCTTCTTCTTCTCTTTGTTTCTTCCAAATATGATAAAGTCATCCGTCCAACGCAACACAAAAAAAAACCAACAAAGTATCAATCAATGTCGTTTAGTTAGTTAGTTTTTGTGTGTGTGGCGGAGAGGGGGTGCGCGACCTCCATATGATTTATGGAATATGTTACAAATTGTTATTTCTTCTTCGTCTTTCTTCTTATATGTTTGGGCTATGCTTGTTTCGAATCCAATTATTTATGATCCGCTGATTAGTTTCTCGCGCACTTTTTTATGGCGGCTGTGGAGAAGAAGAAGAAGAAAGGACAGAAAACAAGTTGAGAATAGGGACTTAGGGTTACGGTAACTCAGAACTTCTACAGAGGCTTCTAGAGATCAAGAAATTTTTGCTCCAAAAAAGTCTATTGAAAAAAGAGCTCAGGCAATTAGCACAATATTAATTATTGCGTAATTGATTGCAAATCAAGTTAGAGGAACTTAAGAACAAAATCAGAAGAAGCTCGTTCAGAACTGCAAGAAAGACTTCAGGAAACTTCGAGGGATCTGAGGAAGATCAGGATACAACTTGAGGGATCAGAGAGTTTCAGAGTTACTAGAACTTCTGGAAAACGTGAAAAGCTTCGAGTTTTTTGTTGGAACTTCAGAAGACCACTTAGAATTCAGCCGGAAAGTGTCAAAATATTCAAAAAAAAATTTTTTTTTGGAACCTCGAAAAAATACGTTTCATTAAAATTGGAAATTCTAGAAACATTTTTTTCAGTTTGTTAACTTCAATTTAATTAGATTAGATCCTAATAATATTTCAGGAAACTAAATTCTCAAAAATGATTTCCAGATTCCCCCTTATCTCCTCTCTAAAATCAGAAATCGGCCACTTCAAACAACACCTTCTATCCGACAAAAAACACATGTCATGTATCCAATTACCACACACATACAATAATCATCATCAACTCAACCAGTTAACGACACTTGTAACTTTTTGTGTTCGAGCGGCGGTTGATTTTTATCGCCAGGTGCCCAGGTGGAAGAAGAAGAAGAAGAAAAAGAATATTGGGAAAACTGAGGTGGTTATGAGGGGGACTTTGGGGTAAACTAAGGTTAGGCCGTAGGTTCACCTTAAGGACCCTAATGAAGAGTTAAAACTTTATAATTAGCGTTAGAACTCTTCCCTAGCAAAACTTAAATTTTAAAAATTATTAGAGAGTTTACCTAATTCAAACTTCTAGGTCTTTAATTCTAATTGGGAGCTATTAAGAACCTAATTACTTAGAGTTTAGGAATAGTTATCTAATTTAGTGATTTTTAGCTATTTAACTTATTACTCATACTTAACCTTAAGTTATCCTTAAGAATTTAGCTAACTTCCAGAGTTATCTAAACTACCGTACCACAATTTTGAAAAAAACCGCGCGGCTCTCTTCAAAAAACGACTTGCACCTGGTCGTATCTAATTACAAGTACTTAATTTCCCCGGTCCGCTAACAAGCAAAAAAAGATTTGGCGCACTTGTAGATAATAAAAATAACAAGGAGAAGGAGAAGAAGAAGAAGTACAGGTGTGTCAGCAAAAAAAGCGTGGGGGGGGGATAGAGTAGGGTTACGGTAATTTTGGGAAGATCTGGATTCAGCCTGAATTTTAACGATTCTTTCTGTCAGCATTCCAGGATTTCTCTAGCTCAGGATAAGTTTTGGCCTCAAAAATCCACGTTTACATATGGTATTTTTGGGGCCCCAAAACTTGAGGACTGAACTATTTTTATAAAATTTTTCCAGGTCTTGATCCAAAATCTACCAATTTTCCAGTCAAAAATCCACGTTTACATATGGTATTTTTGCCGAAAAATCAGTTTATTTTGGTCCTTAGCTACGGTATTTTTGCAGTTTTCCAGAACTTTCCAGAATCATACCAAAATTCACCAATTTTCCAGTCAAAAATCCACGTTTACATATGGTATTTTTGCCGAAAAATCAGTTTATTTTGGTCCTTAGCTACTGTATTTTTGCAGTTTTCCAGAACTTTCCAGAATCGTACCAAAATTCACCAATTTTCCAGTTAAAAATCCACGTTTACATATGGTATTTTTGCCGAAAAATCAGTTTATTTTGGGTCTTAGCTACGGTATTTTTGCAGTTTTCCAGAACTTTCCAGAATCGTACCAAAATTCACCAATTTCCCAGTCAAAAATCCACGTTTACATATGGTATTTTTGCCGAAAAATCAGTTTATTTTGGTCCTTAGCTACGGTATTTTTGCAGTTTTCCAGAACTTTCCAGAATCGTACCAAAATTCACCAATTTCTCAGTCAAAAATCCACGTTTCCATATGGTATTTTTGCCGAAAAACTCGTCAATTTTGGCTCACCTTCTCCAAAAACAAAAACAACAATAAAACACTTGTTTCATCTCCTCGCTCTTTATGGTATCAAGTGTCAGTTCAGCGGATTAACCAACTTATTGTCTTCTCTTAGAATGTTGTGTGTGTGTATGTGAGGCTTCTTCTGAAGAGCAAGTCAAAAAAGGTCAAGTAGTAAACATTCTGTGAGCATCATCATCATCATCATCACAAATTAGACAGACTAAGGTCCCAATGTTGTTACTTTTCTCAAGTGCTGCCTGCTTACACAGCAAATATGTCACAGGAAGTCGAAACATTTTTGGGATGGGGGGGAGAAAAATTGGGGACCTAAAGCTCTCTGAATATGAGCTATGACGTGGCAAAGTTTGAGTTATTGTAAGTTTACTGAATAGGACCAGGTGCCTCTGTTTTTTTGGACAGAAACAGAAAATGCCGAGCACGCTTTGCGCGAGTGTAGACCGCAAGCTTCCGTTTTAGCGGCCACGTGGATTACTATGATATGAAATAAGTATCAGCCCCGGCTTCCACGTCATGGTAATCCACGTGGCCGCTGACGCGGAAGCTTGCGGTCCACACTCGTGCAAAGCTAGTGTAGACCGCAAGCTTCCGCGTAAGCGATTGTAGACCGCAAGCTTCCGCGTTAGCGGCACTATCTTCCGCTTTAGCGGCCACTTGGATTACTATGACGTGGAAGCCATAAGCCACGTGGCTGCTGACACACACAAGCTTTCGGTCTACAGCTTTACGGATCAAAAATAACTATGACGTGGAGAGCCACGCGGAATCTTGCTCTCCACAAAATGCGCTCGTCGATTACTGTACCGCAATCTTCGATCATTTTCTTATGTTTCTGTGTCCAAAATTTTTCCGTGTCACATGATAACTACTACTGTCCGTCCGCAGCTGTCAAAAAGCATTAGTTGAAATTTTATCATTTCAAACACACACTGAATCTCGTTTTTTGTTGTGTTGTTAGTGGGTTGTGGTGGTGGCGACAAAAAAAAGAGGAGTGTTCAAATTGTGTGTAGATGTTACAAAAGTGACGATAATTCGAACAAAAATGATACCACAAATCAAATTACAGTGACAAATAATAATGTGTGGTGAGAGAAGAGGGGTTGCCAAAATCGAAAATCGTGAGATTCTGGAGCTGGAGGTGGAGCTACGGAATAGGTGTCTTACAGGCTCAGAAAGCAGCAAAATCAAATTTTTGAGGCCGGAGAAACCGAGTCTAGAGGGAAATTTTGCAGCCAAAAAAATTCAGAAAATCTCATTTTGCCACGTGGATTTCCAGACGATCAAAGCCACGTGGATCTTGAGCCAAAAAATTCAATCAAAATTTACAATTTACTGGTTTAGATTTTGAACAACCGGATGTTTTATCGAAAGCCAAAATCCAATTTTTCCAATACCAAACTCTCGAAACGTACATTTTCCAGGTTTCAATTTTGCCACGTGGATAACTATGACGTGGAATATCAGTACGATTTCGATGTTTTGGTAATCCACGTGGAAATCGTACTGATATCCCACGTGAAAATAATCCACGTGGCCGCTGAAGCGGAAGCTTGCGGTTTACACTCGCGCAAAGCGCTCGACCAGGTTCCACTCCTGCCCAAAAATCAAATGTCTTCCGATATCAATCCAATAAAACCACAGTATCCAAAAAACAATTCACTTTCAGCCAAAAAAAATTGCAGTTTTTTTGTTGGGGGTATCAACTACAAAAGATACCGCAAATCGTCCATCTATCTATATTTGATTTGACACATTAATCAATCTCGTTTACGAGTTTGTGGGTTTTCTTCTTATCATTTCTTTTCTTTGTGGAAACACACAACTTCAGCGAAAAGATGATGAAAAGAAATGTGAACACCGACAAATTTTTTCCAACAAGCAAGCCGCGCGGGACACAAAACTAAAACCCAAAATATTAATGACCTTATCAACTTTCAGTGACAACTGCGACACACAAAAAAAACAACATTCTTCATTGTTTTTTTGCGGTGGGGGCGCAAAAAGCGATACCGTAATCAAATTAACCAAGATGAACAAAAAAAAGGGTGGCGGCGACGGAAATACATAAAATGGTGATAGGGAAGAAGAAAAACAGCTAGGCTGCGAAAAAAAATGAGAAGAAGAAGAAGATGTGATGATTGAGAAACAAAACGAAAAATTGTTGGGCTATAAATTGACAAGCGAATAAAATTGAATCGCGAAAATCGAGAGATGGGTCAAGGTGGAAAAGATCGGCAAGAATTTCGAAATTTGAGATTCTGGTGATCCAGGAAAACCTTCGAACTTCCAAGTTCCTAACATTTTTTGAGCAAAAAATTTTCTAGAACCCTAAAACTCCCGGAAAAAGTGCCAGAGCTTGAAAATTCATGGAAAATACGGGAAAAAGATCTGGGATTCGGATCTTCTGTTAAGAGTTCAACAAACAGTTCAATTTGAGCAGAAGCTTCTGAAAAATCCCAAATTTCGAGAAAAAACTATGTTAGCTCATACTAAAGACGAAAATATCAAAAATCCAGTCAAAAACCCGGAAAAAATAATTACTTACAGTATCTGAGAAGAAATAGTGTAGGCTTCTAAAAGACGCAGAGAGAAAAGTCCCAAGGATCAAAAAATAGTCCATTTTGAGCAACATTTCCCGGAAAATCTCAATCTTCAGCCTAAAAATCGATATTTTTGGTATCAAGATGAAAAATACCGAAAATTGTTGATTTATAATAGTATCTGGGACGAAATAGTGTAGGCTTCTAAGAGACGCAGAGAGAAAAATTCCAAAAATAGTCCAATTTGAGCACAATTTTCCAGAAAATCTGAATCTTCAGCCTAAAAATCGCCAAACCTACAATTTCCAAGCCGTTCCTTCTAATCTCCAATTCCAATCTTCCTCTCTTAATAGTCCAAAATAGGAGCGGCTTTTTACAGAAGAAACATCAACACGACATCGTCAAAAAAAAAATTTTCGGCCATGTTTTATAGCTTTTTGACACCACTTTATTACCGTCATTTTATGACAACCTCGAAAGAGACGAAAAAAAAAAAGGCGAGGAAGATGAAGTAACTAAAATGAAAATGAGAAGGAGGAGGAGGAGGAGATGAAATAAAAATGACACTAAATAAAACAAAATTTGAAAAGGGGGGGCTTTCGCGCGAGCAAAAGAGTTAGGCTAAGTTCAAATATGGTGATTGTTGAGACCCTTAAGCAATTTTAGGTAGTTTTTTGGGTCCCAGAGCAATTTAATGTAATTTTTAAGGCTCCGGGCCACAATTTAGTGATTTTTCAGGTCCTGGAGCAATTTTAGGTGCTTTTTTGGAACCTCGAGCAATTTTAGGTGATTTTAAAGGTTCTGAAGCATTTTTCGGTGATTTTCAAGGTTCTAAAGCATTTTTCGGTGATTTTTTGGGTTCTAGAAAAAGTTTAGGTGATTTTTAAGGTTCTAAAGCATTTTTCAGTGATTTTCAAGGTTCTAGAGCATTTTCCTGTGATTTTTAAGGTTCTAGAGCAATTTTAGGTGGTTTTCAAGGTCCTAGAGCAATTTTAGGTGATTTTCAAGGTTCTAAAGCATTTTTCGATAATTTTTAGGCCCCTAGAGCATATTTTAGTGATTTTTTCGGACCTAGAGCACTTTTCGGTGATTTTTAGGCCCCTAGATCATATTTTAATGATTTTCAAGGTCCTATAGCAATTTTCGGTGATTTCTCAGGTCCTAAAGCATTTTTATACTAAAAAAAAACACATAACACCACAAAAAACCTGAATTTTTATTTTAAAAAAACCCATAATTTCAGCCAAAAATCAAAATTCAACCTAAAATTCAATTTCGGACCTAAACGATTCGAAAATTCTTGAAAATCCCGAATTTTTAGCTGAAAACAACATATTTTCAGGAAAAATCAAAATTTTTATCAGAAATTTTAGAAAAAAATAGGCGAAAAACCAAGTGCGCTCTACTGATAATTATTCAGATTTTCCCATTCTACAGTCAAAAATGTCTCAAATTCGGCGCGAAATTCAAATTTTTCCTCAGAAAATAAAGATTCTCCTCAAAAATCAATATATTTTTCCCAAGGGGAAAACAAACAAATCCCGTTAGCCAATCCCGTGAAGGCTACAGTATATTTTCTATTTTTTTTTGGAAAAAAAGAGCTCACCATCATCAAAAGCCAAATTTCTGAGAATATCAGCTGCACATTCGCGAATTTCTGGAGTTTTTGCCGTGGCCAAAATATCACAAATCAGCGAGAGCGTCGATTTTTGAGCTGAAAATCATGAATTTTCCATTTTTTGTGAAGAAAAATGGGCTTACAATCCAAAATGTTCCTTCGAATCGGCTGCAAAACTGTCAAATTCACAATGATGAATCCGGTGAATTTTGCGCGATCCTCATCTCCGCCATCAATCGAATTTTTGATTTGGCCTGCAAAAATAGGGAAGTTAGGGTAACTTTTTGAAATTTGCAAAAATTGGGTGATTTTTGGTCAAAAATCTCTCAAATTCCACGTCAAAAATCCACGTTTACATATGGAATTTTTGCCGAAAAATCTGTGTATTTTGGTCCTTAGCTAAGGTAATTTTGCAGCTTTCATTTACCAGAATCGTACCAAAATTCACCAATTTTCCAGTCAAAAATGCACGTTTACATATGGAATTTTCGCCGAAAAATCTGTGTATTTTGGTCCTTAGCTACGGTATTTTTGCACCTTTCATTTACCAGAATCGTACCAAAATTCACCAATTTTCCAGTCAAAAATCCACGTTTACATATGGTATTTTTGCCGAAAAATCAGTTTATTTTGGTCCTTAGCTACGGTATTTTTGCACCTTTCATTTTTCAGAATCGTACCAAAATTCACCAATTTTCCAGTCAAAAATCCACATTTCCATATGGAATTTTTGCCGAAAAACTTGTCGAATTTTGGTCTCAAAAATTGCGATAAAACGTGTTAAACTACGGTATTGTTTTACAACTAATTAGATCATTTTGTCACACTTTTTTGTGTCATTCTTATCATCAAAAATATCAAGTGACCAGCAAAATGAAATGAAAAACTATTTTCGGGGGATCTTGCTGTGAGAATTTCCGGTAGATCAGATAAAACAAATAGGCAGGCAGGTAAAGAATAATGATGTGAACAAAAAAAAACACACATCAATTGGCACAACATCGATTAACACCTATTGTTTTTCTTGTCTATGATCTTATCGGATCGAGATAGGTTGGGTTTTGGGTTGGGAAAAAAGCGGAAGGAAGGTGGAAATTCTGGGGATTTTGGGAAACTAACAATTAACTTCCCAACTTAAATTCTAGACCTCATTTATCAAGCAGACCTGATTGTCTAGGACTGGCCTCTAGAGATCCATTTCGACAAGGATCCGCGCCTAGAGATCCGCTATGGCTAGGTACGACGCCTTGAGAGTTGCTATGTCAAGTAGTCTAGATAGAGCGCCTAGAAGCCATGCCTCCCAATTATCAGAAATTCCTTTAAGATCTCCAAGTTCCTCTAACTTCAGCCCACTAAATACCATAAATTCCAAATTCCAAACTATAATTAGCCACCTTTCCTTGATAACACAGTGTTCTGCTCTTCATTTTCGCAACATAACATGATAACACACACCAGGTTTTATCGCCTCACAATATTTTAACGACCACTTTTGCACACACATAAATCTTGTGTGTCGAATTGTAGATTAGGGGGACTGTGAGATCATTAATTAATTAGTTTACATAGCCATAAAAAAACAACGAACATGGTGGACCCCGTAAAGTCAACATGTTGTGCAATTTATGATGAGCCGAGTGATAATGGGAAGGTGCACAGGGTGGACGAAAAAATGGGGGATTTTCAGGGGGTAACGAACTTGGCAACTAAGAAATCAGGAAAATTTCAATAACCGGAAATCCTGGCGATTACATACGGTATTTTTGCCGAAAAATCTGTTTATTTTGGTCCTTAGCTACGGTATTTTTGCAGTTTTCCAGAACTTTCCAGAATCGTACCAAAATTCACCAATTTTCCAGTCAAAAATCCACGTTTACATATGGTATTTTTGCCAAAAAAAAAAATGTGTATTTTGGTCCTTAGCTACGGTATTTTTGCAGTTTTCAAGAACTTTCCAGAATCGTACCAAAATTCACCAATTTTCCAGTCAAAAATCCACGTTTACATATGGTATTTTTGCCAAAAAAAAATGTGTATTTTGGTCCTTAGCTACGATATTTTTGCAGTTTTCAAGAACTTTCCAGAATCGTACCAAAATTCACCAATTTTCCAGTCAAAAATCCACGTTTACATATGGGATTTTTGCCGAAAAATCTGTTTATTTTGGTCCTTAGCTACGGTATTTTTGCAGTTTTCCAGAACTTTCCAGAATCGTACCAAAATTCACCAATTTTCCAGTCAAAAATCCACGTTTACATATGGTATTTTTTCCGAAAAATCTGTTTATTTTGGTCTTTAGCTAAGGTATTTTTGCAGTTTTCCAGAACTTTCCAGAATCGTACCAAAATTCACCAATTTTCCAGTCAAAAATCCACGTTTACATATGGTATTTTTTCCGAAAAATCTGTGTATTTTGGTCCTTAGCTAAGGTATTTTTGCAGTTTTCCAGAACTTTCCAGAATCGTACCAAAATTCACCAATTTTCCAGTCAAAAATCCACGTTTCCATATGGTATTTTTGCCAAAAAATCTGTGTATTTTGGTCCTTAGCTACGGTATTTTTGCAGTTTTCCAGAACTTTCCAGAATCGTACCAAAATTCACCAATTTTCCAGTCAAAAATCCACGTTTACATATGGTATTTTTTCCGAAAAATCTGTGTATTTTGGTCCTTAGCTACGGTATTTTTGCAGTTTTCCAGAACTTTCCAGAATCGTACCAAAATTCACCAATTTTCCAGTCAAAAATCCACGTTTACATATGGTATTTTTTGCCGAAAAATCTGTTTATTTTGGTCCTTAGCTACGGTATTTTTGCAGTTTTCCAGAACTTTCCAGAATCGTACCAAAATTCACCAATTTTCCAGTCAAAAATCCACGTTTACATATGGTATTTTTTGCCGAAAAATCTGTTTATTTTGGTCGTTAGCTAAGGTATTTTTGCAGTTTTCCAGAACTTTCCAGAATCGTACCAAAATTCACCAATTTTCCAGTCATAAATCCACGTTTACATATGGAATTTTTGCCAAAAAATCTGTTTATTTTGGTCCTTAGCTAAGGTATTTTACGAGCAATTTTTGGTGCCCTTAAGACTTCTTAAACAGTTTTATATTAATAATTTTGTGCCCACTTTCCATTTTCCACTTTGTCCGACCAAAATTCCAACAATCCAATTTTTGCCACACATTTTATGACACTCACTCAAATAATAATAATTATTATTATTTTATTATCAGCGGGCTAAAAAACGAGCCAATAAAATTTGGTGCTACTTTTTCCACTGATAACACACACACCGTGTCGAATTTTGCTGTGCGTGTTACTTTTACCACCCGCTTATAATCATCAAACAAACAACAGAATGCTACTGTTTGTATCTATCGAAATGGGAAAATGTTGAAAAATTTTTGGGGATCGAGGGGAGAAGAAAAATCCGAATCCAAGAGTACAGTTTTGGAGCCACGGCGTCTCAAGACACTGTTATAATAGGATTAATTTCACACGTATTGATGAATTTTGATAAGGTGTGAGAAACAACACTAACAAATATTGAAGATGGGTGCGAAATTGGGGACTTTCGGTAAGGTGGAACTGAAAATTTTCAGCTTGAATTTGAATTAGAATCAGGAACTTCAGAAGATCTGCAAAACCGGGTAATTCTGGAAAAATATTCTGGTAATAGCAAAGTTGGATCTACCCCCAGTATTTCAAGGCACGGCTCCTTGACCCCATCCTCTCTCAAGCATCCACTCCTTGAAACCATGTTTTTCAAGTCGCCGAGGCTTTAGACCATAATCCTGTCTAGAATCGGCTACTTGACATCAAGATTTCTCAAGGCTTCACTACTTTAGGCAAAAATTGTGTGTAGAAATGGTTCCTTGACATTAGATTCCTTCCAGACTTCATAAGACTGCGCTCCTTGACACAATCATCTCCCAAGGAGCGATTCCTATACATCACATTCACTCAAGGCTCTGCTCCTTGACCCTTCTCGATCACAAGCAACGGTTGCTAGACCTTCTCCATGTCGCCAAGTCTCCGCTCCTTCTCTCAAGGCACCCCTCCTCCCATATCCCATAAATCAAAAAAAAAATTCCAATTTCCAACCTCGCGACCTTTCCTGTTACAAAAGAAAAAGGCAACACGCTTATTAGATTAATCGAGGTCGAATTTTCCGAAATTTATCATTTTGGGCCCCAAAAAAAGTGCCGAATTATACACCTTGTGTTGTGTTATCAACAAAAAAACTCGGCAAAAAGAAGCCGGCAAAGGGGATTAGTGTTATCATTTTTTCGGTTTTTTTTGTGTTGGATTGGGTGGAAAAAAAGTGTTTGTTTGTTTAGTTTAGGGAGTACTGTAGGTAGGCATTTTTGTGTGAAAATGTGTCAAAAACGATGGGCGAGTTACAGTAACTCAAAAAGTAAACAGACGAGCAAAAAGTAACTTTTTGATTCGTGAAAAATTGTGTTAACTGTTTGCAAATACTCACAATCAGACTACCGTATTTTTTGCAAAAGTTATGAGCTTTATAGTTTAAACTTATGGAAAGTTCAAGAGTTAGGCTAAATTGGGTGGAGAAAAAATCAATTTTGAGGATTTCACACTAGTTTTTATGAGAAAATAATGGAAAAATAAAAAAAATTCAGATTTTTCATTTAAAAAATCAAAGTTTTAAATTTTTTTTTTGAATAAAAAAATAATTGGTGCTTTTTTGGCTTATAGCTCTCATAAAATAGTCTCAAAAAATCAAATTTCAAGAAAAATCTGATAATTTCAAACTTTCAGAATATTTTTCCTGAAAATCTTGAAATTTCTGATCAAATTTCAAAATTCTTCAATTTTCCAAAAGCCCCAAAAATATACGTTTCAGAAAATTAATACTAGATTTTTGACGTGTTTTTCGACAAAAATCTGAGAATTTCAAATTTTTACAGTATTTTTCCTGAAAATTCTGACAAAAACCTCTAGAAAATTCAAAAATCTCCCCACAAACTCACCCAACAAAATGCTCAAATATTCCACATTTCTCAATTTCAATTTCTCATCAATTCGATCCGGAAAATGCCGTGAAATATTTGCGAGAAGTCGACTGGCAACCGATGAATAAACCGCCTGAAAATTGAGATTTTTGGAGATTTCTGAGTTAGGCTAACTACTTGACACACTAGAAAACACTTGTTTTGTTATGTTTTCGGCCTACAAAAGTCTCTTTTTGATAAGTAGTACTTGGAAAAGGTGTCAGGTTACCAAAAATATGCAGATTTTGTGGTATTTGAGTGAGATTTGGCCTAATTTCGGTATTTTTGAGCAAAAATTGCTCATTTTTATAAATTCTTGGTAATTTTTTGTGTAATTGAGTTCTGAAACATTCAAAACTTTCAGGAAAACTCGAATTTTAGCTCAAAATTATTCAAAAATGATGAATTTCAGCTTATTTTGAGCAAATATTGTTCAAATTTGAGAAATTTTGGAATTTTTTGTGAAAATTTCATTTGATTCCTTTTAGAAAAATCCTGAATTTATGAAAAATTCGAATTTTGGCTCAAAATTATTCAAAAATTATGAATTTCAGGTTGAAATAGAAAAAATTCAAATTCTGGCTCAAAAATTCCAAATTTTTCGAATTTTAGCTCAAAATTATTCAAAAATGATAGATTTCAGTGTGTGTTTTTAAGCTAAAAATGCTCAATTTTCAGCCCAAAAATCCCCATCCCCAAAAAACCCATTGCTCACATTAGCAACCATCGATGTATAAGCAATTTCAACACATTTCGATTGTTTCAAAACATATTCCGCACTTTCAATAGATCCAGATGCGAAATTCGTCAAAGCCGTGAAGGTCTGTGTTCGATCCGATGCTGTCGCTTCACACAATTCACAAATCGCTTTTCCCAGCGCAAAATCGGATTTTTGAAAGAATTGTCCAGCTGAACCATCGAGAGCCGCACTGATTCCAGTCACAATTTCGAGAGCACCTCGGCGGAGTTGTAATGGAGATGTTGGGGCGAGGAATTGAACCAATTCTTGGAACGATTTATCGTCTTCACTCATTCTGGAAGAATTAAAGAGTTGTGATGGCCTAGAAATCCAAAATTATGCTTCTGATGGCCTAGAAATCCAAAAGTATGCTTCTGATGGCCTAGAAATCCAAAATTATGCATCTGATGGCCTAGAAATCCAAAATTATGCTTCTGATGGCCTAGAAATCCAAAATTATGCTTCTGATGGCCTAGAAATCCAAAATTATGCTTCTGATGGCCTAGAAATCCAAAATTATGATTCTGATGGCCTAGAAATCCAAAATCATGATTCTGATGGCCTAGAAATTCAAAATTATGCTTTTGATGGCCTAGAAATCCAAAATTATGCTTCTGATGGCTTAGAAATCCAAAATTACGCTTCTGATGGCCTAGAAATCGCAAATTATGCTTCTGATGGCCGAGAAATCCAAAATTACGCTTGTGATGGCCTAGAAATCCAAAATTAGGCTTCTAATGGCCTAGAAATCCAAAATTATGCTTCTGATGGCCTAGAAATCCAAAATTATGCTTCTGATGGCCGAGAAATCCAAAATTATGCTTCTGATGGCCGAGAAATCCAAAATTATGCTTCTGGTGTTTCTCAAAATTTAAAGAAATCGCTGAAATCTGGAACTTTTCAAACATAACAAAAAAATTCTCGAAATTTTGAAATCTATGACAAAAACTATCAGAAATCTCATTTTTCAACCTTAAAAATACAATTTTCGGAAATTTTTGAGGTTGAAAAATCAAATTTCTGATAGTTTTTGTCACAGATTTCAAAATTTCGAGAATTTTTAGGTTTTGTTCGAAAAGTTTCAGATTTCAGTAATTTCTTCAAATTTTTATATGGATTTTTTTCATGAAAAAAATGTATTTTTTTTAATTTTTGGAATTTCGTGTAATTTCATGTTTTTATTGTAATTTCATGTTTTTCTTGTAATTTCATGTTTTTCTTGTAATTTCATGTAATTTCACATTAAATTTCACAAATTTATCAGATTTCTGCCCACTTTTCGGGATTTTTTCAAAAATTCCGGGTCCTAACTCATATTTTGTACCAAAATGATCGAAAAATCCCAGATTTCCAGCTCAAAATCCACCAAATTCCTCTGCTATCCAAATCCGTCAGCTATTTGTCAATCTACCGTACTCCCCGCGCTTCTTTAAACACAAACGGGTGGGTGCGAATAGTGACAACCCCCAGTCAAGTAGTGAAGCACAAAACAACAACGCGAAAATGCATTTTCACGATTCTCTTTTGTATTGTTGTTATAAATACAGTAGGATCGAGTGGGGAAAACGACGAAAATGAGGATAAATACAGCAACTAGCCAAAAAGGGGTTTGGAAGTTGGGCTAACTTGGAAATCCCTAGGCTTCTAGTGTTCGAAAATCATAAAGATGAAGCTGGAGACGAAACTATGGATGAAAATGACCGAAAAGTGGTTTAGAAGTTAGCTAAACTTAGGAATCTAGCAAAAAGTAGCTAATTCTGAAGTTAGACTAACTTAGATAGCTATATTCGATAGAGCGCACAAGCCTTTTTGAGCTCAAAATCGAATTTTTGAAAGCGAAAAATCATTGCCACGTCATAACTATAGTCTAGGCTAGAGATTTCGAATTCTCAGAAGCACCTTTGAAAATTACAGAACAAACTGTGAGTTATCCGAAGTCTAGATAACCGTACCAAAAAGAATTCTACGAAGTTTGCCACGTCATAGCTCATATTCAGAGTTGAGCTAAGTCGGTTTGGACCACGGGATCAAGCTCAAAAGATTTCGTCCTTGTTGGCGCAGCCGGTAAGTATATAACTTGCGGATCAGAGGGTCAAGGGTTCGACACCCGCTCGATGCGACATTTTTTATTTTTAGCAAGATCTAGCTCAGTCTCAAGTGTGTTCTTCGGCTACCGTAATCCACCTGCTCTCTCCCGTTTTTCAAAAACACGGCGACTGCAGGTGTAAAGTAGCTAGGCGAAAGAAAAGAGTCAATCAATCAACGGCGGCTCAACGCAAAAAAAAAATAAATTTATTTTCTTTCGAGAAAAACGAGAAGAAATTGGAGCAGAAGTTGTCATGTTAGACACTTGTTCGTGTCATTGTAACACTTACCGCAACAAGTGACAACAACTGACAAAAAGGAGGAGAAGAAGAGCAGATAATAATAATAATCCTAATGATTATTGGGGATCTATGGAATTGTCGGAATTGTGGAAAATTAAAAAAAAATTGACGATAGATTTCCCTGCGCGAAAACCTGAAAATTTCAGCCAAAACGCGATTTTTGGCTGAATTTTTTCAGGTTCAGGCATGATTTTAGGTTAAACTTAGGTTTTTTGTGAAAAAAAAATTGACGATAGATTTCCCTGCGCGAAAACCTGAAACTTTCAGCCAAAACGCGATTTTTGGCTGAATTTTTCAGGTTCAGGCATGATTTTAGGTTAATTTCAGGTCTAAAACCCAAATTTTCTGGAAAAAAAATTGACGATAGATTTCCCTGCGCGAGAACCTGAAAATTTCAGCCAAAACTTCGATTTTTGGCTGAATTTTTTCAGGTTCAGGCATGATTTTAGGTTAATTTCAGGTCTAAAACCCAAATTTTCTGGAAAAAAAATTGACGATAGATTTCCCTGCGCGAGAACCTGAAACTTTCAGCCAAAACGCGATTTTTGGCTGAATTTTTCAGGTTCAGGCATGATTTTTGGTTAAATTCAGGTCTAAAACCCAAATTTTCTGGAAAAAAAATTGACGATAGATTTCCCTGCGCGAGAACCTGAAACTTTCAGCCAAAACGCGATTTTTGGCTGAATTTTTCAGGTTCAGGCATGATTTTTGGTTAAATTCAGGTCTAAAACCCAAATTTTCTGGAAAAAAATTGACGATAGATTTCCCTGCGCGAAAACCTGAAACTTTCAGCCAAAACGCGATTTTTGGCTGAACTTTTCAGGTTCAGGCATGATTTTAGGTTAAACTTAGGTTTTTTGTGAAAAAAAAATTGACGATAGATTTCCCTGCGCGAAAACCTGAAAAATTCAGCCAAAACGCGATTTTTGGCTGAATTTTTTCAGGTTCAGGCATGATTTTTGGTTAAATTCAGGTTTTTTGTTTTAAAAAAAATTGTCGATAGATTTCCCTGCGCGAGAACCTGAAAATTTCAGCCAAAACTTCGATGTTTGGCTGAAATTTTCAGGTTCAGGCATGATTTTTGGTTAAATTCAGGTTTTTTTATGAAAAAAAATTGACGATAGATTTCACTGCGCGAGAACCTGAAAAATTCAGCCAAAACGTGATTTTTGGCTGAATTTTTCAGGTTCAGGCATGATTTTTGGTTAAATTCAGGTTTTTTGTTTTTAAAAAAATTGACGATAGATTTCCCTGCGCGAGAACCTGAAAATTTCAGCCAAAGCGCGATTTTTGAGTGAATTTTTCAGGTTCAGGCATCATATGTATTATTGTTAGTATTTTTTCCTGTGTCGAAAAACAAAATCTACAGTTTATTATTTTTGAGTACAGACAACGTGATATTGAGAGAGCACAGACAAAATAATCAATTTTCCGTACAAAAGCTAATTTTCTGTCCGCGCTCTCTCAATTTCACGTTATCTCTACATTTCTGAAAATTTTGAATCAAAACTCACTAAAACCAAAAAATACTAGGACTTTCAGCAGGCTTAATTTTCTAGAACTGCTTTTTTTTCTTTTTTTTCAATATTTAAAAGAAAAAATTAGGTTTCCACGTGGCAAAATCCAAGGTCACGTTAAAAAGTCTCAAAAATGTTCTTTTTCTTCAATTCAAAAATAAGATTTTCCAAATTGCCACGTCATAGTTCACGTGGTTTTTGATTTACAGTACTCCTCCTACAGTAATCCACGCAACTTTAGTCAAAACAAAAGTTACGCAATAAATCAGTGCAAAAACAATATCTTGCATAATCGAAATATCCATACATATTTATTTATTATAAAAAAGTGGGGTCAGATTACGGTATTAAGGTGATTGAGGAGTCTCGAATTTCATAATAATAGTAATAATTGATCAATATTTGGTAGAAAATACGGACAAGATAGATAGATAGGTTAAGTGGTTGAAGGATTAAAATATATGAGAGAGAAACTTTTTTTTTGAATTTTTGAGGGCAAAATGTGAACTAAATACTGACAATTTATACCACAACATTTTTGATAGAAAAAATTCGATTCAGCAAATGTCAAAGGGCTATAAGATAAACCCTGAAACTTGAAAAATTGGAATTTTTGGCCCTAAAGACTAGTAGGCCTTTCTGGCCCGAGAACTGGGTAATTTTCTTGGCCTGGAAGCTTAAAAAAGCAGAAATTTCGGATATTTTTAGGTCCGGAAGGTATTTTGGGCCGAAATTTGGGAGCTAAAATTTTCAGACTACAAGTCTGAAAGTTGAAGCTTTTTTTTAATTTCACAAAAAAATATTTGAAAATTCCCAAAATTATTTTTTTTGTGAAATTTGGAAAAAGCTTCAACTTTCAGATTTGCGGTCTAAAAATCACTAAATTTCGGCCCAAAATACCTTGCGGGCCTAAAAATATCCGAAATTTCTGCTTTTTCAGTTTCCAGGCCTAGAAAATTACCAAATTCTCGGGCCAGAAAGGCCTACTAGTGTTTAGGTCCAAAAATTCCAATTTTTCAAGTTTCAGGGTTAATCTTATAGCCCTTTGAGCTTAATTTTCAGTATTTACTTCACATTTTCCACCAGAATTCCAAGAATTTTCTCATTCAAAGCCAACCGCTGACCTTTTCTGAACTTTCCAGTTCTCCAGAAACACAACACAAGTTAGGATAAGTCTTCCTTCAAATATTGACATGTCACCCAAGGTGTCATCCTTAACTTCTTTCCCATCCCGCCACACACAAAAATTGCGCAATTTCAAGGTATCCTTCTTCTCTTCCTATCTTAATCCATTGCACAAACTTCTTTTTCTTTTGGCGGTGCAGAAGGAAAAAGATGATTAGAAAAGGAAGGGCGAAATTGCGCAACTGATATACTAGTCAACGACGAATATTTGTTGATGTTGTACTATTTTATGATGCTGGTTGGAGAAGGAAAAAAGTGGGCATTTTTTGGGGGATTTGAGATTCTAGAGTTAGGGGAAATCTTCTTAATTTCGGATTTTGAACAATTTCTAGCAATTGAAAATGTGTAAATCGTAGAAATTTCAGAATTTCAGCTAAAACCGTATGAAAATGTATCATTTTCAGGATTTTTAGTTATGACGTGGTCATTTTTTCAGGGATCTGAGATTCTAGAGGAAATCTACCAAATTTCGGAGCAATTGAAAAACTAACAATCGGCTGAAATTTCAGAATTTCAGCCGATTTTTAGTTATGACGTGGCATAATTAGAGCAAAGTTTAGCTGACATTAGAAAATGCTCAATTTTTGGATTTAAAAGTATCTAGATTTGTTCTGAAATTGATTTTTGAACAAAAAACTTGTTAAAAAAAACAATTTCTCTTCAAAAATCAATTTCAGAACAAAACTAGTTACTTTTAAATCCGAAAATTCAGCATTTTCCAATGTCAGCTAAACTTTGCTCTAATTATGCCACGTCAATACTAAAAATCCATTTTTTAAAGGTTTTAGTAGGCATTTTCAAATTTCTAGCTGGAAATGATAAATTTTTTTCTGATTTTCACAATTTTTATATAAATTAAGCTTCAAAAACTTCTGAAACTATATCATTTTTGCTGAAAATCCCACAAAACAACATGCAAAATATTCTTTCACGATATTTCGAATCGCTTTTGACCAAAAATAAAAACAAAAATATTTTCTCAAGTTCAAAATTCTTCATAAATAAATAATTCAAAAATGCATATTATCCAAGAATTCCCAATTCCTTCTTCTGTTTTCGTTTCTGCTTAATCACATCCATATTTCGATCTTTCCAACTCGATTTTCGCAATTTGATTGGTCGATTTCCCACGTATTTTCCATCCATTTCACGCATTGCGCGAATGTAATCCTAGAAGAATTAAAATTATTGGATTTAGCCTAACTTAACTAAGTTACCTCTGAATCTCTAAATGAAACAAATCCATAACCTTTGCTCTTATTAGTCCTGGATTCTCTCACAACTTTCGCCTTTTGAAAACTTGGATATTTTCGGAATGCTTTAGCCAATAATTCCTCCGAAACTTCATTTCCTAAATCACCGCAAAACACTCGGAAATCATTATCATCCCATTCTGCTAAACTTGGATCTTCCCATACTTGTCCACCACCTCCTCTCACATATTTCTTCTTCGATTGTTGATCTTTGATACGTTTTTTAAATGGATCAGTCTGTTTTTTGAAGTTCATTTTATCAATATCTGATTGTAGTGCTTGAGTTCGCAGCATTTCTTGAGGAATCGCAATCGGAGCTTCGTACAGAGTCGGAGCTCCTTCTATTGTTGCAGTTGCACTAACTCTTGATGGCCCAGGGGCTCCTCCACGTAATTGATGAGGCATGAAAAGCCCTGGTGGACGCGCCAAATTATTCGCTATAAATGGTGAGGAATGTGCGGCTAGAAATGGTGGGGGAAGCAAAACTGGCGGTTGTGGAGGAGCAAGATCTTGCGGAGCTGTTGGTGGAGCAGAAAGAGTTTCGGTGGATGATGTTGGAGCTGCGGAGATTGTTGCATTTTCGTAGACTGGCAAGGGTTCGTCGAGTTGAGCGATTTCGCTTTCGAAGCTGGAAAAAACAAGTTTTTTGGAGTTTTTCACAGAGAACAAGGTTTTCTGCCCTCATTTCAATTGAAAACTCTCCCCAACACATAGAAAAAATCGCCCCAAACAAACTCACAGCGCCAATTCATCCTCAAAATCCGCCATTTTCGTCGAAAATTCTAGAACGCGCTTCGAAAAAAGAAAATATTTTTTGCGTCCGCAAACACGCGAAACGACGCGATATGTGCAAACACGGCGACGAACAACGCGCAATTGCACACAAAAATTTTACTTTTTTTTCGATGGTTTTCTGGGTTTCTGAGGGCTTTTGTGGTTTTCTAGGGCGTTTTTCCAGTTTCATGGTGTTTTTAGATGAATTCGGCGGGTTTTGCTTGCTATGCGTGAAAAATTGTATGCCCTGAAAGCTTAAAAAACAAGATTTTTTCAATTTTTAGGTAAAAAGTTTGAAAATGACTAGCGGAGATGATGACATTGAGATGAAGGAAGAAGAAGAGCAAATGGATGAAGTAGACGATGAAGAAGAATCTGACAGCTCATCAGATGATGATGTTCAAGGTGGAGATGATGATGAAGACGAAATTCCAGAAAGTCAACGAAAAGCATACATCCCAGGACTCTCGCGACCATTGAAAAAAGGCGAAGAACTCGAATTCGATCCAGATGCCTATCGACTTTTCCACACTTTCAACACCGATTGGCCATGTTTGAGTTTCGATGTTGTTAAGGATGGACTTGGCGAAAATCGCACAAATTATCCAGCTGAGTGTTATATTGTTGGAGGAACTCAAGCAGAAAAGGCGAAAGATAATGAGATTATTATTATGGGTTTGAAGAACTTGACTGAGATGCGGGTAAGAAATTTTTGTTTTTGAGCGGATTTTTTTTAGCAAATTCTTTCAGAAACCAAAAGAAGGAAAAGGCGATGATAGTGATACTTCTGAAGACGAATCTGAAGATGAGGATGAGGAAACAATTAAGAAACGAGAGCCGAAAATGCACACAGTTACAGTTCCACATTATGGAGGGATTAATCGAATTCGAGTGGGTTTTTAGAGAGGATTGGTGGATTTTAACCCGCTGATCACGATTTCGTTGTCAAAAAGTGCAAAAATCAATTCCTAATATGAGTTATGACGTGAAAAAGTTGGGAAATTCGTGAATTATGAGGTCATAACTTGCTTTAAAAATGGTTTTCATGGAAATCTGATAGCATAAAGTTGTTCAGGAGTGTCGATTACATAAGTTCACATTATTTTTCACAATTAAATTAATTTTAAAAATTATTTTCGCTCTGTGAAAAATGTTCCGAAGTTTTCTGAACAATCTTTGGAATGTCAGAAAGTTCGGAACATTTTTCACTGAGCAAAAATAATTTTTAAAATTAATTTAATTGTGAAAAATAATGTGAACTTATGTAATCGACACTCCTGAACAACTTTATGCTATCAGATTTCCATGAAAACCATTTTTAAAGCAAGTTATCACCTCCTAATTCATGAATTTTCTAACTTTGCCACGTCATAACTTATATTAGAAGTTGATTTTCACACTTTTTGACAGCGAAATCGTTGTCAGCGGGTTGAAAAGTACCAGAAATTCAATTTTCCAGTCCGAACGTCTCGGAGACAGTACAGTTTGTGCGTGTTGGAATGATCAAGGACGTGTGCAAGTGTGGAATATCACAGATGCTCTCAACACCGCGCACGCCATGTCAGGAGCCACTCAATCCACAGAGCACAAAATCGATCGTCCACTCTTCACACATCCCGGAACTGGCAAGGAGGGTTACGGTTTGGCGTGGTCGCCGTTGAAGAAGGGAGATTTGGCGACGGGTGATTGGATAAGGAAGATCTTCTTGTGGCAAATGAAAGAGGGTGGACAGTGGGCGGTTGGATCGACACCATTGACTGGACATAAGAGTGAGTTGAGAGGGGAAATGCTGAAAATTTTGAAGAATTTCAGATTTTTTTCTGGAAAAGGGTCCTTTTTTATATTAAAAAAAATCAGAAATGTGTATTTTTTGAGCTATTTTATATTTCAGAAGAAAAACAGGATTTTTGAAATTTGCCACGTCATAGCTCAAAAATTTCCATCTGGGCTGAAAAATGAAAAATACTCTAAATTTTCTAGGCTTATCAGGACCATAATCTTGATTTTTACAAGCCTAAAAATCTAGGTTTTTTCAGGCCTAGAACTAGGCTTGTTTGGTCTCAAATGCTCCAAAATATCTAGGCTTCCCAGGTTGATAATCTTGACTTTTACACGCCTAAAACTAGGCTTGTTTGAGCTCAAAATGATCCAAAATTTCTGGGCTTTTGAGCCCCATAATCTTGATTTTTAGAAGCCTAGAAAAAGCCCGATTTCAGGCCTGACAAGGCTTGTTTGGTCTCGAAATGCTCCATATTTTCTGGGCCTTTTCAGGCTGAAAATAGGCTTGTCTGGTCTTAAAATGCTCCAAACTTTCTAGGCCTTTTCAGGCTGAAAATAGGCCCTAAAATACGCTTATCTCAAGCTCTTCCTTAGCCTGAAACCAGGCCTGTCTGGTCTCAAAACGCTCAAATTTTCTAGTATTTTTACAAGCCTAAATTTTTTAAATAAAAATCTAGGCTTTTTTCAGGCTGAAACTAGGCTTGGGGGATCTCAAAATGCTCCAAAATTTCTGGGCTTTTGAGCCCCATTGTCTTGATTTTTAGAAGCCTAAAAAAGCCCTATTTCAGGCCTGAGGCTAGGCTTGTTTGGTCTCAAAACGCTCCAAATTTTCTGGGCCTTTTCAGGCTGAAAATAGGCCTTAAAATACGCTTAACTCAGGCTCTTCATAAGCCTAAAACTAGGCATGTCTGGTCTCTAAAGCTCCAAAATTTCTAGGCTTATCAGGACTATAATATTGATTTTTAGATGCCTAAAAAAAGCCCGATTTCAGGCCTGAGGCTAGGCTTGTTTGGTCTCAAAATCATACGTCGCATACCCTCGTTTCAAATCCACCAGTGCACACCCCTATTTTTGAAAATTTCTGGCAAAAGGGATAACCCCCCCTTTTCCTTTTCCTTTTTCATTTTCAGCTAAATAAACTTGAGAATCTAAATTTTTTATAAATTTTTAGCTCAAAATTGCTTCACTTCGGCGAATATTCTCATCTTCTCCGCTTTTGAGTCAAATTTCGATTCAAAAATTCTAATTTTTCAAAAACAAAAAAAATACGTTTCAAAATTTTGATATAATTTATTTTCTTCTTTTAATTTCTTCTTTTTCTTAATTATCAATTTTTTTCAATGCTACCACCTTTAACCCTGAACCTACCTAATTGACCCTAAATGATAAATCCTATGACAATAAATCAAAACCAAAGTTCTCAAAATTTGGATGAAAATGTTGAAATTATCGATTTTTGAATAAAAATTCGTGGAAATTTTAATCACTCCAAATAAGTGATAGAGTACAAAGCTTAGAAAATTTCTTCAAAATGTTTTCTCAAGTGACATCCCCTTCCAAAAACTGGGGTGAGTGATAACCCCTCCTCGGGTCGATTACCCCACGCATGCGACGTATGCTCAAAATGCTCTAGGCTTTCATAGACATACGTTTATGGGATAATTCAAAAAAAAAAATTCTGAAAATTTTCATATTTGTGTGGAAAAAAATAATTTTTTGACACTTTCTGAATCAAAATTTTTTGTGAAATTCAAAAAATCAAAGTTTTCGGCACTCAAAATCAGGATTTATTGAAAAATGGCGATTTATTGCGAAAGAGACGGGTTTCTGTAATACAAATAAGGATCCTTGATCAATTTTCGGCGACATTTTTGATAATCTTCTACAAAATTGTCATAATCATCAAGCCATTTATAATAATATTTGCTTTTTTCTTTTTCTTCAGTGATTTTTGCTTTTTCTTGATTACAATACTCAAAAATACAAAGAAGAAGAAAAAGATGTAAAAGATGTGAATCGATCGCACCATTTCGCAGATTTCGAACATGACTATTGATTCTATCGGTAGTTTTTGAATTATCGATTTCATCATATAATAATTGATGAATTTTAAGAAATATATCAATAGCCAAAAAGCAAGCTGATCTACCAACTCCACTGTCGCAATGATAAACTTTTGGGAATTTTGAAGATTTCTTTGATAACCAGCGATATAGTTCAATTGTCAATTTCGCATCTTCTGGTGTAGTTTTATCAGGCCACCAAGATACATAAACATGGTTGATTGTTCTTGTTGTTTTGCTTTCTGAATCAGTTACCTCTAAAATCGTCCAAACCACACCTTTCACTGGATCCTTCTCTTTTCGCACATTTTTCACCTCAAATTCCTCGTATTTTGCGACTCTTCCCTCTTCCAATGGATAATATTGTGCACATTGTTCCACACTTTTTTCAATAAATGAGCAGAACATTACAATATATTCCGCTTTTTCCTGACAAATCATCGCCCAAAAATCGGAAATTGTATTTGAAAGCGGACCTTGTGCCAGAATATTCTTCTCATTTTCATAAACCATCCATGAAGCATTGATATAATCGTTTTTTCGATTTTTGAGAATGATTCGAGAATAATCGTAACATTTTGGTCTTTCGTAGCGATTCAATGTTGGATTTTTATCGAATGTTTGAAACCATTTTCGTTTACTTTCATAATTAGTCTCGTTTTTGAAGCTCATAACTTCCCGTTCGATTGACTGCAAAAAATTGAATAATTTTGAAACTACAGGAATTATCCCTTAGGGAACTTGATTTTTAGGTAGTTTTCGATCCGCTTAACACTATTCCGAAATTGCAGAACTCATTGGGTTTTCAAGTAATTGAGCTGAAATATTGGTTTCTAATGTTATTCATATGATAGAATAGTCTAAGACGAACAGAATGATATAAATTTTGATGAATTTATGTTATCCATAAGTGATTCAGCGAGGTTTAGTCGATAAGCCGCTAAATCACTTATGGATAACGTAAAGTCATCAAAATTTATATCATTCTGTTCGTCTTAGACCATTCTATCATATGAATAACATTAGAACCCAATATTTCAGCTCATTTGCTTGAAAAACATGAAAATGTCATTTAGTCGATGTCCAACAACTCAACTAATGAGTTATGACGTGTAAAAGGGGCTGAAAACTAGCTTCAAATATGATTTTCATGCAAATCTTATAGCATAGGGTTGTTCAGCAGGGTCAATAACATAAGTAAGGATTTTTGAATAGACCCTTCTGCACAACCCTATGCTATCAGATTTGTATGAAAATCATTTTTGAAGCTAGTTTTCAGCTCCTAAACTCGAAATTTTCTACAATTTCAGATCGAAAACTACCAGAAAAAAATATTTCGTTAAAAAATCCAGTTCAGCCCATCACTAACATATTTCATCACACATTCAAACCATTCACAAAGCGCTTCGTGAGAAAGTCCTCCAACACGTGAGATTTGTTGTTCCCGATTCAAATCAATAGGTGATGGAGGTTGCTCTTCCTTCTCATTATTATTGATTAATGTTGAACATGGCTCTTGTTTTGTCGCCGGTGAAAGAGGCGAAGTTGCGCTAACTTTTGGTGAAGCAATTGATCGAGCCGTTCCGATGCCTTTGTTATTGTTTCTCTTTTTTGAACATTCAAGAATAGATTGGCATAATGCCAGGAATAAACTGATTATAATTGAGATATCTAGCATTTTTTGGTTGAAACAGAAGAAAAAATGAGACTGGCCCATTGAATGGGCTTTTTATAGGGAAAACGTGAAGATTATTTTTTTATTTTTAGGTCACGCTGAAAAATATTTCTGTTATTTTTTATCGTGCAAATTCGAAAATTTTGGGCCAAAAAACCCAGGAAAAAATACGTTTCGAAAAATTAAAAAAAATCCCAATTTTTCGGATTTTTCTCGGGTAATATTTTGTAATAAAAAACACAAAAAATCATAATTTTTCATATTCCGAAAAACAAAATAAACAATTTATTATTTTTGAGTAGAACCAACGTGAAATTGAGAGAGCGCAGACAGAAAATTAGTTTTTGGTACGAAAAATTAATTATTTTGTCTGCGCTCTCTCAATATCACGTTGTCTCTACTCAAAAAATAAAAAACTGTAGATTTTGTTTTTCGACACAGGAAAAAAATACTAACAATAATACATATGATGCCTGAACCTGAAAAATTCAGCCAAAAATCGCGTTTTGGCTGAAATTTTCAGGTTCTCGCGCAGGGAAATCTATCGCCAATTTTTTTTTTAAAACAAAAAACCTGAATTTAACCAAAAATCATGCCTGAACCTGAAAATTTCAGCCAAAAATCGAAGTTTTGGCTGAAATTTTCGGGTTCTCGCGCAGGGAAATCTATCGTCAATTTTTTTTTTTAAAACAAAAAACCTGAAATTAACCTAAAGTCATGCCTGAACCTGAAAAAATTCAGCCAAAAATCGAAGTTTTGGCTGAAATTTTCAGGTTCTCGCGCAGGGAAATCTATCGCCAATTTTTTTTCCAGAAAGTGTCGAAGATCTCGCCTGGTCGCCAACTGAAACCGGTCTTCTCGCCTCGTGCTCCGTCGATGCTTCAATCAAACTTTGGGACACAAGATCGGCACCAAAAGATGCATGTGTTCACACCGTTGCTAATGTTAGTTACTACCTTCTGAACCCCCAAAAACCCTCTTGAAAATTATGAAAATTTTGCAGGCTCACGCGTCAGATGTGAATGTGATCTCATGGAATGCTCACGAGAATCTGATAGTTTCTGGTGGCGACGATGGTGAGCTCAAAATTTGGTCGTTGAAAACTATTCAATATGGACAACCTGTTGCGAGATTCAAATATCATACTGGACCGATTACTTCGGTTGAATGGCATCCACAGGTTTTTTTTTTTGAAAAAATTTGAAAATTGGGAGATTTGGGTGAAAAATTACGTATTTGCTAGATTTTTTCGGACCAGAAATCAAAATTTCATCATAATTTTTTTTTTTCAAAAAAAAACCCCTGCAAATTTTTTGGAAATATACCCAAATTGAGAAATTTGAGGTTTTGAAGATCCCGAAATTTAATTCCAAAATTTTATTTTCTCCTAAATCACCCGAAAAATTTAGCAAAATTAATAAATACGTTTCAAAATTTTCATATCAAAAAACAAAATGTTTATTTTTCTATTGTTTGCTGATATTGACCAAATAGAAAAAATTAACAAAAAAGCTGAAAATTTTGTAATTTAGAAGAAGTCTAAAATTCGGATAAGATTTTTTTTCACAAAAATCAACCGAAAAAATTTAGCAAAAAAATTACGTTTCAAAATTTTGATTTTTAAATTTATCCCGAGCGCCTCTGGCGCGAGTGTAGATCGAAATTCCGCGCAAGCGGTTCGAGCGAAGCGAGTGTATGTTCCTTTAAATTACCGTAGTATATTAAGATCCTACAGTATTTCAAAGGGACAAACATCTGATCCTTTAAACTACCGTAGTATATTAAGAGCCTACAGTATTTCAAAGGAACATACACTCGCTTCGCTCGAGCCGCTTGCGCGGAATTTTGATCTACACTCGCGCCACGGGCGCTCGGGATACTGTACATCACTTAAAGGAACATAAAGGAACTTACAGTATCCCGAGCGCCCGTGGCGCGAGTGTAGATCAAAATTCCGCGCAAGCGGTTCGAGCGAAGCGAGTGTATGTCCCTTCAAAATACTGTAGTTTCTAGAGAGCCTACAGTATTTTGAAGGGACATACATATGTTCCTTTAAAATACCGTAGTATATAAAGAGCCTACAGTATTTCAAAGGGACATACACTCGCTTCGCTCGAGCCGCTTGCGCGGAATTTTGATCTACACTCGAGCCAAAGGCGCTCGGGATACTGTATGGTCTTTTAAGTGATCTACAGTATCTCGAGCGCCTCTGGCGCGAGTGTAGATCAAAATTTCGCGCAAGCGGCTCGAGCGAAGCGAGTGTATGTCCCTGTAGGCTTTAAATATACTACGGTAGTTTAAAGGGACATATGTTTGTCCCCTTTCCTCCAAAAATCCCCAAAATTCTTCCAGGAAACCACAACATTCATGGCATCCGGCGAAGACGATCAAACAACAATTTGGGACATTGCAACAGAAGCCGCCGAAGTGAATAGTGATACAATCGAAGGTGTTCCACCGCAATTAATGTTTGTTCATATGGGACAAACCGAAGTGAAAGAGGTTCATTGGCACGAGCAAATTCCAAGTTTGGCATTGAACACTTCGATTGATGGTTTTAATGTCTTCCGAACTATTAATATTTGAATCTTGTTCAAATCCCGTTGATTTTTTTCGGGTAGAAAATTCAATTTTCTCCCGTTTTCTTTGTTCCCATATTTCACTGTTACTCAAAATTTGTTAAGTTTTTTTCCTGTTTTGCTAAAAAAATGAATCCAAAATCTTTTTATAGAATTTTTTCAGAAATATTTTTCATTTTTTTTTTTTTGGTCAACGAGAAGCTCGGTCAATTTCACTCCTCACACAATATATCATCCACGGCATCATCAATTGGAGAAATCTGATCAAATGCTCAGAGATTTCGCGACCATGTAGAGGATTTCTGAAATCATTTTTTGGATGCCTGAAAAATTGCTGAAACTCACGAGCAAACTGTTATTATCATCGCAATAATAATTGAACAATGAGCATTTGAATGTTGAATTTGTCGTCGAAAAATGAAAATGAAAGACCAGGCGAAGATCAAGAATAGGACAAATGCATTTGGTGAAACAGGATTTCGTGGAGCAAAGTCCATTTTTTCAAGGAAGAATGAGATATTTGTGCACCAAATGGTGTCTTGTTTTGTGGACAGTTTTTGGGAAGTCTTCTGGGTCAAACTTATGGGAAATTAAAGGTTTTCGGCAGAAAATCGATATTTTATAGCTTAAAACAATTTTGAATTCCACTTTTTCAAGTCAAGCAGCTCAAAATCGAAATCTAGATATTCAAGAATTTCCGATCTTCAACATGCAAACTAGACTCTAGTTTGACGCTGAAAGTGCTGAAAATTACAAAAATTATATGGTGAGAGACGCAGAAAGCTAGAGAAATGAGTCAGGAAGCGATTTTTTTAGTAATCTAGAGACGCTGGTTCGAACCACGGTGGGTGCGGAACATTTTTTCTGGACCAGAATTCCACATAGATCGCGATTTTCACCTCGAAATCTGGAGATTTTCACGTTTTCATGCTGAAAATCGTGGATTTACGTGGAAATTCCAGAAACATTCAGTGAAAAAAATTTTATTCAGAAAAAAAAATATATTTACACGAAATCTGCTATTTTCTCGACAAATTTTGCTCATTTTTTACTTCTTGTGAGGAATGCGGCGATTGCTTGATGACATTCTTTGGATTGCCAGCGTTGAGCCAAAACTTCGCATTCGTGCTGGAAAATTAGAGAATTTTGGGGTGAAATTTATAAATTTCGATGAAAAATGAGATTTTTTCAAAATTCTGGGTAAAATTTCACAATAATTAGCTGAAAAACAGATTTACGTTGAAACATTCTTTGAAAATTTTAAGTTTAAAAAATTCTGGGATTTTCAATTGAAAAATGCTCAAAATTCGTAGAAAAATCCAGAATTTTAGATTTTTTCAGCTTTAAAGCAACACCCTCGTATAATAGGCACTTTCTTGAAAAAAGCCCAAATGCTCTCAAATCTTAGATTTAGCTTAGTTTTACTGTTTTCTAGTTCGGAGAAAAAATTCAAAACGTTTCAATAAGTATTAGCCGAAATATGGAAACCCATTGAAAAATTGAAAAAACTCGAATTCAAACAACGCGGGCTAGCGTCAACGCGGAGTCTCGTTGTTTTCTTTTTATTTTTTCGCAAAATTTTTTCGTTTTTTCGGAAAATGACAATTTGCATGGAAAAAACTGTTTTCTGGGTATGAAAAAAATAAATTGAAGAAGTATAAACACTAAGATTCAATATTTCAGACGAAAACTCAATTTTCCAATGGAAATTGTGTTTTTTCAGTTTTTGACCGGAATATGCAATATAAAACTGAACTATCATTGTCAAAAATGAAAGTAGAGATGGTTAAGGACATTCAGAAATCATTGTTACAATTTATTTCATTGTTTTCAGTGAAACAATTCACTTTTTGTTGAAAAAAAGTTGAAAGGGGTACTGTAGTACACAATTGTCGTCACAGTGTTTGCACAAATGTCATGAAATTGCGGATCTGCACAATCTGCAGGCGATTTTCAAAAAAAAATAATTTTTTTTTTCAAAATCGGTCAAACTTGATCGTTTTTGAGTATTTCTTCTTCATATTTCTTGTGAGTATAGCTGAATAGGTTAATTTTATTTATTTTGGTGTTTGAAAGCATTTCGCAATGGCCTTATTATACGAGGGTGTTGCTTTAAATTCCCAAATGTCATATTTTCAATTGAAAAATGCTCAGAAAATTCGTAAAAAAAATCCAGAATTTCAGATTTTCAATTGAAAATTTGAAAAATTATCAAAATTTGGTTTTAAAAAAACCAGAAAATCCATGAAAAACTTCAAATTTCATATTTTCAATTGAAAAATGCTCAAAAATTTGAAAAAAATCCAGAATTTCAGATTTTTATGCTTTAAAATTCAAATTTCATATTTTCAATTGAAAAATGCTCAAAAAATTCGTAGAAAAATCCTGAATTTCAGATTTTTTATGCTTTAAATTTTAAATTTCAATTGAAAAATGATTAGAAAATTTGGTAAAAAATCCAAAAATTCTAAAAATAATGTCAAATTTCATATTTTCACTTGAAAAATGAGAGAATTTTGGGCTGAAATTTCGATTTCTCTGAAATTTTTGAGCTAAAATCCCAAAAATCCCGCTCACCTCATTAGTTTTCAAAAGATTCTCCCTGTGCAAATGTCTCAACAGAGTTTTGTTAACTCTCAACGATTCCGGTGGAAGGGTCGAGAATCCTTCGACAATTTTGGCGGCCGTGGCCGAGAATTCCGAATCTGCCACAACTTCATTCACCAAACCATATTCATGCGCTTTTGCAGCGGTGATTTTCTTGCAGACGAGGAGAAGCTGCAAAAAAATTTTTGAAATTCATTTTTTGCCGCGAAAATTTGACACGTGGATCAAATTTTCGCGCCAAAATCAAATTTTTCCCAAAATTCGTACCTCTGAAGCTCTCAATGGTCCCATAATCAGCGGAAATGTGTAGGAAGATGCTCCTTCTGGTGATTGTCCCAATGGTGCGAATGGAGTGTGGAATGTGGCCTGAAAATTGAAAAAATATCGATTTTTGGCTGAAAATCTGTTGAAAATGATGAATTTCAAGCTGAAAATCATGAAAAATGATGAATTTCAGATCAAAATTGTCTAAAACCCGCCCAAAATCCCCCTCACCTTATCCGACGCCAAAATATAATCAAACATTCCAAGTACAGTAACCGAAATTCCAACAGCCGGTCCTTGAATCAGCCCAATCAGCGGTTTTTCGTGTGTCACAAATGAGTCGACAAAATTTTTCAACAAAATTTTCGCGTCTTCCGCCATTTCTTTAATAATTTTCGGATCTCCGGAGGCGGCTTTTTTGAAGTTTGTCAAATCATTTCCCGCCGAAAAATAGGCGCCGTTTGCTGCAAAGGAAAATGTTTTTTTTTCGAATTTTTAGGTTGAAAAATATATGGACAACATATTGATTATGAAATCCGGAAATTTTCTAAATTAAAATTTTGAAACGTATTTTTTTTTGTTCGAGCGAAGCGAGTGTATGTTCCTTTAAAATACTGTGGGCTCTTAATATACTACGGTAATTTAAAGGAACATACACTCGCTTCGCTCGAACCGCTTGCGCGGGATTTTGATCTACACTCGCGCCATAGGCGCCCGGGATACTGTAGATCACTTACAGGAACATACAGTATTCCGAGCGCCCATGGCGCGAGTGTAGATCAAAGTTCCGCGCAAGCGGCTCGAGCGAAACGAGTGTATGTCCCTTTGAAATACTGTGGGCTCTTAATATACTACGGTAATTTAAAGGAACATACACTCGCTTCGCTCGAACCGCTTGCGCGGGATTTTGATCTACACTCGCGCCATAGGCGCCCGGGATACTGTAGATCACTTACAGGAACATACAGTATTCCGAGCGCCCATGGCGCGAGTGTAGATCAAAGTTCCGCGCAAGCGGCTCGAGCGAAACGAGTGTATGTCCCTTTGAAATACTGTAGGCTCTCTAGAAACTACGGTAAATTTTGACCATTTGGCTCATTTTCGGAACATTTACTATATATTTTTTTCATTTTTCAGAGAAGATTTTCTTTCAGATAAATTATTTTGTGGGGCAACGGATAATGTATTGATTATGAAATCCGGAAATTTTTTAAATAAATTTTTTGAAACGTATTTTTTCAGGATTTTTTTCGCCCAAAATAATGCTAATGGTGGCCTAGAAAACCAAAATCATCATTTTGGTGGCCTAGGAAACCAAAAGAATGATTTTGGTAGCCTAGAAAACCAAAAGCTTGTTTCTGGTGGCCTAGGAAACCGAAATTATGATTTTGGTGGCCTAGGAAACCAAAAGAAATATTTTGGTGGCCTAGGAAACCAAAAGAATGCTAATGGTGGCCTAGAAAACCAAAAATGGCCAAAATTTCTCTGAAAACCCATTTTCAGCGTGAAAAATAAGGAAAAAACCCCAAAACTCACCACTCAAAACCGTCACCGACGTAGTTTTATCGGCATTCGACGCAATCAACGCATCCTTAATCCCGTTATACATATCCGGTGTGATCGCATTGAATTTTTGCGGGCGATTCAATGTGATTTTGAAGATTTTTCCCTCTTTTGTCACTTCGAGACCTTGAACTGGTTTGAGTCCTTCCAAAGTTGCAGAAGATGATTGAGCCACTTTTTGATCTTCGGAAAGAAGGGAATTGACGAGTTTCGCATAGTCATCTTGAGCTTGTTCCTGGAAAATGGGAAATTCTGATTACTCTCTTCTCATACCCTAGAAACTACGGTAATTTAAAGGAACACACACGCGGAATTTCGATATTGCGCGGAATTTTGATCTACACTCGCGCCATAGGCGCTCGGGATACTGTAGATAACTTAAAGGTACATACAGTATCCCGAGCGCCCGTGGCGCGAGTGTAGATCAAAATTCCGCGCAAGCGGCTCGAGCGAAGCGAGTGTATGTTCCTTCAAAGTACTGTAGGCCCTCAATATACTATGGTAGTTTGAAGGAACATATGTATGTCCCTTTAAAGTACTGTAGGCTCTTAGAAACTACGGTATTTTAAAGGAACATACACTCGCTTCGCTCGACCCGCTTGCGCGGAATTTTCAACTACACTCGCGCCAAAGGCGCTCGGGATACTGTATGTTCCTTTAAGTGTCCTGCAGTATCCCGAGCGCCTTTAGCGCGAGTGTAGATCAAAATTCCGCGCAAGCGGCTCGAGCGGAGCGAGTGTATGTCCATTTAAAATACTGTAGTATATTAAAAGCCTACAGAACTTTAAAGAGACAAACATGTGTTCCTTTAAATTACCGTAGTATATTAGGAGCCTACGGTATTTTAAAGGGACATACACTCGCTTCGCTCGAGCCGCTTGCGCGGAATTTTGATCTACACTCGAGCCAAAGACTCGGGATACTGTAGATCACTCAAAGGAACATACAGTATCCCGAGCGCCCGTGGCGCGAGTGTAGATCAAAATTCCGCGCAAGCGGTTCGAGCGAAGCGAGTGTATGTCCCTGTAGGCTCTTTTCATACCCCAGAGCCTACGGTATTTCAAAGGGACATATGTATGTCCCTTTAAAATACTGTGGGCTCTCTAGAAACTACGGTATTTTAAAGGACGCACAAACTCACCTTCGTTTTCCCGGCCAATGCCTTCCACGCATCATACTTGGCCCTGCCCACAAAATCCATCATCCCCGGTCGATTTCCCTGCACATCGCCCGACGTGGATTGCTTGAACAGCGCGTACAATTGCAACTTGACCGAATTATCCGGCTCCTCTGACAGTTTTTTGAGATTCTTCTGGGCGACGTCGAACGATTCGGACGAGAAGAATCGATAGTTCGTTGGAGCGCCGATGCACGTTTTTGAGAGTTGTTTTGTGATGTTGCGAAGCATTTTGTTCCTGTGTGGTTTGGAGAATTGAGAAAATATGAAATGGGGGAAAATCCAGAAAAAATTGAAAAAGAAAAAACAATTGGATCACGTGAAAAATGAAAAAAAACGTGAAATTTTTGCCACGTGGAATTCGAAAATTTCTGATTTTTCAAGCAAAAATTAAAAATATGCCACGTGGCGTGAAATTTCGATTTTCTCACGTTAAATCTGTGAATTTTGAAAAAATATCTCAATTTTCAAGCAGAATATGAGAATATTGACTATGATAACGATTTAAAAACGAAAAAATAGCTGTAAAATTTTATAGGGTAATTCAGGTACTTTGTAGGCAAAAATACAATAAAAATTTTCCACTTGTCGATTTTTCGCGCCAAAAAACCCCGTGGAAACTAGCCACAAACCCATTTTCACCGAGAATTTAAAAAATAAAAATAAAAACTAGCGCGTTGACTACGGTACACAAGCCATGTTGCCTGCGTACCCCACAGTGTTTGCACACTTTCTTTCTCTGCACTCTCCCCATTTCACACAATCTCTCGATTTTCCTCGTTTTTTTCGAAATTTAAATATTTTGCTCGTTTTTCAGCTTTAAAGCAGAAATCAAGTGAGAAAATTATCAAAAACATGAAAATTTCAAAAAACAATCCGATTTTGCGAAAAAAAATGAAAAATAGTATAATTATCACAAAAAACGGGAAAAAAGATTGTAAATAAGTGAAATGGGAACAGCTAAGAGAGAGCGAGAGACGCAGAGAAAGATAACAACAAAAAACACGGCGTGGTCAATATAATAACAGCCTGGGTACAAAGTTTGACCCATGTTTGTAGTCTAGACTACAGATAGCGAAAAATTCGTAGATCAAGTGTTTTTATGAAGAAAAAATGGAAAAAAATAAAATTTGTGGGAAAAATTATTAAAACAACAAGGAACATAAATAAAGACGAGAAATTAAAAAAAATAAAATATGTATAACTATTTGACATCAAAAAAAGGGGAAAGCGAGCAAAAATAACATTTTTTGAACAAAATTTTGTAGAGAAGACAAGAAGAGAGCAGTTTTTTGAGGAAAAATTTGGAATGCGCTGAAAAATTGGGAAATTTTATGGAAATAACAAGTTTTAGAGTCGAAATTAGGAAATTTTCAAGAATTTGGAAAATTTAATTGTTTTTTAGGTGAAAATTGTGATTTTTAGGTGAAAATTAAGGGTTTTGAGTGAAAATTAAGTTTTTTAGGTGGAAATAATGATTTTAAGGTGAAATTTATGATTTGTAGGTGAAAATTGAGGTTTTTGAGTGAAAATTAGTGTTTTTAGGTGAAAATTCAGATTTTTAGGTGAAAATTAGGGTTTTTGAGTGAAAATTAAGGTTTTTAGGTGAAATTTATGATTTTTAGGTGAAAATTAGGGTTTTTGAGTGAAAATTAAGGTTATTAGGTGAAAATTATGATTTTTAAGTAAAAAGTTAAGGTTTTTGAGTAAAAATTCAGATTTTTAGGTGAAAATTCAGAAATTTTCCAAATTTTTCCTTTTCAAAACCCCTCTCACTCACCATATTCAACTAACATCTCTGCGTCTCTTCTCTAATCACTATCACTATCGCTTTCCTCCTCCTCTTCTTCTTTCACCAACTTCTCCTCTGCGTCTCTATCCTCCTCTTCCTCTTTCGCCTTCTTTATCTCTGGTTCTCCACTTTTCCCATTATATTTCGCCTCTTCAACTCTTCTTCTATAATCTACAATCATTTCAGCCAACACTTCTTGCGCTTCTTTTTCATATTCTGGTCCGATGTCACGTGGCGACATGATGTGTTTGTTCAAATATTTCATCATACTGAAATTATTCATTTTCGGGATCTACCGCGAGCTTCCGCGTGTGCGGAACGTTGCGGAAGGTGGCGGAAAACACTCACCCAAAAGCTTGAACACTCGGTTTTTTGAAAAGTGCTTCCAATTGTTCATTGCATTTGACGCGTTTCTTGTTTTTCGGATCTTGCAAATTGTGCAATTTGATGTAGTCCCAAAGACATTTGACAATCTGGAAGAAAATTTGAATTTTGGCGGGAATTTTTCAGGTTGTCCTCGAGGACTACACAATGTCAAAAATTCAAATTTTCTAGTCTTGGCGGATGAAACTTCTCCTCGAGAACTACAAAGGTTTTTTGAAAAATCTGAGAATTTGAATTTTCCTCGAGAACTACAGAAGATAAAAATTCAAATTTTTAGGTTTAGCGGCAAAAATCAGCTACTCTTGTCCTCGAGAACTACAAAAATTCAGAAATTTCAAATTTTCAGGTTTAGCGGCGAAAATAGTCTCGTTTTGTCCTCGAAAACTACAAAATCTCTGAAATTTTCAGTTCTGGCATTAAAATCAGCTCATCTTGTCCTCGAGAACTACAAAACCTCAGAAAATTCAAAATTTTCAGGTTTAGCGCTAAAAATAGGCTCATCTTGTCCTCGAGAAGTACACGAATTCAAAAATCTAGAAATTTGAATTGTCCTCGAGAACTACACAAGATAAAAATTCAAATTTTTAGGTTTAGCGGCAAAAATCAGCTAATCTTGTCCTCGAGAACTACACAAATTCAAAAATCTAGGAATTTGAGTTGTCCTCGAGAACTACACTCAAAAATTTCAATTTCCCGCCTAAAACTCTCAAAATTATCGGTTGTCCTCGAGAACTACACGGATTTTCAATTTTCAACATCCTTCTTCCAAAAATTCCCCCAAAAATCTCTCACATCACAACGTTTCATATAAGCTTTTCCCGTAATCTCCTGCAATTGTTCCGAACAATAAGCCAACTGTGTTTTCGGTCCAACTTTTCCCGCAATCTTCTCCTCGCCCTCTTTTTCTTCCGCTTTCCGCTTCTTCGAACTGCTTTCGAATCGCGCATTTTTCTTGATCTCTTGACTGGCTTTTGAGGCGGCGGCTCTTCGTGTGGTTTTGATGTTTGAGGCGATATCATCGAATTCCGAAGAATCCGCTTTTTTCGACGCTTTTTTGCCTTTCAATTTTCGACCCGAATCGATTACTCCATCGTCTGAATCCGAATCCGATGATGCACTGAAAATATTGATTGATTTTGACTCGCTGATCATGATCCCATTGTTAAAAACCACTTGTCTCAACTCTAAAAATGACTTATGACGTGGCAAAGTTCCTCGAAATCTAAAAAATTGCATAAATTTGTTCAGAAGTGTCGATTTGGTTTTTTTCAATTTCGTACAGTTCCACCCAAATGGATTTTTGCTGAAATTTACCAATTCCAATATGCTGAAAACGATTTTTTGGTGCATTTTTGACTTCAGAATCGTTTTAAGCGTAGTCAAAACAATTCTGTGGTCAAAAAAGCAGCAAAGAATCGTTTTCGGCATATTGAAATTCGTAAATTTCAGCAAAAATCCACTTAGGTGTAACTGTACGAAATTGAAAAAACCAAATCGACATTTCTGAACAACTTTATGCAATTTTGTAGATTTGGATGAAGTTTGCCACGTCATAACTCATGTTTAGAGTTGAGATAAATGGTTTTTAACAAGGGGAACATGATCAGCGGGTCAAAAATTGCCTTAACATGAATTATGACGTGGCAAACTTCATCCAAATCCACAAAATTGCATAAAGATGTTCAGAAGTGTCGATTTGGTTTTTTCAAACTTCGTACAGTTCCACCCAAGTGGATTTTTGCTGAAATTTACCAATTCCAATATGCTGAAAACGATTCTTTGGTGCTTTTTTGACTTCAGAATCGTTTTCGGCATATTGAAATTCGTAAATTTCAGCAAAAATCCACTTGGGTGAAACTGTACGAAATTGAAAAAACCAAATCAACATTTCTGAACAGCCTTATGCGATTTTGTGAAGTTTGCCACGTCATAACTCATGTTTAGAGTTGAGATAAATGGTTTTAGACAATGAGAGCATGATCAGCGGATCAAAAACCAATAGCCTTACCCAGCTTTAGAAGAAGTCTCTCCATTTTCCTGTTTCACAACAACTTTTTCCTCTTCCTCATTCTCATTTTCATTTTCATTCTCAGAATCCGAATCCGAACCCGATTCCGCCTCTTTTTTCGGTGTTTTCTTATTCTTCTTCTGATTTTTCTCAATCGATTCCCTCGTCATTTCATTAATCTTCTTCTTAAAACCCTCAAAATCCACGCCGAATTTCTCCTTCAAATGAACTCGAACATTTGCGCTGGTCAACTTTGATAGATCTGATGTTGAGACAAGATCGAAAATCGCATTTTCAGCCAAACTCAAATCGATTGGAAATGCAGGTTCTGGCCCAGCTGATGCCATTTTTCAAGCTGGAAATCGGGGAAAAACGTTAAAAATGAAAAGAAATCTAGTTTTTTGACATTTTTGGGTCAAATTTTCAGCAGAAAAAGGTTTTTCACACGTTTTTCAACTTTTTTAACCCAAAAATGCACAAAACCCCACAAAAAACAGTGTTTTTCAAACAAACAACAAATTAGAAAAAAACGCATTGCACACATGGTGTTTGCACACTTGCATACCGTATACCACACAAAAACAAAAAATAATTATGCGGTGCAAGGTCATTTTTGTCGATAATATGGATTTTTGGGGAAAAAAAGGGGAGATTTTCTTGAAATGTGTCTCCTTGGAAACATGAAAGGAAAAGAAATAAAATTTATTTGGAAAAAAAACACAAAAAAGTCAGTCACAACAATGATTTCCTGGCACTTTTGAGTACTGTATTCAATTTCTGAAGCATCAAAATATCCCCGCGAACTTTGACCTTTCCAGACATGAAACCTTGTACCGCATCAATATCACCAAGCACCAATTTCACAAAATCCTCATCGGCTACAGTAACCAGCGCATTCGCTGCGAGACCCTTCTCTTTCTCATTTTCCACTTCAAAAACATCCAGGTTTATAGTATCGACACCTGAAATCTGAAATTTCCCTGGCGGTTTTCTTTGCGCCGAAAACTTACAGTACACCTTTCGAACTTTGTCATCTACAGTAATCCGAAATACAACTCGACCTTTGATCTTCTTTAAATCTGCAGATTTTTGACGAATCTCATCGCGCATAACATCGAAAATCACAGTTGAAGAAAGCTCGTCGGACATTTTTTTGGGGGGAAATTGATTTTTTAATCAGAAAAAAATTGTTTTTAATATAGCCCGTCAGTAACTCGAGTACTGAGTACTGAGTATACTGAGTACTGAGTATTTGCAAAATACTGAGTACTCAGTATTTGCGAGTACTGAGTACTTGAAAATACTCAGTACTCAGTATACTCAGTATTTTGAGTACTGAGTATACTGAGTATACTCAGTAACTGAGTACTCGAAAATACTCAGTACTCAGTATTTTGGAAATACTCAGTACTGAGTACTGAGTATACTGAGTATGTCAGTACTCGGAATACTCGATTTTAAAGGCATGTTCCACCAAAAAAATTTTTTTGAAAATGAGGTATTTCGGCACGGGGAACATTTTGGTGAGGTATACGGTCGGGAACAGACTTTTAAAGGCGCATGCCAGGCTATTACGAATTTTCCGAGATAATTTTTTCAAACTATCATAACTTTTTTATTTTGGAAGCTTTTTTGAAAATTCGACAACCATTTTGACGGTCTTGAAGCGGGCTACATTTTTGGTGTTGACACCAACTACCGTACTTCGCTCCTAAGAGGTGAAAAACACGCTTTTTCTCTCGAAAATGTCGATTTTTGACACAAATATGAATAAAAATGTATTTTTCACCTCTTAGGAGCGAAGTACGGTAGTTGGTGTCAACACCAAAAATGTAGCCCGCTTCAAGACCGTCAAAATGGTTGTCGAATTTTCAAAAAAGCTTCCAAAATAAAAAAGTTATGATAGTTTGAAAAAATTATCTCGGAAAATTCGTAATAGCCTGGCATGCGCCTTTAAAAGTCTGTTCCCGACCGTATACCTCACCAAAATGTTCCCCGTGCCGAAATACCTCATTTTCAAAAAAATTTTTTTTGGTGGAACATGCCTTTAAAATCGAGTATTCCGAGTACTGACATACTCAGTATACTCAGTACTCAGTACTGAGTATTTCCAAAATACTGAGTACTGAGTATTTTCGAGTACTCAGTTACTGAGTATACTCAGTATACTCAGTACTCAAAATACTGAGTATACTGAGTACTGAGTATTTTCAAGTACTCAGTACTCGCAAATACTGAGTACTCAGTATTTTGCAAATACTCAGTACTCAGTATACTCAGTACTCAGTACTCGAGTTACTGACGGGCTATAGTTTTTAAATAGGAAAAGGTCAAAAATAATAAATGATAACAAAATTGGAACATTGAGGTCTGAAAAATTATACTAGAGAGCGTATGTGCCTTTGAATTAATTCATTTTCTGTTCGGAAAATGTGACGATTGTTGAGACCTGACCTATCACGTGAAACATTGGTCACTTTCGAGATGAAAATCAGAATATATGTTAGTAGGCCTAATTTTTTATTAAATATCATGGTTTTAGCTTCAGAGTGCGTTTTTGACCGTCCAAAATGGTTGAGTTTGAACCAAGTTACGAATTTTTTAAGGTGAAAAACTTTTGTTAGAAATTTTTGTATACAAAATCCCTCTGGGCTTTTTGATAACCCACCAGGACCTACAACTTCCGCATAGTAACATCTTTTGAAGAATTTCTGAAAATTTGAGCCCTATATCAAAATTTTCAATTTTATTTACCTAAAAAAAAATAGAATAAATAAATAAATAAATACTGTTTGTTTTTCAGCGAAGTAAACGCGCTCCAACTACATACCGTAGTTTGCTTTTTTTTGCCGACCCAATTTTTTTCATTTTTTTCCATTTTTTCTTGTTTTTTCTCCCTTTTCCCCAAAAAACAAGCAATTTTGTAATTTTTCTGCTTTCAGAAGTTGGCGAAACTCGAATTATCCAAGTTTGCCCGAACAAAATGGTTTTTGGTAGCGATGTATGGATTTTTTCGATGAAATTCAGGTAAAACCTTATCAACTCAGTAGTTTCCACAATAACCAATTTCCTCATTTTTCAATTAGTGGAAATGCCTTTTTTCGCATGAAAAAGAGTAAAAGAATAAAAATTATTGTTTGAATCGCCGCACAAAAATGCGTTGTTTATCAATGGGGCGCGTTTGGCCGCGTTTCCTTTGCTGGCGAACGGACAGTAAAACGAGAAAAAAACTAAGTGGAATAAATAAAACATATAAAAAAACGAGTCATTTTCGGTTGGAATGTAGTGAAAAAGAATAAATAAAAAAGATAAAAAGAATCAATTATTTTTTATTAATTTATTTCACGTGAACGTGTGACGTGGCAGAGGTGGCGGCGTAGAGACCGCCTATCTTTTTCTATTTTTGTTTTTTGTGTGTGCAGTGGTCTGCAGTTTTTTAGTAGGTGTTTTGTGCGTTGCATATTTATTAGGCGGTTTTTTCATTAGGTTTTCTTCGGGTCAATTTCCTAGGTTATTTTAGCTGTGTTTGATCAATTGTAAATTGTTTTGTATTTGTATTCTAATTGTGTATTGCTGGAAAATGAATGTTTTTTGAAAAAGGAGTTTTTTTCAGCGTAAAATAGGTCTTTAACTGATTAATTTGAGTTCGTCATAGGTCTTTCACGGCAATTTAATGAGAAAAACACCTATGACGTGAATTCTTTTATGTTTTTCTCTAAATCTCTTCCTCTCACCCTATTGCATTTTATCATTAGCCTAAAATGTTGTGTTTTACAGGTGCCGGATTGAAAAATTTGTTCGCTGAAAACGGTAAGTGTTTGTTTGTTCAAAAACTAACGCAGTCTATAACACAAAAATCCTTTTAGATTGTATTGAGCTCGGTGTCAAGCGATTCAACTTTGACGATGTTTCCAACAAACAGCGACTCAACCAATTCATCGAGACTTTCCTCCATCAAACAGAAATTCGAACACTCTGTCAAACAATTCAAGTTCAGCGATTGCCTCGATATCCACCTATTCACACACTCTGCAAAATGATGCACCAAAATCGCTTGAGGATTCGATAATGGAGGAAACAAGAAAACCGTGCACAGATGCGTTTTATGAGGAAATGGCGAAACTTGTTGGGAAAAGAAAAAACAATATCACTGTTATTGAAAGAGTGAGTTGAAATATAACATTAAAAATCCCTGGTTCAGAACAGGTCTTTGCTTTTTTCTCTCAAGAAAAAAGCAAAGACAATTTTTCAAAGCATTTTATTGAAGAAAAAACATTATTTTCATTATCAAATCAATCAATCAATTTCAGTTCCAGCTCATCGATCAGGCAAAGGAAAGAGTCTTGTTGGAGAACCCAACATTCGACTTTTTGACTGCCGAGTTGAAGGAAATCAAAATGGTTTTTGGTCCACGAGTTGTTGAAGTAAGTGAAAATTATAGAGAAATACATTTCATGATTTCAATCGAGAAATACATTTCATGATTCAGATCCTCCATATCGGATGTATAAAAATCAATGAACATCAAAATTTCAAAGATGCATTGTTGGAAGTTGCCGAAACAAAATCGCTGTCACTTAAGCAGCTGGACAAGCTGGATGTATTATTCCGAAATGACGAAGATTCAGCATTTCGTGAGCTGAAGAATTTTCAAGAAAACAAAACCAAAATTACGGTAACTTCCCAATCAAAAAAACCTGTGCAAAAAAGTACTTGACAATTTCAGGATGTGACTGTTGATAGAACAATGGCATCGCGAGGAATATCGCAATCTGTTTATGAAAATATCAAAGATGAGTATCCTCTTCTCGACTGGCAACGTTTTCTAAAGTGAGTTGATTCTTTTTTTTTCAATCAATAAAAAATCGTCTTACAGTGAGGAAAAAAGCAACCCTGGAGGAAAATTGCAAGCGGACACGGTCCGCAAACATATCAAGGCATTTTTGAAGAAAGAAGAAAGAAAAAAGAAAGAAGCAGTCGAAAAAGAAAACGGCAAAAACGAAGCCTAGAGTCAAAAAGTCATTTTTCACCAAATTTTTATTTTTTTTTTCAATTTTATTTCATAAATTTTTTTCCATAATCCTGTGTAAATTTCTGTAGATTTTGGTTCTCTCGTTGTTTTCGTTGAAAAATCACCCACTACCCTAATTTTCAACGAAGAGCATGTCCTCATTGAAAAATCACCCACTACCCTAATTTTCAACGAAGATTCAAAAAAAATCGGTACGAGATTTTTGCAAAAAAAATCGGCCCGAGATTTTTCAAAAAAAAAATCGGCCCGAGATTTTTCAAAAAAAAAAAAAAATCGGCCCGAGATTTTTCAAAAAAAAAAATCGGTTCGAGATTTTTCAAAAAAAAAATCGGCCCGAGATTTTTCAAAAAAAAATCGGCCCGAGATTTTTCAAAAAAAAAATCGGCCCGAGATTTTTCAAAAAAAAATCGGCCCGAGATTTTTCAAAAAAAAAAATCGCTAGTAAATTATGAATAAAAAATTATACCCCAATATTTTCCAATGAAGCTCTAATTTCACCTGTTAGTTTTGCCCCCCCCTCCCAAACCTCAAAATAAACTAACTTGACTGGTCGCCCGTTCCGTGTGAAGTTGTTAATTTTTTCGAATGTCCTCCTGTCCAAACGAAACATCTTCCTTGTTCGAAAGCCTGAAACTTCTACATTCATTTTCTCAACATTTTTGGCTATTCTTAAACTTACATCAGAAAATGACATTTTGATGGGACACATGCTTTCTGTGACAGTTTTCTCTAAAAAAAAAATAATAAACACTTTCTGCGCTGAAAAAAACACTCAAAAACCAGAAAAAAACAAGAAATAAAAATGTCATCAAAAAAAATTAAAAGCAAAACAACGTTACTCCTCGTGCGCGTTGTTTAGCGTTTTTTTTGGCAGGGTAGACGAGAGAGTGTGTGAAATAGAGAGAGAGAGAGGGTTAGAGAGAGAGAGAGGGAGAAACATGTTTTTTATTTGAAAACAAATTTTTTTTTTTTTTTTTTTTTTTTTTGAACTGAATCATTTTTCTGGTTTTGAGTGGTTTTTTCAGCACAGAAAGTGTTTATTATTTTTTACATAAAATTTTTTTCTGATGTAAGTTTAAGAATAGCCAAAAATTTTGAGAAAATGAATGTAGAAGTTTCAGGCTTTCGAACAAGGAAGATGTTTCGTTTGGACAGGAGGACATTCGAAAATATCAACAACTTCACACGGAACGGGCGACCAGTCAAGTTAGTTTATTTTGAGGTTGGGGGGGGGCAAAACTAACAGGTGAAATTAGAGCTTCATTGGAAAATATTGGGGTATAATTTTTTATTCATAATTTACTACCGATTTTTTTTTGAAAAATCTTGGGCCTAAAAAAGTAATTCAACAATAGAAAGCAAGATTCATTTTCCCACAAACTTCAAATAATTTAAATAATGGTTATTCTTCTCACAAAAATATTAACAGGAGTTGACACAACATTAAATAAGGTTCCCCGATAATTTTGAATAATTAACATAACTGGAAGAGGATCTAATGCTGGAAATAAAGCAAATGTCACTGAAACTATACTACTTATATGACCCAAATCAAAGTCCAAAATTGTTGAAACTAGAAGAATTATAGAAGGAAAATGCATTAGAATCATTGGAATTAAAGTTTGGCTAACTAAAGCGTAGAATGTTTGAAGTTGTAGATTATTCTTCTGCTTGGACATCATTTCGAAAGACATTCTGAATTAAAAAAATGTTCTGGCCAATTCAGAAATTCTGGCCAATTCATTTTGCTTTTTCAGTCAGAAAAATAGACTTCAGAGATTTTCGCTTTCGAAAATCTGAGAACGAAAAATAATAAATTTTATTATTGTACTATCGTTGTATTTTTTTCTGACAGAATCTGACAGGAAATTGAAAAAAAATGTATTTTTAGATTTTTTTAGAGCTTTCTGTAGATTTTTTTTTAGATTTTTGACCTATGACGTGGAACATTTCTTGAAAAAGTTTATTTCAAATTTAAACTCAAACATCAACCAAATTTTCTTGATTCACCCCGGCTAATCTGAGGAATGTTTCTTCCAACGAAGATTGTGCTAGAATGTAGTCTTTGACCTGGAATTAATTTTGAATTAATTTTTTTTTAATTGATTGATTTCCTCACATTCAATTGTCTTGCTAGATTTTGTACCATTTCAAATTTATCCGACCATTTGTCTTCGAGATTTTTCGGGATAAGCCAGACTATATTCAATGTTTTATTGGATTCTGGAGTTCGAAGAATTGCACCAGGAATCTGATTTTTAATCGCATTCACAATATTTTCCCGATCTTTTGAATCATTTAAAGTTAGAGTCATTGTATAATTATTACCATATAATGATTTTAATTCTTGACTAGTTCCAATAGCAATCAATTTTCCCTGATTCAATACAGCAATTCTCGAACATAATGCTTCACATTCATCCATTGAATGTGATGTTAACATAATTGCACTATTTCCATCATTTTGTTGTTGTCTCGACCAAATCAATAATTCCCATATTTCTCTTCTCGCTTTTGGATCAATTCCAGCAGTTGGTTCATCTAATATTATCATTGAATTTGAATTTGTTGATAAAAGTGCGATTCCAATTGAGATCTTTCGTTTTTGTCCTCCACTATAATATCTGCATAATTTATTTGATTGTTTTTGCATTCCAACGCAATCCAAAATTATGTTTGCTTTATCGCGATAGTTCAAAAATCCATGCATTTGTCCGAGGATTTCCAAAACTTCACGGCCTGTTAGATCTAAAAGTAGAGCATCGAATTGAGGACAATATCCGATTTGCTTTAAAAAAAAGACATTGATTACGGAAGCCTAGTTTATTGGCAAATAATAAATGGGACCCCAAATGACTGAATGGGACCCCGGTGTTTAAAAATCGTCGTGATGAATGGGACCCCAAAATAATAAAATGGGACCACAGCATTTTTTGTTTTGCCTGAATGGGACCCCGCAAAAAAAGGGACCCCGTTAAATTTTTTATTAGTACGAATGGGACCCCACTGAAATTTTATACTGAAAGGGATACAAAAGTTGAAGCCTATGCCTAAGCCTGAAATCCTAACTAAAACCTAAAACCCTGACTAAGCCTAAGCCTAACCCCAGTGCTGAGAATACGTCTAAGCCTACCTGTGGTCCCATTCTGAAAAAATTTCAATGGGGGTCCCATTCGTACTAACACAAAAATTTAACGGGGTCCCTTTTTTTGCGGCGTCCCATTCAGACAATTTAAAAAAATGCTGTGGTCCCATTTTATTATTTTGGGGTCCCATTCATCACGACGATTTTTAAACACCGGGGTCCCATTCAGTTATTTGGGGTCCCATTTGGGGTCCCATTCATTATTTACCTAGTTTATTTCCCCTTTCAAAAACTCCCTCACAATTCTATCTGCCACATCAATTCCTCCAATCCTCGCTTCTCCACTTGTCGCAAATCCCTCCCCCGTCAAAATATTAAAAGTACTCGTTTTCCCCGCTCCATTTATACCTAACAATCCAAAACATTCTCCTTTCTCCACAGTCAAACATAGATTATCAACAACCGCTGATTTCCCATATTGTTTTGTCAGATCTTTGATGATCATCGCATAATCTGTCACATTTGCAGTTCGGGCTTTTGTAACTTCTTCGTGGATTTTCACGCATTTTGGGAGACCAATTGCTTCCAGGTGGGTACTTTTTGAGACTTGTTTTCTCACAAACGTTTTTGCTATGAACTTTCGAATTGCTCTGGATTGCAACCCAACGAAACACATCAATGTAACCATCGAAAATCCACCCATAAACATCGCAAGTTTCCCCAAGTTATCCCAACTCATCAACTCTTGATTGCTTAGCATCACATTCTCATTCAGCCTTAGAATAGCTCTGCCAAATGCGAAACTCGGGAAGAAAAATGAGCAAACATCGAGAAGCGTTGAATTGTCTTCTGAATGTGTTATTTGAGTTTTGATAAGTACAATGATTCCGACGATGCCTGGACTGATGATTTGCCAAATTACGAGGAAAACATTGGCTTTTGATGGTGATTGTAGAAGTAGTGAGAGTGAATAGACTGTGGGAATGCATGAGAAGAAATAGAGCATCCAGAATAGTAGGACTCTGCAAAAAAAAAAACTACGACACTCCGTGTTTACACCCCGGAAATTCCTGGCTAGCTAAATCCCAAAAACTTTGAAAATTGCCCCTCGGGTCAGACGACGAGACGACGAGAGTCTGATGACGTGACAGAGAAAGACATCGCTTCGAGATATTTTTGAGAAAATACCGTATTTTTTTTCAAGGAACACATGTTTTATTGAAAATATCTCGAAGCGAAATACATTTTCGAGATATTTTTGCAAAATACTCTCACGTCTGACTCAACGAGCACCTTGTATGGTCGTGTACACTGCTGTTTAACTACGATACTCCGTGTTTACACCCTGGTGTGTTTTATTCTTCGATGACCAAAATCTCTTTATGAACAAAATCAATTTGCGGAGCATCGTTTAGAACTGTTGTTTAACTACAACACTCCGTATTTACACCCCGGGAGTTGTTATTTGTCGAAGATCAACATTTTGTTCCAATTTTAACATAGCGTAAACACGGAGCGTTGTAGTTTCTCATTTTGCCACTCACGTTAATAGATGTTTCTCCATCCAGTTCCAATAAATAAACATCGCAATAAAAATCAGACAAACCCCCGAAAACATCAGAAAATCAAAAAGCAACGATGCTCCATAGAAAGTGATCGGTGAAATTCCGCTCAAAAATTGTTGATGTGCAAACCTCGAAACCCTCTCCTCAATTTGAAACATCACAAAACTCGAGATCAATATTGCCAAGATCAGAATAATCAAAAACGATGCAGCGACACTTGCACTTCCAACAGCTAAAGCTCTGTGTCCGAGGGAGAATAGATGAATGCGAGCTTCGATTGTGACATCTTCCTGATTCGGATAATATTTAGCAGTGTTAATCAGGCTAACCAACGCTGGTAGAATATGTATGTTTCTCGAGTTATAATAAATCACCGGATGTTCGAAATCATCTTCTTCAATTCCGAAACCAAATCCAACAGCTGGCAACATTCCATAAGTTTCGATCATAAATTTCGTCACATCCCCATCGAATTTAATCTCCTCAAAACCAGATTTCTTCTGCAAAGTCAAGGCTTCCGCAAATTTTTCTCCATATTGATCAACTATAAAACTGGTTGGTGTCAAAAGATCCAAACTGAGACTTCGACTACTTTCTGTGCCGCCCATTTTATAGGTTTCCAGGGTACCGAGAATCGCGAAAATTATAATTGGCAATACGATTTGGCCTATTAGATGTGCCCATTTTCTTCGAAGATAGAGGTATTTTTTGCGGAAAATTGCGGTGATTTGAGAAGTGATCAGGTGGAATCCAGAAGCTTGTTGATCTGAGAGGTGAAAATTGAAAAAACAACGATGCTCCGCCTAAACTCACATTCATGACTTTCCATAAGTCGTTTATACTTCTCAGAACTCTGGGAATTCTCATGAACCTCCTTTATACTCATATTTTTCCGACTTGTTATAATTTCCTCAACTTTTTCACCAATAGTTATAAAAACTTGTTCCAAAGTATTCAAAGACAATCCAAAACTTGTCATATCCAGGGTAATCAATTCATTCAAAAGATATACAGGCATCCCACTAAAAACTGCATTTCCAAAATCATTTTCTTGAATTGCTTCGATGGCTTTGAATAAATTTGGAAATTGGTTTTTCCAGGATTCCGTAAGAACTATTTGAAGTTGCTGACCGTGTAGATCACCACATGAACTTTCAGGAATATAAAACTTGCAGATTTCTTCCAGAACTTTTCTCATTCGATCCTTATTTCCTTTCTGGCCTAGAACAACAGTTAGTAAATAACCAGTTCCATATTTTTGTTTCAAGAATTTCGGAGTTCCAGATGAAACAAGTTTTCCATGTGACATAATAAGAATCCAATCACCAAGTCTTTCAGCTTCATCCATATAATGTGTTGTTAATAATATTGTTCTAGAAGATTTTAGAGTTGGATTTTCAGATTCTGAGTAAATTTTTTTTTTTTTTTCTGAGTAAATTTTTTTTTGTTGAGATTCTGAGGTAAAAACTGGTCCGATTTAAATTTTCCAAAAATCTAGAAACTCCAGAATTCTCTCCAGATTCAGAAATGTACCTTGTAAACACGGAGTGTCGTAGCAGACGCAAGAGATATTTTTAATAAAATGTGTGTGTTCCTTGAAACAAAATACGGTATTTTTCAAAGGCACACACATTTTCTCAAAAATATCTCGAAGCGATGATCAGACTCTCGTCGTCTCTCGTCTGACCCGAGGGGCAATTTGGTCGTGAACAATCAAAAAGTCTACGATGCTCCGCGAGAACGCCCACCTCTTTCTAGACCTACCGATTTTGTTTCTCCCTCTCCAATAAATCTTGAACATCTTTCCTCGCCCCAGGATCCATTCCAGCTGTTGGTTCATCTAATAAAACAACTTCAGATGATCCAATCAATGCCATACAAACACATAATTTCCGCTTCATTCCTCCCGATAAATTCTTGGAAATCTCATATTTCTTCGAATATAATTTGACATCACTCAACAATCCAACCATCTCCTCTTGAAACCCTCTTCCACTATCTCGATTTCCCTTAAGTCCATTAACCAACCAAAGATGTTCCTCGATTGTTAGATTATCATAAAGTGGATTGTATTGGGGGCAAAATCCCACTTTTCCACCACTTATCGAGATTTTTCCTGAACTAGGTTTGATAATTCCTGCAATACTTTGAAAAGTCGTCGATTTTCCCGCTCCATTATGTCCCAATAGCACCGAAACCTGCCCCATTTTCGCTTCAAAACTCATTCCATCCACACCTTTTTCACCATTCGACCAAGTTTTCACCAATTTTTTCACCGAAATTCCAGCATTCGCTCCGATTCTAGCTTGATCAAGCTCGTTAGATCCTTGAAGAAAAACATCTAGAGGAACTTCAGCTTGTTTCTGGAAATTTCAAGGTCTGAGGACTTCAAGGTCTAATGACAAACCTTCTCCCGCTTCCACGAAAAACTTATCTCCGAATTCCTAACTGCGTCCAGAATCAAAGTCAACAAAAACATCCAAATGATATCGAACATCATCATAAGAATCGAAAATCCAAGTGGAAATCCTGAACTCGAATCGAACAGGTTCAGAAATCCGTAGGGTTTTTCTGAAGAAATTTTTTTTTTTTTTAATTTTCTAAATAAATTTTTTACCTCGATATATAACCTTCAAAATACTGTGAATGGCAATATAAAAAGCTCCATTGAAATTCAGCGAAAAATAGAAACACTTCAAGAATTCAGAACTATCATCGATAGATATAAAAACTCCTAAAGCTGAAATTATCGGCCAGATTATAACAATCGCTTTAATTCCAGAATTTGGGGTTTTGAAAAGTGAAGCGATCAGAGCTCCGAATGTTAGGGATCCGATTCCATAGAGTGAGATGACAATTATGAATAAGAGACGGTTTAGATGCTGAAAATTTGAGAAAAACTACGATGCTCCAGGTTTACACCCAAAAATCATCATTGTAAACACGGAGCATCGTAGTTTTCCAACAAAAAAAAACATTTGAACTACGATGCTCCAGGTTTACATCTAAAAATCAGTTTTCACAAAAATTATCACCGTAAACCCGGAGTGTCGTAGTGTTTTTCTCACCTGAATATTCATCAAAACTTGCGCCATCGCCACCAAAACCACAGAAAACTTCAAGAATCCCACAAAAATGTGTGTGAAATAAAACCAGGGTGTCGACAATCCGAGCGCCCTCAAAAACGGTTTCACACCCGATATCTCCGCCGAAATTTGTCGCGTGATATGCAAAACATTGACGAATAACACAATCGGAAGAATTGCGGGCAAATTGTAGAGGGTGGAAGTGGCGAAAAGTTTTTGTTGATGTGAAGGTGTGTCGAAAGCGTGGAATGATATCGGTTTCATTGATCTTGTGAAGTTGTTCGGTGGATTTTCGTCAACGAAACTTGATTCTAAAGCGTGTTGAAGTGACAAGAATCCAGATTCTAAATAGATCGGATACAAATTCTCAGTTGTCCCATTTTCCCAGCCATAGGGAAAAATCCAATTTCTATTCAAATTCCATTGATCCCCTTCGTAATTCCTCATGAAAAATCGATATTTCAGCACTTTTCTCCTCTCTTCAAATCTCGTTTCATCAAAAACAATTCCACCAACAAAATCATTAATCGCACAATAATCGGCTAGATTCATTTTCAGATTTTTCATCATTTCTTCTTCGTTGGGGAATTGAATTGAAGTCAAATTCACATCATAGATATATCTTTTTCCTAGGTTTTCCATGATTCTTTGGATTCTTTGGGGATTTTTCGATTTTGTGACATAGGCTAACTTGAGTTTGCTTTGTTTGCACCATCGATGATTTTGTAGTTCTAAAGTATCATCGATTCCACCAAAAAGTTCAAAACTGCGCGCAGATTGGCTTGGGATTTGATCACCTGGGGAGATCTAAAAAGAGATCTGAAGGAAGAAAAATATTTGAACCCACCGCATAGATCACAAAAACCAGCAACACTAAAAATAGGAATGGTAGAACAACTTCGAGAAATGTCCACAATCGATTTCTTCGCAAAAGAATCGCATCTTTTTGGAGAAGTATCCAGAATTGCCGGAATTTTGAAAGCATTTTAGATACTATTTGGTTTCAGCGAAAATTTTGGGGAGGATGGAAAAATGTTTATTTATTTATTTTTGTAACTTAATCAGTGTATTGTAAATTATTTGATTTTTGGAAAAATTGTTAAAACTTGGAAAGTAATTGTGAGGAGAGGAAATTAAAATCAAAAGATAAATTTTTTTAATTAAATTTTAGAGATTGCGTGAAATTCAAAAATTTCAAAAAAAAAATTTTTTTTTTGTACATAGTTCCGGGAAGGAATTGAACCCTTGACCTGTTTCTTGGAAATTCCCAAAAAAATAAGCAGTCCCAATTTTCTTTTGGGTCTGCAAATTATTTATTGACCATTTTGTGGTCTGCAAATAAAAAGACGAATAGCTAAGTGGTAAAGCGCTGGATTTTGAATCTGAGGGTGGCGAGTTCGATCCCGCATACAAACTGATATTTTTTTTTTTTGCTTTTTCGGATGGATTTTTCTGATTTTTTCACTCAAGAATGTGTCGAACTATCCTGGCAAGCAGCCGCGTCTTGAGAGGTTCACTAGTTTCAAAAAAAAAAATTTTTTTTTTGTACATAGTTCCGGGAAGGAATTGAACCCTTGACATGTTTCTTGGAAATTCTTGGTTCAGAGGGTACTGTAGATTCTGGAAAAAATGTTGCGTTTTGGAACGTTGTGTTGTTACTCTCACCATATGCTCTTTGTTGTGCACCTGCTGTGTTGTACACCTGCTGTAAAAGATTAATTTTTTTGATATGAGAAATAATATAATTACTTGAGAAAGACACTCATTCATTTTTTTCTCTTTATCTAACATCTCAATTTTCTACAGTTTACTCCCAATTTCGCAAAAAAAACACATAATTTACAGCAAAATATGTTGTTGCTCCTTCCCATTTTTTTATGGCTACAATGTATCGTGTTATTTTCCACGTGCTCAACAATTTCCAATGACAAAGGTAAATATAGTTGGTCGAACCATTTTTAATATATATAAGAAACATTACATTACAGAAAAAATTGTGAATGCCGCTGTTGAGGCTTTTCGGGCGGTTGGCAAAGATTGGGAAATGGATTTGTTGACGTTGAAAGAATTGGGACCAAAAACGGATTTATTGATGAAAAATGTGGTTCCTATTGGTGCTATGGTTGTGGAGATGGCGAAGGTATTGTATTTAGAAATATCAGGCGATATTTAACGGTCTTCATGTTACAGCGGCCAACTTGGAGGAACTATGAAGCAAACTATGAAGCGTTGCTGAACTTTCAAAATCAAACGGAAGGGATACGAGAAAATATGCAAGATAAAATCGACTTTTCTACAATGATGCTGGGTGACACAATACCAAGGCCAAACTACTATAAGGTAAGCGCCGATCAATTTAACTCATTGCAATTTGACATTTCAGAAAGTGAGGGATCCTATTGCGAGCATGAAGTTGCTGAGCGAAAAATATCTCAACCCCGAGATTGTTAACAGAATTGATTTTATCAATGATTATAAGAAAGCATGTACAACTGGCGAAAGGTAAAATTGTTTTCAATGTTTAATTAATTGTTGTGCTCATTTGAAAGAGCATGTTCAGTAGTACATTCCTCGAAGGATTCGAGAAAAGCGAAGAAGAAAACCTATTCAGGTCGGTTAAGAAAACATAAAACTTGTGTTTTTGAGGAAAACATGGGCTGAATTACAAAATTCGAAAAAACAGTACCACACCGTGTATGTAAAATGTCTTGAAAGTCCATAAGTACTGTAGCTTATATTTGTTTTTGTTTTGAGAAGCTTCCAGAAAAAATGCCTTCGGGGAATGTACTAATTAGAACATGCTCTTTCAAATGAGCACAACTTATTGTTTGCTCGGACTCCACCTTTAACAATTTAACAAATTACATTTTTCAGAGCTCCGGAATCGATACTGATGGTAGGACTTTAATTTATTGTCAGTTCGCAAAAAAATGACCGAAAATAAAAGAACCTCCGTTTGAATTGGCGCTCACGTACAGTAGACTAAAAATGATGCACATCAAACTGGTTGGCAAATAGCCAGCGTGTAAATTTCGCATTTTATTTTTCACATAGACTCCAAAATTCAGCGAAGTCTACTGTAGTCTTGGTTTTCTAGGTCATTTTGGTTCTCTTCCAAAGTTCTTATTTTTTCGGAATGACAATAGTATTTTCTCAACACGCTGAGAAAACAGGAGATTTTATTTTATTTTTCTCAGCCTACCTGAAAAGGGTTTCTTCCTGTTTTCTTAGCGTTGAGAAGCCCCATTAGAATATTTTGCGAACCGACATCATTAAAATGCTAAATAGATAATTTGACATCTTGTACAGTATTTACGATATCGATTGATCGAGTCGTGTGGAATTGCAATCACGCAAAGAGAGGCACATGAAATATCTGATATTCGTAAAAGTTTGTGGAAAATAACTCTTCGATTGCAATTTGATAGAAATCACCAGGATTTAACAACAGAGGAGTACATTCTACCAGCAGGTATTTAAACAAAAAATTATGTTTTTAATTAATTTATCACAGAATTTATGGACATTTATAAAAAAATTGACAAAAGCATTCTTAATGAAGATCTGGATGTCTATGATCGACACTTTAAAAATCATCAAGAAGCTCTTGAAGCCGTTTTTGATGAACTGCGAGATCGAGCATCAATTGAGAAATTGGAAAATTATGAAACACCGTAAGCATTATGAAACTTTTTCAGCATTAATTTCTCTTTTTTTTTTCACAGTTGTTTGCTACGTTCATTCATTAACATACGAAACTTTGATTATATTGCCGTTGAAGGATTTGTAATGGAGCTGAAGAATCAATTAATTGATGTGGCAAGTTTTTTAAACTTTAATTTTTCAGACTTTTCATAACAAACTTTAGGCTTTCATAGCGGCAAGTTGTGCGAATGTATCTCATTACGAAGATGATGAATCCATCAACAAATATGCTCAAAAAATGTCTGACCTGGTTACAGAAATTTCTTCATTCACATCAAAATGGCTCAATGACTCACTTGTATGTTGCTTCTTTTGATTTTGTTGATACATACCTAAATAAGCGTGTTCTTTTTGCAGATATCAGCGTGGCCATCAGCACACAATGAAATTCTGAATGAAGAGATCTTGCGATATGCAAAAAAACGCACTGGATACAATAATGACAACGATATGATGCGATTCGTCTCAACAGAACGACTCAGCAGAACGGGAATTCCCGGGTCAGTGTTAATATTTCATATTAATTAATCATATGATGTTTTTAAAGGGGGGGGGGCCAGGGAAAACCCCCAGGGGATTTTTTTCTCGAAAGGCCTTAAAAAGTCCGAAAAAAATATTCCATGAACTTTTTTCAATACTATCACACCCGTTCAACCAATGAAAAAAATTGAAATTTTGTTTATTCACACTGCGCGACAATTTGCAAAGGAACTAGCTAACTAAGTGGCAAAACTAAATATACCCACAGCGAAAAAAAATTATTTTTTTCTGTTTCCGTGTGGTACGGTGCGCAATACAGAAAGTGTTTGCACACACAAAGGTTAGACAAAAGTGTTTGCACAGTTTTTTGTTTCGTTTAACAGTAGAAAACACTCGTTGCGTGGCTTGAACGGGTGTGGTATACGTGGTACCTAGTGTATGGAACATTTTTTCTGAGCGTTTCCAGAAAAAAAACCCTTGGAGGGTTAACTACTTTTAAAATTTTTTTGTGGTGGTCTTACCCCCCTCTTTAATGAGGCTTTTCAATGAAAAAAAATGTTTTCTCAGCGTTAAGAAAACGGGAGAAAAGCGAAGAAAACCTATTCAAGTCGGTTAAGAAAACATAAAACACACAAATTGCGACGAGACCCAACGAAAAACAACATGTTCCTTTGACCTTTCGCATTACTGTATATTGGTCCCGCTGACGAATTTCTGCAGTATCTTAAAGGAACATGTTGTTTTTTGTTGGGCCTCGTCGCAATTTGTGTGTTTTATGTTTTCTTAACCGACTGGAATAGGTTTTCTTCGCTTTTCTCCCGGTTTCATAATGCTGAGAAAACATACTTTGAGAAAGTTTAATTTTGCAGCTACTTATACGAGATAATAATTGTGCGAGCTGTAGATGAGAACTACGAACTTATGTTCGAACGAACAGGAGATCATTGTTCTCTTACAATGGGCACATCCGGTTTTGATACTATTATCGCTCGTGTATTCGACGACCCTGCGAAAAAACCAACGCCATTGAGTATCACAGGTTAGAAAAAAACGTGTTTAATAGACAAGTATTCGAGAAGTATATTTTTACCAGGCCTAGGATTTTTCCGTTTACGTTCTTGGGTTTTACGGCTCAAAAAATCGTAAAATAATTCGTTAAAAAATTAATAAATATAGTTAATTTTTGACAAAAATTTTGATAAAATTAAAACTTCAAAAAGATCTACCCATAAAAAGCGTGCGGGGAACCTTGCCATTTAGGCCCAACCCTCCAGCTTTGAGCGAGAGTTGAATTTTTTCTGCAGCAGCGGTTTTTCATTGGAAAAGGTTCTGTTTTTACCCTTGTGACGCGCCACCTAACAATTTCCCAGGTCCGATTTATTCTTACAGAAGATGGTGTGATTCGACTAGTGGGCCTGGTGAAATACGCGGAAAAATTGAACATAACCATTCAGTCCGAAATGAAGTAAGTTTGTTTTTGTTGTACATATTTAGGCTTAGGTTTAGTTAAGAAATTTAGACAAGGCCCAGACTTTAGCCCTTTCGTCTTTAATGATAGTTTCAATGACCTGCAATTTCAGCTCGTTATATAACGCAGAAAATCTTCCACTGATTGCTGAAACTTTGAAAAATAAGATCGGAAAACGATTCATCACGCAACAAGATTTCCATTGCTGGGCAATCGTCCGTGAATGGTCGTATTTTCCTTGTCCAACAATCGATTATTATTCGAAATCATATCAGTATGATGATAGATGGAACAGCACCACTACTTTCAGTTATAGCAAGAAGGGGCCTCTTCAACACCAATATTGCCAAGAGTTTCGCTTCTTTTTCTTTATGTAATTAAAAGAATTATCGGGGAACATTGTTTAATGTTGTAACTACTCCTGTTAATATTTTTGTACGAAGAATGAACATTATTTAAGAGACGTTTTTTGAAAAAAGGCAAATAGGGTCGGACAACAAAAAAGGGTGTAATTTTAGAATCGGCTAAAATTTTTTTTATTGATACATGGATGGATGGTGAACATTTTCCACCATATTTTTTTCCATAAAATCGATGCACCAATTTGGTGGGGGGTGATGAATGCGAAAAAAGACATTTTTTCAAAAAATCAGAACTCAGCTCAAACTTCATATTTTTTGATGATCAAAAAAGGATTTTGTAGCTCTTGAGACGCTCTTTACTCCTGAATTTACTAGAATTGCCGAAATCCAAAAATAAATTTTCAATATTGATGGAAAAATTTTGACGCTAATTTTCCCTCCTTAAACGCCATTTCCGCAATTTCTAACTCGATCCATTAGATCCGCCTTGCAATTTTACGTCGGATTAGTCGAAAAAAACGGAAAAAAAGGGGGCCCTCAAAAAAGTTCTATTCCAGCTTCTAATTTTCATTCTGACGCGCGCAACACACATGTGTGTATTTTGTGTGCGCATGCTCACATATATGTGTGTTGTGTATTAGAATCTTGAAATATACAAGGGTACTGTAGTGTGTGTAGTTTTTTTTTGTATTTTAATTGTAGATTTAGCATCTGGGGAGGTAAGAAAAACCCCGGAGGATTTTTACATGCAAAAATGTTTTTCCTGGGGGTGGACCTTTTTTGAGAATTTTTTGGTTCTGAACTTTGAAAAATTGTAACTTTACTTATAGTGGACGAAAAAAATCGAACATAAAAGCTAAACAAAGCTTACATTTCGCTCTATGAATTCAGCTAATGGACAGTTCTATGAACTGGAAAAATTGTTGTAACAAACTAATTTTTTGACGTACAAAATTCGAAATTTTCAAAAAAAAAAAAGGAAAATTCGAAATATTTTTAGAGAAAGTGTCAAGTGTTCTATTGTCTAGATTCGAAATAACGTATACATATTTCCGTAATGTAATAAAAATGTTAAAATCTATAGGTTTTCCGGGTTCCCCGAAATTCTGAACATCGATTTTATGCTTTTCTCTTGCAAAAACAAACAGAAATAGTGTTTTCTGCAGGCTGCGATTTTAAGTAAAGTTAAAAACGTGAAAAAAGTTCACTGGATCGATTCCTCACAGCATGAAAAATATTATCAAAAAAAAATAATTTTTAGGAGAAGTTTCAGGGAATCAAAAATGAAGTGTACGCGATTTCTATCAGCACCAGAAGAGCTGATATGTCTAGCAAAGTTGCCTGAAGAACTTTCACTTGGTACTGCGTCTTGATAGATTTTATGTCAAGTCTTGAAGACATATTTGTTGTACGAAAAGAGCACACCTCGGCCAAAATCGTGGTTTCCACAATAAAAAATTGTACGCTAACTTTTTACAGTACAAAAATTGTGAATTTTTCAGTTTTTGTCCTCTAAAAACTGAAACTCTGATTTTTCCAAAAATTGTACTCTGGCCAGCCATGGCTTGGCCGAGGTGTGTATTGGAGTCCCGCGTGATCTACAGCGAGTAAAAATTGCTGGTCTAGAACTTGTGAAAAAGCATTCAACTTGATTTTTGAAAATACATTCCTGAACTTTCAGTGTGCCAAGAGAGTAAAAGGCCTCAACCAATTTCGGAAAAAAATATGTGCAGCAACAGGGATTTCAAAAATTATGGATTTTTTCTTTTTTTTTAACTGATTCTGAGTCTACCTCATTCTCACCAATTTTCAATTTATAAAGGGCTGACATGTTTCGAATTTTCCTTTTTTTTGAAAATTTCGATATTTGTACGTCAAAAAAATTAGTTTGTTACAACAATTTTTCCAGTTCATAGAACTAAATCTACAATTAAAATACAAAAAAAACTACACACACTACAGTACCCTTGTATATTTCAAGCTTCTAACACACAACACACATATATGTGGGAGCATGCGCACACAAAATACACACATGTGTGTTGCGCGCGTCAGAATGGAAATTAGAAGCTGGAATAGAACTTTTTTGAGGGCCCCCTTTTTTTCCGTTTTTTTCGACTAATCCGACGTAAAATTGCAAGGCGGATCTAATGGATCGAGTTAGAAATTGCGGAAATGGCGTTTAAGGAGGGAAAATTAGCGTCAAAATGTTTCCATCAATATTGAAAATTTATTTTTGGATTTCGGCAATTCTAGTAAATTCAGGAGTAAAGAGCGTCTCAAGAGCTACAAAATCCTTTTTTGATCATCAAAAAATATGAAGTTTGAGCTGAGTTCTGATTTTTTGAAAAAATGTCTTTTTTCGCATTCATCACCCCCCACCAAATTGGTGCATCGATTTTATGGAAAAAAATATGGTGGAAAATGTTCACCATCCATCCATGTATCAATAAAAAAAATTTGAGCCGATTCTAAAATTACACCCTTTTTTGTTGTCCGAGCTCCTTCATTAAAATTCACCATTTTGCAAAAAACGTCTCTTAAATTATTTGAAGTTTGTGGGAAAATTAATCTTCAAAAAATATAGTTTCTCATTGTTCTCTGTTGTAACTTTTCGCTTTGTAGTTAAGAAATGAGTTCAGACAAATTTTTCAAGAAATGTTCCACGTCATAGGTCGATTATCTAAAAATACACTTTTTTTCAATTTCCTGACAGAAAAATAAACCCATAGTACAATAATAAAATTTATCATTTTCATTCTCAGATTTTCGAAAGCAAAAATCGCTGAATTCTATTTTTCTGACTGAAAAAGCAAAATGAATTGGCCAGAATTTGTATCAAATCTTCAAATTGGTTGCGCAATCTCATCTCTAATCCTAAATTCAATTCTGATAATTCTAATCATCAAAAAATCACCGAAAAAGCTTGGATCCTATCGATATTTGATGAGTTATATCGCATTTTTCGAGATGTTTTTCTCAATTTTGGATGTATTTCTATCACCAACTATTTTTTCACATGGATCTATGTACTTTGTGATCATTTCTGGTATTAAAAATGGAATATTCCCCAAATGCATATATTTTCTATTGAATTGTATTTGGTGTGGTTGTATTGGAAGTTTTATGGCGTTTTTTGCGATTCAATTTATTTATCGATTCTGTGTTGTTAATGAGTAGGGTTTTCCTGTGAATCTAACCATCTCTTAATTTTTCTAGCTCGAAGAAAATCCTCAAATCATTTGATGATTATCGTATTGTATTCTGGATGTTGATCCCAATTTTATTCGGAATTCTGTTGGGTTTGATTGTTTGTTTCCTGATTGGTCCAAATGCCGAAACTGATCATGCAATATCAGATCTTCTCCTAACATCTCTCGATATGAAAATTGACGATATAACTTATATTGGACCCAGGTGTTTCGAGAGAACTGCGGATAATCAATTTATTATATTCTACAAAGCAATTATTGCGATTATCATTATCTTCATAATCTCAACAACCTCTTTGATAATCGTGATATTTTTCGGATTCAAAACATTTTTAAAATTCAGAATGTCTTTCGAAATGATTTCCAAACAGGAAAATAATCTACAACTTCAAACATTCTACGCTTTAGTTAGCCAAACTTTAATCCCAATGATTTTGATGCATTTCCCTTGTACAATTGTGCTTATTTCTACACTTTCAGATTTCGATTTAGGGCATTTCAGTAGCATTGCAACGGTGACATTTGCTTTATTCCCAGCATTGGATCCTCTTCCAGTTATGCTAATTATTAAGAATTATCGGGGAACTTTGTTTAATGTTGTAACTACTCCTGTGAATATTTTTGTGAGGAGGAAGACTGTGATTTGATAAAAGAATAAATGATTATAATACTTTTTTCTATTTTCTGTAATCATCAAGTTAATTTTCACTGTAAAAATTAAAACTAAAAGTTTACAAACGCTTTCTGCTCTGAAATGATGAATGGACTGCGATTTTCAGCAGCTGTTTGTTGAAAATGAGAAAAAGTTTATTTTTTTTAATCTAGAAAAGTTATAAATCAAAACTTATGAGAATATAAATCAACACATTCTTGCTGGCGTTTGCTCAAAAATGGATGTACTTTGCGTGATCCTTGCACCGCCTCTTCACCGCATTCTTTTCTCCACAAATCGATCATACAACCGTCAGCTCCCCAACTATCATTGCAGAAATAATCGCCCGGCTTTAGTCCAGTAGAAATCCAGCATTTTTCGTCTTTTTCGTCATCCCACGATTCTCTCATTTTGAATTTCAGGCCGCACGGTAAAAGTTGAGTTTGATAAATCTTATATGAATCGAAAATTTTGTCACTTAACTCATCTTTCACCACATCGACTTTGTCGTTGATTTTTGCAATTCTATCAATACAATCCTTGACAATAACTCGAGCATTTTCGATTTGTTCATCGGTGTGTGGTTTTGGGTGGAACCTACTTCTTTCAACAGACTCCATAGCTTTGAAGAAACACTCCTTCGGATTCTGCTCTCGATTCTCGCCAGCATAATCTGCGAGAGAGCCAAGTGTAAATACTAGAGGAACTAGAAAGAGGAAAATAAATAGAAACTTCATTTTGCACTGAAAATGAAAGTAACAAGTGGTTCACTTTTCTTTTATATACGATTTTTCAGCAGCTGTTTGTGTTTTCTGTTGAGAAAATTGCACATAAATTTTGTGAAAACACGCAAATGCGCTCAACTGCACTCAACGTGTTTTTTTGAAAAGTTCAAAAAATTCATGTAATTATCTTGCTTTGTCCGTTCTGCACTAATGAGATGAACACTTTGAAGAAACTAATGGACTTTTTTGTTCCGCCACGTCATAGTTCGTTCTTGATCTTTAGTCTAGGCAATTATACCCATTCATCAACAAACTTTTCATTTTCCATCTGAAAATATTTGTAATATTTTTTTCCCGAGAGAAAACGTCCTTTCTTTCATCTTTTTCGTTCTGAAACAATTGATTTTTTGCCAGAAACATTTCAAAATGCAACAATTTTTGTTGCTTTTCCGTAAAAATCTGATACTTTGGAAGCGCAATAAATTATGGACTGTTTTCGAAATCATTATCCCTTGTATTTTGATGGCAATTTATATCGGTTTTCTGCTAAACGTGGGTTTTTTTTTGTTTTTTTTTGAAATTAAATTAACAATTGTCTTCAGAATGGATCGAAAGGTTCACCGATTACCAAAAAATTCGAAAAATTTCAAATTCGAGGAAATGCCGAGGATTTTTCGCTAATGAATGATTGTACATCGAATATTAAATTTGGATATTCGTAAGTCAGCGATTTTCTGCTGCTTTTTTCCCTAATTGATTTATAGATCTTCACCCGAACTTCAAAATGAAACCAAAAAAATTATGAATAACTTCAGAAAGAACTTCAAGAATCCAGATTTTAATGTAATGCGGCTAAACTCCGAGGACGAAATCAAAAAAAATCTACGAAAAGTAGCGAAAAACTTCGAAGAGACATATGTCTACAATGAATGTGCACTTCAAAATTACAGACTGTCCAGTGGTGTTTTCTTCGATGAAATCGATTTTGACCAACAAATCTTGAAATACCGACTCATTTATTCAACCTTCGATCATCATTGGTTAGTCAGAAAGCGCATAGTGGTCCCATATTTGAGAAATGAAGAAGATACTTCTTATAAAGGCAATGGATTTTTGACATATCAACATGCGATTGAATCAAGTTTCATTGATATTATCAATAGTTCAAATAACTCGAATCCAATTCTTAATTTCGAAGCGTTTCCTGAACCAGAAATTGTTATGAAGATTATTTTCCTACATATACAAAGTTACCCATTTTTATTATCGATTATTATTTTCATTAATGTGGTTCATGTTACACGTGAAGTGTCAGCTGAAAATGAGAATTTGAAGGGGTATCTAATGACACTTGGATTATCAAACTTCAATTTTTATTTGACACATATTTTGAGTGGAATTTGCAAATTGGTTTTTCTGATCTCAATGCTAATTCTACCATTTTGGATGAAAGAATATGTGAGTAAAGGATGTGAGTAAAAATATTTTGTTTTGGACCCTTTTTCAGCTGTACTTTGATCATATTACTATATTGTCAATTGTCATAATATTATACGGTATTTCTGCAATCACATTTGGTGCATTTATCGCCTCATTTTTCTCAACATCAAATTCCGCAATCAAAGCATCAATCACAGTTTGGGCAATGTTGCTAGGATTATTTGTTTTTTTGCATCCCGAAAACCATCAAGAAATCATCAAATTCTATATTTACGCATTAATTCCGACTGGAGCTTTTCAATTAGCTTGTGATATTCTCGTAGAATTGATAATTGATGACAAAGAGTTGACAATTTTTAATATTTTTAGTGGCTCTTCGAGCAGATTCACACTTGGAAATGCTGTTTCGATGCTGGTATTCGATATTGTTTTGATGTTTGGTATTGCTTTATTTGTCGATGATTATCGGAGATCAAATGATGTTAGTTTCAAAGAATTTTTAAAATCAAGTCTCGCAAAATATGGTTCGAAAAGTGTTGAGAGTATTAAGATGAGTGAATTACAAGAATCAGAAGATTTATTGAAAGATTCGAATGAAAATCGGAACGAAGATGTTGAAAATGGTATAATTGTCAGTAAATTGGTCAAAATATGGGGAACAACCGGAGAAAAAGCGATAAATGGATTGAGTTTTGAAGCGAAAAAGGGTGAAGTTACTATTTTATTCGGGCAAAATGGCGATGGAAAATCAACGACTTTTCACTGTATTTCAGGGATGATTCCAGTAACTGAAGGTAAGTTTTCAACAATTGTCATTAGTAAATTAATTTCATTGTCAGGGAGAATTCTAATATCTGGAAGGGAATCAAATACAAATCTAAATATAGGGCTTTGCCCGCAATATAATCCAATTTTTGATCAATTAACAGTTAAAGAACATCTTTGGTTTATAAATGGTCTCAAAGGAAATAAAAATAATCGAAAATTTCAAGCCGAAATGAATAGATTGTTGGAAAATGTGAAACTGACGGATAAAAAACATGAATTCTCTTCAAATTTATCGGGAGGAATGAAGCGGAAATTGTGTGTTTGTATGGCATTGATTGGATCATCTGAAGTTGTTTTATTAGATGAACCAACAGCTGGAATGGATCCTGGTGCGAGGAAAGATGTTCAAGATTTATTAGAGAGAGAAAAGCAACATCGAACAATATTATTAACAACACATTATATGGATGAAGCTGAAAGACTTGGTGATTGGATTCTTATTATGTCTCATGGTAAACTTGTTTCATCTGGAACTCCGAAATTCTTGAAACAAAAATATGGAACTGGTTATTTACTAACTGTTGTGTTAGATGATGGAATTAACAAACATCGAGATAATATTTGTGAAGTTTTGCAAGAATTATGTAAATTCTATATATCAGAAGCTCAGTTGGGAAATACACATGGAAAACAAATCGAAGTGATTTTGCCAGAGAATAGGAAATCCGATTTTCCGATATTATTTAGAGCATTGGAAACGATACAGAGGAAAGAGTGAGTTTAGGAAGTACATATGCCACGTCATAAACAAAAATTTCAGATATACTAGCGAAATATTTTTCATTCTCCCAAACGAATTGAAAGATAAATTGAAGACTTTGCAAATAACAGATTATGGTTTATCTCTAAACTCATTGGAGCAAGTTATTCTAACTCTCAGTGAACAAATCGGGACCAATGAAACTAATGGAATTGTGAATCAGAATCACGAATTTGAAACGACGAAATTCGAAAATTTGCTTGAAAATCAATCAGAACTTCCGGAAAAGACGGGAATATCTCTAATGATTTCGCAAACCTCGGCGATTTTCCGCAAAAAATATTTATACACAAGAAGAAGATGGAGCCAATTGATTGGTCAATTATTCCTCCCACTTTTGATTATTGGATTGATTTGGCTGATTGTGAGAGTAAAAATCCATCAAAAACTCGCGTCAGATATGTTTGAAAAAGGCTACAATTTGGAGGAATTCTCGCCGGCAGTTGTTGTTTGGAAAGCGGATAAAGATTCGCTGTCCGAACATCTTTTGAAAATTATAAAAATTGTGGATAGAGTTTCGGGCTTTGATTGTCAATATGATGAGAAATCGGAGTTGTTGAATATAGCAGGAGAATTATACGGAAAAATTCCACCTCTTTTATTCGGCTTCACTGAGAATACAACTCTTTTCAATTATCAAAATCAGCATATTCTACCAGCTCTGATTTCTTTGAACAACCAGGCAAGATTATTGGAAGAAAAAGCTTCAACAATCGAATGTCGAATAAATTTATATATGGAAAATAAATACAAAATCGATTTTGCTGATTCAACATCGGAAAGTGTTCTTTCTGGATTCTTCCTTGTTATTTTCTCATTGGTCACTTCATCTTTTGTTATATTTTTAGTCGAGGAGAAGGTTTCAAAATTCGCCCATCAACAATTATTAACTGGAATCTCACCAATAACATTGTATGTGACTTCAATGATTTTCGATTTTCTAGAATTTTCCGCAATTTGCTCTATATTTTTGATATTTTTCTATCTATTCGATTTCCTATTGGAACACTTAACAAAGTGAGTTTTACTTAGAAATTCGAAGAAAGTTTCGAAAAAAAAATATTTTCAGCATTATTCTATTCTGGTTTCTATATTTCATATCAAATGTTCCATTCATTTACATCATTTCACAATATTTTAAATCACCTTCAAAGGCTCGAGTTTTCCTAGTCATTTGGCAAATCTTCATTCCTGCAGCATTAATAATTCTTATATATTTTGTAATCGATTCAACCCGCGGCGGAAGGTATTTAACACCAAGATCAGAGTTTTTTGGCTTCGTTAAATTATTTTTAGAGGTAAATATTCACAATTAGCAATTATGTAGAAAAAATCATGATGTTTCCAGTGTATTTTCTCATTTTTCGTGCCATCTTTCTCGTTTGGTACCATTCTACTCGAATTTATAGATAATGGAATGTACAATTATTTTTACATGGAAGTGCGAAGATTTATAATTTCAATGGTATTATTCTCAATTGCATCATCAATTGTTTTCATTGCTTTGCAATTCAAAACAATTCGAAAATATTTGTCGAATAAATTCTCATCTGGCAAAATTGGAGGGGAAAATGAGCGAAGGAGTGATTTAGATATATCGGATTCTGTTGTTTTAGAAAAACAGAAGGCTGAAAATGCAAATGCTATGGATTATTCTTTAGTCGTGAAGGTAACTTATTAAAAATTGCAAAAACAAGAAAAAACTAGAAATGAAACATAAAAAACCACGCTGCATGAGAAAACGTTCAATTTTCTTCATTTTCAAATTATTATCGAAAATCTCATCGGTACCACGCGCTCCACCGAAATAACACACACGAATCAAAAGTGATCCAAAATGGTATAATAATGCATCCATTAACTTCAGAAAAATGGGAGCCATTATGTACCTCAAAACCATAACAAAAAGGATCCATAATGGATCCATAAATTCTATGGGGTAAAAATGGATCCTTTTTGAATTCAAAAAGCATACATTTTTCTAAAAAATAAGTATGCAAAATGAATCATTTTTGCGTAGTTTTTTTTCGTTTGAATTGGTGGAAAGCTGCGATTAATTCATTTATTTTCAAAGAACAAAAATGAAAAAAAAACAAATTGCTCGTGAAGTTGCAGGGTGGGGTCCAATTAGATTGTTGAGGTAGAATTTTTGAGGAAGGGGACTTTGAAAAACCAACTTGTGGATTGGGAGTTTCCGGAAAACCATTGCATGAAATCGCTGTTTCCTTGATTCCAAAAGCGCATGGCCTCCTGGCTCATTTTGGACTTGTCCTCTTTTTTTGATCCCTGTAAATAAAAAATGATACACTACAGGTTTCAATTTTTTTTATTTAAAATTTTCAATTTCTCACAGGGGGATGTGTGAGCAGTCTCCAGAGTTTTTCACGCTGAGAAAGATTCCGTTTTAAGTCTTTGCTGCAGGACTCTCTGACAGTACAAAAATGAGCCAAATTTGAGAATTTCTGAAAAAGCTCTTTGGAGAGTCCCGCAGCAAAAACAAAAACTGTACAGCAACATATATGTATAATTGAAAACCTCCAGGGAGCAAAAAACTCACTCTAGTAAGTGCGCACATTGATTGGCTTTGTCGGTGGCTTCCTTGGTAGTGGCTCACCATTCTGATGACTGACATCCAGTAAGTCATGCGGCGGGGGTTCAGGATTTCGAGAAGACTGAAATCGAATAAATTGAAATTGGGTTTAGATTTTGAAACGAACCGCTTTTTTGAAAAAAATGTACCATCAATACGTTGCTTCGCGGCAGACCCACGAGTTTTTGGAGGCATTTATGTTCAAACCTGATGCTGAAAAATCAAAATTAATAGCGTAGCAGAGCTGAAGGGATCGTAGAAATATAGTGAAGAAAGCGAAAGAAAATAAGAACGCAACAATGAACAAATCACACAATCACGAAAACTCAATTGAACACACCCACAGGTGGAGAGAGGTTTTTGGTCAAAATTTGGCCCAAACTTGAATAATTTTTGTTTAGAAATTGGTCAATTTTTGACCAAAAACCCGATTGGTACGAGTTTGACCAAAGATTGGGCAATCTCCCTCCACCTGTGGCCACAGACATTCACAACAAAAATAGATTACTAGAGAGAAAGGTCAAAACAAGAAAAAACGAAAGCGGAGTGAACCAATATCTACAGCTCAAATCAAAACTCTCAATATTACGCAGTTTTATCATGCCTCAGAGATTCGCTGGCCAGCTCACCACTAGATCAAGACCACGTGGCCAGAAAGTTCAAAAAGGACTGAATTTGATTGATCAAATCGATTCGGCAACCAGGTCGCCTTGCATTTTCAGGCGACGTGGTCTCAAATCTTTGTCACCCAGAAAGGCTGTTTGAATTCACAACAGTCATTTTTTCTGTTTTTTCTCATCTAATGGTTTCAAATACTCATTAAAAACAGAAAATAAGTCATATTTTTAAAAAATGCTCCAAATCACAAGTTTTTCGGAATTTTTTCTCTCACGCGAGGTCGGCTCGAGGTGGACAACCTGGGCGATGTGGGCTGTATGAACTGTCCGAACTTACGGCCACGTCGTCTTGCAAAAAAACCCGGGCCATGTGGTTGTCCATGTCAATTTTAGATTGGTAGTCGATCCCACCTAGTAGCCAGCTGGCCAGCGAATCTCTGAGGCACAAAAAACAAAATAAAACATGAAAAACATAGAAAAACGCCGAAAAAACACAATAATTTCGAAAATGAAAAATTAATTGGAAGAATACGCCCATGTGGATTTCTCTTCCACGGCCATCTAATAATGGATGCATTATGGTTACTTCTCAAAATTCTCAAAGAAAAATAATGGATGCATTTTTATTCTCATAAAGGATGCATTTTTTCTCGCGTTTAATTTTAAGGGATACAAATTGTTTGCTATTAGTATGCAATATTTTTTTATATCCATTATGGATCAGTCAAGATTTCCCTGTGAAACACGCAACGCAGACCGCGTCGCGCCACAACACACACAAAAAAGGGAACGATTCAAATTCCCTCCCTTTTTTGTGTGTGTTGTGGCGCGACGCGGTCTGCGTTGCGTGTGATTTTCGATAATACACAAAAATTGACTCGTCGCTGCGAGACCTTCCACAAAAGGTACGGTAACACACAAATCAGCTGTGTGTTTCTTTCAAAAACTAGATTTTGATAAGGTAGTCTAACTTTTTTCCATTTTTATCGATTTTTTTCAATTTTTCCGAAATCCCTCCCCAAAAAACTCACCAATCGCTTCAAATCACAAAAAAATCATCGAAAATTCGAAAATCCCGCTTCAAATTCAACCAATAATCGTTCTCCTCACATCATTTCGACCCTGAAAACTCAAAAATTTCAATTGAAACAATGTTTCTCTAGAAAAACCCACCTTTCTTCGATAATCCTCGGATTTTCCATTTCCAGCATTGTAGAACATCTGAAAAATGCAATTTTTGACTGAAATCCACTGATTTGCCCCGAAAACTGAAAACCCAGCGAAAAAAAAAACGAAAAAGGAGAAAATTCTCGTGTTTCGCTAAACAGCGGGCAAGCGGAGTGTCGTTGTACTTAAAAGGGAGAGATTTTGCAGAACCTCACCAAAAAATTCGGCAATTTCACAGCATTGGATAATTTGAGTTTGGCTATTTCGTCAAATGAATGTTTCGGATTATTGGGAGTGAATGGATGTGGAAAAACAACGACTTTCGATATTTTGACGGGATATTCTTTTGCAACAAGTGGAGAAGCGAAAATTGGCGGGAAAGATGTGACTGACAGAATTGTGAGTTATCCTATCTTTTCTGAAATTTTCTGAAACTAAACATATATTTTTCATATAGGGTATTGGATATTGCCCGCAATTTGATTCGATTCTTTTGGACTTAACTGGTCGAGAGATTTTAGAAATTCTTGGAAAAATGCATGGATTTAGAAATTATCAACAAAAGGCTGAAATTATCCTTGAAAGCATTGGAATGCAAAAACAATCAAATAAATTATGCAGATATTATAGTGGAGGACAAAAACGAAAGATTTCAATTGGAATCGCACTTTTATCAACAAATTCAATGATAATATTAGATGAACCAACTGCTGGAATTGATCCAAAAGCGAGAAGAGAAATATGGGAATTATTGATTTGGTCGAGACAACAACAAAATGATGGAAATAGTGCAATTATGTTAACATCACATTCAATGGATGAATGTGAAGCATTATGTTCAAGAATTGCTGTATTGAATCAGGGAAAATTGATTGCTATTGGAAGTAGCCAAGAATTAAAATCATTATATGGTAATAATTATACAATGACTCTAACTTTAAATGATTCACAAGATCGGGAAAATATTGTGAATTCGGTCAAAAATCAGATTCCTGGTGCAATTCTACGAACTCCAGAATCCAACAAAACATTGAATATAGTTTGGCTTATCCCGAAAAATCTCGAAGACAAATGGTCGGATAAATTTGAAATGGTACAAAATCTAGCAAGACAATTGAATGTGAGCTTAGGGAAATCAATCAATTAAAAAAAATTAATTCAAAATTAATTCCAGGTCAAAGACTACATTCTAGCACAATCATCATTGGAAGAAACATTCCTCAGATTAGCCGGTGTCAATCAAGAAAATGTTTAAGTTTTCATTATTATATTAGATACATTATTATTCTGAAAAATAATCATAACTGAAATATTCTTGAGGTGTCTGCTGTCATTATTGATTCATCAAAGATTTGCTCTTTCGATTCGTTTGAGGTTTCTTGGCGAAGTTGACCGTCGAAACGAGGATTCTGAAAAAAATTGTGTTTGAATTCCCGCCACACACACTGCGACGGCGTCGTCAATGCGGAGCATCGTTGTTTTATTTTTATTTTTTTGTTTTTTTTTCGGCAAAAATGTTTTTTCTTGTTTTTGGCGCGTTTGCACTTTTTCCTTGCGATTTTCTTGTGTGAAATAGAAGAATTAGATGCTAGCTTTGTTTAGAACTTGAAATTTTCACAAAAAATTCAAATTTCTCTGATGAAAATCATGAAAAAACCTACCTCCTGAAGTTCTTTCCTAACTGTTTCATCCAAATCCTCTTTATTTGTCCATTTTGAAGATAGCATCATATCAGGTGTTCCCTAGAATAAATTTACTTGTTAAATTAAAGAAAATTTTGAATTTACCGCGAAAATCGACTCTTTTTCCTCTCGAAACCCATCTACGCTAGACTGTGTGGTTGGCGCAAGTCCACCATTTTGCCATTTACAAATATTGAGTTCCGGATGATCTCGGCATATCCGCCATTTTGAAAAAACCGGTTTTTTCGATGAATTTCGCGGGAGATGTCGCTAAAAACGTTAATTTTTAGGATAAAAATGCGCTCCACCGAAATAAACACGCAACGCATACCGCGTCGCGCCACAACACACACAAATAAGGGAATTTTGTGTGTGTTGTGACGCGGCGCGGTCTGCGTCGCGTGTTTATTTCGGTGGAGCGCGTGGTGATAATATTTGGTTTACCTTCCACTCACAAATCGCCAAACTCTCATCCAAATTACACAACTTTTTCAATAATCTTTTGGGCACCAGGTTCCATCTGGCTGGAATATTGTCTTCAGTTAGGAAAAGCGATGGAAATGTGACTAGAAATAATAGACCTAGTTTCATCTGAAAATTAAAATCCATATCGAAAATCTCATCGGTACTCCACGCGCTCCACCGAAATAAACACGCAACGCAGACCGCGCCGCGCCACAACACACACCTTTGTGTTGTGGCGCGACGCGGTCTGCGTTGCGTGTTTATTTCGGTGGAGCGCGTGAGATTTTCGATAATATTTAGAGAAAAAAACAAAATTTTCTGAGGACAAAAAACCGGCAAAACAAGAAATTGTTTTTAGATAGATAGGAGAGGGTGAGAATACAAAGAGCAAATACTCGAAAAACAAACAACTGTTTTCGGAAACAACTGAATATCTAAAATAATGGCGAAAAAAAGTTGTGGGGCGAATAAGAAACAATAGAAATTACACAGGGGCGACGTAACCTTGACGAATTTTGAGGCAAACTAAACTATTTATGATAACTACATATGAAAAACCAACATTTATTATAATAATGTGACTAAAAAACAAAACATGCTTGGTATCATATAAGTGGAACGAAGAAAGAACATATTATTATTATAATAATAATAACAAAATAAAAATACATTAAACATTAGGAGGCTAATAGTTTTTTTCTTCTTCTGAAAATTGAAGCGCGTTGTGTAACAATAATTATCATGAATAAGCTATCAAGTGTTCAGAAAATGATTAGTTTATGAAGAAAAAAAAACAGATAGCTTTTCAAAACATGGGGAAATGTAGGGAATTTTTTAAAAAGTCTAGACTTGGATTTTATGAAAAATTCGGTGAAAAAACACGAAAATGTCACGTTTTTATAGCGAAAAATCTGTTTTCATCAAAGCAATTATAGTTTTCCAATTTGCCACGTCATAGTTCACGTGCCTGTTGTAAAATTATTTGAATTTCCCAGATAATTTCAGATTTTGTATGACAAACTGGTTGAATTTGAAAGTTTTTCAGACAAATCCTGAACTCTTGAGTATTAAAGGTTCAGGATTTGTCTGAAAAACTTCCAAATTTAACCAGTTTGTCATACAAAATCTGAAATTATCTGGAAATCTCAAATATTCATCAAGTCACGTGGACTATGACGTGGCAAATTAGAAAACTATAATTGTTTTGATGAAATCAGATTTTTGGCCATAAAACGTGACCTTCTCGTGTTTTTCCACGTCATTTTCAGTTGCAAATGACCAAAATCCAGATTTTTCCAGAGAAATGTCGTATTTCAACTATGCCTACACCAAAGATGAGAAGGTAAGAATGGATTTTTAAAGAAGAAAAAAAACAATTTTCGATTTTCAGGACACTTTAATCTACACGGATGAAATGGACAACTCGTTCTTCACATTTCGACCAGCAAAATCCAGCAAAGAGTTCAATGTGTTGAATTTTTGGATGGTTGCCAATTTTGTTTTTGCGATTTTTATCATTCTTTTTGCAAGTTCGGTTTCGCAGGAGTTGTTCATGTTTTTGGTGAGATTTTTTGAACAAAACTTGCCACGTCATAGCTCAAGTTCAGCGCTGACAAGGGAACTGTTTTCACTCTAGATTTTTAATGAAATCTATGTTTTCTAGAAGTTTTCGATCACGATTTGAAAATTGCAGAGCTCAAATCTTAACATGCGTTATCATTTGTAAGTGGCAAAGTTCGAAAATTTCAAAAAATCGAGATTTCGGAAGCAAATCTGCATAGGATTTTTTGAAATTTTTTGAACTTTACCACTTACAAATGATAACTCATGTTAAGATGCAATTTTCAGACGGCGAAATCGTGGATCGAAAACTACTAGAAAACATAGATTTCATTAAAAATCTATAGTGAAAGTTGAAATCTTGTGAGAAAAGCATGAGAAATTTCTGCAGATTCTCTTCGAGAGCGTTCTCTTCGCCTTGATTCTGATCGACAATCCAACCGGCTATGCAATCCATTTATTCTATCAAATCTACATGACACTCTTCTTCATTTTTCTCCTCACAAAACGTGCCAGTTTTTCGCCGGTTAATTTCAATTTTCTCCCGCACGATTCCGAAGCCGAAATTAATGTTATTTTCTATTTTGCCATGGGTGAGTTGAGGTTTTGTCTTCAAAATTTCCCTTTTTCTCATTTCCAGCCATGTCGATTCGATTGATCGCAAGTCTCCTTGCTATGCTAAACATCTATGATTTGCTCTAATAATTTTTTGTTGTTGATATGGGAAAAAAGGATTTTTGTAAGTATATCACAAGATCTTATCTATCTATGCTCGCGAACCAAAACATTTTTTGATTGGAAAATGTTACAGCAGCGATTTTTTTTCGTTTTTTCGTTCATTTTTCGTTTTTTTTCCTTAGAATCCAAGTTTTTTTCCAGATAAAAAATGAAAATCATGCATTTGAACCAGAAACTTAGGACTAACAAGAAAGTGGTGAGAACCAAGTTATCCTAACTCCTATGACATAAATTTCCAGATCGAACCTGTAAATTGCTGCAATATCCCAATAACCCATGCCGTTTTCATCTTCCAATCCTTGATTATCATCCTATTTCTCACCTGCGCAATCTCAACTCTCAATGGAACTTTCTACCTAGTTGGGGTAAGTTCGGATATATCACGAAAACTTCTCAACATAGATATTCTAGGCGCTCATTCAAATTCTGATTACCATTGGTTTCACCTTCGAGATTCTTCGCTTCATTGTTTTTCATATTTTCTTGCAAACCCTTGGAAGTGTCACTGCTGGCTATGTTTTTTGCAGTCTTTTCTTTAGATGTGGGTTCTAGTGTGTGGGTTTTTTTTAATTTTCAAAGTTTTACAGATAACTACGATCCATCATTTTCTCGCGACTTCCCAGAAATCACAGATGTTCACATTTGGATCTTCGCAGTTCTATTGATCGGTGAGTTAGTTGTTAGTGTACTTATAGATCTCCCCGAATTGTGATTTCAGCAAATTCTTACTACATGAAATTGATCCATGATCTCTACGACTTCCTTGAAGAAAAACATGAGAGAGCTCAAGAAATCGCTGAAATCGAAAAATGTGTTGTCTAGTAGATAATTGTGATTTCTTCGTTGCGCAAAAAAATCTAGTTGTGAATCTCATTTTTTTCCATTTTAGAGGTTGCATTAGATCTTCCTTTTGATACTTTTTTCAAAAAGTTACATTTAGTTTCTAAATTTTATGATTTTCCAGGTTAAAAATGCCCTCTTTCGATTGTACGTTGAAAATCGATAAGGTATGAATCTTACCGTAAGATTGGTGAATTTGGTACTAGCCTAGGCTAGTACGCCTATAAAATTACAATTTTCAGGACGAGCCTCGAACTTTCTGGAGAATCCCAATTAGTGTTGCCATTTTGTTGGTTCAAGTTTCGGTTGTTGGATTTTTCGTGCACATGGCTTGTGCAAACCCGCGAGTGATTATAGAGAACCTGTGTTTTGTACGTTTCACACTCCGAATAGGAAGATCTAGATTTCACGAAATTTCAGGGTGCCATCCAAGTCGCCATTTCGATTTGCTTCATCACAAACTTCTATTACGCGATTCTTCTTCACTTTGTTGCGCAAGTTTGTGGTTTGGTTATTGGATTTTTCGTTTTTGTGCAATTCTTCATAGGTGAATTAGAAAATCTTGTTCTTTTTAATTAAAAATTCAAAAGTTTTTCAGTGGAGGCTGGAAGATGGAACGAATCTGAAACGAAAGTGGTAAAATCCAATGTCGCTGTGATTTTTGTGATTTGTGAGTTTTCCATGGATAAAATTACAAAATAGAATTCTACCTTCTGCAGATTACATCTTCTACATGAATCTCGTCTACAAACTCGTGGTTTATCTCAAGAATAAACGCGAATCTGCTGCAAAGCAAATTGAACCAACCGCCCCTTCTGTAAATATGGAGGAGTCCAAGTTTTTCAATAATTTTTGAATCTATCTATCTATCATATTTTTTTACATCTTGTCAAATAAATTCTGTATAATTTAATGTGTTTTTTCTTGAAATCTTATGGGTTTAAAGTGAACCTAATTGTAAGTATAAATATTTTCATTTCGTCAGAATTTCCATAATTTTTCTGTTTAGAGAGCATTAATGCCAACTTTTAATTTCTCACTGAACATTAATCCGGTAAGAGTTCCCAGATCAAAAAAAAAATCACTAAAAGCAAAGAATTTTTGAGAATGAGCCAAGAACATTCTGGAAATTACCAGTGACCACCGCAATTTTATTCATTCAAATATCAATTATCCTATTTTTCGTTGGCTTGGCATTCGAATTAAAACGCTATGAAATTGCGTTGTTGGTAAGTTCGAATTTCAGATTTTCAGACAAAAAAAACAATTTTTTGTTTAAATAGAGCGCAGTTCAATTGATCATCACATTATTCTTCATATCCGATTTGTATTATGTGATTTTGGTGCATTTTTGTGCGCAGATTTTCGGATTTCTTGGGCTGGTTTTGTGGTTTTTTGATGCTATTTGGAGAAGTGAGTTTTTGTTTTTAATTTTGAAGAAAAACTGGCGAAAAATTTCCCAGGTTTAGACAAACTCCTGATTTTTCCAGTCGGAATCCGAAAATCTGAAGCCACCAACATCGAGATCTTCACCGCCTGGTACATGACAATCATCGGAATCTTCTATATTTATTACATGGATCTCGTCTACCAAAACATTTTATTCATCGAAAAACAACGAAAAGCTGCAAATCTTCGAAGATCCGCTCCACACAATTGTAATAATGCTTGAAAAGTTTTAATTTTTCTCATTTACTCAATAATAATTATACTTATGCTAACTCGTTGTTTTTTTGTGTGGTGGAAAAGAGTTTTGAAAATGCTCTTGAATATATATCTAAGAATTTTTTGATTTTCAGAAATCTGAAAGATTAAAATGGTTTTTAGATGCCAACTGTCAATCTGGCTATAAATATCGATCCGGTGGGTTTTTCTGGAATTCCCGAAAATTTTTGAGCTTATGGTGTTAATCTTCAATTCTACATTAATTTTTTCAGAATGAACCTCGAACATGTTGGAGAATCCCAACATCAATCGCAATCTACATTTTCCAAGCCTCCCTGATTCTATTGATTATTGGAATAGCTGTTGGCTATGAACTTCCAGGTTTGCTGATTTTGGCACTCGTCCAATTGCTCATTTCTGCACTTTTTGCCATGAACTTCTACTATGCGATTTTGGCTCATTTTATTGCTCAGATTATTGGTTTAGGATATCTGCTTATTTTCTTCGTTTGGTATATTTGTATCAGTAAGTTGCATTCATTAATCGAAATTCAAAACTAAACTTTTCAAAATCCATCGTAATAATTTTCAGTGAGCCGACCTGTCGTAACAATTGATGCGTTAAAAGACAACATATTCTGGCTCATCGTGATCTTCATCATCTTATTCTTCCACATTTTCTACATGAATCTCGTCTTTCAACATTTGCATCATTTGACCAAAACCAAAACTCTCGATCAACTTCAGCCAACTCAGTTTTTGTCGCATCAGCGACTTCGACCACTTCAGCGCCTTCACAATAACAGCCGTTGGGAGATTTGAGAAGGGTTTATGAATATTTACCCACAGATGTCAGATGACTTGTGTATATGTATAAAAACCTTGGAAATTTTTGAAAATACAGATTTTTATTTATTAATTTTTATCTTGTTACTCAATTCTTTTTTCAAAAATACTGTTTGAATCTTGTTATAAAATAATATTTTTTGCTATTTTTTTGAAATACCTTTTTCAAATGAGGTCTTTGAATCTCTGTATAAGTAGATATTTCTGAAAAAAATTTCACAGGTTCAATCAAAAACTTAAATTCAGCCCAGAGATGACGCAAATTCGCTCCAATGACAACTCGTTTCGATCGATGATGAATCGATTTTCGATGTATTGGATTCAGGCGACGATTTTTGCGCTGTTCATTGCGTTGGCTGTTTCGTATGGTGACCCGAGAATTTTGATTGGGGTGAGATTTTGAAAAATTGCTGAAATCCTAGCTGAAAATGCATTTTTTCGCGAAAATTCATGAAAATTGGATTTTTGCCTCAAAAAAAGCAGCTAAAAATTATATTTTTGCTGAAAAAAACGCGAAAATTCATGAAAAATAGCTATTGCTCATGTTAGTCTTTCCAATTTCCCCTGAATTACCCTAAATTTAGTAAAAACGTGTGAAAACCTGATTGCTCATGTTAGTTTTTTCTCTGAAAAATGGCATTTTTCTTGAAAAATGCCCAAAATTTCATGATTGCTCATATTAAACCCATTTCCCCCAAAAATCTCTGGAAAAATGTATTGCTCATGTTAATTTCCCACTGGAAAACCCAGTTTTCCCTCAAATCATCCAAATCCTATGATTGCTCATGTTAATTTCATCCAAAACACTGAAAACTGCGTGTTTTCCCTCCAAAAACTTCAAAGGCGCACACATTTTTCACCCGGTTGGGTCTCGCCACGCCGTGTGTTTCACGCGAAATTCAAAATTTTGTTTTTGGGATTTTTTCGCGGGTTTTTTTTGAGAAAAGGTAGATTAATTTCGAAAAAATCACATTTTTTTTCCAGTCAGTCGTTCAAATCGCCATCACTTCAATGTTCATGTTGGATATTTTGCCAGCAATTGTGATTCATTCGATTTTCCAATGGATTCTGCTGATTTATACCAGTCTTCTGCACACTGTCAGGATTTTTAATTGTGAGTTTTTTGGGTTGAAAATTTGAAGATTGTGGGATTTTTTGGGGAAAAAATGAGCTAAAATGAGCTATTTTAGCTGAAATTTTGGAAAATTTGAATTTTCTATCATTTTCAATTTCAAAAGTGCTCCTAAATTTTCTATTTTTTAAATATTAAACGTGACCTATGACGTGGCAAATCATTTTTAGAATGTAAATTTAGAATTTTAGCTTCAAAACAAGCTAGAATTGCAGAAAATTAAAGATTTCTGTCCAAAAAATCAATATTTTGGCCGAAAAAAGGTTAAAAAATTCCCCAAAATCCCCAATTTTCCAGTAGCCGATACGAAAAATCTGGAAATCCTCGAAATCCAACAAAACAATTGGGCCACAATCGCCCTGATTCTCTACCAAATCTCGGGAAAAATACGGCACCTTTTTAGCACCGAGGCGACAAAAACTGCCGAGGAGTTTTGGCCGCCCCGGTGCTAAAAAGGTGCCGAAATTACGGCACCTTTGTAGCGCCGAGGCGACATTTTCATGAAAAATCCATTATTTTACCATACAAATGACTCTTGTTCTCTTTTCATCGAAATTTTCCGCACTAAAAATGTAGCAAGCGTGTCCGAGTGGATAAGAGGATGGGTTGTCATTGTTTTGACCCAAGTTCGATGCCCCTTTCCCGCACCTTTTTTCATTTTTTTCGTCTCACTGGCGCACCATTTTAGCGCCGGTGCGTCTCTTCGCGCGCCGTTTTAGCGCCGGTGCGTTCTCTCTGCGCACCTTTTTAGCGCCGAGGCGAGAGCACTTCCCGCCTTGGCGCCCCAGAATGTCGCCTTAGCGCCCCAGGATGTCGCCTTGGTGCCGTATTTTTCCCGAGATGTTCTATTTGAAAAGTGTTATGGAACACATTATTTTTGTCCAAAATCAACGCGAAAATGGGGAAGATTTTGATGGAAATTGCGAAAAAACCCGATTGTTTGATGATGTGTAGGGACCTGAATTTAATTTTTTTCTGTTATTTTTGCTCTTTTTTGTGTTGTAACAATGATATAATTCCTGTAATTTTTATCGATTTTTTCTTGAAGTCAGTGAGTTCAGGTAACTCTAGAATATCTCATATTTCCTCTCCCTAAAGATTTTTTAACCAGATTTTTCAGATGACTAACAACTACCAAACTGAATCGGTATGTTTATCTGAAATTTGAAATTTTTTCGAAAAAATTATATTTTTCAGTATGCGTTGAAGTCGAACAGAAATCAATTGCTCTTGAACAATTTTTGTGTTTTCGGTATACAAATGTCATGTTTCATGTTTTTCTGTCGTGAATCTTATAATCAGAAAAGTGTCATGTTTTTGACTTTTGTGAGTTTTAAAATTGAAAAACATAATTTTTCACAAGACAATTTTTTCAGGCCCTGATCCAAGCTATGATTTCGACCATGTTTGTTCTTCGAAACGAAATATGCATCGCATTTCATCACAAACTTCAATCATATCTTTTTCACTATACGTGTTTTATCATTTTGATAAAGTGTATTGGATGTAAGTTTGAACTGGCTCAAATGATGAGCACAATTTTGAAAAGCTTCGAAAAATTCAATATAACTTCTTCTGTGTTTCAGATGCGTACGCAAAGAACTTCGACATCTTCCCGTATTTTGTACAAGAACCGGACTACGCTCTCATTTTGGTTGTACAATTCTATTACACTGACTGCGTTCGCGATTATTTCAAACAAAAATTGTATTTTACTACCCAGAAAACTTGGCGCTTTTTTTAAAGATCTTGGGAATGGGACCACTTGTTAAACTTTTTGTTATTTGTTAAAAATTTAATTTTTTTAAATTCGTTTTGTTTGTTGAATTAGTTTTTTCATGAGTTATTGAAAAACTCTAGGGTATCTCTCAAATCTTCACTTTTTCTCAAAAATTTTTCACAAAATTTTCCAGATGACTAACAACTACCAAACTGAATCGGTATGTTTATCTGAAATTTTCAGATTTCCAAAAAAAAAATAATTTTTCAGTTGAAGAAAATGCGATTGCTCATCAACTTCATTTTGCTTGGCTGGATTCAATTATCGATTTTGTTGCTTTTTGGCCTTGTAGCTTACGGATTGGAGAGTTTCAAGTTTATGATTTTGGTGAGTTTCTGAGTTAAATTTTGGCGGGAAATTCAAAATTTCATGTTTCTGGGCTTAAAATTATCGATTTTCCATGAAAAATGGCGCAAAATCCACCAAACATGATGAATTTGGGCTCATTTTCAGCTAAAAATTTGAATTTTTCAAGTTTCCGGGGTCAATTTTGGCGGGAAATTCAAATCTACACTCAAAATTATCGATTTTTGATGAAAAAAGGTCATATTGCTCATGTTAAACCTCAAAAGAGCGCATTTGCCAATTTTCAGCAAAAAATTTGAATTTTTCAAGTTTCCCGGGTCAATTTTGGCGGGAAATTCAAATCTACACTTGAAATTATCGATTTTTTTTTTGAAAATTAGGTCATATTGCTCATGTTAAACCTCAAAAACCTCCAATAGAGCGCGATTGCCAATTTTCAACTAAAAATTTGAATTTTTCAAGTTTCCGGGCACAATTTTGGGGGGAAATTCAAAATTTCAAGTCTACACTTGAAATTATTGATTTTTCATGAAAAAAGGACATATTGCTCATGTTAAACCTCAATAGAGCTCATTTGCCAATTTTCAACTAAAAATTTGAATTTTTCAAGTTTCCGGGGTCGATTTTGGCGGGAAATTCAAATCTACACTTGAAATTATCGATTTTTAATGAAAAATAGGTCATATTGCTCATTTTAAACCTTAAAAACCTCAATAGAGCGAATTTGCCAATTTTCAGCTAAAAATTTGAATTTTTCAAGTTTCCCGGGTCAATTTTGGCGGCGGGAAATTCAAATCTACATTTGAAATTATTGATTTTTGATGAAAATAGGTCATATTGCTCATGTTAAATTCTAAAAACCCCACAATTTCTCAATAGAGCGCATTTGCCAATTTTCAGCAAAAATTTGAATTTTCCAAGTTTCCGGGGTCAATTTTGGTGGGAAATTCAAATCTACACTTGAAATTATTGATTTTTAATGAAAAATGGGTCAAAATTGATGAATTTGGGCTCATTTTCAACCAAAAAATATATTTTTCAGGCTGCAATCCAAGTTTTCATCTCAATCATGTTCATTTTCCAACAAAAATCATTCGTCTCAATTCATTACACGGCTCAATTGATTCTCCTCGTCTATTCCTTGATTATTATTTTGATCAAGATATTTGGAGGTTAGTGTTCACGCGCTCCACCGAAATAAACACGCAACGCAGACCGCGTCGCGCCACAACACACACAAAAAAAGGAGGGAATTTGAATCGTTCCCGTTTTTGTGTGTGTTGTGGCGCGACGCGGTCTGCGTTGCGTGTTTATTTCGGTGGAGCGCGTGGTACCGATGAGATTTTCTGCAGGAATCTCCACGAGCTCCTTCGACATTTTCCAACTTGTCTTCTGCTCCGGAACCAACGATCTCATCATCTTCGTCCAAATCTTCTACTTCTCATGCGTCATTCAATATCTCGAATTCCTCACCGAAAAATCGGAGAAAAAATCGGAAAAAACCAAGATTTTCCAATTTGTCTAACTCTTTCTTGTTATTTTTGTTATTGTTAAATTTTGTAAATGTTTTTTTTTGTTGAAAAATCTAAGAGTTCTTGAAACTCTGAAATACCTTAAGCTTCTTCTATTTAATTAAAAAGTTTTTTTTTGAAATTTTATTTTAGGTACCATCTAAAAATGGCTAATAATAATAATATCCAATCAGATTCGGTGAGTTTTTTTTTATTTTTCAAAATTATCGATTTTCAAATGAAAATTGGCTAAAAAATCAACAAATTGCTCATCAAATCTTCACTTGAAATTATCTATTTTTCATGAAAAATAGGTCATATTGCTCATGTTAAACTCTAAAAACCCCACAATTTCTCAATAGAGCGAATTTACCAATTTTCAGTTAAAAATTTCAAATTTTCAAGTTTCCGGGGACAATTTTGACGGGAAATTCAAAGCTACACTTAAAATTATCGATTTTTCATGAAAAATAGGTCATATTGCTCATGTTAAACTCTAAAAGTGTCCGAAAACCTTCAATAGAGCGCATTTGCCACTTTTCCGCTAAAATTTTGAATTTTTCGAGTTTCCGGGGTCAATTTTGGCGGGAAATTCAAATATACACTTGAAATTATCGATTTTTGATGAAAAATAGGTCATATTGCTCATGTTAAACTCTAAAAACCCCACAATTTCTCAATAGAGCGCATTTGGCAATTTTCAGCTAAAAATTTGAAATTTTCAAGTTTCCGGGGTCAATTTTGGCGGGAATTTCAAATCTACACTTGAAAATTATCGATTTTTCATGAAAAATAGGTCAAAAATCAATAAATTGCTCATGTTAATCCTGAAAATCAATTTTTAATTAGCAGATCCCGTTGAAGAAGTTTCGATTGAAGCTCGATGAATTCTTGATTTTCACATGTCAATTCTCGATTTTCTACACATTCGTCGCTGAAAACATCAAGAGTCACAAATTTTTGATTTTTGTAAGTTCAATTTCAGCAAAAAACTACTGAAAATAAATATTCAGGCACTCATCCAAGCTTTCATTTCTGTAATGTTTATTCGTCAAAAGGCTGTGTTCATTATTACTCATTTTCTCGTCCAACTTTTGATTTTCCTCTACACGATAATTCTGAATTTGTTCAGCATTTGGTTTGGATGTGAGTTTTTCTGGATGAAAAATCGATAATTTTAGGTCTGGAAACTCGAAATTTTGAATTTCCCGCCGCCAAAATTGACCCCGGAAACTTGAAAAATTCAAAATTCTAGCTGAAAATTGCCAAATGCGCTCTATTGAGAAATTGTGGGGTTTTTAGAGTTTAACATGAGCAATATGACCTTTTTTCATCAAAAATCGATAATTTCAAATGTAAATTTGAATTTCCCACCAAAATTGACCGCGGAAACTTGAAAAATTCAAATTTTCAACTGAAAAATTGGCAAATGCGCTCTATTGAGAAATTTTGGGGTTTTAGAGTTTAACATGAGCAATATGATCTATTTTTCATGAAAAATCGATAATTTCAAGTGTAGATTTGAATTTCCCGCCGCCAAAATTGACCCCGGAAACTTGAAAAATTCAAATTTTTAGCTGAAAGTTGGCAAATGAGCTCTATTGAGAAATTGTGGGGTTTTTTAGAGTTTAACATGAGCAATATGACCTATTTTTCATGAGAAATCGATAATTTCAAATGTAGATTTGAATTTCCCGCCAAAATTGACCCCGGAAACTTGAAAAATTCAAATTGTTAGCTGAAAATTGGCAGATGCGCTCTATTGAGAAATTGTGGGGTTTTTAGAGTTTAACATGAGCAATATGACCTATTTTCATGAAAAATCGATAGTTTCAAATGTAGATTTGAATTTCCCGCCAAAATTGACCCCGGAAACCTGAAAAATTCAAAATTTTTAGCTGAAAATTGGCAAATGCGCTCTATTGAGAAATTGTGGGGTTTTTAGAGTTTAACATGAGCAATATGACCTATTTTTCATAAAAAATCGATGATTTCAAATGTAGATTTGAATTTCCCGCCAAAATTGACCCCGGAAACCTGAAAAATTCAAAATTTTTAGCTGAAAATTGGCAAATGCGCTCTATTGAGAAATTGTGGGGTTTTTAGAGTTTAACATGAGCAATATGACCTATTTTTCATGAAAAATCGATGATTTCAAGATTCCGCCACCAGAAACTTCGACATCTTCCGCTTCTTCAACCAAACAGCCTCGGATCTCTCGATGTTTCACTTCCAAATCATCTACTTTGTGGCAGTTCTTGGATATATCGAAGTTCTTGTTGAAAACATCGAGAGTAGATCTAAAAATCCTGAAATTCCTGATCAATTTCAGCTTCCGATGAATGAGTATAGAAACGAGATTAAAAAATATATTATTCAAGTCTGCCAATCTTTGATGCTCTTGTTTTTTGTTTTTGAAGTTGTCCGCAGGAAGAACTACCACTTTTTGATCTACGTAAGTTATGGGGTGGCTCAAGTCGAAAAAAAATAATAAAAAACCATTTTTCAGCCAAAAATGATGACAAATCAATATTTTTCAAGCTTCTGGAGTGATTTCTGATGAAAATTGACCTTGAAATTCACTTTCCAGAAGTTACTGATTTTGAATTTCGAAAAAATCAATAAAATGAGGTAAGATAGGGTTCCCGAAGCTTATTTTCATCAAAAATCACTCCATAAGCTTCAAAAATATTGATTTTTCATCATTTTTGACTGAAAAACTAATTCTTACCAGGCCTGTGCCAGAAATTTTCCGGATTTCCGGATTTCCGGTTTTTTCGCGGAAAAATCAATTTTCCGATTTTTTTCATGAAATTTTTGGAATTTTACGACTTTTTGAACGTAAAACGTCTCAAATAGTTACTAAATTAAATTACCTGTGAATTAAAGAATTGTAGATAAAAATAAGTTTTAGTGCCTTAACTTAAGGCTGAAAATCGAAATTTCAGACTTTGAGAAATTTTCCGGATTTTCCGGCTCAAAAAATCCGGAAAAAAAAACTTCAAATTTATTTCAGGCACTCATCCAAGCTCTCATTTCCATAATGTTTGTTATCGAAGACAAATCCTTTGTCACATTCCATCTTATCGTTCAACATATCGTGTTTTTCTACACTTTTGTTCTCAATTTTTTTAAATGTGGGTTTTATTATTGAAATTCATGCGAAAATTCCCGGGTTTTTGAGCTCAAAAAATGGTTTTTGACGTAAAAAAATAAAATAGGTTTTTGGTTTTCTAGGCCACAATTAACATTCTTTTGGTTTTCTAGGTCACCAAAATCATTCTTTCGGTTTTCTAGGCCACCAGAATCGTGCTTTTGGTTTTCTAGGCCACCAAAATGATGATTTTGGGTTTCTAGGCCACCAGAATCGTGCTTTTGGTTTCCTAGGTCACCAAAATGATGATTTTGGGTTTCTAGGCCACCAAAATCATGTCTAAAAATTGACACGTGGCAAATTTTTCTAGGTTTCGAGCAAATCTTAAATTTTATATCTGAAAAATCCAACATGTTCAACCTGACACGTGTCAGAATTGATCATGAAACCTCAAATTTTTGGGCGAAAAAAAAAATCCTGGAAAAATACGTTTAAAAAATTTTAAAGGGACAAACATGTGTCCCTTTAAACTACCGTAGTATATTAAGAGCATACTGTATTTTAAAGGAACACACACTCACTCCGCTCGAACCGCTTGCGCGGAATTTTGATCTACACTCGCGCCATAGGCGCTCGGGATACTGTACATCACTCAGAGGAGCATACAGTATCCCGAGCGCCTATGGCGCGAGTGTATATCAAAATTCCGCGCAAGCGGTTCGAGCGAAGCGAGTGTGTGTTCCCTTAAAGTACCATAGGCTCCTAATATACTATGGTAATTAGAAGGAACATATGTATGTCCCTTTAAAATACTGTAGGCTCTCTAGAAACTACAGTATTTTAAAGGGACATACACTCGCTTTGCTCGAACAAAAATACGTTTCAAAAAATTTATTTGGAAAATTTTCGGATTTCATAAATAGAAAAATTCTGAAATTTTCTAGATTCCGAAGTGGAACGCTACGACATCTTCCAATTTTTCCACCAAAAAGCCACGGATCAAACGTTGCTTTTCAGCCAAATCATCTACATTGTCGCAGTTCTTGGATATCTCGAATTCCTCACCGAAAAATCGGAGAAAAAATCGGAGAAAACCAAGATTTTCCAATTTGTCTAACTCTCTCTTGTTATTTTTGTTGTTGTTAAATTTTGTAAAAAAGTTTTTTTTTGTTGAAAAATCTAAGAGTTCTTGAAACTCTGAAATACCTTAAGCTTCTTCTAATTGAAATTTTTTTTTGAAATTTTATTTTAGGTACCATCTAAAAATGGCTAATAATAATAATATCCAATCAGATTCGGTAAGTTTTTTTTTTTGAATTTTGAAAAAAAAAATCAAAAATTGGCTGAAAAATCAACATATGCTCATTTTAAGCTCTGAAATTTCTCAATAGAGCGCATTTGGCAATTTTCAGCTAAAAATTTGAATTTTCCAAGTTTCCGGGGTCAATTTTGGCGGGAAATTCAAATCTACACTTAAAATTATCGATTTTTCATGAAAAATTGGTCATATTGCTCATGTTAAACCTCAAAAAACCTCCAATTGAGCGCATTTGCCAATTTTCAGCTAAAAATTTGAATTTTCCAAGTTTCCGGGGTCAATTTCAGCGGGAATTTCAAATCTACACTTAAAATTATCGATTTTTCATGAAAAATTGGCTAAAAATCAACAAATTGCTCATTTTAATCCCAAAAATCAATTTTTGCAGCAAGAAATGAAGAAAATCCGAAATTACATGAACAATCTGATGATTTGCTGGTTTCAATTCACATTTTTCCTCACTTTTGCATTTTCGGCCTACGAAAATCAGAGCTATAAATTGATGCTTTTCGTAAGTTCCTTAATTAGAATTTTAATTAATTAATTAATTAAAATTTATTTGCAGGCAATGATTCAGGCTGAAATTTCAGTCATGTTCCTCCTCAAATCCCGCTCTTTCATCACTTTTCATCTCGTTTTTCAACTGCTTCTCCTCATTTACACGTGGATTATTTGTTTGATTCAGAGAATGGATTGTGAGTTGGCAAAATTTAGTTGAAAATTTTGAAAGTTTCGAATTTCCCCCAAAATTTGGAGAATTTTGAGTATAAATATGCCTAGAAAAAAATCCACGTGGCAAATTTTTAAAATCCGAAAAACTACTGTAGATTTTGGCGCCCAAAAAATCCACGTGGAAAAATTTAACATTCAAATTTTCGCGCCAAAAATCATCATAAAAAACTACTGTAGATTTTGGCGCCCAAAAATCCACGTGGAAAATTTTAAAAATTCAAATTTTCCCGCCAAAAATCATCATTTAAAACTACTGTAGGGCTTCTGGCCTCAAAAATCCACGTGGAAAATTTAAAAAATTCAAATTTTCGCGCCATAAATCATCATTTAAAACTACTGTAGATTCTGGCGCCCAGAAATCCACGTGGAAATTTTTAAAAATTCAAATTTGGCGCTAAAAATTTACCAAAAAAAACTACTGTAGATTTTGGCGCTCAGAAATCCACGTGACAAAATTTTGAAAATTAAAATTTTCCCGCAAAAATTCAAGTGGAAAAATTTTGAAAATTCAAATTTTCGCGCTAAAAATCATCAAAAAAACTACTGTAGGGTTTTGGCGCCCAGAAATCCACGTGGCAAAATTTTAAAAATTCAAATTTTCGCGCCAAAAATCCACGTGGCAAAATTTTAAAATTCAAATTTTCGCGCCAAAAATCCACGTGACAAAATTTGAAAATCTGAATTTTGGTAGATCAAAAATATTTTTCCCGCGAAATTTCTGCGGGAAAACTTTGTGAGCTGTTGGGTCAAACTAGACTGTAGGGGCCGACATCCGCCACTTCGACTTATTCGAACTCCATCGCTCCGGAACCAACATCACATTCATCTTCCTCTTCCAAATCTTCTACATCTTCTGCGTCTTTCAATATCTCGAATTGCTCACCGAAAAATCGGAGAACAAAGTTTTGTTGGCGGCTCCGAAGAGCTCAAAAATGTTTGCAAATGTTTAATTGTTAATTTGTTTTTATCTGTTAATTAATTCTGTTTTTTTTTAAATTTTTTGAATTTCATATTTTTTTCAAGAGTTATCAAAACTCTGAAATATCTGATTTTTTTTTGGTAAAAACAATTTTTTTGATTTTTTGAAAAATTTACAGATGGAAAATCGAGCAAATCAAAATCTCACGGTAAGATTTTTAAAATTAATTAATTAATTAATTAATTACAGCTAAATGTGTTGGCAATTCTCACAATTGCCGGTTTTCACTTGCAAAATCTCTACGACTACGGTTCTACTGGATTCAGGGAGAATGATAGATTATTTCAGGGTTTGGTGAGAATTTGTATTACGGTATCAAAGGAACATGATGAAAATTTGCAGGTTATCTGGCAATTGCTCACTTCAGCCATGTTCTACTATGAAATCCGGGATTACATCAAATTGCATCTCGCCTGGAGTTTGTTGTGTTTCGGTGTTGTGCTCTTTTTTGTCGCGGCTGATTATTTGGGATGTGAGTTTTTCAGAGCGCAATTGCCAATTTTCAGTTAAAAATTTGAATTTTGCAAGTTTCCGGGGTCAATTTTGGCGGGAAATTTGAAATTTCAAGTTTCCAGGCTTAAAATTATTGATTTTTCATGAAAATTGGCTCAAAATTCACCGAAAATGATGAATTTTGGCTCATTTTCAAGAAAAAAAACCGAAAAATTGAATTTCAATCAAAATCATCGATTTTTTCATGAAAAATTGCTCAAAAATCAAGATATTGCTCATGTTAAACTCTAAAAACCCCACAATTTCTCAATAGAGCGCAATTGCCAATTTTTCAGACAAAAATTTGAATTTTTAAAGTTTCCGGGGTCAAAATTATCGATTTTTCATTAAAATTGGCTCAAAATTCACCGAAAATGATGAATTTTGGCTCATTTTCAAGAAAAAAAAACCAAAAAATTTAATTTCACTCAAAATCATCGATTTTTCATGAAAAATTGCTCAAAAATCAAGATATTGCTCATGTTAAACTCAAAAAGTATCCGAAAACCTCCAATTTCTCAATAGAGCCAATTTTCAGCTAAAAATTTGAATTTTTCAAGTTTCCGGGGTCAAATTTGCCGGGAAAATCAAATCTACACTTAAAATTATCGATTTTTCATGAAAAATAGGTCATATTGCTCATGTTAAACTCTAAAAACCCCAAAATTTCTCAATAGAACGCATTTGCCAATTTTTCAGCTAAAAATTTGGAATTGTTCAAGTTTCCGGGGTCAATTTTGACCGGAAATTCAAATCTACACTTGAAATTATCGATTTTTGATGAAAAATAAGTCATATTGCTCATTTTAAACTCTAAAAACCCCACAATTTCTCAATAGAGCGAATTTGCCAAGTTTCAGATGAAAATTTGAATTTTTCAAGTTTCCGGGGTCAAATTATCGATTTTTCATGAAAAATAGGTCATATTGCTCATGTTAAACTCTAAAAACCCCACAATTTCTCAATAGAGCGAATTTGCCAATTTTCAGATAAAAATTTGAATTTTTCAAGTTTCCGGGGTCAAACTACATTCAAAATCATCGATTTTCCATGAAAAATAGGTCAAAAATCAAGATATTGCTCATGTTAAACCGGTTTTTTTTGCAGATCGGGAATACGAGTTGGTGGAACTTGTCTCGCACGTCTTCGATAGAAACACTGTCATCCGCCAAGCCATTTACACCATGGCCATTTTTGAATATCTGATTTACCTTGGCAAAAAATCGGCGAAGATTGAGATGGAGAATCAGAATCTTCAAGATCCAGTCAACGAAAATCTCCCGGTAATTAAGATTTAATTAATTAATTAGTTAGCTAATTAGCTAATTAATAAAAAAAACAAATTTTCCAGCTCGATCCAATTATAACTCTCGCACTTTTCTCTATTCACTTACACACTTTATACAAATACGGTTACTGTGGATTTTGCTGTAATTTCCGGCTTTTCCAGATTCTTGTGAGTTTCAGACTGAAAAATGCCTGGCTGAAAATGAAAATGAGAATTTTCCAGACAATCTGGCAATTATTCACATCCACTTTGTTCTACTTTCAAATCCGCGACTACATTAAATTGCATCTCCTCTGGAACGTGTTGTATTTCGGCTTTGTTCTCTTTTTCGCTCGCGCGCGATTTTTTGGGATGTGAGTTTTTTTCATTAGAGCGTATTTGCTCCTTATTTTCTGGCCGAACTTTGGAAAAAACTCGGCCAGCTGAACAATTTTACATGAAAATCAGGTGAAAAACCTCCAATAGAGCTAATTTTCAGCTGAAATTTTGAATTTTCCAAGTTTCTGCGGTCAATTTTGGCGGGAAATTTGAAATTTCAAGTTTCCAGGCTTAAAATTATCGATTTTTAATGAAAATAGATCATATTGCTCATGTTAAAATCGAAAAACCCCACAATTTCTCAATAGAGCGCATTTGCCAATTTTCAGCTAAAAATTTGAATTTTTCAAATTCCCGGACACATTTTTGGCGGGAAATTTGAAATTTCAAGTTTCCAGGCTTGAAATTATCGATTCTTCAAGAAAATAGGTCATATTGCTCATGTTAAACTCTAAAAACCCCACAATTTCTCAATAGAGCGAAATTGCAAATTTTCAGCTAAAAATTTGAATTTTTCAAGTTTCCGGACTCAATTTTGACCGGAAATTCAAATCTACACTTCAAATTATCGATTTTAAATGAAATTTCCCTCAAAATCCATCAAAAATGATGAATTTTGGCTCATTTTGTGCTCTGAACGATTAATTTTCAGACGCAGAAACTGACGTTTCTGAATCCGACGTCTCCTCAAAAGTCATTGACAAATACACAATTGTCCTCCAAGCGATCTACATCTGGGCCATCATCGAATATCTCATTTTTGTTGGCAAAAAATTGAGAATGAGCCGCCCAAACTGATTTTTTCACTATTTTTGAATATTTGTATTTTTATTATTATATTGTATTTTGATTTGTAAATTTTAAAATTTACAGTTTTTTTTGGCTTCAAAAAATCCACGTGGCAAAAAAGTTAACCTAACTCTGACAGAAATATCTATTTTTAATTAATTTTCCCATTAATTAATTACAGACAGATGACTAACCTGAAGAAAATTCGAAAATCGATAAATACCTTATTGATTGGCTGGTTTCAATTATCGATTATTTTCCATTTCGAATATTTTGAATATAAATTTGATTGTCAAATTGCCGGGTTTCTTGTGAGTTGGCGATGCCAACTTGGCATAACTTCTCCCAAAAATTTCCATTTTTATTTTCAGGCATTTTTCCAAATTCTAACATCTCTCACATTCCTCGCCGCCTCAAAAACCTATATCTCACTGCATCTCCTCTGCCAACTCATCATTTTCATCGGCTGCGCCTTTAAAGTCTTTGGCGAATTTATGGGATGTGAGTGGGGGTTCGTGGCGAGACCAATTTCGATAAAAAATAGCGCGCAAAATGGAGAGACGCGAGACATTTGTGTGCATTTGTGCGTCACCGTGTTTGCACCAAGTCAATACAGTATACCAACCGCGAACCGAGGGCCAAAAAAATACGTTTTCAGGGTTTCCCATGTGGCATGACGAGTTAGCCGAAATCAATCTTCTCTTCCAAGCCTTCTACATTTTCTGCGTATTTCAACACATTGAATTTCTGCTGGAGGATTCGGATGGATTCGAGAATTCCAATTTTTTCATAAATCCTAACTTTTTTTTTTGAATCAAAAATGAATGAGTTCAAGTAACTCTTCAATATTTTCTAGATAAAAAATGGTTTCCTGAAATCCTGAAATGTTTCCAGATGACTAAGATTAACAAAACTAATCTTCCTGTAACGGTGAGTTTCTCAAAATTTCCAGAAATCTCCCCCCAAAAAACATTTTTCAGCACGATCTCAACAATATTCGAAAAATCCTCAACACTTATCTCATTTTCGCCTTCTTCCAATTATCGATTTTCTTGACTTTCGCCACAGAGGCTTATCAAACTCAAAGCTACAAATATATGATTTTGGCGCTTCTTCAGGTCGAGATTTCGATCTTGTTCATTTTGAAGGCGAAATTTTTCATCGTTTCGCATTTGATTTGTCAAATCATCTTCTTCTTATACTATTATGCTCTTCATTTGATCAAGTTTTTGACAGGTATACGGTAGGCGCACTTGTGTGCATTTGTGCGTCACCGTGTTTGCAGACTCGGAAAATATTTTTATTTTTGTGCAGCCGCCGACACAGCAAAATTCAATGTTTTCGAACACTCCGAACATCTTGCCGGTTTCTACACAATCTTCCAAATCTTCTACATGTTCTGCGTCTTCCAACACATCGTGATTCTTGTTGAGAAAACTGAAGCGAAATCAGAAGAGGAGCAGAAACTTTTCGAAAATGTTTGACTTGTTAAATTTGTTATGTTTCTCTGTATGAAAAATATGCCTGTTTGAAGAAGAATTATTGCATTGGGAGTTTGCATAACTCTGAAATACCGTGTTGTTTTTGTTTTTGTTCAAAAATTGTTTTGATTTTCCCGCCCAGTTTTCTTTTCAGAAATGTCGAGATTCTACAGCCCACACAACATTGATCCGGTGAGAATTTGGGCTGGAATTCTGAAACAAGCTGATTTCCAGGATCAACCGATCACCCTGTATTGTCTCCCGGTCAAAGTTGTCATCGGATTCGTCCAAGCGTTCTTCACCATTTTCTGGGGAATAGCGGCGTTTTATGCGACGGGAGGAGTTGTTGTGCCATTGGCGATTATGGTGAGAGGAGAAAATGACAGAAATTTTGGGATTTCTTGTTGAAAATCCGCAAGTTTTGCAGGCAATGATCAATGCGGTGTTCTTCTTGAGCTTCGCCACTGATATTCTCCCAATGATGATTGTCCACTTCGTGATTCAATCGATTTTCATCGTTTTTCCCATTGGATTCGTCATTTGCTCTTTGATTTATACACTTGGTCGGTTTTTCTTTGAAAATCTGAAGGAAATGGTTCCCAAATTCAACAAAAATCGTTTGAAAGCAGTCATTTTGAATGATTTTTGATGGAAAATGACCCCGTAAACGTGGAGTATCGTTTGAAATGCTGAAAACTACGATACTCCACGTTTACACCTTGAAAATTATGGAAAATTGAATTTTCAAACGATACTTCGCGTTTACACAGTCATTTTTCATGATTTTTGATGGGAAATGACTCTGTAAACGTGGAGTATCGTTTGAAATGCTGAAAACTACGATATTCCACGTTTACACCTTGAAAATGATGGAAAATTGAATTTTTTAAATTTTCAAACGATACTTCGCGTTTACACAGTCATTTTTTATGATTTTTGATGGAAAATGACCCTGTAAACGTGGAGTATCGTTTGAAATGCTGAAAACTACGATACTCCACGTTTACACCTTGAAAAATGATGGAAAATTGAATTTTTCGAATTTTCAAACGTTGCTCCGCGTTTACACAGTCATTTTTCATGTTTTTCAGTGAAAAATGACCCTGTAAACGTAGAGTATCGTTTGAAATGCTGAAAAAAACTACGATTTTACACGTTTACAGCTTGAAAATTATGGTGAATTGAATTTTTAGAATTTTCAAACGTTGCTCCGCGTTTACACAGTCATTTTTCATGATTCTTGATGGAAAATGACTCTGTAAACGTGGAGTATCGTTTCAAATGCAAAAAACTACGATACTCCATGTTTACACCTTGAAAAATGATGGAAAATTGAATTTTTCGAATTTTCAAACGTTGCTCCTCGTTCACACAGTCATTTTTCATGTTTTTCAGTGGAAAATGACCCTGTAAACGTGGAGTATCGTTTGAAATGCTGAAAACTACGATACTCCACGTTTACACCTTGAAAATTATGGAAAGGTGAATTTTTTGAATTTTCAAACGTTGCTCCGCGTGTACACAGTCATTTTTCATGTTTTTCAGTAGAAAATGACCCCGTAAACGTGGAGTATCGTTTGAAATGCAAAAAACTACGATATTCCACGTTTACACCTTGAAAATTATAGAAAATTGAATTTTCAAACGATACTTCGCGTTTACACAGTCATTTTTCATGTTTTTCAGTGGAAAATGACCCTGTAAACGTGGAGTATCGTTTCAAATGCAAAAAACTACGATGCTCCGCACATACACTTTCATGTTTTTGAGTGGAACATTTCAAACGTTGCTCCAAAAATCGTGATCTCAGAAGCTGAAAACTAGCTCGATTTTTTGAAATTTTCGAACTTTGCCACGTCATAACTCATGTGAGCTCTGCATTTTTCAGACGGCGAAATCGTGGATCAAAAATTTAGAGTGAAATTAGAAAAAATAACTAAAATTTTGCAGGATACGCCGCTGCTTACGGTTGGTTTGCCTCAATCAACAAGGAACTTTCCAACGAGATTTCCACCTCCTTCAAAGGCTATTCACCACTCTGGACTCTTTTTGTGTCGATTTTCAACTTGGCTGGTAAGATTTTCTTACAAAATTCAAAAATTCCCCTGAAATCCCCCCATTTTCCAGTCTACATCTACTACATGAACTTGGTCTACGTTCAAATGCGCCACGTCGAACTCAAAAGATACCTTTTGCGCGCGGAACCCGACTTCGAAACCACTCAAGGACTCTTCCAACGCGACGAAACTGCGTATGATGGAAATGAGAGAGGAGTCAACGGCAATCATATTCCATTCAATTCGATTTATCCGAAATTGTGAGCTTTTGTTGTTGAATTAGCCTAACTTGGTATTTTTCTCGTTGGTTCTTCCTTTTTTTATATTATTCTTTCTACTGTTTCATTTTGTTTTTTATCTGAACTTGTTAACCGTTAATAAATACATCGTTTGAAAAAAAAATTTGAAAAAAAATCAACAAAAATAGCAAATGCGCTCCAATGACAAACCTGTTTTCTTGTGTGAAATTTGAAAAAATAGCAAATGCGCTCTAATGACAAACTGGTTTTCTTGTGTAAATTTTGAAAAATCAACGAGAATAGCAAATGCGCTCTAATAACAGACTGATTTTCATGTGCAAAATTTGAAAAATAGCAAATGCGCTCTAATGACAAACCGGTTTTCTTGTGCAAAATTTGAAAAAATAGCAAATGCGCTCTAATAACAAACTGGTTTTCATGTGCAAAATTTGAAAAAATCAACAAGAATGGCAAATGCGCTCTAACAACAAACTGGTTTTCTTGTGCAAAATTTGAAAAAATACCAAATGCGCTCTAATAACAAACTGGTTTTCTTGTGTGAAATTTGAAAAAATAGCAAATAATTTTTTTTAAAAATCAAAACGCGCTCCATTGACAACAGTATATTTTATTGAGAAATTCAAATTTCCCCCGCCAAATTTAAATTTGCGGGAATATTCTTTCATTGTTTCAAGTGTATGTAGTAAGTACTATATACATTATGTATATTTATTTGTGCATTCCTTTTTCAAGTGCACCCGACCCAAACATTTTATCATAATAAAAATAAAATATTATAAAATTCTCTGTATTCTTTTTGAAGATTCCCTAACTTTCCCCCCTACAAAAAAAGGGCAGAAACTGAATGGGTACGGCTGAAAGGGTGCGCACCCTTTTTTTCAAAGGGGCCGAAGGGGCAAAATCGAAAAAGGGGCCGGAGGGGCAAAATAAAAAAGACTGAAAGGGGCAATCAAAAAAAGGGGCCCACAATATTTCTTGCGATATTCTGAAAGGGTGCGGCCCCTTTTTTGAAAACGGGCAATTTTCGAAGGATTTTCGAAAAATTGCTGGGGAAGTTTTCGACCAAAGCGAATATGATGGGATGACTGAAATTTTGAGAATTTCAGATTTTCAGCTAGAAGCACGTGAAAATCATTTTTTTCGGAAATTTCTAGTTTTTTTGCTACAAATGTTTTCAGACATGCTGAAAACGATGGGATGACTGAAATTTTGAGAATTTCAGATTTTCAGCTAGAAGCACGTGAAAATCAAATTTTTCGGAAATTTCTAGTTTTTTTGCTACAAATGTTTTCAGACATGCTGAAACCGATGGGATGACTGAAATTATGTGAATATCAGATTTTCAGCTAGAATCATGTGAGAACCAAATTTTTCGGAAATTTCTAGTTTTTTTGCTACAAATGTTTTCAGACATGCTGAAACCGATGGGATGACTGAAATTATGTGAATATCAGATTTTCAGCTAGAATCATGTGAGAACCAAATTTTTCCGAAATTTCTAGTTTTTTTGCTACAAATGTTTTCAGACATGCTGAAAACGATGAGATGACTGAAATTTTGAGAATATCAGATTTTCAGCTAGAATCATGTGAAAATCAAAATTTTCCGAATGTCTAGTTTTTTTGGTTCGACAATTTATTTTCGAAAAAAAACGAATAAAACAAAAACAATTACAATAATTGTCGAATTATTGAGCTTGTTCGAACATATATTTCTGGAGGCGATTCATCCGTCCGACAAGGTAGTTGCTTCCGATTATCTGGAGTTTATTTGATGTCGAAAAGACGAGTGTTGGTGGAGCATGTTGGTATGAGTGCTGAAAATAAAGCGAATTAGACAAAACATTTTTCTATTGGAACTATTTGTTGTCAAGTCAACTTGAGTCGGTGGGTTTTTATCGACTCGACTCCGATGGTTGATTATCTCGTGGTGGATGTGAGTTATCAGACATTTCTATGTCGTTGGTTGAGGTGAACTCTGGATGGCAAACATTTGCGCTAATAAAATTAGTGTTTGGTGGAATTGGTCAGTTTCAACCAATAACATCAATCACATCATTCAAAATTCAACATCTAATCCAACGCAATAACTATATTTGAAAACTCCATCCATCACGAGAAGTTCGATCATCGAGGTCTATTAATGAAACCCATCGGCAGGAGTCGAGTCGAAAGTTGTATCTTAACGACTGACTCAGATTCAAGTCGGTTTCAGAGCATCTATTTTTATTGAAAAAATCACTCACCATGTTTTGACCGGCACTTCGAACTGAAAATTGCTTCTCTAGGTGCTCACCAGTCCAGTCGACCTTTGAGCGATGTTTCCTCCGTTGATTTGGATTTCGACCAAATGCGCTTTCTTTTGATGTGATTCACGTTCTTCATCTGAAAATTAAAAAACTATTTAAATCCGCCTAAAACTCATTAATAGGGCTGAAATTGACAAAAATGCGAAATAACGTCGTTCTACTGTCAAAAAAATCGAAAAATAGACAATTTTAGTTTTTGGCCTAAATTCAAGCGAAATAGGTCAATTTCAAAGTTCTTATGAAATTTCCTCCGCGATCATAGGCGGGAAACATGTTTTACGTGTTTTTCGAAGCTTTAAATACACAATTTCTGTATGAAACGAGGAAAACACAAGAAAAAACGAAAAAAAAACAAAAAAAATAAATTGAATGGTGGCCTAAAAGTTTCTAGGAACCTCGGCCAATGGCCTAGGATTCCAAGAATTGGATGTTTGCCAACTATTTTAGGCCAATTTTTTTCTTTTTTTTTGGTTTTTACGCGTAAAAAGCTTTATTTTCTTGGAAAAAACTCCTTTTTGTGACTTACTTTTTTGATTAGTATTTTTACAGATGGAAAGGAGTCTCACACCGACTACGAAAACGTCTAAAAAGGCAAAATTATGGAGTATTCGATAAAATTGTGAGTAGTTTTACAAATTATGCGGTTTCATGATTTTTCCAAGAGAAATGTTTCACGATTTCTCACTTCTACAGTAGTGGCCAAAAAGCTATCACCTTTTTATTTTTTGCTATAAATCACTTCAACTATATTGGATTGGGCTCAATTTTTTTTCTGAGCTATGTGGGTGACTAATGAATATATTTCGAAGGTATTTGTCGAAAAAAAATTTTTTGATGGATCTTCAGATCATTAAAACTGATTTTCAAGAATCTGAATATTTTCACTTTTTTTCAAAACTGACCGGAAAACTTCGAATCAGCGGAAAATGATAGAATTACTCAATTTCTGTCATAGTAGACATATCTGGCTTTCGATTCCGACCCTAATCTTGAAATTTGATTCATTGTGAGATCTATTCCGATGGTTTCAGTGAGACAATCTAGAAAATCTGAAATGTCTCAATAAATCGATTTTCATGACTGATTATCGTCGGATATTCAATAAAACACTTCAATTTGATCATTTTCTTTCTTAAACTTCATTTTCGAATCGAAATCCGATGTTTTTTGTATAATTTTGACATTGATGGAATTCCGATCTTTGTCTAGATCTTCGATTCTAGACCATCAAGGACATCAAACATTGATTTTAGTGATGAATTTTATACTCAAAGTGTTCAGGAATACGTTTGACAAGCAATCTCACCTCTACAAACATCAGTGGTCTCATATGAGATCATTGAAAACAAAACTGCATTTTTGTGAAGAAAACCAATGGAAAACACTATGAATTTGAGAACTTTTTATTCAACGGTGCTTATTTCAAGAGTTAGGCTCAGCGACTTTGAAGTCGATTGTGGCACATAAACAGAATCACATTGAGAATAAAATTCATCACTAAAATCAATGTTTGATGTCTTTGATGGTCTAGAATCGAAGATCTAGACAAAGATCGGAATTCCATCAATGTCAAAATTATACAAAAAACATCGGATTTCGATTCGAAAATGAAGTTTAAGAAAGAAAATGATCAAATTGAAGTGTTTTATTGAATATCCGACGATAATCAGTCATGAAAATCAATTTATTGAGACATTTCAGATTTTCTAGATGGTCTCACTGAAACCATCGAAATAGATCTCACAATGAATCAAATTTCAAGATTAGGGTCAGAATCGAAAGCCAGATATGTCTACTATGACAGAAATTGAGTAATTCTATCATTTTCCGCCAATTCGAAGTTTTCCGGTCAGTTTTGAAAAAAAGTGAAAATATTCAGATTCCTAAAAATCAGTTTTAATGATCTGAAGATCCATCAAAAAAAAATTTTTCGACAAATACCTTCGAAATATATTCATTAGTCACCCACATAGCTCAGAAAAAAAATTGAGCCCAATCCGATATAGTTGAAGTGATTTATAGCAAAAAATAAAAAGGTGATAGCTTTTTGGCCACTACTGTACCAAGAATTTAACTAGGTTTATCTCATTTTTGATTGAAACATCTGGAATCTTTCGTTTTTAGGTTGAATTTTGTCGATTTTCACACTCATTTGTGAACAGTCTGGAAACGAGCCGGCTAGCCGAGCTGAACTTGACCTACCTGTGAGTATCGTGCAGAAAACCAAAGAGTTTTTATCATCATTGCGATTCTGGCATTTTTCAATACGATACAATCAGGTATTTCAGCTCAACCCGTTTCTAGTCTGTTCACAAATGCCTTTGTCAATAAGATTGTATCAGATCCTAAAAAATACGAAACTTTTCTGGGATAAAACTTACGAGGGAACCTTTTTTACTCAACACTTCAAATCATGATGAAATTTGGTCCATGGACAGATTTTGGGTACCTTATGACCGCAAATTGGGATCATAAGTACATCCTAAAAATTTTAGTCTCCCAATGGACCTCTGAGCCAAGTTCTGGGCTCTCAAAAACTCAAAAAAGGCCTAAAAATGGTCATAAAAGTCATCATAGCTCCATTTCAAAATTTTTTTTCAGAGAAATAAAGTTTCAGATATTGATCAGCGTGATCGATTACCTAGAAGTAAATCAATTAAAAATATTTTTTCGAAAAATTTTGAAGTTTTTTATTTTTCGGCTGAAAATTCATGAAAATTCATATGTGCTCATTCTTTTTTCCAAAATCAAAAATTTCTCCGAAAATTTGATTTATTTATGTTTTTTGGGTAAATCGACCACGTTGATCATCATCTGCTACTCAGTTTTCATAAAATTGATCGAGAATTGAGTTTTGATGTGTTTTATGGGCCAATTTTAGCAATTTTTGAACTTTTGAGAGCCCAGAACTTGGCTCAGAGGTCTATTGGGAGACTAAAATTTTTAGGGTGTTCTTAAGACTCCAAAAGCTGTCTCTAGACAAAATTTCATCATGATTTGAAGTGTTGAGTAAAAAAGGTTTCCTTGTTAGCATGTTTGTTGGTCGCCTATTAGCTGAAAATTAAACACTTCCCTTGAACCTCATAACAATACTAATATATTTTACTTCTAAAAATTATCAAACTGAGGTTAAGAACGAAGTTCTGGTTCCCACAATATTCCAAAAAAAAATTGAAAAACTATATAATTATGGTTTATTCGATGTTTCAGATTGAATCGTTCGACCGCCGGACTCGCCTCCGCCAACCGCTGGATTGTAAATAATTTGAATTAAAATTTTATATGAATATTACTTTGGAAAAGTTCAGTTTGATTTTTTTTCGTCTTTGGAACAAGTTTCTAGTTTGATCCTCTTGAAATTTCATAATCTTATTGTTTTCAGCATGTCCGAGAACCAAAGCAGCAGAAAACTAGACAGTTTTTGAACATTTTTGATTTTCACGTGAAAATCACGTGATCCTATTTATTCGTTTTTTTTTTCGAAAATAAATTGTCGAACCAAAAAAACTAGACATTCGGAAAATTTTGATTTTCACATGATTCTAGCTGAAAATCTGATATTCTCAAAATTTCAGTCATCTCATCGTTTTCAGCATGTCTGAAAACATTTGTAGCAAAAAAACTAGAAATTTCGGAAAAATTTGGTTCTCACATGATTCTAGCTGAAAATCTGATATTCACATAATTTCAGTCATCCCATCGGTTTCAGCATGTCTGAAAACATTTGTAGCAAAAAAACTAGAAATTTCCGAAAAATTTGGTTCTCACATGATTCTAGCTGAAAATCTGATATTCACATAATTTCAGTCATCCCATCGGTTTCAGCATGTCTGAAAACATTTGTAGCAAAAAAACTAGAAATTTCCGAAAAATTTGATTTTCACGTGCTTCTAGCTGAAAATCTGAAATTCTCAAAATTTCAGTCATCCCATCGTTTTCAGCATGTCTGAAAACATTTGTAGCAAAAAAACTAGAAATTTCCGAAAAAAATGATTTTCACGTGCTTCTAGCTGAAAATCTGAAATTCTCAAAATTTCAGTCATCCCATCATATTCGCTTTGGTCGAAAACTTCCCCAGCAATTTTTCGAAAATCCTTCGAAAATTGCCCGTTTTCAAAAAAGGGGCCGCACCCTTTCAGAATATCGCAAGAAATATTGTGGGCCCCTTTTTTTGATTGCCCCTTTCAGTCTTTTTATTTTGCCCCTCCGGCCCCTTTTTCGATTTTGCCCCTTCGGCCCCTTTGAAAAAAGGGTGCGCACCCTTTCAGCCGTACCCATTCAGTTTCTGCCCAAAAAAAGCGCGCAAAAATGTTAAAACACTTGAAAAATCCACTTAACATGAGTTACTAACCTTTTTTTTGTTAATATTTATCGGTTCAGTGTTCAACTGGCTTCCAATATTTGTTGATTGGATCAATCTTGTTAACACACACGTTTCTCTTTGCTTTTCATTCACCCTTGCTTCCTTTTAACTACTGATTTTTAAATTTAAAAAATTTTCACGAAAAAAAAAGTATTACTGTAGACGCTTGCAAAAGTGTGCATTTTGTCGTCGCCGTGTTGACACACACACCGGCGGCGTTTTTTTTTATTTTCACTTTTTTTTGGGGCGGGCGGGGTTTTTGCGGGTTTTCAAAAAATTTGAATATTTTTCAGTGATCTGCGGGTGTGGGAAATCTCGAAAACTTTGGGGAAAATCGATTTTTAGGGTGTTTTTTCGCGGGAAATTTTATTTTTGTAGGATTTTTTCGGGATTTTTGAAGTTTTTTCTAGAGAAAACTGGAAATTGTCAAATTATTCCGGGGAAATTCAATTCTCAATGTTTTTGCAGTGAAATTTGACACCACACGGGAAACTAGCTGGAAATTCAAATTTCCCCCCTAAAATTGCATCATTTTTGAAAAAAAAAGAATTTTTCAGTGTTTATAGTTTGATCCAGCACACGCAACGCTTTTAAAAATTGAATTTTCTCTCATTTCTCGAATTTAATGACGAAATGAAATGACGAAGTTCTGTTTTTTCGACAAGTAAGCGTTTTTTCACTAATTTTGGTGAGATTCATGGCTTCTGAGGTTCCGGAGAGTTTCTAGACCGGAAAATCATGATTTTTCATGATTTTCTGGTCTAGAAACTTCAAAATCTAATTTCTGACTAAAAAATCATGGTTTTCTGGTCGCCAAACTTGGAAACTTATTCAAAACCTGATTTCTGAGGAGATTTTTCGCTCCTGAAACTCTGAAATTCAAATTTCGAAGTTCCTAGATCTGAAAATCATGTGATTTCTGAGCCTGAAAGCTTTAAAAACAGCTGAAATTCAAATTTCTATGATTTTTCAGTCTAGAAACTATGTAAAACGCTCAAAGTTCAAAATTTGAAGGGTTTCCGAGTTTCTAGACTGAAAAATCATTGAAATTTGAATTTCAGCTGTTTTAAAGCTTCCAGACTATGAAATCACATGATTTTCAGATCTAGGAACTTTAAAACTCTTGAAATTTGAATTTCAGAGTTTCAGGAGCGAAAAATCCCCTCAGAAATTGGGTTTTGAATGAGTTTCTAAGTTTGGCGACCAGAAAACTATGATTTTTCAGTGAGAAATCAGGTTTTGAAGTTTCTAGACCAGAAAATCATGATTTTTTGCTTTAAAAACTCTGAAAATCAAAATTTCTGGGATTTCTCAAGCTTCTAGACCGAAAAATCATGAACAATCATGATTTTTTGCTTTTGAAACTCTGAAAATCAAAATTTGTGGGATTTCTCAAGTTTCTAGACCAAAAAATCATGAACAATCATGATTTTTCGGTCTGGAAACTCTGAAACCCCTTAGAAATCAGGTTTTGAAGTTTCTAGACCAGAAAACCACAAAAAATCATGAATTTTCGATCTGAAAACTCTGAAACCCCTCAGAAATCAGGTTTTGAAGTTTCTAGACCAGAAAACCACAGAAAATCATGAATTTTCGGTCAGAAATCAGGTTTTGAAGTTTCTAGACCGAAAAATCATGAATTTTCGATCTAGAAACTCTGAAATTTCAGATTTTTCCAGTTTTAATTCAAAATTCCCAAAAATTTGCCCTTTTTCCCTCCAAAAATCAGCCGCAATCTTATATGTGTGTGAAAACTGTCACTTTTCCCCATTTTGTTCCATATACTTATCTGATTTTCCACTTTTTTTCTGTTTTTCTCAGTTTTTAACCAAAAATACCACTGATTTTTTTTTTGAAGAGACCCAAAATTGATCGAAAAGCCGACGAAATTGTATAATAATACAATATTATAATAAATCAAAGCAGCTGTGCGACGATAGAAACGACAAAAATGGCCGACACATTGAAGTAAGCACTTTTTCTACTCGAAAAATCGCATTTTATGGGTTTTTTACCCCAGAATTGCGAAAAACGCGATTTTTGCATTGAAAAAGATAGTTTTCTCGAAAAATATCGAATTACAAGCCAAATAAAATAATGCAAAAAAAGTTAGTTCGTCTAACTCGATCCTGTTTGATTGACTAAAAAGATATTAAACCAACCATTTTATTTTTCTTTTTTTTTTGGTTTACACTGTTTTTCTTTAAAAAAATATATTGCAAAAGTGCACTTTTTCTGAGGAAAAATTGTACTAATTTTGTTTTTTTTTTGTTCTTTTTTTTAGTTGTATAGATAGTTTTGGTTTGGTTTTGTTGCGAAAATTGTGTACGAAAAATTTTCTTAGTACATTTTCACTGAAAATCCACCAAATTTGCTCAATTATCCATGTCTAGACAACGTTTTTATCGATTTCCCAGGGATTTTCAACATTTTCTTGCAGTTCTCATCAATCTCACCAAATGGGTGGTCGAAAGCATCAAAACAATCGTCGACACAAAAGTGTCGCATCGGTTGGCGACCGAAAAAATCAAAGATCGTCTTCGCAATCCAGCGCCACGCCAGCCACGTTGGCCGCCAAATTTGTGCCACAAGTCGTGAGTTTTTGAGTGGAATTAGGGGATTTTCGAACAAAAAGTCCAAAAAATCTCGAAATTTGAGAGAATTTCGAGATTTTTTGGCGAAATTATAAAAACAAGACCTTTTCCCTGATTTTTGGTTTAAAAATCATGAAGTTTTCAAGAAAATTGACCCTAATCCTTAAAATAAGTCAAAAAACCTGAAATTTCGTGAAAATTCCAGATTTCTTGGCAAAATTCTGAAAATATAGGCCTTTTCCCTGATTTTTGGTTTAAAAATCTTGAATTTTGAAGAAAATTCACCCTAGTCCCAAAAAATAAATCCAAAAATCTGAAATTTCGAGAAAATTCCAGATTTCTTAACAAAATTCTGAAATTATGAACCTTTTTCTGATTTTTGGTTCAAATTTTGAGATTTTTGAACTTAAAAAATCTTGAATTTTGAAGAAAATTCACCCTAATCCTAAAAATAAGTCCAAAAAAAACTTGAAATTTTGGTAAAATTTCAGATTTGTTGGCGATATTCTGAAAATATAGACCTTTTTCTGATTTTTGGTTTAAAAATCTTGAATTTTGAAGAAAATTGACCCTAATCCTAAAAAAAGTCCAAAAAATTTCAAAACTTGAGATTTTTGGCGAAATTATGAAGACGAAAACCTTTTCCCTGATTTTTGGTTTAAAAATCTTGGATTTTGAAGAAAATTGATTCTAGAGGTCTGAAATTTCGAGAAAATTCCAGATTTTTTGGTGAAATTCTAAAAATTAAAACCTTTTTCTGATTTTTGGTTTAAAAATCTTGAATTTTGAACAAAATTGACCCTAATCCTTAAAAAAAGTCCAAAAAACCTGGAATTATGCTAAAATTTCAGATTTCTTGTCCAAATACTGAAAATATCAACCTTTTCCCTGATTTTTGGTTTAAAAATCTTGAATATCCCAAGAAAATTGACCCTAACCCTAAAAATAAGTCCAAAAAAACCTGGAATTTTGCTAAAATTCCAGATTTTTTGGCTTGAACTTTTGATATAATTCGGAGAATTTTCAAATTTTCCGTAAACATGAGCAATGCTCATCATTTCTCTATTTATTTATTTAGTCAACTTATTGTAAACCCCGCTTTTGTTCTGTTTTCCGACCCGAAAAGGACATATATGTTTATTTTATCAAAATTTGAAGAAAAGAGGGGGAATTTGGATTTTTGAAGGTGTTTTGGGTCAAAAATTCCACCAAAAATGCTCCAAAACCACAGAAAACATGTCAAAAATCAAAAATCGAGGAAAAATCCCATATTTCCACTCAAAATGCTCCAAAAATTAATTCTAGGACGGTCAAAATGCGTTCATATTGTGCATCACGCGTCTTGGAAGACAAGGCCACGAATTCACGTGGCATGATATCCGAAAGGTTTATCACAAGGACACGGGAAGAACTTTGACAATGGACGAAATGAATGCAATGTATGGAACCAAGAATTTGACAAAGTAAGTGATTTTTGAATAGAAATTGAGGGAAACTGGGAAATTCTGGCTAAGTTTGATCGAAAAATGAGGAAAATCCTAGTTTTGGAGCTAAAATTGATGAAATTTGAGCTGAAATTGATGAAAATCCTGGTTTTTGAGCTGAAATTATTGAGAATCCAAGTTTTTGAGCTGAAATTGATGGAAACCCTGGGTTTTGAGCTAAAATTGATGAAAATCCAAGTTTTAGAGCTAAAAATGATAAAAATCCTAGTTTTCCAGCTAAACTTGATGAAAACCCAAGTTTTTGGGCTAAAAATGGTAAAAATTCTAGTTTTCAAGCTGAAAATGATGGAAATCCTTGGTTTTGAGCTGAAATTGATGAAAATCCAAGTTTTGGAGCTGAAAATGATGAAAATCCAAGTTTTCCAGCTAAACTTGATGAAAATCCTAGTTTTGGAGCTAAAAATGGTAAAAATTCTAGTTTTGGAGCTGAAATTATTGGAAATCTATGGTTTTCACCTGGAAATGATGGAAATCTATGGTTTTCCAGCCAAAAATGATGAAAATCCAAACTTTTGAGCTGAAATTGATGGAAATCCACGTTTTTAAGCTGAAATTGATGGGAAACCACGTTTTTGGGCTCATTTTGACCCTAAAATGACGTTTCTAGCTCATTTGTGCTAAAAATTACAGATTTCCAAGTTTTTGGCTCATTTTAACGTAATTTTCGCTCTAAAAAATCCTCTAATCATTTTCACATTGAAAATTGACGAAATTCTTGAATTTTTCATTCAAAATTCATAATTTGCAATGAAAATTTCATAAAAATCATGAAAATTGGCTTCATTAGGCTGAAAATTATCAAAAATTTCAATTTTAAGCCCCAGAATCAAAAAATTCCCAAAGTTTCCAATTTCAGACCAAAATAGCCCGAAAAACTCACAGTCTATTGAAAATATCACAAAAATCACCAAATTTCATAATTCTTCACATTTCCACACTGAAAATGCCCCAAAAATCCCCTCATTTTTCCACATTCCAGACGCGAAATCCTCGAACTGCCAGCTGTCTCACAATTACTCGAAATAATGGATGGTAGTATGTTGTGTCGATTCCGTCTCAATTTGTCGGCAACGGCGGCGATTCATCAAGACAAACAACAACGAAAAGCGGTGCCACGTGGCAGTGCTGCTGAAAATTTCAGCCAAAATCAGGCGTTGCATGTGGAGGATTTGGAACAACAATTGGTGGCTGATGCGCAGAAGGTTGGTGGGGTTTTTGGGGGAAATTGGCTGAAAATGATCTGAAAATATGATTTTTAGCTGAAATTTGTGATTTTCTGACTGAAAATTCATAGAAATGATCTGAAATTAAAGATTTTGTGTGAAAAGTTCGATTTTCACAGTCTTTCAGGTCAAAAATAACGAATTTTTGACGAAAAATGACCTGGAATTGAAATTTGAGACTGTCTGAAAATATGATTTTTTAGCTGAAATTTTTGTGATTTTCCAGAATTTCTAACTGAAATTCATAGAAATGACCTGAAATTGATGATTTTGTGTGAAAAATTTGATTTTCACGGTGTTTTAGGTCAAAAATAATCAATTTTTGACAGAAAAAGCTTTAACTTACCTAAAATTGGGTTCTAATGATAAAATTACCAAAAAATAGTGTTTTCTGACCTATTTTCCACCTACAATTGAGAATTTTTCTGAAAATCACTCTGAAAATCTCAAATTTCCCCGATTTTTTGCAGGAAGAATCGAGTCCTATCGAAATCTCAACAGATATTGACGCAAAATCCAACGGACCAACATCGGATTTGTCGAAATCCGATGTTTTGTCGCCGAATTTGGAGGAGAAACACGCGGAATTGTCACATCAGGCATCACTTCAATCAACTGATGATGAGGGATGGGTTTCTGGAAGAGAAGTGAGTGATTTTTGACTGAAAATTTGGAATTTTGGGGGAATTTTGACCCGAAAATTGGGCTTTTGGGGTGATTTTGACCTGAAAATTGCATTTTTCTTCAAATTTTCACCAAAAAATTGCATTTTTCTTCAAATTTTGACCTGAAATTCCCAATTTTCAGACAAGATCCGATAATTCGTCTCCACAATTGGACGAATCGCCGAAAAATGAGCCAGTTTTTGAGGAAGAGCAGCCAAAAGAGGAGAATGTGAGTTTTTTCGGGCTCTTTTGGTCTGAAATTGGGAATTTTTGGGTTCTGGGGCTGAAATTCTAGATTTTTCATGATTTTCATGGTCAAAACTGGAAAATTTGGGAATTTTTGGATTCTGAAGCTGAAATTCTAGGTTTTTCATGATTTTCATGCCCAAAACTGGAAAAATTCCAGATTTTCTGATTCTGGAGCTGAAATTGGCTGAAATTCTAGATTTTTCATGATTTTCATGCTCAAAACTGGAAAAATTCCAGATTTTCTGATTCTGGAGCTGAAATTGGCTGAAATTCTAGATTTTTCATGATTTTCATGCTCAAAACTGGAAAAATTAGAGTTTTCCAGGTTCTGGAGCTGAAATTGGCTGGAATTCTAGATTTTTCATGATTTTCATGCTCGAAACTGGAAAAATTCGGTTTTCCAGATTCTGGGGCTGAAATTCTAGGTTTTTCATGATTTTCATGCTCAAAACTGGAAAAATTAGAGTTTTCCAGATTCTGGAGCTGAAATTCTAGATTTTTCATGATTTTCATGCTCAAAACTGGAAAAATTAGAGTTTTCCAGATTCTGGGGCTGAAAATCATGGTCTAGAAGGTTTTTGGGCTGAAATTCTAGATTTTTCATGATTTTCATGCTCAAAACTGGAAAAATTAGAGTTTTCCAGATTCTGGGGCTGAAAATCATGGTCTAGAAGGTTTTTGGGCTGAAATTCTAGATTTTTCATGATTTTCATGCTCAAAACTGGAAAAATTACAGATTTTCAGATTCTGGGGCTGAAAATCAAGTTTTTGATGAATTTTTGGGTCAAAAATAGTATTTTCTCTCAATTTCAGCCAAATTTAATCTCAAAATTCAAATTTTCAGCCAATTTCCACCCAAAATTCTTAAAATTTTCAGACAAATCGAATTGCGGCTGGAAGTGATGAAATGGATGGTGGAGTTGTCTCAATTGCACCAATGATGTATGAGCAAAAAGAGCATTTGGAGCATTTCCGGCCAACAGTTGTCACAACTTCGATTGAAGCCGCTTTTGATGCAATTGATGAGAATAGTTTTGGATATGCAAATGAGACGGTTCAGGAGAAAATGTGAGGATTTTTGGGGTGAAAATCATGATTTTTGAGCTAAAATTCATGGAAAATGACCTATTTTTGGTCCTGGAGCTCTAATTTTTGACCTTGGAGCCGATATTTGAGCAAATTAAGCGTTCTAACTTAAAAATTGTGAAAAAATGACCTATTTTTGGTCCTGAAACAAAAAAAGAGCATTTTTTGAGCTCAGAGCATGATTTTTCACGAAAATTCATGATTTTTGAATTTTTTCCCAATTTTAGGTTAAAAATTATGAAAATTAGGCTCAAAATTCACTAGAAACTCAATTTTCAGCCAAAAATTCCTATTTTTTCCAGAAAATCACCAACTTCCTCTTCTTCTCTCACAATTCCAGCACCAACTCCACGAAAATCTCGAAACGCTGAAAATTTGCCGGAAAGACAGGAGAATATTCAAAAGCTTATCGAGAAATTCGACCAGCCGATTGGATTTGTTGAGGTTTGCATTTTGGGCTGGAAATTTGGGATTTTTGAGTGGAAATTTGGGATTTTCAGCCAAAAATTGATAGAAAAGTGGCTGAAAATTTGAATTTTTGAAGATTTTTAGGCTGAAAATTGATCTGAAACTCGATCTTGAGCTCTAGAAAATCGAAAAATCTGAAAATTTTCAGCCTAGAATCAAAAAATGATGAAAAATTCAATCCTAGATCAGAAATTATCGATTTTTGCCAAAAATTGGTCTGAAACTCGATTTTCAGCTCCGAATTTCGAAAAATTTCGAAATTTCAGTCTAGGACCTGAAAAATCATGAAAAATGATTTTCTAGACCAAAAATTATCGATTTTTCTCAATTTTCAGCCAAAAATTGATCTGAAACTCGATTTCCAACTCCGAATTTCGAAAAATTTGGAAATTTCAGTCTAGGACCTGAAAAATGATTTTCTAGGCCAAAAATTATCGATTTTTCTCAATTTTCAGCCAAAAATTGATCTGAAACATGATTTTCAGCTTCAAAATTCGAAAAATTTGGAAATTACGTATTTTTTTTACCAAAAATTCATTTGGAGCAAGATTTCGAGCTCCGAAATCTGAAAATTTCGAAATTTCAGTCTAGGACCTGAAAAATGATGAGAAATGCTTTTCTAGACCGAAAATTATCGATTTTTCTCAATTTTCAGCCAAAAATTGATCTGAAACTCGATTTTCAGCTCCGAATTTGGAAAAACTTGAAAATTTCTGAAATTTTGCAGATGAAAACCGATTCACCCACAAAATCGCCAACAAAATCAATCTATAATCAAGTTTTGGCTGAAATTGGTGAAACTGAAAAGAAGATTGATGAGATATTCACGTCTCCCGCGAAAAATCCAGAATCCGAAGCTCCAAATCCGACTGGAAAATCGCCAAAAGTTTTATTCAGAAACGCGTCGACTTATAGCCAAATTTTGGCGCAGGAAAAGAAGGATTTGAGCAATTTTGCGGAGGAAAAACGAAAAGAGGCGGAATTTAGTGTGAAAGAGGTGGGGTTTTGGAGAATTTTGGGCTGGAAATATGGAAAAATCGATATTTTTAAGCCTAAAAATCGGGGTTTTCATCATTTTTTGGGTATTGGACTGAAAATCCTGGATTTCCAGACGAAAATGCTGAAAATTTTGCTCTTGGTGAATTTTGGCTGAAATTCTGAAGTTTTCCAGTGAAATATATGGAAAATCGATATTTTTAAGCCTAGAAATCGATTTTTCATCATTTTTAGGTCCTAAACTGAAAATCTTTGACTTTCAAGCGAAAATGCTGAAAATTTAGCTCCAGATGATTTTTGGCTGAAATTCTGAGGTTTTCCAATGAAAATTGTGGTTTTTGGGCTGAAAATCGTTATTTTAAGCCCAAAGCGCTGAAAATTGAGGAAAATCGATATTTTTAAGCCTAGAAATCGATTTTTCATCATTTTCAGGTCCTAGGCTGGAAAATCGTGGATTTTCAGGCAAAAATGCTGAAAATTATGAATTTTTCACTGAAAAACGTGATTTTTCATCATTTTTTTGGGTCCTGGACTTAAAATCGTGGATTTCCAGACGAAAATGCTGAAAATTTAGCTCTTGGTGAATTCTGGCTGAAATTCTGAAGTTTTCCAGTGAAAATTGAGAAAAATCAATATTTTTGAGCCCTGAAATCGATTTTTCATCATTTTTTGGGTCCTGGGCTGAATATCGTGGATTTCCAGGCGAAAATGCTGAAAGATTAGCTCCAGATGATTTTTTGGATGAAATTCTGAAGTTTTCCAGTGAAAATTGTGGTTTTTGGGCTGAAAATCATTATTTTGAGCCCAGAGCGCTGAAAATTGAGGAAAATGTATATTTTCAATGAGTTTTCTATCATTTTTCGAGTTCTGGACTGGAAATTTTGAATTTACAGTCAAAAATGCTGGAAATTTTGAATTTTTCGCTGAAAAACGTTATTTTTCATCATTTTCAGGTCCTAGACTCTGTAAAATGCTGAAAATTCGAATTTTCAGACAAAAAATGCTGAAAATTTTGAATTTTTCATCATTTTTTTGGTTCCTGGACTGAAAATCGTGGATTTCCAGACGAAACTGCTGAAAATCTTGTTCTTGGTGAATTTTGGCTGAATTTCTGAAGTTTTCCAGTGAAAATTATGGAAAAGTTGGGTTTTTTCATCGTTTTTTGGGTCCTGGACTGAAAATCCTGGATTTCCAGTCAAAAAATGCTGAAATTTTAGCTTCAGCTGATTTTTGGCTGAAATTCAGAAGTTTTCCAGTGAAAATTGAGAAAAATCAATATTTTTGAGCCTAGAATTGGGTTTTTCATCATTTTTTGGGTCCTAGGCTGGAAAATCGTGGATTTCCAGTCAGAAAATGCTGAAAATTTTTAATTTTTCACCTGAAAAACGTGATTTTTCATCAATTTTGGTTCTAGACTGGAAAATCGTGGATTTACAGACGAAAATGCTGAAAATTAAGCTCCAGATGATTTTTGGCTGAAATTCTGAAGTTTTCCAGTGAAAATTGAGAAAAATTGATATTTTTGAGCCTAAAAATCGGGTTTTTCATCATTTTTTGGGTCCTGGACTGAAAATCGTGGATTTCCAGTCAAAAATGCTGAAAATTTTGAATTTTTCACCTGAAAAACGTGATTTTTCATCATTTTTTGGGTCTTGGACTGAAAATCCTGGATTTCCAGTCAAAAATGCTGAAAATCTGGCTATTTGTGAATTTTTGCTGAAATTCTAAAGTTTTCAAGGGAAAATCGATATTTTAAGCCCAGAAATCGATTTTTCATAATTTTTTGGGCCCTGGACTGGAAAATCTTAGATTTCCAGATGAAAAATGCTGAAAATTTTGATTTTTTCGCTGAAAAACGTCATTTTTCATCATTTTTTTGGTCCTGCACTAAAAATTGTGGATTTCCAGTCAGAAAATGCTGAAAATCTGGCTATTGGTGATTTTTGGCTGAAATTCTGAAGTTTTCCAGTGAAAATTGAGGAAAATCGATATTTTTAAGCCCAGAAATCGATTTTTCATCATTTTTCCGGTCCTAGACTAGAAAATCCTGGATTTCTAGTCAAAAAATGCTGAAAATTTTGATTTTTACGCTGAAAAACGTGATTTTTCATCAATTTTATGCCCCATGCTCTGTAAAATGCTGAAAACTCGAATTTTCAGACAAAAATTATCATATTTTCAGCAAGCCTCAATGTCGTCGTTGGAAATCGAATATTTCGAATCGAAAATGCGTGCTGATGCCGGTTTATTTGATGAGGTATGGGAAATTTTGAGATTTTTGCTGAAAATTGACTGAAAATGATGAAAATTTCGAAATTTTGGCTCAAAATGCTCCAAATTTCATAAAAAATCTGAAAATTTAGCTTAAAATGCTTCAAATTTCATAAAAAATCTGAAAATGTAGCTGAAAATCCTCCAAATTTCATCAAAAATCTGAAAATTTAGCTTAAAATGCTCCAAATTTCATAAAAAATCTGAAAATTTAGCTTAAAATGCTCCAAATTTCATAAAAAATCTGAAAATTTTGGCTCAAAATGCTCCAAATTTCATCAAAAATCTGAAAATTTTGGCTTAAAATGCTCCAAATTTCATCAAAAATCTGAAAAATCAGCTCAAAATGCTCCAAATTTCTTGAAAAATCTCGAAATTTAGCTAAAAAATGCTCCAAATTTCATCAAAAATCTGAAAATTTTGCTTAAAATGCTCCAAATTTCATGAAAAATCTGAAAATTTAGCTTAAAATGCTCCAAATTTCATCAAAAATCTGAAAATTTAGCTCAAAATGCTCTAAATTTTATCAAAAACTCGAATTTTTGCTTCCAGCTTGGAATTAATGATTGTGATGGTTATACTCCGCGAGCTTCTATCGATCCATTATCCGAAACGAGCCAAAAAATTCAATCTGCTCAAAAATCGAAAAGTAGCGAAAAATCGGAAGGATTGGTCACCGTAATTGAGCGAAATATGCCTGGAAAATTGGCGAAAAATCGGCAAAATTCGGTTGAGGTGAGATTTTTGGTTGAAAAATTTGAATTTCTAGCTGAAAATGCTGAAAATTTGAGCCCAAAATCATCAAAAATCGAGTTTTGGTTGAAAAAATGGATTTTCAGCTATTTTTTGACTGAAAATTTGAAAATTTTGAATATTTACAGCTAAAAATGTTGAAAATCTGAAAATTGAGCCATTTTCGAAATTTTGCCACGTCATAGCTCAAGTTTTTCTGAAAATTTGAAGAAAATTGGATTTTCAGCTATTTTTTGACTGAAAATTCGAGCATTTTCAGCTAAAAATGTTGAAAATCTGAAAATTGAGCCATTTTCGAAATTTTGCCACGTCATAGCTCAAGTTTCTCTGAAAATTGGATTTTCAGCTATTTTTTGACTGAAATTTGAGAATTTCCAGCTGAAAATGTTGAAAATCTGAAAATTGAGCCATTTTCAAATTTTTGCCACGTCATAGCTCAAGTTTCACTGAAAATTTGAAGAAAATTGGATTTTCAGCTATTTTTTTACTGAAAATTGGGAAAATTTGAGCATTTTCAGCTGAAAATGTTGAAAATCTGAAAATTGAGTCATTCTCGAAATTTGCCACGTCATAGCTCAAGTTTTTCTAAAAATTTGAAGAAAATTTGAATTTTCAGCTATTTTTGACTGAAAATTTGAAAATTTTGAGCATTTTCTGCTGAAAATGTTGAAAATCTGAAAATTGGGCCATTTTCGAATTTTGCCACGTCATAGCTCAATTTTCTCTGAAAATTTGAAGAAAATTGGATTTTCAGCTATTTTTTGAATGAAAATTTGAAAAATTTGGGAATTTTCAGCTGAAAATATTGAAAATCTGAAAATTGAGCCATTTTCGAATTTTGCCACGTCATAGCTCAAGTTTCTCTGAAAATTTCAGGAAAATTGGATTTTCAGCTAATTTTTGACTGAAAATTTGAAAAATTTGGGAATTTTCAGCTGAAAATGTTGAAAATCTGAAAATTGGGCCATTTTCGAATTTTGCCACGTCATAGCTCAAGTTTCACTGAAAATTTGAAGAAAATTGGATTTTCAGCTATTTTTTGACTGAAAATTGGGAAAATTTGAGCATTTTCAGCTGAAAATCCAATTTTGACTGGAAATTTGAAAATTTTCAGCTCGAAAATATGAAAATTCCAAACTTTGGTTGAAAAATTGATTTTATCTGAAAATATCAGATTTTTGAATGTTTTCAGCTGAAATTTTCAATTTTTCTGAAATTTTCGAAAAAAATTGGATTCTTACCTATCTTTTGACCAGAAATCCTGAAATTTTTCAAAAATTTTCAGCCAAAAAACCTTAAAAATCTGAAATTATCCATTTTTTTGCAGAGCGACGCTGATATCGCATATTCTTTGTGCTCTGAAGATGAAGCTGAACCAATTACTATGATTGAAAGATCGATGAAACCTGAAACAAGTTGGAAAAATGAAGAAGCTGCTGCTGAAAATTTGGCTGAAAAAGAGTCATTCAAACGACACAAACGAGAAAAAACGGTTGTTGTAAATGTTGAATTGGATAATGGAGGAAATGGAGCGAAAATTGAGGAAAAAGTGGCGAATTTGGAAATTCAGACTAGTATTAAGGTGAGTTTTTGGACCTGGAAACTTGTAAAATTGAAGTTTTGGTGAAATTTGAGCCTAGAAATCTGAAAAAATGAATTTTTGGGCTTGGAACCTTGAAAAATTTGATTTTTGGTGAAATTTGAGCCTAGAAATCTGAAAAAATGGATTTTTGGGCCTGGAAACTTGAAAAATTGAATTTTCCATGAATTTTGAGCCTAGAAATCTGAAAAAATGAATTTTTGGACCGGGAAACTTGTAAAATTGAATTTTTCGTGAATTTTGAGCCTAGAAATCTGAAAAAATGAATTTTTGAACCTGGAAATTTGAAAATTTTGATTTTTGGTGAATTGAGCCTAGAAATCTGAAAAAAATGAATTTTCGGACCTGGAAACTTGAAAAATTGAATTTTTGGTGGAATTTGGGCTTAGACATCTAAAAAAATGAATTTCTGGTGAATTTTTGGACTTGGAAACTTGAAAAATTTAATTTTTCGTGAAATTTGAGCTTAGAAATCTGAAAAAAATGAATTTCTGGTGAATTTTGGATCTGGGAACTTGTAAAATTGAATTTTTGGTGGAATTTGAGCCTAGAAATCTGAAAAAATGAATTTTTGGACTTGGAAACTTGAAAAATTTAATTTTTCGTGAAATTTGAGCTTAGAAATCTGAAAAAAATGAATTTCTGGTGAATTTTGGATCTGGGAACTTGTAAAATTGAATTTTTGGTGAAATTTGAGCCTAGAAATCTGAAAAAATGAATTTTTGGACCTGGAAACTTGTAAAATTGAATTTTTCGTGAAATTTGAGCCTAGACATCCGAAAAAATGAATTTTGGACCTGGAAACTTGAAAAATTGAATTTTTGGTGAAATTTTGAAGTTTTTCACTCAGAACTCGAAAATTCACGATTTTTGGTGCAAAAAATCGATTTCTCGTGATTTTTTGACCTGGAAACTTGGAAAATTGAATTTTTCGTGAATTTTGAGCCTAGACATCTGAAAAAATGAATTTTTCGTGAATTTTGAGCCTAGAAATCTGAAAAATTGAATTTTTGGTGAAATTTGAGCTTAGAAATCTGAAAAAATGAATTTTTGGTGAAATTTGAGCCTAGAAACTTGAAAAATTGAATTTTTCATGAATTTTGAGCCCAGACATCTGAAAAAATAAATTTTTGGACTTGGAAAATTGAAAAATTGAATTTTTTGTGAAATTTGAGCCTAGAAATCTGAAAAAATGAATTTTTGGATCTGGGAACTTGAAAAATTGAATTTTTTATGAATTTTGAGCCCAGAAATCTTAAAAATTGATTTTTTCGTCAAATTTGAGCCTAGACTTCTGAAAAATTGAATTTTTCATGAATTTTGAGCCTAGAAATCTGAAAAAATGAATTTCTGGTGAATTTTGGTCCTGGAAACTTGTAAAATTGAATTTTTGGACCTGGAAACTTGAAAAATTGAATTTTTCCATGAATTTTGAGCCTAGAAATCTGAAAAAATTAATTTTGGACCTGAAAACTTGAAAAATTGAATTTTTGGTGAAATTTAAGCCTAGAAATCTGAAAAAAATGAATTTTTCGTGAAATTTTGAAGTTTTTCCACCCAGAACTCGAAAATTCACGATTTTTGGTGCAAAAAAGTCGATTTTTCGTGATTTTTTGACCCGGAAACTGATTTTTGGACCGAAATTCGGATAAATTCGAGTTTTCTAGGCCTAAACATGAAAATTAGGCCCAAATTTAATTGTTGAACTGAAAATCTAAGCCCCGGGTTTTCCAGTCTTGTTTAGGTAGTTTCTGGGCCCGAAAATTTGATTTTTGGCCCGAAATTCAAAATTTTGAGCTTATTTGGCCTTGGAAACTTGAAAAATTGGATTTTTCGTGAATTTTTGAGCCTGGAATGTGGAATAATCTGAAAATTTGAATTTTCCATGAATTTTGAAGATTTTTGGTCAATTTTTGACATGGAAGCTTAAAAAATTGAAAAAATCTCAAATTTCTATGATTTTGCTCAATTTTCCCAAATTTTTGCAGGAAAGAATAGCCGCTTTACAAGATGCAGTATCAGGTCAAAAAAGTCCGGCACCAATTGCAAAAATCGAAAATGAAGAAGGAGAAGAAGCGGGAATTATTCACACGTTGAATAGAACACAAGAATTCGAGCAATCTGTGTTGGAAATTCGACCGGCTAATGTTGCGGTGAGTGAAAATCTGGTTAAAATGGTCCAAAACGCGAGAATTTTGGCTCGAAATGAGCAAAATTGAGATTTTCAGCTTATTTTTGACTGGAAACGCTGAAAATTTGCCGAAAATTGGACAAAAATCACGATTTTCCTAGAATTTTTGCTGAAATTTCTGGAAATTTCACGTATTCTTTCAAATTTCTAGAATTTTTGCTGAAAATTCCCAAATTTCTGAAATTTCTAAAAATTTCACGTATTCTCTCAAAACTCTAGAATTTTTGCTGAAAATCTCAAATTTCTGAAATTTTCTAGAATTTCTGGAAATTTCACGTTTTTTCTCAAATTTATAGAATTTTTGCTGAAATTCCCAAAAAAATCTCAAATTTTCTAAAATTTCTGGAAATTTCACTTATTCTTTCAAATTTCTAGAATTTTTGCTGAAATTTTCTGAAATTTCTAAAAATTTCACGTATTCTCTCAAAACTCTAGAATTTTTGCTGAAAATCTCAAATTTCTGAAATTTTCTAGAATTTCTGGAAATTTCACGTTTTTTCTCAAATTTATAGAATTTTTGCTGAAATTCCCAAAAAAATCTCAAATTTTCTAAAATTTCTGGAAATTTCACTTATTCTTTCAAATTTCTAGAATTTTTGCTGAAATTTTCTAAAATTTCTGAAAATTTCACGTATTCTCTCAAATTTCTAGAATTTTTGCTGAAAATCCCAAATTTCTGAAGAAATTTTCTAAAATTTCTTAAAAATTCTCTTATTATTTCAAATTTATAGAATTTTTGCTGAAATTCCCAAAAATCTGAAGAAATTTTCTAAAATTTCTTAAAAATTCTCTTATTATTTCAAATTTATAGAATTTTTGCTGAAAATTCCAGATTTCTGAAATTTTCTAAAAATTTCTGGAAATTTCACCTATTCTTTCAAATTTCTAGAATTTTTGCTGAAAATCCCAAATTTCTGAAATTTTCTGGAAATTTTGCTGAAAATCTCAAATTTCTGAAAATTTCTGGAAATTTCACGTATTCTTTTGAAATTTCTAGAATTATTGCTGAAAATCTCAAATTTCTGGAAATTTCACGTATTCTTTCAAACTACAAGATTTTCAAGAAACTTTCTGAAATTCCCAAAAATCTGAAATTTTCAGACAAATTCGGATGGTTCAATGCGTGCTCGTCGCCGTCAAGTTCGATTTATGCGTGGATGTTGTGTTGTCTCCTAAAGTGCTTCTTCTGGTGCTCAAAAATCCCCCCGCCCACAAAAAATGCTCATTTTTCTGTTTTTTTGTTTGTTGAATCCCCCTCCCGAAATCTTCTTGGGATTTTCAGAATAGCTGAAAATCCACACACACACACGTTTTTCCATTTTATTTTATTCTATTTGATCCCGCCCCCTTTTTCCCCTTTCATTTTATTTTTATATTAACTGAACTGTTATCAGAGAAGCCTCCCAAATCAATCACACAAAAAATTGTAAATGAAGTTTTATATGATGACGTGGCAGCGGAAATTTGGGATTTTTTGGTTGGAAATGAGCCAAAATTTGAATTTTGCTCGAAAATGAGCATTTTTTGCTCAAAATTTAAAAATTGATACTAATATGAGCAATCCACGTGGCAAATGAGCATTTTTTGCTCGAAAATTCAAGATTTTTGGTTGGAAATGAGCCAAATTTTGAATTTTGCTCGAAAATTAACTTATGACGTGGCAAATGAGCATTTTTGCTAGAAAATTTGGAATTTTTTAGTTGGAAATGAGCCAAATTTTTAATTTTGCTCGAAAATGAGCATTTTTTGCTCAAAATTTAAAAATTGATACTAATATGAGCAATCCACGTGGCAAATGAGCATTTTTTGCTCAAAAATTCAAGATTTTTGGTTGAAAATTGCTCAAGAACGAAAAAATTTATGAGCTATGACGTGGCAATTTACATTATTTACAAATATCTTCACCTAATCCTTCCTAAGGCCTTAAAGGCTTTAGCCCTTAAGTTAAGGCGAATGTTTATCGATTAAATTAAATTGCATTTGCGCGGTCTTCACAATAATATCATCATGATTTCCGGGTTTCTGGAATTCGGCATTCGATCCGTCGATTTTCGACGTCAATTGTCCGCACGCATTCTTATAGCCCACTTTATCATCGGATTGACCGTAAATCGAAAAAATGTACTTTGCCTCGTATTTTTGACGTGAATTGATGTCTTGAATGAAGCGCGAGTTGCACGATAAACCGTTTATCATATTGCAGGCACCGGGAAATGGAAGAGCACATAGGAATGAGCCGCGATTTGCGCCTGTAAAAACGTTGGTTCGTCAGTTGCGTGCGGCTGTGCGTCGCGGTCGAGGGACAACAACCGCGACGCACAGCCGCACGCGACCTATGACGTGGCATTTTCGCTAACTCACCAGCCACAGATACAAAAGTGTCGATCAATGGTGTTAGAGCTGGTCCCAATTGCTCTCCAGTATCCACGCAGGCTCCACCTAGAATGGCTTTCCGGGAAATTGGGGAACCCAAGGAGTATCCGATTACATCGACTTTTCGGCGGGTGAATGCGGCTACGACTTGAATCATGTAGCGGACCTTAAGGAAATCGTGTTAGGGGAGTTCTTAGGGACCTTAGGGACCTTAGGAACCTGAGGCTAATTGATTTTTAGCGCTCTAATCAAATGGTTGGTGACTTTACGCTCGCTCGGGAAAATCGGCCCGATTTTTTGAAAAACAGTGAAAAAATCGGCCCGATTTTTTGAAAAACAGTGAAAAAATCGGCCCGATTTTTTGAAAAACAGTGAAAAAATCGGCCCGATTTTTTGAAAAACAGTGAAAAAATCGGCCCGATTTTTTGAAAAACAGTGAAAAAATCGGCCCGATTTTTTGAAAAACAGTGAAAAAATCGGCCCGATTTTTTGAAAAACAGTGAAAAAATCGGCCCGATTTTTTGAAAAACAGTGAAAAAATCGGCCCGATTTTTTGAAAAACAGTGAAAAAATCGGGCCGATTTTTTGAAAAACAGTGAAAAAATCGGCCCGATTTTTTGAAAAACAGTGAAAAAATCGGGCCGATTTTTTGAAAAACAGTGAAAAAATCGGCCCGATTTTTTGAAAAACAGTGAAAAAATCGGCCCGATTTTTTGAAAAACAGTGAAAAAATCGGGCCGATTTTTTGAAAAACAGTGAAAAAATCGGCCCGATTTTTTGAAAAACAGTGAAAAAATCGGCCCGATTTTTTGAAAAACAGTGAAAAAATCGGGCCGATTTTTTGAAAAACAGTGAAAAAATCGGCCCGATTTTTTGAAAAACAGTGAAAAAATCGGGGCGATTTTTTGAAAAACAGTGAAAAAATCGGGCCGATTTTTTGAAAAACAGTGAAAAAATCGGCCCGATTTTTTTGAAAAACAGTGAAAAAATCGGGCCGATTTTTTGAAAAACAGTGAAAAAATCGGCCCGATTGACTGTTTCAACGTTTTCCATGAAATAAATAAGCTGAAAACGATTCTGAAGTCAGAAATTGCTATATCTGTCATTTTGAGCACTTGTGGAGCTCTCTTCAGCTCCAAAATTGCTCAAAATGACAGATATAGCAATTTCTGACTTTAGAATCGTGTTCAGTCTACTCGAATTCACAAAAACCACCCCAACCTGCTTAACATATTGACACTTCATATCAACCAACGGCATCGGTGTCTTTCCCCCATCTCCATAACTCGTCCCATACACCAATTCATCACCCCATCCAACATTCAACAAATGCTGCCTATGCCCACCAAAAGTGCCGGCCGTATTCGTGATCCCGTGCACCAAAATGACGGCTTGCTTACGGGTTCGCGAGTTGCCGTCATGTTTCCCACCACCATAACTTCCACCACCGCCCAAATCTCGTCTCGCGAGCAATTCGTCGATATGATGACCGTATTTTTGATCCAGAAATCGATTGAAACTCGCCGAAAATTCGCAAGAAATCAGGGGGAATGAGAGGAAAAAGAAAAACCACATTTTGAATTGACTAGAAAATGAAATGAAATGCGGCGGGGTGTTGTAATAACTTATAAAAGGGAAGAAGATACGCGAGAAGAAGAAGAACAATAACAATAACTTTCAGAACCAAGTGGTTTACACTGTATGTTGATCGAATTTGGCAATTGACCGAGGTTTAACAAGTGTGTTTTTGTGACTAATGTTAGGCGAGAGAGAGAGAGACGCAGAGACAAATTGATGATTTTTTGAGTTGCCACGTCATAGCTTCATTTTCGGGGGTCAGGAACCAGATCAGAAAATTATAGCTGTCTTGAAAATAATACGAAAATCCGTCTTCTCTGCGAGACCCTGTGCAGAGGAGTACTGTAGCACACGTTTCGACTGTGTCAATTTTCGAAAAAATGACAAGTTCGCTGCAAGACCTGTGTGAAAAGTACTGTAGCACACGCTTCGGCTGTGTCAATTTTGCGAAAACATGAAAAATAACGAAAAAAATGGCTAAACAGCAAGTTCGCTGCGAGACCTGTGGGCATGGTACTGTAGCACGAGCTTGGACTGTGTCGATTTTCCGTAAAACAACGAAAAATGGTCTAAAAGAGCAAGTTCGCTACAAGGCCTCTGTGCATAGTACTGTAGCACACGTTTCGACAGTGTTAATTCCCGAAAAATGGCAAGTTCGCCGCAAGACCTGTGGGCATAGTACTGTAACACACGTTTCGACTGTGTCAAATTTCTGAAAAATGGCAAGTTCGCTGCAAGACCTGCATGCAGAGTACTGTAGCACACGTTTCGACTGTGTCAACTCGAATTTTCCCGCTTCAAAACTTTATGTATGTATTTACATTTTGCTCATTTATGCACCGTATTTTTGACAGCATGCGCCAATTGCAGTCGAAATTGTGCAAAAGTGTCCAAATCGAACTCGAAATCCTCATTTGTTCCGGGCATTTTGATGTTTATCACAGGTCGCAGACTTTTTGCCACGTGTGAATTGGCGGCAACTGCAAATATTTGAATTTTTTTTTGAAAATAAATTTTTCCTTACTGATATTGATTTTCCAATCGATATTCCCAACCTTTTCCCGATGATTTTCGAAAATTTTCCTCATATTCTGTATTGTCTCGTCGTCTAAACTCTCCCCATTATCGATTGATTTCAAATTCTCGCCATGTTCCAAAAGCTTTTCAAAACCGCGCACAATTCCGGCATTCTCCAACGAGACTCCGCGTTTGCGCTGCACAACCGCCTCAAAAATCGATTGCAGTTCTTCGAAACGCATCTTGTGCTCTGGAAAAACGGGAAATTTCAGTGGAATTTCGAATTTTTCAAAATTACCGCGAGAAAAAGTGACGAGAAATGGAAAATTCGAGAGATTCGATGAAATTCAGGCATTTTTCACAGAAATTTTGGGAACACGAGCAGATTTTGAGAATTTTCGGGTGACATTTGGGGTGCGAAATGCAGAGGTGTCTGGAAATGAGAGAGCGTGAGAGATTTAGAGAAAGAGAGAGAGATAGTGCAGTGGGGCGCATTTGGTATTTTGAATGCTTTTCAGAGTTTTTTTGAGAAAAAAATGACTGCAGGCACCGGGAATCGATCCCTTGACCTTTAGATTCAAAATTTGAGCAAATACGCTCTACCGAACTGTTCAATAGAGCGAATTTGAGCACTTGAGGATGGAAAACCCTGATTTTTCATAATTTTTAAATGAAAAAAATGCTTGCAGGCACTGGGAATCGATCCATTGACCTTTAGATTCGAAATATGAGCAAATACGCTCTAACGAATTGTTCAATAGAGCGAATTTGATCATTTTCGTGAAAAAAATGATTTTTTTGGTATAATCATGTTCAATAGAGCGAATTTGACCACTTTGGGGTGGAAAACCCTGATTTTTCATAATTTTTGAGAAAAATATCTCTGCAGGCACCGGGAATCGATCCCTTGACCTTTAGATTCAGAATTTGAGCAAACACGCTCTACCGAACTGTTCAATAGAGCGAAATTGATCATTTTCGACAGAAAATCAATTTTTTGGTATAATCGTGTTCAATAGAGCGAATTTGATCGCTTTGGGATGGAAAATAGTGATTTGCCACAGTTTTTGAGAAAAAAATATCTCTGCAGGCACTGGGAATTGATCCCCTGGCCTCTAGATTGAAAAATCGAACTGCCACGTCACAAACCCCTCCCCCCCCCCCCAAATTTTCACACCCTTCATAAACCCGTCACCCACACCCTACACCATCTGCACATATGGTGTATTGGTCTAAACAGTCGCCTATCAATTGAAAGGTGTCAGGTTCGATGCCGGGCCGAAGCAATGACGCAAATATTAGGAGAATCGTGAATTCCGGAACTATCCGCATAGATCTACGTTCGATCGAATGCGGCCGGATTGTGTCCGATTGACTAATCTTCTCTCTGAGCTTTTTTGGGGAGTTCAGTAGAGCAAATTTGCTCCAATTTTCACAAAATCCTCACAATTCCTCCCCATGTTCATCGCATTTCCAAAATTTTCCCTCCTGAATTTTCCTCGATTCCATCACAAGTTCGCATAACTTCGAAAATCGTGCCTTATTCAATCTTGCGTCGGCAAAAAGAACAAGTTCGATTTGATCTTCGAATTCTTTGCGATCATATAGATCTTCACAGTCTTTGAGCTCTCGCAAAACATCGGAATTGCGATTTTTGATGAAATCAAAGACGAGATGTAAATTTGTGGAGTTTATCCAATTGTGATTGATTGAGATGGTTTCGGTCTGGAATTTGGGGGATTTTTTGTGGATTTGAGAGCTCTGGGGGGAAAATCCGTGATTTTTTGCTCCGGGAGCTCAAACTACAGCTTCTAGAGCAAGTTTTCATGATTTTGGAGGTGGAAAGCGTGAAATTTCGAGTCCTAGAGCTAGATTTCATGATTTTTCAGCTTCTAGTCCTTAAAAATCATGAAAACTCGCCCCAGGACCGAAAAATCGTCGAAATCCAGCTCCTGGAGCAAGTTTTCATGATTTCCGAGATTCTGAAGCTGGAAAGCGTAAAACTTTGAGTCGTAGAGCTAGATTTCATGATTTTTGTGGTCCCGGAGCTGAAAAACCATGAAAACTCGCCCTAGGACCGCAAAATCATCGGAATCCAGCTTCTAGACCAAGTTTTCATGATTTTTCAGCTTCTTGAGCTTGAAAATCATGAAAACTCGCTCCAGGACCGGAAAATCGTCGAAATCCAGCTCCTAGAGCAATTTTTCATGATTGTTCAGCTTCTAGACTTTGAAAATCTTGAAAACTTGCCCCAGGACTGAAAAATCATCGGAATTCAGCTTCCAGAGCAAATTTTCATGATTTTTGTGGTCCCGGAGCTGAAAAACCATGAAATTTTCCTCTACGACCTGGAAATGGTCAAAATCCAGCTTCAGACCAAGTTTTCATGATTTTTCAGCTCCGGGACCTTGAAAATCATGAAAACTCGCTTCAGGGCATGAAAAATTAGCGAAATCCAGCTCCCGGAGCAAGTTTTTATGATTTTTCAGCTCCGGGACCTCAAAAACCATGAAATTTTGTTCTATAACCTGGAAATGGTCAAAATCCAGCTCCCGGAGCAAGTTTTTATGATTTTCCAGCTTCTAGGCCTTGAAAATCATCAAAACCCAGCTTCTAGACCAAATTTCCTTGATTTTCCAGCTCCCGCACCTCAAAAATCACCCCAAAACCCCGCAATCTCCTCATACCAAATTATGAACTTGATGATACCAATTCGACGGAACAAAAACAATCTCTCCAGCCTCTTGCACAAACTCAAAAACCCCATTCTCCTCAAAAATCTCCGATTTTTCGCGAATATCTTCGAGACCCGCAAACAAATGCTCTTTTCCCGGCGGGACCATTATCCACAATTTTCGGCCGCAAATATTGGCTGACCAACTGTGCGAGGAGACAACATCCGAGTGGAATTTTGTCCTGGAAATTGGGGAAAAATCGTCGGAATTTGTGATGTGAGTGAAATTTTCATGATTTTTCGGACCCTGGAGCTAATTTTCATGGTTTTCAAGGTCTTAGAGCTAGAAAACTATGAAAAAATTATCCCAGAGATGATTTTTGATGATTTTCATGTCCCAGGGCTGCAAAATCATGAAAAATGATCCCAGAGCTGATTTTTCATGATTTTCTAGGCCTTGGAGCTAGAAAATCATTAAAAATGGTAGCAGGTCTGATTTTTGATGATTTTCTAGCTCCTGGAACTGGAAAACCATAAAAATATGCTCCCTGAGCTGATTTTCACAATATTCCTTGCTCTGAAGTTCAAAAATCATGAAACCTTGCTCCAGAATAGGAAAACCATCGAAATTCAACTCTGAGAGCGGATTTCCATGATTTTCTAGGTCCTGGAGCTAGAAAATCATAAAAACCTGCTCCTAGAGCGAATTTTCATGATTTTCTAGGTCCTGGAGCTAGAAAATCGTGAAAAAATGAACCCAGAGCTGAATTTTCATGATTTTCTAGGTCCTGGAGCTGAAAAATCATGAAAAAATGATCCCAGGATTGATTTTTGATGAATTTATAGCTCCTGAAGCTGGAAAACCATCAAAATTTTCGTCGGAAGCAAGATTTCATGATTTTCTAGGTCCCGAAGCTAGAAAACTATGAAAAAATCGTCCCAGAGCTAATTTCTGATGATTTTCAAGTCCCAGAGCTGAAAAATCATGAAAACCTGCTCCTAGAGCTGAAAAACCATCAAAATTTTCCTAGGAAGCAAGATTTCATGATTTTCTAGGTCCTGGAGCTGAAAAACCATGAAAAAATGCTCCTGAATATAAAAAGCATCGAAATTTGACTCTAAGAACAAATTTTCATGATTTTCTAGGTCTTGGAACTAGAAAATCATGAAAACCTGCTCCTAGAGCTAATTTCTGATGATTTTCTAGCTCCTGGAGCTCCTGGAGCTAGAAAATCATGAAAAATGATTCCAGATCTGAATTTTCATGACTTTCTGGACCGTGAAGCTCAAAAAATCATGAAAAACTTGCTCCTAGAGCTGAATTTACACAATTCCCGTCTCCCAGAACCTTAAAATCATCGAAAATCAGCCCAGAAACCCCGATTTCCCTCCTAACACACCATGATCCACTAGCACCATAATAAACAAATCGATAATCATCGCCAAACGGATTCTCATCACGATTTTCCGTCCATTTTTCGCGATTCACAAAGTCGCGCGACAAAAATGGATGCAATTTTTGATAGCAACTCGTGCCAAATCTTCAAAACCACTGTTTATATTTTTTGTATTTATGCGAAAACCCACTCATTTTGAAAATGCCAATCTTTCAGATATTTCTCCGGTGATTTTCCAAAATCTAGATATTCCTCAAAACTTTGACTTATCACATCTCCATTTTCCAAAGCTATTGGGACTTTTGAATTGCCAAATGTGGTTTTCAAATATTCCACGTTCGGAGTCCCATCCAAATTCACCCATTTTCGCCGGGCTTCCCAAGATTCAGTTGCCCAGTTTTCAAAAACAAAAGGTTTGTTGGAAAAACCGAATTTTAGCAGAATTTCGAGCCACGGTGTTTGCGAATTGCTGATTTTTATCATTTTTACCTAGGAAATTATGAAAAATTAGGTTTGGCAAAAAGTGCGTCAAGGAACAATTCACTGACGCGTTTGATGTGAGCGGTTTGCAGAGAAATTTGAAAATTCCTTCCCCACATTTTTTTCACCCCGGGAACCCCCTAAATACCAATATTAACACCCTATTACATCTGCATAAGCAAATAGACATTCCAAAAGGTGTCGGAAACCCTTTGCACCCATTGTTTACATAAAGACAGATGTCTTTATTATACTTGTATAATAAAACACCATGATCCGGCTTGCACCATATTAATAACTATTTATAAATCGATTTTTTGCTATTTTTTTTGGGCAAAAAAGCCAGGTAACGTTGAACCCGATGTTTTCAGATACGCTTAATCTCATTTTCACATTATTTCAGCTCAGAAACCCCTAGAAAACCCCGAAAAACCCCAAGAAAAACAAAAAAATAAAAATAAAAAATTGTGCGTCAAGGTGCAGATGATTGACGCATTTTCGGGGATCGCCCCGCCTCTTGGCGCGTTTCTCGTGCATTTTGCGTGCATTTTCAAAGAAAACATGTTTTGCCTCGAATTTCACCGATTTTTTGGAGTTTTCCAGATTTAAAAGTGAAAAAATCGATATTTTCAGCATGCTCAACGTTCCGACTTCGATTATGTGCCGATTGGCAGCGAGAAACGCGATTTCTCGCAATTTCACCACTTCTGTCGTCTCCAAGGTACTTTTAGCCGATTTTTTGAGTAAAAAACACACGTTTTTCAGTCGGCTGAGACGAAAACACCAATCCAAAAATTGGGATGGGAATATTTGTTGAAACAACGCGCCAAGAATCGTCCAATCTCACCACATCTTACCATTTATCAACCACAACTCACATGGATGGTAAGAATTATTGAAAAAAATGAAGAAATCATGGGTTTTGTTGAGTTTTTATGGTGGAAAATGAGGTCTACGTGAAATTTTGACCTGAAAATGGGGAAAATCTTAAATTTCACGGTAAAATGCAAAATTTTTATGAAAATCAGAAAAGAGATGTGAAAATGTCCTTGAAATAGCTCTAAATTCATCATTTTTCACCAGAAACATTGATTTTCCATCAAATTTTCAAAAAGGTGACCCCTCTTGGTTCAGGGGGTCTCAAAATCTAAAAATTTATCATTTTCAGCTTGAAATGGCTCAAAATGTATAGTTTTTTACCTAGTTTCCACCAGAAATATTAATTTTCTATCAAAAATCACAAATTTTTGAGAAGGTGACCCCCCTTGCTTCAGGGGGGGGTCCCAAAATCTGAAAATTCATCATTTTCAGCCAAAGATGGCTCAAAATTCATCATTTTTCACTAAATTTGCACCAGAAACACTAATTTTCCATCGAAAATTACAAATTTTCTAAAAGGTGACCCCCCTTAGTTCAGGGGGTGCCAAAATCTGAAAATTCATTATTTTCAGCCAAAGATGGCTCAAAATTCATCATTTTTCACCTAGTTTTCTCCAGAAACACTAATTTTCCATCGAAAATCACAAATTTTCAAAAAGGTGACCCCCCTGGATTCAGGGGGTCTCAAAATCTGAAAATTCATTATTTTCAGCTTGAAATAGTTCAAAATTCATCATTTTTAACCAAATTTGCACCAGAAACATTAATTTTCCATCAAAAATCACGAATTTTCAAAAAGGTGACCCCCCTTGATTCAGGGGGGTGCCAAAATCTGAAAATTCATCATTTTCAGCCAAAGATGGCTCAAAATTCATCATTTTTCACCTAGTTTCCCCCAGGAATGCTTATTTTCCATGGAAAATCACTAATTTTCAAAAAAGTGACGCCCTTGGTTCAGAGGAGTGCCGAAATCTGAAAATTCACTGTTTTCAGCCAAAGATGGCTCAAAATTCATCATTTTTCACCAAATTTGCACCAGAAAAATTAATTTTCCATAAAAAATCACAAATTTTCGAGAAGGTGACCCCCCTTAGTTCAGGGGTCCCAAAATCTGAAAATTCACTGTTTTCAGCTAAAGATGGCTCAAAATTCATCATTTTCACCAGAAACATTGATTTTCCATCAAATTTTCAAAAAAGTGACCCCCCTTAGTTCAGGGGGGGGGGTTCCAAAATCTGAAAATTCACCTTTTTCAACCAAAAACAGCTCAAAATGCATCATTTTTCACCAAATCTGCACTAGAAACATTGATTTTTCATCGAAAATCATCAATTTTCAAAAAGGTGACCCCCCTTAATTCAGGGGGGTGCCAAAATCTGAAAATTCACCATTTCCAACCAAAAATACCTCAAAATTCATCATTTTTCACCAAATTTTCACCAAAAATCCCCCAATTTTCCAGTTATCCGGTTTCCATCGTATCAGTGGTTGTGTAATGGGTGGAACCTTGTTAGTCGGTGGCCTCGGTTTCGCCGTTCTCCCATTGGACTTCACCACTTTCGTCGATTTCATCCGCGGATGGAACTTGCCGTGCGCCGTCACCGCCGTCTTCAAATACATCATTGCTTTCCCGATCATTTTCCACACTTTGAACGGAATTCGATTCTTGGGTTTTGATTTGGCGAAAGGTGTTGATAATATTGGACAGGTAAGGGTTTTTGGGGCGGAAATTTTGGAGAAAATCCGGGTTTTCTGGAGGAAAAATTGAAAAAATTAATGAATTCCAGCTGAAAATCGATTTTTTAGTAAAAAATCGGTCAAAATTCTAGTAAATTTATGATTTTTGAGCTGAAAATCCTGAAATTCAGGTTTCTGAGCTGAAAATTCTGAAATTTCAGCGCGGAATTCAATTAAATTCAATTTCAGGTCAAAAATCTTGAATTTTCTCGTTTGAAAGTCTGAAAATCCCAAGTTTCAGCTCTAAATTGGCCTAAATTCAATTTCAGGTCAAAAATCTCGAATTTTCTTGTTAGAAAGTCTGAAAATCCCAAATTTCAACCTGAAAGTTAGCCTGTAGTTAATTTCAGGTCAAAAATACCCTTCTAAGCCTTTTTAGGGTCAAAAATCTCGAATTTTTACACCAAAGTTAGCCTAAATTTAATTTCAGGTCAAAAATACCCTTCTAAGCTTATTTAGGATCGAAAATCTTAAATTTTTACACCAAAATCAACCAAAATTTAATTTAATGTCAAAAATCTCGAATTTTCTCTTTAGAAAGTCTGAAAATCCCAAATTTAAGCTCTAAATTGACCTAAATTCAATTTCAGGTCAAAAATATCTTAATAAGCTTATTTAGGGTCAAAAATCCCAAATTTCCACCTGAAAAATAGCCTAAATTCAATTTCAGGTCAAAAATACCTTTCTAAGCTTATTTAGGGTCAAAAACCTTAAATTTTCTCATTAGAAAGTCTGAAAATCCCAAATTTCAGGTCTAAATTGACCTAAATTTTATTTCAGGTTAAAAATACCTTACTAAGCTTATTTAGGGTCAAAAATCTTAAATTTTTACACCAAAGTTAGCCTAAAATTAATTTCATGTCAAAAATCTCGAATTTTTCCGTTAGAAAGTCTGAAAATCTCAAATTTCAACCTGAAAATTAGCTTAAAATTAATTTCAGGTCAAAAATACCTTTCTAGACTTATTTTGGGTCAAAAACCTTAAATTTCCACCAAAAATTCCGTTCTAGACTTATTTTGAGTCAAAAATCTCAAATTTTTACACCAAAAATCCTAAAAATCCCAAATTTTTACCCAAAATTGAATTTCAGGTCTACAAAAGTGGCTATTTGGTATTTGCTGTTTCAGCAATCATTGCTCTTGCCGTCGTCATCAATGCATGCCAAAACAAAAGCCAAAAGAAGTAGACTAGACTCTAGTCTAGCCTATTTTCTCTAGGCCACGCCCCCTTTTTTTTACCCGAAACCACGCCCCCTTTTTTTCTTTTTTTCTTCGTAAATTCTGTATTTTTGCCCGTTTACCGTAGTTTTTTGTATCTATATTTTATCGATTGAAAGTAAAATAAAATTTTTTTAGGCCCGTGCAATGACGAGAGACACAATGTTGGATTCAATCGATATGGCATCGTCAAGTGCGACAAATATGACGAGTTTTAGAAGGTTTGTGGAGGGTTTTTGAGGTGAAATTGAGCTAAAAATGATAAAAATCATGAAATTTTGACCGGAAAATGTGGAAAAATTGCTGGAAATGATGGATTTTGAGGGTTTTGGGGGGTTTTTTTGCTGAAAATTTCAGCCTGAAATTAATTCTAGGCTGAAAATGATCAGAATTAGCCCAAAATTCATAAATTTTGGACCAAAAACCCGGAATTTCAACCTGAAATTAATTCTAGGCTGAAAATAATCAGATTCAGCTCAAAATTCTCAAATTTTTGAGCAAAAAGCCGGAATTTCAGCCTGAAATCAATTCTAGGCTGAAAATTTGTCCTTATTGGCTGAAAGTAGTCTGAAGCAGTTCAAAATTCATCGAATTTCAACCTGAAATTAATTCCAGGCTGAAAATGATCAGATTTAGCTTAAAAATCTCAAATTTTTGAGCAAAAACTCGGAATTTCAGCCTGAAATTAATTCTAGACTGAAAATGATCAGATTCAGCTCAAAATTCACAAATTTTTGACCAAAAACCCGGATTTTCAACCTGAAATTAATTTTAGGCTGAAAATTGATCAAAATCAGCCTAAAATTCTCAAATTTTTGACCAGAGGCCCGGAATTTCAGCCTGAAATTAATTCTAGGCTGAAAATGATCAGATTTAGCTCAAAAATGTCAAATTTTGGACCAAAAACCCGAAATTTCAGCCTGAAATTAATTCTAGACTGAAAAAGATCAGATTCAGCTCAAATATCTCAAATTTTGGAACAAAAACCCGGAATTTCAGCCTGAAATTAATTCTAGGCTGAAAATAATCAGATTTAGCTTAAAATTCTCAAATTTTTGACCAAAAACTCGAAATTTCAACCTGAAATCAATTCTGGTCTGAAAATAATCAGATTCAGCTCAAAAATGTCAAATTTCAACCTGAAACTAATTCTAGGCTTAAAATTTCCAGCCTGAAATCATTTTCAGCCCAAAAAAACCTAAAATAAATTCTAGGCGAACAATGGCAACCGGAGAAATGCGCGAATTATTGACAAAAAATGGCGGATGTGATCCAATTGAAGTGATGTTGATGAAATCAGACAACAAAAATGCCCACAAAAATTTGCACATTTCCCCGTCTTCTTCTTCTCATGGAGTTAGCCTAAATCCAGAAAAAACGCGAAGAATGTCGATTGGCGGAGGAATGGAGAAGAATTTGGAAAATGAGGAAGTTAATGATTGGGAAGAGCCGAGATTGGATATTGAGGGATTTATTGTGAGTGGTTTTGGGGATGGAAATTGTGAAAAATGAGCATTTTTTGACCCAAAATATGCGAAATTTAAAGAAAAATGAGGTCCTGAGCTTGAAAATCATGAAAAATGCAATTTTTGACCTCAAAATAGGCGAATTTTGAAGAAAATTGAGCTCTGGAGCTTGAAAATCATTTAAAAAATCAATTTTTGACACAAAACAGCTGAATTTTGAAGAAAAATGAGCTCTGGAGCTTGAAAATCATGAAAAATTGATTTTTAACCTCAAAATGATGGAATTTCAGAATTTTTGACCCAAATTAGCCTAATTTTGAAGAAAAATGAGCTCCTGAGCTTGAAAATCATGAAAAAAGTGATTTTTTGCGGAATTTTGAGAAAAAATGAGCTCCTGAGCTTGAAAATCATGAAAAAAATTGATTTTTGACTCAAAATAGGCGAATTTTGAAGAAAAATGAGCTCTGGAGCTTGAAAATCATGAAAAAATTGATTTTTGATCCAAATTAGCCTAAATTTGAAGAAAAATGCTGAAATTGCTGAAATTATAAGGTTTTCGACCCAAAAAGTGAAAATTTGAGAAAAAATGAGCTCCTGAGCTTGAAAATCAAGAAAAAATTGATTTTTTGACCCGAAATAGGCGAACTTTGAAGAAAAATGAGCTCTGGGGCTTGAAAATCATTAAAAAAAATGATTTTTGACCCAAAATATCCAAATTTTGAAGAAAATTGAGCTCTGGAGCTTGAAAATCTTGAAAAAATTGATTTTTGACTTCAAAATGATGGAATTTTAGGATTTTTGAACCAAAAAGTGAAAATTTGAGAAAAATGAGCTCCTGAGCTTGAAAATCAAGAAAAAATTGATTTTTTGACCCGAAATAGGCGAACTTTGAAGAAAAATGAGCTCTGGGGCTTGAAAATCATTAAAAAAAATGATTTTTGACCCAAAATATCCAAATTTTGAAGAAAATTGAGCTCTGGAGCTTGAAAATCTTGAAAAAATTGATTTTTGACTTCAAAATGATGGAATTTTAGGATTTTTGAACCAAAAAGTGAAAATTTGAGAAAAATGAGCTCCTGAGCTTGAAAACAATCAATTTTCTACAGGAAATTAGCCTGAAATTAATTTCGGTGCTGAAAATCATGAAAAAATTGATTTTTGACCTAACAATTATGAAAAATGAGCATTTTTTGACCCAAATTAGCCTAATTTTGAAGAAAAATGAGCCCTGGAGCTTGAAAATCGTGAAAAATTGATTTTTAACCTCAAAATGATGGAATTTTGGGATTTTTGAATCAAAAAGTGAAAATTTGAGAAAAAATGAGCCCTGGAGCTTGAAAATCATGAAAAATTGATTTTTGAACCAAAAATAACCAAATTTTGAAGAGAAAATGAGCTCTGGAGCTTGAAAATCATGAAAAATTGATTTTTTTGACTCAAAATCGGCGAATTTTGAAGAAAATTGAGCTTTTCAGCTTGAAAATCGTGAAAAAATGATTTTTGACTTGAAAATGATGAAATTTTAGAATTTTTGAACCAAATTAGCCTAATTTTGAAGAAAAATGAACTCCTGAGCTTGAAAATCATGAAAAAATTGATTTTTGACCTCAAAATGATGGAATTTTAGGATTTTTGAATCAAAAAGTGAAAATTTGAGAAACAAAAGAGCTCTGAGCTGAAAACAATCAATTTTCTACAGGAAATTAGCCTGAAATTAATTCTGGTGCTGAAAATCATGAAAAAATACAATTTTTGACCCAAATTAGCCTAAATTTGAAGAAAAATGCTGAAATTGCTGAAATTATAAGGTTTTCGACCCAAAAAGTGAAAATTTGAGAAAAATTGAGCTCTTGAGCTTGAAAATCATGAAAAAATTGATTTTTGACTTGAAAATCATGAAAAACTGGAGAAAATGAGCATTTTTGACCCAAAATATGCGAAATTTGAAGAAAAATGAGGTCTGGAGGTTGAAAATCATGAAAAAATTGATTTTTGACATAAAAATCATGAAAAATACAATTTTTGATCCAAAAATATTCAAATTTTGAAGAAAAATGAGATCTTGAGCTTGAAAAATACAATTTTTGACCCAAAATTGCCGAAAAAAATTTGAATTTTCGAATTTTCCCTCCCAATTTTCCTGTCGTCATCCCGGAGCATCGTTGTTTTTTTTCTGCAAAAAAAATATTTTTGAACAATTAAAAACCCCGAAATTTCTCTGCAGGTCGACTACTTCCAACACAAAATCCACGAACGCGGTTGCGAATGGTACGATGCTCCGCAATTACCCTACGGAACACAACCCGAACACGAAATGATGCGATCAATGGCGGCGATTTTCGAATCGAAACATCAACAAGACTTCGAGACATTCTCGGAACAATTGTTGGCGTCGACAAAAATGACATTTTCGATTTATCAAGAAGTTGTGCAACAAGTCGGATTTGCGGCAACACAAAGTGATGCGTGTCCAATGAATTATGGAAGATTGGTACGAGGGTTTTGGGGGGTGAAAATGAGCCAAAAATTGGGAATTTTGAGCCTAGAATCGATTTTCTAGTCATTTTCAGCAAAAATTGGGTTTTGGAAGCTTCCGGAGGGAAAATGAGCCAAAAATTGTGAATTTTGAGCCTAGACTTGGTCTAGAATCGATTTTCTAGTTATTTTCAGACAAAATTTGAGTTTTGGGAGGTTCCTGGGGTGAAAATGAGCCAAAATTCATGAATTTTGAGCCGGAATTAGCCTAACTTCATCATTTTTGACCTAGAAGCCTAATTTTTGCTCAAAAATGCTCAATTTTCAATTTCAGATTGGACTTGTCGCATTCAGCGGAATGGTGGCCGCAAAAATGATGGAGAATTTCGAGCTTCGAGATCAGGTTCGAAATTTGGCAGTCTACACGTCGCTCTTCATCAAATCACGAATCCGAGCATCTTGGAAAGAGCACAATAAGACTTGGGTGAGACATTTTCGGGAAAATTTGGGAAAAAATTGTGAAAATTGACCTAAATTTGATGAAAATCGATGAAATTTGACCTAAAAATGCTCAAAAATTGAAAATTTTTGATAATTTTTAACCTGAAATTCAAGTTTTCTATCAAAAATCGCTGAAATTTGCCATGAAATCCATGTTTCACTGAAAATTATGAATTTCAGCTCAAAATTCACCAGAAATCGCTGAAATTTGACCAAAAATGTCCAAATCTCGAATTTCAGGTCAAATTTCATAAAAAAACAAGAAATTCTCCAAATTTTTACCTCAAATTCAAGTTTTCTATCAGAAATCGCTGAAATTTGACCTAAAAATGCTCAAAAATTGAGAATTTTTGATAATTTTAAACCTGAAATTCAATTTTTCCATAAAAAAATCGCTAAAAATAATAAATTTCACTGAAAATTATGAATTTCAGCTCAAAATTCACCAGAAATCGCTGAAATTTGACCAAAAATCAGCAAATCTCGAATTTCAGGTCAAATTTCATAAAAAAACAAGAAATTCACCAAATTTTTACCTCAAATTCAAGTTTTCTATCAGAAATCGCTGAAATTTGACCAAAAACCTCTAAATCTTGAATTTCAGGTCAAATTTCATCAGATTTTCTGTCAATTTCTCATATTCTCGATTTTTATGACACTTTACCATCATAAGTATACTTAGTTATGCTAACTAACCAAAAAAAGGCTATATTTATTTATTTTTTATGGATATTATTATTATAATCCGTTAATTAGGGGGTGTAAAGTGTCTTTTTGTTTGTTTTGTTATTCTTTTTTTTTTTTTTTGGAAAAATGGGATAATGGGTGCGAAAATTAGCACCAAAAATTGGGGGGGGTTTTGGTGCGAAAATTTGAGATTTTTAGCCCAAAATTAGGTTACATCCAAATTTTCAGCTCCTAGAAAAGTTTTGAGAATTTTTAGCTTTTTTCTAGAACTGAAATTTAGGATTTTCAGCCAGAAATCGAGTTTTCTGGCTCTAAATAAGGCTTTTAGGCTATTTTTGGTGAATTGTGGGATTTTAAGCCAAAATTTGAGATCTAGAAAAGTTTTGAGAAATTTAGAGTAGCTTAAAATTCGCAGAACTTCTCGAGAGCTGAAAATTTCGGCATAAATTCACCAAAAATAGCCTAAAAGCCCAATTTTCGGCCTGAAATCCCTCAGATAGGCCTAAGTTCGAGTTCCAGCCTAAATTTGACTGAAAATTATGAAATTTTCGATTTTTGCTGGAAATCTGACTAGTTTTAGGGATTTTTTACAAGTACTTTAAGCTGAAAAATCTCGAATTTCAGCTCAAAGTGCTCCAAAATTCCAAATTTAGGCTTGAAATTCACGAAAAATCTAAAATTTTGCTCAAAATAGACGAAACTAGGCTGGAAAATGGCTTGAACCCGTATTTTTTACCCTAAATTATCTAAAAACGGCCCAAACGGCCTTAAAAAGCCCTAAAAAATGCGAATTTTGCAGGCCGGTTTCATGCAACTCGGTCAACAAATGAAGCAAAAATACAAAATCGAATCGGACGAAATCGCCGCAAATTTGGAGGTTTTCAATCGAAGACGACGAAGATTATCGATTTTTGGACTGAGCGCCGCCGCCGTCGTCGGAATTGTTGTTGGTGGACGATTCATTTTTGGTGGCAAAGTTTGAAATTATTGCCACGTGGCACTTCTTCTTCTTCTTCTTCTCATTATTCGTGTAATAAGCATAAGCATGTACTTATTTTGTATCTCATCTCTTCACTTTTTTCCAATGAAATTTTCGTTTTTCACACAAACCTCTTAAAATTTTGTTGATAAGGCCCTAAACTAGTGTAGCCTATAAAAATAGGGCTTTAAAACCTTTAAAGTGACGGCGAACATGCATTCATGAAGAAATAAAAACTTTCGCAGGCGGCGGGGATCGAACCAAAAACCTCTGGGTTCGAAAAGCGCGATGCTAACCGCCTGAGCTACGCGTGCACCTGGGAAACTGGGGGTGATTTTTGTTGAGAAGCGCGCGGGTTTCGCTCACTTTTAAGCGTATCCCTTGCCACGTGGCGCTAGGCTCCGCCCCCTTTTTTGTCTCGTCAAAAATTTTGAGAGATAAAAATCATGGAGGGGTTTAAAATTTAGTGTTATCATCAATTTTTTTTGTTTTACGAAGAAAAAAGTTTTGATTGATTGCGATCATTAATTTTTTTTTTGCAGTTTCAATTCAATTTCTACACATTTTTTTTGGCGCCAAAAAATTTTTTTTTCGAAAATTTGAAAAAATTCGAATTTCGCGCCAAAATGTCGACAAAATCGGTGGTTTCGACGATTTCGCACTCCAGTAATTCGGTGTACGTTTAGGGGAGGGTACTGTAGGGGGTACTGTAGGGTCCCAAGGATTACTGTAGACATTTTTTTGCGAGTACTGTATCCGGTTGACTCATGAAAATAGTGATTGCACTTTTTTGATAATGATATTTGGAAAATTTTTTGGGAACTACAGTACTACAGGGTTACTGTAGAAAAATCTGGTTTTAAAGGAACATAGTTTGGGTCTCGCCGCGAAATCCCTGAATTTAAAGGAACATAGTCATGTCTATACTCAAAATGCTCCAAATTCCACGTGGAATTCAATTTTCGATGAAAAATCGATTTTTAAAGGGACATAGTTTGGGTCTTGCCACGAAATCCCTGAATTTAAAGGAACATAGTCATGTCTATACTCAAAATGCTCCAAATTCCACGTGGAATTCAAAAATTTTGCAATTTTCAATGAAAAAATCGATTTTTAAAGGAACATAGTTTGGGTCTCGCCACGAAATCTTTAATTTTAAAGGAACATAGTCATGTTTATACTCAAAATGCTCCAAATTCCACGTGGAATTCAAGTTTCAATGAAAAAATCGATTTTTAAAGGGACATAGTTGGGTCTCGCCACGAAATCCCTGAATTTAAAGGAACATAGTCATGTTTATACTCAAAATGCTCCAAATTCCACGTGGCATTCAAAAATTTTCAATTTTCAATGAAAAAATCGATTTTTAAAGGGACATAGTTTGGGTCTTGCCACGAAATCCCTGAATTTAAAGGAACATAGTCATGTTTATACTCAAAATGCTCCAAATTCCACGTGGAATTCGAAATTTCAGTGAAAAATCGATTTTTAAAGGAACATAGTCATGTTTATACTCAAAATGCTCCAAATTTCACGGGGAAAAAAATTAGCCATAGAGCGCACATGCATTTTCAGCGCGCGAATCGGCAAAATTCAAATTTTCAGCCTGATCCCCGACAAAACCACGTCATGGCAATCGATTTATTTGCTGACGGCCATCGGAATGTTTTGCGGAATTCAATTTTCGATATTTTTTCCCACGTTGTGGCCATTTTTGAATACGGTAATTTCTAAATGCCACGTGGCAATTTGAAATTTAAAAAAAAAATTGATTTCAGGTTGACCCCACAGCTTCCGCCTCGTTTTTTGGATTCATCACCGCCGCTTTTTCTGTGGGACAGGGTTTGGCGTCGCCAGCTTTTGGATATTGGATGAATCGCGCGAAATCTGGTGGGTCTGGGAGCCCGAAATCTGGCAGAGCATTTCAAGAGCTTCAAAATGAGCCCAAATATGATATGAAAAATTTTGAAATTTTTTTTGGTCTAGATTTTCAGCCTGGATTTTTGGATTTTCAGCCATAATCTGAAAATTTCCGGCTCATTTTGTAGAGAATTTCGAGAGCTTCAAAATGAGCCCAAACACGATTTTTGAAAATTTCAGATTTTTGGCTGAAAATCAAAATCTGACGTCATCATTTTGTTATCAGTTGACCTGAAAACAAAATGAGCGAAAATTTGAGAGCTAGACTGTAGTCCGGACTACGGTAGTGCTGCTTAATTTCAGACAAAAATCTGAAATTTTCAGAATCGAATTATAGCTCATTTTGTAGAGAATTTCAAGAGCTACAAAATGAGCTCAAACATGATTTTTGAAAAAAAATTGGGCTAAAGTTTCAGCCTAGATTTTCAGCCAAAATCTGAAATTTTCAAAAATCATGTTTGGGCTCATTTTGAAGCTCTTGAAATTCTCTACAAAATGAGCCCAAACATGAATATTGAAAAAAAAGTTTTGGACTTATTTTCAGCCAAAATCTGAAATTTTTAAAAATTAAATTTGGGCTCATTTTGTAGAGAATTTCAAGAGCTACAAAATGAGCTCAAACATGATTTCTGAAAATTTCAGATTTTGGCTGAAAATAAGTCCAAAACTTTTTTTTTTCAATATTCATGTTTGGGCTCATTTTGAAGCTCTTGAAATTTGCTATAAAATGAGCCCAAACATGAATTTTGGAAAAAAATTGGTCTCCAGTTTCAGCGTAGATTTTCAGCCAGAATCTGAATTTTTCAAAAATCATGTTTGGGCCATACATGAACTACCTCTCCGAAACCGGAGGGAGGGGGGTTAACTTTTTGAAAAATTTTTGTGGGGGGCCTTAACTTTTCAAAAAATAAATTGAAGAAAAAATTAGGAAAAAAATTAGAAAAAAAATTTTTTGGAAAAATATTTTTTTTTCATTTTTTTTTTCGAAATTTTCAGATGCCAAGAAGGTGATATGTGTTTAAAATGCAGTAAAACTATTGTTTATTCAATTTTACATAATCTTGTTTCAATTTATTGTGGTTTCTTTCAAGTAACCCCCTTCCTAGATCTAGAATGAGCATTTTTAAGCATATTTGGGCAATTTTTTTGAATTTTCATATAAATATAGCATCTAATCGTTACTAAGCGCGATAAAACTTGTTTCAAATATAGTTTAACTCTCGTAGATAAGATATATAACAACTATTGTCAATTTGGTGACGTTTCCTTTCTTCTACCCCCCCCCCCTCCGTATGTTGAAAACTAACATTTTCTTCAATTTTCAGGTATTTTCACAAATTTTTTTCTCCTGAAACCACTAAATGGGCATTGATTCGTGCTAAACACTAGTAAATAAGTATAAAAAGGCATGTCTAACAATTATTTGAAGTATAATTGCAAATTACGACCTCTACCCCCCCACTCCGTTTTCGGAGCCTGAGACTCCGAAAACGGAGTGGGGGGGTAGAAGCTCCATTTCTTCATAAAACTTCAAAGAATTCTTTGGCATACCTTTCTATACTTATTTACTAGTGTTTAACACGAATCAATGTCCGTATAGTGGTTTCTGACTGAAATAAATATCGAAAAATTCTGAAAATTGAAGAAAAATGCTGGTTGCTAACTTACGGAGGGGGGATAGAAGAAAGGAAACGTCACCAAATTGACCAGAGTTGTTATATATCTTATCTACGAGAGTTAAACTATATTTTAGACAAGTTTTACTTGGATTGATTCAGTAGAACATAACAAATTGAACATTGAGTAAATTTTCAAAAGAAAAAATAAAAAATCATAAACATAGAGGGAATCGAACTGGTGACCTCCTGATTGAAACTCCAACGCGTTAGCCAGTACACCAGGAGCACCGCGCAGAAACGGGCGGCGAATGTTTATGATAAAGAAAGTTTGGCGCCGTAAAATTTAAAAAAATGTGGCGGAAGCAAATATAAAAATTTTCTTTTTTGACAGAAATTTTCATAAAAGCCTCCGCCATCAATTAATTTGTAAGACTTGAGAAAAAACTATTGTATGATTTCCACGACATGTTGAACTTTTTTTCATAAGTCAGAAAAAAATTTTACAAGAGGAGGGGGGTTAACTTTTTCGAATTTTTTTTTTCTGGAAGGGGGTTAACTCGGGGGTCCCCGGAGCGACTAGTTTATGTATGGTTTGGGCTCATTTTGAAGCTCTTGAAATTCTCTACAAAATGAGCCTAAAATCTCAGACCCAGGCCTAAAATTCAGGCCCAAAACTGAAGCCCAACAAATTTTTTTGCAGTCCGTCAACCTTTGGTCTTCGGAATCTCCGTAATGATTCTGTCCAACATAATTTTCTGTTTCGTCGAAACTTTCAAAGAAAAAGAGCGGCGATGGGTTATGATGACTGCGCGATTTTTTATTGGTTTGGGAGCCGGAACTGTGGGAGTTATGAGAGCGTATGCGGCGACGGCTAGTAGTTTAGAAGATCGTGCACGGGCTATTACTTTTATACAGGCTTCCTATGTTATTGGAATGACGTTGGGACCTGGAATACAGGTAGGAAAGGAAAGGGGATTGCTCATATTAGCTGTCTACAGTAACTCGAGAGCATTGAAAGGGACATACACTCGCGCTAACGCGCTCGACGAATTTTGATCTACACTCGCTCCGCTCGGACTACAGTACCCCCTTAAAGGGACATTGCTCATGTTAGCTAAGTACGGTAGCCTAAGGGAATTCAAAGGGACATACACTCGCGCTAACGCGCTCGAGCGGAATTTTGATCTACACTAGCTCCGCTCGGGCTACAGTACCCTTTTCGAAATTTTTTTACACACTACATATGTTTTGTTTGTAGTTTGAACCTTTTTTGTTCAAAAATTCGAAAAAAAACAAACTTTTTTTTGTTGTTTTTTCTACTGATAACAAAGTGTCTGGTACCGAAAAAAAACAAAAATACTTTTTTTTGATAAAAAAAATTTTGGGAATCGTAAAAGAAAACAAACCGAGGGATTACTGTATGTCCCTTTGAGTAGCTAACATGAGCAAGGCCGAGCGGAGCGAGTGTAGATCAAAATTCCTCGAGCGCGTTAGCGCGAGTGTATCTCCCTTTAAATTCCCTTAGGTTACTGTAGATAGCTAATATGAGCAATGGCCCTTTAAGGGGGGTACTGTAGGCCAAGCGGAGCGAGTGTAGACCGCAAGCTTCCGCGGAAGCGGCCCGAGCGCCCTGCGCGAGTGTATGTCCCTTTAAATTCCCTTAGGTTGCTGTAGGTAGCTAATATGAGCAATGCGCCTTTAAGGGTACTGTAGGCCGAGCGGAGCGAGTGTAGATCAAAATTCCGCGAATGCGGCACGAGCGCGTTAGCGCGAGTGTGTGTCCCTTTAAATTTCCTTCGGTTACTGTAGGTAGCTAACCTGAGCAATGTCCCTTTAAGGGGCTACTGTAGGTCGAGCGCTCTGTGCGAGTGTATGTCCCTAATTAGGGGGGTACGGTAGCTCTCTTTAAACCCAAGCTTGACCTTTGACATTAAAGAGTGTATGTTCCTTTAAATTTCCGTAGGTTACTGTACGTAGCTAACATGAGCAATGCTCCTTTGGCCGAGCGAAGCGAGTGTAGACCGCAAGCTTCCGCGAATGCGGCACGAGCGCGTTAGCGCGAGTGTATGTCCCTTTAAATTTCTTTAGGTTACTGTACGTATGTCCCTTTAAAAATGTCTCCCAAACACTTCTTCCAGGTCGCCTTCACGCCGCTCAGCTACCCGGGCATCGTTCTCGGCGCAATTCACATCGACATGTACACGGCTCCCGCGTGGTTCGCCTCAATCGTCTGCCTCCTCTCGCTGATCTTCATCTTCATTTTTCTCGAGGAAAACTATGCGGGAATCGATAAGGAGGAGGACGAGGAGGACTCCTACACAGCTATGCCCACTTATGACACGATTTCGGTGGCCGTGTGTGTTGTCACACAGTTCACACTCATGTTTATTATCACCAATTTGGAGACGTGAGTTTGAGGGGGCTTAGCTAGGTACAGTAACCTGAGGAAATTTAAAGGGACATAAACTTGATGTGAATCTGCAAGGTACAGTAACCCACGGGAATTTAAAGGTACATACACTCGCGCTAACGCGCTCGAGCCGCATTCGCGGAATTTTGATCTACACTCGCTCCGCTCGACCTACAGTAACCCAAATTTAAAGGAACATACACTCTTTCATGTCAGAGGACAGACTTGGCTTTAAAGGGAGCTACCGTACCCCCTTAATTAGGGACATACACTAGAGCACAGCGCTCGGCCTACAGTACCCCCTTAAAGGGACATTGCTCATATTAGCTACGTACAGTAACTCGAGAGGATTTAAAGGGACATACACTCGCGCTAACGCGCTCGAGGAATTTTGATCTACACTCGCTTCGCTCGGCCTACAGTACCCCTTAAAGGGACATTGCTCATATTAGCCTATATACAGTAATCTGGTTTAAAGGGAGGTACAGTATCCAGATAACTTTAAAGGAACACACCCCACGTGGCATTTCACAGACATTGCTCATATTAGCTGGCCACGCTCGAAATTCGGGGCATTGCTCATATTAAACACCAAATTTCTAAATTTCAGAATCGGTTCACTCTACGCCAAAATTATGTGGAATTGGACGAATGAGCAGGCTGTGGAATACACCGGGATTTTACAGGCCGTGAACGGGCTTTTCGGAGTTTTGGTATATGCACTTTTTGCGGTGAAACTCGGAAATTAGTGAGTTTTTCGGATGCCACGTGGAATTTGGAGCATTTTGAGTATAAACATGACCATGTTCCTTTAAAATTTGAAGATTTCGTGGCGAGACCCAACTATGTCCCTTTAAAAATCGATTTTTTCATTGAAAATCGAAAATTTTTGAATTCCTCATGAAATTTGAAGCATTTTGAGTATAAACATGACCATGTTCCTTTAAAATTTGAAGATTTCGTGGTGGGACCCACCATGTCCCTTTAAGAAAACAAATTCAATTTTTGCAGCATTTCAAAGGCGCGCGAGCGAATTTTCACAATTTTCGGCCTCGGTTTGGGTGTGATTTATCACTTGGTAACGTTTCCCTATCCATGGGGACAACCCTTGACTTATGATCAGAAAAGTGAGTTGTTTTTCAGATTTTCAGACAAAAATCTGAAATTTTTGAAAATCATGTTTGGGCTCATTTTGTAGCTCTTGAAATACTCTACAAAATGAGCCTAAAATTTCAGATTTTGGCTGAAAATTCAGGATTTCCAGCCCAAAAAACTGAAATTTTCCATGTTTGGTCTCATTTAAAAGCCCGTGAAATTCCAGACATCACCACAAAACACGGAAAAGTGATAGTGGAAGATTTGGGCTGTAATCCACACCAATACAAATGGTGTGATCACACCAAGGACGTCAATTTTTGGCTGTATGCCGGAATGTACGGTATCGTTTTGGCCGCCTGTTTTCCGATTGTGAATATTTCGATGAACACGTTGTTTAGTAAGATATTGGGAGCAAGGAGGCAGGTATGTTCCTTTAAAATTTGGGTACTGTAGGTTACGCTCTGTGCGAGTGTATGTACCTTTAAATTCCCTTAGGTTACTGTAGGTCGAGCGGAGCGAATGTAGATCAAAATTCCGCGAATGCGGCTCGAGCGCCTTTGGCGCGAGTGTATGTCCCTTTAAATTCCCTTAGGTTACTGTAGGTAGCTAATATGAGCAATGCTCCTTTAAGGGGGTACTGTAGGCCGAGCGGAGCGAGTGTATGTCCCTAATTATGGGGTACGGTAGCTCCCTTTAAACCCAAGCTTGACCTTTGACATTAAAGAGTGTATGTCCCTTTAAATTCCCTTAGCTTACTGTAGGTAGTTAATATGAGCAATGCCCCTTTAAGGTTACTGTAGGCCGAGCGGAGCGAGTGTAGATCAAAATTCCGCTCGAGCGCGTTAGCGCGAGTGTATTTCCCTTTAAATTCCTTCAGGTTACTGTAGGTAGCTAACCTGAGCAATGTCCCTTTGAGAGGCTACTGTAGGCCGAGCGCTGTGCGCGAGTGTATGTCCCTAATTAGGGGGTACGGTAACTCCCTTTAAAGCCAAGCCTGTCCTCTGACATGAAAGAGTGTATGTCCCTTTAAATTCCCTTAGGTTACTGTAGGTAGTTAATATGAGCAATGCCCCTTTAAGGGTACTGTAGGTCGAGCGAAGCGAGTGCAGATCAAAATTCCGCTCGAGCGCGTTAGCGCGAGTGTACGTCCCTTTAAATTCCTTCAGGTTACTGTAGGTAGCTAATATTCAAATTTCAACTAGGAGTACGGTAGCTTCCTTTAAACGCTCCTATTTTTCCAGGGAACAATGCAAGGTATAATGCTAATGTCCGGAAGTCTGGCCCGAACAATCGGGCCAATGCTAGTCTCATGGATTTTCCAAGAATGGGGGCCAGATCCACTCTGGATTTTGGAAATCCTAGTTCTATCGATCACCATGATTCTATGGATGGTTTTCTATCGACGAATGACACCGTTGGAATCGAATCCCAAATTGGAAGCCTACGATCATTTTCATTATAAAAATGGGGTTAGATATCGAATTTAGGATGAATTTTTGAGATTGGCTGGAAATTTTTTTTCAGAAAAAAAAATTGACGATAGGTTCCCCTGCGCGAGAACCTCAAAATTTCAGCTAAAATTCGATTTTTGACTGAAATTTTCAGGTTCAGGCATGGAATTTCGTAATTTTTAGGTTCTGGAGCGAAATTTCATGATTTTCTAGATTTAGAATCTGAAAAATCATAAAAATTCACCCGGGAACCTGATTTTGGTCAAAAAAAATTGACGATAGGTTCCCCTGCGCGAGAACTCGAAAATTTCAGCCAAAATTCGATTTTTGACTGAAATTTCCAGGTTCAGGCATGGAATCTCGTGAAAATTTAGGTTCTGAGGGGGAATTTTCATGATTTTTCAGGTTTTGAATCCGAAAAACCCATGAAAATTCACCCGAAAACCTGATTTTGGCCAAAAAAATTGGCGATAGGTTCCCCTGCGCGAGAACTCGAAAATTTCAGCCAAAATTCGATTTTTGACTGAAATTCTCAGGTTCAGGCATGGAATCTCGTGAAAATTTAGGTTTTGGGGCGAAATTTCATGATTTTTCAGGTTTTGAATCTGAAAAATCGTGAAAATTCACTCCAGAATCTGAATTTCTTTTGAAAAATCTGTAGTCCTATAATTTTTTCTGCAAAAAAAAAATTTTCAGCCATTTTTTTAGTGATTTTTGTTTTGAAGATCTCTGTTTATTAAAAAATATATCTAATTTTCAAATAAATCTAACAAAACTACCTAATTTACCCGCTTCAAAAGTTTCAGATTTTCCTCTTGATCTTGCGAAAATTCGGCAAAAAATCGATTTTTCGCCTCTTCGAGTTTGGATTTTTCGGGCGGCTCGGACAGCTGGAATTTGGGCCTTTTTGAGGCTGGCAACATTTTTGGATCGGTTTTTATATTGTCACGGGAGTTGAGGAGAGCTTCGTGTTCCAGAATTTTTTCGGTCTGGAATTAAATTTAGGTTGTTTTTGGCTGGAGCATTTTGAGCCCAAACTTGGGCATGTTTGGGCTCAAAATTTTCAGAATTTCAAATTCTCACCGTCTCATTCCATTCATAGCCGCTCGGCGAGCCAACCAACAAATGTCGAAGTTTTCCGCCGCTCAACGCGTTGATTTTCTCGAATTCCGCATCGTCGATTTTCGGGATTTCTCTGGAAAAATTGACGATAGGTTCCCATGCGCGAGAACCCGAAAATTTCAGCAAAAATGCGATTTTTGACTGAAATTTTCGGGTTCAGGCATGGAATTTCATTAAAACTAGGTCCCGGGGCGAAATTTCATGATTTTTCAGGTTTTTAACCCAAAAAATCATAAAAATCCACTCTAGAACATGATTTTGGCACAAAAAAAATCGGCGATAGGTTCCCCTGCGCGAGAACCCGAAAATTTCAGCCAAAATGCGATTTTTGACTGAAATTTTCAGATTCAGGCATGAAATCTCGTGAAAATTTAGGTTCTGGGAGGAATTTTCATGATTTTTCAGCTTTTCAAACTGAAAAATCATAAAAATCCACTCTAGAACATGGTTTCGGCACAAAAAAAAATCGGCGATAGATTTCCCTGCGCGAGAACCCGAAAATTTCAGCAAAAAATCAAGATTTTGCTGAATTTTTCAGATTCAGGCATGGAATCTCGTGAAAATTTAGGTTCTGGGAGGAATTTTCATGATTTTCCAAGTTTTGAAACTCAAAAATCATAAAAATCCACTCTAGAACATTCCCTGCGCGAGAACCTGAAAATTTCAGCGAAATTCTAAAATTTCGCTGAAATTTCCAGGTTCCGGCATGAAATTTCGTATAACAACACCGATTTTCAGCCAAAACTCGGTAATTTTGGCTGAAAATCGTCATTTTTCCGCACCTTCTAACTGTAGAAGTCATAATCGGATTATCATTATCATCCGTAACCGCTTTATCACTAGAAGTTGACATAACTAAGAATAATCTGGAATTCTCGTCCTCTAAAAACGCATTTCCTCTCGCATCCTGAACAACATTCGGATTCTCCAACAATCGATTTTCATGCTCAAGAATTTTGAACTCTTCTTCAAAATCCACTCCAATAACCTTAACTTTAGGTAAGGTTTCTTCTAGTAATAACGCAGCTTTTCCCAAATCTCTAAATGCCAATCCTTCAAGCCTCAAATATTTCAAATCCTTCATCATTTTCAAGCCCATCAAGCCTTTTGCAGATATCCTTTGACAACCGGATAAATCTAACATCTCCAAATTTGGCATAAGTCCACCAATTCTTCCCAAACACCAATCATCAATATATTCACAATTTGCTAATCTGAGCAATCGAAGTTTCGATAAATCTTGAAGGTTTTCAAGGCCTTCGAACATTATCTGAGTTCCTGAAGCGTCGATAGCTTCGATGAAAAGATTTTCAACTTTTCTACCGGGTAAACTGTATCTGTTGAATTTATCCTTTTTATACCAATTATCATCGCCGATGAATTTGACAGCGGCTCCACGGTGGACTAGAAAATGAGCAGCGGCTAGGTCTGGACCCAAAAATAATAGTCTCTCAGCTATAACTCGCTGATCATACTGCATATGTTGAAAATTCCGGTATCTTCGGTATCGCCTAATATTATCGATTGAATGGTCAACATATCTCATTTGTGTGTGCCAGGTTAGAAGTTCCATTGGCAATGCGCCAGTCTCTCTTCTCGTCATATCAGCAACATTCTTTTTGGGAGCCACTGAAAATCATGAAAACCTTTTCTGCAATCAAAACCAAAACTAGAACTCACAATCATCCGGTCTTTCTGGCGTGATATACATCCCGGTGGGTAGTTTTATGAAATTTTGTTGTTTTTGCTTGTCTTTCACGTGTTCCACATATTCCTTCTCCAATTCTTGCCATCGTTTGAACTTTGGCCATTTATGCACCCACCCAGAACACTTGGAACTCGTGGAGATTTGCCGAACTAGCGCGGGCTGCATACGAAAAAAGTGCAGAAAATAAAAAGAAAAAGTAAAGGGACAGCGATTTTTGCGGCTGTTGGGTCTCGCAGCGCGCGATGAAATAGTGTGTGGAATGGAGAGACGCGGACGCCATTTTTATTTTATTTTTACAATTTTTTTCATTTTTAAAACTCAAAATTCTTTACAAAAATACGGTTTTCAGATGGTTTTGACAGTTGCGGATGCGAAAAAATTAACTGTTGCACGACTTAAAGAAGAGTTATTGAAAAGAGGATTGTCGGATGCTGGAAATAAACCGGATTTACTCGCAAGACTCACGGAAAGCATCGAAGACTCTATTCTAAACGATGCTGGAGATTTATCACTTCCAAATGATGATATTCTGTTGAATGATGATATTTTGGATGCGCCAAGTATTGATGGTGATAATGATGTTGAAAAATTATTAAATAGCTCGGAAGACGTGGTTACATCACCAACTCCCCCAGCAACAACTATCAAACCAATCGAAGCTCCAGAAGATCCGAAACTTGCAAGAGCTGCGAGATTTGGACTTCCTGTAACTGGAACAGCTTCTGCTACGGAATTAGCGTCAGAATCAGCGAAAGAAGCGAGAGCCAAACGATTCGGCATCCAAAATACGCCTGGAGCAGCAGGAGCGGAGGAGGATAAAAAAGCGGCGCGAGCTGCAAGATTCGGTATTGAGACATCTAGCGAGACCAAGGATAAATTGGCAGCAAGAGCGGCGAGATTTGGGATTCCGGTGAATTCGGATGGAAAACGAGCAGCTGGAGAGGCGAAAAGTGAAGAAGAACTGAAGAAATTGGAGGAACGCGCGAAACGTTTTGGATTAATTGATGAAGATGTAAGTTGTGTTGCTAAAATCGATATTTTCCACGTCATTTTTTTTATAATTTTCAGGCGGACGCCAAGAAAAAAGCGCGTTTGGAACGATTTGGAGCGTAAATCTCATATTTTTTGTTATTTAATTGTTAATAAATTTAAATTATCTTATCTTATCTCTCTAGAAATTCTTTAGAGGTAAATACCCATAATTTTTCTATATTTATTTTGAGAAAATTTTAAAAAGAAAAAAATCAAAAAAAATTTGAAGAAAAATGGCTGAAAATGCTGAAATCGAGGCGCTTTGTAGTATTTGGGAAGATGTGGAAGTCATAGAGGATTCTCAGAAGAAAATCATAAAGCATAAAATTCGCTCTATGGAGAATGAGGCGACATCGGCGTCGATTCGAATTCGAATCGAGATTTTTGAAGGATATCCTGAAGTTGAGCCGAAAATCGAATTATCGATGGCCAGAGGAATTAGTGAACGCGATTTTGAGGAGTTGAAATTGAAAGTTGTGGAATGTGTGAAGGAGAGCTTGGGAATGCCGATTGTTGATGTTTTTCAGGTAGATTTGAGGATTTTTCCGGCTGAAAATGATGAATTTTCAGTGGATTTGCTGAAAAATCTGGAAATTTCAACCAAAATTCGAGTTTTGACTGAAATTTCCTGGTTTCTCAGGTTCCCGGGTGAATTTTCATGGGTTTTTCGGATTCAAAACCTGAAAAATCATGAAAATTCCCCCCAGAACCTAAATTTTCACGAGATTCCATGCCTGAACCTGGAAAATTCAGCAAAATCTGGAATTTTGCGGAAATTTTCGGGTTCTCGCGCAGGGAAATCTATCGTCAATTTTTTTTGGTCAAAATCAGGTTCCCGGGTGAATTTTCATGGGTTTTCGGATTTAAAACCTGAAAAATCATGAAAATTCCCCCCAGAACCGAAATTTTCACGAGATTCCATGCCTGAACCTGGAAAATTCAGTAAAATATTGAGTTTTGCTGAAATTTTCGGGTTCTCGCGCAGGGGAACCTATCGTCAATTTTTTTTTGGCCAAAATCAGGTTCCCGGGTGAATTTTCATCGGTTTTTCGGATTCAAAACCTGAAAAATCATGAAAATTCCCCCCAGAACCTAAATTTTCACGAGATTCCATGCCTGAATCTGGAAAATTCAGCAAAATCTGGATTTTTGCTGAAATTTTCAGGTTCTCGCGCAGGGGAACCTATCGTCAAATTTTTTTGGCCAAAATCAGGTTCCCGGGTGAATTTTCATGGGTTTATCGGATTCAAAACCTGAAAAATCATGAAAATTCCCCCCAGAACCTAAATTTTCACGAGATTCCATGCCTGAATCTGGAAATTTCAGCAAAATCTGGATTTTTGCTGAAATTTTCGGGTTCTCGCGCAGGGGAACCTATCGTCAATTTTTTTTTCACTAAAAATCCCAAATTTCCAGACTTGCTGCGATTTTCTCACTGATCGTCAACATTTTTCCGATCTCGATTGCTCAATTTGCATTTCTCCGCTCTCAAATTCCCCAATTATCGTAACTTCTTGCGATCATTTTCTGCATTTTTCATGTTTTTCGAAATATTTGCATTTTTCGAAGACGGAAATCGTCAAAAATCTTCAAGAAGCTCAAAAATACGATAAAGATAAAGTTGATCAGGTGAATTTTCACACAATCAGAAATCCCCAGAAAAATCGATATTTTCCAGCATTTCTACTGCCCAATTTGTCGCTATAATCTGAGCAATTCCACAGAATTCGAGCGGGAATTTCAGAAAATTCTGGAATTCTACAAGAAAAATCAGAAAACCCTCAAGGCGCCGAGACGAGATAGTGTGGTGAATGGAGAGGACGCAGAGAGGAATCTGAAAATTTGGCGGGAACAGCAAAAACGATTGGCGAAAATATTTGAAAAACAAAAATTGGCGGGTGGAATTATCGATATTGAGGAGGAGAAAAAACGATTACGATTGATTTCTGAGAATTTTAATGAATAAATTGTTTTTTTTTTTTGAAAATTCCACGTCATAACGTGAAAACGTGACCTAATTTCGTTGTTTTTTCGTGGTTTCCAACCAGATTTCGGTCATTTCTGATTTGGAAAAATGGAGTGCTTAGCGGTTTTCAATAATTGTGGTGGGTTTCAGCCAAACATCAATTTTTGGCTGAAATTTTCCGGTTCAGGCATGAAATTTCATGATTTTCCAGGAAAATTCCCTCCAGAATCGGATTTTAGCGCAAGAAAAATTTGACGATAGGTTCCCCTGCGCGAGAACCCGAAAATTTCAGCAAAAATCGATTTTTGGCTGAAATTTCCAGGTTCAGGCATGAAATCTCGTGAAAATTGAGGTTCTGGGGGGAATTTTCATGATTTTTCAGGTTTTGAATCCGAAAAATCCATGAAAATTCACCCGGGAACCTGATTTTGGCCAAAAAAAAAAATTGACGATAGGTTCCCCTGCGTGAGAACTCGAAAATTTCAGCCAAAACTCGATTTTGACTGAAATTTCCAGGTTCAGGCATGAAATCTCGTGAAAATTTAGGTTCTGGGGGGAATTTTCATGATTTTCCAGGTTTTGAATCCGAAAAACCCATGAAAATTCACCCGAAAACCTGATTTTGACCAAAAAAAATTGACGATAGGTTCCCCTGCGCGAGAACTCGAAAATTTCAGCCAAAATCGGTTTTTGACTGAAATTTCCAGGTTCAGGCACAGAATGTCGTGAAAATTTAGGTTCTAGGGGGAAATTTCATGATTTTCCCACAGAGTGTAATTTACTACCCGAAAAATTTCGCGCATTTTTTGAGACCTGACACGATCTTAGGGGTGGGACAAAAATCGACGAAATTCAACGCAAAAACGAGAGATTTAGAGAAAAAATTATTTTTGATCTACCCAAAAATTAATGAAAAATTTGAGGTCTAGCGATTTGAGGTAGTAAATTACACCCTGTGTTTCCTGGTTTTCGAACTGAAAAATCATGAAAATTCACCCGGGAACCTGATTTTGGGCAAAAAAATTTGACGATAGGTTCCCCTGCGCGAGAACCCGAAAATTTCAGCAAAACTCAAGATTTTGCTGAAATTTCCAGGTTCAGGCATGAAATTTCGTAAAATTTCACCATTCCCAGTTGAAAAATCACGAAATCCCCGAAATTTCCAGCCAAAAAATGTGTCAAAAAGTGTGCGGCTCTGGAAACCGACAAATCCGCCAGCAAATGGCTCTCACGATGTTTCATCGGCTTCTTTTCGCTAGTCGCGAGCGTTTTTGCCTACGGAGCACTCTTCAAAATCATACCCTATGAGATAAGGTGCGTTTTGACTGAAAATCTCCAAATTTCAGCCTGATTTTCAGCGTTGCTCCCTCGTATTTCTCAATTTTCTGGCGACTTTTAATGTTCGTCTATTTGTTCTACACAATCATTTTTCACTATTCACAGTGTATTTCAAACGAGCCGATCAAAGTTCCGCAACTGGGAAGAGAGGGAAAATATTGTCATAAGTGTGATATTGTGAAATGTGCACAAACTCATCATTGTCCGGTTTGTGATAAGTGAGTTTGGCTGGAAATTTGGGATTTTTAGAGTCCAGATAAGCCTGGGCTCAGATTTTTCAAGTTCAGGCTGGATTTCTTCGCTAGAAAAATTGACGATAGGTTCCCCTGCGCGAGAACTCGAAAATTTCAGCCAAAACTCGAATTTTGACTGAAATTTCCAGGTTCAGGCATTTTTTAACTGAAAATATCTGAAATTTCGTACCCCAAGCTTATTTAGATTCAAAAAATCCCATTTTTCTGAAATTTTCAGATTTTACAAGTTTAAGGCTTATTTTCAGACGAATTTCCTGAAATTTCATCCCAAAACCTTAAAAAAAAATTGACGATAGGTTTCCCTGCGCGAGAACTCGAAAATTTCAGCCAAAACTCGAATTTTGACTGAAATTTCCAAGTTCAGGCATTTTTTAACCAAAAAAATTTCTGAAATTTCGTACCCTAAGCTTATTTAGATTCAAAAAATCCCCATTTTTCTGAAATTTTCAGATTTTTCAAGTTTAAGGCTTATTTTCAGACGAATTTCTTGAAATTTCCTGAAATTTCATCCCAAAACCTTAAAAAAAAATTGGCGATAGATTTCCCTGCGCGAGAACTCGAAAATTTCAGCCAAAACTCGAATTTTGACTGAAATTTCCAAGTTCAGGCATTTTTGGACTGATTTTCAGATTCTAGAGCGAATTTTCATGATTATTTATTCGAGAACTTGATTTTGGTGCAAAATTTCAGCCAAACTTCGAGTTTTGGCTGAAATTTCGTACCCCAAGCTTATTTATATTCAAAAAATCCCCATTTTCTGGAAATTTTCAGATTTTTCAAGCCTAATCTCAAATTTTCAGATGTATCTATCAATTAGACCATCATTGTCCATGGATTGGTCAATGTGTCGGAGCCCACAATCAATCAAACTTTGCCAGTTTTCTCTCATTCATGTCCCTCGCATGTATTTGTTTCTTCGCACTCGCCTCATCATTTTGGATTGCTCATTTTAAAGAACTCCAACTTGATATAAGTAGTCTACTCAAAAATCTTCAACAATCTTCGATTTTGAGCAAAAATGATGCGGAGATGGTTTTGCGAAATTCAATTTTGTATTTGAATCCGATATTTATCGTATTTTTTTCCGGATGTTCAGGAAAAGGCTACGAAATTACCGTGTTATTCGGATTCTTTTTCGTGATTTTCTTTCTGTTTTTCGTTTTTTGGGTGGCGCAAATGTGGAAAATTGCGAATGGAACTTTTACATTAAATGGAGAGATGTTGAAGAAATCTGGCGAGAAATTGAATTTTCAAACAATTTCGCATAGATTCCGGAAATATTATGGAGTAAGATATAACGAGTCTTTTTGGATGGCGTTTTTGATTCCGGTCAAGAGGGAAAATATGCATTTTCATGATTATTAGAGGATTTTTAATGATAATTTACTTGTTTTTCAAAATTTAAGAAAGGTTAATAAATATTTGTGCACAATAGAAAAAATTGCATTTTTTACAACGACACTCCGCTTGCCCGCTGTTTAGCGCAACACGAGAGTATTTTCATTTTTCGTTTTTTTTCGCTGGGTTTAAACGTTTTCCGTCAAAAATTGAATTTTTCAGATGTTCTACAAGGCTGGAAATGGAAAATCCGAAGAAATGTGGGTTTTTTCTAGAGAAACACGGTTTGAATTGAAATTTTTGAGTTTTCAGGGTCAAAAATGATTTAAAAACGTGGAAAACTTCGAATTTTCGTGTGATTTGAGAAATTGGAGCGATTGGTGAGGTTTTTGGGGAGGGATTTCGGAAAAATTGAAAAAAATCGGTGAAAAATTGGGTAAAATTTGAAAAATTATGAAAAACTCTTGAAAAATTGAAAAAAGTTAGGCTAACTCATCAAAATCTAGGCCCAAAAATCTAGTTTGGTTCGAAACTTGGGAAAAAAAAACATAGAGACCCATGGAATTTATTCGATGCGCCTTTAAAATTCCATTGTCCCATAAAAATTGATGTAAATCATTTATTTTCGCGAAAAATCTAGCATTTTTCCTTGTCCTTAGCTCCAACAATATCCAAAGTGACATAAGTCATATCATAAGTTCCGCCGATTTTTGAAGCCGGGATTGGGAATTCAGAAATTCGCTTGCAGCCCTGAAATTTTCAGAAAATCATAGGTTTGCAGCCATAGAGTTAGCCAAACTTACAGCTTTTTTGACATTACAATCGTGAGTGATAATGAGATATGGGGCAATTGAAGTGACTTCGTCTTGAGCTCCGAAAACCGAGAATTCTCCTTCTTTTGATGATTGAGTGCCTTTCAACAAATCATCTGGGTCCACTGCAATCAAAATTGATTTTTTAGAGGAAAAATTAGGGGGAAAAAACTCACAAGTATCTTTTTCCCACAATTCGACCTTGGCTGAAATTCGCTTCTTATTGCAAATCGTCGTTCCTTTCACAGTGATATTTTGATTTTTGGCCTCAATAACGAGACCGAAAATAAGAATTGACGAAACCAAGAAAAGACCGCGCATTTTCCGATAACCTTTTTCAAAAAGTTACCTTTTATAGGCGATGAAAAATTGAAAAAAAGGCGGAACTTTACACTTTTTGAATCGAAACGACGAAAAACAATCAACAAGGTCATTTTTAGATGGAAACGGAAGATGAATCAGTATTTTTTTTGATAAAAATAACGAAAAATGACGAATCTTTGACCAAAACTTTGATACACGTGGCAAAATCTTAGGGCAAATAATGAATGGGACCCCGGTGTTTAAAAATCGTCGTGATGAATGGGACCCCAAAATAATGAAATGGGACCACATCATTTTTTTTGAATTGTCTGAATGGGACCCCGCAAAAAAAGGGACCCCGTTGAATTTTTGTATTAGTACGAATGGGACCCCACTGAAATTGTATACTAAAAGGGATAAAACGTTGAAGCCTGAGCCCAAGCCTGAAAACCCTGACTAAGCCTAACCCTGAAATCCTAACTAAGCCTAAGCCTATGCCTAAACCCAGTGCTGAGGATACGTCTAAGTTTAAGCCTACCTGTGGTCCCATTCTGAAAAAATTTCAATGGGGTCCCTTTTTTTGCGGGGTCCCATTCAGACAATTCAAAAAAATGCTGTGGTCCCATTTCATTATTTTGGGGTCCGATTCATCACGACGATTTTTAAACACCGGGGTCCCATTCAGCATGGGGTCCCATTTGGGGTCCCATTCATTATTTACCAAATTTTAAAGGCGCATCACAAAGACAATTCCATTTTTCTGTGTATTTCTCTCGGAATAGATAAAAATGCCACTCAAACTCACCAAAAATTGATAAAATTTTTTTTTTGATAAAAAACCAAATGGCAATTATAAATATTTGGTTATTCCCTATTTTCATCGCTATTTACTCAATTCTAACACTTTTGATATGGTAGTTAAAATTTGTCTATTTTCTATGAAAACTAGAGAAAAAAATTGATTTCAGTGTGATTTTGTCGATAAATTCGCATCATTTTCCGGCGAATTGGCCGTTTTTGAGTGATTTTACGAAATTTCAACCGGCCAAAAATGCGTATACTATTATGAGCAATCATATTTTGCTCTTTTGTGAGTTAGAGGCTTCCTAAGCTCCCCCAGAATCTAAATTTCAGTACTAATCTGGATGTATTTGAAACACCGTGAATTGAAATCTTACTTCCGCCAGGCAAATCAATCAATATACTACGAGAAAATCTCGTGGGCCAATTTATTGATCGGAATTTGTGCGATAAGTTGCTATCAATTAGCCGTGAATTTCCCGGCGACAAAAGTCGCCTATTTTGAGCTTTTCGGCAATCGAATTAGCCTATGTTTGGGTCTTATTTACATTTGGATACACTCGTTTTTGAGTTTGAATGTGAGGGATGAGAATTTGAATAATTTACCGATTTTTTTGATGAGGATTTGCTTGGGAAGTGTGGTTTTGTCGTTTTTAGCTGCTAGTAAGTCGAATTTGGTTTATGACGTGGTATTGGGGCTCAAACCTAGAATTGAAATATGCCTGAACCCGGAAATTTCAGCCAAAATTTGAATTTTGGCTGAAATTTTCGGTTTTTGACGTCAAAACTTGGTTCTGGAATGAATTTTCATGATTTTTCAATTTGAAAACCATGAAAATTCAAGAAATCCATGCCTGAACCTGAGAATTTCAGCCAAAAATCAAATTTTGGCTGAAATTTTCGGGTTCTCGCGCAGGGGAACCTATCGTCAATTTTTTTTTTGCCAAAATCAGGTTCCCGGGTGAATTTTCATGGGTTTTTCGGATTCAAAACATGAAAATTCCCCCCAGAACCTAAATTTTCACGAGATTCGATGCCTGAACCTGAGAATTTCATCCAAAAATCAAATTTTGGCTGAAATTTTCGGGTTCTCGCGCAGGGGAACCTATCGTCAATTTTTTTTTGGCCAAAATCAGGTTCCCGGGTGAATTTTCATGGGTTTTTCGGATTCAAAACATGAAAATTCCCCCCAGAACCTAAATTTTCACGAGATTCCGTGCCTGAACCCGAAAATTTCAGTCAAAAATCAAATTTTGGCTAAAATTTTCGGGTTCTCGCGCAGGGGAAAATTTTTTTCTATTTTTCTACCCCTTATCAATTTTTTCCACGTCATAACCAAATTTCAGCCAAAATCTGAAATTTTCCAGTGATCCAGGCTAACAAACTGGCCAAGCCAAACCAGACACTTTGCGCAATTTACGAATGGTGTTGTTATTTTTCGTTCGCCATGTTTTTGCTTACCGATTCATACGAATTTCGATTTATGGTCTTCCGACCGCCCAAATTGATCATTCGAGGTTGCTCAGGTTATAACCCGCGAGTTTTTGAAAGTACAGATGTTAGTGAGGAAGATGAGATACCAAATATGTCTCAGAGATTTGTGATGTGAATAAAAAATTTTATCTCTGGTTGTCTAGCCTGTCTGCGTCCCTGCCCGCTTTTAAATTAAATTTCAATAATTTATTAAGTTAAAATCGGAATAATTAATTAATCAATTAAATAAGAGACGATCAAATCAGGAAAAGACGGGGGTTATTAAAGGAACATGAAGAAGAAGAAGTATATACACAAAAGTGTTGTTATTAATTAAATTAAATTAAATTATTAAATAAGGGGGAAAATCAGAGAAGGCACATAAAGCAAACTAAAAGTACTTCCTAGGAACACACAAAAAAATTTGGGATGGGAATTTCAAAATTGCACAAAATCACAGTTTTCTCGGATAGCAAAAAATGGGGGGTTGTGGCACACAGAAAATGGAGAGAGAACATGAAACCTGTTAGAGAAATAGATAGGGAAACGAGAGGGTACGGTATGATGTTCCTTTAAGGTACGATAAGGTTAAGGTACGACTTTAAGGCAAGGTACGACTGTATGATGTACTTATCGTAATATGTTCATTAAAGGGACATTCTCTTTTCCAAAGGTATATATCGTGCTGTGTACCTTAAAGGAACATTATATCGTAATATGTTCATTAAAGGGACATGCTCTAAGGTAAATCTTAAAAAACTTTTAAAAAAAAACCTTAGAGCATGTCCCTTTAATGAACATATTACGATATAATGTTCCTTTAAGGTACACAGTACGATATATACCTTTGGAAAAGAGCATGTCCCTTTAATGAACATATTACGATAAGTACATCATACAGTATGTCCCTTTAAAGAACATACCCCTTTAAAGTACACCATACGATACCTCCCTTTAAAGTGGTTGTAGTACGACGGCGTTTTTCATGTCCGGCGCATAGCTAGGCGGGATAAACGGGTCGCCGTTCGTCTCGAAATCATCGAGCACCGCGAACTTGGCAGTGGCCCCAAAGAAATCGTGTGGGTGAATGTTTTGATGGTGGATTTGGGTGTGATACGGAATCTGGTGATACGGAATCTGTTGTTGTTGTTGTTGTTGCACGATCTGTTGTTGTTGTTGTTGGTGGAAATTCTGATGCACCATAAGCATATTGTTGTATTCTAGAGGATAGGCTTGGGTGGCAGCTGGAGGAGGTTGAGCGAATATTAATCGCTGAGTGGTGACTTGTGGTGGTGAGTCTTGATCGGATGGTGTGCCTACGCTGTTGGCTGATGTTGTTGGTGGTAGTTGTTGGGGAGCTGGTTGGGCGACACGTGGCGGGGAGGAGAGGGAGGATGTTGAATTGGCTGAAACGTATCAGTGGTTTAGGGCTTGGAATCTGAATCTGAATCTGAATATGCGCTTGAGATCTACAATGAGGGGTTGTAAATAGTACTCCTAGGTAGTTTTTAAAGGCAAATCTTCAAAATTTCAAATTTCCCCCCGAGGATTGCTATGTGCAGACACTGCGACGCACTTTTGCGTACAGGAAGGTTTGAACTTTTAAATTTTTCATTATTTTTGTTTCGTTCAGGCTGAGGCTTCGTGGGTGGTCTTCGGTAACCTCTCTAACTGCTTTTCAAACCAGGTTTCAACCCCAAGTTAGTCTAACTCACAATTAGGTCTATGCTGTTGCTGTTGAACCTGTAGAATCATATTCGGAGCATTTTGTGCTTGTGGAGCCGGTTGAATATACTGCATTCGTTTCATATCAAAATGTATCTGTTGCTGTTGAGCCTGAGCCTGAGCCTGTGCGACTTGCTGTTGCGACGGTGTAATCTGTTCATACGATCGTTTCGCCGCGCCACTTACACGTGGCACGTATTCCGCACCGCCGGAAGCGGACGCGGTGGATGCGGCAGTCGCCGCCGCCACACTTCCACTGCAGTCGAGACTCTGCGCACTGTTGCAACGTTTTTTGGCGCACATCGCTCCGCGCATGTATCGATTTTCGAAGAAACGTTTGTCGAGGCAGACGAGACAGATTTGACAGTCGGGCATACGACAATCTTCGCATTGATTGCAGCCGATTCGGGCTTTGAACGTGGGAGCGTCGCGCTGGAAAAGTCAGAGAGTTAGGGGGGTGAGAGAGGGTAGAGATGGAGAGTAGGGTAGAGATCACTGTGAAGATGAGAGATCCCTAGAAAAACAGTAGGGTTCAGAGAAGCAGAGAAAACTTGAGCTAGATATCGAGAAAATGTACAGAACCAGAGAAAATCTGATCAGAGAGTACTAGAAAATGAGAGATCCCAGAGAGGATGTTAGAGAACACATCTAGATTAGAGGGTGCAGACAACGAGAAGGGAGAGTACGGGTATCTAGAGTACTCCAGAGAGCATAGAAAGCTCTAGAGAGTAGGGGTAGATGGGAGAGTCTAGACACCCAGACACTCCAGAAGAGCGCAGATAGGTGAGAGAATATAGAGAAGTAGACAGAGTGAGAGATAACAGCTGGAGGAGAGAGTCTAGACGGTTAGGGTAAGCTAGAAATAACTGGAATATAAGAGAGTGCAGACAACCAGAGAATCAGATAGGGTTAGAGAGCATGGTTATATGAGAGAGTGTAGACAACTAGAGGAACCCGGGCGAATAGGAAATGCTAGAGAGTATAGCTGTATGAGAGAGTCTAGACAACTAGAGGCACAACTAATGGAGAGAACCCAGACGACCAGACAACCCTAGAGAGTAGGGGTAGATGATAGAGTCTAGACATCTAGAGGCACAACTAATGGAGAGAGCCCAGACCCTAGAGAGTATAGCTGTATGAGAGAGGCTAGACAACTAGAGGAACCCAGACGAATAGGAAACCCTAGAGAGTAGGGGTAGATGAGAGAGTCTAGACATCTAGAGGCACAACTAATGGAGAGAACCCAGACGAATAGGAAACCCTAGAGAGTAGGGGTAGATGAGAGAGTCTAGACATCTAGAAGCACAACTAATGGAGAGAGCCCAGACCCTAGAGAGTATAGCTGTATGAGAGAGGCTAGACAACTAGAGGAACCCAGACGAATAGGAAACCCTAGAGAGTATAGCTGTAGGGGTAGATGAGAGAGCCTAGACAACCAGACACCTCTAGAGATCACTAGACAAAAAGGAGAGAGCCCCAGACACCAACCTGCAATCGATTCTCCAGCACTCGCAAACATCGCCTCTCAATACAACTCTGCTTCTTGACACCCGGCCCACCGAATTGCGGTGAATCCTGACAATATGTACACTGACCGCACGGTTTACACTGACATCCACGACAAACACCGCATCTAGAATGAAATTATTGATTGATTTTTGGGGGGGATGTCCGAGAGAACTACACACACTTGTACTAGAATACTAGAAAATGTGTGTGGGGATAATTGGATTTTTACGCGCGCACCTGAAACTGAAGACTACAAAGTTCGCGAACAAAAATTGTGACTTGATTTTCGACCCACAAGGTCAGGGGATCGATTCCCGGTGCCTGCAGAACTTTTTTCTCTTGAATACCAAGTTCTAGAGACTAAACAACGATACTCCGCGATTCCGACAAAACCGTACCTTTTGTTAACTAACCTCTGCGACCGATTCATACTACTAGTCACCACGGGCGGTGCGGCTGCAGCTTGTTGCGCAATCTGCGGATGCGGTGCGGCTTGCGGCGCGTACGCAATGTGTTGCGGAAACATTGCGTACTGTTGTTGTTGGGGCGGCGGTGCAAAATGATTGTTGTTCATCGATTTTTCGCCGGCCTGGAATTAATTAATGAAAGGCTGTGCAGAAAAAGTACATAAGTATAAGAGAAGCTACAGTACCATCACGGTAATTTAAAGGGACATACAATTGTGGATTTGGGATTTAAAAAAAAATAAAACTTTGTCCTGAGGGATACTGTAGGTTGCTCATGTTAAAAGAAGCTACAGTACCATCAGGGTAATTTAAAGGGACATACAATTGTGGAAATGGGATTTTTTAAAAATATAACTTTGTCCTGAGGGATACTGTAGGTTGCTCATGTTAGCTCAGCTACAGTATCATCAGGATAATTTAAAGGGACATACAATTGTGGATTTTGGGTTTTCAAAAAAAACGTTATCCTGAGGGATACTGTAGGTTGCTCATGTTAGCTCAGCTACAGTACCATCAGGGTAATTTAAAGGGACATACAATTGTGGATTTGGGTTTTAAAAAAAAACTTTATCCTGAGGGATACTGTAGGTTGCTCATGTTAGCTCAGCTACAGTACCACCAGGGTAATTTAAAGGGACATACAATTGTGCCACGTGGATTTGGGATTTTTTAAAAATAAAACTTTGTCCTGAGGGATACTGTAGGTTGCGCATGTTAGCTCAGCTACAGTACCACCAGGGTGATTTAAAGGGACATACAATTGTGGATTTGGGATTTTGAAAAAAAAATGACTAGAAATATGGAGAGTTAGGCGAACTTGAGGTGAGCAAAAGCACATAAATGCGATTTTGTGTTGAGAGAAGAAGAAGCGGGGAAAATAATCATATTTTACGCATATTTTATTTCCCTTCTAGCCAGAAAAAGAAGTTTTAACAATAGAAGTTTAGAAAAAGCACACATTTTTTTTTGGCGGGAAATTTTTGAAATTCAAAAAAAATTAGCGCGAAATTTTGAAAAATCAAATTTTTGAATTTTCAAATTTTGGCGGTAAAAATTTGAATTTTCAAATTTTGGCGGTAAAAATTTGAATTTTCAAATTTTGGCGGTAAAAATTTGAATTTTCAAATTTTGGCGGTAAAAATTTGAATTTTCAAATTTTGGCGGTAAAAATTTGAATTTTCAAATTTTGGCGGGAAATTTTCAAAATTCAAAAATTATTGCCACGTGTCAATTTTGGCGGGAAAAAATTTGAATTTTCAAATTTTGGCGGGAAATTTTCGAAATTCAAAAATTACGTATTTTTTTGACACTCAAATTTTCGCGCGAAAAACACTTTCCACGTGGAAATTCGACGCAGAAGGTCGGGGGATCGATTCCCAGTGGGGGCAGAATTTTTTTTTTAAATTTTTTGAAAATTCAAATTTAAGCGCCCAAAACAAACATCCACGTTTGGAAATTTGAATCAGAAGGTCGGGGGATCGATTCCCAGTGGGGGCTGAATTTTTTTTTTTTTGAAATTTAAAATTTTTGGTGCCAAAAACGTTTTCCATGTGGAAATTTGACTCAGAAGGTCGGGGGATCGATTCTCAGTGGGAGCAGAATTTTTTTTTTTTTTTTTTTTTTTTGAAAATTCAAATTTTTGGTGCCCAAAACAAACATCCACGTGTGGAATTTTGAATCAGAAGGTCGGGGGATCGATTCCCAGTGGGGGCAGAATTTTTTTTTTTTTTTTTTTTGAAAATTCAAATTTAAGCGCCCAAAACAAACATCCACGTTTGGAAATTTGAATCAGAAGGTCGAGGGATCGATTCCCAGTGGGGGCAGAATTTTTTTTCGTTTTTTTTTTGGAAAATTCAAAGAAAAATCGAGAATGGAGAAAAAAAATCACAAGCGATATAATTTGAATCAGGGGCATTATGATGATGATTTTTCCACAAACATACAACAAAAAAAATAAAAAATTTTATGACAAGTTTTAAATGTGAGAGAATTGTCTTCTTGTTTTTCGTGCATCTTTTTATAATAAAATTAATGTGTGCAAGAGAAAATTATCATTTTTTTCAAGAAGGATTTTATGAGCTACCGTATTCTTTTTTGAATTTTTTGGCGGGAATTTTGGTTATGATTACTGTAGCTCGATTTTTGGCACTAAAAGAGCTACAGTACCCTTAGCTTAAAGGGACATACGTTTCAAAAAAAGGATTACGGTAGCTCATGGAAACCATGTGGCATTCCGGAAGCTTATAGCTACCGTATTCTTTTTCTTGAATTTTGTTAGGGTTACTGTAGCCACGTGGATTGTCTTGATTTTTGATCACCAGAAAAAATCCTCGCCCGCACCCGACCTCGATCCCCCGACCCTCCACCTCAAAACCCAGAGATCTACCACTACACCACAGAAAATATCTGGCGTGTCAAAAAATAATCAAATCAAATCAAAAAGGAAGCAGATGAAGAAGAAACATTGAGAAAGACTCTGAGCAGCTCAAAAAGTGAGCAAATATTTGATCTACCAAAGAAAAGTGAGGGAAATACGATTTTTCGGATAAATATATATAAGAATAATAATTATTATAAGAATAATGAGAAGGAGAAAAAAGTATATATTTATATAGAAATTTGAAATTCTGACTTTTCCCGCCAAAAAATTTCCGAAAACCGCGCGCTTATCAACGAAAATCGCCCCATCTCCCCCAGCACTCGCGTAGCTCAGGCGGTTAGCGGCGCCCCTTTTCGATCAAAGCGTCGCTCCCAAGTTCGATCCACGCCGCCTGCGAACATTTTTATTTTTTGTGTTTTTTCGCCGGAAAAGTATAAAAAATCTCCCGGAAAAAGATGTGACAAGTCGTTTAAGTGAGCCGAAATGACAGGGGAGAACATCTCAAAAAAAATGGGGAGAAGATGAATTATTATTCATGTAAAATAAAAAGGATTGGTTGGATTTGGAAAGAGGAGGAGGAGATGTGGGATTACTGTAGTGCTCTTTGGAGCAATTATTATTTATGCATCTGTCTATTTAGCTACATAATAGAAGTTAGAATAACAATAAACTTCTTAATCCCGTTTTGCCTAACAAAATCCCAGCGTTGTCAAGGGTTGTTAATTGAATTTAGGTTAACTCTCTCTCTTAGTGCATACTTAGCCGAAAAATCAAAAAAAAAAAAAGTTGTGCGGGCGGGGGGAGTCGAACCTGAGCAAACCTGAACGGCTGCACGCTAACCGACTGAGCCATGTGTGCAAGAAAAATTTGGAAAAGAAAAAATAGTAGTAGTAGTAGTATTTTGTATTAATAATAATTTCTTGGGTCATTTGAGGACACAAAAATAAAAAGAGAGACCTGTGAAGGTCAGATTTTTATCATCAGATCTTTTGGGAGGAATCCGGGATTTTTATTGGTTAGTTACTCTAACTTAATGTATGCGACAGCGATTTGTAGCGTGGGAATTTTGAAAAAAAAATAATAAAATTTGAATTTTTTATCAACCCGCGCGCGCGAAAAAAGTGGAAAACAACGTGTTTATCAGCGAAAAATGCGCTGCTTTCAAAACACACGGGATAGCGCAGTGGTAGCGCGCTGAACTCGCGCTTGCGGGGTCAAGGGTTCGACCCCCGGTGCGAGCTAAATTTTTTTTTTTTTTTTTTTTTGAATAAAGTGCTTGGGATGAAACAAAGAAATTAAAAATTCACAAGCCACGGAAATTTTGCGCTCGAAAAATTCGAAAAAGCAAAAAAAGGGAGAGAATATAATAATGGAATACATAAATCTTGAAAAATAATGACACGAAAATTGAAAATGCAAAAAATAAAAGATTAATTTTGCGGCGAGAAATGAAATTGGAAAAAAAATGTTTTTTTTTCGGATTTTTTTCAATTTCTCCCCAAAAAAATCAGATAAGTACATACAAATTTTCCAATTTTTTTTTTTGAGAAAATGAACATTTTTTTTTGTTGTCCAAAAGAACTACAAAAATGGATAAATCTTGGAGAAAACCTATAATTAATTATAGGTTTCATCCAAAAAAAAGTACCAAAAATAAATAAAAAAGGGGTAAAGGTCATTTGGAAAAAGTGGGCGGAGCTAAATTTGAATTTTGAAATTTTCCCGCCAAAAAGTACCACGTGGATTTTTTTGGCGCGAAAATTTTAAATTTGGAAATTTTCGCCAAGAAATTCAAAAATTCAAATTTCCCGCCAAAAAGTACCACGTGGATTTTTTTGGCGCGAAAATTTTGAAATTTGAAATTTTCGCCAAGAAATTCAAAAATTCAAATTTTCCGCCAAAAAGTACCACGTGGATTTTTTTGGCGCGAAAATTTTAAAATTTGAAATTTTTGCCAAGAAATTCAAAAATTCAAATGTCCCGCCAAAAAGTACCACGTGGATTTTTTTGGCGCGAAAATTTTAAAATTTGAAATTTTCGCCAAGAAATTCAAAAATTCAAATTTCCCGCCAAAAAGTACCACGTGGATTTTTTGGCGCGAAAATTTTAAAATTTGAAATTTTCGCCAAGAAATTCAAAAATTCAAATTTCCCGCCAAAAAGTGCCACGTGGATTTTTTTGGCGCGAAAATTTTAAAATTTGAAATTTTCGCCGAGAAACTCAAAAATTCAAATTTTTGCGCCAAAAAATTCCACGTGGATTTTTTGGCGCGGAAATTTTAAAATTTGAAATTTTCGCCGAGAAACTCAAAAATTCAAATTTCCCGCCAAAAAGTGCCACGTGGACGCGAAATTCAAATTTTTTTCGAAAAAAAACCTCATAAAAGTTGCTTTGTCCTTTTTTCCGATAAAATCTCCAAGTTTTCGGGTCAAAATCGATCGAAATCTGCAAAAATTCGATTTTTTTGGTGAAAATTGGAATTTTAAGGAGAAAATACGAGAAAAAATGAATTTTTTTTCGAAAAATTCAAATTTTTTCCAAAAAAAGTACCCCAAAATTCAGAAAATCACAAAAAAAATCATATTTTCTAGAAAAAAAAGTAGAAAAGAATAAAAGTTAGGCTAAATTGGGTACTAAACATATTTGGGTTTGGCCCTAATTTTTTATTAGATTTATGTTATTTGCATTTTTTATTCGAATGTACTACTTATTAATCAGTTAGTTAGCTAGAAAAAAAAATATATGGGAAAATGGGAAAAAATATCATTAAATATCATGAAATAAAAGTTAATGGGAGGAGGGAGTACTGTAGGTTTTGGCGCCAAAAATCGGAAAAAAATTTGAATTTTGAAAATTTTCTGAAAATTACAACACTCCGCTATTCCACGTGGAATTTTGAGCGCGAAAAATTTGAATTTTGAAAACTACAACACTCCGCGTTTACACATGGTTTTTTGAGCGCGAAAAATTTGAATTTTGAAAATTTTCTGAAAACTACGATGCTCCGCAATTCCACGTGGATTTTTGAGCGCGCGAAAAATTTGAATTTTGAAAATTTTCTGAAGACTACGAAGCTCCGCGATTCCACGTGGTTTTTTGAGCGCGAAAAATTTGAATTTTGAAAAATTTTCGAAAACTACAACACTCCCAATTCCACGTGGATTTTTGAGCGCGAAAAATTTGAATTTTTGAAAATTTTTGAATTTCAAAAAGTTCCCACCACAAATTTAGATTTAAAAAAAAACTACGAGGCTCCGCTATTCCACGTGGTTTTTTGAGCGCGAAAAATTTGAATTTTGAAAAATTTTCGAAAACTACGATGCTCCGCGATTCCACGTGGCATTTTTCAAGCGGGAAAATCCAATTTTCAAAAAAAAAAAATGAAACCGCAAACATTTTTCTTGTTTTTTCTCGCATTTTGTCTCTCTTCTCCTGTCCTAATGACCTCGATAATCAACAAAAAAAAATAAAGAAATAGGAATAAAATGTAAGTATCTAAATACATAAATCTCCCAATTTTTATTGGGTAGATCAAAAAACTTGAGAATTTTTGAATATTTTTGGCGCCAAAAATCAACGCGATCAAAATTATTGCATAAATAATTATTTACGAAACAAATTGTACATTTTTTCTTATCTTTTTTCTTTTTCCCTCATTTCATTCATTCCATAAGTAAATAAAAATATACACAGAAATTAATTTTTCAACAAAAATCGAAAATCAATCAATAATCGCTAGAGGGGGAGAGCGCAGAGAAACGAGGGTCAAGTATAAAAGGGCAATCGCGCCCAGCGCTCTCGAGAGCGCTGGTAGTCTAGTGGTAGCGCGTTGGTTTTGCACGCGTGGGGTCGCTGGTTCGACCCCCGGTGCGAACTAACTTTTTTTTCTTTTTCTACACATGTTTCCTTAACCCATATGTTCCTCATTTCTTGCTGTCTCCCTTAGAATAACACAGATGAGCAATCGTAAATTATTAGAAGCAAAAAGATTTTTTTTTTGGAGAAGAGAAGAAGGAGGAGGAAAAATATATGAGATATTATAAAAAATGTGGGAATTTTGTTGGTTGAATCGTTAAAATAATCCCAATTTTATGTGAAAACAAGACGGGTATTTTCTGGGGAGAAAAATCCAAAAATTAAAAAAAAAAAAGATGTAGCTCGCACCGGGGATCGAACCCGAGCCAGCTAGACCGGCAGGTAAGCGCGTTGCCACTGCGCCGCGCTTCGCGCGCGCGCCAATTTTTACAGTAAACTTACAACAAAATTAAAGGCGCATCTTATGGGGCTAAGTGTCCTAAAAATGACCTATTTTTATCTGGTAAGAAGGGGAAAAAAAAAGAAAAGAGAGAAAGAGAAGAGGAAGAAGAAGGGAAAGACAAAAAGGTGGCGGCCTTGAACCAGAAAAATCCCCACTCTCTACCACACATTTTCTATATATTATTTATATTATTATTATACACCATCTTCTGGGGACCTTTCAAAAATCCAAAAAAAAAAAAAAAAAAATTTTTTTTGGTCCCAAAAAATGCTTGAGTTTCAAAAAAACAAAAGTTTACACACCAAAAAGTGATTTAATGCCTTTGTCTCCCTGGTTTTCGCGCAAAAATGGGCGGAGCCTAATAGGTCAAAAATTTTGAGGTCAGTAGATCAAATGGGAATTTTAAAGGGACATACAGTATCCATGTAGCTTTGTTAGTGCTAAACTAGACTCTAGTTTGGTTTACAGTAATTTTTGGGGGTTTTTTGGGATTTTAAAATTTTTTTTCAAAACTAGACTCTAGTCTGGCAGCTACAGTAACCCGAAATTTCTGAAAAAATCTTCCCGGGATTGAAAATTGGATTTTAAAGGGAGGTACAGTATCCCCAGTAACATTTTTCAATAAGTGCAAAACTATACTGTAGTTTAAAGGTACATAGTAGTCTTTTAAACATACCCAGAGGTCAAAAACTACAGTAATCTAATAACTAGACTGTAGTTTTCATTTAGTCCTAAAAAAGCAAAACAAAAAAAAAACAAAAAAGTTCGCTCGCACCCGGCATCGAACCCCTGACCCCTCAGCTGCGAGATCAGCGCGCTACCACTGCGCCACGCGTATAGCAAATGAGGCAGCGCTTTTTTCGCTTATATAATCGGGAGCCCGCGCTTTTTTTTGATACAGTAGGCAAGTTTAAAGGTGCATATGAAAAAATAAAAGTTTGTTGTACTGTAGAGAAAGGAGGAAATGAGGTAAATACATAGTTGTGAGTAAATCAATTGAGTAAATATATATATTTTTGTATATTTTGTATATAAATATATATATTCTTAAGAGAGAGAGAGAGAAAAGTCAAGTTTGTCTAAGTCTAATCGATGAAAAATGAAAGAAGAAGAAAGAGACTCACACTCAAATAAGGAACAACACAAAACGCAGTGCACAAAAATCGTGACAGGTCGAAAAAATGGGAAATACTGTGCTGGGAGAGCTCGTGGACAGGTGAAATTCAATATTTTCGCCTTTTTTTCTCTTTTCGCCCGGCAATCTCGAATTTCCCCACAGGGATCGAAAAATAAAAAAAAATTAAAAAAAATTTTTTGAAAAAAAATTTCTAGCGCCTCTGAAAATCCAGGTGGAATTGGCGGAGCGTCGTTGTTTTTTTTTGAATTTTTCAAAAATTCACACTTTTGGAATACTGTATGCACCTTTGAATTCACACTACATTCAAGTTTTAAAATTCAAAAAAAAAATAAAATTTGAAAATAAATTTTGGCGCGTCGGAAAGTTCAGGTGGAATTGCGGAGTATCGTAGTTTTTTTTCAAAAATTCAGAATTTTGGAATACTGTATGTACCTTTAACACCACACTACTTTCTAGTTTAAAATTTCAAAAAAAAATTTAAAAAAAAATTTCCAGCGCCTCTGAAAATCCAGGTGGAATTGCGGAGTGTCGTTGTTTTTTTTTAAATTTTTCAAAAATTCAGAATTTTTGGAATACTGTATGTACCTTTGATATCACACTACATTCTAGTTTCAAAATTTCAAAAAAAAAATTTTTTTTTGAAAAAAACATTTTGGCGCGTTTGAAAATCCAGGTGGAATTGGCGGAGTGTCGTTGTTTTTTTTAATTTAAAAAAATTAGAGATACTGTACCTCCCTTTGAAAATTCACCAGTTTTCCTTTAAGCTCAACTACAGCCTAGTTTAGATTTGGAAAAAAAAATTCCGGGTTACTGTAGGCGCCTTTAAAATACCCTACACCTCATAATTTTTTCAAAATGCAGACTTTTGGAATACTGTATGTACCTTTAAAACAAATCTACAGTAATCTTTGATCTACCTACAGTAACAAAAGGTTTTCCTGGCTGTCAGCTGAGAGGTCGAGGGTACGAGCCCCGGTGCGAACTTTTGAATTTTTTTTTTTTTTTGAATCTACAGTAATCCCCATTTTTTTGGGGTTGAAAAAGAAAAAGGAAAAAAGGAAAAACGAAAATAAACACCACACAGAAATTTTGCTGTATGAATAAAGAAAAGAAAAGAGCAGGAGCTCTCTGCTTCTCTCGCCACACTCTCTCCATTTTGCACACTATTTCCTCGATTTTTTCTTGGTGGCTCGGCGAATAAATAAAGAAACAATAGATGGAAAAGGTAGGGGAAAATGAAACATTTCAAAATAAATACACAATTTTGGGGGTTTTGGGGCGAAAAATCAAATTTCGCGCGAAAAATTCAAGAAATTCTCGAATTCCACGTGGAAATTCGACATCCTTGTGAAATTTGCAGCATTTTCATATATATTTTCAAAAAAAAAAAAACAAAAAAAAAGTTCCCACCGGGGTTCGAACCCTCGACCCTTTAGCTGTGAGCTGAGCGCGTTACCACTAAGCCACGCGTAGGGGAAATGAATGGGCGCTTTTTTTCGCTTATAAAAACTGTGGATTTTTAAAGGCACATTGGAAAAACATGGGAAAATGTGGGATTACTGTATGTTCCTTTAAAAAATGTACTGTAGATCCCGAATTTCCTCTCAAAAATCGGAGAAAAATTCAAATTTCGCGCGGGAAAAAAAAATTATACAGTCCAAAATTTTTTGTTTCGTAAAAAAAATGAAATGAGTGTGTTATTTTTATTTTTTTTTTTGGGAAGAAGAAGAAGATGACAAATTTGACATTTTTTGCCTCCTCAAACAAAAAAACTTTTGTTTTTTTTTGTGATACAAAAAATTATTGTATGTTTAAAATAAATTCCGTTTCAAACAAAATTTTTCGAAAAAAACTTTATTTAGAACAAGAAATTCAAAAAAAAAACATTGAAAATAGGAAGGAAAACAACTAAAAACATCTAATTTTTCTATAAAAATTGGATTTTTGGGGGCTGAAAATGGGCCTGAAATAGGCCTAAGATGAGCCTAAGCACATGAAAATGGGCCTTAAATATTCAGGCTTCTAATAGGCCTATTTAAGGCTAATTCGAATTAGAAAAAGGCCTTAAATGGGCCTTAAATATTCAGGCCTATTCTAGGCCGCTTTTCACCGCCCAAAGCCCCTCTAAAACTCCTGCAACCTAACATTTTTGGGTAAAAAACATTCCAACTTCTTGAGACTTCCTCTAACTTCCCACCATTTCTCACAAATTTCGGCCGATTTATCAGTGGGAATACTCGACAACCACATTTTCCTGATGTAATCCGAAATTTCCGGAGCAATTTTGAAGCGAACCGAGTTGGCGGAAATATCGATTGGATAATAATCCGGGTTGCGGCTCGAACCCACGTGATTTTCGGCGATTCGCGCGGAAAATCCGTCAGAGATTACGGAGAGACGCGAGGAATCCGCGGCGGAAATGCGGAGACGGAGAGATGAGTGATCCTGGAAAATTTTGGGGATTTTTTGGGGGGGCCTAAGGGGCCTAAGGGGGCCTGAAATAGGCCTATTTCAGGCTTAGGTTGAGAATGATATTAATATTAGGCATATTTCAGGCCTTTCTAGATTTAGGCTTATTTTTAGGCCTTTCTAGATTCAGGCTTATTTTTAGGCCTTTCTAGACTTGGGCTTATTTTTAGGCCTTTCTAGATTCAGGCTAATTATCAGGCCTTTCTAGATTTAGGCCCATTTCAGGCCTTTCTAGATTTAGGCTTATTTTTAGGTCTTTCTAGATTTAGGCTTATTTTCAGGTCTTTCTAGATTTAGGCTTATTTTTAGGCCTTTCTAAATTTAGGCTTATTTTTAGGCCTTTCTAGATCTGATTTTTTTTTTGAATTTCGAATTTTTCGCGCCGAATTTAAAGGTGCATAGTTTGTTTCTGCGAAAATTTCAAATTCAAATTTTTCGCGCCAAAACCTACCGTATTCTGTTGATTTTCGATCAGAATTTCACTGCCTTTCGCCTCCATTTTTTGCCATTCTCCACATTTTTCATTGATTATTCCGGTGAAATCACGTTCGGCTGAAAAAAGGGAAGAAATTGGGTTACTGTAGGGTTACTGTAGCTCAAAATAATCGCTACGAGACCCAAAAATCTCAATTTTTCGCTTCAGGACCTTGAAAATCCTAATTTTCAGGCCAAAACCTTCCCCAGGGTTACTGTAGCTCAAAATAATCGCTGCGAGACCCAAAATGGCTCATTTTCCCGCAGAAACTCTCCCTAGGGTTACTGTAGCTCAAAATAATCGCTACGAGACCCAAAAATCCAAATTTTCGCTTCAGGACCTTGAAAATCTCAATTTTCCCGCCAAAACCCTCCCTAGGGTTACTGTAGCTCAAAATTATCGCTTCAGGACCCAAAATGGCTCATTTTTCCGCATTTTTTCCGCACAACCCACCATCAGAATTTCGATATTTGGGAGTTCCAGTCAAAATGTGCCACCATCGCCAAGTTGGCGCCAAAATAATCGGTTTTGGGCGACATTTTTGGCAGCCCGAGCATGGTTGCTCATATTCGATTTGTAGTTCAATTGGAGACGGTGAACGCTGTAATTGGGTTACTGTAGATCGCTTTGAGACCCAAAAATTAGTGAAAAATGCGAATTTTTAGGTCCTGAAGTGAAAATTTCGTGGCTAGGAGTACTGTAGCTCAATTTTTACGCTTCAGGACCCAAAATTCGTGAAAAATGGGAATTTTAAGGTTCTGGAGTGAAAATTTCGTGGCTAGGAGTACTGTAGCTCAATTTTTTCGCTTCAGGACCCAAAATTCGTGAAAAATGGGAATTTTTAGGTCCTGGAGTGAAAATTTCGTGACTAGGAGTACTGTAGCTCAATTTTTTCGCTTCAGGACCCAAAATTCGTGAAAAATGGGAATTTTTAGGTCCTGGAGTGAAAAGGAGTACTGTAGCTCAATTTTTACGCTTCAGGACCCAAAATTCGTGAAAATGAGTAATTTTTGAGTTCTGGAGTGAAAATTTCGTGGCTAGGAGTACTGTAGCTCAATTTTTTCGCTTCAAGACCCAGAATTCGTGAAAAATGGGAATTTTTGAGTTCTGGAGTAAAAATTTCGTGGCTAGGAGTACTGTAGCTCAATTTTTACGCTTCAGGACCCAAAATTCGTGAAAAATGGGAATTTTTAGGTCCTGGAGTGAAAATTTCGTGGCTAGGAGTACTGTAGCTCAATTTTTTCGCTTCAGGACCCAAAAAACGCCATTTTTCACCAATTTTTCCCTTACCTTGCACATTTCCCAAATATACGCCCATCTTCTTCTCAATCCTCCAAAATACCACATTTTTTTGCGAACCTCTTCGATTTGTCGATTCCATCCCATACTCAAATCCGATAAACCGTACTCAATTATTTCATCATTTTCCGCGTTTTTTACCTGCAAAATTGGAATTTTCAGCGATTTTTGAGCGAAAAATCAGAAAATTTGATTAATTTTAGGTCAAAATTGAGGAATTTCGAGAAATTTAACATGAGCAATGCTCAAAATTCCGCGATTTTTTCAAATTTTCAGCCAAAAATTCCAGATTCCCCACCTCAAAAGCGTATAAATTCCTTTTTTGCTCTTCAATCACAGCCATTGCACTTTCACAAGCAGCTCGAACATCTTGTGAATTCGCAAAAACTTCTGGAGCAATTCTTTTCAGAAATGCGTTATCGTAACCTCCCGGATAGAAACCAATAGGAAGTATTGATTTTTCGCTGAAAAATTGGGGAAATTCGTGATTTTCATGAAATTTGGGGATTTTAGACACCCAATTTGATATGGTTTTGAGAATTTTGAAAATTTCAGATTTCAGGGCTCAAAATGCTCCAAATTTTCAGAAAACTTCAAATATAGTCATGTGAGGTGTCAAAAATCCGGAAATTTCATGAAAACCCCGAAAATACACGAGAAATCACGAAAAAACATGATTTTCGGAATTTTTGCCAAAATTTTTTTTCAAATCTTGAGTTCTAGAAGAAAACGTGGATTTTCGCGGGGAAATTCGTGATTTTCATGAAATTTGGAGATTTTAGACACCCAACTTGCTATAGTTTTGAGAATTTTCAGAAATTTCATATCTCAGGGCTCAAAATGCTCCAAATTTCACAAAAATAGTCATGTTTGGTGTCAAAATGCTCCAAAAAACTCACCGATTTTTAAAAATCCCACTAACAACTTTCCCAATCGCTCCATCTCCTCCCACAACATAAATCGCATCAGCTTCTTGTTGATCTAATGCTCCAGCCAATTGTTCCATTTGTTTTTCATCTTTCGCTTTCACAATATCCACTGAAATTCCAGCCAAATGAAAAAGTGGAAGAGCGTTTTTTGTGAAATTATCGACGACATTTCGAAGATTTGCGTCGGTGTTTATTAGAACGAAAATTCGACGAGGACGATCTTCGGCTGCAAAATTATTGATTTTTGGGCCCAAATTCGAATTTTTCATAAAATTTCCGGTTTTTTGACACCCCATAAGCCTATTTTTCGATATTTCTGAAAATTTGGAGCATTTTGAGCCCTGAAATCTGAAATTTCTGAAAATTTTCAAAAGTATGTCAAGTTGGGTGTCTAAAATCCACAAAATTCCTGGAAAATCCGAATTTCCTCTCCAGAATCCTCAAAATCTTCTAGAACTCTGAATTTATCAAATTTGGATCTAAAAAATTCCGAAAATCATGTTTTCATCAATTTTGGATGAAATCTCGTGAATTTTTAGATTTTTCATGAAATTTCGAGTTTTTTGACACCCCATAATTTTTTTTCTGAAAATTTGGAGCATTTTGAGCCCTGAAATCTGAAATTTCCGAAAATTTTCAAAACTATGTCAAGTTGGGTGTCTAAAAACTGGAAATCCCATAAAAATCACGAATTTCACCTCGAAAATCTTGGATTTCTTCTAGAACTCGAGATTTGAAAAATTTTGGCCTTAAAAAATCCGAAAATCATGTTTTCACCTGTTTTAATTAGAATTTCGCTACCTCCTGGGAATTTTCAAGTTTTTCATAGAATTTCCGGATTTTTGACACCCCATAAGCCTATTTTTCAATTTTTCTGAAAATTTGGAGCATTTTGAGCCCTGAAATCTGAAATTTCTGAAAATCCTCAAAAGTATATCAAATTGGGTGTCTAAAATCCCCAAATTTCACGAAAAACACGAATTTCACCTCGAAAATCTTGGATTTTTTCTAGAACTCTGAATTCATCAAATTTTGGCTCGAAAAGAATTCCGAAAATCATGTTTTTATCAATTTTGGATGAAATCTCGTGAATTTTCAAGTTTTTCATGAAATTTGGAGGATTTTGACACCTCACATTACTATATTTGAATTTTTCTGAAAATTTGGAGCATTTTGAGCCCTGAAATCTGAAATTTCTGAAATTCTTCAAAACCATATCAAGTTGGGTGTCTAAAAACTGGAAATTTCGTGGAAAATCCAAATTTCACCTCGAAAATCTTGGATTTCTTCTAGAACTCAGGATTTATCAAATTTCAGGACAAAATTTTTCAATTTTTCATGGTTCCAGGCTCATTTTTGATGAAAAATGACGATTTTTGGGTCAAAAAATCGGAATTTTCGCAAATTTCCCTCAAAAAACCCACGACTAATCGTTTTTTCTCCAAAAATCCGCGCAATTTTCGAATATTCCGCTCGAATCGTCTGATTTCTGCTCCATCTATAAACCCAATCTCCAGCCAAATATCCGCAAAATGAGAAAAACACCGTTTTTTTCTTGTGCTCATAAAGAACTTTGGGAATTCGGCCAACTTTTTGAGCAAATTTTGACATCCTGAAATTAATTTTAGGTGGAAAATCTGAAAAAAAAAGGTGGAAATCGATAAAAAATGGTTGATAACCATGAAAAAATCCGGAAAAAAATGGAGAAAAACTTGAAAAATCTTTATTATTAAGTACATGAAAAAGAGATCGTGTCTGGGATGAAAAAAAATGAAAATTATAAGCTTTTGGTGGTTTCTAGAAGAAAACGTGGAATTTTGAGGGGAAATTCAAATTTTTCATGAAATTTGGGGATTTTAGACACCCAACTTGACATACTTCTGAAAATTTTTAAAAATTTCAGATTTCAGGGCTCAAAATGCTCCAAATTTTCAGAAAACTTCAAATATAGTCATGTGAGGTCTCAAAATCCTCCAAATTTCATGAAAAACCCGAAAATCCACAAGAAATCTCGAAATTTTGATGAAAATGGGGATTTTCGTAAGCCAAAATTTTCAGAATCCTGAGTTCTAGAAGATTTTCAGTTTTCTAGAGGTGAAATTTGGATTTTTCATGAAATTTGGGGATATTAGACACCCAACTTGATATACTTCTAAGAATTTTCGAAAATTTCAGATTTCAGGGCTCAAAATGCTCCAAATTTTCAGAAAACTGGAAATCTAGTCATGTGAGGTGTCAAAAACCCGGAAATTTCATGAAAAACCCAAAAATTCACAAGAAATCTTTAAATTTCATCAAAAACCATGATTTTTGGAACTTTTTTGAGCCAAAATTTGATAAATCTTGAGTTCTAGAAGATTTCGAGTTTTCAAGAGGTGAAATTTGGATTTTTCATGAAATTTGGGGATTTTAGACACCCAATTTGATATAGTTTTAAGAATTTCTGAAAATTTCAGATTTCAGGGCTCAAAATGCTCCAAATTTTCTGAAAAATCGAAAAATAGTCATGTGAGGTGTCAAAAATCCGGAAATTTTGTGAAAAACCCGAAAAAAAACCACCAAAACCTTATAAACTATTATTTTTGATGCGAAAAATGACCAAATCAATGCAAGCTTTTGCATCTTCACACGAATTATGTCCTTGTGCATCACAATTATCAGATTGGATGAATCTTTGAAGATATTGAGCTGATAATTTCTTGAGTGGTTGTTTTAATGGTCCTTTTTTGAATAATAATGAGGTGTCGACTACATTGTAGTGCATAAGACGCATTGCTTTGAAATCGGATTCCAATGAGTGGCCAATTAATATTGTTTCAGAATTTACCAATTTAAACAGCTTTTGTTGAGCCTGAAATGAAAAAAAACTGATTTTTCAGATTTTTTCACCCGAAAATATTAAAAACCTCGAGTTCTAGCAGAAATCAAGACTTCTAGAGGTGAAGTTAGTGTTTTTCATGAAATTTGGGGATTTTAGACACCCAATTTGATATGGTTTTGAGAATTTTTGAAAATTTCAGATTTCAGGGCTCAAAATGCTCCAAATTTTCAGAAAAATCGAAAAATAGTCATGTGAGGTGTCAAAAACCCGGAAATTTCATGAAAAATCCGAAAATTCACGAGAAATCGCGAAATTTCATCAAAAACCATGATTTTCGGATATTTTTTAAATCCAAAATTTGATAAATTTCGAGATCTAGAATATTTCGAGTTTTCTAGAGGTGAAATTTGGATTTTTCATGAAATTCGGGGATTTTAGACACCCAACTTGATATGGTTTTGAAGAATTTTTGAAAATTTCAGATTTCGGGCTCAAAATGCTCCAAATTTTCTGAAAAATTGAAATATAATCATGTGAGGTATCAAAAGTCCGGAAATTCCATGAAAAACACAGTAATGCACAAAAAATCTGAATTTTTGAAAATTTAGTGACCCCCCTGAACTTATAAGCTGAGGGGGGTACCAAATTTCACAAAAATTCATATTTGATCTCAAAATTCTCGAAATTTTGCGTAGATTTCGATTTTTCAGCTCACCGAAGCCAAATCATCCTCAGCCATTTCCAATTGTTCCATTTTCAATCCAGAAAACTCAAAATTCGGATCAATAACTCGAGTCGGCGGTTTGACAATTACATCCAACACCAAATTTCCAGCCAAATTTACGACTGAAAGTCGGCCTAAAGCCGGGCCGTGAAGTGTATAAACCATTTCACAATCAATCGCGTAGATCTGCAAAAAATAAGGATTTTTGGCTTAAAATTCATCATTTTCAGCCTAGTTTCAGCCAAAAATGCTCAAAAATTCACCTGTTTCGATCTCGGATCATTTTGTCCAGTAGGAGGCGGTGTATGTATGAATTTTTGCAATTCCGATCGGAAAAGTTGGTCGAAAACGTGATGTTTGACTATATTACAACCGGGTGTTGTATTTTTCTCAGTTTGACAACAATTGTGAATTTTTCGGAAGGTATCTGCAAAAATCGAGGTGAAATTTGAATTTTTCACAAAATTTGGGGGTTTTTGACACCTCACATGAGAATATTTCGATTTTTCTGAAAATTTGGAGCATTTTGAGCCCTGAAATCTGAAATTTCTGAAAATTTTCCAAAGTGTGTCAAGTTGGGTGTCTAAAATCCCCAAATTTCATGAAAAATTCGAAAATTGATGTGAAAAAGCTGAAAATCTTCTAGAACTCACTATTTGAAAAATTTAAAAGTTAAAAAATTCCGAAAATCATGTTTTTTCGCGATTTCTCGTTAATTTTCGGGTATTTCATGAAATTTCGAGATTTTTGACACCTCACATGACTATATTTGAAGTTTTCTGAAAATTTGGAGCATTTTGAGCCCTGAAATCTGAAATTTTCAAAAAATTCTTCAAAACTATATCAAGTTGGATGTCTAAAATTCGGAAATTTCCTGAAAAATTCAAAAAACACAGTGAAAATGCTGGAAATCTTCTAGAACTCGAGATCTGAAAATTTCTGGCTCAAAAAAATTCCGAAAATCATGTTTTTTCGCGATTTCTCGTTAATTTTCGGGTTTTTCACAAAATTTCCGGATTTTTGACACCTCACAAGCCTATTTTTCGATTTTTCTGAAAATTTGGAGCATTTTGAGCCCAGACAACTGAAATTTCTGAAAATTTTCAAAAGTATGTCGAGTTGGGTGTCTAAAATCCGGAAATTTCATGGAGAATTCAGAAATCGCTGTGAAAATGCTGGAAATCTTCTAGAACTCGAGATTTTCAGATTTTCACGTAGTAAATTAGCTTACCTCCTTTTCCATGGCGATAAAATCCTTTATTATGATATCTACATTCCAATTCCGGCACATCTCCATCGTTTTTCATCCGAAATTCTTGAAAACATCTACAACAAGTTCGAATTTCTTCATTTTCTTCAATCCACAATTTTTTATTTATATCATAAATTGTCGGTTTTATTTCGACTTTTAATAATTCTTGTTTGAATATTGGATATCCATATTCTTCAATTTCAGCCAAATTCGATTTCATTGCTGAAATTTGCTGGAATTTTTCAATTTCAGTCATTTGTTCATAGGTTTTTCGTTCGGTTCTTTTGATTCCAACTGAAATTTTCGAATAATTCCTTCCAGCCAATAATTGATCATGGGAAACAGCTGAAAATTTTGAAAATCTGAAATTTTGATATGAAATATGCCTAGGGTTACTGTATGTCCCTTTAAAAATTCCAAGTAATTTTTGATCTACTTACAGTAACCCTGAATTTTGATACCAAATATGCGTAGGGTTACTGTAGCTACAGTACTTCTAGAATTTTCGGGTCTCGAAGCGATCTATCCAATCTTTAGCGCCAAAATTCGAAAAATGCAAATTTTCGCGCCAAAAAACCTACAGTAACCTTGAATTTTCGCTTCAGGACCCAATAACCCCCAAAACTACCGTATTTCGGCTCAAAATGCATCATTTTTCATGAATTTTCCACGTCTACAGTAATCTACCGTACTCACTATTCGATGCCACCGGAATCACAAGATCTTTCGATTGTTTTCGCAAATTATTGATCATATTCAACACGTTGACTTGATAGGTTTTGTCGCTTTTCGCGTTTTTCATGTATTCCAACTCCAATTTTTGAGCCTGTAATGAATTTTCAGAATTTTTTGGCTGAAAATCTGATTTTTTTGAGTCCGAATTTGTCTAGGGTGAAATTTTTATTGAAAATTGCAAATGCGCTCCATGGATAAATCTGTTTTCCAGGGAAAATTTCAAAAAGTTTAGTAGAAAATTGCAAATGCGCTCCATGGATAACAGGGTTTTCTATGGAAAATTTCAAAAAATTCAATAGAAAATTGCAAGTGCGCTCCATGGATAACAGGGTTTTCTATAGAAAATTTTTGACATTTTTAGAAGAAAAATACAAGCGCGCTCTATTGATAATACTGTTTTCCAGGGAAAATTTACAAAAAATTTACTAGAAAATTGCAAATGCGCTCCATGGATAACAGGGTTTTCCAGGGAAAATTTCAAAAAATTCAAATTTTCAGCTGAAAAAATCGATTTTTCAGGCGAAAAGCCATAAAACGCTCACCATTTCTCAAAGAAAAAATGAAATAAAAATCAGCTAAAACAAAAATTTCCAGACTTCAGCAAAATGACTCAATTTCTCATCACAGACCAAGAAAAAATGAGCTAAAAAATGAGTAACCATGGTGACATTTCATGGAAAATTTTTGATTTTTTCAGACCAAAAAAATTAGAAAAAAATTTTTTTTTGGGGTTAAAGTTTGGGTTACTGTTACAGTAGTAATTCAAATTTTTTGGCGCGAAAAATACAAAATTCAAATTTTTAAATTTTGGCGCGAAAAATTCAAATTTTTAAATTTTGGCGCGAAAAATTCAAATTTTTAAATTTTGGCGCGAAAATTCAAATTTTTAAATTTTGAAGCGGAAAATTCAAATTTTAAAATTTTGGCGCGAAAAATATAAAATTCAAATTTTTAAATTTTAGAGCGAAATTTTCGGATTCAAAATTTTTCTCTCAAGAAAGAAAAAAATTTGAATAAAAATTGGTTTTAAATCAAAAATGGGCGGGAAACAAAAGAGATATTTTTTCGAAAAAAAATTGTTTTTTTTTTCAATTTCAAAATTGTCACTCACTTTGATTTTTTTTAATTAAAAATTAAAAAAAACATTTTTTTTGAATTTTTTTTGCTAGCCACGTGGCAAGACTACTGTAGGTGTACTGTAGCTAGGAAAAAGGTTTTTTTGATCAAAAAATAGTGTTGCTCATATTAATTTTTTCAACTTTGCTAGAATTTCAAAAATATGGCCTAGAAAACCAAAAATACACATTTCTAGGTCATTTTTGCTCAAAAACCATGATTTCTAGCTCATTTTCAGCCTACCTCTTGCGCAGCTTCAGCTTTTCCCATATCCACCAATTGTCTGAATATTTTTTCCATCAAAGCTTTGCGACACGTGGATTTGATTTTTGTGCAAAATGGCTCCAAGACGGGCGGTGCCACCAACTTTTTTGTCGATTTTTCCGGCGAGGATTGCGGTTCGGATTTTACCGTAATTTTCGCGCGCTTTTGGGGTACTGTAGGTGAGGGCGGGAGTACTGTAGGCTTCTTTTTTTGACCAAACATTTCTTCTTGCGTGAGGAATTTCTGGAAAAAAATTGGGGGGTTTTTGAGGTACTGTAGGGGGTACTGTAGTCATTTTTTAAATTGATTTTCAGCTTTAGGGCCGAAACTTTGAAAAAATGGCCTAGAAATCCAAAAATTCACATTTCTAGGCCATTTTTGCTCGAAAAATCATATATATGGCCTAGAATTTCAAAAAATATGGCCTAGAAAACCAAAAATTCACATTTCTAGGCCATTTTTGTCCAGAAAAACACAAATATGGCCTAGAAACCCAAAAATCCACATTTCTAGGCCATTTTTGCTCAAAAACCCCAAATTTCAGCTCAAAATCCAGCATTTTTCATCGATTTTCCGCTCACCTTCTTCTTCCGCTCCGCTTCCGCTTCTCTCGCCTTTCTCGCGCGTTCTTCCGCTTCCTTATAGGCCTGTTTCATTTTTTCGGTATGACTCGATAATTTGTGAATTGGTGGCGGTTTTCGAGTGGAGATTGGCTGCAAAAACTGGCGGATTACTGTAGATTTTCGTGGCGAGACCCAAGATTTTTAGAATTTTTTCAAATTGGGTGTCTAAAATCTGGAAATTTTGTGAAAAATTCAAATTTCAGATTGAAAATTCTGGAAATCTTCCAGAATTTCAGATTTGAACAATTTCAGATAAAAAAAATGCCGAAAAATCGAGGTTTTAGGCCCAAAAATGCTTGGGTTACTGTAAAAAGCTCGAATTTTTTGGCGCTAAAATCAAAAATTCAAAATTTCAAAAACTCACCACAGTACCACCACTACTACTAACATGAGCAATGCGTTTTGGCGCCAAACTACTACCGTACTCCTCCTCCTTCTTTTTCTCCTGTCCCTTTAAACTTGTACTCGGCTGATTTTCCTCTTCTTCTTCTTCTTCTTCCAAACTTGGATGTTTTCGCTTCAAAATTGAGCTGCTCGAGCTCGAAATCGGAGTTGGAGCAACTTTTTCACGTTCCATTGATTTTCGAGTTTTCTGGAAGAAAAAAATTGAAAAAAAAAATTTCAGCCAAAATTCGATTTTTGGCTGAAATTTTCAGGTTCAGGCCGGATTACACTCGCTTCGCTCAAGAGTATTTTTCCGAGCGGCGGAGCCGCGAGTGTAGACCGCAAGCTTCCGCGTCAGCGGCACTGTCTTCCGCTTTAGCGGCCACGTGGATTACTATATGATTGCTAAAGCTATTTATCCCACGTCATAGTAATCCGCGTGGCCGCTGAAGCGGAAGATAGTGCCGCTTACGCGGAAGCTTGCGGATTACACTCGCTTCGCTCGAAAAAAAATTGACGATAGGTTCCCCTGCGCGAGAACTCGAAAATTTCAGTCAAAATTCGAATTTTAGCTGAAATTTTCAGGTTCAGGCATGATTTTGATTGAATTTCGGTTATTTTCCCAAAATTTTAGCAAAAATCCACTTTTTGCTGAAATTTTGAAACTTTTTGAAAATTCGTTCATTTCCAAATTTCGAGAAATGTGGAAATGTCGGAAATTTTCAAAAAATGGGCAAATTTCACAGTTTTTGTGAAATTTCCCAAAAATTTCAGCCAAAATCATATTTTTGGCCGAAATTTTCAGGTTCTGGCATGCTTCTAGGTTAATTTTTGGATGTATTTTTCGAAAATTTCAGCAAAAATCCAATTTTTTGTCAAAAATTTGGTTTTTTCATGCAATTCGGCTCAAAATTCCGCGTTTTTCGTTGGATTTTCAGCAAAAATCGCAAATTTCCAGCCATTCAGCACCTCCAACTTATTCTTGTTGGCATTTCCAGCCGTCCTAAATTGTTCCTCAGCTCTCCAATGTCCAATATGTGCACTTTTCACATACATAAATTGTTGCTTTCGCTCTTTTTCGCGTTTTTCTTCGCGAATTCGCATCGCCTCCAATTTTTTGTCGCGTTTCGCTTTTTCGATTTCCGCTGCTGTTCTTCTCGATTTTTTAGCTTCAGGATCATCTTCGACGAAATCTCCAGAATCTTTGGGCCTGGATTTCCGGGCTTCAGGCTTGGAACAGGCTTCGGGCTGGGTTTTAGGCCTAGAACTTCTGGAAGAATCTTCAGAACTTGATTTCGGCCTGGATTTTCGGGCTTCGGGCCTGGATTTCCGGGCTTCAGAGCTGTCCGAACTTGATTTCGGCTTGGATTTTCGGGCTTCGGGTGGATTTTTGAGCCTAGAACTTCTCTCCGAACTCAATTTTCGTCCAGATTTCCGGGATTCTGCCTGATTTTTGGGCCTAGATCTTCTAGCTGAACCTTCCGAGCTTGATTTTTTCGTAGATTCTCGATCTGATCTCCTGCGAGCCTCTTCCGAACTCGACATTCTTCTAGATTTCCGAACTTCAGGCTTCTTTTTGGGGCCAGATCTCCTCCGATCATCTTCCGATTCCTCTTCCGAACTTGTTGATTTTCGTCTGGATCTTTTTGAACTTCCAGATTTTTTCATAGATTCTCCTGATCTTCTTCTAGATCTTCCTGATTCTTCAGATTCCTCTTCTGAACTCGAACATTTCCTGATCTTTCCAGCTCGGTTTCTAGATCTCCTAGATCTTCCAGTTCTGCCTTCCGAAGTCGATTTTCTCCTAGATCTTCTAGATTTCTTCGCTGCTTTTCTAGATCTTCTCAAATCCAATCCCTCATCTTCATCCGAACTCTCATCCCAACTTCCATCCGATGTTTCCGATCCGGAAAATTCCGATTCCGATCCTTCCACAATAAAATCTTCCATCGAATCTCGACTGTCGTCAGATTCCTCTTCCGAACTAGATCTTTGCTGTGTCTTGATCTTTCCAGCTTGGTTTCTAGATCTTTTCGTAGATCTTCCAGCACTGTCAGAATCTTCAGATTCTTTTTCTGAACTTGTTGATTTTCTTCTAGATCTTTCGGAAGCTTCAGATCTTTGAGTTGTCTTGATCTTTCCAGCTTGGTTTCTAGATCTTTTCTTAGATCTTCCAGCACTGTCAGAATCTTCAGATTCCTCTTCCGAACTTGTTGATTTTTCTCTAGATCTTTTAGAATCTGATTTTTTCTTAGATCTTCCAGCACTGCCTTCTTCAGATTCCCTTTTTTGAAGTCCAAATGTCTTCGATCTTTTTTCCACATATGTTCTGTATTCCTCTTCCGAACTTGATTTTTCCGATTGCGAAGATCTATATGGAGATCTAGCTGGATCCGAAGGTGCTACTGGATCCGAAGATCTTATCGATTCCTTTTTCGGGCTTGAAATCGGTGCCGGACTCAAATAGGGATTGAAAATCGGCGGCGGGCTCGCAATTTTCACCGCAATCGATTTTCTGATCGGAATTCGAGGTTGAGTTCGAGCTGAAGTTTGAGTTTCATCATCCGACGAGCTGACCAAGTCGATTAATTCAACATCTGGAAAAATGTGGGATTTTTTGGGTGGAAAAAAAATTGACGATAGGTTCCCCTGCGCGAGAACTCGAAATTTTCAGCCAAAAATCGAATTTTGACTGAAATTTCCAGGTTCAGGCATGGTTTTAGATCAAAAATCCGATGGCCGCTTACGCGGAAGCTTGCGGATTACACTCGCTTCGCTCGAGAGTATTTTTTCGAGCGGCTGAGCCGCGAGTGTAAACCGGAAGCTTCCGCGTCAGCGGCACTATCTTCCGCTTTAGCGGCCACGTGGATTACTATGACGTGGGATAAGACTGATATGATTGCTAAAGCTATTTATCCCACCGCATAGTAATCCGCGTGGCCGCTGAAGCGGAAGATAGTGCCGCTAACGCGGAAGCTTGCGGATTACACTCGCTTCGCTCGAAAAAAAATTGACGATAGGTTCCCCTGCGCGAGAACCCGAAATTTTCAGCCAAAAATCGATTTTTGGCTGAAATTTTCAGGTTCAGGCATGGTTTTAGATCAAAAATCCGCGTGGCCGCTTACGCGGAAGCTTGCGGATTACACTCGCTTCGCTCGAGAGTATTTTTCCGAGCGGCGGAGCCGCGAGTGTAGACCGCAAGCTTCCGCGTCAGCGGCGCTGTCTTCCGCTTTAGCGGCCACGCGGATTACTATGACGTGGGATAAGACTGATAAGCTATATGATTGCTAAAGCTATTTATCCCACGTCATAGTAATCCGCGTGGCCGCTAAAGCGGAAGATAGTGCCGCTGACGCGGAAGCTTGCGGATTACACTCGCTTCGCTCGAAAAAAAAATTGACGATAGGTTCCCCTGCGCGAGAACCCGAAAATTTTAGCCAAAAATCGAATTTTTGACTGAAATTTCCAGGTTCAGGCATGTTATGTTAATTTTTAATTTTCCCAAAATTTCAGCAAAAATCCACTTTTTGCTGAAATTTTAATCTCATTTTTTGAAAATTTCGTTCATTTCCAAATGTGGAAATGTCGGAAATTTTCAAAAAATGGGAAAATTTCACGTTAATTTCAGGTTAAAACCCTAATTTTCATACAAAAACCTGGGATTTTAACGTGAAAATCGGAAAATTTTCGTTTTCCCCATGAAAACCTGCCCAAAAAATCCCACCTTTCGGCTCAATTTTCGCCGATTTTTGTGCAATTTTTTCCGGTTTCACTTCAATTTCCACCACTTCTACTTCTTCCTCCAACTCTTCTTCATTTTCCACAATTTTTCGCTTTTTCTTTATCGGTATCATTTCCTCGTTTTCGTCCGCTTCTTCTTGCTAAACAATAAACCAAACACAAAACATGCAATTGGGTGAATTTTGGGTGCAAAAATCCCGTTTTTTTCGTGCAAAACCAAGGATTTTAGGTTAGGGTAATTAAGGGGCAATTAGCGATTAATTAAGGGTAATTAGAGGTGCAAAATTGAGATTTTCAGCTTATTTCAGTCAAGAAAACATGGTTTTCCCATGAAAAATCGATAATTTTAAGTTACGGTAATTAAGGGTAATTAAGAGTAATTAAGGGTAATTAGCGATCAATTATACAAATTTTAGGTGAAAAATCCGAATTTTCACTACGTAAATTAGTTTTTTACGTGAAAAATCGATAATTTTGAGTTAAGGTAATTAAGGACTAATTAAGGGTAATTAAGGGTAATTAGGGATCGATTATACAAATTTTTAAATGCAAAATCGGAAATTTCAAGCAATTTTAGTGCAGAAAGCAAGTTTTCCCATGAAAAATCGATAATTTTCAATTAAGGTAATTAAGGGTAATTAAGGGTAATTAAGGATGCTTTTACAGTACTTTAGGTGCAATGAAGGGTAATTAAGCGTAATTTTCACAATTTTACTACAGAAAAACCTTTAAAATCCACAATTTAAACGCTAATTAGGGCCTAATTAACCCTAATTAAGTGCAAATCAAAAATTCTTACCTTAAAAATCGGAGTTGGTGTGTAAGAAGGTGCTTCTTTGATTTTTTGACGCATTTCTTTGGTGCTCAACGGTTTTTCGGTGTTTAGCTGTAATTTAGGGTAATTAAGGTAGGTAATTAGGGTAATTAGGGTCAAAAATCGTGATTTTTGGCTAAATTTACCTGAATTTCGGCTCTTGGTTCGGTTTTGACTGGTTTTTGAGAAGAAGTTGATGGAATGTCTGAAAAATCGTGATTTTCCCGAATTTTCAGCCAAAAATTTGAATTTTTCATAATTTTTGGGTTAAAATTTGTGATTTTCCCGATTTTTTCACTCAAAAACCCAGATTTTCCCAAAATCTCACCATCATTTCCCAACAACGGATCAATCGGCGCATAATTGCTCAGATTATAATTCATCTCGCCACTTCCAGAGTAGCCATAATATGAACCCATTCTGAAATTCAAGAAAATTCGATTTTCAGCCTGAGATTAAGCTAAAAATAGTGTGAAATTGGTTGAAAACCACTCAAAATCGATAAAAATATGAGAAAATTTTGGAAAATTTATTAAAATTAGAAGTTTTTGGTGTCAAAAAATGCGAATTTTCACGGAAAATCCTAAAATTCGACTGAAAATCCCAGATTTTCAGCTATTTTCGAGCAAAACTCTGATTCATATATCCGTGACTTCGTTGAACTCCGCTTTTTTTGCTTGCAATATGCTTTTCCACAGTCAAATCATCACAGGCGGCTCGCATTTGATTTCTGGAAGAAATATTTTTGAAATCGGGCGAGCAAACGCGCTCCATTGAGAAAATGCGTTAAACCATGGATTTCTGGTTGAAAAATCGATATAAATTAGACCACGCCCCTTTTTTGCAATCCTGGCACACTTTTTCCATGGGAAAATCGAAATTTATGTCAAAAATTCAGATTTTTGATGGAAATTTGACTCAAAATTCAGGGATTCTGATAAAAATCAATTAATTTTTTGAATTCGGGCGAGCAAACGCGCTCCAATGAGAAATTATCGATTTTTGCGTTAAAACCATCATTTTAGGTCAAAAAACATGGTTTTTCGTGATTTTTTCCACTAAAAATCGATAATTTTCGATAATTCCCATAAAAAATCAATAATTTACCTGATAAAACTTGGCGCATATCCTTTCTCATCCAATTCCCTCTTCTCCTTCTCATTTTCCTCTCGATTCCTCACCAAATTCCTCTGCCTCTCTTCGTCTCTCCATTTCGCATTCTCTTGCATCTCTCGCAATTTTGCGGCCTTTTCTTCATCGGATAATTTGGTCCGGCCCGCCGGCCTGGATTTATCCAGTTTGGCCTTGTTATTCCCGCGACCCGTATCGAATTTGATCAATTTGTATTCTTTCGTGGGTTTTTGAGGAGTTTCGGGTGATTTTGAGCGTTTTCTCATCTGAAAATTTCGGATTTTCAGTCATTTTTTATCTGAAAATCACAAAAATGCCAAAAACTACCTCAATTAACCCGTATTTTTTGTCGATTTTCGGATTTTCATCCGAATTTCGGCGATTTCTTGAGGTAGAACTTGATGGTTGATCTTCCGATGATGAAGATCGAGATCTAGATCTTTTTCGAGGTGGAGATCTGAAAAAATCGATTTTCAGGTCTAGAGCTTCAAAAATTGCAGATTTTTGGTGATTTTTAGGTCTGTAACGTGAAAAGTACAGATTTTCAGGTCTAGAACTCAAAAAATTTCAAATTTCCCGCCAAAAATTCACCGTTCTCTGCGTCTCTCCTCTCTCCGTTGTCTCTCCACTGATCTTCTTCTTGATGTTTGATCTTCCGATGATGGAGATCGAGATCGAGATCTTTTCCGAGGTGGGGATCTGAAAAATTCGAATTTTGATGATTTTCACGAAAAATTCAAATTTTTCATGTAAAAATCGTAAATTTTCATTAAAAACCTGTATTTTCAGGTCCAGAACGCAAAAAATTCAAATTTTCTTTTTTTTCGAGCTGGAGATCTGAAAAATATAAATTTTTCATGAAATTCCAGGTTTAAGAGCTGAATTTTAAGATTTTCAGTAAATTTTTCAAATTTCCCGCCAAAAATTTACCTTTCTCTGCGTCTCTCCTCTCTCCGATGTCTCTCACTCGATCTTCTTCTTGATGTCTGATCTTCCGATGATGAAGATCGAGATCTAGATCTTTTCCGAGCTGGAGATCTGAAAATATGAATTTTTCATGAAATTCCAGGTTTAAAAGCGGAAAATCAGGCTTTTTAGTCATTTTTCGACCCAAAATCATAAATTTTTGAAATTTCCCGCCAAAAACTCACCTTTCTCTGCGTCTCTCCTCTCTCCGATGTCTCTCCACTGATTTTCTTCTTGATGTTTGATCTTCCGGTGATGAAGATCGAGATCTAGATCTTTTTCGAGCTGGAGATCTGAAAATAGGAATTTTTCATGAAATTCCAGGTTTAAAAGCTGAAAATCAAGCTTTTTAGTCATTTTTCGACCCAAAATCATAAATTTTTCAAATTCCCCGCCAAAAACTCACCTTTCTCTGCGTCCCTTCCCTTTCTGGTCTGAAATACTACTCGATCTTCTTCTTCGCCTTTTCGGCGACGCCAATCTTTTCCGTCTGCGTCTCTCCTCATCATCACTCTCCTCACTACTATCTCGCCGTTTTTTGCTCTTCTTCTTCTTCTTTTTCTCCTCCTTCGAACTATTCATCATAGATTTCAACATTTTCTGCAATTTCATCTTCATCAACGGATTATCCATCATTTCCCGTCGTTTTGTCTCCTCTCGAACTCTTACGGCAACAAATGGATCTTCTGATCGAATAATTTCAGTTTGCAACGTGCTCTTCTTCAATCCACCACTTCCTTGTGCTGATATAACAGTTCTCGTCTTCACCAGCGAATCGATTTGTTCCGGTTTTTCCTCATTTACAACATCCGAATATTTCTCGAAATTCTTATCGACTTTCTTGCCAAGCAGGTAATCTTCTCGATTTACTGATGATTTTGCACCTTCGTACATCCAATCAATCTTTTTTCCATCGCTCATTTTGCCTGAAAAACAGCTTTGGGAGGGAAAAACTGAAAAACTGCCGAAAAACAAAAAAAAATAAAAAGCAAGAAGTACGGTTGGCAAAAGTGTTTGCAGATGTGACGCACAAATGCAGACAAGAAAAATATTTTTATTTTGTGCGCCGCACTTTTTTCTTTTTCCTTCATTTTCCTCCCAGAATCCTTGGGTTTTCACAATTTTTCATAGAAATCCTATAAATTCGATATTCCAGATGCTCTCAGTATTGGGTAAATCACCATTGGCAACACGCCAAGCAGTGCTCATCGTCTCCACCCAAAACCTGAGTTCCGCCCCCGTAACAACTGCGGAAAATGCGCATCCGGCGGCGCGCGTCAGCTCACAATCCGCGCAATTTCGCAAAGGAGCGGGAGGGCGTGCGAGTTTCTCGGGAAATGTTGTGACGGTTTTTGGAGCGTCCGGGTTTTTGGGATTGCCCGTGGTGAATCGATTGGCCAAAAATGGATCGCAAATTATTCTTCCATATAGGTACGGGGGTTTTGGGGGACGAAATTGACCTAGAAATGATGATTTTTGGGGGGAAATGTGAATTTTGGGTCACGCAGTGTATTTTTTTAAATTTTGACGCTAAAAACATTTATTTCTTGCTCTTGAAGCGAAAATAATGAATTTCTAGGCCAAAAATCGTAATTTTCATCAATTTTCGCCGAAAATCGTTGAAAATTGCACATTTTTTGTCAAATTTTGACCTAAAATTCAAATTTTCCCGCCAAAAATCAATTTCCAATTTTCCAGACAAGACCCATATTATATGCGCGAGCCAAAAGTGCTTGGAGAACTCGGACAAGTGTTGTTCTTCCCATTCGAGTTGAACGATGAGGAAAGTATTCGAAAAGTGGTCAAATATTCGAATGTTGTTGTCAATTTGATTGGAACACGTGTGCCAACCAAGTAAGCCATCAAAACTAGACTCTAGTTTCGTTTTGACCGTTGAAAATATCGAATTTTGGGTCGAAATCAAGCAATTTTGATGAAATTTTCAAATTCGGAAGAGCAAACGTGCTCTAATGAGAAAATTTTGAATTTTGCTTCAAAACGTTGATTTCTAGTTAAAATTCATTATTTTTCATGAATTTTGGCTTAAAATGTATCATTTTCTATCAAAAACCAAGGATTTTGAACGAAATTCAAAAATATATTCAAAATCGGAAGAGCAAACGTGCTCTAATGAGAAAATACTGAATTTTGCTTCAAAACGTTGATTTCTGGTCAAAATTCATTATTTTCAAGCAGAAACCAAAGGTTTTGAGCGAAATTCAATGAAAATTTTCAAATTCGGAAGAGCAAACGCGCTCTAATGAGAAAAACGCTATTTTAGGTGAAAATTCATCAATTTTCATGAATTTTACCTTGAAAATGCTGATTTTTCAGCCAAAAATTCAAATTTTTCCAGAAACTATGGCTACTACGATGTTCACGAAACCGGCGCTCGTCGTCTCGCAAAAATCTGCAAAGAAATGGGCGTCGAAAAATTCGTGCATTTATCCGCTCTCGGCGCCACAGTCGATCCACCAAAAGGCCATTTTGTGGCGAAATCCGAATTTTTGCGCTCAAAAGGTTTGGGCGAAATTGCGGTTCGCGAAGAGTTCCCCGAAGCCACAATTATTCGACCATCTGTGATTTATGGCGAATTGGATGGATTTATTCAATATTATGTGTCGCGTTGGCGAAAAACACCATTGGATCATGTTTATTTGTATAAGAAGGGTGAACACACTTATAAAATGCCGATTTGGGTGAGATTTTGCGATTTTTTGGGGTAAAAATCATGAAAAATGGCCAATTTTGACCTAAAAACATGTTTTTTGAAAAAAAAATCATGAAAAATGGCCAATTTTGACTTGTTTTTTCAGAATTCGGATGAGCAAACGTGCTCTATTGAGAAATTGCGTTGAAATCCCGATTTTTTGACCCCAAATTCAGTGAAAATCGATATTTTATCATTGGAGCGCATTTGATCTTCCGAATTCAAAAAAAATTGAATTTTTGACAAAAACTTGCTGAGAAATTGTTTTTCTTGAAACTAGAGTCTAGTTTGATCTGGAAAAACTCAAATATCCAACCAAATTCAAAACTAGAGTGTAGTTTTGATCAAAACTGTCATTTTTGAGTTTTTTTAATCAAAAAATTAAATTTTCTCCCCAAAAATCATAACTAGAGTCTAGTTTCTCAGAAAATAATCATGTTTGGTATCAGAAAAATCGATTTTTCATCAAAAAATTTAAATTTCCCGCCAAAAATCATAACTAGAGTCTAGTTTGCCTGAAAATAATCATGTTTGGTATCAAAAAATGCAGTTTTTCACCAAAAAATTGAAAATTTCTCACAGGTTGGTGACGTGGCACACGGAATCAACAGCGTTGTCAACGATCCAACAGCCAAAGGACACACCTACGAATTTGTTGGACCACACTGTTATCAATTGTCCGAATTGATTGATTTTATGTACAAAAAAGCGCATTGTTTGTCGGATTTCGGATTCAAGTGAGTGCTTTTCTGGGTTTTTGGTGGAAAAATCTGAAAATTTGGCTGAAAATGAGCCGGAAATTATGGAATTTGAGCAAAATTGGGTCTAGACTCGTTTAGGCTCAAAAAATGCTTCATTTTTGAACCTAAAATGAGCCTAGGCTTATTTTATACCAAAAATTGCCTAATTTTTGAGCCTAAGCTTGTCTTGGGTCAAAAAACCCCAAATTTTTACCCCAAAGTTACCCTAAGTTTATTTAGTGTCTAAAGATCCCTAATTTTCGGGCCTAGGCTCATTTGGTGTGGAATTTTTACCCTGAAATTACCCTAGGCTTATTTAGTGTCTAGAAATCCCCAATTTTCAGGCCTAGGCTCATTTGGTATCAAAAAATGCCTTATTTTTGAGCCTAAGCTTGTCTGGTGTCAGAAATTACACTATTTTTGACCTTAGCATGAGCCTAGGCTTGTTTAGTGTCAAAAAATCCCAAATTTTCAGGCCTAGGCTCACTTGGTATCAAAAATTGCCTAATTTTCGGGCCTAAGCTTGTCTTGGGTTAAAAAATCCCAAATTTTAACCCTAAAATTACCCTAGGCTTTTTTGGTGTCTAAAAATCCCCCTATTTTTTTCTAGCTACAAACGTCACGGTCTACCAGATCCCTATTTCATGGCTCTCACATTAGCCACCGAATTCTACGGAAAACTCTTCAAATGCAAAGTTCCCCTAAATCGCGAATGGATGGAATTTGTGGAAGTGCAAAACGATGTTCTGACCGGCGCACGAACTCTGGCCGATTTAGGTGTTCGAAGATTGACCGAATTCGAATTGGCTGGTGGACAACAAGCATTTTATCGATCATTTAATCGATATTTCGAAGAACAATATGGAGAATTGCCAGCACCTGCGTTGCCATTGCGGTTAGTGAGCATTTTTGAGCGAAAATTTGGGAAAATTGGATTTTTTTGACCTAAAATTCAAGAAAAATGGATTTTTTAACCTAAAATTCAAGAAAAATCGATATTTTCTCATTGGAGCGCATTTGATCTTCCGAATTCAAAAAATTATTCAATTTTCAATGAAAAATGGTGGATTTTGACCTAAAATTCAAGAAAAATCGATATTTTCTCATTAGAGCGCATTTGCTTCTCCGATATCAAAAAATTATTCAATTTTTAATGAAAAATGGTGGATTTTTACCTAAAATTCAAGAAAAATCGATATTTTCTCATTAGAGCGCATTTGATCTTACGAATTTCAAAAAATTATTCAATTTTCGATGAAAAATGGTGGATTTTGCACTAAAATTCAAGAAAAATCGATATTTTCTCATTAGAGCGCATTTGATCTTACGAATTTCAAAAAATTAGCTGAAAAATCGTAACTAGAGTCTAGTTTTCACCAAAAAATCAAAATTTTAGCTGAAAATCAATTATTCTTATGTTAGAACTAGAGTCTAGTTTCAGTTTCAGCGCTGAAAATAACCAATATCAAAACTAGATTCTAGTTTTGATAAAAGCTTAAATTAATTTCCCTACAAACTAGACTATAGTTTCATTTTAGTCAAAGATTTTGGCCAGAATAATAAATCTAAAATTTTATCAAAACTAGAGTCTAGTTTTGACTTTGAAAATCAAAAATTTGGGTTACTGTAGAGTAGTTTTCGGCGCGAAATTCAAAAATTCAAAATAATTTTTGCAGTTCGCCACCACTCACCAAAAAAGGCTTGGCCACACCAAAAATCAAATCAACAACTGGCGGAAAAAGTGTGGCTTTCAATTAATCGATTTTTCTGGTAATTAATTAATTAATTAATTGCCACGTGGTTTTACTAGTTAAAATAGAAAAAGAAAGTTTTTTGTGTATTTTTTCGGATTTTCGATAAAGGTAAATATTTTTTAATTAAAAAACTTCATTTATATTGCACAGACAAGTTAAAAATATAGGATTTTGAAACCTGAATTTTCAAATTCAGGCCGAAAAATTTGAAAAATCCTATCGAGGACCATTGAAACCCGGCGGACCATATTGGAAATTATTTTGCGGAAGATTTTGGGGCTGGAATTGTTGCTGTTGCTGAAATTGCTGCTGTTGCATTTGACGTTGGAGCTGAAATTGTTGAGCTGTGGCGAAATCTTGTTGGCGTTGTTGTTCCATCCAAGAAGTTGGGTATTGTTGCGGCTGATTTTGCTGCTGGAAATTTTCAGATTTTGAGCTGGAAGTGGAAAATCTGAAATCCACGTGGTTTTCTGAGCATTTTGAGCCCAAATATGAGGGTATTTGGGCTCTAAATGCTCTAAAAACCACGTGGATTTGAAATATTTTCAATTTGAGCTTGAATTTGGGTGTTTGGGCTCAAAATGCTCCAAATTTTGAGCTGGAAGTAGAAAATCTGACTTCCACGTGGATTTCTGAGCATTTTGAGCCCAAACATGAAGGTGTTTGGGCTCAAAATGCTCCAAAATCCCCATTTCCATCCAAAACTAGTCATGTTTGGGCTCAAAATGCTCCAAATTCCACGTGGCGCCCAAAAATCTCACCTGTCTCATCAAATTCTGCTGTTGTTGATACATATTTTGCTGCTGTTGAGTATATTGAACCGGTGATTGTTGAAAACCCATTGGTGACTGCAAAAAATGCGATATTTTCTCATTAGAGCGCATTTGACTCTCCGAGTTCAAAAATTGTTCGAAAACGGGTAATTTTGAGCCAAAAAACACGATTTTCAGCGTATTTTTGCTCAAAAATCTCATTTTCAGCACGATTTTCAGCCAAAAAACACCAACCTGTTGTAAATATTGTTGTGGACTTTGTGGAATTCTTTGAGGACTTGTTAAATTTGAAGAAGTTGAAGATGTGGGAAGCATCTGGAATATATTTTGCATTGGAGCGCATTTGAAGCTCCGAATTTGAATTTTTGGAGCAAAAAATGGGAAAATTTGGCTCAAAATGCATGATTTTAGGGTAAAATTGGAAATTTTGCATTAGAGCGCATTTGAAGCTCCGAATTTGAAAAATTATTCGATTTTTAATGAAAAATGATGGATTTTGAGCTAGAAATCAAGAAAAATCGATATTTTTCTCATTGGAGCGCATTTGCCTCTCCGATTTCAAATTTTCATTCAAAAATGCAGGGTTTTTGGTGTATTTCGAGCTAAAAATCACATTTTTCTCATTGGAGCGCATTTGCCTCTCCGAATTTGAATTTTTGGAGCAAAAAATGCGAAAAATTGGCTCAAAATGCATGAAAATTGAAAAAATTTGCATTAGAGCGCATTTGCCTCCCCGAATTCAAATTTTCATTCAAAAATGCAGTGTTTTTGGTGTATTTCGAGCTAAAAATCACATTTTTCTCATTGGAGCGCATTTGCCTCTCCGAATTTGAATTTTCTGGGAAATTTTCGATTTCGGGACAAAAATGGCTCAAAATTCATAGTTTTTAGTGAAAGAACACGGATTTTCAGCTAAAAATCGAATATTTCTCATTGGAGCGCATTTGCCTCTCCGAATTTGAATTTTTGGAGCAAAAAATGCGAAAAATTGGCTCAAAATGCATGATTTCAGGGTAAAATTGGAAATTTTGCATTGGAGCGCATTTGAAGCACCGAATTTGAAATTTTGGAGCAAAAAATGCGAAAATTTGGCTCGAAATGCATGAAAATTGTAAAATTTTGCATTGGAGCGCATTTGCTCGTCTGAATTCAAATTTTCATTCAAAAATGCAGGTTTTTGGTGTATTTCGAGCTAAAAATCACATTTTTCTCATTGGAGCGCATTTGCCTCTCCGAATTTGAATTTTCTGGGAAATTTTCGATTTCGGGACAAAAATGGCTCAAAATTCATAGTTTTTAGTGAAAGAACTCGCATTTCCAGCTGAAAATTGTATATTTTGCATTGGAGCGCATTTGAAGCTGCGAATTTGAATTTTTGGAGCAAAAAATGCGAAAATTTGGCTCAAAATGCATGAAAATCGACAAATTTTGCATTGGAGCGCATTTGCTCGTCTGAATTCAATTTTGAAGCATAAAAACATGCTCCGGGGCTCATTTTTGCTCAAAAAATCCCATATTTTCCCCACCTGATTGCCATTGGCAAACATTTGTTGACCAATTCCATAATTTTGTGTATTTTGAGCCGCTCCATAATTAAATTGCTGATTTTGGCTCAAATTTTGATTTAGGCCCAAATTAAGGCCCGAACCTGGGCCTAAATTCGGGTTTTGTGATGTTTGTGTGAATCCAGCGGCTTCGCTGCTGATTTCTTGTTTGATTTTGATGAGTGGTTTTGGTGGCGGAGGTGGATTGGTGTATTGATGGGCGGAAACTGCAAAAAATTTGAATTTGGGTGAAAAATAGGGGATTTTTGATGGATTTTAGGCTAAAAAATTGAAGTTTTCACATATTTCAGCTTAAAAAATCAATTTTAGGCTAAAAAATTGAAGTTTTCATGATTTTCAGCTTAAAAAGTTGAATTTGTAATGAATTTAGGTCGAATTTCATCATTTTTTTTTTAATTTTCAGACATTTTCAGCTCAAAATTCATCATTTTCAGCAAAAAATCAAATGAATTTTAACCTTCAAATTGAATTTTCATGAAATTTCACTTAGAAATTTGATTATAGGCTGAAAAATCATCGTTTTTCACAAAGTTTAGCTTGAAATGAGCCACGTGGCAAAAAATTTCAACAAAATTTGAAAATTTCAAGTATTTCAGGTCAAAATTCATCAATTTTCATGAATTTCAGCTCAAAAAATCAATTTTTGGCTTGAAATTCCTTATCTCAGGCAAATCGTCCACCGGTGTTTTTGTTTATTTTTCCAAATCGTCCACCGGTGTTTAAAAAAAAAGTCCACCGGTGTTTTTGTTTATTTTTCCCACCGGTGGGAAACCGGTGGGAAAAATAAACAAAAACACCGGTGGAACACCTCTTTTTGGTGTTCAGACGGTGTTCAAACGGTGTTAAGCGAGTGTTAAGGTGGTGGTACACCGGTGCTATTATCAAATTTGTGACCACCGGTTTCCCACCGGTGGGCCCACCGGTGGGATTAATGAAGAGAAGGTGTTGAGTGAGTGGAGAATTGGTGTTACACCGGTGGGACGATTTGCCTGAGATTTTCAGCCAAAAATCAGATATTCCATGAATTTCAGCCTTCAAATTGAATTTTCCATGAATTTCAAAAATTTGATTCTAGGCTGAAAATGCATCATTTTTCACAAATTTCAACTTGAAATAAGCCACGTGGCAAAAAATTGCACAAAAATTTGAGAATTTCATGTATTTTAGGTCAAAATTCCCGAATTTTCACAAATTTTAGCTAAAAAAGTCAATTTTAGGCTTGAAATTCCTTATTTTCAGCCAAAAATCAAATATTCCATGAATTTTAGCCTTCAAAATTGAATTTTCATAGAATTTTGCTTGAAAATTCGATTCTAAGCTTAAAATTCATAAATTTTCATGAATTTTAGCTTAAAATTCATCATTTTCAGCCAAATTTTCAGTCAAAACCAAATTCCCTTACCACTTTGCTTCACAACAATCGGTTTTCGCTCCAATTCCTCTCTCGAATTATGTCTAAGTCTCTCCAATTCGCGTGCTCTCTCGGCAATCTTTTCATTCTCCAATTTTTCCTGCAAAAAAAAATTCAAATTTTTTTTTGGCGGGCGAAATTTCCCAGAGAGGTTAGAGCTAAACTTAGAGAGACATGCAGAGAAAAACAAAGGAATTTTAAGCGACATTTTTTTGAATTTTCAAAATTTCCCGCCACCATTCTCATATGTGAGCAAACCTGCTCCAATCTCAATTCCTCATTTTTGCTCTTCTCGATTTCGTCAGCCATATTATCTTGCTCCAAATTTTCCAAAACTTCAGCCGCTTCCTAATTTTCATCATTTTTTTCAGTTTTTTTTTTGAATTTTTGGTCAAAAATTTCAATTTTTCACAAAAAACTACATCAAAATTCGGGAATTTTTCAAAAATTTTCAAAAATTCTCACTTTTTCCAACCGAATTCTTCGTTCTTCTTCAAGTTTTGCCATTTCTTCAGCTTCCTGCAAAAAATTTTGCAATTTTTTTTTGAATTCGGACAAGCAAATGCGCTCCAATGAGAAAAACGTGGAATTTCGATATTTTTGCGGTGGAGCGCGTTTGCTTGCGCGAAAATCGAAAAATTCAAATTTTCTGCGATAATTTTTGCCGGCAGAACCAAAATTTCGATTAAATTTTCAAATTCGGACAAGAAAATGCGCTCCAATGAGGAAATATTGATTTTTCTTGATTTTTAGGTCAAAAACCACCATTTTTCATCAAATTTCGCTTAAAAAAGCATGTTTTTGGGTCAAAAAACGTGGATTTTTCGATATATTCTCATTGGAGCGCATTTTCTCGTCCGGCTTCAAAAAAATTAGCGAATTATGGTGTTTTTGGTGTCAAAATGCTCCAAATTTCGCGCTATTTTCAAATTTCGTGCCAAATTCCCTTACCTGTTTCCTCTTTCTCTCCTCCTCTTGCCTTCTCAATATCTCAATAGCCTCCTGCCTCTCTCTTTCCTCTCGTTCTTTCCGTTCTCTCGCTTCTCTCGCCTCTCTCTCCTTCTTCTCTCTCGCTTCTCTAATCTCTCTCTCCTTCTTCTCTCTCGCTTCTTTTTCCCTCCTCATTTTCTCCATTCTTTTCTCTTCCGCCATTTTTCTCTGCTTCTCTGCAATCTCTTCCATTCGTCTTCGTTTCTCTAATTCCTCCTCGATTTTCCTTTTTTTCTCTAATTCCTCTCTGACTTTTCGCTGTTTTTCAGCTTCTTCCTTCTTCTTTTCGTCGTCCATTTTTTTTGCACTTTCAAGTATTTTCTCATGCAATATTTTTCCCGCTTCTTCGCCGTATTGCAAGCCAAAATTCTGGAAAAATCACTGGATTACTGTATTTTTAAAGGAACATGGCTCATCAAAAACAGCAGACCATATGGTCTGCTGTTTGACGGGCGAAAAATAATTAGCAGACCATATGGTCTGCTGTTTGACGGGCGAAAAATAATTAGCAGACCATATGGTCTGCTGATTAGAGAGCGCAGAGAAATAAACGAGCAGACCATATGGTCTGCTGATTAGAGAGCGCAGAGAAATAAACGAGCAGACCATTTGGTCTGCTGATTAGAGAGCGCAGAGAAATAAACGAGCAGACCATTTGGTCTGCTGATTAGAGAGCGCAGAGAAATAAACGAGCAGACCATTTGGTCTGCTGATTAGAGAGCGCAGAGAAATAAACGAGCAGACCATTTGGTCTGCTGATTAGAGAGCGCAGAGAAATAAACGAGCAGACCATTTGGTCTGCTGATTAGAGAGCGCAGAGAAATAAACGAGCAGACCATTTGGTCTGCTGTTTGAGGGGCGAAAAATAATCAGCAGACCATATGGTCTGCTGTTTTTCTAGGGGCCCAGGCTTATTTGGTGTCAAAAAATAGCCCGTTTCAGCCCGTAAAAGCCTACATTGAACAAAACCGAAGCCTGCGTTGGATTCTTCTTGAACATCTCCACAAATTGATCAGCCATTCCTGTAAAAATCCACAATTTTTCATCATTTTCAGAGCCGCCGACCTTTTATCAATCCCAGCCCATTCAGGCTCGATGCAGATATTGTTGTGGCAGAAGCGGAAGACGGCTGAAAAATTCCAAAAATGCTCGATTTTCAGCACAAAATTTCAGCACAAATTACACCAAAAATGATAAAACTCAGGATTTTTTATTCACCACACAACACCAAAAAAAATGATATTTTACAAGAAAAATGAGGGAAAAATATGTGAGAAGTGGACATTAGAAAAATAGTGTGGAAAATTGAGAGAATTAGAGAAACCAGGGAGAGAGAGAGAGCATGCAAAAATGAGAGAGAGAGCAGAGAAAAAAAATGTGGGGGAAAATCATGCAGGATTTCAGGGGGTTTAGGGGATTTTTAGAGCTAGAAATCTAGATTTTCAGAATTTTTCCCTAACCTGAGCAATGTTTTTTCTCTGCACTCTCTCAAATCTCTCTCTCTCTCTTTATTTTCTCGGTGGTTTGCCAGTCATTCGGCGAATCTCACCGCAATTCTCTCTCAACGGCGTTCTTTCGCCAAAAAATTGTTGAAAATTTGAAGATGTGGTCGGAGTTTTTACCTGCGCGGAAGAAGAAGCTGAAGAGGTTGAAGGTTGAATAGTTGAAGCTGGAGGTTTCGGAAGTGCTGAAGCTGAATTCGAGGTCGATGTTGATGGAATTTGCATTTTTGATGCAATTTTGATGGGGGACGAGTCTGGAAGAGAGAAAAAATTTGGATTTCTAGGCCACAAGCTCATTTTCCCCCAAAAATCTAAAATTTCACCTCCAAAAATGCTCACCTTTTTCACTACTTGGCCCAGTTCCTTCAGGCCATTTCAGAGAATATCTCGAATTTTGGACAACTTGAAATTTGTCGACAAATAGCTTCGATTCACTCATAATTTTCTTGCATTCTGGAGTTTCGAGGATGAATGAGATTTTTGGTAGGCGACGACAGATTTCGACGATAAATAGGCTGAAATTTTGAATTTTAGATTTTCGCGCCACATTTAAAAAATTCAAGTTTCATATCAATTTATTTCAGCCAAAAATATCATTTGATTTGAGTCTGAAAACGTTTCCACGTTTCTAGAGCAGACCATATGGTCTGCTCGTTTATTTCTCTGCGCTCTCTAATCAGCAGACCAAATGGTCTGCTCGTTTATTTCTCTGCGCTCTCTAATCAGCAGACCAAATGGTCTGCTCGTTTATTTCTCTGCGCTATCCAATCAGCAGACCAAATGGTCTGCTCGTTTATTTCTCTGCGCTCTCTAATCAGCAGACCAAATGGTCTGCTCGTCTATTTCTCTGCGCTCTCCAATCAGCAGACCAAATGGTCTGCTCGTTTATTTCTCTGCGCTCTCTCTAATCAGCAGACCAAATGGTCTGCCGCTTTATTTCATTGCAAAACACTCACGATTGCGTAATATCCTCCTTTACAGGTTCGTACAAACTAGTAATCGTCGTAACCACAAGACTTTTATTTTTCTGGAAAACTGCCAACGAATAAATGTCCTCCAAGAATTGATGAAGATGAGCGCTGAAAGCAAAATTTGAATTTGAATTTTTGGCGGGAAAAACACAACTTACATCAAAAGATCGGAAAATTGAAAGGCATAGTTGGGCACGGCTGTACTATTTCGTTTAGCGCTGGAAAAAACTCGAAAAATTCCATTTTTCACCCAAAAATCACTCACTCCACCACTGATTTCCTATAAAACTCTTTCGATTTCTCCTTCTGAATATTCAATGTCTTCACAACTTGTTCTCGATTCTCCGTTATTCTAGCCATATTCATTTCAGGCTGCTTTTTTCGCATCTGAACATCGAAAAATTCCGTCGATTCTTTGACCCAAACATTCAAATAAACTCGCGATTTTCGCATGGGTTTTGATTGATTTTCTGTTGAATTTTGAGGGGCAGCGGGAATTTGAGGAATATCTTTATCACGATAAAATAGCATTTTTTGGCTAGCATGACCAATGTTCCAGCCATTTTTATTCGCCTCATGAAGCACATACTTGAAGACATTTTCCGGAATTGTCACGGTTTGCAACACAGTATCGAGAGCCTCGTTTATTTTCTGAAAATTTAATTTTAGTGGATTTTTGAGCATAAAAATAACTAGCAGACCATATGGTCTGCTCGTTTTTTTTCTCTGCGCTCTCTAAACAGCAGACCAAATGGTCTGCCCGTTTATTTCTCTTCGCTCTCCAATCAGCAGACCAAATGGTCTGCTGGTTGTTTTTCCTCTCGCTCGCTAAACAGCAGACCAAATGGTCTGCTCGTTTATTTCTCTGCCTTCTCAAAGCAGCAGACCATTTGGTCTGCTAGTTATTGGAGCGCATTTGCTTTTGTGAAAAATCAAAAAAATCTCACCGAAACTTCAGATGCAGACCAATCTTTCACATCTCCCATTTTCACAACCAATTTTTTCTTCTCTGGAGGATTTGAGGCGGCTTTTGGTGTTGGAATCTGCAAAAATCGATAATTTGGCCATTTTTCACCGAAAAATCCCCAATTTCCTCCCAAAATCCACCTACCACTTGAATATCATCATCCTTTTCCACTTTTTTCGCCGCATTCTCAATTTCCGTAATTCTTTGCTGCATTCTTGACGTGACAGTTGCACGGTGTATCGATAAATAGGAGGCGATTTGCTCTTGTATTTTTCCACGTTGAATTTTCGGAATGTGCTCTTTTTTGTAGAATTCCTCGATTCTGAAGGGAATTTTTAAAAGTTACTTAGCTGAATTTTTTTTTAGCCAAAAACTCACTTAAGAATCAAATTAACCAATCCATCAGTCAATCTTTTCTTTCCACTTGCAAAATATTCGATAGAACTCGTGATAAATTCAGTAAGAAGCTTGTCAATCACTGCTTTTCTGGGCGCTGGCGTCATCGGTAATTTCGGCACAACAGCCATCAACGCCGTTAATTTTTGTGGATTCACGAGTGCCAAAGAAGCTGGTGATAGAGATACAAGTTTTTCAGGCGTTTTTTCGACGGGTTTTGGTGTGGAAATCGGTGTGTTTGAGGTGGCGGTTGATGTGGAAGGTTTCAGTGGTGTTGATGGTTTTGTGGCGGGTGGATCGGAGGAGGTCTGCAAAAAATTGTATCTTTGTTTGAAATTCTACACTTCCAGCAGCAAAAGCGGAGCATTCTGAGCCCAAACTTGATTAATTTGGCCTCAAAATTCTTTGCTCAACATTATCTAGCAGACCATATGGTCTGCTGATTTGCAACTGCAGAGAAATAAACGAGCAGACCATTTGGTCTGCTGATTAGAGAGCGCAGAGAAATAAACGAGCAGACCATTTGGTCTGCTGATTAGAGAGCGCAGAGAAATAAACGAGCAGACCATTTGGTCTGCTGCTTTGAGAGCGCAGAGAAATAAACGAGCAGACCATTTGGTCTGCTGATTAGAGAGCGCAGAGAAATAAACGAGCAGACCATTTGGTCTGCTGCTTTGAGAGCGCAGAGAAATAAACGAGCAGACCATTTGGTCTGCTGATTAGAGAGCGCAGAGAAATAAACGAGCAGACCATTTGGTCTGTTGCTTTGAGAGCGCAGAGAAATAAACGAGCAGACCATTTGGTCTGCTGATTAGAGAGCGCAGAGAAATAAACGAGCAGACCATTTGGTCTGTTGCTTTGAGAGCGCAGAGAAATAAACGAGCAGACCATTTGGTCTGCTGATTAGAGAGCGCAGAGAAATAAACGAGCAGACCATTTGGTCTGCTGATTAGAGAGCGCAGAGAAATAAACGAGCAGACCATTTGGTCTGCTGCTTTGAGAGCGCAGAGAAATAAACGAGCAGACCATTTGGTCTGCTGATTAGAGAGCGCAGAGAAATAAACGAGCAGACCATTTGGTCTGCTGATTAGAGAGCGCAGAGAAATAAACGAGCAGACCATTTGGTCTGCTGCTTTGAGAGCGCAGAGAAATAAACGAGCAGACCATTTGGTCTGCTGATTAGAGAGCGCAGAGAAATAAACGAGCAGACCATTTGGTCTGCTGCTTTGAGAGCGCAGAGAAATAAACGAGCAGACCATTTGGTCTGCTAGTATTTTCGTTGCATTCTTCATTTACCAGCAGACCATATGGTCTGCAATATTTTCACCCCGTACCTTCTCCACAATATCATCATCCAAAACAATAACACTATCAGTTGTTTTCTCCTTCACAACTTCCGGAACTTTTTTAGCTGGAGCTGGAGCAGCTGGTGTCGCCACTATCGCCTGCGCCAACATTTTCTTTCTCTTCGCTTCCTGTGCTGCTCGATCTGCTTCACTACTACCAAAAGCCCTTTTCATCGTGGGTGGTCCGCCGACCATTCGACTACTTCCACTTGGCGGAAGTCCCACCATTCTCGCCGGTTCTGCGGCTGAAATTTGGCTGGAAGTTGGTGCTGCAGCTGAGGAGAGCTTCTTTTTCTCTGCACTTGTTGAAGTCGATTCTTCCATCACACTTTCTTCATCATCATCTTCGTCAACAACGAATTGCGATTCGTTGAGTTCTGGAAAACATTTAAAAATCATTATGACGTGGAATTTTTGACATCAAACACCATTTTCACCCGAAAATATATGTATTTGGTGTCAAAATGACCAGAAATCCCCAATCTTCATGATAAACCAAACCTTTCAGCTCCAAACTTCCTCGATTCACATAAAATCCTCCCTTAATAGTTTCCATTGTCGATGGAAGTTGCTCTTCGAATGCCTCACTATCATCAATAAATCCATCCTCATCCTCATATCCATCATACTTCTTATTTGCCACGTCATCCTCCTCAAATCGATATTTTTTGCCTTTTTTGCTGTATTTCGCCTCCAATCTTCGGATAAAATCAACAGCTCCAATATTATGCAAATCTCCATCTAAACTACTTTCCTCTCCAATTTCCGATACATTTTCGCGTCTTTTCAATTCTTGATAATCAATTTCGCTATATTTATTGCCGCCCGGTTTTAGAATGTCGAATTCAATCGATACGTACGGCTTCTCCTTTTTCGCTTTTTTCTTTTTATTTCCTGACACATCCATGATTTGATTTAATTGCTGAAAACATCCTATTTTAATTACGCATTACCTAATTAACGAAAATTACTAATTAGCAATCAAGAAATCCACAAAAGCCCCGTAAAAAACCACGTTTTGCATCCAACAAGAAAACGAAAAATGAAAAAAGCGAAAAAAAAAACAAATGAAAAAAGCGTGTGCCACTGGAGCGCATTTGCTGCATTTAAGGAAATAATGGGCGGAGCCTAAAAATTCTTCATCAAGATTTTTGTTTTGTGAGCGAGAGAAAATTAATTAGCAGACCATTTGGTCTGCTGTTTGGCAAATGAAAATGAAATAGACTAGCAGACCATTTGGTCTGCTGATTAGAGAGCGCAGAGAAATAAACGAGCAGACCATTTGGTCTGCTGCTTAGAGAGCGCAGAGAAATAAACTAGCAGACCATTTGGTCTGCTGCTTAGAGAGCGCAGAGAAATAAACGAGCAGACCATTTGGTCTGCTGATTAGAGAGCGCAGAGAAATAAACGAGCAGACCATTTGGTCTGCTGCTTAGAGAGCGCAGAGAAATAAACTAGCAGACCATTTGGTCTGCTGATTAGAGAGCGCAGAGAAATAAACGAGCAGACCATTTGGTCTGCTGATTAGAGAGCGCAGAGAAATAAACGAGCAGACCATTTGGTCTGCTGCTCAGAGAGCGCAGAGAAATAAACGAGCAGACCATTTGGTCTGCTGTTTCTCTAGTGACATGGAAAATTTTTGTGACTCAAATTTGATACTTTTGCTGAGAATTTTCAATGTTCAAGAGAACTAAACGGATTTTTAGAGGAAATTTCGAAATTATGTTTGTTTTAAGACCTTGAAGCTTCGAAATTCCACGTTCCTTTAAATTTTCTAGGTTTTCAAGAGTTCTCCAAAAGAACTACACGAAATCATGTTCGTAGTGAGACAAAAACACAAAACATCACAAAAAACTTCATTTCAACCCGATTTTCATCAAAATTCCGCTAATTTTTCATTTTTTCCCTGAATCTCCTCGTTTTTTCGATTGACTTCGGTGTTTTTTCGTTGCAGATTTCGTTGCAGCACCGGATTTTGGCGGTTTTTTATTCTCAATTTCTTCGCCTCTCAACACATTTTCCATGGCTTTCACTGAAATTGTGCGATTTTCGGCGGATTTTTGCAGAGGCCACCATTTTTTCGATTCTTTTCTGTAAAAGATTAATTTTTCATCAAAGTTATTATTTAAAAAATCGTCCAAAATCTCACCGTTTTACTAGGCATCTCTCTAACATTTCTCGATCTAACACTCGCTCCAGAAACACTATTTTTCCTCGAGTTTCCTCCAGAATTCCTTGGTTTCTGTGTTCCCCAAAATGTAATATACAAATTCGAATTCGCCAAATAATCCGCCAATTCTTTGGTGACCGGTTTAAATTGAAAAGTTTCTTCATGTCCATAAGCTGGCGAATTTCCAGAAACTGTCAAAGTTTGCGTTTGTTTTTTAGCTCCAAAAAATCGATATTTACACGTGGATTTTAGAATTCGACGTGGCAAACCGATGGCGGATAGGATTTTGACTTTGAATGCGATATTTTTTCCGATTAGTTGATGTGGATTTTCGACGTATTCGCCTCGAAGTTCTTTTCCGTTTGTTGAACATGGAGATAGTCCAACTGTTAACAGACCGATTTCTTGACCTGAAATTATTTTTCAAATTGATTTTGGTGGAAAATTAGGAATCTGTCTAGAGAATTCAATAAAACTAGTGTCTGCTGTTTGGAGAGCGCAGAGAAATAAACGAGCAGACCATTTGGTCTGCTGATTAGAAATCGCAGAGAAATAAACGAGCAGACCATTTGGTCTGCTGATTGGAGAGCGCAGAGAAATAAACGAGCAGACCATTTGGTCTGCTGATTAGAGAGCCCAGAGAAATAAATGAGCAGACCATTTGGTCTGCTGATTAGAGAGCCCAGAGAAATAAATGAGCAGACCATTTGGTCTGCTGTTTCAGCAGACCAAACACTCATAAATTTGCTCACCAGACAAATCAACAATCGGAAATTGCTCTTCAACATCAATCAAATAAGCCAGTGATTGCAAGAAAACAACACAACTTGCAATAAAAACCGGCGAATCTGGTGGTTCATAGAATGGATCTCGTTCTTTTGGCATATTCCAATCATCAGATCCATCGATTTTCGCTTCATACATTTCTTGCATTCCATAATATCGATTCATAAATCGCGATTTTTCCCATATAAAATAGGTGTCTTCCGAAATATTATGAACTTTTATCCAGATTTCAGTCAAGCCTTCGGATAATCCACGCATTTCCGGGGAGACGAGCACGATTTCAAACTTCACGTTTCTTCTGAAAAAAGTGATTTTTACCCAATTTTCATCGTGTAAACGCGGAGCATCGTTTTCCCTACCCTAATTCTCCAGCCATCGCATTTGCTCTTTGCACCAACGGCAAAGTCGACATTAATTCCTCCTCCAAAATCATATCTCGACTATTTTCCCCATTTCTCACACCATTTTTATTATTGAAAATCTGTGCATGTGTTTGTGCAATTTCCGATTGTGCCATATCATAAGTTATATCAGTTTTTGTGCCTTTTTTCGTCGGATTATTGAAAACATACAAATGATTGCCGCCAAAAAATACACGATCATTTTGTTGAAGTTGCACTTCACCATGTATACTTTTTCCGTTGATTAGAATATCGACATCTTCATTGAGTGGAGTTAGGCTAACTTGATTGTTTTTGTCGTTTTTTAGAAGAACGTGTTGAGGAAGAATTGATAAACCGGACATTTGTATGAAGTTACCAGAACTTGTCGGCTTATTTCCTAGAAAAAATGGGATTTTTTTCAAATTTTGCTTTGTGTCAGATTTGTTTTTTGCAAAAAATCTCACCAACAACAGTTTCCCCATCCGGAATGAAATGCACAATAACATTAGTCAACGCTGGATCCTCATTCAAATTCCACAAATGGCACATTTTCGCCTTCTTCTTTTCAATTTCCGCTTTTTCCGCCGCTCCTCCCGCATGTTTTGCCGCTTCTTCCGCGATTTTTTGCTGCCAACTCTTCTCCATTTCCTCCATTTCTTTTTGATTTTGCGCTAATAATTGTCGCAATTTCTCGATTTCCTCTTGCGACGCATCGCCGCCCATTTGATTTTGAAGTCGCGCATTTTCTTCGCGCAACTCGCGCATCGCTTTTTCGGTTTGGTTTTCGTTGATGACTGCGTTGGTTTTTATGGATTTTGCACGATCTGCGAATCGCAGGGTTGATAGGGTTTCCTCATAGTTTATATCGGCTGGAGAAATCGCAGCAATCTGTAATTTTTGAGATTGATTTTGATTGAAATCTTGCAAAACAGCAGACCATATGGTCTGCTCGTTTTTTTGCTTGCAAAACAGCAGACCAAATGGTCTGCTCGTTTTTTTGCTTGCAAAACAGCAGACCAAATGGTCTGCTCGGTTTTTTCCTTGCGAAACAGCAGACCAAATGGTCTGCTCGGTTTTTTCCTTGCAAAACAGCAGACCAAATGGTCTGCTCGGTTTTTTGCTTGCAAAACAGCAGACCAAATGGTCTGCTTGTTTTTCTGCTTGCAAAACAGCAGACCAAATGGTCTGCTCGGTTTTTTGCTTGCGAAATAGCAGATCAAATGGTCTGCTCGGTTTCTTTCCTTGCAAAACAGCAGACCATTTGGTCTGCTTTTCAATTTTCTCATCCGAGTTCTCAATTTTTGAAAAACCGCACCATAATAGTCTTGCTATTTCCACCCAACGCATTTTTCAGCAAACAAGTCAGCACCGAATCTCGATACGGAATTTGCGTCGATTTTTTGGATCCCTTCGATTTTTGCTGATCATGTAGTGCTTTTATCACTCTTCCCAAAGTTGTTAGCGATTGATTGATCACAATTCCCTCTTTCAAACGATCTCCTTCTGTTCCGGCGGCTGATTGACGTTCGCTGCAAAAGAATACGCTTGAAATGACAATTTTTTGGCTTGAAATGAGGGTAAGCCACGTTTTGACGTGAAAAATAAAAACATTTTCTGCTTTATTTTCTTCAGGAGCGCAAAACAAAAAGAAAAGTGATTGCGCGGCCGAGAAACCTGTCAATTTTCTAGGCCATGCAAAACCTAGTCCCCTTCTCACCTTCCCGCCAAATCCACCAAATTAATTTCGGATTTTTTCATGCTTGTCCCCGAATTTTTGCCGGATTTTTGGGCGAATGTGATTTTTACAATAGTATGTGCTCGACTACTTGTTGCATTCATTTGAGTTGCCGCAATTGTTCGATTTTTTGTGCCTTCTTCGATTTTTGCCTCGATTTCTTTGAATGAAGCCACAGGGACTGTTGTGAGGTTCTCCACTGCAAAAATTGATAGATTTCAAGATTTTCAAATTTTTCCAAGCCTATTACACAGGGTGTAATTTACTACCTCAAATCGCTAGACCTCAAATGTTTCATCAATTTTTGGGTAGATCAAAAATCATTTTTCTCTAAATCTCTCGTTTTTGCGTTGAATTCAGTCGATTTTAGTCCCGCCCCTAAGATCGTGTCAGGTCTCAAAAAATGCGCGAAATTTTTCGGGTAGTAAATTACATTCTGTGTATTATTACTCACCATAAAACCCATTTTTCGGATGTTCTCTAACTTTCAATCCACCTTTTGGCGGTGCTACAGTAGTTAATAAATCCCTGACTTTCTCGCAATAAATTTCCAACATTGAAATGAAAACTTCAAAACTCGCATTTGCATTCGATTTTTTACCGGATTTTTCCTGAATTTGTTTGAAAAGCTCCTCACAAACAATTGGCACAATTCCCTTGTTATTTTTAAAACCAACAATTGAATAACTTTTCCCACTTCCAGTTTGACCGTAGGCAAAAAGTGAGCAATTGTAGCCGGCCCATGCGTTTGCCAAAACTCCGCGACCCAAATCTTCGAACACTCTTTTCTGCAAAAATAAATGTGAAACAAATTGTATAGCAGACCAAATGGTCTGCTGATTAGAGAGCGCAGAGAAATAAACGAGCAGACCATTTGGTCTGCTGCTTTGAGAGCGCAGAGAAATAAACGAGCAGACCATTTGGTCTGCTGCTTTGAGAGCGCAGAGAAATAAACGAGCAGACCATTTGGTCTGCTGCTTTGAGAGCGCAGAGAAATAAACGAGCAGACCATTTGGTCTGCTGCTTTGAGAGCGCAGAGAAATAAACGAGCAGACCAAATGGTCTGCTGCTTTGAGAGCGCAGAGAAATAAACGAGCAGACCATTTGGTCTGCTGCTTTGAGAGCGCAGAGAAATAAACGAGCAGACCATTTGGTCTGCTGCTTTGAGAGCGCAGAGAAATAAACGAGCAGACCATTTGGTCTGCTGCTTTGAGAGCGCAGAGAAATAAACGAGCAGACCATTTGGTCTGCTGCTTTGAGAGCGCAGAGAAATAAACGAGCAGACCAATTGGTCTGCTGCTTTGAGAGCGCAGAGAAATAAACGAGCAGACCATTTGGTCTGCTGCTTTGAGAGCGCAGAGAAATAAACGAGCAGACCATTTGGTCTGCTGCTTTGAGAGCGCAGAGAAATAAACGAGCAGACCATTTGGTCTGCTGCTTTGAGAGCGCAGAGAAATAAACGAGCAGACCAATTGGTCTGCTGCTTTGAGAGCGCAGAGAAATAAACGAGCAGACCATTTGGTCTGCTGCTTTGAGAGCGCAGAGAAATAAACGAGCAGACCATTTGGTCTGCTGCTTTGAGAGCGCAGAGAAATAAACGAGCAGACCATTTGGTCTGCTGCTTTGAGAGCGCAGAGAAATAAACGAGCAGACCATTTGGTCTGCTGCTTTGAGAGCGCAGAGAAATAAACGAGCAGACCATTTGGTCTGCTGCTTTGAGAGCGCAGAGAAATAAACGAGCAGACCATTTGGTCTGCTGCTTTGAGAGCGCAGAGAAATAAACGAGCAGACCATTTGGTCTGCTGCTTTGAGAGCGCAGAGAAATAAACGAGCAGACCATTTGGTCTGCTGATTAGAGAGAGCGCAGAGAAATAAACGAGCAGACCATTTGGTCTGCTGTTTAGAGAGCGCAGAGAAATAAACTAGCAGACCATTTGGTCTGCTGATTAGAGAGAGCGCAGAGAAATAAACGAGCAGACCATTTGGTCTGCTGCTTTGAGAGCGCAGAGAAATAAACGAGCAGACCATTTGGTCTGCTGCTTTGAGAGCGCAGAGAAATAAACGAGCAGACCATTTGGTCTGCTGCTTTGAGAGCGCAGAGAAATAAACGAGCAGACCAATTGGTCTGCTGCTTTGAGAGCGCAGAGAAATAAACGAGCAGACCATTTGGTCTGCTGCTTTGAGAGCGCAGAGAAATAAACGAGCAGACCATTTGGTCTGCTGCTTTGAGAGCGCAGAGAAATAAACGAGCAGACCATTTGGTCTGCTGCTTTGAGAGCGCAGAGAAATAAACGAGCAGACCATTTGGTCTGCTGCTTTGAGAGCGCAGAGAAATAAACGAGCAGACCAATTGGTCTGCTGCTTTGAGAGCGCAGAGAAATAAACGAGCAGACCATTTGGTCTGCTGCTTTGAGAGCGCAGAGAAATAAACGAGCAGACCAATTGGTCTGCTGCTTTGAGAGCGCAGAGAAATAAACGAGCAGACCAATTGGTCTGCTGCTTTGAGAGCGCAGAGAAATAAACGAGCAGACCAATTGGTCTGCTGCTTTGAAAGCGATTTCGACTTTTTTCCCACCTGATCCGCATAATGTGCATTAGTCGGTGAAAAATATCCATTTTTCTGCTCCTCAAATCCATCATGTGACCAATAAGAATGATCATAGGTAAACCGTTTTTCCTCATTCGTCTTCGGGTCACGGATTACTGTAGTCTGCTCGTCGGGCATTTCAATTGCCAATTTACAATTCCTTTTTTGTTCCCGCTCATTGAACGGGCGAACTCGAACTGCCACAATAATCGAATCCGAAGTTTTTCCCATTTTTTACTGAAAAAAACACTTTTTTGGTGAAAAAATGTATAATATGGATTTCCTTCCTGTTTTCTTTTTCCCTTTTTTTCATTTTTGTTGCTATGTGTCACCAAGCGACCTTCGAAAGATGAAACATCACAAAAAGTAAATAAAACTACTATTTTTAAATAAAAAGAAACCAGCTGAAAATAAATCAAAAATGTTGTAGCCCGATGCGGGGCTCGAACCCGCGACAGCCAGATTAAGAGTCTGGTGCTCTACCGACTGAGCTAACCGGGCGCACGTCATCTCTCTTGTAATTTTTTCTTTTCTTTTCGGCCCCACGAGAGAGTGTGGGAGTATGAGAGAGACAGAGATGACTCATTTGCCAAAATAATTTCTCACTTTTCTCGTAGTTTATTTTAATGAACGAAAAAAAGTAACTCAAAAAATCAAACAAAAGCCATGTTTACCCAAAGGAACTCTTCTTACTGCTATTTAAAAGAAAAGTTGGCAAAATTTTTTGAAATATTTCGAGTGCTAGGGCGACAAAAATGCGAATGAATTTGAATCTATTTTTAAATCTAATAATATCAATTCTAGGCCTTCTAGTTAGCCTAACTTCTTGCCAACAACAAAATTATGTGACGTGTAATACGGCTCAAGGCCCGGTTAGAGGACAAACTGTCGATTTGGGTGAGTTTTTGGAAATAAAACCAAAAAATAAAATAAATTCCACGTGAAATTTTGGACAAAAAATTAATTTTCAATTTTCTGATAATTAGGAAAATGCGAAAACCTTTTGAGGTTGGTTAGATGAAATTCATAGGCAGACCAATTGGTCTGCTGCCTGGCAAATGAGAAAAAACGGAGGAGCAGACCAATTGGTCTGCTGATAAGAGAGCGCAGAGAAATAAACGAGCAGACCATTTGGTCTGCTGCTTTGAGAGCGCAGAGAAATAAACGAGCAGACCAAATGGTCTGCTGATTGGAGAGCGCAGAGAAATAAAGGAGCAGACCATTTGGTCTGCTGATTGGAGAGCGCAGAGAAATAAACGAGCAGACCATTTGGTCTGCTGTTTAGAGAGCGCAGAGAAATAAACGAGCAGACCAAATGGTCTGCTGATTGGAGAGCGCAGAGAAATAAAGGAGCAGACCATTTGGTCTGCTGTTTGGAGAGCGCAGAGAAATAAACGAGCAGACCATTTGGTCTGCTGCTTTGAGAGCGCAGAGAAATAAACGAGCAGACCAAATGGTCTGCTGATTGGAGAGCGCAGAGAAATAAAGGAGCAGACCATTTGGTCTGCTGATTGGAGAGCGCAGAGAAATAAACGAGCAGACCATTTGGTCTGCTGTTTAGAGAGCGCAGAGAAATAAACGAGCAGACCAAATGGTCTGCTGATTGGAGAGCGCAGAGAAATAAAGGAGCAGACCATTTGGTCTGCTGTTTGGAGAGCGCAGAGAAATAAACGAGCAGACCATTTGGTCTGCTGTTTAGAGAGCGCAGAGAAATAAACGAGCAGACCAAATGGTCTGCTGAAAAAACACCTAGTCTCAAAATCCCCCAAATTCTCGCAGGCTCCGACCAATCTCAACTCTACTCTGGCCGTGCCGATGTCTTCACCGGTATTCCCTATTGCCAACCTCCAGTCAACAACCTTCGCTTCGAACCTCCCCAATCAATTTCCACATTCAACTCAAGTGTCTACGATGCGACAAGTTTCAAGCCAAAATGTCCGCAAACCGGGCTTTCCGGCCAACAACAACAAACCAGCGAAGATTGTTTGTATTTGAATATTTATACACCAAATGCGAATGGAAATGGGGGAACTCAGATGGCTGTTATGATTATGATTGATGGTTATAATGGATTTCAGAATGGTGGATGTGATCAGAGTCAGGTTAAAGGTTAGTTTCGCATACATTCTAGACAGGGCTTGCGAAGCACGCCCTGTCTGGAAACTAGAAACAATGTTTGTAGATCAAAATGAAGTCTCTCTAGAACTACAGTACCCCTTCCAGGCATCGTCTCCAACCTCGTTCAACGTCAAATCATCGTAGTCACCCTTCAATACCGTCTCGGTGCCCTCGGCTTCTTCACAACCTATACAAACACAATTCAATCGAATCTAGGAATGTTGGATCAAGTGGAAGCCATAAAATGGGTTAAAACAAATATCCACAATTTCGGAGGCGATCCAAATAAGATTACTGTAGCTGGACAAAATGACGGAGCTTGTGCTGTTTCGGCACATACGCTAAGTCCAATGAGTCAGGGGCTTATCAATCAGGCGATTATATCCAGTGGAAGTATTTATAGTTGCTATAATCCAACGCCAATTGTTCCGGGAACCCAGGCCCCTCAAGGGGCCACCCAGGCTTCTTCTACTGTGAGCCCTGCAGGCTCACAACCTATGTACGATCAAGCTTCTGTTGGCAACGCTGGTTATTACCAAAATACCCAGACCTCCACAAGTTCTTATAACTCAGCTTCTTCTTCGGCCCAAGTTTTCCAGGATCCTAGCCAGCAACTTGCCTCAACTCTGTGCAACCAGACATGGACGCTCCAGAATATGCAAAATATTCAGAATTGTTTGAAGAATTATACGGTCGACTTTTTTGTGAATCAGAAACCGGTGAGGATTTTTTATCTTTATTATCTAGGGTGAGAGAAATAAACGAGCAGACCATTTGGTCTGCTGATTAGAGAGAGCGCAGAGAAATAAATGAGCAGACCATTTGGTCTGCTGATTGGAGAGTGCAGAGAAATAAACGAGCAGACCATTTGGTCTGCTGATTGGAGAGTGCAGAGAAATAAACGAGCAGACCATTTGGTCTGCTGATTGGAGAGTGCAGAGAAATAAACGAGCAGACCATTTGGTCTGCTGATTGGAGAGTGCAGAGAAATAAACGAGCAGACCATTTGGTCTGCTGATTGGAGAGTGCAGAGAAATAAACGAGCAGACCATTTGGTCTGCTGATTGGAGAGTGCAGAGAAATAAACGAGCAGACCATTTGGTCTGCTGATTGGAGAGTGCAGAGAAATAAACGAGCAGACCATTTGGTCTGCTGATTGGAGAGTGCAGAGAAATAAACGAGCAGACCATTTGGTCTGCTGATTGGAGAGTGCAGAGAAATAAACGAGCAGACCATTTGGTCTGCTGATTGGAGAGTGCAGAGAAATAAACGAGCAGACCATTTGGTCTGCTGTTTCGAGAGAGCGCAGAGAAATAAACGAGCAGACCATTTGGTCTGCTGATTGGAGAGTGCAGAGAAATAAACGAGCAGACCATTTGGTCTGCTGATTGGAGAGTGCAGAGAAATAAACGAGCAGACCATTTGGTCTGCTGTTTCGAGAGAGTGCAGAGAAATAAACGAGCAGACCATTTGGTCTGCTGATTGGAGAGTGCAGAGAAATAAACGAGCAGACCATTTGGTCTGCTGATTGGAGAGTGCAGAGAAATAAACGAGCAGACCATTTGGTCTGCTGTTTCGAGAGAGTGCAGAGAAATAAACGAGCAGACCATTTGGTCTGCTGATTGGAGAGTGCAGAGAAATAAACGAGCAGACCATTTGGTCTGCTGATTGGAGAGTGCAGAGAAATAAACGAGCAGACCATTTGGTCTGCCGATTAGAGAGCGCAGAGAAATAAACGAGCAGACCAATTGGTCTGCTGCTTTGAGAGCGCAGAGAAATAAACGAGCAGACCATTTGGTCTGCTGATTGGAGAGCGCAGAGAAAAAAACGAGCAGACCATTTGGTCTGCTGATTAGAGAGCATAGAAAAAGTATGCTTTCAGGGTGGTCCAACAGCCACATGGATGATAGTACGTGACACGTCATTCCTTCCCGGCTCCATCGATTCGCTTTCATCTCGCCGCCCAAATATTCCAATTATAATCGGAACTGTTCAAGATGAAGATGCGGATTACGCATTCAAATTGATCAATACCGGAAAAGCCCAAGATTCCGATAATTTGGATAATTGGATTTTCGATTTTGCGCGGAAAAATAAGCTGAACTCGACACAGACGCAAAATGTTAGCAATATTATTGGACAGAATTATGAAGTTGATACTGGAGCTGGAAATACAGTTCAGAGGGATCAACCGGTTCAGAATCTAGGTCAAAATCAGGGCCAGGCCTACGGTCAGGCCAATCAGGGCCAAGTTCAGAATCAGCAATTCACCAGCGCAACTTCACAAATCGTCTATGTCAATCAGTACAGTGGATTTGGACAGGCGAATCAGAATCAGTATGGAAATCAGCAGAATCAGAACTCACAGAACTTCAACCAAAATCAGAATTCAAATCAGAACTCACAGATCTACAGCTCAGGAACATCTCAAAACCAGTATGGAAATCAGCAGATGTCTAGCCAAAATCAGAACTATCAGAACTTCAACCAGAATCAGTACAGCTCTGGAACTTCTCAAAATCAATATGGAAATCAGAACTCGCAGATTTACAGCTCTGGAAATCAGCAGATCTATAATCAGAATCAGAACTCCCAAAATCAAAACCAGTATGGAAATCAGCAGAACACGTGAGTCTAGAATCTAGCCTGATCTTTCCAACCCTAACCTCCGATGTTTCCAGCTACAATCTTCAACGAGATCCCAGCAACAATCAGCAGAACTCTGGATCTTCCTACACCTCACTTCAAACCATTACTCAGGTTAGTCTGGGGAGCCTGTGATGAGATTCTTTATAGATCTTTTCTAGATCTTCTCTAGATGTTCCAGATCTTCTCTAGATCTTCCTGATCTCCCCCCTGATCTTCCCCGCACTCACCCATCTGAACTTCCAGATCGCCTCCGATCAATCCACCAGTCTCACCACCACCCAAATCCAATCCTACATGCAAAACGGCAACAGCGTCGTCCGAATCTATCAATTCACCTATGTCTCCGATGTTGGAAGATCTACAGTACCACAAACTTCGGATAACTGGAAACGTGAGTCTTATTTTCATTTTCATGCCACGTCATAACTCACCATGTATTTTTTCAGCGGTTTTCCGAGGTCAGGACATGTATTTCCTGACAATGTCCGAGACAATTTGGACAACATCCAATTACACGGCTGAAGATCGCCACGTGGCAAATCAGATGGGACAACAGTGGAGCGATTTTGTCAAGACTGGGTAAGGCGGGGCCGGGCCTGGTTTTAGGCCTGGGGCCCGGGAAGCTGTCAGGCTTAGGCTGAAAATGCCGCTGGAGAAATTTTGAAATTCCAAATTTTAGTGCGGGAAATATTTGCCACGTGGTAAACACATTTTTTTTTTTTGAAAAAAATTTCATAATTTTGGCTGCCACGTGGATTTTCAGCACAAAATTTCGGATTTTCAGATAAATTTTTCGGATGCCTAAAATCCACAAAAATCTTGGCGTCAACGTGGATTTTTTGAAAAATACAAAATTTGAATCTAAATTTTTCGCGCGAAAATTTGAAATTTTAAAAATAAAAAATTTTCGCGCGAAAAATGATGCCACGTGGATTTTTGAAAAGTACAAAATTTGAATCTGAATTTTCGGCGCGAAAATTTGAAATTTCAAAAATAAAAATTTTCGCGCGAAAAATGATGCCACGTGGATTTTTCGATGTAAGAAATTTGAATTTAAATTTTCGCGCGAAAATTTGAAATTTCAAAAATAAAAATTTTGGCGCGAAAAATGATGCCACGTGGATTTTCCGATGTAAGAAATTTGAATTTAAATTTTTCGCGCGAAAATTTGAAATTTAAAAAATTAAAATTTTGGCGCGAAAAATATTTCCACGTGGATTTTTGAAAAGTACAAAATTTGAATCTGAATTTTCGGCGCCAAAATCTACAGTAGGCTTAAAAAAACTAAAATATTTGCAGCCAAGTCCAAAATTGGTCTCCCACAACTTCCGGTAACTACAACTACTGTAATCTCAACTCTCAACCTTCTCAAAATCAAAATTACGGTCAAGAGGCGCGAAAAGTGTTCCAAGATCAAATTAATCCAATTTGCCAAGAAGCTCAAAACAATTTTGCGATTGCCAATAATCTTACTGTACCCTACAGTACTTCCTCCTCCTCCTACAGTAACCCATTGGGTACTGTAGTCTCAAAAACACCCGCCAATGTACAATATTCGAATGATGCTCAAAATGGGCAGAATTTTCATATCACTTTTCAGGTTCAAGGTTTTCCAAATGGAAAATGAGCCAGGGAAAGGGGAGATTTGATGTAAATAAAGTTTTTTGACCTGAAATTTACCTGAAATTAAAATTCTATGAGAAAAATGAGCATTTTTGAGCGAAAATTGGCTGAAAATCACTCAAAAATGCTCATTTTCAGACTAAAAATGGGCATTTTTGAGCAAAATCGCGCTCAAAATCATCAAAAATGCTCATTTTTAGCCTAAAAATGAGCATTTTTGAGCAAAAATGGGCTGAAAATCACTCAAAAATGCTCATTTTCAGCCTAAAAATGAGCATTTTTGCCCAAAATTGCTCATTTTCAACCTGAAATTCCAAAATTTTCCACAAAAACCTTCATTTTCCCGCCAAATCTAAGCCGAATCATCCGAAGAATCCACCTCCAACTTCTCCTCAGCTTCCACCAATTTCAGCAAAATCGTCTCTTTGCTCTTCCGAATCTCGGCCAATTTTTCGAGCTCCTCAAAAAGTTTGTTGAGCTCAATCTCCTCGGATTTCGAAAATTCCCAAGTTTTTTTGAGAATTTCCAAATTTTCAGCGATTTTCGCGTCGATTTCGTGGATTTGTGATTGGAATTGTTTGACACGATGTTCGAAGTTGGGCCATCTGAAAAAATTGGACATTTTTGAGGCTGAAAGCCTAATTCAAGCCTAGTTTTAGCCAAAAAATCGGGGGCTGCGAAAAAAAAACGAAAAAAATAAAATAATTTCAAACGACGCGCGCGCGCGCATGCAACGTCACCGCGGAGTCTCGTTGTTTTCTTTTTATTTTTTGCGTTTTTTTCGAAAATCACAATTTTCATGGTTTTTTTGAGTTTTACACGTTAATTTAGCCTTAAATTTTTCCTTTTTCCCAAAAATGTCGAAAAACAACCTACAAAACCTCAATTATTCACAATAATTTATTATTTTCCCTACTTTTCCTTTTTATTTTTATTTTTTTATTTTTTATTTCCCACTTTCAAAATCATAAAAAAACGTTTTCAAAACCAACTTTCCAACAAAATGCGCAATGGTTTCCGAATTCTTGCGAACAATTTCCGATTTTTGGAGCGTTTTTTCGAGCTCTGCGCGCTTTTTTTCGATTCGAGAATCGACTTCGGTGATGTAGAATTGAATGGAATTTGATGATGATGACATTGCTGGAATAGCAAAGTTCGCTCTAATGAACAACTGGAGAATTAGGTTTTTATTCAAAATTTCAAGAAAATTGAGGCAGAAATGGTGAAAAGCGGTGAAAATGAGTTAAAAATCAAAGTGCGCTCTATTGAACTGATGGAAAATTAGGTTTTTATTCAAATTTTCATGAAAATTGAGGATTTCAGGGGAAAAGATGAAAATGCGCTCTACTGAACAACTTTTAAAGGTACATGAGGTATTTTTTAACAAAACTAAATAACATACGTTCTTGGAAATTAAATAATCATGTGCGCTCCATTGACAAACCTAAATTTCATTCAAAAAATCGATTTTTCAACAAGAAATCAAGTGCGCTCCATTGACAAACCTAAATTTCATTAAAAAATTCAAAAAAATTAATTTTTCAACAAGAAATCAAGCGCGCTCCATTGATAAACCTAAATTTCACTAAAAAATTCAAAAATTTTCAACAAAAACCGTTTATTTCAGGGGAAAAAGAGAGAGAAAACTAGGAAAAAATTGTTTTTTTTTTGTTCAATTTAAAAATGAAAAAAGTTTTATTTTCCAGCCCATGCGTAAAACTGCTTCCGTTTTTGCACCTCCATGTTATTGCTCATATTATAGTCCTCTGCCATATTTGGTGCACTGCGTTTACCGGCCCATGCGTAAAATTGCTTGCGTTTCGCGCGCATCGCATCCACATCATCCTCTCCGCGTTTTGTGTCCACCCAACGGTAGAATCGTTTGTAGGCCTGCAAATTTTCACGGCATTTTGCGGGGAGACACTTGAAATAACCCAATTTTCTCAAGTTTTCGTGATTTTTGGTCGAAAATCCGGGATTTTTCATGATTTTTTGGCCCAAAACTCACTGTAATTGGTGCTGCTGCCACATCAGCATCCTCTAATAAGTTAGACGAACTCGATTGCTCCGCCGCCACGGCTCCACCAACAATTTGGCTCACCAACAACACCAAAGCCCAAAAACACGCCAAAAAACCTCTCATTTTTTGGATCCGTGCGTTTTTTTTTCAAAAATGAGCCCACTATTGTTTTTTTTTTTGCTCATCTCGAAGGCTCCGCCCATTTTTCGAGCTCGAATTTAGCCACGCCCATTCGTCACTTTTTTTGTGACTACACTAACTAATATGAGCAATTATCATTGAGGTGTGAAATTCGGATGAATATGTATATCGGGATTTTAAAAAAAAAAAAAAAAAAATTGGTGCGTCAGCTGGGGGTCGAACCCGAGTCTTAGCAGACGCGTGTGTATGTGAGACGCGTGTGTATACCACTCGCACACGCGTGCTTCTTTTTCCACACGCGAAATTGTCATATTTAAATAGCGCGCTCATTTTTCAACGAAATTTTGCATTTTCTAAGAAAAAAATCCAATTTCAAGCCGGAAAACGCACAAATCAAAAGAAAAACCAATTTTAAACCATGAAATATCACCCCAAAATCTCCATGGTTTTTTCTTTTCGAAAAAAAAATGTGTTTGCCCCCGAAGAAAACAGAATTTTTTATGACAAAAAAAAACAACACGGGAAAAATGAAAAATAAATTAAATTCGAGTTAGGATAACTTTTTTTCTAGATAAAAACGCTTCGGAAGAATTGGAGAAAGTGTTGATGAATTAGGGAGGGATTTTTGGCGATCGAGACATCGATGCACATTGAAATTCCGGAGGAATGACGACAAACCTAAGAAAAATCGGGAAAAATGAGCGAAAAGATGAAAGTGCGCTCTATTGAACTAATGGAAAATCGAGAAAAAATTCAAAAAAATGTTTTTTTATTGCAAATTGCCACGTCATAGCCCCTCACTTACCTGTTGAAATGGACATTCTGCATTACTCGAACACATCTGATTCATCCTCGGATCTTGAGTTACCGGAACTCGACACAAAAACTTCTCCCCCTCAACTTGTGTGCATTTTTCGCCGCCCGAGCACTGATAATCGTAAAAACACTCGATATTTCCGATTGTCGCCTGGATGTCGGTGATGCAAATTGCATCATCCTTGTTTTGAACTTTGCAGCGCTGGAAAAAGCCAAGTGCGCTCCAGTGAACTCGTGGAAAATTGAGGATATATTCAAAAAATTAATTTTTTTCTATGCTTCTATGACTAGAGTCTAGTTGCTCATGTCAAAAAGCGTGAGAATTTCGGGTGACGTCATTTTTTGTGCATTGCTCATCTTAACAAGAAACATTGCTCATATTAAATATTCTTAAAATCCCTGCATTACAGTAGAGCACACTTTCTAACAAATTATGTGTATTGCTCATATTAAACTAATTGTTCAGAATCATAGTTCATACCTTCCAAGCTAAAGTATACTATGAGCAATGCCTACCCGCATAAATATAGTGTAATATGAGCAATGCTCTAGTCACATCATATGCTTTTGCAACTTTGTGAGTTCCCACGCTATGTTGTATTTTTAGCAAAAATTGTAATATGAGCAATGCTGTTAGCAGTAGAGCGTATTTGCATATTCACCTGTCCACTCAAACAATCCGAATGATAAATGCACTGTCTTCCTTTCTTCGTCATATCATATCGACATACCGTGACATTCCGATCGACGAATCGAATTCGACCCGAACAACTTTCGCCCATTCGACACTGGCCAATTTGTTAATTATTAATTAATGGCGCCAATTTTAATTATTCATAATTGGGATCGAATTTCTCGGCTTGCCCTCATTTTTTTTTTGGGGGGGAAAAATTTGAGATGAATAATTTAGCGCCCATTGTTTTTGATCATCGAGCGCGCTAGCGCGAGTGTAGACCGCAAGCTTCCGCGTTAGCGGCCACGTGGATTGCTATGAGGTTTGCCACGTCATAGCAATCCACGTGGCCGCTAAAGCGGAAGATAGTGCCGCTAACGCGGAAATTTCCGGTCTACACTCGCGCAGGGCGCTCGGTCCGCAAGCTTCCTGCCATGTGGCTATATGGTTTTCCACGTGAAAAACCAATTGCTCATGTTCAGGACCATTTACTCCAATAGAAAATTGCCCCTCGTGTCAGACGAGAGACGACGGGAGTCTGATGACGTCATCTGAGACAGAGAAAGACATCGCTTCGAGATATTTTTGAGAAAATGTGTGTCCTTTTGAAAAAATACCGTATTTTGTTTCAAGGAACACATGTTTTATTGAAAATATCTCGAAGCGAAATTCATTTTCGGGATATTTTTGCAAAATACTCTCGTCGTCTCGCGTCTGACTCAACGGGCGCCTTGTATGGTCGTGTGTTAACTTATGTGAGTCAGGGGTGGGAAGACATAAGCCATGGCAGGCTACAACGACCGGACAGCAAGAGGGGCAGGACAATTTCGCTCCAGGTCTGTGTAGAGTTAGAGGGACACACACTCGCGCAGTGCGCTCGTGCCGCCTACGCGGAATTTTCCGATCTACACTCGCGCTTCCGCGCTCGGGGCCGCTGACGCGGAATTTTCCGGTCTACACTCGCTCCGCTCGAGCCACGTGTATTTTCGAGCGTAGCGAGTGTAGACCGCAAGCTTCCGCGTCAGCGGCACTGTCTTCCGCTTTAGCGGCCACGTAGGGCTCATAGTACACGTGGAAAACCTAATCGATCTCATGTTTAGGTATATGACCAGTAGGGTTTGCCACGTCATAGCAAACCACGTGGCCGCTAAAGCGGAAAACAGTGCCGCTGACGCGGAAGCTTGCGGTCTACACTCGCGCTTCCGCGCTCGCCAAATCCTCACATGATAATCCTTGTCACAAGGCACGGCTGCCGGGTCCATGGGTTCCTCCACAAAAACATCCTGGTGTAAAGGCGGAGCATCGTTGGACAAGGACATTTTGACGAGATCCGCGTCGTCGACTTTGATATAGATGGGTTCGCGAGGAATTGAGGTGTCGTGACGTTTGGCTGGAAGGTCGAGCGTAGCGAGTGTAAACCGCAAGCTTCCGCGTCAGCGGCACTGTCTTCCGCTTTAGCGGCCACGTGGATTGCTATGACGTGGCAAGGGATCATAGAAATCCGCGTGGCCGCGTTCGCGGAAGACAGTGCCGCTAACGCGAAAGCTCGCGGTTTACACTCGCGCACAGCGCTCGGGTCGAGCGGAGCGAGTGTAGACCGCAAGCTTCCGCGACAGCGGCACTGTCTTCCGCTTTAGCGGCCACGTGGATTACTCATCCCTTGCCACGTCATAGTAATCCACGTGGCCGCTAAAGCGGAAGACAGTGCCGCTGACGCGGAAGCTTGCGGTCTACACTTGCTCCGCTCGAGGCATTGCTCATATTAAACTCGAGCGAAGCGAGTGTAGACCGCAAGCTTCCGCTTTAGCGGCCACGTGGTTTGCTATAGGGTTTGCCACGTCATAGTAATCCACGTGGCCGCTAACGCGGAAGCTTACGGTTTACACTCGCGCAGAGCGCTCGACTTACCCACACTCCCCGAATCCTCAAAAATAGCCCGAGATTCCTCGGGCTCTTCAAAAACCGCCTTGGATTCCTTGACCACTTCTACATGAACTGCAGGTGGTACTGTAGAGGTTAGCGCAAGTCGATGTTTAATCGGAATCACATAACCATCAGTCACCGTATCCCCATACTTATAACAAATTCTGTCCTGAACTGCCGTGCTGAATACACACAGATATTCGCCGCTGGGTGGAGGACAATCCGCTTCCGATTCACAGCGAAGTGGAATCAGCGCCTTGATTTGATGTCGACAGATCATTTCGCCAAAGTAGAGAGTGCAGAAGAGCGCGGTGTTACAGTCGGAGTCTCGTTCGCACGGTGAGTTGAGATCACCGGGTGCTGGGTCGAGGATTTTGGGAGGGTCTGGAAAATGAGGAAGGTTCGGGGGGAGCTACTGTGAGGGACACACACTCGCTTCGCTCGACTCGAGCGCTATGCGCGAGTGTAGACCGCAAGATTCCGCGTAAGCGGCACTGTCTTCCGCTTCAGCGGCCACGTGAATTGCTATGACGTGGCAAGGGATGATAGTAATCGACGTGGCCGCTAAAGCGGAAGATAGTGCCGCTGACGCGGAAGCTTGCGGTTTACACTCGCGCTTCCGCGCTCGAACAAAAATAGTTAGACAAACTACAAAACACATAGACATGATACAAATACTTTATAGTTTCACACAAACAAAAATACATGAATCACAAAACACAGTGCAAATTTGAATTTTTATGAAAATCACAGGGTTCTCAATGGAGCGCGCTTGGGAATTCTAACAAAAAAAACTAGCAGATTGTCAATAGAGCGCACTTAACGTTAAAAACACAAATTTTAAAATTCAGAGTGAAAACACTAGGTTATCAATAGAGCGCACTTGAGTATATAGACACAAAAACACATCTACAAAGGTATTCTCATTAGAGCGAACTTGCTCAAAAACTATGTATATTCTTATCATTATCAATAGAGCGCACTTGCCCCCGCTCTTCACCCTACAGTAATTCCATTTCCAGCCGCCAAACCTTGTCTAGCCATAGTTGTCGTCGGTCTCACATATCCCCCAACATTGATCTGACAATTTCTCGATCCCGATCCCGAAATCACACACGAACTTCCAGCCTGGCAATCGGAGTTGCTTGAACATCCAGATGTCGGGTTCGAGTTGGGATAACTCTGAGAGCCCAGACAAATCTTGACACCGTTCACCGATGCCTGACAGGTTAGACCCGATTGACAATCGGAGCTCGAGGAGCAGTAGGAGCCGAGGGTTTTGGTGGAGGAGGGCTGGAAAAGGGGCGAGGTATGACGTGGCACCGCAAGCTTCCGCGTAGCGGCTCCGAGCGCGGAAGCGCGAGTGTGTGTCCCAGGGACATACATAGCGCTTTCGGCCGCTACGCGGAAGATTGCGGTCTACACTCGCTGCGCTCGAGCCAAATATGAGCAATGTCTCGAGCGGAGCGAGTGTAGACCGCAAGCTTCCGCGTCAGCGGCACTGTCTTCCGCTTTAGCGGCCACGTGGTTTGCTATGACGTGGCAACCCCTACTGGTCCAATACCTAAACATGAGATCAATTAGGTTTTCCACGTGTACAATGAGCCCTACGTGGCCGCTAAAGCGGAAGACAGTGCCGCTGACGCGGAAGCTTGCGGTCTACACTCGCTCCGCTCGAATCTGCTATGACGTGGCAGACAAAGCTCGAGCGGAGCGAGTATAGACCGCAAGCTTCCGCGTCAGCGGCACTATCTTCCGCTTTAGCGGCCACGTGGTTTGCTATGACGTTTGCCATATCATAGTAATCCACGTGGCCGCTAAAGCGGAAGACAGTGCCGCTGACGCGGAAGCTTGCGGTCTACACTCGCTGCGCTCGAGCCTAATATGAGCAATGTCTCGAGCGAAGCGAGTGTAGACCGCAAGCTTCCGCGTTAGCGGCACTGTCTTCCGCTTTAGCGGCCACGTGGATTGCTATGACGTGGCAACATGAGATCAATTAGGTTTTCCACGTGTCCAATGAGCCCTACGTGGCCGCTAAAGCGGAAGACAGTGCCGCTTACGCGGTAACTTGCGGTCTACACTCGCGCAGAGCGCTCGAGTCTGGACTTACCTGAACTCCCCCGCCAATTCCATTGTTTCCACCATTATTATAGTTATAAGTTCCTTGATTTTCCGTAACTCCACCGCCAATCGAATATCCCAAAATTGGTGCGGAAAATATAGAAATTGCCAGGAAAATCCACATTTTGTGCTCTTGTGCTCCAAAACTTATTGACTCTTTCTTTTATCACAAGAATTTTTAAAAAAGTAAATATTTGGATTTGAAAATTTTTTGAAGTTTCAAAAAAAAAGTTGGGGGAAAAATGAGTCATCTTTTGAATAGATCTGATAAATATTTACCCAAAATCAATTTAGCGGAAAAAAAAGTGAGAAAAAGTGGATTTATGCTAATTTTTATGAGGGGATATCGGGTTTTTTGGACAGAAAAGTTTCAAAGAGAAAGTGACCGCGGAAAATTTTTTCCGGGGATTTTGGTGTCAAACGTAGACCGCAAGCTTCCGCGTCAGCGGCCTCGAGCGCGGAAGCGCGAGTGTATATCCCTTTAAGAAGATCATACATACACTCGCGCTTCCGCGCTCGGGGCCGCTGACGCGGAAGCTTGCGGTCTACACTCGCTGCGCTCGAGTCTTGCTGCATTGCTCCCGCCAAAAACTACAGTACCCCGCTTCAAAAATCAATAATTTATTCCTCAATCTCTCCTCAATCATTAGCTTTTCTAAAATACTCCACAACATTTTCCAGGCTATAATTATCCCTTAAAATCTCCTCCAATCCTTCCAATTTTCCACGAATCGGTTTTCCGTTCAATTTTGCACGGCATGTTAACAGATTACGGTAGATTTGAATGATTCCGGTGTCATCGATTTTCATGTTTTCCGCTTCCTCGTGGATTCGATCGTAGTTGCGGAGAAGTTCCGCGTTTCCGGAACTCAGGAAGGAGAAGACGTCGGAATTATTGGCCTCGAGTTCCTGGGAAAAAATGGGGATTACTCAGGTTAAGGGGCACAGTACATGATTTTAAAGGATCATAAGTGTCAGGTGTTCAGCTCGTACCCGTCTCAGGTAGGTACAGTACCTGACGTTAAAGGAACAAAGATCAGAGTCAGTGCTCATATCAGTTTGGACTACAGTACTCTCGAGCGCTTTGCGCGAGTGTAGATCGCAAGATTCCGCGTAAGCGGCACTGTCTTCCGCTTCAGCGGCCACGTGGATTGCTATGACGTGGCAAGGGATGATATTAATCCACGTGGCCGCTGTCGCGGAAGACAGTGCCGCCGACGCGGAAGCTTGCGGTCTACACTCGCTCGAGACATTGCTCATAGTAGGCTCGAGCGAAGCGAGTGTAAACCGCAAGCTTCCGCGTCAGCGGCCACGCGGATTTCTATGATCCCTTGCCACGTCATAGTAATCCACGTGGCCGCTAAAGCGGAAGACAGTGCCGCTGACGCGGAAGCTTGCGGTTTACACTCGCGCTTCCGCGCTCGTCCCGTGCAAAAATAAAAATGTCCAAAATCTTCCAAAAAAAAAAAATTTCATTTGGACTCTCAAATTTCCATTCACTCCGTCACACTTCCGGTCCAAGACTAATTTTGTTTCGTTTTATTTTGGTATCACATTACTCATGTTATACTACTATTAGATTCTCAGCAAAAAAAAATCCCCCCAAAAAAAATGTGACCGGTGTCTGATGTGTGTGTACCTTTAGAGCGGAAGCCAAGATCTTCTGCTTTTCCAAGTTTATGAGATGCGTCATTTTGGGATCCAATAATTTGAGACAGTGGAAAACGGATTCCTCGTTGAGATCTGAAAAAACATCAGGGTCAGAAAGGTTCTCGGCAGCTTTGCGCGAGTATATGTCCCTTTAAGAGGGCCTTACATACACTCGCGCTTCCGCGCTCGGGACCGCTGACGCGGAAGCTTGCGGTCTAGACTCGCTCCGCTCGAGGCATTGCTCATAGTAGGGTCGAGCGGAGCGAGTGTAGACCGCAAGCTTCCGCGTCAGCGGCACTGTCTTCCGCTTAAGCGGCCACGTGCTTTGCTATGACGTGGCAAATCCTATAGTCAACCACGTGGCCGCTGAAGCGGAAGATAGTGCCGCTGACGCGGAAGCTTGCGGTCTACACTCGCTCCGCTCGAGGCATTGCTTATAGTAGGGTCGAGCGGAGCGAGTGTAGACCGCAAGCTTCCGCGTCAGCGGCACTGTCTTCCGCTTTAGCGGCCACGTGCTTTGCTATGACGTGGCAAACCATATAGTAATCCACGTGGCCGCTGAAGCGGAAGACAGTGCCGCTAACGCGGAAGCTTGCGGTCTACACTCGCTCCGCTCGAGGCATAGGCGAGTGTAGACCGCAAGCTTCCGCGTCAGCGGCCTCGAGCGCCTTGCGCGAGTGTATGTCCCCTATCCGTCTCACTCAAAGGCACATACACTCGCGCTTCCGCGCTCGAGGCCGCTGACGCGGAACCTTGCGGTCTACACTCGCTGCGCTCGACCAAAACCCACCACAAGACACATCGACTCGAACTTGTTTGCTCATGGTTTCCTCGGTTACCCGATCTCGAATAATCGAGATTGTTGTCAAACAATCCGAGCGGAAGATTGCCGAACCTTTTCTGCAAAAATATGGGTATTGCTCATGTTAGCTTTGAGATTACAGTAAAATCCAAACTTAAAGGGGCATGTACCTTTAAATACCTGACATACAGTAGTAGGTCCCCCGGTTTCTTTAAAGGAACATACAGTACTCCCCCCAAACTCACGAATAAATCACTTGCAACAATGTCCCGCCATTAGTAACACATTGAAAATTATTGGTAATACTGTCGCTTGGCGGGCACTTCAAAGGGATATTTGGGATAAGTTGGTGGAGCCAAGCATGAGCTTCGGAGATTGAAAACGTTCCTGGAAAGACTTGGGGCTAGGGGTGAGTTGGGGTAACTCGGGCAAACCTGTGAAGCTGAGAGTTGTGAGAGGTCTGGATAGGTCGAAATCATGGGTTCGGATGTGGGAAGACAGTGGGCGGATGATATAGCCAGCAATCTGAAATTGCTCATGTTAGACATTCAAGGGAGCTACAGTAGCGCATAGTATACTGTACTAAAATGATAGCATTGCTCATGTTACCATAGGATAAATAGGGTCAGGGAATACAGTACCCAGTAAAGTATACACTCTCGAAAGATTGCTCATGTTAGCTTCTCAGGGGACACAGTACCCCCGTCGAAGGCACCTTGCTCACCTACAGTACCCCCAGTGCTCATCCCACGTCATCCCACGTTTTCTTGTTATTATTTTGCTATCATTTTTTGTCTATTGTAAAAATTCCGGGTAATCCGTCCCTAATCCCCCCGAAATTTTCCCCGAAAATCATCATTTGTGTTCAGATGATCAACTACAGTACAGTACACTAGACCTATACGGGCCTTGATATAGGCCCGGCCTAAATCTAGGGGGCTACCCTAGGCCCACCCTAGTCCACAGATGGGTAGGTAACCTGATCCGTGAGTCCAGACTAGTTCCAAAATCGGAGGAAAAGCCACCAGAGGCTCCGCCCACTTTTCGGAAAAAAATATTTTTTTTTCACGATCATTCATTCCTGAAATCCGCGCAAAATGAAAAATTTGTGCATTTTTTTGCTCGTCGTTTTGTCGATGATCAGTTTGGTGCTAGCCAAGGCGCATCCATTTGTTTGGACTTTTTCCAGGATACAACAGGTACGGTATGGGGTTTGAAAGGGGTATACTGTAGTTTCTCGAAGGTTTTTAAAGGGACATGTTAGGTTACGGTAGTCTGGAAGGTATTAAAGGAACATAATCAGTTAGTTATGGGTATGTTCCTTATATACAGATACAGTTAGGGAATCTTAAAGGGACATAGCTTTGGTACGGTAGATTAGGAGGCTTGAGTTAGTATAGGTTCCGGGTACTGTAGAGTGGATGAGTGATTGCTCATGCTAAAGAGTACGGTAGCTACGGGACATTCTACCTTACCTAGATAAAGATGATTGCTCATACTAAAGGGTAAGTTACTGTAGGTAACAGCTAACATGAGCAATCTTCCCCGAGCGCTAAAAGTGTATGTACCTCATAGACTCAGATTACAGTAGGATGATTGCTCATGCTAAGGGTACGCTCCTTTAACATTATCTATGTACAAACATTGCTCATTTTAAGAGGCAAGCTAACATGAGCAATCCTCCCCAACCTCCTAGCTAATCTGAGCAATTGCAGGATCCCTACATGATCAAACGTGGTCTCGACAACTGCGGCTGCAATCTGGGATGTTTCTACTCGTCAGCACGCGATTGTATGAGTTGTTGTGGGCTGGCGCTCTAACATGAGCAATACCTTTTGAAATTGTGAAAATATCCCCCCGAATAAACCGATTCTAACCCCGTTTCCACTCTAAATTCAGCTACAGTATCCCAACACCAACCTGCGCAACTTTCGGATGAACTTTCGGCGACACATACACACTCAACACACCCTGTTCACCCTCATTCGAGCGCACTCTCAACTCCAGTCGACAAATATTGGCCTGACATCTGTAGGAGGCTAAAAGGGGCCACGGATTCAGATCGCTTTGGCGGACCTCACTCACAACTGACGCGTTTTTTTCGACTTCGATTAGTTTGAGCGGAATCTCCGATTGTACCATGATGAAATCAATGGGAAGAACCAATTCGATGGTTAGATTATAGCATCCGAGTTCGGCGATGAATTCGAAACTGTCGTGAATTTGGAATTGAGGAATGAACGCGACTCCGGGACCGTTTCCAACTTTTTTCGTCATTTCTTCGTATCTCTGACGTTCCTCCATCACTTTTGATTCGAGTTCTTCAACTTCTGATCTGAACGAAAAATTGGGGTTGCTCATATTAGCAGGAAGTTACATACTTCAAGATTGATTGCTCTTGCCTAGCTACAGTAGCCATAATTTAAAGGGACATACACTCGCGCAGAGCGCAGAGCGCGAGTGTAGACCGCAAGCTTCCGCGTCAGCGGCACTGTCTTCCGCTTTAGCGGCCACGTGGTGTACTATGACATGAGAAAGGATCATAGTAAACCACGTGGCCGCTGAAGCGGAAGATAGTGCCGCTGACGCGGAAGCTTGCGGTCTACACTCGCGCAAAGCGCTCGACTCGAGCGCTGTGCGCGAGTGTAGACCGCAAGCTTCCGCGTCAGCGGCACTGTCTTCCGCTTTAGCGGCCACGTGGATTGCTATGACGTGGCAAGCAATAATAGTAATTCACGTGGCCGCTGAAGCGGAAAATAGTGCCGCTAACGCGGAAGCTTGCGGTTTACACTCGCTCCGCTCGACTCGAGCGCATTGCGCGAGTGTAGACCGCAAGCTTCCGCGTCAGCGGCACTGTCTTCCGCTTCAGCGGCCACGTGGTGTACTATGACATGGGAAAGGATCATAGTAAACCACGTGGCCGCTGAAGCGGAAGATAGTGCCGCTGACGCGGAAGCTTGCGGTCTACACTCGCTCCGCTCGGGAGCCATTGCTCATATTAGCTCAGTATAGGCTACTGTATTTATACGGACATACACTCGCTCGAGGAACATTGCTCATGATAATCTACAGTAGGCGTGAAGAGGCTCAAGACATATGTTGCTCATATTAACCTTATTAAGCTTAAAGGAAGCTAGATTGCTCATATTAGTTCTACTATACTAAAGGGACATACACTCGCGCAGAGCGCATTGCTCATATCAAACCCACCTCAACTGCTGAACTTTCACCGAAAAATTGGCAGATTGTGGCACTTGTTCCAACTTGGCTCTGTTCGATTTGGACAGCGTGAAAAGCCATCCAGTATAAGTGCACACCACAATATCCGGCTCATTCCAACTCGACACAAATCCACAACTTATACTTGTTATTGACTCGTCGCATTGCTGGAAATCATGGATACTGTATGAACAGGGCTTGCGAAGCACGCCACGTGGCGATTTTGGCGCCAAAAAATAGTTTACTATCCATGGTTTGATAGAAAATAAGCCTACACTGTTTTTTATAGTCAAAAAAGCCACGTGGCGTGCTTCGCAAGCCCTGTTTATATAGTTTTTGATGGCAAAAACTGTCTGAGCAGGGCTTGCGAAGCACGCCACGTGGCGTTTTTGGCGTCGGATGACTGCAAGAGGAAGTTAGGGTAACCAGACAATTAAAGTAGCTTAAGAGAAAGCTAAGGCATATGTACTGTATGAACAGGGCTTGCGAAGCACGCCACGTGGCTTTTTTGGGGGCAGAAAATAGTGATCTATCTGGGATTCGGGTCATTTTGATAGTAAATAAGGCTACACTGTTTTTCATAGTCAAAAAAGCCACGTGGCGTGCTTCGCAAGCCCTGTTTATAGAGTTTTTGACGGCAAAAACTGTATGGACAGGGCTTGCGAAGCACGCCACGTGGCTTTTTAGGTAGGCTAGGCTAGGCTTTCAGGAACACACAGTGGGATGACTGCAAGAGGAAGTTAAGGTACCCCCCCCCCCCTCACTCACAAACATCCCAAAAATCGTCGGATGATCACTCTCATCCACCGTATACACTTCAACACATCCATCCTCTTTCCCAATCAAAATATCCGGAAACTGCGATCCAGTCATCGCATAGCACATGATCGATGTGATCGCAGCTTGGGAAGTCGTCTCCACTTCCCATAACACCTTTCCACCGCCTTTCGGAACACTAACCAGACCCAATTTCCCGTGCCGCGTTCCATATAATACCAGCTGCTTTGAATAACCGCCATCTCCCATGAAAAGAGCGAGAGTGAATGGGATATCGGATAATTTGATATCGTATGCGAGATCGGAGCCTTCGATGCATTTGATGGTTGCGTCGGCACATCCGATTATCATTGCGAATTTTCGATCTCCCCATGCTTCTTCGTTGATTAGACTCACTACATCGTGGATGTCTTCGGGTGACAGAAAATGCTGGAAGATCAAGGGTGGGGTATTGCTCAGGTTAGAGCTACAGGAGTCCCAGACTTAAAGGGACATACACTCGCTCCGCTCGAAGCCTACTGTACCTACAGTACCCCAACTCACATCCATATCCACACCATCATGATAATGATGTAAACTTCGTCGACCGGCCACCACCAATTCAACACCATAAACATGTCTGCAAAAAAAAATACAGTATTACTTGGGTTACTGTAGCCCTCCCCCCTACAGTACTACTCACAATCGTCTAGCCGGTTCGGCCATATCCGTCGGAAAATCGTAGAACATTTTTCCCTTTTTATTGATGCCGCGCACCGAATTCCCGGAGGCCACAAATAATTTGTCCTTGGTGGTGCCAAGTTGACCAGCCAAACACATTGCATCGATTGGTGGACCTGGTGGGGTTTTTTTGTCGATCTGTAAGGGTTAATATGAGCAATGGCATGCTACTACCTAAGGTAGCCTAAGCTCTCCTAGATCCCCCTGAGTTCCCCTAACTCACCACCGTATCATTCATCTTCCTGGTCAACGTGATCAAACTGCCATTCTGACTTCCCACCGATATCTTATCCAACACATTCTTCTTTTTTTCTCCTGATACAACAGCCATACATCCCCGATTTGTGGTGCCGACTTGGGCGAAGTCGGTTCGGGTATAGATTATCATTGCTTATTATTTGAGAACGGGGGAGCCCGGAAAATATGGGGAGGGGTCAGAAGAATATATGAAGAGCGCAGGAATATTGCCATGGCAACCAAAAATATACACAGCATGCATAAAGGGGGGGGGGGAGGAATTTAAAGGAACATAGGAATTTGAAAAAAAAAGGTAGGGGGAAGCTTAGAGCATAGAGCTTAGAGGTTAATTAACAACTATTTAAAGGAAAATTTGATGAATTTTGAAAACTTATAGCGCGCCAATTTTAAATTTTCAAAAAAAACAATTTTGCCACGTGACCTACTTATCATATTTCAGACTATAAAAACCGCAAATCCCCGATTTTCGGGTATTTTTAGATTCGGATAGCAGACAACAAGAAAAAGGGTCAATAGAAAATGGCATCATCACAATCAAGTTCAACTCATGTGAGTTTGAGGGGGAGTCGAGCGCGGAAGCGCGAGTGTAGACCGCAAGCTTCCGCGTCAGCGGCACGAGCGCTTTGCGCGAGTGTGTGTCCCTTTAAGAAGATCATACATAAACGCGGAAGCTTGCGGTCTACACTCGCTCCGCTCGAATCCCAATATTTTTTCTGCAGTCAAAAGTCGAAGAATCCGCGTCACAAAGCAATCTTCACGGTATAAAATTTCATGGTCAAGTCGAAAAAATCAACCAAGGACTCTTCTCCTCACTAACCAAGCGGAAAAGTCGACGAATTCCCGACGACATTCTTCCGCGTCTCAAAAAACTCGACGCCTACAAATTGTCGGCGGATAAAATGCATCGAGCCTTGATTTATGAACTCATCGAAAATGCACAGTATTCGAAGTTGCTGTATACACCAAATCTACCGATTGCTATACAAATGGATCGACCGTATCGGAATATTGGAGAGTTTTTGGGGAATTTTGAGAAGATAACAAAGGCTTCGAGAAAAGGACAATATCCGGCTATGGAAGGACCGGTGGAAGTTTTTCGGAATTGTTCACTTGAAAGAGATTCATATGTCAAGAAACAATTAGAAAATCTAAAACCACTCATAACATTTATCGGGCTAGAATATTGGGAATATTCTCGACTTCGAAATTTATACCTGGATAGTTTGGAAGCGTATGATACTGCAATTACAGCACAAAGTAAGGAAAGAGATGAAGCTGCAGAGATTGCGACACAAAAAGCAATGAAGAATCGGAATGATTGTAAGGAGAAATTGATGGAATATGTGGGGAAATTGTGGGATAATGGAAAACCGAAACATGCGGAATGTGTTGTGAAATATGCGGAAGAAGCGGTGAAACATCATCAGAAAATGGCGGAGATTTTGACGAAAGCCGATGTTGGACAGAAATCGACGGTTTCCGTGTTACCCGCAAAATGAATGATTTAATTGTGTAGGGGCATGCGGAAAATTTCCGGTTTTCAAAAAAAATGGGATTTACACTCGCGCTACCTGCGCGGAAGCTTGCGGTCTACACTCGCTCCGCTCGAGCTTTGTCTGCCACGTCATAGCAGACTCGAGCGCAGCGAGTGTAGACCGCAAGCTTCCGCGTAGCGGCCGAAAGCGATGTGTATGTCCCTGGGACATACACTCGCGCTTCCGCGCTCGGGGCCGCTGACGCGGAAGCTTCCGGGTTACACTCGCTCCGCTCGAATTTACCGCCAATATTGGAAATTCAAATTTTTAAATTTGAAAAAAACGTGGCAAAATTTTGAAAATCCTACAATTCTCAAATAAAAAAAACGTCACGTAAACCCCCACGTGGAATTCCCGATTTTCGAAAAACCTCCGAATTCTCAAAAAAATTAAATTTCCAAATTCAACAAAAAATAATAATAAAACGTCACGTAGACCTGCTCAACGTGGAATTCCCGATTTTCGAAAAATCCCCGGATTCTCGATCATTCCTAATATTCCTACAATAAAGAAACAATGAGCACTTGGATGAAAATAGCAATATTGCTCATGATAAATACAGTACTTGCTCAACAATTCTCAAATCCAAGTTGTGCGGAAAATGTTCTTGTAAATGGTTTACCAAAAAACTCGACACTTTTTCTATTCATGGTTGGATTTGGTCAGAAAAATGTGAGTTTATAGAAATCACAAAGTATAATTTTCTATCAGTAAATTCTCCAAATTCTCCCGCATTTTTAGACACCTAACACGATCTTTAAGGTGAGACACATCGTCAAAAGCCAACGCAAAATTCATAGCTTTAAAAATGATCTATCCAGTAAAAGTTTTGAGGACAGAGATTTTCGATCGTGAATTACATACTGCAGTCTTAATAAAAAATGTGATGAGAAATGAATGATTTCAGGTTGAAGACGTGTTTTATGTTGTGAAACAAACTACTTGTTGGCTACCAAAAAGTGATCAAATTAAAGCTGCAGCTTTAAAACAAGGACAGCAAGTTATACAAACAGAAGATTCCTTCGATATTGTTCGTGCAAATATAAAAGGCGAGGCTGAAGATATTGCAAAACTAGTGAAAGATAGAAAAACAATAGGCTTCAGAACATGTTCAAATTTTCAATCCGATCTCACTTTTATCAAAAGTCAAGAAGCTTCCACCCTCCAAAATTTCACCAAAGTCTTCCTCATCGCTCATCAATCAACCTACGATGATCAATGCGATTACTATGCAAAATTCAATGGTACTGGCTTGGCTTCTTCCAAATTCACATTCTCCATGATCAGATTCGACAACAAAACAAGCAATGATTATCCAATTTTGACAGTTCCACCGGATCAAATCAAAATCGGAGATTCTCTCGCTTCTCCAGAACTTCGAAAATCATCTGGGAACTTGTAAGTGACAGCCTTAAATATTCCCAGAAATATAATATCAATCTGAATTTCAGCATCAACAAGGAACTTCTGGGAGTTTCTGAACCTTCAGCAGCCTCATCTTCTACTTCAACTGACACCACCATCATAATTATTTTGGTTGTTGTAATTGTGATTCTTGTTGTTATTATTGTTGTTGGAGTTGGCCTATTTTTGTTTTGTAAATTGAAAAAGAAGAATAAGAACCCGAAGAAGGACAAAAAAGGATCGAAAGAGAAGAAGATTGAAGTTGCACCAAAACATCCAACAAAATCAACATTGGATTGTAGCATTAGTGGAGTAACTGAATCCGGTGGAAAATAAATAAATGATTTGGTAGTAATTAGTTAAATGTGATATTTCAAACGCGCCCCAATTTTTACACAAATTTTTAATTTTATCACATTTTCCCAATAAAAATTCTACATATTTTTGATTTGTTCTCGAAGTTTTTCGATTGTCGAATCGAGATTTTCATGAGTTCCAGCACGAAGATCAATAAGAGCATCACGAAGATATTCTGCAAGGAAATGGGCATTTTTTGGCGCCAAAAACTACAGTACCTTAAAAATAGCGGCAAAATTGAAAATTCAAAATTTTCACCAAAACCAGTCATGTTTGGTGTCAAAAAATCGCAAATTTTTGGCGCCAAAAACTACAGTACCTTAAAAATGGCGCGAAAATTCAAATCTTCGCCAAAACCCCGCCATATTTAGTATCAAAAAATGGCAATTTTTCCCAGGATTCCCAAAATCCACCTACCAGCATCGCACAAAAATTCCTTCATCAAATTCTTGCTCAATTTCTTCCCAGGTTGCTCTTTGCTCTTCCACACATCATTTATCGATTGCAACAATTTCTTCACAACAAACGCGGCAATTTTGTCCAAAATCGCTGAAAACAGCACCTCATCTTCCAGATTTTCAGCCGAACTCCGATTTTCCGCGGGATTTTCAGATTTTTGCTTGAAATATTCGGAAATCGCCATTTTCGCCGTTTCATTTGCCAGTGTTTCCTCCCAGAATCTCAATAAATGCAATAGGTTTTGAGTTGCTGTAACTACGAAATCTTGAGGTGTTGGAAGGGCGGATTTTGGGAAATTATCCATTTCTTCGTGATATACTTCGCTCTGCAAAGAATTTGGGTTACTGTAGATTTTGGCGGGTGAAATTTGGAGCATTTTGACACCAAATATGATGAGCGTGGCCTAACTTTTGCAAAACCTCGGCCACGTGGTTTTCCCGGCGGAAAATATCAATTTTAAAAATGTTCTGATAAAAAATTTGAATTTTCAAAATTCCGCGCAAACAAAGAACGTGGCCTAACTTTTGCAAAACCCCGGCCACGTGGTTTCTAGGCGCCAAATTGCAGTTTTTGAATTTTCTGACAGAAAATTTGAATTTTCAAAATTTCGCGCGGAATAAAAATGGTGGCCTAACTTTTGCAAAACCTCGGCCACGTGGTTTTCCAGGCGCAAAATTGCAGGTTTTAAAAATTTATTTAAAACTTCAAAATTTCGCGCTGAATAAAATGGTGGCCTAACTTTTTCAAAACCTCGGCCACGTGGTTTTTCAGGGGCCAAATTGCAGGTTTTGAATTTTCTCACAGAAAATTTGAATTTCAAAATTTCGCGCTGAATAAAATGGTGGCCTAACTTTCGCAAAATCTCGGCCACGTGGTTTTCGAGGCGCCAAATTGCAGTTTTTGAATTTTCTGACAGAAAATTTGAATTTTCAAAATTTCGCTCTGAATAAAAATGGTGGCCTAACTTTTGCAAAACCTCGGCCACGTGGTTTTCCCGGCGCAAAATTGCAGGTTTTAAAATTTCCTAACAAAAAATAGCGTGGCCTAACTTTTGCAAAACCTCGGCCACGTGGTTTTTCAGGGGACAAATTGCAAATTTTAAAAATTTTCCGACAGAAAATTCGAATTTTCAAAATTTTGCGCTGAATAAAAATGGTGGCCTAACTTTTGCAAAACCTCGGCCACATGGTTTCTAGGCCTATTTGGTGTCAAAAAACGCGCCAAAATCAGACCTACCCCATGATTCGGCATTTTATCGGTAACAAATCGATGGCTAGCTCGAATCGCCATTTTCACCCGTTCACCCATCCATTTTCTCGCCATTTTCACCTCATTTTCATTGCTAAAACCAATCTGCTCTTGATATTCTTCTAATATGAGCAACATTTGTCCGCCCAACGCGATTCGCTCCAAAAATTCCTCGAATTTCGCCGAATTCTCCTCCATTCTTCCCAATTTCTGTACATAATCCGTGAAAATTGGTCGCAAAATTTGGGATTTCAAATATTCTTGTGATTTTTCTTGAGATTCCCCATAGATTTCGCGGATTTGGTGTGAAATTTCACGGAGAAAATACAAGAAATTTTCGAGATTTGTGGAAATTTCGACGATTTTCGCAAAATTGAACGGAGGATTTTCGAGCATTTTTGATAATTTTGAGGCCAGCGGAGATTTTGCAGACTCCAGAATTCCAGAAATCAGGATTTTTTCGATATTTTCAGGCGATTCGGTGGAATCCTCTTCAGAATCGATGAGAAGCTGCAAAAATGGGATTTTTTGAGACCAAATAAGTTGAATTCGATATGGCCTAGGATTCTGAAAAGCTAGGCCATGTGATTTTAGAGCGCGAAAATTTTAATATTCAAATAATTTTTTTTGAAAACCTCTATTTTAGCGCTAAAAATTGACGTGGCCGAGGTTTTTAGAAAGTTAGGCCACGTGGTTTTTTAGCGCGAAAATTTGAATATTCAAACTATTTTTTTTTTGAAAACCTCTATTTTGGCATCAAAATTAGACATGGCCGAGGTTATTAGAAAGTTAGGCCACGTGATTTTTAAGCGCGAAATTCCAAATTTTCAAATAATTTTTTGAAAACCTCTATTTTAGCGCTAAAAATAGACATGGCCTAGGTTTTTGAAAAGTTAGGCCATGTGATTTTTAAGCGCGAAAATTTGAATATTCAAATAATTTTTTAAAAACTTCTATTTTAGCGCTAAAAATAGACGTGGCCGAGGTTTTTGAAAAGCTAGGCCATGTGATTTTAAAGCGCGAGAATTTGAATATTCAAAGTATTTTTTGAAAAATTGTATTTTAGCGCTAGAAATAGACGTGGCCGAGGTTTTTAGAAAGTTCGGCCACGTGGTTTTTAAGCGCGAAAATTTGAATATTCAAACTATTTTTTGTGAAAACCTCAATTTTAGCTCTAAAAATAGACATGGCCGAGGTTTTTAGATAGTTAGGCCACGTGGTTTTTTAGCGCGAAAATTTGAATATTCAAATAATTTTTTGAAAACTTCTATTTTAGCGCTAAAAATAGACGTGGCCGAGGATTTTAGAAAGTTAGGCCATGTGGATTTTCGGGAAACATTAGTTTATGAATATTTTTTTTTTGAAAACTTCTATTTTACCGCTAAACATAGACGTGGCCTAGGATTGTGGAAAGCTAGGCCATATGGTTTTAGCGCGAAAATCGAACTTTTTCAATTTTGGAGTCAAAAACCGGACCGCACACGCAACGCATGCAAAAATCTACGAATTCAGCTCAAAAACCATCATTTTTTCCCAAATTTTCGCATTTTCAACCCAAAATCCTCACCGATTTCAAATCATTCAACAATTGATAATCCAGATATTCATCCATAGCCATTTCCATCACTTTTTCCATTTGCCCATTTTTCAAAAATGTTTTCCAAGCCTCTAAAAGCTTCTCAAATCCCTCATTTTCATCACAATATTTACAAATCGACGCCAAATGAGCTCGAAAATGCTCAGCAGCTTGAGCCAAGAATTGTTGACCCCAAATTTTGATGGATTTCGGTTTTTCATCGAGTTCTGGAGCGGAGACTTTTTGTAGTAATGAGCTGAGTGATTGATCGATATGGTATTGATAAAGACGGTAGAAATCTAGAAGAAAATAGGGGGTTTAGGGAGGTTTTTTGAGGTCTCTAGATGATTTCTAAGGTCCTTAAGGTCCTTAGAGATGTTTTTAAAGTTCTTAGGTATATTTTAAAGGTCCTTAAGGTTATAGAAGGTCTAGCAGTTGATTTCGAAGATCCGTAAGGTCTTTAGGAAGGTCATTAAGATCCCTAAGTAGGTTTTTAAAGCTCTTGAGGTCTATGGGGAGGTTTCTAAAGTCCCTAGATGACTCCTAAGATCCTTAGGGTTACCGTAAGCTTCCGCGGCAGCGTCCACGTGGTTTACTTTGACGTTTGCCATATCATAGTAAACCGCGTGGCCGCTGACGCGGAAGCTTGCGGTCTACACTCGCGCTTCCGCGCTCGACTTTAATATGAGCAATGCTTCGAGCGGAGCGAGTGTAGACCGCAAGCTTCCGCGTCAGCGGCACTATCTTCCGCTTCAGCGGCCACGTGGATTACTATGACGTTTACCATATCATACTAAACCACGTGGCAGCTAAAGCGGAAGATAGTGCCGCTGCGCGGAAGCTTGCGGTCTACACTCGCGGCTCCGCGCTCGATTTTAATCTGAGCCATGCTTCGAGTGGAGCGAGTGTAAACCGCAAGCTTCCGCGTCAGCGGCACTATTTTCCGCTTCAGCGGCCACGTGGTTTACTAGGACGTTTGCCATATCATAGTAAACCTCGTGGCGGCTAAAGCGGAAGATAGTGCCGCTGCGCGGAAGCTTGCGGTCTACACTCGCTCCGCTCGATGTTAACCTGAGCAATGTCTCGAGCGGAGCGAGTGTAGGCCGCATGCTTCCGCGTCAGCGGCACTATCTTCCGCTTCAGCGGCCACGTGGTTTACTATGACGTTTGCCATATCATACTAAACCACATGGCAGCTAAAGCGGAAGCTTGCGGTCTACACTCGCGCTTCCGCACTCGACTTCAATATGAGCAATGCCTCGAGCGCAGCGAGTGTAAACCGCAAGCTTCCGCGTCAGCGGCCACGTGGTTTACTATGACGTTTGCCATATCATACTAAACCACATGGCAGCTAAAGCGGAAGCTTGCGGTCTACACTCGCGCTTCCGCACTCGACTTCAATATGAGCAATGCCTCGAGCGCAGCGAGTGTAAACCGCAAGCTTCCGCTTCAGCGGCCACGTGGTTTACTAGGACGTTTTCCATATCATACTAAACCACATGGCAGCTAAAGCGGAAGCTTGCGGTCTACACTCGCGCTTCCGCACTCGACTTCAATATGAGCAATGCCTCGAGCGCAGCGAGTGTAAACCGCAAGCTTCCGCGTCAGCGGCCACGTGGTTTACTATGACGTTTGCCATATCATACTAAACCACATGGCAGCTAAAGCGGAAGCTTGCGGTCTACACTCGCGCTTCCGCACTCGACTTCAATATGAGCAATGCCTCGAGCGCAGCGAGTGTAAACCGCAAGCTTCCGCGTCAGCGGCCACGTGGTTTACTATGACGTTTGCCATATCATACTAAACCACATGGCAGCTAAAGCGGAAGCTTGCGGTCTACACTCGCGCTTCCGCACTCGACTTCAATATGAGCAATGCCTCGAGCGCAGCGAGTGTAAACCGCAAGCTTCCGCTTCAGCGGCCACGTGGTTTACTAGGACGTTTTCCATATCATAGTAAACCACGTGGCCGCTAAAGCGGAAGATAGTGCCGCTGCGCGGAAGCTTGCGGTCTACACTCGCTCCGCTCGATGTTAACCTGAGCAATGCCTCGAGCGGAGCGAGTGTAAACCGCAAGCTTCCGCGTCAGCGGCCACGTGGTTTACTATGACGTTTGCCATATCATACTAAACCACATGGCAGCTAAAGCGGAAGCTTGCGGTCTACACTCGCGCTTCCGCACTCGACTTTAATATGAGCAATGCTTCGAGCGGAGCGAGTGTAGACCGCAAGCTTCCGCGTCAGCGGCACTATCTTCCGCTTCAGCGGCCACGTGGATTACTATGACGTTTACCATATCATACTAAACCACGTGGCAGCTAAAGCGGAAGATAGTGCCGCTGCGCGGAAGCTTGCGGTCTACACTCGCGGCTCCGCGCTCGATTTTAATCTGAGCCATGCTTCGAGTGGAGCGAGTGTAAACCGCAAGCTTCCGCGTCAGCGGCACTATTTTCCGCTTCAGCGGCCACGTGGTTTACTAGGACGTTTGCCATATCATAGTAAACCTCGTGGCGGCTAAAGCGGAAGATAGTGCCGCTGCGCGGAAGCTTGCGGTCTACACTCGCTCCGCTCGATGTTAACCTGAGCAATGTCTCGAGCGGAGCGAGTGTAGGCCGCATGCTTCCGCGTCAGCGGCACTATCTTCCGCTTCAGCGGCCACGTGGTTTACTATGACGTTTGCCATATCATACTAAACCACATGGCAGCTAAAGCGGAAGCTTGCGGTCTACACTCGCGCTTCCGCACTCGACTTCAATATGAGCAATGCCTCGAGCGCAGCGAGTGTAAACCGCAAGCTTCCGCGTCAGCGGCCACGTGGTTTACTATGACGTTTGCCATATCATACTAAACCACATGGCAGCTAAAGCGGAAGCTTGCGGTCTACACTCGCGCTTCCGCACTCGACTTCAATATGAGCAATGCCTCGAGCGCAGCGAGTGTAAACCGCAAGCTTCCGCTTCAGCGGCCACGTGGTTTACTAGGACGTTTTCCATATCATAGTAAACCACGTGGCCGCTAAAGCGGAAGATAGTGCCGCTGCGCGGAAGCTTGCGGTCTACACTCGCTCCGCTCGATGTTAACCTGAGCAATGCCTCGAGCGGAGCGAGTGTAAACCGCAAGCTTCCGCGTCAGCGGCCACGTGGTTTACTATGACGTTTGCCATATCATACTAAACCACATGGCAGCTAAAGCGGAAGCTTGCGGTCTACACTCGCGCTTCCGCACTCGACTTCAATATGAGCAATGCCTCGAGCGCAGCGAGTGTAAACCGCAAGCTTCCGCGTCAGCGGCCACGTGGTTTACTATGACGTTTGCCATATCATACTAAACCACATGGCAGCTAAAGCGGAAGCTTGCGGTCTACACTCGCGCTTCCGCACTCGACTTCAATATGAGCAATGCCTCGAGCGCAGCGAGTGTAAACCGCAAGCTTCCGCTTCAGCGGCCACGTGGTTTACTAGGACGTTTTCCATATCATAGTAAACCACGTGGCCGCTAAAGCGGAAGATAGTGCCGCTGCGCGGAAGCTTGCGGTCTACACTCGCTCCGCTCGATGTTAACCTGAGCAATGCCTCGAGCGGAGCGAGTGTAAACCGCAAGCTTCCGCGTCAGCGGCCACGTGGTTTACTATGACGTTTGCCATATCATACCAAACCACGTGGCAGCTAAAGCGGAAGCTTCCGCGCTCTTCGCTCACCTTCCACCGAATTCAACGTGGCAAAAGCCTCATAAATCTCATCCAATCCCCCATCAAATTTCATCGCAAATTCCGTCCCTTTCCACGTCAAATATCGATCTTTCGTCTGATGAAAGCTTTCAGCATCAAATCTTGGCTTCGCGCCAAGTTCTCGAATAATCCTCAAATTCTCACCAATCGCCACCAATGTTGGGAGCAGCGAATCGTCAATTGCACGATTTTTCAGCTTTTCAGTTTGCCCATCTTCAGAATCGAAAATCGCGCGAGCCTCCAGTAAACTCGTCAACTTTTTCAGATTTCTTTTGGCTGTATCGAGTTGCACGAGCTGTTCTTCGTGTGGAGCATAAGAAGTTGTGCATTTTGACAAATTTTCTTGAAGGCATGAACTTAGCGAAACTATTTCATGACCAATTCTACTGTCTAAATGCGTCATTTGCTTGAGAGTTCCTTGAAGTCCCGAATTTATCGTAAATAAGTTGCGATTTAATTGTTCTACGAGTTGTTTGCATTCCTCGCCACGTGGAATATCATAATAATCATCTACACTTCTTCTTTCACTATGAGCAATCATTTTTTGCTGAAAATTTTTGGATTTTTTCTGAAAATCTAAAATCTGGCAAAAATCCAAAAAAAAAAAAAATAACGTGGCGTGTGGGTTTACGGTAAACAACAGGCACGCGGAGTGTCGTCGTATTGTTTATTTTTGTTTTTCGCTTTTTTTTCCCCGTTCACCTCAAGTTTTCTTTGGAAAATATGCATTTTCTCTGCGTCTCTCTGTAATTAGCGTACTCTAGACGAGTGCCAGCATCGATTTTTGACTGGAATTTCAAATTGCAGCTGAAAATGAGCGATTTTTAGTGAAAATTGAGAAAATTTTGCAGATTTTATGTCAAAACGAGCCGGAAAATTGGGCGATAATAACATAGATGAGGTGCAAGATTGGGAGAATCACATAATTCTGCGAGTTCCGGAGGATTGTGTGGATAGGCTCAACAAAATCGCCCTCGACGAAGCGCAAAAAGGCGAAGAAGTTGCGATAAATGTGTTGCCGGATTTGCGGCACGCTCAAATTCGCCTAGGAAATCGCATCCTTTCCGGAAAATTCATGGATCTACCATGTGTCAATGAGGTCTATAAGACTTTGGACAAGAAAAATGTGTATAAAGTGGCGGATTTGAATCAGATTTTGGTGTGTAGTCATGATGTTGTGAATCCGAATTTGGCTTCGACTTCGACTTCGAGCAATTCAACGAGTTCTGCAGCTGCAAATGATCCAAATGATGCGAAAATCGCGAAAAAAGTGAGTTTTTTATCAAAATTCATGATTTTTAGCCCAAAAAACCCTGAAAATCCCAAATTTCCACCCCAGGAAGCCCGCCAATGGCATTATCCACATGGCCTAACTCCACCAATGAAATCGGCCAGGCGTAGACGATTTCGAAAAACGAAAAAGAAAAAGTATATGGATGCACCGGAGGTGGAGAAAGAGTTGAAGAAATTGTTGCGAGCAGATTTGGAGGCGGATAGTGTGAGATGGGAAATTGTGGAGGATAAGAAGAATGTGAGTCGATTTTTAGCATTTTTTAGGCTCGGAAATGGAAATTTTGACGTTTTTTGGTCTAGAAACGCTGAAAATTGACCTAGAAATGTGATTTTTGCATTTTTTAGGCTCGGAAATGGAAATTTTGATGTTTTTTGGTCTAGAAACGCTGAAAAATGGCCTATAAACATGCTTTTTGGTTTTCTAGGCCATGATTTGAAATACTAGGCCATTTCTAGATCTAGAAACGCTGAAAAATGACCTAGAAACGTGATTTTTGGTTTTCTAGGCCATGATTTGGAATCCTAGGCTATATTCAACCTAGAAAATCAAAAAAATAGCCTAGAAATTCAAAAAATGACCTAGAAATGTGTTTTTTGGTTTTCTAGGCCATGATTTGGAATTCTAGGCCATTTTTAACCTAGAAAATCAAAAAAATAGCCTAGAAATCAAAAAAATGACCTAGAAATGTGTTTTTTGGGTTTCTAGGCCATTTCTAAACATTTCTTGATCTAGAAACGCTGAAAAATGACCTAGAAACATGATTTTTGGTTTTCTAGGCCATAATTTGGAATCCTAGGCCATTTCTGAACATTTCTTGATCTAGAATCCTGAAAACTGGCCTAGAAATGCGATTTTTGGTTTTCTAGGCCATAATTTGGAATCCTAGGCTATTTTTAACCTAGAAAATCAAAAAAATGACCTAGAAATCCGAAAAAATGGCCTAGAAACATGATTTTTGGTTTTCTAGGCCATATTTAACCTAGAAAATCAAAAAAAATAGCCTAGAAATCCGGAAAAATGACCTATAAACATGATTTTTGGTTTTCTAGGCCATGATTTGGAATCCTAGGCTATTTCTAAACATTTATTGGTCTGGAAATATGAAAACTGACCTAGAAACTATGATTTTTAGGTTTTCTAGTCCATGATTTGGAATCCTAGGCCATTTTCAACCTAGAAATCAAAAAAATGGCCTAGAAATGTGATTTTTGGGTTTCTAGGCCATATTTAGACTCAAAATTTGTGAAATTCTCCCAATTTTTTCAGATTTCCCAGTCAAAATTCCCGAAAATCCCCAAATTTTTCCAGGAATCAGCTCAAGTCAAAGAGGAAAACATCACCGAAACCGCACTTTTTGGAGATAATGTATCTTCCAGTGAGGAAGAAGAGGATGAATAAATTGTTTTTTTTTTTTGAAATTTTGGTTTTGCCTCCCCCGAAAAATGCGTTATGAGAAGCGCTATTATATTTATTTATTTTTTATATTTATCGATTTTTTCGCATGAATCATAAAAAAATTAGGCAAAATTGTCATATTTTTCATTTTCTAGCTTCTATTTTCGTGGAAAATGGGAAGTTTCAGGTAGAAAATTGCTGTTTTTTTGAACTTTTTTTTCTCCCGAAAAAAAATCGAAAATTCTTTTAGAAAACTACAGCTTTTGTCCTTTTTTTCTGTCAAAAAAAAAGAAAATTTTTTTTTTTTTTTTTTCAAAAAAAAAAGAACACTTAATTTTTGATCACTCAAATTTTTTCTGGCCAAGCTTATCACCAAAAATACCGTATTTTTTTGTGTGATGGAAGGTTGCCACGAAAATTTTAGGCATTTTTTGAATTTTTCCGGGTTCATCTGTGAAATTTTTCGAATTTAGCGCAAATGCGCTCTATTGAGAATCTGCGAAAATTTAAATTTCCATTAAAAACCCAAGATTCTCAATAGAGCGCATTTGCATCATTTCCACGTGGAAAACAGGCTGAAATTTGCAAATTTGCACGCATTTTCAAGAAAATACGTGGAATTATCAATAGAGCGCATTTGGTATTTTAAAAAGCTTAAATTGACGATTTTCGTGTTGGAATTAGCAAATGCGCTCTATTGAGAATCTGCGAAAATTTGAATTTATTTCGAAAACGCAAATTTTGCAGTAGAGCGCGTTTGCATCATTTGCAAGTGGATTTGCTAATTTTCAGCATTTTTAACCTATTCCAGCCCTAAAATCGTGATTTTTCTCGATTTTCCTCCAAAAATAGCAAATACGCTCTATTGAGAATGTGGGATTTTTTGAATTCATTTCGAAACAGCAAATTTTGCAATAGAGCGCGTTTGCATCATTTCCACGTGGAAAACATGGGTTTTTTGATATTTTAGGCTGAAATTTTCAGCATTTTTGACCTTTTCCAGCCCTAAAATCGTGATTTTTCTCGATTTTCCTCCAAAAAACCATCGAAACACTTTAGTTGTGCCCCCCGAAAACAAATAAAAGTACAATATTTGACTTTGAACCAACCAAACACAGTTTCTATTCTATTATATTATATTAAGGTCAATAGCATATATTCAATTAAAAATTATCGATTTTCCTCCCGGGGAAAGATACTTGGAATTCGCAGGAATTTATCCAGTCCCCTCCCGCAAATTCTGTCTCTTTCTCTAACCGCACTCTCTTCACAACTGTCTATCTCTTTTTTGCCGCGCGCACTGTCACTATTCGCACTATTTTCATTAAACGAAATTATTTATTATTATTCACAGTTTTGTATGAGGTTTGTGAGATTTTCCGCGTCGAGCGCTTTGCGCGAGTGTAGACCGCAAGCTTCCGCGTCAGCGGCCACGTGGATTACTATGACAGGAAAACCATAAAGGGGATGATAGTAATCCACGTGGCCGCTAAAGCGGAAGATAGTGCCGCTGACGCGGAAGCTTGCGGTCTACACTCGCTCCGCTCGACACATTGCTCATAGTAGGTTCGAGCGGAGCGAGTGTAGACCGCAAGCTTCCGCGTCAGCGGCACTGTCTTCCGCTTTAGCGGCCACGTGGTTTACTATTACACGAAAACCATAAAAGGGATCATAGTAATCCACATGGCCGCTAAAGCGGAAGATAGTGCCGCTGACGCGGAAGCTTGCGGTCTACACTCGCTCCGCTCGAGCCATGTGGTTTACTATGATCTCTAAGGTTTACTCCTAAGGTTTACCATGTCCACACCTGGGAATTTTCACGTTTTACGGTTTTACGCCTCAAAAAATCACTGAATATAGTGAATTTTGACAGAATCAAATTGAAACTTCGAAAAAAACACAACATTTAAAAAAAAAAATTTCATTCAAAAATTTCTTTAAACAATGTTGTGTTTTTTTGAATTTTCAATTTGATTCTGTCAAAATTCACTATATTTAGTGATTTTTTGAGCCGTAAAATGTAAAAATTCTTAGGTGTGGACATGGTAAACCTTAGGGGTGAACCTTAGAGATCATAGTAAACCACGTGGCTCGAGCGGAGCGAGTGTAGACCGCAAGCTTCCGCTTTAGCGGCCACGTGGTTTACTATGATATGGTAAACGTCATAGTAAACCACGTGGCCGCTACGCGGAAGCTTCCGAACATACACTCGCGCTTCCGCGCTCGAAGCCGCTGACGCGGAAGCTTGCGGTTCCACCAGCCTGCCAGATAAATAAGCCCCCGGAATTCAATTTCCCCTTTCCTTCCTTTCTCTACCACCCTCCACATTCTCCAAACTCTCGTTTTTAATCAAACAACAAAAAACTTTTGTTGTTATTCACAAAAAAATTGGAATTTTTTGAATAATGTCGGAATTTTTGGCCTAAATTTTTATGATTTTTTTAATTTTCAAATAAAAATTTGATTGATTTTTATGAGCTATTATTTGAATAGAAAAATAGAAAAAAAAAATAATATTTTTTGCTCTGCGCGGAGCAAAAAAGGATTATTATTTTTATTTTTCCCCCCTTTTTCTCACACATTTTATACATATATATAGATAGAAGTAGATTTTTTCAAACCAAAAAAAAAACAAAGTTTTTCCGTTTTTTTTCGAGAAAAGTGATGAAATCTACATCCCTTGGGTATTTTTAGTCGAAAAATTTGGAATTTTGAGCATGAAAATTTGAAAATTTTGATTTTCGCGCTCAGAAAATTGTGCGTAATTTTGTAGTATTGTAGTTTTTCTAAAAATTCATGATTTTTGGGCCAAAAAAACCACAAAAAGGCTTCTAGGCCCCCTAAATTCATGATTTTTGGCCCAAAATTGACCTAAAAATAATTCTAGCCTAAAAAAGGCTTCCAGACCTTTCCAGACCCCAAAATTCATGATTTTTGGCCCAAAATCAACCTAAAATTAATTCCAGACTCAAAAACATCACGGAAAGGCTTCTAGACCCCAAAATTCATGATTTTTGGTCCAAATTCAACCTAAAAATAATTCTAGGCTAAAAAAAGGCTTCTAGACCTTTCCAGACCCCAAAATTCATGATTTTTAGCCCAAAATTGACCTAAAAATAATTCCAGACTCAAAAACATCACGGAAAGACCCCAAAATCCATGATTTTTGACCTGAAATTAATTCCAGATCGATTTTCCAGACCCCCCTCCCCATCCTTCACCAAAAAATCACCATTCTCTTCTGAATCCTCCCCATCAGAACATCAGAATTTGAGTCGAAACGAACGAATGCGACGAAATCGCGAATTTCTTCTGGTTCTTTTTCTCATCGTCTTCTTCCTATTCTATTTCATCACATCACGAGAACCCACTGAAAATGATCAGAATTTTGGCGGTGAAAATCAACAGCGCGCCAAATTTTTGGCGCCAAATTTGAAGGGGTTGGAGACGCTGGGTGTGGAAATGGCAGCCTATAATCGGACGTCGCCCTTCATTTTTATTGGTGAGCGGGTTTTCGGGGGGGCTAGGCAATGCTTCGAGCGGAGCGAGTATAGACCGCAAGCTTCCGCGTCAGCGTCCACGTGGATTGCAATGATATGGTAAACGTCATAGTAATCCACGTGGCCGCTAAAGCGGAAGACAGTGCCGCTGACGCGGAAGCTTGCGGTCAACACTCGCTCCGCTCGAGAATATTTTTCGAGCGGCGGAGCTGCGAGTGTTGACCGCAAGCTTCCGCGTCAGCGGCACTGTCTTCCGCTTTAGCGGCCACGTGGATTGCAATGATATGGTAAACGTCATAGTAATCCACGTGGCCGCCCTAGGCCCTAGGCTCATTCGGTATCTAAAAATCCCAAATTTCTAGAAATGTTCAGCCAAGTTACCCTAAACCCCCCGAATTTTCCAGGAGGAGTGCCGCGATCTGGAACCACTCTAATGCGAGCAATGTTAGATGCTCATCCAGATGTGAGATGTGGTGAAGAGACACGTGTCATCCCCCGAATTCTAGGACTTCGAAGTCAGTGGCGGAAATCGGAGAAGGAGTGGAATCGGCTACAACAGGCTGGTGTAACGAATGATGTGTTGAATTCGGCCATTTCTTCGTTTATTATTAATGTGAGTTGGGGTTTTGGGGGGCAAAATTGGAGGATTTTGACCTAAAATTCATGAAAATCTGTGAATTTTGACCTAAAATTCATAAAATTTGATGAATTTTTACCTAAAATTCATGAAAATCGCCAAATTTTGACCTAGAAGCTCACATTTCGCCCAAAATCTAATTTTGAAACTGTAACTGTACGGGGCGGGCTTCGCCAGCCCTGTTTAGACAGTTTTTTCAATAAAAATTGCAAGCACGCTCTATTGAGAATCACAATTTTAATTAGAAAATTTGAAAAAAAAACATTTTTTCATTAAAAATTGCAAGCACGCTCTATTGAGAATCACAATTTTAATTAGAAAATTTGAAAAAAAAAAACATTTTTTCATTAAAAATTGCAAGCACGCTCTATTGAGAATCACAATTTTCACACGGAAAATTTGAAAAAAAAAACGTTTTTTTTCATTAAAAATTGCAAGCGCGCTCTATTGAGAATCACAATTTTGATTAGAAAATTTGAAAAAAAACATTTTTTTCATTAAAAATTGCAAGCGCGCTCTATTGAGAATCACAATTTTGATTAGAAAATTTGAAAAAAAACATTTTTTTCATTAAAAATTGCAAGCGCGCTCTATTGAGAATCACAATTTTAATTAGAAAATTTGAAAAAAAACATTTTTTTCATTAAAAATTGCAAGCGCGCTCTATTGAGAATCACAATTTTGATTAGAAAATTTGAAAAAAAAAACATTTTTTTCATTAAAAATTGCAAGCGCGCTCTATTGAGAATCACAATTTTGATTAGAAAATTTGAAAAAAAACATTTTTTTCATTAAAAATTGCAAGCGCGCTCTATTGAGAATCACAATTTTAATTAGAAAATTTAAAAAAAAAACAGTTTTTCCACTGAAAATTGCAAGCGCGCTCTATTGAGAATCACAATTTTGATTAGAAAATTTGAAAAAAAAACATTTTTTTCATTAAAAATTGCAAGCGCGCTCTATTGAGAATCACAATTTTAATTAGAAAATTTAAAAAAAAAACAGTTTTTCCACTGAAAATTGCAAGCGCGCTCTATTGAGAATCACAATTTTAATTAGAAAATTCAAAAAATCTTTTTTTTTTTCATTGAAAATTGCAAGCACGCTCTATTGAGAATCACAATTTTAATAAGAAAATTTGAAAAAAAAACATTTTTTTCTCATTAAAAATTGCAAGCACGCTCTATTGAGAACCACACTTTTCACACAGAAAATTTGAAAAATCATTTTTTTCTATTTTTTAAACAGAAAACCTGAATCCTGGAATTTTTCAAGGGAATTTTGACCTGAAATTAATTTTTGAACACAAATTTTTCACTTTTTCTGCAGATTTCATTTTTTAAACTGAAAACTAGCTGGAAATCCTTCCTGAAATTAATTTTTGAACCCAAAGGGCGTGCTTCGCAAGCCCTGTTCACACAGTTAACTTCATTTTCCTTCAGATAATGGCTGGTCACGGTGAAGCAGCTCCCCGATTATGCAACAAAGATCCGTTCACAATGAAATCCACCGAATATTTACACGAGATTTTTCCGAATGCCAAATATTTGATGATGATTCGAGATGGACGGGCTACTGTGAATAGTATTATTAGTAGAAAAGTCACGATTACAGGTGAGCGGAAAATTCGAGCGCGGAAGCGCGAGTGTAGACCGCAAGCTTCCGCGAAGCGGCCACGTGGATTACTATAATATGGTAAACGTCATAGTAATCCACGCGGCCGCTGAAGCTGAAGATAGTGCCGCTGACGCGGAAGCTTGCGGTCTACACTCGCTCCGCTCGAGGCATTGCTCATAGTAGGCTCGAGCGGAGCGAGTGTAGATCGCAAGCGGCACTGTCTTCCGCTTTAGCGGCCACGTGGATTGCTATGACGTGGAAACCACGTGGCCGCTGAAGCGGAAGATAGTGCCGCTAACGCGGAAGCTTGCGGTCTACACTCGCTCCGCTCGAGGCATTGCTCATAGTAGGCTCGAGCGGAGCGAGTGTAGACCGCAAGCTTCCGCGTCAGCGGCCACGTGGGTTGCTATGACGTGGCAACCACGTGGCCGTTGACGCGGAAGATAGTGCCGCTGACGCGGAAGCTTGCGGTCTACACTCGCTCCGCTCGATGTTAACCTGAGCAATGTCTCGAGCGAAGCGAGTGTAGACCGCAAGCTTCCGCGTCAGCGGCACTATCTTCCGCGAAGCGGCCACGTGGTTTCCTATGACAGGAAAACCATATAAGGGATCATAGCAATCCACGTGGCCGCTTCGCGGAAGATTGTGCCGCTGACGCGGAAGCTTGCGGTTTACACTCGCTCCGCTCGAAAATCCACGTAGCTCGAGCGGAGCGAGTGTAGACCGCAAGCTTCCGCGTCAGCGGCACTATCTTCCGCTTTAGCGGCCACGTAGGTTGCTATGACGTGGCAACCATAGAGGTCATAGCAATCCGCGTGGCCGCTGACGCGGAAGCTTCCGGTTTACACTCGCTACGCTCAAGGACATTTTTCGAGCGGAGCGAGTGTAGACCGCATTCTTCCGCGAAGCGGCTCCGAGCGCTTTGCGCGAGTGTATGTCACGTTTAACATGAGCAATGTCTTCTAGATGTCTTTAACATGAGCAATCTTGTTTCAGGCTTCGATCTGAATGATTTCCGTCAATGTATGCAAAAATGGAACACGGCAATTCAATTAATGATCGAACAATGCGAAAAAGTCGGCTCAACCAAATGTCTCAAAGTATATTATGAGCAATTGGTGTTGCATCCCGAAAAACAAATGCGCGAAATTCTCGAGTTCCTCGAACTCCCCTGGAATTCCAATGTATTACATCACGAAGAATTGATCGGAAAATCGATAAGTTTATCGAATGTCGAGAGAAGTTCGGATCAAGTTGTGAAACCGGTGAATTTGGATGCATTGAGTAAATGGGTTGGAACAATTCCGGAAGATGTTGTGAAGGATATGGATGAAATTGCACCGATGTTGAGGAAATTGGGATATGATCCTAATGCTAATCCACCTAATTATGGTAAGCGGGGGATACTGTAGCTAAGTGTAAACCGCAAGCTTCCGCGTCAGCGGCCACGTAGTTGACTATGTTCCCCTGCCACGTCATAATGAACCACGTGGCCGCTAACGCGGAAGACAGTGCCGCTTACGCGGAAGCTTGCGGTTTACACTCGCGCCTCTGGCGCTCGTCATGGGTTACTGTAGAAATAGGCTAACATGAGCAATGTCAAAAACAACTCAAACCTAAAGGATTACTGTAGATTGTCCTCCATGTCCCTTTGAAATTCTACAGCAGATGTTCCTTTAAAAACTCACCAGGATACTGTAGCTCCCTTTAAATTTATTTGATGGCTAATATGAGCAATGCCTCGAGCGGAGCGAGTGTAAACCGCAACCTTCCGCGTCAGCGGCACTATCTTCCGCTTTAGCGGCCACGTGGATTGCTATGACGTGGCCGCTGACGCGGAAGCTTGCGGTCTACACTCGCGCTTCCGCGCTCGGTCAGCCACTCTAGGCATATTTGGTGTCAAAAAACGCCCAATTTTCGCCACGTCATAACCATAACCCAATTGCTCATATTATAGGAAAACCCGACGAAATAGTGGCTCGAAAAACGGACGACGTGCACAAAAACGGCGAAGAATGGTACAAAAAAGCGGTTCAGGTGGTGAATGATCCATCTCGGGTTGATAAACCGGTTGTGGTGAGTTTTTTGGGCGAAAATCTGGGTTTTTTGGCTGAAAATTCGGGTTTTTTGGCTGAAAATCCGGGATTTTTGTCTGAAAATCCGGTATTTTTGGCTGAAAATTTGGGATTTTTGGCTGAAAATCCGGGATTTTTGACTGAAAATCTCCTCAATCTGAAATTAATTTTTTTCAGGACAACGACACCAGATAAAAGGAAAAGCTGCAAAATAAATGAATGGCCAACGGGTTTTTTGCCTTATAGATTTTTATTGATTTTTGTCTAATTTTAATTAATTTAACTAATTGTTTTCCGGGTGCACATTTTTGGTAAATTTATTTATTAATTAATTTTTTTTAATTAGCAATTAAAAAAACAAAAATTAATTACCCGGGTTATTTAAAAAATAGTACAAAGATATGCCATTTTGACTAGGAATACAAGATAATTAGGGTAATTAAGTAATTAACATTTAATTACCAGGAGGATTTTAACTCTAATTAGGGCAATTAAGTAATTATGTGGGGGAAGATTTAATTACCGGGAAAAATAAGCGAAAACTAATTAAGATATGTAAATTCTAAGGATTACTTAAGGTATTTAATTAGGGATAACCTTAAATAAATATGAAAAATGCACAATTTTTGACTAGAAATGCTCTAATTAAGGTATAGTTAATTGGGTAATTATCTAGGTAATTAAATATACTAATTAATTAATTAGGGATAATTAGCCCTTCATAATTGAATAAATATGAAAAATGCACAATTTTTGGCTCGAATTTAAGTATACCTTAATTAATTAGGTTAATTAGGCTAATTAAGCCCTAATTAACCCCTCAAATCTCCTCATCCGAATCGATTTCTTCTTCTTCCAACATCGGAATCGCATCCGCTGAGGCTCTCTTCGATTTTTTCCGACGAAATTTGAGTTTGAGCCGATCCAGCAATAATAATGTTGTTGAAAGACATGTGGTGAAAATGAGCACGAAAATTGTGGCTGAAAATGGGGATTTTCAGCGAATTTGTGGCGAAAATCCACGTTTTTTGATACCAGGTTCAATTTTGGAGGCCGAAAAACATGCAGGTGGCCGAACTTTTCCAAAAACTCGGCCATGAGCATGTTTTTGAGGCCTAGGCTTGTGGGGTGTCTCTAAAAACGTGGATTTTCGCGGCTGAAATTAATTTCAGCTCAAAAAATCATGCTGAAATTGAATATAGGCTTGTGGGGTGTCTAAAAACGTGGATTTTCATGCCAAATTCGAATTTTTTTTCAAAAATTTCAAAAATCGCGCGCTTACCAACATAAATCGTCTCATTTGTCTCCACAATTCCACACTCCAACTTCCAATTTTCGGGAAAATATTTCCTCATCAAACTCTGCACCCTCTCTATTCTACACGGTATTTCACCGCATCCGGGTACAAAAATCTCAAAAACCCGCTCGGAATCCGTCTCATTCTTATGAAAAACGCGCAAAATTGGCGAATTTTCAGACAAATTTCCAGATTTGTGCATTTCCAGCATGAGACACGTGGCATATTTGGGAAATGTTTCGAATTTTATGCCGAGAGTTGAGAGAAGTGCGGCGATTGTGGAATCGTGAGCAGAATAGGCGTAGAATTTCAGATTGTTCGGGGGTTTTTGTTGAAATCTGGTCATTATTTCGGAGAGTAGAGTTCCTGTGAGAAAAATTAAGGGTTTTTGGGGGTTAATTAGTTTTTAATTAGCCTAAACCCTAATTAGTGGAGAAAAATCGCAAAATATATCATTTTTGGTGTCAAAAAACGTGAAATTTCCTGAAAAATCAGCTTAATTACCTCTTAATTACCCTTAATTACCCATTATGTTAATTAGTATCAAAATATATCATATTTGGTGTCAAAAAACGTGAAATTTTGTGAAAAATCAGCTTAATTACCTCTTAAGTACCCTTAATTACACCTAAACCTAATTAGTGAAGAAAAATCGCAAAAAATATCATGTTTAGGGTCAAAAAACGTGAAATTTCATGAAAAATCTAGTTAATTACCTCTTAATTACCCTTAATTACCCCTAATCTCAATTAATATCAAAATATATCATGTTTGGTGTCAAAAAACGTGAAATTTCATGAAAAATCACCTTAATTACCCCTAATTACCCCTAATCTTAATTAGTATCAAAATATATCATATTTGGTGTCAAAAAACGTGAAATTTCATGAAAAATAACCTTAATTACCTCTTAATTACCCCTAATTACCCTTATCTTAATTAGTATCAAAATACATCATATTTGGTGTCAAAAAACGTGAAATTTCATCAAAAATCTAGTTAATTACCCTTAATTACCCCTAATCCTAATTAGTGAAGAAAAATCGCAAAAATATCATGTTAAGGGTCAAAAAACGTGAAATTTCATGGAAAAAACGAGTTAATTACCTCTTAATTACCCCTTACCCTAATTAGTGAAGAAAAATCGCGAAGTATATCATATTTGGTGTTAAAAAACGTGAAAATTCATGAAAAATCACCTTAATTACCTCTTAATTACCCTTAATTACCCCTAATCTTAATTAGTATCAAAATATATCATGTTTGGTATCATTCTGCGTCAAATTTCCCGCTGAATCCAGAAATGCCCCTCTACAAACCTCCCCGTAATCTTCTCAGCACCTCCGTCTCATATTCCAACATCGATATTCGGTGATACAACATCTCCAATCTCTCAAACACGGTGTCATTCATCCACGTGGGCCACGCAATCCGGTTGCATTTTTCACACCAAAAATTATCAAAAACCCGCCAAATGTCACGAATACCCACCATTTCTCCCAAATTCCGCCTAATTATCGCTAATTCCCCGTTAAATTCCTTAAGGATGTTAAGGGCTTTTGGGGATTTCCATTGATTTTCGAGCTCTTTTTCGGCAACTGGACATTTTATGCTCTCGTAGAGTTCCTGTAATTAAATTTTGAGGTTAATTAGGGTATTAATTAGGGTTAATTACCCTAATTCGGGATTTCCGGATGTTAATTAGCCTTAATTACCCCTAATTACCCTAAATTTGAAAATAAGCTTGTTTGGTATCAAAATGCACTAAATTTAGTGCTAAAATCAAATTTAAATGAATTTTGGGTTAAAATTCGGGATTTTTGGATGTTAATTACCCTTAATTACCCTATAATTAATTCCCGGCTTAATTAGTATCAAAATTCACTAAATTTAGTGCTTAAATTAAATTTAGGTCAATTTTGGGTTAACAATTTAGGATTTTTGGATGTTAATTAGCCTTAATTACCCCTAATTACCCTAAATTTGAAAATAAGCTTGTTTGGTATCAAAATGCACTAAATTTAGTGCTAAAATCAAATTTAAATGAATTTTGGGTTAAAATTCGGGATTTTTTGGATGTTAATTACCCTTAATTACCCTATAATTAATTCCCGGCTTAATTAGTATCAAAATTCACTAAATTTAGTGCTTAAATTAAATTTAGGTCAATTTTGGGTTAACAATTTAGGATTTTTGGATGTTAATTAGCCTTAATTACCCCTAATTACCCTATCATTAATTCCAGGCTTAATTAGTATCAAAATGCATCAAATTTTCCCGCCAAAAATCCACCGTATACCTTGTCCTGCTCCCTTGGCATTGTATGAATCGGAATCGGTCGCCACTGTATATTATGAGCAATGCCGGTTTTTGGCGGGAAAAATCCCGCCATATTTGCTTGCGCCGACATCAGTGTTCGATTGTAGTCCGAACTTCGAATGTAGATCTGAAATTTTTCGAATTTGGCGGGAAAAACAGGGTGGCCTAGGTTTTGCACAAACTCGGCCGCGTTGATTTTCGGCGGGAAATTCAAAAAATATCGTGTTTGGTGTCAAAATGCGTGAAATTTGGCGGCGAATTCAAATTTTCCACACTCACCTTCTCTAAATTCATCTCCAAATCACCAATCCACTTCGCGTATCTCGAATTCAACCATTTTCCCAATCGAAATTGTTGTTGAATGCCTTGTTCGGTTAATTCGCCAATTCCTTGCGGCCATTTTGAAATATCACTTGGGTGCAATAATTCGCCGGGTGTACGGTCACCGTGGCGCCAAATCTGACGAAAAATTCGAATTTGGCGGGAAAAATGACGATTTTTGATACCAAATTTGAATTTTCCAGCTAAAAATCCACATGGCCTAGGATTCCAAAAACTTCGGCCACGTGGTTTTCAAGCGCGAAAATCGGGATTTTTGAATTTTTCCAAAGAAAATTTGAATTTCTCAATTTTCCCACCAAAAATCCACATGGCCTAGGATTCCCAAAACTTCGGCCACATGGTTTTCAAGCGCGAAAATCGGGATTTTTGAATTTTTCCCAATTTTCCCCCATCAGAAATCCACATGGCCTAGGATTCCCAAAACTTCGGCCACGCTCAATTTCACCGCTAAATTCAAATTTTCCACCAAAAAAATCATATTCGGTGTCAAAAAACGTGAATTTCTCTGAAAATTCCCAATTTTCAACTCACAACTTGCACAAACTCCAAATTGGGATCATTTTCCTGATAATTCTGATTCTGTGCCGCAAAAATTTGTAGGGGAGCAAAAATGAGCCAGAAAATCATCTGAAATTTGTCTGAAAAAAATCCGGGGAAAAATTGGGGGCGAAAAAATTGGAAAAAGGCATCAATCCTGTGAAAATCGAGAATTTTTAGTGAAAAATCGTGAAAAAAGCGATAATTTATAGGAAAAATGGAAATTTTGTGTGGAAAATCGAAATTTTGGCACAAAAAACAAAACGGAATGATAAAAATTCGAATTCAAACGTTTCGCGCGCGAAAAAAACGTGTGGATAGAGACGCAGAGGAAAAAAGGACCGGTTAGACAACGAAACAGATAATTTCTACTGAAAAAACGAGAGAGAGAGAAAGAGAGAAATAGTACAGGAAGATGAGAGAGTTTAGACATAATTACAGCATTTGTTCATTTTTCGAGCCTGTGTGTAGAACAATTTCGATTGATCCGATAAATTCTCCGATTTTTTGACCTGAAATTAATTTTGGGTTGGAAAAGAAGCTGAAAATTTGGGATCAGGCTGAAATTTGGGAATTTTTGAGTCTAAATAAGGCTAGATTTGAGGTGGCCTAGTTTTTTGAAGAGTTAGGCCACGTGGAATTTTGAGCACGAATTTAGAAAATTTGAATGTTTTCAATAATTTTCAAAATTTGAACTTTTCGAGCTAAAAATCCACATGGCCTAGTTTTCTCAAAAGTTCGGCCACGTGGAATTTTGGAGGCTAGATAAGAAAATTTGAACTTTTCAGCGCTAAAAATCTATATGGCCTTGTTTTTTGAAAAGTTAGGTCATGTGGAATTTCGGGCGCGAAATAGGAACATTTGAATTTTTCACGCTAAAAACCACATGGCCGAGTTTTATCAAAAGTTCGGCCACGTTGTTTTTCGGGCGCGAAATTGAAAAATTCAAATTTTTATCAGAAAATTTAGCTTTGATTTAAAAAAATTTGAATTTCAAATTTTGGCGCTTGAAAATTGTAGGTGTAAACATGGAGCGTCGTAGTTTACACCACGTTTTTTTCAATTTTCGCGCTAAAAACCACATGGCCGAGTTTTCTCAAAAGTTCGGCCACGTGGAATTTTGGAGGCTAGATAAGAAAATTTGAATTTTTTCCAGCAATTTTCAAAATTTGAAATTTTCGCGCCTGAAAATCCACATGGCCTAGTTTTCTCAAAAGTTCGGCCACGTCGAATTTTGGGCGCGAAATTGAGAAATTCAAATTTTTCAAAAAAAATTCTCCTATGCAAATTTTCATCAGAAAATTTTCGGCACAAAAAAAAAATTTGAATTTCAAATTTTCGCGCTCGAAAATTGAAGGTGTAAACACGGAGCGTCGTAGTTTTTGATTCTTATACGATGCTCCGCGTTTACACCGCTAAAAACCACATGACCGAGTTTTATCAAAGGTTCGGCCACGTTGTTTTTCGGGCGCGAAATTGAAAAATTCAAATTTTCGGGCATATTTGGTATCAAAAAATCGCAAATTTTCACCTAAAAATTAATTTCCGGTGCCCAAAACACTCACCAAATCATCCAATTTCTCGCCTCGATCCAAAACCGATTGAATTGTGTTGTGCATCACAATCTTCGTCTCCTCAACTTCCTCCTGAACACGTGTCATCGGATCGGCGTCACGTGGATTTTGCCATTTCGCCAACAATTCACCCAAACCGTTATATGTGCAATCTTTGTCGGTTTTGATGGCTGGCTGTAGAGAAAATCAGGTGGAAAATTGAATTTTTGGGGGATTTCGAGGCAAAAATCAGAAAATTCGACTGATTTTGACCCAAAAACCATGTTTTTTGAGGGTGTGAACGCGGAGCATCGTAGTTTTTCCATTCAAACGATGCTCCACGTTTACACCTCTATGTTTTCAGGGCGAAATTGACCCAAAATGAATTCTAGGCTAAAAATAGTGCAAAATTCACGTTTCCGGGCTCATTTTTGCTCAAAAATCTCCAATTTTGGCTCATTTTCCATGCTTACCCATTGAATCGCCGGAATTTTGGCAGTAAAATCGTCCAAAACTCGTCCCAGACACGACATGGCGACCCTGGATTGATATTCGGCGTCTGTGACACAAACAGCTGATAAACCATCATTCCGCACATAGCAATGACACAAATATTCGTTTTCCTGGAATTAATTTCAGGTTTTGGTGGGGAAATTTGGGATTTTCAACGTTTTTAGATGAAAAATTGTGAAAATTTGGGATTTTTTGTGCAAAAATGATGTTTTTTGATGAAATTTTGGAGCATTTTGGCTCAAAATGCTCCAAAATTCAATTTCAGGTCAAAATTATGCTCAAAATGCTCAGAATTCGCTTGAAATTCAGAATTTCGAGCTCAAAATGCTCCAAAATTTGATTTCAGGTCAAATTTACACTCAAAATGCTCCAAATTTGCTCAAAAATTTCAATTTTGAGCTGAAAATGCTCCAAAATTTGAATTTCTGGTCAAAATTTTCAGATTTTCACAATTTTTAGGTTCAAAATGCTCCATATTCGCTTGAAATTCAGAATTTCCAGCTCAAAATGCTCCAAAATTCAATTTCAGGTCAAAATTACACTCAAAATGCTCCAAACTCGCTTGAAATTCAGAATTTCGAGCTGAAAATGCTCCAAAATTCAATTTCAGGTCAAAATTTTCGGATTTTTACCATTTTTAGGTTCAAAATGCTCCAAATTTGCTCCAAAATTTAATTTCAGGTCAAATTCGTGCTCAAAATGCTCCAAATTTGCTCAAAAATCTCAAAATCGGGCTCAAAATGCTCCAAAATTTAATTTCAGGTCAAATTTACACTCAAAATGCTCCAAATTCGCTTGAAATTCAGAATTTTGAGCTGAAAATGCTCCAAAACTCAATTTCAGGTCAAAATTTTCGGATTTTCACCATTTTTAGGTTCAAAATGCTCCAAATTTGCTCAAAAATCTCAAAATGCTCACCTTAACCGAGCTTCTCGCTCCCAATCCACTTCTTTCCACCAACAATTTCCCGGTGAATGTCATAAATTCCTGAACAGATCCACGTTGGAAAAAGCTGAAGCTCGACAAATCGAAGGCGGTTTTGAGGATCTTAACATCTCCCGAATCGGTATTTTTGTGCAAAACGGCTATCGAATACAATTTCATGGCTGAAAATCTGGAAAATTTGCGAAAATTTGGCTGAAAATGTGATTTTCAGCGTGAAAAATGGGGCAAAAAGATATGAAATCGGTCAAAAACCGTTAAAAATCGCAAAAAAACCGCTAAAACTTCAATTTTTCACCCGAATTACAACAAAAAACTAGAAAAAACGACCCAAAATTAATTTTTCAACAATTTTTCGACTTCTCGATTCCATCCATTTTCGAATGCCAGTTCGCCGAATCGTTCCAGCGATTTTCGCGCAAATTTGCGAATTTCGTCGCGGGTTTCGCGCGATTTTTCGACTATTCGTAGAATTGTTTCAGTGTATTCTGGAAAATTGGGAAAATTTGCGATTTTTTGACACCAAACATGATTAATTTTGAGTTGGGGTAATTAAGGCTAATTAACACTAATTAGAGATAATTAAGTCTGAAAATCTGGGATTTCTGCAGTTTTAGACCTAAAATTAGAAAATCTCGGGAAAATTTGCGATTTTTTGACACCAAACATGATTAATTTTGATTTAGGGTAATTAAGGCTAATTAACACTAATTAGAGATAATTAGGTCTGAAAATCTGGAATTTTCGCAGCTCTTCAACCTAGAATTCAAAAATCTCGGGAAAATTTGCAGTTTTTTGACACTAAACATGATTAATTTAGAGTTAGGGTAATTAAGGCTAATTAACACTAATTAGTGATAATTAGAGATAATTAGGTCTGAAAATCAGGAATTTTTGCAGTTTTTCAACCCAGAATTCGAAAATCTCGGGAAAATTTGCAATATTTTGACACCAAATATGACTAATTTTGAGTTAAGGTAATTAAGGCTAATTAACAATAATTAGTGATAATTAGCGATAATTAAGTCTGAAAATTCTGGAATTTTTGCAATTTTTAAACCTAGAATTCAAAAATCTCTGTAAATTTCCAGTTTTTTGACGCCAAACATGAGTAATTTTGATTTAAGGTAATTAAGGCTAATTAACACTAATTAGACTAATTAAATATTGAAAATGATGCATTTTTGACTCAAAATCTGGAATTTCTGTAATTTTCCACCTTAGGCTTCAGAAAATTCCCAGTTTTTTTGTCTATAATTAGAAATATATTAATCAAGGCTAATTAACGCTAATTAGCCTAATTAAATCCCCAAAAATCAATAAAAATCTCAGATTTTCTCAAAAAAAAAAAGAAAAAAAAAGGAAAAACGAGATTTGTTCTCAAAAAAAACCGGTTTTTTCGCGAAACACAAAGAAAAATTGATCAAAATTGCAATTTTCGAGATAAAAAAGGTCTAGAAAATTAGGAATTTAGGGCCTTATTGGGCTTAGGGTAATTAGGGGGTAATTAACACTAATTAGGCCCAATTTTCGAAGTTCTGGACCTGAAATTCATCAATTTTCATGTTTTTCGGCTCAAAAATTATTAAATTTAGGCTTAGGGTAATTAGGGGGTAATTAACACTAATTAGGCCCAATTTTCAAGGTTTTGGGCTGAAAATCCATCATTTTTCATGTTTTTCGGCTCAAAATTCACCAAATTCGCTCACCTTCCCTGGAAATCGACAAAAATCCCACGCATTTTCCCTCAAAATCCCTGACAATATCCATTTGTGGTCCGCCCGAATCATTTGATACCAAAATTGTTGAGGCGGCCATCGCTTCGACTACTGAAATACCGAAATGCTCATTGTGCATTGTGTGCAGCGAAATTAAAGAGCGCTGGAAGAAAAATGGGTTTTTTGGTGGAAAAATCGATAATTTTAAGCTAAAAATCATGTTTTTAACGCAAATTCTCATTGGAGCGCATTTGCTCATCCGACTTCAAAAAATCAATTGATTTTTGATGAAAATCCGTGGTTTTTGGGTGAAAATTTCAAAATTTAGTATAATCTGAGCAACTCACCGATAATTCTTGAATCAAATCCTCATATGGTATATTGACTTTGAATTCCAGATTTTCAGCAACATTCAGTTCTTGAGCATAAGCCTGAAAATGCTCCAAAATTTAATTTCAGGTCAAAAATTCAATTTTCGAGCTCAAAATGCTCCAAATTCCCTCAAAAATTCAATTTTCGGGCTCAAAATGCTTAAAAATTTAATTTCAGGTCAAAAATTCAATTTTTGGGCTCAAAATGCTTAAAATTTGCTCAGAAGCTCAATTTTCTGGCTCAAAATGCTCCAAATTTCCTCAAAAATTCAATTTTCGAGCTCAAAATGCTCCAAAATTTAATTTCAAGTAAAAAATTCAATTTTTGGGCTCAAAATGCTCCAAATTCCCTCAAAAATTCAATTTTTGGGCTCAAAATGCTCCAAATTTCCTCAAAAATTCAATTTTCGAGCTCAAAATGCTCCAAAATTTAATTTCAAGTAAAAAATTCAATTTTTGGGCTCAAAATGCTCCAAATTCCCTCAAAAATTCAATTTTCGAGCTCAAAATGCTCCAAAATTTAATTTCAAGTAAAAATTCAATTTTTGGGCTCAAAATGCTCCAAATTTGCTCAGAAGCTCAATTTTCGGGCTCAAAATGCTCCAAAATTTAATTTTAGGTCAAAAATTCAATTTTCCGGCTCAAAATGCTTAAAATTTGCTCAAAAGCTCAATTTTCGGGCTCAAAATGCTCCAAAATTTAATTTCAGGTCAAAAATTCAATTTTCGAGCTCAAAATGCTCCAAATTTTAATTTCAGGTCAAAAATTCAATTTTTGAGCTCAAAATGCTCCAAATTTAACAAATTTTTTGAATTTTCGGGCTCAAAATGCTTGAAATTCCCTCAAAAATTCAATTTTTGAGCTCAAAATGCTCCAAATTTTAACAAATTTTTGAATTTTAGGCTCAAAATGCTCCAAATTCCCTCAAAAAACCAATTTTCTAGCTCAAAATGCTCCAAATTTCACCAATTTTTTGAATTTTAGGCTCAAAATGCTCCAAATTCCCTCAAAAAATCCAATTTTCTGGCTCAAAATGCTCCAAATTTCAAGCTACCTTCAAATCTTCGACTCTCTTCCGATCTTCCTCATTTCTACATCCTCCAGCAATACAAAGTCGAACTTCCACATCGGATTTCAGTCGATTTTTCACATCGTGCAGAATTTCGATTTGAAGTCGGTGATTTTTTTCGGGTCGAATTTGGCCGACAGAAAGAATTCGTAGGATTTTCGTCTCTTCGAATCTGGAAAAATGAGATTTTTGAGAAAATTCGGGATTTTTTGAGTCAAAAATCATCATTTTTTGAAGTCGGACAAGCAAATGCGCTCTAATGAGAAAATATCGATTTTCCATGAAAATTAGGTTAAAAACACTAAATTTCTCGAATTCCAGCTCGATAAATCGATTTTTAATCGAATTTCACATGAAAACCATGCTTGGTAACAAAATTTTTGAAATCGGACAAGCAAATGCGCTCCAATGAGAAAATATCGATTTTTCATGAAAATTAGGTTAAAAACACTAAATTTCTTCGAATTTCAGCTCGAAAAAATCGATTTTTCATCGAATTTCACACAAAATTTTTGAAGTCGGACAAGCAAATGCGCTCCAATGAGAAAATATCGATTTTTCATGAAAATTAGGTTAAAAACACTAAATTTCTTTGAATTTCAGCTCAAAAAATCGATTTTTCATCGAATTTTACATGAAAACCATGATTTGTAACAAAATATTTGAAGTCGGACAAGCAAATGCGCTCCAATGAGAAAATATCGATTTTTCATGAAAATTAGGTTAAAAACACTAAATTTCTTTGAATTCCAGCTCGAAAAATCGATTTTTCATCGAATTTTACATGAAAACCATGATTTGTAACAAAATATTTGAAGTCGGACAAGCAAATGCGCTCCAATGAGAAAATATCGATTTTTCATGAAAATTAGGTTAAAAACACTAAATTTCTTTGAATTCCAGCTCGAAAAATCGATTTTTCATCGAATTTTACATGAAAACCATGATTTGTAACAAAATATTTGAAGTCGGACAAGCAAATGCGCTCCAATGAGAAAATATCGATTTTTCATGAAAATTAGGTTAAAAACACTAAATTTCTTTGAATTCCAGCTCGAAAAATCGATTTTTCATCGAATTTCACATGCTTTATGACAAAAATTTCTGAAGTCGGACAAGCAAATGCGCTCCAATGAGAAAATATCAATTTTTGATGAATTTTGAGCTAGAAACATGGCTTTTGGGTCAAAATTTTGCGATGTTTCCAAATTCCGGCTCAAATTTATCGATTTTAGGTTAGAAAACACAATTTTTTCAAATTTTGGGTCAAAATTTATCGATTTTCATCGAATTTCACCCCAAAAACTCACAAATTCTCCGCCTGGCTCTCAATTTCCAAAAACGCTTCAACATCACACGGTGGATATACAATTTCGACGTCTTTTCGGCTCCAAATCGAGCAAATGTGTCGTTGTGTCCATTTTCCATTAACCATTACGATTTTGGCCGATTTTCCGGCCAAAAAATAGAAAAATGAGAATAATCGATAATAGTAGAGTTTGAGAATAGATAAAATGTGACTTTGGGCGATTAGACTTGAATTATTGAATGTGGATTGACGAGTTGACACAACTTCAAGCATATCTGGAAAAAAAATCGATTTTTTGACACAAAATTCGAGATTTTTGGCTGAAAATTGCTCATTTTAGACCTAAAATTCAAGTTTTTCGGGTAAAAATGAGCAATTTCAAGCAAAAATCATAGGATTGCTCATATTATATAGAATTTGACGATTTCAACCCAGGTTTTGAATGTTTTTGACTAATATGAGCAATTTTCAGAGGATTGCTCATATTATATGAATTTTCACATGAAAAAAGTCGAAAAAAGCTGATTTTTGAGGCATTGCTCATATTAAACCTGTTTTAAACGTTAGAAATTCCAGTTTTTGTATAAAATGAGCAATTCTCTTGAATTTTAGGCAGAAAATTGTGGAATTGCTCATATTAGATGATTTTTTAAATCAAAATTTGTAGTTTTCTGCCTAATATGAGCAATTTTCAGAGCATTGCTCATATTATATGATTTTTAAATCAAAATTTGAAGTTTTCTGCCTAATATGAGCAATTTTCAGAGCATTGCTCATATTATATGATTTTTAAATCAAAATTTGAAGTTTTCTGCCTAATATGAGCAATTTTTTAGAGCATTACTCATATTATATGAATTTTCACATAAAAAAGTCGAAAAAAGCTGATTTTTGAGGCATTGCTCATATTAAACCTGGTTTAAAGCTTAGAAATTCCAGTTTTTGTATGGCATTGCTCATATTAGGTGAATTTTCGTGATTTTTTCACTAAAACACATGAAAATTGGTCATTTTTGGCTCAAAACCCCAAAAAATGCCAACTCACCACACGAAATCGTTGGATAATGCACATATGCTCCAACTTTAGCTCCAGCAAAAATGCGAAAAATCGGAAGTGCCAGCGGATATCCCATAGAATCGATGAAAACCTCGGGAACCAGATGGAAAAGTGCTTCGAGTGCCAAAAAACCGCCCATAATTGCTTGCATTAACATGGTGAAATGGGGGTATAAATCGGCTTCGACGAGACGGCGAGAGCTGAAAATTGGCTGAAAATCATGGATTTTCTCGTTTTCAGCGTGAAAAATGATGAAAAATGAGGTAGAATAGGTTGAAATTCAAAAAAAAAACGATACTTTTTTGAATTCGAATGAGCAAATGTGCTCTAATGAGAAATTCTTGATTTTTTATGGTTTTTGGTGGAAAATTCAAGGTTTTCTTGATTTTTTCGTTCCAAAAACGTATTTTTGATGAAAACTAAGCTTTTTTTTGAGTTCGGAAGAGCAAATGCGCTCTAATGAGAATTTGGCTATTTTTCATGGTTTAAAATGGAAAATTCGAATTTTTCTTGAATTTTTCGGTCCAAAAACGTATTTTTCATGAAAATTAACCTTAAAAGCAAGAAATTCCACGAAAATTTTGAATTCGGAAGAGCAAATGCGCTCTAATGAGAATTTGGCTATTTTTCATGGTTTAAAATGGAAAATTCGAATTTTTCTTAAATTTTTCATGAAAATTAAGTTTTTTTTTTTTGAATTCGGAAGAGCAAATGCGCTCCAATGAGAATTTGGCTATTTTTCATGGTTTTTAATGTAAAATTCAAGGTTTTCTTGAATTTTTCATAAAAATTAAGTTGTTTTTTTGAATTTGGAAGAGCAAATGCGCTCCAATGAGAAAATATCGATTTTTTATGGTTTTTGGTGGAAAATTCAAGGTTTTCTTGAATTTTTCATGAAAATTAAGCTTTTTTTTTAATTCGGAAGAGCAAATGCGCTCCAATGAGAAATTCTTGATTTTTTATAGTTTTTTTCGGCCAAAAACGAATTTTTCATCAAAATTAACCTTAAAAGCAAGAAATTCTACGAAAATTTTGAATTCGGAAGAGCATGTGCGCTCCAATGAGAAAATATCGATTTTTCATGAATTTTCGCTTGTAAAACACACCAAATGTCCTGGATTTTGGATTTTTCCCCGAAAAAACTCACTACAAATACACAAATTCCACATTTTCGGGATCTAGTTCAATTCCGAACCGTTGCCTCGCTTTCAGCAAAATCTCCTCCTTATTCGCATCAAAATCGCCCGAATACACGTAGTATTTGTAGTTTGGGTGGGATTTTTGCATGGCTCGAATCGCCGCCCACAAAACACGTTCCCCACCTCCGCCAGCATTACAATATGGGTGAAAAAATGCGATGGATTTGGGTTTTCTGCCGAAAAAAATCGATAATTTTCCCATAATTTTCATATAAAACTCACCGTTTTTCCCTGACAAGATATATTATAACCGGAATTGTTAGAAGCAAACAAATTAAAGCGGCCAACATGGCAACAAAAATCGATAATGTCTCCTCTTCTCTTCTTTTTTTCTTTTTTCTCGTGTGCCGCAAGGGAAAAAGCTTAATTAGGACACGTTGTGTGTGTTTTTGTCAAAATCTATTTTTATATCGGATTTCGCAATGAAAGGGAAAACAACAAAAAAAATAAAATAAATTATCGATTTTTGCTCGATTAAAGGCGCGACGAATATTTCGTTTGGGTCTTGTGTGGATGGGAACATTGTGTAGTTCTCGAGGACTTAATTTTATTTTTTTTCCGGAAATTTTTAGGATGCTTATTATAAAACGGGTGTTTTCGACGGTTTTGCAGGGAGAAAAATCGAAATTTCGAGAATTTTTCGAACTCCCGCAACAATATGACTATAGAACATGGTTCCCAATGCACATGTCAGTTCAACTAAAAATTATGGAGGCCAAATTGAGAAGTGTAGATTTGGTGATAGAAGTGCATGACGCAAGAATTCCAATAACTGGGAGAAACGAGCAATTCTTCAATCATCTCTACGCAATTCGACCGCATATTCTAGTGCTCAACAAGTGTGATTTGATAGATATGAAAAAGTATCGAGGAAAAATTGAGGATTATTATTATGACAGGGGAGTTCAGAAGGTGTTATTTACTGATTGTAAAAAACGAATGCCGAAAGCGATGAATGATGTGAAGAATTGTATGTTGGAAGCGTTGGAGAATACGCCAAGGTTTAATCGGACTGTTAAAAATGAATATCAGGTGGGCATTTTGGATTTTTGAGCAAAAATCGTTTCAAGAGCTGAAAATATTGATTTCCAGCAATTTTTCACCCTAAAATTCGTGCCAAGACCTAAAAATCATCAAAATTCATCATTTTTGACCCAAAAATCTTGCCAAGGCCTAAAAATCCGGTTTTTGGCCCAAAAAATCGTGCCAAGACCTAAAAATATTGATTTCCAGCGATTTTTCATCAAAAAAATCGTTCCAAGACCTAAAATTATTGATTTCCAGCGATTTTTCACCCTAAAAATCGTGTCAAGACCTAAAAATATTGATTTCCAGCAATTTTTCACCCTAAAATTCGTGCCAAGACCTGAAAATATTGATTTTCAGCGATTTTTCATTAAAAAATCGTGTCAAGACCTAAAAATATTGATTTCCAGCGATTTTTCATCAAAAAAATCGTGCCAAGACCTGAAAACTATCAAAATTCATCATTTTCACCCTAAAAATCGTGCCAAGACCTAAAAATATTGATTTCCAGCGATTTTTCATCAAAAAATCGTTCCAAGACCTAAAAATCATCAAAATTCATCATTTTCACCCTAAAAATCGTGTCAAGACCTAAAAATGTTGATTTTCAGCGATTTTTCATCATAAAAATCGTGCCAAGACCTAAAAATCATCAAAATTCATCATTTTCACTCTAAAAATCCCAAATTTTTTTGCAGGCAATGGTAGTTGGTATCCCAAACGTCGGAAAATCCTCGCTAATCAACGCAATGCGTACACACAGTCTAAAAATCAAGAAAAAAGCGGTGGAATCGGGTGCGCGACCCGGAGTAACAGTTCGAATTCAAAACCGTGTTCGAATTCTCGACAAACCGCCCATTTATATCATAGATACACCCGGTGTTCTATCACCAAATCATCGAAACATCGAAGAAGCTATGAAATTGGCATTGTGTGATTTGGTGTTGGAATCGCATGTCAATCTATATTATTTGGCTGATTTTCTGCTCTTTTGGCTCAATAAATCCGGTGATTTTTCGTATGTTGAAGCACTGAAAATCGACCAAAAATCTGATGATATTCAAGAGATTCTAGCGAAAATTTGTGCTTCTCATGGATTTTTGATGAAAAATCGAGAAAGATGGGATTTCGATAGGGCTGCTAAGCATTTTATTCAAATTTATCGAAATTCGACGACTTTTGGAGATTCTTGTTTGGATAATTTGTATTTTCAGTAATAAAAATTGATTTTTTAGGATTAAAATGTGATTTTTGGCGATTTTCGCGCCAAAAATTGCAAAATTCTTCATTTCTCAACAACACGATAATTGGAAATTCTAGCATTTTCCCGGAAAAAATCGATAAATTCCTGAATTCTCTCCTCTTCGTCTTCCAATTCCAAATTGTACTCATTGAAGATTTTGTTGTGCGATTTCAGCGTGAATTTCAGCTTTTTCTCGAATAAATGCAGTGAAGATGTGTTGTCGTCGGTGATTTTGACGAAAAAATGGCGAATTTTGAGGGTCTGCAAAAGAAATTTGGGCGATTTTTAGCCTAAAATCATGGTTTTCGCGCTGAAATCCATGAAAAATCGATAAATTTGAGCCGGAATTCGAAAAAACCGCAAAATTTTGAGCCAAAAACCATGTTTCTTGCTCAAAATCCATGAAAAATCGATATTTTCTCATTGGAGCGCGTTTGCTCATCCGATTTCAAAAATTCCAAATTTCCATATGGCTTTTTATCTAAAACAGGGATTTTCAGATGAATTTTATCAAATTTGAGTGAAAATTAATGATTTTCAGCATTTTTTCATGAAATTTGACTGATTTTCAGCCTAAAAACCATGTTTCTAGCTCAAAATCCACGAAAAATCGATATTTTCTCATTGGAGCGCGTTTGCTCATCCGATTTCAAAAATTCGTAAACTTTATATGGATTTTGATCTGAAACCGTGATTTTTAGATGAATTTGAGTGAAAATTAATGATTTTCAGCATTTTTCATGAAATTTGACTGATTTTCAGCCTAGAAATCATGGTTTTCGCGCTGAAATCCATGAAAAATTTATATTTTCTCATTGGAGCGCGTTTGCTCATCCGATTTCAAAAATTTTGGGATTTTCGAGGGTTTCACATGAAATTTGAGGATTTTTAGCGTTTCAGGAGCTATTTTCAGCCGGAAATCACGTTTTCGCGCTAAAATCCATGAAAAATCAATATTTTCTCATTGGAGCGCGTTTGCTCATCCGATTTCAAAAATTTTGGGATTTTCCAGGGTTTCACATGAAATTTGAGAATATTCAGCGTTTCAGGAGCTATTTTCGGCAAAATATTAGATTTTAAGGCTTGTTTTAAAGGGTTGGTGCTCCGCCAGGGAATCTTGCTTGGTTTAGATAGGAATAAGGTGCTCCTGGAAGGTTCCAGTTTTAGAAAAAATTCTAGCATCAATTCAGCCCATATTTTTCCTCAAAAACACAAACAAGTTAAAACCTACGAAATAAAACAAGTAAATGCGCTCTAGCGCACAACTCGTTTTTGAATTTTCGTGCGTGTGTTTGCACACAACTTTGAAAATAACACGGTGACGCCTTTTTGCAGACGATTTTTTCACCAGGAAAACACCAACCCTTTAAGAAATTTGACTGAAATTCCATGATTTTGGCCTAAAATCCTCAATTTTCACCCAAAATTCTCAGATTTTCGCATTTTCACCCAAAATCCCACCTCAATCGCATATCCAACAATCAATTTCACAGCTTCCGTCGCAATTCCCTTTCCCCTTGCCGCTTCTTCCGCAATCATCACCTCAATTTCAGCCTGCGCAAACCCGTCGCCATTCTCCGCTTCCCCTTCGCCAATAAACAAATTCACATCGCCAACCATCGCCCCCACCTCTCTCTTCTTTTCCCCACCAAAAACCGTCGCATCCAACACAATAAACGTCAATTTATCCTCATCCTCTCGCCAATTTCGTTGCATCTCATATTCCTCCTCTAAACTTAGTCTATCTGACGCGGTGAGCCGCCGAATTTCTTCATCCGCCATCCAGTTCGAATATTTCGGCACATGTTCAGCTTCATATGGGATGAGAACCGTTTTCGGGCCCAAAATCTGGATATTTTCGTTGATTTTCATGGCGTGGCCTAGGAAAAATGCGAGGAGAGGGACTAGGAAACCAAAAAACGGCCGAGTGCAATAGAGCGCACTTGCTGTTTCACACAGGCTTCCCATCTTTTTTTGTGCTTTTCACGTATTTTTTTGGCCCTCGGTTCGCGGTTGGTATACTGTACTGACTTGTGCAAACACGGTGACGCACAAATGCACAAAAATGTCTCGCGTCTCTCCATTTTGCGCGCTATTTTTCGAAATTGGTCTCGCCACGAACACCAAAACGCTAAAACGGCACCCGTTCGCTCCACCAAAGCTTATTTCCATGCAGTTTTTCACGGCGATAAAGATGGTGTACTCAGATTTTCATTTGGTGCAGCCGTTCTTGCGATTTTGGTGGAAAATTAAAGCATGTCCCTTTAAACAGCGAACCGAGATTTTTTGTTCAGCAACAAAATACGTGTTTTCAGTCATTTTTTCCAGCGAAAATGCTATCTCGGCTCAATTCTCCCATCACCACAACAATCCGCAACAAAGCGCGCGGAGTTATTGTGCAAAGTTACGCCGCCGACGTGCTTCCCTACAAAGGAAAACCGGCAAACGCGAAATCGAACCGTGTTCGTTTGGAAGCCGGTAAAACGTACAATTGGTGTTCGTGTGGATTGAGCATTAGTCAACCGTTTTGCGACGGAACTCATAAGATCAACGGGTTGACCAATGTGAAACCGGTGGCTTTTCAAGTGGAGAAAACTGGGGATTATTCGTTGTGCGACTGTAAACAGACTGCGACTCGACCAATTTGTGATGGAGCACATAAAGATGTAGGCGATTTTGGGGAAATTCTTGATTTTGGGGGAAAAATGGAAAATTTTGATGAATTTTGAAATGAAATTCATGAAAAATCGATAATTTTGTCGTGTGATATGAATTTTATTCAAAAATCGATAAATTTCCTTGAAACCTGATAATTTTGAGGCGAATTTCATGAAAATTTGCAGATTTTCATGAATTTCAGCGAAAATTCTGAAAATTTACAGTTTTTTACCTAGAAATTGCAGATTTTCATGAATTTCAGCCAAAATTCTGAAAATGCATGGTTTTTTACCTAGAAATAGCAGATTTTCATGAATTTCAGCAAAAATTTACGGTTTTCACCAAGAAACCACTGAAAATGAATAATTTCTAGTTAAAATGATGATTTTCAAATTGCCACGTCATGTGTTTACGTAAAAATTTGAATTTTCAATGCCACGTGGATTTAAATCCAAATTTTACACTGAAAATTCAAAGATTCCCTCAAAAATTAATTAATTTTTCGAATTCGGGTGAGCAAACGCGCTCCAATGATAAAATATCGATTTTTCATGATTTTCGAGCGGAAAACATGGGTTTTCACTCAAAAATCGATGAAAAATGCGAATTTTTGCTTAAAATTATTGATTTTCCAGGTTTCAAAAGCTCCACGCGATCTTCACGCCTCCCGCCAAGTCGCCTTCCACGAATCGCCAGTCTACGAAGGTGTCGCCCACAAATTGGGATACAAACCCAAAAATGGCGGTTTCCAATAACAATTTTATTGATTTTTGACCCAAAATTAGCCTAAAAATCAAGTTTTTATAGAGGAATGTAAGGAATAAAGTGTATTTTTTTGTGTCTAAAAAAATCTTTATTTATTTTTTCCCCGAAAATCGGAAACGTGTTTTTCTACACAATTTCAAATATCTATTTTTTGAGCGCTTTTTGATATTCTTCATCGAAATTCGCCTTGAATTTCGTGATTTTTCGACCCAATTCCAGATTTTCAGCTTTTTCTTCGGCGATTTTCAGACCGCGCACGATTGCTTTTGCAGTTGTGCGAATTGGCAGCGATTCGGAGAGCTGGAAAATTCAAAATTTGAATCTGAAAAGCTGAAAATTACCAAATTTTCTCCTTACCTGTTGAATCGTTTTCTCATTATTGAAAAGTTGGCGGAAAATTCGAAAAACCATTGATTTTTTCAGCAAAATTGAGGATTTCGAAGACAATCTCTGCAAAAATTGCGAAAAATGGAAGAAAATGAGGTAATTTTCAGTCAAAAAATGCTGAAAATCCCAGAATTTTTGATCTAATATGAGTAATTATACAAATTTCAATGAGATTTTCGATGTTTTTGGCTGAAAAATGCTGAAAATCTCGAATTTTCAGTCGAAAAATGCCCAAATTTTCAGCAACCTTCTTGCTCTTCTCAAATAATTCAATCATCAAATGGACCAATCGAATCGATATTCGATTTACCGCAACTTGTTGTCGATAAGATTTTCTCGAATTTGACCTATGATGATATGTCGAAATCGAGAGGTGTAAGTGGAGTTTTGGGCGGGAAAAGGGCCTGAAACTAGGCCTTAAAGGCCTGCAAAATAGCCCAAACCAAGCCTGAAAAGCCCCAAAACCCTTGATTTCCAGGTGAATCAGGACTTCAATGATTACGTCAAAACCGAAATGACGAAAGGTTTCGAAAAACTCGGAAAAATCATTGCCAACTGCAAAACTGACGTGAAAAAAGAGTTGCCGAAACGAGAATCGGAAAGAAGAAGACATCGGCTAACTCGAATCAATGAAATATATTCGGCACTTGATACCAGATATTCATTGCTTGATTTGACTTATAAGGTATGAGTGCGGAAAGACCGCAAGCTTCCGCGCAGCGGCCACGTGGATTGCTATGATATGGTAAACGTCATAGTAATCCGCGTGGCCGCTGACGCGGAAGATAGTGCCGCTGACGCGGAAGCTTGCGGTTTACACTCGCTTCGCTCGAGCGACAAAGTCGCGAGTGTAGACCGCAAGCTTCCGCGTCAGCGGCACTATCTTCCGCTTTAGCGGCCACGTGGATTACTATGATATGGTAAGCGTCATAGTAATCCGCGTGGCCGCTAACGCGGAAGCTTGCGGTCTACACTCGCTCCGCTCGAAAATCCACGTGGCTCGAGCGAAGCGAGTGTAGACCGCAAGCTTCCGCGTGAGCGGCACTGTCTTCCGCTTTAGCGGCCACGTGGATTACTATTGCGGTCTACACTCGCTTCGCTCGAGCCACGTGGATTTTCGAGCGGAGCGAGTGTAGACCGCAAGCTTCCGCGTCAGCGGCACTGTCTTCCGCTTTAGCGGCCACGTGGATTGCTATGACGTGGAATATCACTAGGATTCCAAATTATAGCAATCCGCGTGGCCGCTAAAGCGGAAGATAGTGCCGCTGACGCGGAAGCTTGCGGCCTACACTCGCTCCGCTCGAGCCACGTGGATTTTCGAGCGGAGCGAGTGTAGACCGCAAGCTTCCGCGTCAGCGGCACTATCTTCCGCTTTAGCGGCCTCGTGGATTGCTATAATTTGGAATCCTAGTGATATTCCACGTCATAGCAATCCACGTGGCCGCTAAAGCGGAAGATAGTGCCGCTGACGCGGAAGCTTGCGGTCTACACTCGCTCCGCTCGAAAATCCACGTGGCTCGAGCGGAGCGAGTGTAGGCCGCAAGCTTCCGCGTCAGCGGCACTATCTTCCGCTTTAGCGGCCACGCGGATTGCTATAATTTGGAATCCTAGTGATATTCCACGTCATAGCAATCCACGTGGCCGCTAAAGCGGAAGACAGTGCCGCTGACGCGGAAGCTTGCGGTCTACACTCGCTCCGCTCGAAAATCCACGTGGCTCGAGCGAAGCGAGTGTAGACCGCAAGCTTCCGCGTGAGCGGCACTATCTTCCGCTTTAGCGGCCTCGTGGATTGCTATAATTTGGAATCCTAGTGATATTCCACGTCATAGCAATCCACGTGGCCGCTAAAGCGGAAGATAGTGCCGCTGACGCGGAAGCTTGCGGTCTACACTCGCTCCGCTCGAAAATCCACGTGGCTCGAGCGGAGCGAGTGTAGGCCGCAAGCTTCCGCGTCAGCGGCACTATCTTCCGCTTTAGCGGCCACGCGGATTGCTATAATTTGGAATCCTAGTGATATTCCACGTCATAGCAATCCACGTGGCCGCTAAAGCGGAAGACAGTGCCGCTGACGCGGAAGCTTGCGGTCTACACTCGCTCCGCTCGAAAATCCACGTGGCTCGAGCGAAGCGAGTGTAGACCGCAAGCTTCCGCGTCAGCGGCACTGTCTTCCGCTTTAGCGGCCACGTGGATTACTATGATATGGTAAACGTCATAGTAATCCACGTGGCCGCTTCGCGGAAGGTTTCCGGTTTACACTCGCTCCGCTCGAAAGTCCACGTGGCTCGAGCGAAGCTTGCAGAAAACCCTCCTCATTTTCAGAAATTCATGAGACATTCCCATCAAATTGTCAACATTTGCTTCATTCCCGGCAAAGTTTTGGACGAATTCCATCGCGTTTTGGATATTTTGAGACGGTGTAGAGAATCTGGCGGGGAATTTACGGGAGATAGCACCGAATTATTGAAAGAGATGAGAGATTTATCCAGGTAAGGGGTTTTTTGGGTGAAAATGAGCCAAAATTCATGAAAATTGGACTTTTTTGAGCCAAAATCATGAAAAATCACGAAAAATTACCCTAGAACCATGTTTTCCGCGCAAAAATCGATATTTTCTCATTGGAGCGCGTTTGCTCGTCCGATTTCAAAAAAATTATTGAAAATCGCGATTCTCCCAACCGAAATTGAATAATTTTTTTGAATTCGGACGAGCAAACGCGCTCCAATGAGAAAATATCGATTTTTCATGAATTTTAGGTCAAAAAAGTCCAATTTTCATGAATTTTCGCTCAAAATTCAATTACAGTATGGCTATGGAGCACTACGAAGAGCATATTCTCCCAAATTTGGAGTCAAAAGCCGAATCTCTTGGAATCGGTGCACTGTCTTTTGACGCCTTCAGTATTCCGAGTATCAAAAGGCGAAGATTTGGAAAAATGTGTAGAGATAATCATGGACTACAAGTTATGCCCAATTTTGAAGCGTGAGTGAGGGTTTTGGGGGAAAATTTGAGAAAATTGATGAAAAATCGATAATTTTGACCCGAAATTCAAGAAAATTTGACCTAGAACCCAATTTTTTCCTTGAAATTCGTGAATTTCTCATTGGAGCGCATTTGCTCGCCCGAATTTGAACAAAATCTATGAATTTTAGCTCAAAAAACTCGAATTTTCATGATTTTTTCACTGAAAATCCCCAAAAATTTCAAATTTTTCCAGAAACGCGGTCAATAATTCGCCAGCCGCCCGTGATTTTCCAAAAACAATGCAAGACAAAATTGATGAGATGCAAAAGAAAATCGATTCTCAACAATTGGAAATTCGAGCATTGACTGAAGGAATCACCGCTATGACACAGTATTTTGGACAGGTATGAATTTTGAGCCGAAAATCATGAAAAATCACAAATTTTGACTGTAAATTTGAAAAAAATGATGATTTTTAAGCTGAAAATCATGGAAAATCACAAATTTTGACTGTAAATTTGAAAAAAAATGATGATTTTTAAGCTGAAAATCATGGAAAATCACAAATTTTGACTGTAAATTTGAAAAAAATGATGAATTTTGAGCTAAAAATCCGAATTTTTGGTTGAAAATAAGCTATAAAATTGATTTTTGAATTTTTCTGAAATTTGGCTGGAAATTCAACATTTTCAGATTGAAAATATGCTAAAAATCTCGAAATTTCAGTCTAAAAATTAGAAAATTTCAAATTTGACTGGAAATTCGAAAATTCAGCCCAAAATTCCAGATTTTTCATTTTCAGCTTAAAAATATCCGAAAATTTCAAAATTTCAGATAAAAAAATTCGAAATTTTAAAATTTGACTGGAAATTCGAAAATTCAGCCCAAAATTCCAGATTTTTCATTTTCAGCTTAAAAATATCCGAAAATTTCAAAATTTCAGATAAAAAAAATTCGAAAATTCAGCCCAAAATTCCAGATTTTTCATTTTCAGCTTAAGAAAATCTCAAAATTTCAGTCTAAAAATCCGAAATTTTCAGATTTTTCTAGAATTTTCAGCCAAAACCCCCCCAAATTTTCAGGCTTTCCCCAAACAACGTCAAAATCTACGCCGATTCCTCCACCGTTTTCCGATTTTCAACGGCGGAATTCTGCAGAACTCTCCAGAAGGAACTTCTGGATGTTCAGCTTCAACTTCAGGAACACCCCAAAAAACTTCAAGAAAGCGAAAAATTGCGGAAGAAAACCAAGAAGAAGTATCAAAAAGTTTGTAAAACTTGATTTTCTGTGTGGAAAAAATCAATATTTTTTTTGTAAAAATCTTATCTTATCATAAATACAATCAAGTAATAGAGAGCTATATTTAATATGAGCAATAATTAATTTTAGGATAATTTAATTTAGACAGGGAAAAATGGAATCACAGATCACTAAAGCGATGGCTGGCATTGGGTTGGGTTTTTGAAATGTTTAAGGTTTGGGGTTAGGCTTAAAGGGACATAGGCTTGAAAATGTCTGGGAGCAAAAAATCGTGTGAAAATTGGGGAAAAATCTTCAATTTTTTCAAAAATTTCCAAATTTTGGCTCAAAAAACCCCAAATTTTCACACAATTTTCAAAATTTCCAGATTTCTCAGCCTAAGGCTAACGACTTATTATTTAAGAGCCCTAAGGTTCAGGAGTTTCCAAATTCTTCGACACATAATAATCGACCAAAGTCTGAACATTTAGTCGGAAATTGTCCAAATGTGCTTCGATGTGTTGAATGCAAATCTCGTCCAAATTATCTTTGCCCAACGCGACGGCTTTTAGAATTGTATGACGGTAGGGAACTGCGTGCGAGAGCATCTGAAAATTACAGATTTTTTGAGCCAAAATTGAGCATTTTTAAAGAATTTTGAGCCATTTTCTATGAAAATTTGAAGGTTTTAGTGAAAAATGAGCATTTTAAGTAGTTTTGAGCCAAAATTGAGCATTTTTGGATAATTTTGAGCCATTTTATATGAAAATTGGAAGGTTTTAGTGAAAAATGAGCATTTTGAGGTGTTTTGAGCTAAAATTGAGCATTTTTGGATAATTTTGAGCCATTTTCTATGAAAATTGGAAGCTTTCAGTGAAAAATGAACATTTTAAGTAGTTTTGAGCTCAAATTGCTCATTTTAAAAGAATTGGAGCCATTTTATATGAAAATTTGAAGGTTTTAGTGAAAAATGAGCATTTTTGGATAATTTTGAGCCATTTTATATGAAAATTGAAGCTTTTAGTGAAAAAAGAGCATTTTGAGGAGTTTTGAGCCGAAATTGCTCATTTTAAAAGAATTTTGAGCCATTTTATATGAAAATTGGAAGCTTTTCATGAAAAATGGGAAATTTCAGGTATTTCAGGCCGAAATTGAGCATTTTTGAAAAATTTCAAGTTGTTTTCGAAGAAAATTGGAAGCTTTTAGTGAAAAATGAGCATTTCGAGTAGTTTTGAGCTCAAATTGAGCATTTTAAAAGAATTTGGAGCCATTTTCTATGAAAATTAAGAGAACTTGGGAATTTTGACAGGAAATTAGAAGTTTTTAGTGAAAAATGAGCGTTTTGAGCCGAAATTGACCATTTTCCGATCACTTCGAGCTACTTTGGAGAAAACCCCGAATTTTGAGCCTGAAATGCTCATTTTTGATGAATTTTGTGCAGTTTTCAATGGAAAATGACAATTTTCATGTGAAAAATCATGAAATTCCCAAATTTTAAGGCGAAAAAAGTGATTTTTAACCAGATCCTATCTATGTTCCGTCTTATTTTTAAAAAAAATCTTCGGAGATGTTTCTTGTGGGATAAATCACCGATTCAAATCTGCTTCATTTTTCTTTCTCCAATTTCATGTGGCGTTTTGTTGCTCTTCTATTTCTCATCTACATTTTACTCTCCAAACACCCAGAACCAAATGAGAAATATGAGCATAAATTGGCTCCAATTCCAATTTCAAATTGCTCATGTGAAAATCACAATTTCTGCTATGCAGATCCGCTAAACCCATCAATTTTTTACAAGAAATTCGATTGTTCGAGTTTGAAAATATTGAGAGAATTTGGGATTCTGGAGGAGGAGGACACGAAAAAGACGACGAGGGATTCGAAAAATGTGATATTTGTATCAGCAACTTCGAATGATCATTTCGAATTCACAAAAAAATCGGTAAGGGAACTGGGATTTTATTAAAAAGGTAGATGTTTTCTAGTAATTTTCGACACGATTCCGTTGCCTAAAATTGCATAACTCAACTCCTAACATGAGTTATGACGTGGCAAAGTTTGAAAAATTGCGAGTTCAGAAAGAGCCTTCCTGAACACCGCTATGCTACCAGATTTTCATGAAAATCATTATGAAGGCGAGTTTCGACCTGCTGAAGTCGAATTTTCAAACTTTGCCATAACTCATGTTAGGAGTTGAGTTATGCAATTTTAGACAACAGAATCGTGATCAGCGGGTCGAAAACTACTCGAGAACATAGATTTCACTTAAAATCTCGATTTTTTCTTCAAAAAATCGTTAAAAATCACGCAATCGTACCAGATTAACCAAATTTTCACCAAAATCTCACCGAAAAAAATATTCTAGAAATAAACAGGGAATATTTTTGGGTAATATGTGAGCTCTAGAGATTTTGGTGAAAATTAGGATTTTCCGAATCATGAAAAAAAACATTTGTAGCTGGAATCAATTCGCAAATATTATCCGAATCAAAAATACATCTTATACACTATGGGACTAGATCAATCAAATAGTGAAAAACTACTTGAAGATTTCGAAAACCTCGAAATTCGCCAGTTCAATTTTTCAAAATATCCAAAATATGTGGAAAATTTGATGGAATATCGATGGAAACCTCTAATAATTGGAGAACTTCTTCGAGAATATTCAAATATTTGGTGGATGGATGCTCATATTATTCTAGAATCTTCCGAACATCTAGATAGAATTTATGAGGAGCGAGCAAGGGGAGACAGTTTGCAATCAGATATAATTTTCACAATTCCAACAAAGCACAGCAATTTTGCTGTGCTTCATCCAAATCTTCTCGAATATTTTCCAACTTCTTCAATTGCTCTTCTAAAACGTAGTGTTCAATTGGGCGCCAATTTTATATATTTCGCCAGGAGTCGCGATTCTCTAGACATTCTAAAATGGTGGATTCTTTGTGCATTGGATGAGAAATGTATGAATCCTGAAGGAGCACAACTCAAATGTCAATTTGCTCCTCTCAATCATTACGATGTTTATGCCAAATGTTTTCGATTCGATCAATCGGTTTTGAATTTGTTGTTATTGAATCGGTTTCAGGATTATAGAAAATATTTGAGTTCGAATGGATTTGGTGAATCGCATTATTAATTTTTCAAATTCGGAAGAGCAAGTGCGCTCCAATGATAAAATGTGTTTGGTGGGGGTTTGATCAAAATTAACTTCAAAAATCGCTTTTTCACGGAATTTCGATCAAAAATTTGGAATTCGGAGAAGAAAACGCGCTCCAAGGATAAAATGTGGTTTTTTCAAGTTTAGAGTCAATTTTCAGAGGTTTCGATGAATTTTCGGTCAAAAGTTGACATTTTTCATCAAAATTAACTTCAAAAATCGCTTTTTCACGGAATTTCGATCAAAAATTTTGAATTCGGAGAAACAAGTGCGCTCCAATGATAAAATATCGATTTTAGCGCTAAATCTATGAATTTCGGCGGGAAATTATGAAATTTAGCATTTTTCATCATTTTTAGTATAGAACTCGTATTTTTACAGGAAAATTTTGAATTCGGAGAAGCAAACGCGCTCCAATGATAAAAAAATGTGGTTTTTCCAAGTTTAGAGTCAATTTTCAGGAGTTTCGATGAATTTTGGCTCAAAATTCATCATTTTCTACAATTTTTTACCTTAAAAGCCTGTCTTGGCAAAAATCCATGATGTCTTTTCAACGACTTCTGATAAGCTTGATCTACAACCGCAGTCAAATTCTCCGTCTTCTTATGATCCGAATTCGATCGATATTCAATAACCATTTGTGTCAACATTTCCAGCATAAATTGCAATCCTCTTTTCAACCACAGTAATCCTTCAGTTGCGATTCCGAATTTGCCGCCATTTTCAGCCAAATCCGAATCGATTAAATCTTGAAGATACACTTGTGATTCTTTATTTGTCTCGTATTTTGCTCGAACTTTGTTCACATTTCCTTGAATATCGTTTTTCACCAAAATGAAGGCTTTTCCGAGAAATTCTGGAAAAATTGGGGATTTTTTGAGCAAAATAAGGTGAAAATTCATGAATTTTGAGCTCCAGAGCTCAATTTTACATGATTTTTCACCTAAAAATCGATATTTCATTATTTTTCAGCTCCAGATCCCAATTTTACATGATTTTTCAGCTGAAAATCGATATTTTCATCAATTTCGGGTCAAAAATCATGAAATTTCACAATTTTGAGCTCCAGAGCTCAATTTTCACCTAAAAATTGATAATTTCATCAACTCTAGGTTAAAAATCATGAAATTTCATAATTTTGAGCTTCAGAGCTCAATTTTATATGATGTTTCACCTAAAAATCGATAATTTCAGGCCAGAAATCATGAAATTTCATGATTTTTAGCTCCAGATCTCAATTTTACATGATTTTTCCACCAAAAAATCAATAATTTCATAATTTTGAGCTGCAGAGCTCAATTTTACATGATTTTTAACCTGAAAATCGATAATTTTATCAATTTCAGGTCAAAAATCGTGAAATTTCATGATTTTGAGCTCCAGAGCTAAGTTTTACATGATTTTTCATCTGAAAATCCAGATTTTCATCAATTTATAGTCTGAAATCATGAAATTTCACATATTTGAGCTCCAGAGCTCAATTTTACATGATTTTTCACCTAAAACCATGAAATTTCACCATTTTGAGCTCCAGGGCTCAATTTTACATAATTTTTAACCTAAAAATCAATAAATTCATCAATTCTAGGTCAAAAATCGTGAAATTTCACATTTTTCAGCTCCAGAGCTCAATTTCCCATGATTTTTAACCAAAAATCGATATTTTCATCAATTTTAGGTCAGAAATCATCAAATTTCACAATTTTGAGCTCCAGAACTCAAATTTACATGATTTTTAACCCAAAAATTGATATTTCCATCAATTTTGGGTTAAAAATCATGGAATTTCAATGAAATTCCATGATTTTGAGCTCCAGAGTTCAAATTTACATTTTTTTCACCCAAAAATCGATATTTTCATTAATTTAGAGCTCCAGAGCTCAATTTTCACGATTTTTCACCTAAAAATCGATATTTTCATCAATTTCAGGTCAAAAATCATGAAAATTCACAATTTTGAGCTCTCGAGCTCAATTTTACACGATTTTTCACCTGAAAATCGATATTTTCATCAATTTCCGGTCAAAAATCATGAAATTTCACATTTTTCAGCTCCAGAGCTCAATTTTACATGATTTTTCACCTGAAAATCGATATTTTCATCAATTTCAAGTCAGAAATCATGAAATTCCATAATTTTGAGCTCCAGAACTCAATTTTCACCTGAAAATCGATATTTTCATCAATTTCAAGTCAGAAATCATGAAATTTCATAATTTTGAGCTCCGGAGCTCAAAATTACATGATTTTTCACCTGAAAATCGATATTTTCATCAATTTCGGGTCAGAGATCATGAAATTTCATAATTTTGAGCTCCAGAGCTTCATTTTACATGAAAATCAATATTTTCATGAATTTTAGGTCAGAAATAACAAATTTACATAATTTTGAGCTCCAGAACTCAAATTTACATTATTTTTCACTTAAAAATCAATAATTTCATTAATTTAGAGCCCCAAAGTTCAATTTTACATAATTTTCAACCTTAAAATCGATATTTTCATCAATTTCAGGCCAGAAATAGTGAAATTTCATCATTTTGAGCTGCAGAGCTTAATTTTCACCTAAAAATTGATAATTTCATCAACTCTAGGTTAAAAATCGTGGAATTCCATGATTTTGAGCTCCAGGGCTCAATTTTCACCCAAAAATCGATATTTTGATAAATTTCAGGTATAAAATAGTTAAATTTCACCATTTTGAGCTCCAGAGCTGAATTTCATATGATTTTTCACCTGAAAATCAATATTTTCATGAATTTTAGGTCAAAAATCGTGAAATTTCATGATTTTTCACCTAAAAACATCAAATTTCTTGATTTTCATCCCAAAACCAACCCACCAACAAAATCGGCAATTCCCTGGCAAGCGCTCAAAAATTGTTCAGTCGGAATTTTGCCGCCGTCCACCAAATGCGGAAAAAAGTGCTCGGGTTTGGCGAAATACGTCTCTTCGCCCGGTCGATCCGCAAAATCCGTCATTTTTTGGCTGAAAAATTTTTTATTCAGTTTTTCCAGGCAAAAAATAGACAAAATATACATAGAGAACGGAGAAAAATGGAAAATTTTCAAAAGCGGACTTTTTCACGGAAAATTTGAGCTATGACGTGGCAAAGGTGGAGCTTTGCATTTTCAGCAAAACCTAGATTTTGCTGAAAATACAAAGCCGCAGATTTACCACGTCATAACTCTATAAAGCCGATTTATGACGTGGAAAAATCGATACCCTATAAATTGCATCAAAAAATATTTTCAGCCAAATTCAAGATCACGGTGTTTTTCAGCAAATTTTGAAATCTTCACTTAATTCCAAATCTAATATGAAAATAGGTCAAAATTTCAAAATTTTCTGAAAAACACCGTGATCTTGAATTTTGCTGAAAATATTTTTCGAGGCGATTCCTAGGGTATCGATTTTTCCACGTCATAAGTCGCCTTCAGAGAGTTATGACGTGGCAAAACTTGTATTTTCCCCAAAATTTAGGTTTTGCTGACGTCATAGCTCAATTTGAATCACATGTCAAAAAAGTCCCCTTGTGAGAACTTTTATCAGGGAAAAAATCGATAAGAAGAAAAAATTAGAAGAAAAAAAAAGTCAAAAAATGATAAGCAGGTTAGCAATCGAGAAAATTGGCGGCCATCAACAATTCGAGCGCGACTTCTGGTGGAATAATAAATTCAGGAATTTCAGTAGCAGCATTCGTGTAGCGCACTTTATACGCAAAATATTGACACACTTTTTGAAGCACATGCGACGGGATTTCGCGGAAATACACGACGTTGCTCTCGTTTTCCGCATAGACGCCGGGACCGCTAAGCATTGCGCGGATTGTGCCGGAAGTTAGAGCAAGTTCGCGTTTGATGATGAATTCGTGATCGTCGGATGAGACGAGTTTGACATATTCGGATGTTGGACCTTCGATTCCGCCGAATTGTTGTTTGTTGGGTGAACGCTCGTCTGAATTGCTGTCCGATGTCATTTTTGTGCTGAAATTCTTGAATTTTAGAGCGAAAAATGAAGGAGTTAGAGTTAAATTTCAATTTATGAGGCTTTTAACAGTTTCCTTATCCTATTAATCCTATAAAATTTCGAAAAATGCACATTTTCTGAAAAATTCGAATTTTCCCGCCGCAAACCTCTTTCTAACGCCTAAAACTTATTCAAACCTCTGAATTCCGGCATTTTCTAACCTAGGCTAACTCGAAAACCCCCAAGAAATCACCGAAAACCCGCAAAACACAAAAAAAATGACAAAAAATTCAATCAATCGCAAAAATTGGCAAACAGCCAAGGTGCACATGTGCTACCGTAGTTTGTCGCGTTGCGAGACCAATAAAATGCGTGCAGAACAAGAGAGAGCTGCCCGTTGAGATGGGCGGCCGTCGTTTGCCATTCGAATTTCAGCCGGCTCCTCTCTGCAAAAATATTGTTCGTTGTTTTCCTGTTTTTGATGAAGAAATGCTTGAATTTCCTGCTGAAAATGTGCATTTTCAGACGAAATTTGAGCGTTTTTTCAGCATATTTCGTTGATTTTCTCCTAAAATTTTCATAAATCCCATCTAATTTTTTCCAAGCTTTCAGGTAAACTCCCATATCCAACATGTACGCCCAACGTCTTGCTGTTCCACTCGCCCGTTCCCTCCTCGTAAGTTTTTTTTTCAATTTTTTGATTTTCAGAGGGAAATTTTTGAAAGTTTCAGGAGATTAAAATTTCCATATCTGGGAAAAGAAATAAATAATTTTTGTCTAAGCTTGCCTGCAAACAATGTTTCCCAGATCTTGAAATTTCAACTCCTCATCCTCAATATTTTTCAAAATACTCATTTATAAAACAAAACTATTTTATAGGTCTCGAGAGCCCCACTTGCTCTTCGCATGGAATCGGCTATTGCCACCCGCATGATCAGCACCACCGTTGCTCGCAAGGATATCGACTCCGCCGCCAAATACATCGGAGCTGGAGCCGCCACCGTTGGAGTCGCTGGATCAGGAGCCGGTATCGGAAACGTTTTCGGAGCCCTCGTCATCGGATACGCCCGTAACCCATCACTCAAGCAACAACTCTTCTCATACGCTATTCTTGGATTCGCTTTGTCCGAGGCTATGGGACTTTTCTGCTTGACTATGGGTTTCATGATCTTGTTCGCTCTCTAAATTACTCCACCAATCAATACACCACCGTTTTGTTTTTTTAGCCAATTGTTTTTATTTCCTAAAAATTTTTATAATGTTGGGAAGGGGCTAACCTTTGCCCTCATTCTTCTTCTAAGAAACACGGCGGCATGGGGAGTTCCGACCTTATGTAATGTATTAGTTCGAATAAACCTTTTTTCGACTAGCCTCTCTGTGTTGTATAGTTTTAACCCCCAAACTGAATGAACTCTTTTTGAACAAATATTATAAGATGCTTTATTATATAATGCAATATTTCCTGATCAAAAAAACATAATGAGATTCATTGTTTGTTAACCTAGGTAAGTGAGTTAGTAGTGTTAGTAGAGGTAAACAGTTAGATAGGTACAATATATACAAATTTCAAAGAAAATTACCAAAAAGATGACTCAGGAGGTTGAAAATAATCATGAATAGAATTTGCGACCTGCGCAATTAAATCTGCAAAATTAGCGATTGTGGAGAATATCAAATTGAAGACGAGATGAATAATCTGAGCAATGAAGCGAATTAGATATGAAACATTTTCGCCGAGATTTTCGCCCAATTCATGGCATCCGAAAGAAAGCTGCAATTATTTTACAAATATCAATATTGGGAAAAGAAGTTCGGCTAACTCACATTATCAGTAATACCAATCCAAATCGCTGAGAAAAGTGTGCCAAAAACGGAGAATCCGGAGGCTAAAGTGGCGAAAAACTGGGATATACCGTGTCCGATTTGATCAGCCAAAATTGACATTTCAAATGGAATTCGATGCGCGAAAAATACGGGATCTGTTTGGTGGCAAAGTGCGTTGAAAAGTGGAGAAAATGGTCCGGCGAAATATCTGGAAGGAGGGAAAAGGTGATTTTTAAGGTTTCTAAAGGGTTCTGAAGGCTTTAGAGGGCTTTGGGGACCTTAAAGAGCTTTAGAGAGTTTCTAAAGGCTTCTGGAAGGCTTTAGAGACCTTAAAGGGCTTTAGAGCGTTCCTAAAGGCTTTTAAAGGCTTCTGGAAGTCTTTAGAGGGCTTTTAAAGGCTTCTGGAAGGCTTTAGAGACCTTAAAGAGCTTTAGAGAGTTTCTAAAGGCTTTAGAGGGCTTTTAAAGGCCTCTGGAAGGCTTTAGAGACCTTAAAGACACGTAGAAAACTAGAAATGTGTGTTCGAAATCGTAAAAATTTGAACACGCGCCTTTTTTCAAAGTTGTGTGTTGTTCGTTTGAAAAAAAGAAATAAATAAATAAAAAGTGGTGGTACGGTATGCTAAGAATGCACACATGTGCGGCAAATCACGAACATTTGTGCAAACACCAAATTTTGCGTCGGCTGAGCGATTTCAAAAAAGGCAATTTCTTTTTTTGACTTTCGTTAAACTCAATATTTTTCAATTTTGTTTATGTACTTCCACTATTTGAAGGATGATAAAAAACATGCAAATAAGGATTTTTGAACGATTTCTAGTTTTCTACGTGTCTTTAAAGGGCTTTAGAACGTTTCTAAAGGCTTTTAAAGGCTTCTGGAAGTCTTTAGAGGGTTTTTAAAGGCTTTAGAGGGCTTTTAAAGGCTTCTGGAAGGCTTTAGAGCGTTTCTAAAGGCTTTCAAAGGGTTCTGAAGGCTTTAGAGACCTCTTAAGGGCTTTAGAGGGCTTTTAAAGGCTTCTGGAAGGCTTTAGAGACCTTAAAGGGCTTTAGAAGGTTTCTAAAGGATTTCAAAGGGTTCTGAAAGCTTTAGAGGGCTTTTAAAGGCTTTAGAGACCTTAAAGGGCTTTCAAAGGGTTCTAAAGGCTTTAGAGGGCTTTTAAAGGCTTTTGAAAGGCTTTGGGGACCTTAAAGGGCTTTAGAGAGTTTCTAAAGGCTTTCAAAGGGTTCTAAAGGCTTTAGAGACCTCTTAAGGGCTTTAGAGGGCTTTTAAAGGCTTCTGGAAGGCTTTAGAGACCTTAAAGGGCTTTAGAAAATTTCTAAAGGCTTTAGAGGGCTTTTAAAGGCTTCTGGAAGGCTTTAGAGACCTTAAAGGGCTTCAGGGACTTCAAAGGGCTTTAAGAACCCTAAAAGGGCTTTAGAGGGCCTTAGCTCAAAACTACAGTCTTGTTTGGTGTCAAAAAATCCCCAATTTTCGCCACATAACATACCTGCAAAACCATCCCTCATCCGGAACTTCAGTAGGCCAAAAAATGGCCCGAATCACGGCCAAAAATGTGAAAAGTGTGCAGAATCCGACAAAAACGAACGCGAAAATGTTCCAAATCGATTTCAAATCATCAGCATTTTCCACCCAATTAAAATTTCGCAAAAACGCCGCGATTTCGCCAAATTTCAGACGAATTTCAGCCAATTTTTGCTGAAAATCCGGCTCATTTGGTGGCATTGGCAGCGGTTCGCCTTTGATTTCCTCTTCGAGATTTTCGGGGAGAATTTCGACGGAAATCTCAGATGTTGGGGGAGTTAGATTGGAGGAAGGTGGAACTTCGATCTGTAAAAAAAAATTTTGGGGGATTTTTAGTGGAAAATTAAGCTCCGCCCCTTTTCTGCAAGCCTGGCACAGTTTTTTTGAAGGAAAATGGGAAAATTAGTGGGTTTTAGGGGTAAATTTGAAAATTCTAAGCTCCGCCCCCTTTTTTCTGCAATCCTGGCGCAGTTTTTTTGAAGGAAAATGGGAAAATTAGTGGGCTTTGGGGGTAAATTTGAAAATTCTAAGCTCCGCCCCTTTTCTGCAAGCCTGGCACAGTTTTTTGAAAGAAAATGAGAAAATTAGTGGGTTTTGGAGGTAAATTTGAAAATTCTAAGCTCCGCCCATTTTCTGCAAGCCTGGCACAGTGTTTTTTAAAGTTGCAAGAGGAGCTAAATTTTTTGAATTTTCAAATTTCGCGCAAAAAACCTTCTGTTCCAAAAAAATTGCAATTTCAGGGCACAGTTTTTCGATGATTACAAAAATTTGTGTGAAATTTGAAGCTCCGCCCCTTTTCTGCAAGCCTGGCACAGTTTTTTTTTCCAAATTTGAACATTCAATTTTCGCGCAAAAAACCTTCGGTTCCAAAAAAAACTGCAATTTCAGGGCACAGTTTTTTTTTCGATGATTAAAAATTTTGCTGTGAAATTTGAAGCTCCGCCCCTTTTCTGCAAGCCTGGCACAGTGTTTTTTTAATTTGAAAATTCAAATTTCCCGCCAAAGCTTAACTAAATTTTTTGAATTTTCAAATTTCGCGCAAAAAACCTTCTGTTCCAAAAAATTGCAATTTCAGGGCACAGTTTTTTTTCGATAATTAAAAATTTTGCTATCAAATTTGAAGCTCCGCCCATTTTCTGCAAGCCTGGCACAGTGTTTTTTTGAATTTGAAAATTCAAATTTCCCGCCAAAAAACCTTCTGTTCCAAAAAATTGCAATTTCAGGGCACAGTTTTTTCGATAATTAAAAATGTTGGTGTGAAATTTGAAGCTCCGCCCCTTTTTTTCTGCAAGCCTGGCACAGTGTTTTTTAAATTTGAAAATTCAAATTTCGCGCCAAAGATTACCTAAATTTTTTGAATTTTCAAATTTCGCACAAAAAACCTTCTGTTCCAAAAAATTGCAATTTCAGGGCACAGTTTTTTTTCGATAATTAAAAATTTTGCTGTGAAATTTGAAGCTCCGCCCCTTTTCTGCAATCCTGGCACAGTTTTTCTCACCTCCTGTACAGTAACAGTTGGAATCAGAACCATTTCTCTAGCCTTTGATGATGGTTGGGAAGACGGAGTTGAGCTAACTGAAAATAAAAGACAATTTTTTTATTTGCTCACAAAAGTTTTTGTGCTCTTTTTCTTGTTGGAGCATTCTTTTTCACAGGAAAAGAAAAGAAAGAAAGGAAAATTTGAAAGAAAAAACAAACAACTTTTTTTCTAGAGCAAGGAAAACTCATGTGATGAGCACAAGCGGGAAAAAATATTATTGATTGATTTTCAGGCGCCAAAAAACTACAGTAACGAAACTAGACTCTAGTTGTCCAGAAATTTTGGAAAAAACCAACCTGTTTTACTTTTTTTGGCGCCAAAAAGTTTTGTGGAAATGTTGGAAACCATGCTGAAAAGTTAGAATTTTGGGGGAAAACATTAAAAAAATTTTGAGTTCCGGGAAAAATGAAAAATGAGTGCGCAAGAAAAAATTTCCGAATTTTAATCCTGAAATTAATTTTTTTTTTCGAAAAAAAATTTTGTTTACTTTTGGAGTTACAAATGGATTAGATGCATTGGGTAAATAGGAAAATTATGCGGGGAGGGAAAATTTTGAATTCAAAAATTTAAAAAAAAACTAGAGTCTAGTTTTGCCACGTGGATTTATAAACAGATGAAATTTTCAAAGGAATGAAGATAAACTAGACTCTAGTTTTGCTATTACTGTAGTTTTTAGCGGGAAAATTTTGAAAAAAAATTTTTGACGTCAAAAATGAATTTCCAGATATCTACAAAACTACAGTCTAGTTTTGCCACGTGGATTTCTAAACAGAATTCTTGAAAATTAGAGGAAATTAAACTAGACTCTAGTTTTCTTGGCAGGAAAATTTTGAAAAAATATAAATTCAAAATGTTTGACGTCAAAAATGAATTACAAAACTAGAGTCTAGTTTCAGAAATTTTTAAAAATTTAGACTAAACTCTAGTTTTGTTACTGTAATTCTTGGCATCATTAAAACCCCAATTTTTCGCGGGAAATTCAAATTTTTTGATGAAAAATCTTAGCAAAAGTGAAAAAGTATCGAAAATATGTGGAGAGAAAAAGAGAAATTCAATATTATTTATTTAAAATATTCATTCACACCACCTGACATTTTTGGTGGAATAAAAGAAGAAAGAAGAAAATTTGGAACAATGCCAAAAATTTTGAATTCTATTATTTATTCATAAATTTGTTTGCACCCACCAAAAATCCGAAAAAATTGGGATGCGCGCGAAAAAATTGAATTTGAAAATTTTTTTTTTGAAAAAATGCTCTAAACTAGACTCTAGTTTAGATATCTTCATTCTTTAAAAATCCACGTGGCGCCAAAAAACTCACTAGTTTTCCGTGTAAAATAAATCTTGGGCTCTTCTTCCTCCTCCTGAATTTCCTCAGATTTTTCGTCAAGATAAGCTCGCCTGGCTTCCAAATACGAAGAATATCGATTTTCGACTTCTGAAATTTCAAATTTCAATTGAAAATTCAGCAAAATCCAGCGAAAATACCGTATTTTGAGACCATTTTTAGCAATTTTTCGAAAAAATTCCCAATTTTTCGAAAAAATTCCCAATTTTTCGGGGGGAAAACGGATATTACACAGAAAAATTATGTGAATTTGTGAAAATTTGAAGAGCAAAACAAATACAGCATTTTTGGCGCCAAAAAAGCGCTTTTGGCACAGATCCAACAAAAAAAAGCCATGGAAAAAAGAGGGTGGAGAAAAAGAGGGACAAAATCACGTGCACCCTCTCCTCTCCCTCTGCGCACTCTGCGTCTCTCACTTCTCCACACTCTCTCTCTCTCTCTCGCCTCCATTTTTGCATTATTATGGATAATTGTTATTATTGTTGTGGACAGCGAAAATAAAAACAAATTAAATTGAATAAAATGAAATATTGTGACTAATTTCTCCTGGAAAATGGAAGAGAAATTATAATACTTAGAAAACCCGTTTTTTGTCCGGGATTTTTGAGTTAGCCTAAATATGATTAGACTCAGCTTGTAGAGAATTTCAAGAGCTACAAAATGATGTATAATGATATCGGGGAATTTCTAGATTTTCATATGGAAAATCCTGAAAACTAGAGAGCTCTCAAGAACAAAAATTCTGCGCAAAAATGAAAAATTCAAATTTTTAATGTGAGAACAAAAAACTACGATGCTCCTCATTAACACCCGATTTTCTGGCTGCAAAAATCGAAAAAGCTCGAACTAAACTCTAGTTTGGATTTTTTTCTTGGAACTTTGAAGTTTTTCTGTAGCCCATTTCACTGGAAACAAAAATCGAGTTATGACGTGGCAATTTGATTTTAGAGAAAAAATATTTTTTCAGAATTTTGTTTGTGTTTTTACAATAGAAAAATCATGCCAGGGTTGCAAAAAGCTAGATTTTCCTAATTTTCGACTGAAAAACCATGCCAGGATTGCAAAAAAAGGGGCGGAGCTTATTTTCTGTCAATTTTCAGTAGAAAAACCGTGGCAGCCTTGAAAAAAGCTAGATTTTCCTAATTTTCGACTAAAAAACCATGCCAGCCTTGCAAAAAAAAGGCGGAGCTTATTTTCTGTCAATTTTCAGTAGAAAAACCGTGGCAGCCTTGAAAAAAGCTAGATTTTCCTAATTTTCGACTGAAAAACCATGCCAGGATTGCAAAAAAAGGGGCGGAGCTTATTTTCTGTCAATTTTCAGTAGAAAAACCGTGGCAGCCTTGAAAAAAGCTAGATTTTCCTAATTTTCGACTAAAAAACTGTGCCAGGCTTGCAAAAAGCTAGATTTTCCTAATTTTCGATAGAAAAACCATGCCAGCCTTGCAAAAAAAAGGCGGAGCTTATTTTCTGTCAATTTTCAGTAGAAAAACCGTGGCAGCCTTGAAAAAAGCTAGATTTTCCTAATTTTCGACTAAAAAACTGTGCCAGCCTTGCAAAAAGCTAAATTTTCCTAATTTTCGATAGAAAAACCATGCCAGCCTTGCAAAAAAAGGGGCGGAGCTTATTTTCTGTCAATTTTCAGTAGAAAAACCGTGGCAGCCTTGAAAAAAGCTAGATTTTCCTAATTTTCGACTGAAAAACCATGCCAGGATTGCAAAAAAAGGGGCGGAGCTTATTTTCTGTCAATTTTCAGTAGAAAAACCGTGGCAGCCTTGAAAAAAGCTAGATTTTCCTAATTTTCGACTAAAAAACTGTGCCAGGCTTGCAAAAAGCTAGATTTTCCTAATTTTCGACTGAAAAAACTGTGCCAGGATTGCAAAAAACTAGATTTTCCTAATTTTCGACTAAAAAACTGTGCCAGGATTGCAAAAAACTAGATTTTCCTAATTTTCGACTGAAAAAACTGTGCCAGGGTTGCAGGAAAAGGGGCGGAGCCTAGATCACAGCAAATTTTTTTCTACGTGACCTCAAATAAAAAATCATTGCAGAATGTGTTTTTCACGCGGCACACACATCTGGGCGGAGCCTAATAAAATCCTGTTTTTACTCGTTTTTTGAGGATTTGAACCCGAATTTCAGGGAAAAGTTGATTTTTCACTATCAGAATTGAGCAAAGAAGGGTTGAGGGAGGTCCGGAAGACAGATAATTGCTTATTAATCTCCTAATTCCGCTCAAAATGACGTTTCTCCATATTTTTCTCGATTTTCCCAGGAAAGACAATAAACTTTTGATTCAAAAAACTATTACTACTTGAAAAATTATCAACTACTTCTAAAAATGTAGTTTGAGCATGTTTCTTTCGGTTTCGGCTTCAAAAACACATTTTTTGTGAAAAAAAACACAAAAAAAGACATTTTTTTTGCGAAAATACTGTAGCGACACGTGAAATTGTGCAATGAGAAAATGCGTAGTGAAAAATTTGCTGTGCTAGATTTTTGAGCAAGAAGCTTAAAATGTCTTCAAAATTAAAAAACCCCCCGAAAAATTCTAACCTGAGCAATTGATTAATAGTTTGATTAGCATATGGATGTATCGAATTCGAAACCCTTTTCGATCCAACCGAATCAATTTCATCAATAAAAATAATACAAGGTGCACGAGCTTTTGCCTTCTCAAATAAATCCCTCACTCTTCTGGCTCCTTGTCCAACTAAAACCTCATCGAATTCACTGCCTGATGTGTGAAAGAATGGAACTTGTGCTTCGCCAGCAATTGCACGAGCTAACAGAGTTTTTCCGGTTCCAGGCGGTCCGACGAGAAGAACACCTTTTGGAAGGCGGCCACCGAGACGAGAATATTTTTCGGCATCTTTTAGGTAGGAGACGATTTCTGCCACTTCTAGTTTTGCTTCATCCATCTGCAAAATTTGAATTTTCATTGATTTCGCGATAAATTAGAGAAAAAAAACTAAGATTTTCTGGGCTTTTCGCTATTTTTCCCAAAATCAATAAAAAAAAACAATTTTTCGAGCAGAAAAAATAATAAAAAAAACGTGACGTGAACCTCCACGTGGAATTGCCAATTTTCTTTGAAAAATCCCCAAATTTTCGACCATTTCTGGTTCTATTTAACCAATGAAGTAAAATGAGCAAAAATGAGCACTTGAAAATAACAATTTCGTTTATATTATTTCTAATAACTTCGACGTTTGCTCAACAATTTTTGAATCCAAAATGTGATGAGAAAGTTCTTGAAACTGGTTTACCCAAAAACTCGACACTTTTTCTATTTATGGTTGGATTTGGTGATAAAAATGTGAGTTTTTAGAGATTTTTTGATGGGAAAATGTGTGGAAAATGAATGAATGATTTCAGATAGAGGAAGTATTTTATGTTTTGAAACAAACAACTTGTTGGCTACCCAAAAATGAAACAATTAAAGCGACTGTTTTGCTTCAGGGAAGCAGGGGAATTATAATTGAAGATTTCAAAAATTTCGATGTTGTTCGTGGAAAAATGAAAAGCGAGGCTATATCAGCTACAAATTCTGTTGTAAATGAAAAACCGTTTACCCCAAGATGTTCTGAATTTTTAAAAGATCTCAAAGTTATCAAGGATTTATCCACTTCGACGCTCAAAGAATTCTCCCAAATCTTCCTGATTGCACATCAATCAACTTTCGCCGATCAATGTGATTATTATGCAAAGTTCAAAGATGCTAAACTCAACAATTCTACATTCAAATTCGCAATGATCCGCTTCGATGACACAACATCTGATGAATATCCTACATTGAACATCAAGCCTGCCCAAATTAAAGTTGCCGATGCTCAAGCTTCCCCCGATCTTCGAACATCATCCGGCAATTTGTAAGTGAAACATCTCGGTCTTCCCTAGAAAAATCTATATTTTTCAGCATCAACGGACTTGTGACAACTAAAAATGCAGATAGTGAAGCAGTTGAACTTTCTATTTGGGAAATTATTGGAATCATTTGTGGAGGTGTTGTTATTGTTGTAGTTTTGGTGAGCGGAATTGTTGCTTTTGTTGTTTGGAAGAAGAAAAAGAAGGGCAAGAAATCGAAAAAACCGGATCCGGAAGGTAGTAACGAGAAAACAAAATTGTCTACATTGTCAACATCGCCAATACCTGCGAAAAATACATTGATTTCGCCAATTGAAAAAAAATCCAAAAACAGCAAGGAAGAGAAGAAAGAGGAAAAAAAAGAAGAGAAGAAAGAGGAAAAGAAAGAGGAAAAAAAAGAAGAGAAGAAAGAGGAAAAGAAAGAGGAAAAAAAAGAAGAGAAACCAGAGGAGAAAAAAGTGGAGGATATGAAGGATGAAAACAAAACTTGTAAAACTTCACTTAAAGACAGAAAGGGTTATAATGCGTCCTTAATTAAATTTCAAGAAGACGCTTTCGATCAATTTTCGGACCTAACACAAAATGCCACCACACAAGGACCATCCACGAAAAAATGAGAGAAACTCGAGAATGAAAAATTATTTGGTCTTTTTTGTTGATATTGTATGTACAATTAGACAGTTTTGCAGCGAAAAATCTGAAATTCTTCGAATTTCAGAAAAATTTGAGCAGCGCTTCGCTACCGCCAATTAGCGATAAACAATCAAAATGCGCAAGGTTTTGTTGTTTTGTGTGACCGACGGCTGGCGGGTTGTGCGCTTTGACAAGTTGTGTGTGGCAAAGGGGCGGGGCGTATTTTGTTTATTTTTGAGAGCTCTCTAGTTTTCAGGGTTTTCCAGATGAAAATCTTGAAGGTTCCTAGCATTGATAGACATCATTTTGTAGCCCTTGAAATTCTCTACAAGATGATTCTAGATACATTTAGGCTAACTCCAAAATTCAAGGAGAAAAGGGTGCTCAAACGCCGTGTCGAGATAAAAATCCCAAAAAATATATGGTTTTCCCGGTAAAATTTCCAGATATTGAAAAAAATCGTGGATTTCACGAATCAAAGTTCATATGATCAGTTCCAGAAAAATCAGCCACACCTAAGAAAAAATGGGTTTTCATCTACTATATAAATTGACAAATGTTCTTCCATTTACCCATAGTATTTTTCTTCCTTCTTCTCTTAAACTAAGTCTAATTGTAACTAAATATGTTTGATAATATAGAAATTGCTGAAAATGACCCGGTTTTCTGTGTTTTCGAAAACTTCAAAGCCGATCAAAATCCACGAAAAATCAATTTAAGTGTTGGAGCATATCGAGATGAATTTGTGAGTTCCCCCAAAGTTTTTAACGCTGAAAATCATTAATTTTCAGGAGAACCCAGTGATTTTCAAAGCGGTAAAGCTTGCTGAAAAACTAATTTCAGAAAATAAAGAATACACGCAGATTACCGGTATTTCGCAATTCAATAATCTAGCTGCCGAACTAATTTTCGGCCAGAAGAATATCAACACAAATCACTTTTTCACTTGTCAAACAGTTTCTGGAGCTGGTGCTTTATTTCTAGGCGCGCAGTTCTTGGCGAAGTTCTTGCCACACAAAATAATCTACTATTCGCAGCCGACTTGGGTCAATCATCATTTTATTTTTGAACAAGCCGGCTTGGAAATGAGATCTTATCGGTATTATGATGAGAAGACTCGGGGAATTGATGAGGATGGGTTTTTGGAGGATGTTAGAGGTGGGGAAAGGGATCTAGATAGCAGAACTACTAAGCCTAAGCTTTGTTTAAGCGATGCCGGAAGGTTCGGCGATTCTCCTCCAAGTTTGTGGACACAACCCTACTGGCCTTGATCCCTCCGAAGAACTTTGGACGAAAATCTTTGAACATCTCAAAGCCCTGCCGTTTTTCGATATGGCTTATCATGGTTTCGCCAGTGGAGACATCGAAAAAGACACATTTCCTATCAGACAATTTGTGGGGACAACTCGAAAAGACGCGTTGGTCGCGCAATCCAGGCCTGTGCCGGAAATTTTCCGAATTTTCCGAATTTCCGGATTTTCCGGTTTTTTCACGGAAAAATCAATTTTCCGGTTTTCCGGAAAATGTGCTCGGAAAATCCGGAAATGATCTCTAGTAGTAATATTTTCAAAATTGCCTAAATTTTGGAAAATTTTCTCAGTTTATGATAGAAAAAATGAAATTTTTGGAAATTTTTTTTTTCAATTTTTCAAATGTTATTATTTTTTGAACGTAAGACGTCTCAAATAGTTACTAAATTACCTGTGAATAGAAGAATTGTAGATAAAAATAAGTTTTAGAGCCAACGTAAGGCTGGAAATCGAAATTTCAGACTTTGAAAAATTTTCCGGATTTTCCGGATTTCCGGTTCAAAAATCCGGAAATTTTCCGACTTTCCGTTTTCCGGGTTTTGATTTTCCGGCACAGGCCTGGCGCAATCATTCGCCAAAAATATGGGATTATATGCGGAGAGAGTTGGAACGCTTTCAGTGATTTCAGCGGCGGGGAATGCGAAGGCTGCTGGCTCACAGATTCGACAATTGGTTTCAGCGACCTATTTGAATCCACCTTGTCATGGCGCGAAAATTGTGAAGACTATTTTAGGAGACTGTGATTTAAAGGTATATGAGGGCTGGACTCAAAGTCCAAATCCAAATCCAAATTTCCAGAAAATCTGGCTTGACGAACTTCACGATATGTCAAATCGCATCAAGGAAATGAGAATAGCTTTGAAAGCGAATCTAGAAAAAAGGGGCTCGAAAAAGTGTTGGTCACACATTATCAAGCAAACCGGAATGTTCTGCTATTCGGGTCTGAATTTGGGACAAGTCCAAGAACTTCGCGAAAAATACTCCATCTACATGCCAAATGATGGGCGAATCAATATGTCGGGAGTGAATCCGTGGAATATTGATTTTTTGTCGATGGCGATTTTTGAGGTCGCCGGATGATCAATGTATACAGTGCTATTTGAACAACCAGCCAGAAAATTTTTATCACATTTTTCGAAAATGAATCAGCGAAAAGTACACAAAATTGATGTCATATGCAAAAACTACTATTTAGCATTTGGGGAAAAAATGTCTTGTTTCTATGGCTGCATAAAAACACAGAATAGCGTTTTCAGAAGTTTTAGTAAAACAGATTCAGAACACCGTGACGTCAGTAGTGTGAACGCATATGGTTTCCACGTCATAGTAATCCACGTGTCTGCTAACGTGGTATCCGCGTTAGGTTTAATACGAGGCGAGCTCAGAAAAACTTGTGTTTTCAAAATACGTCCAGTGGATTGGTGCGTGCAAACACTGCGACGCACTTTTGCGTACAACCCGAAAAAAAAACTCCTTGGAAGAGAACGGAAATGGCCTAGTCAGAGGCTTCTTGGGTGGTCTCGGCCAACCGGAATAGCTGTCTACCTGCCTTTAATTCATACCACGCCCAGGGTGAGGCATATGCACGGCGCCAATAAAAATTTACAGAAATTCACCTCGCCAATTTCAGATTTTTTCGAAAAACAGCAAATTTTTGCTTGTTTTTCCGTTAAAAAGTGGTATTTTTCAGTCGAAAAGGTTGTTTTCACCTTGCCAAAAAATTTCAAAAGCCACACCGCCAATTTTTGAAGTTAATTTGCACGAAGCTGGGCGTGGTATGCTTTAATTCCTAGTTCAGCCAAAAAGTCACACAAACTTTGCCACGTCATAACTCATAGTAAACAGGATCGTGACAAATAGGTCAAAATCTACCAAAAAAATCTCGATCTTTCAAACTTTGTACACACTCTGTGCTTTGCTATTTTCCAACATCAAATCATTTATCATCGTTTTCCTCGAAAGTATATGGTTCGATAAGCCGCAATTCCTTATCACATCATTCAATATAAGTCTCCCCGTTTCATTTTTCTTTTCAATTTGTAGTCTTCGACCAAACAACACACCCGCTTCTCTGCCCCCGCTCTCTCCCCTCCCCACACTCTCTCACCCCTATTGCGAAATATTATCCAACATTGGGTCGGTGTGTCTCAACAATGCGAAACTCCGCCTCACAAGCCACTCACATGATGTTTTTTGCGCGCGTTTTTGTGCGGTTTTTCAGCGGGATAATTATGATTTTTTTGCAGAAAGGGACTTTTTCGAGGTCCCCGACCCATTGCCGGTAAACAAAAGTTCACACTTGTTCAACGCAAAGTTTCAGCTTCACTTTTCTACAAAGGTAAGTCCTTATATACCAAAAAAAAAAGTTTGGGGTAACATTGGGTAATATTGTGAAATCGCAAAGTCTGAGCAATCTTCTCTTATACTCCCAAATATTCCACGTCATAACTTTCGAATACCAATCAATAATCATTTCAGGAAGCCCTCTAGTCTCCGTCGCGAGCTCGTTTGTCACTAGACTTCAACGATCTACCTTCCGACTTTTTCGAATCAACACAATGTTCCAATCAGCAGCTGCCTGTACCACAATGTTCTTCCAACCACAACAACAGCAACTTCAAGAGTTCGGCCTGTGTGCCGAACTCAACCCAACTCGGGTTTTTGACGACGCCACCATCACCGCCACTACCTCCGATGGCTCGATCGCCGCCTGCGGATCCGCGCCAGTTTTTAGACCTCGACATGTTCCTGGACTCTCCATTCTACCATCACCCTCACCAAGTACCAAATCAATCGCGTCGGTTCGATTCGCCGAGTTGCGCGTTAATTGTGGATCTGGGGCAGGAGCAGGAGCAGCAACAGCAAACGGCACACGACGAGCGAGCCATGAATTCGTCGAACAATATTTTGAATGAGCCAAACGCCGCGTTTAACAACAGTTATTTGTATGGTGAGTTGGAAGGAAGATTGCTCAGATTTAACTTGCGTACTAAATAGAAGAGCTCAGTTCTGAATAAGACAGTGGTGTAATGTCTGAAATAGGATATTGAATGTGAGCGTGTATTCCGCAGGATTCCGCGTCAGATTACTGTGACGTATACCTCTTGTAGCTTACAAGCTTGTTAGCAGTCATATCCCATGTCATAGTCACAATCCACGTGGCCGCTGAAGCGGAAGACAGTGCCGCTGACGCGGAAGCTTGCGGTCTACACTCGCTACGCTCGAGGCATGGAAACCGGTCATTTTGCAGCTCAAAATTGACCGAAAATCACGAATTTCAGCCTTCTAGATTTCAAAATTGATGAAATTTAGGTCGAAATTCTAAAAACACTCATTTTCAACCTAAAATTAATTTCAGATCAATTTTTAGAGCTGGAATTCATCAATTTTGAACTCTAGAAATCTGAAATCCATGAATTTCGGTCAATTTTGAGCAGAAAAAGTGTCTAGTATTCCACGTGGCCGCTATTGCTCATTTTAGGCTCGGCCGGAAGCTTCCGCTTAGCAGCCACGCAAATTACTATGACGTTTACCATATCATAGCAATCCACGTGGACGCTAAAGCGGAAGATAGTGCCGCTGACGCGGAAGATGCGCGGTCTACACTCGCTTCGCTCGAAAAAAAAGTCCTCGAGCGTAGCGAGTATAAATCGCAAGCTTCCGCGTCAGCGGCCACGTGGATTACTATGACGTTTACCATATCATAGCAATCCACGTGGCCGCTGAAGCGGAAGATAGTGCCGCTGACGCGGAAGATGCGCGGTCTACACTCGCTTCGCTCGAAAAAAAAGTCCTCGAGCGTAGCGAGTATAAATCGCAAGCTTCCGCGTCAGCGGCACTATCTTCCGCTTTAGCGGCCACGTGGATTACTATGACGTTTACCATATCATAGCAATCCACGTGGCCGCTGACGCGGAAGCTTGCGGTCTACACTCGCTTCGCTCGAAAATCATTCTCATCTCGTTCCAGACTTCAACACAACCTCCGATTTCAACGACATTGACAATTTGATGCAATGCGATATCTCATCGCTTGACAACTTCATTCACCACGATTCTTCTTCCTCACCCACAACTTCAACTTCAACTTCAACCACTCATTCTTTAACCGATCTCGAACCGATCGACGAATTCTTCCCCGAATTGACTCATAACAACAAATGTAAGAGAAAGAATTCTAGAAATATTTTTTAAACAAAACTATTATAACTTACTTCTAGATCCCCGCAAATCTTCCACATCCTCATCAACAAATTCCACCGAAAACATCTCCGAATATCGTCAAAAACGCGACAAAAACAACATTTCGTCACAAAAATCGCGCGCGAAACGAGAGGCAAAAGTTCGTGAAACTTATGCCGAAAAAGAGCGACTTGAGCGAAGAAATGGCGATTTGAAGGCGATGGTGAGAAGTTTGGAGGAACAAGTGGCGGATTATAAAAAATATGGTTATGATGTTCATTAAACCGAGGGATTAAATCATTTTTTCTTCGGTTCACCCCCTTTTTTTTCCTTTTTGTATTTATCTTCTTTATTCTAAAGTAGTTATAGTATTTTTTCTTTTTTTTTTGAAATATTTATCGAATAAACCATCATTTTTGAAAAAACAAACAAAAAAGGTCTCACACCAATCTACTCGTGTAGTTCTCCCGGAGAAGTTTTCAGGATTTTCAGACGCTTTATGTGAGTTTTAGGAGCAACTTTTTGAAAAAAAAACAAAAAATAAAAATCAAGGCGCACATATTTTTCAAATTTGGTCTCACACCGATTCGCGCATTCGTGTAGTTCTCCCGGACAATTTTTCATTTTCGAGCTCAGCTTGTTTTTCACCGCATTTTCCTAGCTAGTCTTTAGTTAAAGAAACCTTGTCGAATGACGTAATTCAAAGAGGCAAACGCGCCCCATCGATAAATATCTCCGTCTCTTTCTGTTTCATCATTTTTTGCCAAGTTTCAGCTGTTTTTTCGTTTTTTTCTGTCATCCTGGATTATTTTTTTTCATTATTTTCAGACAGAAAAAAGAGAATGCAATCGATAAATCTGAACGTTGGCGGATTATTACAAAATAGCGCGATTTTACGAGGAGGAAGCAGAACTAGCGGTAAGAATTGATATTTAGTTATTTTTCGGGCGGAAAAATTAAAATAAAAATATTTTTCAGCAGTCGGAAAATCAGAAGCTGCAGCGTTGCAAATCTCACGAGCATATTTGTCAGTTTGGCGACAATGTGGCAAAGTTGCACCGCAAGTTTTACGCGATGCAATTTTGTCGAATCGAAAATTGATGAAAACACCGATTTCGATGAATTTTCCGGAAAATGAGACGATTTTGAAGATTCTACCAGCATCTGGAACGCTTTGTGAGTTTTTTTTCTGGACGCGCGGAAGCTTCCGCGTCAGCGGCCACGTGGATTGCTATGATATGGCAAACGTCATAGTAGTTAGCGTGGCTGCTGACGCGGAAGCTTCCGGTCGAGCCTAAAATGAGCAATGTGGAATACCAGCCACATTTTCTGCTCAAAATTAACCAAAACTCGTGAATTTTGGACTTCTAGAGTTCAAAATTGATGAATTTCAGGTCAAAACTCTCATTTTCAACCTGCAATTAATTACAGATCAATTTCACGGCTGAAAATGATAATTTTGACCTAAAATTCATCAATTTCGAACTCTAGAAGTCTGAAATTCATGAGTTTTGGTCAATTTTAAGCTAGTTTGCCACGTCATAGTAATCGAGCCTGCCTGAACCTTGAAATTTCCTCAATTTTCTTGAAAAACTCGGATTTTCTGGAAAATGTTGAAATTTTAAGGTTCTCGCGCGGGGAACCTATCGCCAATTTTTTCCCTGAAAAAACTACGATGCTCCGCATTTACACCATCAAAATTGACCCATTTTCCATCAATTTTAAAGATGTGAATGCGGAGTATCGTTTGAAAAACGTCAATTCGATGCCTGAACCTTAAAATTTCAACAATTTTCATGAAAAATCTGGAAAATGCTGAAATTTTGAGGTTTTCGCGCAGGGGAACCTATCGCCAATTTTTTCCTGACAAAACTACGATGCTCCACGTTTACACCATCAAAATTGACCCATTTTCCATCAATTTTGAAGGTGTGAATGCGGAGTATCGTTTGAAAAACGTCAATTCGATGCCTGAACCTTAAAATTTCAACAATTTTCATGAAAAATCTGAAAATTGTTGAAATTTTGAGGTTCTCGCGCAGGCGAACCTATCGCCAATTTTTTTAAATGAAAAAACTACGATGCTCCACGTTTACATCATCAAAATTGACCCATTTTCCATCAATTTTGAAGGTGTAAATGCGGAGTATCGTTTGAAAAACGTCAATTCGATGCCTGAACCTTAAAATTTCAGCAATTTCTGAAAATTGTTGAAATTTTGAGGTTCTCGCGCAGGCGAACCTATCGCCAATTTTTTTAAATGAAAAAACTACGATGCTCCACGTTTACATCATCAAAATTGACCCATTTTCCATCAATTTTGAAGGTGTAAATGCGGAGTATCGTTTGAAAAACGTCAATTCGATGCCTGAACCTTAAAATTTCAGCAATTTCTGAAAATTGTTGAAATTTTGAGGTTCTCGCGCAGGGGAACCTATCGCCAATTTTTTTTTCAAGCGAAAATATTTTTCAGACATTCAAAAACGTGGATTCCGAACTCGCCGTCAAACTTTCGGCGTAGGCACCTCAAAATCTCAAAACCCACAAGAAGAACCGCGAACTCCTCTCACATTTCTCAGCGAACTTTTCGGCGCCAAAAAATCCCCAAAAACCGCCGAACTCTCAACAAATAGCATCGAAAAATGGCATCAATATGAAGCGGATTTGAAGAAATTGCCCGAAAATCAACAAAAAAACTATACAGATGGATTTGTCAAGGGACTTTTATCGAATTCCGGACAAGTTTTGACGAAAGAACCGAAAAAATCGAATACTTTGACGAGATTCTATATTTTTTTGGTTTTTTGCATATTTTTGGGTTATTTGAGTGGAAGTAAGTTTTGATTTTCATTTTTTTGAACAAAAATGCATAATGCATAAAAAAGGAATCCGAATTCGTGTAGGCGATCGACAAATCGGCTCATTATTCTTCTCGAATCCACAAGAAGTTAATCCAGAAGATGTTCAAGTTTCATTCGAAGATGTTAGAGGGGTAAGCCACTTTTTTTGGAGATTTTTTTTTCAAAAAACTACGATGCTCCGCAATTACACGTAGCCTTTTGAGCGGGGAATTTTGAAAATTTGAATTTTCTCCATTTCGAGTAAAATTTCAAATATTAAAGATAAAATACGATGCTCCGCATTTACACGTGGTTTTGTATTGCGAAAATTTGAATTTTTCAAATATTTCCCATTTTTTTCAAAAATTAGCGCCAAAACACACGTGGAATTGCGGACCATCGTAGTTTTTAAAGGAAAGTAAATTAATATTCAATTTCTGAAAAAAAAACTACGAGGCTCCGCAATTACACGTGCTTTTTGGCGCTAATTTTTGAAAAAATTGGAAATATTTGAAAAATTCAAATTTTCGCAATACAAAACCACGTTTCTTTGATATTCAGAATTTTGCGTGAAATAAAAAAAAATTCACATTTTCTAAATTCCCCGCTCAAAAGGCTACGTGTAACCGCGGAGCATCGTAGTTTTTTCTTGAATATTCAAAATTTATCGCGAAATTAATAAAAATTCAAATTTTCTAAATTCCCCGCTCAAAAGGCTATGTGTAATTGCGGAGCATCGTAGTTTTTTTGAAATTTGGCGTGAAATCAATGAAAATTCAAATTTTCTAAATTCCCCGCTCAAAACGCTATGTGTAATTGCGGAGCATCGTAGTTTTTTGAACAAAAAATTTCAAAAATTCAAATTTCCCGCCAAAAACCACGTGAAATTGCGGAGCTTCGTAGTTTTCTGAACAAAAAATTTCAAAAATTCACATTTCCCGCCAAAAACCACGTGAAATTGCGGAGCATCGTAGTTTTTTCTCTAATTTATATCGCGAAATCAAAAAAAATTGTGAATTTTGCAGATGGATGAAGCAAAACTTGAAGTGGAAGAAATCGTCTCCTACCTAAAAGATCCCGAAAAATATTCTCGTCTCGGTGGCCGCCTTCCAAAAGGTGTTCTTCTCGTCGGACCGCCTGGAACCGGAAAAACTCTGTTAGCTCGTGCAATTGCTGGCGAAGCACAAGTTCCATTCTTTCACACATCAGGCAGTGAATTCGATGAGGTTTTAGTTGGACAAGGAGCCAGAAGAGTGAGGGATTTATTTGAGAAGGCAAAAGCTCGTGCACCTTGTATTATTTTTATTGATGAAATTGATTCGGTTGGATCGAAAAGGGTTTCGAATTCGATACATCCATATGCTAATCAAACTATAAATCAATTGCTCAGGTTAGAATTTTCCCGGGGGGGGGGGTTTAATTGTGAAGACATTTTAAGCTTCTTGCTCAAAAATCTAGGCTCCGCCCCTTTTCTGCAAGCCTCGCACGGTTTTTTTTGTCGAAAATTAGGAAAATCCAGCTTTTTGCAATCCTGGCATGGTTTTTCTATCGAAAATTGGTGAAAACTAGGCTCCGCCTCTTTTTTGCAAGCCTCGCACAGTTTTTTTTCAGTCAGAAATTAGGAAAATCTAGCTTTTTGCAAGCCTGCCACGGTTTTTCTATCGAAAATCGGTAGAAACTAGGCTCCGCCCCTTTTTTTGCAAGCCTGGCACGGTTTTTTAGTCGACAATAATACAAATGTCTGAAAAAAAATTTTTTTTTGTAAAATTTTATTTTTAAAAATTGCCACGTCATAACTCAATTTGTGTATTTTTCCAGTGAAATGGACGGATTCACAAAAAACGAGGGAATAATCGTAATCGCGGCCACAAATCGAGTCGAAGATCTAGACAAAGCCCTTCTTCGACCGGGCCGTTTCGATGTTCGAGTCACAGTTCCAAAACCGGATTTGACTGGAAGATTGGATATTTTCAACTTCTACCTATCCAAAATCGTCCATTCACCAAATATCGATGCAAAAACACTGGCGAAAGGTTCGACTGGTTTTACTGGAGCTGATATTGAGAATATGGTGAATCAGGCGGCGTTGAAAGCGGCGACTGATAATGCGGTTGAAGTTACGATGGGATATTTGGATGAGGCTAGGGATAGGTATGGTTTGGGAGTGTGTGCCGCAAGCTTCCGCGTTAGCGGCCACGTGGATTGATATGATATGGTAAACGTCATAGTAATCCACGTGGCTGCTGACGCGGAAGCTTGCGGTTTACGCGAGTGTGAACCGCAAGCTTCGTCAGCAGTTAACAGGGCGTGCTTCGCAAGCCCTGCCTAAACAGTTGGCCGCTACGCGGAAGCTTGCGGTTTACACTCGCGCAGAGCGCTCGGGTCGAGCGGAGCGAGTGTAGACCGCAAGCTTCCGCGTCAGCGGCACTATCTTCCGCGTTAGCGGCCACGTGGATTGTATGATATGGTAAACGTCATAGTAATTAGCGTGGCCGCTACGCGGAAGCTTGCGGTTTACAGATCTGCGCGAGTGTAGACCGCAAGCAGTAAACAGGGCGTGCTTCGCAAGCCCTGCCTAAAAAGTTGGCCGCTAACGCGGAAGCTTGCGGTATACGCTCGCTCCGCTCGAGAAAAATCGAATTAGCTCAAAATTTACCAAAACTCATGAAATTCAGGTTGAAATTGAGAGTTTTGACCTAAAATTCATCAATTTTGAACTCTAGAAGTCTGAAATTCATGAGTTTTGCTCAATTTTGAGCTAGTTTACCACGTCATAGTAATCGAGCCTGCCTGAACCTTGAAATTTCAACAATTTCCATGAAAAACCCGGTTTTCTCTGGAAATTGTTGAAATTTTGAGGTTCTCGCGCAGGGGAACCTATCGCCAATTTTTTAATGAAAGAACTACGATGCTCCACGTTTACACCATCAAAATTGACCCATTTTTCATCAATTTTGAAGGTGTGAATGCGGAGTATCGTTTGAAAAACGTCAATTCGATGCCTGAACCTTTAAATTTCAACAATTGTTGAAATTTTGAGGTTTTCGCGCAGGGGAACCTATCGCCAATTTTTTCCAGAGTTCTGATGGGTCCAGCTCGAACCGGCGGTCGAATTCCAGACGAAGAAGCCAATCGTAACACAGCCTATCATGAAGCCGGTCATACTTTAGTGTCGATTTACACCAAAGACGCCACACCATTGCATAAGGTAGGCTTTTTGGGCTTTTTTGGGCTCAAAATCGTGATTTTCAGCTTTTTTTAGCCTGAAAATTGTGATTTTCACACTTTTTTGATATAAAATGGTTAAATTTTGAAGAAAATCCAGCGTACTCGCGGAGCATCGTTGTTTTTCAGGTCACAATAATTCCACGTGGCCAATCATTGGGACACACTGCAATGCTTCCCGAAAAAGATAGCTATCAACTGACAAAATCGCAAATGTTAGCACAATTGGATGTTATGATGGGCGGAAGAGTTGCGGAAGAATTGATTTTTGGTGATGATAAGGTTTGCGGAAGGTTGCGGAAGCGGAAGCGGAAACAATTATTTTGCAGGTAACAACTGGTGCAGCTGACGATTTGTCAAAAGCCTCACAATTAGCTGTTCAAATGGTTAAAGTGTTTGGAATGAGTGATAAAGTTGGACTTCGCGATTTCACCGCTTCAACATCGGAAAAGGAGACTTCGCTGGTGTCGGTTTCGGAATTATCACCACAAACCACTGAAGCGATTGATAGTGAAATTACGCGAATTTTGATGGAGAGCTATAAGAGGGCTAAGGATATTTTGGTTAGCAAAAAGGTTGGTGGATTTTACGATACTCCGCATTTACACTTGGCCGAGAGTTTTATGATTTTTCGCGCAAAAAACACCACGTGTAAATGCGGAGCATCGTAGTTTTTTAATTGAAAAATTATGGGAAAAAAAAATTAAAAAACAGTTTTTGATAATTATTATTTTTCAAAAATTCAAAATTTCGCGCCAAAAAACACCACGTGTAATTGCGGAGCATTGTAGTATTTCTGTTTTCACATTTAAAATTTGAATATTTCATTTTCGCGCAAAAAAACACCACGTGTAATTGCGGAGCATCGTAGTATTTCTGTTTTCACATTTAAAATTTGAATATTTCATTTTCGCGCAAAAACACCACGTGTAATTGCGGAGCATCGTAGTATTTTGCAGAAAGAGCATCAACTTCTTGCCGAATCACTATTAGAATACGAAACTCTATCAGCCGAAGAAGTTCGACGTGTAATTTCGGGACAAAAAATCAAGCGACCAACGCCGGCGGCTGTCAAAAAAAGCAATGAAAATAAATCGCGGTAAATTTTTTTTTTTTTTTTTTTTTTTTTGAAAAAAATTTCGAAATTTTGCAGCTCTCCCTCGAAATTAGTTTTGCACCTTTTCGAAGAAGAAACTCGTCCAAAACAATAATTTTGCGAAAAATTTCGTTGTATTTATTTTTTCTTCTTCTTCCTTTACCGGTATAGTATTCTTTAGTTGGTTTTCTGTCATTTTTTTTGGTGAACAACGATAAAATGTGTGTAGTTCTTTTGGAGGAGATGGAAAAAACAAAGTTTATTCAAAAAAAAAATTGATTTCAGCTTGGATTCCAAGAATTTTTGAGCAAATGTTGAAGTTATTATAAATAATATGAGCTAAATTGCTATTTTCATCGAATTTCGCATTTTATTTCATTAGGAATGATAGGAATGGTCGAAATTTGTGGATTTTTCAGGAAAATTGGGAAATCCACGTGGAGGGGTTCACGTCACGTAAAAAAATGTTTTTTTTTTCGAAAAATTGTTTTTTTAGCTCAATTTTTAACCGGGATTTTAGAGTTAGCCTAAATGTATCTATAATCATCTTGTAGAGGATTTCAAGAGCTACAAAATGATGTCTAACAATGCTAGGAACCTCGAAGATTTTCACCTGGAAAACCTCTGAAAATTTCAGGACAAAATAAGCCCCGCCCCCTTGCCACACAAAACTTGTCACAGTGCACAACCCGCCAGCCGTCGGTCACACAAAATAACAAAACTATGCGCATTTTGATTGTTTATCGCTGAATGGCGGTTGCGAAGCGCTGCTCAAATTTCTTGCGAAATGCCACGTGTCAATACATTTTTTGTCAACGTTGACTTTCCCACCGCCCGAAAATAAAAATAATTGCGTCTAGCCCACAAATTTCTTTAAAAGCCCCCCCCCCTAAACTCTCAATCACAAAATGAATTGTCTCCAAGTTTTCGTTTTCTCGATTTTCGTCTTGATTTCCGGCGGGTTTTCGGCGGATACTGCTTTGGAAAGTTTTGTGAATGATCTCGAATTGCATATCACACAAGCAATCAAGATCGGAGATCGAAACGCACTCTTGCACCGCTTCAAATCCGACTACGAATATCTGGATTGTCAGAATCAGAAATTGAATCGTGAACAAGTTGTGGATTCATTGTTGGGAAGAAAAAAGGATCTACCATTCATCAGATTGTCCAAAGTGCAAAGAATTTCAGCAGATCCAGCCAAATTCTATTTTATCATGGAATATCGATTCGATAAATCTGGCGGGAAATTTGCATGGAACTCTACTGTTGAATATTTTAAAGATGTTCATGTTTTTACTCAATCAAAGGAATTGGGATGTTGTTCTGTTTGATGAATAAAGTTTTATTGAGCAAAAGGTCAGGGGATCGATTCCTGATGAGAAAAAGAAGTTTTCACCGAAGTTGTGTTGAATTCCTTGTTCCAAATATCCTAACATCCTCCCTCTTCTTGGCCCTCTTCCAAAACACAAAACCCTCGAAAAAATCGCGTCGAACACGCGAATCAGCAATCAGAATCATGCAAAAATTGGCGCAGAGAAAGAAGAACCCGCCATTTGTTCGATAGAGCGCGATTGCTTGTCCGAACGCACTGCTGAACTTGAAGACTTGCGAAAATTGATAGAAGATGAAGAAGAGTGTGGTGAAGGTGTGAGAGGCTGTGACGAATACCAGCTTTTTTTCCTGCAAAAAGGTTTTTGATTTTTCGAGTGTAGACCGCAAGCTTCCGCGAAGCGGCACTGTCTTCCGCTTTAGCGGCCACGTGGATTCCTATGACGTTTACCATATCATAGTAATCCACGTGGCCGCCAACGCGGAAGCTTCCGGTTCACGACCATTTACTCCAATAGAAAATTGCCCCTCGGGTCAGACGAGAGACGACGGGAGTATGATGACGTCATCTAAGACAGAGAAAGATAGCGCTTCGAGATATTTTTAAGAAAATATGTGTCCCTTTGAAAAAACACCGTACTTTGTTTCAAGGAACACATGTTTTATTGAAAATATCTCGAAGCGAAATTAATTTTTGAGATATTTTTGCAAACTACTCTCGTCGTCTCGCGTCTGACTCAATGGGCGCCTTGTATGGTCGTGGGTTTACACTCGCTCGAAAAATATTCTCGAGCGGAGCGAGTGTAGACCGGAAGCTTCCGCGTCAGCGGCCATGTGGATTCTTGTGACGTGGGATATGACTGCTAAAGCTATCTATCCCACGTCATAGTAATCCTCGTGGCCGCTAAAGCGGAAGACAGTGCCGCTGACGCGGAAGCTTGCGGCCTACACTCGCTCCGCTCGAGGACATTTTTTCGAGTGTAGACCGCAAGCTTCCGCGTCAGCGGCACTGTCTTCCGCTTTAGCGGCCACGTGGATTACTATGACGTGGGATAGCTTTAGCAGTCATATCCCACGTTATAACAATCCACGTGGCCGCTGACGCGGAAGCTTGCGGTCTACACTCGAAAAAATGTCCTCGAGCGGAGCGAGTGTAGGCCGCAAGCTTCCGCGTCAGCGGCACTGTCTTCCGCTTTAGCGGCCACGAGGATTACTATGACGTGGGATAGATAGCTTTAGCAGTCATATCCCACGTCATAGCAATCCACGTGGCCGCTGACGGGGAAGCTTCCGCCACTCGACACTTACCCTCGCATTTTTAAAGTTTTTCAATCGATAAATCGTAATTATAGTAAGAATAACTGATAGTATCTCAAAACCCAGGGTAGTTCCTCCAACTATCAATCTTTGCATAACTAAACCAGGTTTTTCTATCAGAATAGTTGTCCCATTTCCAGACTCCACTATAGTTTTGCCCTCAAAAAGCAATGGAAAACATGAGATTGTTGTTAGAATAAGTATAACTATCATATAATTCCTGGCCAGTTTTGGATTCCAAAATCGTGAATAATTGATAAAAGTTGCGTTGAGTCGATTAATTGCCATCAAAAAATTACAAAAAAAATGGAAAATAACCAAATGAAAATCGAAAAATTGGAAAAAATTGGCGGTGAGAATATAGAATTTAGTGGGATAGGCTAATTTGAGCCATAGGAGAAATGAGCAATGATAAATATCGATTATTCCGGTGAAGAAGAAAATATAGAAAAATGTGCTGGTTTTGTAGTATTTTGATAGGATAACAGTGGTTAGAATGCATAGAAATATGGCGAGAATGTAGAAAATATATTCGTAGGGTTCCGTGATTATTAGCATTTTTTTTGTTGAAAATTGAAATGAAAATGGGTTATAGAAACTTCTAGTAAAGGTAATAGTAATTATAGGTTATAAACAGCTGAAAATATTAAAAGCGTAATCATGTTAAGTTCAGACTAAAAAAACCTTTTAGGAAGTGAAATAAATTGATTTATAACTTTTGGTTTTCGTCATGTTCAATTAAACTAGAAAATAGTTTACGAGCGGCGGAGCCGTGAGTGTAAACCGGAAGCTTCCGCGTAAGCGGCACTGTCTTCCGCTTTAGCGGCCACGTGGATTGTGACTATGATGTGGGATAGCTTTAGCAGTCATACCCCACGTCTTACTAATCCGCGTGGCCGCTAAAGCGGAAGATAGTGCCGCTGACGCGGAAGCTTGCGGTCTACGCTCGCTCCGCTCGAGAATATTATTTCGAGCGGCGGAGCTGCGAGTGTAAACCGGAAGCTTCCGCGTAGCGGCCACGTGGATTACTATGACGTGGATTGTCAGTACTGAATTGTTAATTGGCCGCTAAAGCGGAAGACAGTGCCGCTGCGCGGAAGCTTCCGGTTTACACTCGCTCCGCTCGACCCGAGCGCTTTGCGCGAGTGTAGACCGCAACCTTCCGCGTCAGCGGCACTGTCTTCCGCGAACGCGGCCACGTGGATTACTATGACGTGGGATAGCTTTAGCAGTCATACCCCACGTCATAGTAATCCACGAGGCCGCTAAAGCGGAAGCTTGCGGTCTACACTCGCTCCGCTCGAAAAAATGCACTTTGGCACCGCGCCAGCTGAAAAAATTCCCCGAAAAAAACCTTTGAAAAAAATACGTCTAAAAATATCAGCTGCAATGCTAAAAATCACGGAACCCTATCAATATTTCTTCTATTTTCTCGCCCTATTCTTCTGTTGTCAAATCGCTCAAATCCTTCGAAAATATCTGAAATTCGGCGCATTTTTCTACATTTTCTTATTCTCCGGATTTTGTGACATCTACCATTGCTCATATTTTTTGTGGCTCAGCTTAACCTATCCAACTCAAGCCTATATTCTCACCGCCAACTTTTTTCAATTTTTCGATTTTCATTTGACAATTATTCATGCTTGCTCTAATTGTTTATTAGCTCTCAATCGATTTAACGCAACTTTTCTCAATTATTCAGAATTCTGGAGTCCAAAAAATGCTCAAATCTACATCATCTACTATATACTAATTGGAAACATGCTTTTCGGAAAATAGTGTGTCCAGAGCCCGTTCTCAGCTTCCACTTCATAAAAATTGATGATCAAAAAAAGGAAAGATAGCTTTGTATGGCACCTCGGGGTACCTTTTTTCCGATTTTCAATAACTGTTGTTTGAGTGCGCGGAGAGTTGAATGTTTCAAGAAAGTCAGAAATTTCAATGTATTTTTTGATTTCGAAATGTTCCACTCGAGATTGCTCTGTCCCCAGAAGACCGTTTTTGATGAGACCTTCACCATTCGATCCCAAATTCTTTCCCATCGATGCGCTAATATTTTGTTTTTCGAAAAGTGCGCGAGTTTTCACGTGAAAAATCAAAACTTTTTTCATGTAAAAAAGAATGATCACGTTTTTATTCAAAAAATTAAAGAACACGTTTCTTATCTGATCGTTTTCTATTTTCTGAAGAAGCTAAACATTTTGAGTCATTTCTCGATGATAGCTTCTTCCTAATAGGTTGGGTAAATTAATAGAAAACAAAGTGAGTTGAACTACTGTAGATTTTCATTAGTTATTTGAAACTTCAGATGAAAATGGTTTCCAATGAATGGAAGAAGATGAACTGTATCGTATTTTATCGTGAGTTTCGGTTCAGATTTAGTCCAGAAAGCTGGGAAGTAAATAAGTGTCTTCTTCGGAATAAAAGAGAAGAAAGAAGAGAAACAATTATACCCCCAGCGAGGTACAGTAATGGAATAGGCTGGGCATGATGATAGAAAATAGAAGGCAAAAAACATGCTTCATGCTTCCTTCAAATATTCGGTTTACTAGGTTTTTTGGCAAGGTTAAGCTGATCCTGGGCCGGTTTGGAACCAAACAAAAAAGTAAAAACTCAAAGGCGGTCAAGTGGGTGATTTGAAAGAGGTGAAATAGCGGATGAAAGATTTTTCTGAGAGAACTCTTTCTTGAAGGAGAAATAGGGGAAAATATGAAGTTGCTTTTAAATGAAAGAAGATGACTTTTTATCAATTTTTTTCTTTTTACATCAAATCTCTATCTTGAAATCGAACTACTCAACTTTCTTCCAATTTTTATTGAACGGATTTCAAGATAGAGTTATGATGTAAAAGGAAAAGAAGGGATGAAACAAATCCTCTTTCATTTAAAAGTGGAGTCTGAGCAAAAAATACGAATTTTGAAAGAGTGTGTTCTGATTATTACATTGGTTAAAAAATTTCAAAGTTCGAAAAAACAGTGAAACACCGTGTAAAATAAAATGGCTTAAATGTCCAGATCAGGTGTGCTTTCACAAAAAAAAAGACACTGTACAAAAATTTTCAAAAGCCACACTGTACATTTTTTCACGAAAAAGTTTAGTTTTTCTTGATTCTCAGCGAATTTTGATGACAATTTTCAAAAATTCAAAATTTCACGCTGCACAATTTTTTGGAAAAGTTTCCACGCTGCACAGAAATTTTAGGACACTCTCTCGCTAGGTGTGTGTGAAAGTTTCAGCGGCTATTGCTGAAATTCAATTTTCAAATGTTCTCAAAAGAGTTGAGAGAGGGATTGTGATCGTTTGGCACTCTCTAAGTGATTTTTTGCCTCTTTCTGAAAAAAAGGTGAGGGCGACGTTTGTGTGATCAGAAAAAGTATCAACCACTGTTCGTGATTTCATTAAAAGCTTAATTATTATTGAATTAAAAACACGTGAGAAATAAAAAACTAGGTCAAGTGATGTGGATTTAAAAACAGTATAGGTAGCCATGTCGTCAGTCGCGGTGCGGTTCTGCGTTGCGTGTTGACCTCGATATTTTCCATTGAATTTGCCAAATTTTCATTTCTAAAAACGTGTCGCTCACACGCATCGCAACTGACGACATGGCTACCTATACTGTTTTTAAATCCACGTCACTTGACCTAGTTTTTTATTTCTCACGTATTTTTAATTCAATAATATATAGGAAAAAAACAGATCAGTGATCATGTTGCATATTGTTGATACATGTTTTCGGTTTCTCAACCATCTGTTCAAAATCTAAATGAAACACTTTTAGTTTTCCATTCTTAACAGGACTTCAGAGTAACTAACTGTTTATAAAAAGAATACTGAGCGCGAAGCCGCGACAACCCAGAAGGAGGAGCCGGCGATAGCCGGCGGAGCCCTTCTGGTTTCTATACTAATTCTATCTACAATCTCATGTTTTCCAATATTTTTCGAGGACAAAACTATAGTGGAGTCTGCGAATGGGACGATTATTTTAATTGAGAAGCCTGGTTTAGTCACCCAAAGACTAGTTATTGTAACTTATGCTCTAGTTTCTGAGCCAATTTCAGTTTTGCTGACTGTTTTTACGATTTATCGATTGAAGAATTTCAAAAATATTCAGGTAAAGAGCTCTGTCGTGTGAACCGGAAACTTCCGCGCAGCTGCCCCGTGGATTACTATGACTTTTACCATATCATAGTAATCCACGTGGCCGCTAAAGCGGAAGACAGTGCCGCTTACGCGGAAGCTTGCGGTTTACACTCGCTCCGCTCGACACGAGCGCTCTGCGCGAGTGTAAACCGCAAGCTTCCGCATCAGCGGCACTGTCTTCCGCGAACGCGGCCACGTGGATTACTATGACCTGGGGGGCTGATAAGGTTATTCCACGTCACAAGAATCCACGTGGCCGCTAAAGCGGAAGACAGTGCCGCTGACGCGGAAGCTTGCGGTTTACACTCGCTCCGCTCGACACGAGCGCTCTGCGCGAGTGTAGACCGCAAGCTTCCGCGTCAGCGGCACTGTCTTCCGCGAACGCGGCCACGTGGATTACTATGACCTGGGGGGGCTGATAAGGTTATTCCACGTCACAAGAATCCACGTGGCCGCTAAAGCGGAAGACAGTGCCGCTTACGCGGAAGCTTGCGGTTTACACTCGCTCCGCTCGACACGAGCGCTCTGCGCGAGTGTAAACCGCAAGCTTCCGCATCAGCGGCACTGTCTTCCGCGAACGCGGCCACGTGGATTACTATGACCTGGGGGGGTATGATTGCTAAATCCCACGTAATAGTAATCCACGTGGCCGCTAAAGCGGAAGACAGTGCCGCTTACGCGGAAGCTTGCGGTTTACACTCGCTCCGCTCGACACGAGCGCTCTGCGCGAGTGTAAACCGCAAGCTTCCGCATCAGCGGCACTGTCTTCCGCGAACGCGGCCACGTGGATTACTATGACCTGGGGGGCTGATAAGGTTATTCCACGTCACAAGAATCCACGTGGCCGCTAAAGCGGAAGACAGTGCCGCTGACGCGGAAGCTTGCGGTTTACACTCGCTCCGCTCGACACGAGCGCTCTGCGCGAGTGTAGACCGCAAGCTTCCGCGTCAGCGGCACTGTCTTCCGCGAACGCGGCCACGTGGATTACTATGACCTGGGGGGCTGATAAGGTTATTCCACGTCACAAGAATCCACGTGGCCGCTAAAGCGGAAGACAGTGCCGCTTACGCGGAAGCTTGCGGTTTACACTCGCTCCGCTCGACACGAGCGCTCTGCGCGAGTGTAAACCGCAAGCTTCCGCATCAGCGGCACTGTCTTCCGCGAACGCGGCCACGTGGATTACTATGACCTGGGGGGGGGGGGTATGATTGCTAAATCCCACGTAATAGTAATCCACGTGGCCGCTAAAGCGGAAGACAGTGCCGCTGATGCGGAAGCTTGCGGTTTACACTCGCTCCGCTCGACACGAGCGCTCTGCGCGAGTGTAAACCGCAAGCTTCCGCATCAGCGGCACTGTCTTCCGCGAACGCGGCCACGTGGATTACTATGACCTGGGGGGCTGATAAGGTTATTCCACGTCACAAGAATCCACGTGGCCGCTAAAGCGGAAGACAGTGCCGCTTACGCGGAAGCTTGCGGTTTACACTCGCTCCGCTCGACACGAGCGCTCTGCGCGAGTGTAAACCGCAAGCTTCCGCATCAGCGGCACTGTCTTCCGCGAACGCGGCCACGTGGATTACTATGACCTGGGGGGGTATGATTGCTAAATCCCACGTAATAGTAATCCACGTGGCCGCTAAAGCGGAAGACAGTGCCGCTGATGCGGAAGCTTGCGGTTTACACTCGCTCCGCTCGACACGAGCGCTCTGCGCGAGTGTAAACCGCAAGCTTCCGCATCAGCGGCACTGTCTTCCGCGAACGCGGCCACGTGGATTACTATGACCTGGGGGGCTGATAAGGTTATTCCACGTCACAAGAATCCACGTGGCCGCTAAAGCGGAAGACAGTGCCGCTGACGCGGAAGCTTGCGGTTTACACTCGCTCCGCTCGACACGAGCGCTCTGCGCGAGTGTAAACCGCAAGCTTCCGCATCAGCGGCACTGTCTTCCGCGAACGCGGCCACGTGGATTACTATGACCTGGGGGGGGTATGATTGCTAAATCCCACGTAATAGTAATCCACGTGGCCGCTAAAGCGGAAGACAGTGCCGCTGATGCGGAAGCTTGCGGTTTACACTCGCTCCGCTCGACACGAGCGCTCTGCGCGAGTGTAAACCGCAAGCTTCCGCATCAGCGGCACTGTCTTCCGCGAACGCGGCCACGTGGATTACTATGACCTGGGGGGCTGATAAGGTTATTCCACGTCACAAGAATCCACGTGGCCGCTAAAGCGGAAGACAGTGCCGCTGACGCGGAAGCTTGCGGTTTACACTCGCTCCGCTCGACACGAGCGCTCTGCGCGAGTGTAGACCGCAAGCTTCCGCATCAGCGGCACCATCTTCCGCTTTAGCGGCCACGTGGATTACTATGACCTGGGGGGTATGATTGCTAAATCCCACGTAATAGTAATCCACGTGGCCGCTAAAGCGGAAGACAGTGCCGCTGATGCGGAAGCTTGCGGTTTACACTCGCTCCGCTCGACACGAGCGCTCTGCGCGAGTGTAAACCGCAAGCTTCCGCATCAGCGGCACTGTCTTCCGCGAACGCGGCCACGTGGATTACTATGACCTGGGGGGGGGTATGATTGCTAAATCCCACGTAATAGTAATCCACGTGGCCGCTAAAGCGGAAGACAGTGCCGCTGATGCGGAAGCTTGCGGTTTACACTCGCTCCGCTCGACACGAGCGCTCTGCGCGAGTGTAAACCGCAAGCTTCCGCATCAGCGGCACTGTCTTCCGCGAACGCGGCCACGTGGATTACTATGACCTGGGGGGCTGATAAGGTTATTCCACGTCACAAGAATCCACGTGGCCGCTAAAGCGGAAGACAGTGCCGCTGACGCGGAAGCTTGCGGTTTACACTCGCTCCGCTCGACACGAGCGCTCTGCGCGAGTGTAAACCGCAAGCTTCCGCATCAGCGGCACTGTCTTCCGCGAACGCGGCCACGTGGATTACTATGACCTGGGGGGGGTATGATTGCTAAATCCCACGTAATAGTAATCCACGTGGCCGCTAAAGCGGAAGACAGTGCCGCTGATGCGGAAGCTTGCGGTTTACACTCGCTCCGCTCGACACGAGCGCTCTGCGCGAGTGTAAACCGCAAGCTTCCGCATCAGCGGCACTGTCTTCCGCGAACGCGGCCACGTGGATTACTATGACCTGGGGGGGCTGATAAGGTTATTCCACGTCACAAGAATCCACGTGGCCGCTAAAGCGGAAGACAGTGCCGCTTACGCGGAAGCTTGCGGTTTACACTCGCTCCGCTCGACACGAGCGCTCTGCGCGAGTGTAAACCGCAAGCTTCCGCATCAGCGGCACCATCTTCCGCTTTAGCGGCCACGTGGATTACTATGACCTGGGGGGTATGATTGCTAAATCCCACGTAATAGTAATCCACGTGGCCGCTAAAGCGGAAGACAGTGCCGCTTACGCGGAAGCTTGCGGTTTACACTCGCTCCGCTCGACACGAGCGCTCTGCGCGAGTGTAAACCGCAAGCTTCCGCATCAGCGGCACTGTCTTCCGCGAACGCGGCCACGTGGATTACTATGACCTGGGGGGGGGGTATGATTGCTAAATCCCACGTAATAGTAATCCACGTGGCCGCTAAAGCGGAAGACAGTGCCGCTTACGCGGAAGCTTGCGGTTTACACTCGCTCCGCTCGACACGAGCGCTCTGCGCGAGTGTAAACCGCAAGCTTCCGCATCAGCGGCACTGTCTTCCGCGAACGCGGCCACGTGGATTACTATGACCTGGGGGGCTGATAAGGTTATTCCACGTCACAAGAATCCACGTGGCCGCTAAAGCGGAAGACAGTGCCGCTGACGCGGAAGCTTGCGGTTTACACTCGCTCCGCTCGACACGAGCGCTCTGCGCGAGTGTAGACCGCAAGCTTCCGCGTCAGCGGCACTGTCTTCCGCGAACGCGGCCACGTGGATTACTATGACCTGGGGGGGTATGATTGCTAAATCCCACGTAATAGTAATCCACGTGGCCGCTAAAGCGGAAGACAGTGCCGCTGACGCGGAAGCTTCCGGTTTACACTCTTTCAGGAATCCAAATTGGTTTTCGTCACCGCGTCTCACACAATATTCGCAATTCTCTTCCTAATCTATGAATTCTCAATAGTTCTCAAGTACAATGTTCAATTTTTGACGGATTTTCGAACAAATTTGGGATATCTGTTTTTTTGCTCGAATTTTGTGACGATTTTAATTGCTGATGTTCGAGTTCGCAATGATTTTTTGAAAAAATATAATATTAAATATCGTGTAGAAGTTCGGAGCTCACATATTTCGGATTCTAATTGATTGTGAAATAATAAAGTTTTTGAGAATTTTGATGAAAAACTACGAAATTTTAGTCTAGCTCGAGCGGAGCGAGTGTAGACCGCAAGCTTCCGCGTAACCGGCACTATCTTCCGCTTTAGCGGCCACGTGGATTGTGATTATTTCGGCCAAATTTTCGGAATTCCTGTTCCCATAGCTCAAAAATCCCCACTCGCTCAAATTTATCTCCCCAAAAAATCAAGCTACACCAACACCAATAAAGAACCAAGGGCGAGAGATAGAGCAACTGCGAAGAGACGCAGACAATGAGAGATTGGCGGGACAGATGGATTTGTATGTGTGTTGTATAGCGTTATTATGGTACGCTGCTTTTTTTGACGAAAGTTTTTTTTTGTTTTTTTTAACTATGTATGATTTGACGTACGAAAAAAAATACGCAAAAAATGACGTAATGACGTTTATGCATTAGGTTAGGTGAAGGGGACCTTAGGTCCTTTACTAATTAAGTTTCTTTAGTATAATCTTTTATCTTTATATCTTATTATTGTATTTATCTTTTATTTATCATAAACTATGCTTAATCAAAGAACTCGAGGTCAATTCTTACTAAACTTTAGGGAAAAGCATAAAGTATATGCCCGACTTCCTTTAGCTAAGCTAGAGGGGTCGCGGCGTATAACGATCTTTTTTTTGAAAACAAAATCTTCACATGGAAGTTCAATTGCGATTCTCCATTCATGGACGAGGGGAGGGGGAGGAGGCTGCCCTCACATGGAGGAACCACGACATTTATCGTCTGCTGGGAAAATTGTCTGAATCTTAGATAATATTCCATAATCTTCAAGATGGTCACAGAAGATCAGATCATTTAGGATTAGGCCTATTTAGTGTGACTCATAAAAGTTAGGGTAAATGAAACGGTAACCAATAACAATTTTGCAAATGCGCGAAACAAACAAGTGACTGAAATTCCAACATCAAGTGAAAGGAGAAATCGCGGAGACCCTGACTAGGTCAAAATCACCTTGGTCGACAATACGACCGGACGCCAGCGCAACACTTCACAGTGGGCGGAAGTCAAACATTCAATATAGTCCGAAGCGAAATCCAACGCCGAAGACGATGGATCGACAAACTCAAGAAGCTCGACGGTGACTCAGAAGAAGAAGTGAAACCGGGGCGGTACCATTTTGCCGAACGGGGGATGTCACGCCCCCAGACACAAGCTGGCAACATCTAGGCTCCGCGGCCCACAAGGACCCTATCTGAAATGAAAAGTACCCCGCTGCACCAGAACCCTTCACATGGAAGATCAATTGAGATTCTCAAACCTTGGGAATCTGCATTTGAAGCCTGAAAGCTTGGAAAATACGAAACTCTACCAGAAACCATGCTGAACTTTAAAATCGAGATCTCCTACGAAGCCTGGAAGCCTGGAAGCTATGAAAATCACATCAAAAACCGCAATTTTGCCGGAAAACCTGGCGCTTTTTCATTGATTTTTGAATTTTTTTGGAAAAATTCACATTTTCTGTTGAATAAACCATTTTTCAAAGCCCAAATTACAAAAATCATCAAAAATATCTCACTTCAACTTCTTCCACAACACGAATTCCACTTCCAAACGAAGGTTCGGTGTTGTTTTCGGAATTTGTGACGAATAAATCCGCAATTTTCTCCCTGAACATGAAGATCTATAAACATCCGCAAATCCAAACTCACTTCAAATTCTGCCTAACAACATCGGAACATTCTAAAACGTCGGCCATTTTATACAATTTTGGCGCCAATTTCTTATAATACATGTAAAAACCACAATCTCCGTTGATGCTCACAAAATTCTTGAAGATCTGAACCGAAACTTCGATAAAAGTGAATTCACTTCGTAGAAAATGCAGAATGTGTCGGACGATTTTGGAATTTTTATAATGTTCAGATAAATTTAATAAAAAAAAAAAAACCTCACATTTACCCATTTTTCATCGCGTAAACGCGGAGCAACCCTTCAAAATCAAATTGTTGATTTTCGAAATTCTTTGAAAATCACCAATTTCATTTGTCTTTTAGGCTGTTTAGAAGGTCTTGGGATGCAATTTCTAAACACAAAAATGCGTTTTAGCTTCACTTTATTCAGTTGGGGAGAATGTGTTGAGAAAATGGTTGAAAAATAAATAAAAATACCGTTCGTGAATTTCGTGAACTCCAAATTTCCAGGAGAAAAACTTAAAATCTCTTCATAAAACCAAAAATATAATAAGTGTAGATAAAAATAGGGCAAAAAAAGAGCAGTATATTCGACACAAAATAGGCGGAGAAAAAAAAAGTGAACAAAAAAAATGACCGGAAACTTCGAGATCTAGGGAAAAAATCAATAATTAAATTGACTAGATAATGCTCATATCATATTCAGAAGTTGGTTGTAGTTGGGAGGAATTTAGAGACGCAGGCGGGGGGTACTGTAGATTTCGTCGTGGGACCTGCGGGGGTGGCGGAGGAGCTGGCCGGCGAGATAGTATTGAATTTGAGGAGGAATAGAGATCATCTCCAATACATGAATAATCGCGATTTGAGAAGGACTGGAAAAAATGATTTTAGGTCAAAATTTTCAGATTTTGCTCATGTTTGGGCTCAAAATGCTCCAAATTTTCAGATTTTTTTCAGAGATTAAAAATTACCTCATTAGCACTTGAATTATCTATACTTCCACCACCAATCGATCCATTTTTCATCATTTTCGGACATCCATAATTCGGTGATAATCCGGCGGTTTGAAGAAGTTCGATGCATTCTTGGAATCCTGAATTCTGAGCATACCAAAGGCATGAGCGATCTTGTTCGTCCAATATTTTGAGATCAGCGTTGTTCTGCAAAAATTTTGGTGTAAACGCGGAGCATCGTTGAAAAATCGCTTACCCATATCAAAATCTGGACAATTTCCAATGATCCAATACTACAAGCCAGATGCAGAACTGTTCGATGATCTTTTGTTGAAATTGGCGCGTTTATCTGAAAAAATCGATATTTTTTGGAATTTTTAAAGTTTCGGGGCTTGAAAATCTGATTTTCAGCTCAAAATTCGAGAAAATTGCAGATTTTCAAGGTCCCAGATTCAAAAATTCAATAAAAATCAATTTTAATGGTCCCTGGGTCAAAATTCAAATCCTAGGATCAAAAAATTCGAGAATAATCGGATTTTTTGAAGTCTTGAGTGAAAAATTGCGATTTCCAAGGTCTCGGGATGGAAAAGATCAAGAAAAATCCAATTTTGATGGTCCCTGGTTCAAAATTCACAAAAAATCGGATTTTTTGAAGTTTAGAGTGAAAAATTGCGATTTTCAAGGTCCCTGGGTCAAAAAATAGAGGAAAAAAGGATTTTCGAAGGTCCCGAGTCGGATTTTCAGATTTTCAAGGTCCCGAGTCGGATTTTCAGATTTTCAAGGTCCCGAGACCAAAAATTCAAATCCTAGGGTCAAAATTCATTGAAAAATCGGATTTTCGAAGGTCCCGAGGCCAAAAATTCGAATCCTAGGGTCAAAAAAATCGAGAAAAACATGAAAAATCCAATTTTGATGGTCCCAAGGCCAAAAATTCCAATCCTAGGGTCAAAATTCACAAAAAATCGAATTTACTAGGTCCTAGATTGAATATTCCAGAAAAATTCAATTTTCAAGGTCCCGAGGTCAGAAATTCAAATCCTAGGGTCAAAAAATCGGATTTTTGCAGTCCTGGGTTGAAAAATCAATTTTGATGGTCCCTGGGTCAAAAAATTCACAAAAAATCGGATTTTCTGAATTTCTGAGGTAAAAAATTCAATTTTCAAGGTCTCTGGGTCAAAAAATCCAATATTTCAGCTTCCGATATCCAAAATTCAAGAAAAATCCAATTTTGAGGGTCCCAAATTCCAAATTTCAACTTTTCTGGGATCAAAAATCACAATTTTCAGCCAAAAATCAAGTTTTCAGCTAAAAAAAAAAACAGTATTTCATTATTTTCTTCAAAGAATGAGTTCTGATTAACTTTCAGCTCGAAAATATCAATTTTGGGGGTCCCAGGGTTAAAAATCGCAAATTTCAACTTTTCCGGGCTCAAAAATCACAATTTTCAGCAAAAAATCCAATTTTCCAGCTCCCAATATCCAAAATTCAAGAAAAATCCAATTTTGATGGTCCCAGAGTTAAAAATCGCAAATTTCAACTTTTCCGGGCTCAAAAATCACAATTTTCAGCAAAAAATGCAATTTTCCAGCTCCCAATATCCAAAATTCAAGAAAAATCCAATTTTGATGGTCCCAGAGTTAAAAATCGCAAATTTCAACTTTTCCGGGCTCAAAAATCACAATTTTCAGCAAAAAATCCAATTTTCCAGCTCCCAATATCCAAAATTCAAGAAAAATCCAATTTTGCGGGTCCCAGAGTTAAAAATCGCAAATTTCAACTTTTCCGGGCTCAAAAATCACAATTTTCAGCCAAAAATCCAATTTTCCAGCTCCCAATATCCAAAATTCAAGAAAAATCCAATTTTGATGGTCCCCGGGTTAAAAATCGCAAATTTCGTGTTTTCTGGGCTCAAAAATCACAATTTTCAGCTAAAAATATCGATTTCTAGGTCATTTTCAACCAATTTTCACGTTTTTTGGCTCAAAACACTCCAAAATTCCCCTTACCTGTTCAACTCCCAATCCATTCGCCATCATCACACAAATCTTAACAACATCTCGATCCAACACAGCTCCAATCAATTCACTTTCCTTCATCAAATTCTGCGGAATAATTTCAATAAATCTCTTCTTCAAATATTTCGCCTCAATCCATTTCTCTTTTTCTTCTCGACTCGATTCTCCAATCGGTTTTCGATTTTCTCCTCCACTTATTATTATATTCTTTTCCCAAATCATTTGATTCGCTTTTCGATTTCCGATTGATTGCATTACAGCTAAATGTTCAATCGGCCATCCATCTAATTCCAAACTTCTCACTTTCGAAACATGACTTCCAAGGTTCCGATGGATTCCTGAACATTCGATACAGATTAAGATTCCGAGATTTAGCGATGCCCAATCTGGATTATTCTGTGAGCAATCTGCACATTTATCATTTCCATCAATTTGTCGAAGAGCTTGAACTTGAACCTGGAAAACAGTAGGTTTTTGAGGGGAAAAATTCAGGTTTTCAGCTCAATTTCCAGCGATTTTCAGCGATTTTCAGCTCAAATTCCCCCATTCTCACTAAAAATTCAGGTTTTCAGCTCAATTTTCAGCGATTTTCTCGATTTTCAGCTCAAAATCCCCCATTCTCACTAAAAAATACATGTTTCAGCTCAATTTCCAGCGATTTTCTCAGTTTTTCAGCTCAAAATCCCCCCATTCTCACAAAAAATACATGTTTCAGCTCAATTTCCAGCGATTTTCTCAGTTGTTCAGCTCAAAATCCCCCCATTCTCACTAAAAATACAGGTTTTCAGCTCAATTTCCAGCGATTTTCTCGATTTTCAGCTCAAAATCCCCCATTCTCACTAAAAAAATACATGTTTCAGCTCAATTTCCAGCGATTTTCTCGATTTTCAGCTCAAAATCCCCAATTCTCACTAAAAATTCAGGTTTTCAACTCAATTTCCAGCGATTTTCTCGATTTTTTGGCTCAAAATTCCCCATTCTCACTAAAAATTCAGGTTTTCAGCTCAATTTTCAGCGATTTTCTCGATTTTTTGGCTCAAAATTCCCCATTCTCACTAAAAAATACATGTTTCAGCTCAATTTTCAGCGATTTTCCCTCATTTTCAGCTCAAAATTCCCCCATTTCTCACCTTATTCGCAATATTCCTTGTCGTCGGTTGGCTCATTTGACTCGTCAGCGCAATTTCAATCTGTTCTTCAATCGCCGCCACCCATTCGTCTCGTTCTTCCATCGAACTTGCGCAGAATTCCCATCTCTGTTGATTGTGGGTGACGATTTCGAAGCATTCTTCATCTTCGTCTGCATTTTTGCGATTTTCTCCGCGATTTTTCTTGGATTTTCCTGGAAAATGTCAAGATTTTCGGTGAAATTTGAGCTTTTGGGCTCAAATTTGAGACAAAACTCGAAATTTTCACACAAAATAAGCCCCGAGGCACAATTTCAGCTAGAAATTGTGCTGAAAATCGATCTAGAGTCAAATTTGACGTAAATTTGCGTTTTCTGAGCCAATTTTCAGCTCTCTGGGCAGATTTTGAGCAAAAATTCTAGATTTTCAGTCAAAAATTTGATGAAATTCAGCTCCTAGAGCAATTTCAGCTAAAAATTTGGCTGAAAATCGACGTAGGGCCGAATTTTATGTAAATTTGCGTTTTCTGAGCCAATTCCTGCTCTATGGGCAGATTTTGAGCAAAAATTCGAAATTTTCAACTAAAAATTACGCTTCCAAACTTTTTTTGTAAAAAAATTTGATGAAACTTCGAGATTTTTAGAATCTTAGGCTCATTTTTACTGAAAAATGGATGAAATTCAGCTCCTGGAGCAATTTCAGCCAAAAATTTGGCTTTAACTGGACCTGGGGTCAAATTAACCGTAAATTTGCATTTTCTGAGCTATTTTTCGAAGTTTAGGCTCATTTTTAATGAAAAATTGATAAATTTTGAGCTCCTAGAGCAAAAAACCCTCACCAATAACAGTCATCGGCTGCGCAGGCGGTGTAAAATGTCCAATTCGATTCGATGGTCCCGCATCATCCGATCCACCCGAATTCGCATCAAACATTCCAATAGCCTTTGGTGTTCCATCGGAATTCGTCACAATTGCACTACTTCTTTGTGTATTTCTGGGTCTTTGCCGCCCCGATATTTTAACCGTTGCCAGACCCAAGAAAACCTCTTTCCCATGCACAGTTTTATCCATATAATCCTTCAAATTCTGATGATATGTCAATCTTCCATCATTATACAAGCATACATATTTCTTCTTCCATTCTCTGCAAAAAATCCGGTATTTTGAGCCGAAAATCTCGAATTTTTAATCAAAAATTACCTATTTAGTGCCGATTTCGTGCTCTTTTTGTACAATAATCCCTGTTTGACTGGAATTGCTCTTCCAACTCCCAAATTCAACGCTTCAATCGCTTTATTCTTCTCCTCGTGGCTATCTTTCGGTCGTTGCTGGAGAAAAAAACAATTATTTTTATTTTTCGGGGTACTGTAGATTTGAATGTGTGCATTGACACCGCGACGCACAAACGCACACAATTATTGTTTTTTGGGCCCATTTTTCGATTTTTTCGGAAAAAACCTGAGTTTTTGACAGATTGTCAGATTGAAAAATGGGTTGTGAAATAGGAAAAAGGGATTTAGGAGTTCACGTGAAGATTTCACGAAAAAATGTTGAAAATTGGGTGAAAATCAGTTATTTTCGTGAAAAATTCATTTTTGGGCCTATTTTCATAGAATTTTATGAAATTTCCCCCCAAAAACTCACAAAAATATTCGAAATCCTGCGATTTTTGCGCTGCGTATTCGGTGTCGAGCTAGGCGTTGGCAAATGCGACGTCGACGCGGAAACCTGCGATGACGTGGCAAGCGGTGTTGCCGGCGAACCTTGTTGTTCATTGAAATAGTCATTTGAGTCTAGCAATGCGGCTGACGATCGTACACCATTCATCGTCGAATGTATCGATTTTTGCGATGCTGACGGTGAGATCGCAGCCGATGAGCTGGTTCGATATGCCGAATATTGTTGTTGTTGTGATTGTTGAGGAGGATATTGATTCGATCCGGAAGGTCTCACATTTTCCGACATACTTCCTCGAATTAATCCACTTCTTCTCGATGAATTTGTCGAAATATAATTGGATTGTGATTGTGATTGTCTGGCTGAGGAAGGAGCCGCAAAAACAGCAGTTGACATGTACCTTGGATCCTAGAAATTCGGAAGTTAGGGGAAAAAACTGTTCAAAACTTTTTCTCTCTCAAAAAACACACAATTCTCTTCAAGTATTTCTGTAAACACTTGAGGTACGAAAAAGACGAGAAATTATACAAGTTCAAAGATCTCGCGCCTACCTGATAATCTTTTTGTCGTAAATCTGAATGTGTTGGTGTTGGAGTTCGGGTTTGGGGGCCGGATACTCCAAAAGTGTTGCGTATTCGGTGTTGAATGATTTTACAGCAGGCTGAAAATCAGAGATATGTCTTGTGAAATGAAGATAGGCTGAAATTCCAGAATTTCCATTTTCAGAGATGAAAATTGTTTGAAATCTGAAGGGGATCTTCAGAATTTCGGCAAATTTCAAGGGCGAAAATCGGAAATTCTTGGATTTCAGAGAAAAATTTGAAGTGTTGAATTTTTCACGAAATTAGTTATAGAAAATTGTACTCAGATCTAACAACAAATGCTGAAATTCCAGAATTTCCATTTTCAGAGATGAAAATTGTTTGAAATCTGAAGGGGATCTTCAGAATTTCTGCAAATTTCAAGGGCGAAAATCGGAAATTCTGGGATTTCAGAGAAAAATTTGATTAGTTATAGAAAATTGTGCTCACAATCAGAACTAGAAAAAAATGCTGAAATTCCAGAATTTCCATTTTCAGATATGAAAATTGTTCGAAAGGGATCTTCAGAAAGTAGACACTTTTCAAGGGCGATAATAGGAAATTCTAAAATTCCAGATAAAAAGCTCAAAAAATCTCCCCTTGCAAAAAAAAAAACAAACAAAAACACCAATGCATTTCTAAACACCGAAAAAGTACGAAAAATAAGTACATACTTGAGGAAAATTCTCATTTATAGCGAATTTTTAGAAAAACAAGATCTCTTGACACCAAAAAATCTTTAAAAAATCGACTAAAAAGTGAAAAGTTTTTGGGGCGAGAGTCTTTGTTTGCTTTTCATGTCTCGTGTTCAACTTGAAAACACTACATACAAATAAAAAGAGGAAATATATAAAAATGTGAATAAATAATATAAAAATTTCAATTTTGGGACGAAAAAATCGAAAACAACTTTAATCCTCCTCAATTATGTACTTATTTTCGGGGGAAATGAGTTAAAGTAACCTACCATCTTTAAAAACCCGTTCGACATTCGTTCCATAGGTAGAACTCGTCTCATAATAAGCACATCGTTTCATTTGCGAAGCCATATGTCTTCCCTCTTCTTCCGAAATGATTCGTCCCTTTTTCTCCGATAGATTATCTTTGGTTCCAATGAGCAATAGCGGGATATCAGAAATGTTTCGATATTTGCTCATTTCATGCGCCAACAGGCGGATACTTTCGAAACTTTGTTCACAGCACACTGAGAACACGAAAACCACTGCGTCTACCCACTGACAGAACTGTAACGTAGATGTTTAAGGGTGTTAGGGATTTTCGGAAATTTTCAAAAATAGCCATAGCCTTTTTTGTCTAGATTTTTGTGCAAAAATTCAAAGTTTTCTGATTTTCCACTAAGTGACCTATGACGTGGCAATTTTTCCTCTAACCTGCACATCCAAATGTTGCTGTCCCTCGTCTCGAATCAACAACAAATGACTTTGTCCCTCGATAACCACCTCCTTCTTGAATCTTCCACCCTCGGGACTCTCTTCAGCCGTATAGGTTCCAGTCAAATAACGGTGTACTAAGGAGGTTTTGCCAGACTGTGTAGTTCCAACAATTCCCTGTAAAATGATGGGGTTAGACGTGTTTTTGACCAAAAATCACCGGGTATTTTTACACCAAGTACAAGGCGGTTGTATCATAGTAACTAATAAAAAAAACTTGTAACAAATTTTTTGGGAAGACCACCCAAGAAGATAAAAGGAGATGCCGGCAAACTAAGGTGTGAGAACCTAATGACTATTTCTAGTTTGATGCCTAAGCGATCAAACATCAAGTTTACTGTAAATAGCGCAAAACTGCCAGGTTTTAGCGCGAATTAGCTAAATAAAAAATTAGAACAAGTTAATTATTCAAAAATGTTGATTATGTCATAACATTAGTTAGATCTAATCTTATCTATCGGATAAATCTTAGGCTAAGTCAAATAGGAGAAAAATGTGACACCAAAAACATGGTGGGCGGGGGGAGAAAAGTTAATTAACACCTTTAAGATTTTGGTAACCCGGGGTGAGGTTTTGGTGCAAATCCGGATAGAAAATAGCGGATTTTGGAGTTGTAGGTCAAAAAAAAATCCACGTGGAGTTTTCTGTTGGAAACAGTGACACGTGGATAATTTTTGGTTGAAAAATTCTCGCACTGAACGTGAAAAATCGTTCGTTCTACAAAAAAATTACTCAAATTTTCATTTTTCGCGCCAAAATTCGACCTAGAGCTCAAAAATTTCTGGCACAAACAATAAAAAAATGCTCACACCTTACACCAATCTAACTAATTAACTTTGCGAGATCGCAATCTGTGCCAAAAGTGCCCAGTTTGCGCAACAACAAAAAAATAAAGGTGACGCATTACTGCTATTATGATTTTCTTGGGCGAGTTGGGCTAACTAATCTCAAGACTATTTATTTTTGCAGCAAACAATATACAATAAAGAAAGAAACACCTGTCAAGAACAAGAAAATAATAATAATAATAAGAGGGGGAGGATTAGTAAAGGAAAAAATAGAACAAATGTCTATTTTTTGGCTAGGTTCCAAGAGGTTATGACGTGGCATTTTCTATGATATTTTGGTACTGTAGCATCAAATTTTCGCCCCGAGACCCAAAATCCCATCACTTACCAATCTCATTTCACTAATCGATCTCGACAATGTCCATTCGTGTGAATTCACAAAAGAGTCTGCAAAAAATCGATAATTTTTCTGAAAATCTCTGAAATTCATTGGGTTTGGAAGTTTCCCCACAAAATCTAATACCATGACACGTGGCAGATCTCAAAATCCTTCGTCTCACTCCCATCTTCGGCAAGTTCGCGTAGTTCTGCGCCATTACCGGCTGCGGAAGCGGAAGCGGCACGTGGAAAACGACACGTGTCAGCGAGCGGGACGCGCGGCTTTTCCGCGCGTCTCGCTCCCCGAACAACATATCGCGCCATTTTCGTTGTGGTGGCTTTTCGAAATCGCTATCCAGATGAATTGTCGAATTGCTCAGATTAGGCTTCGGCCAATAATTATAGTCATAATCGTAGTCGTAGTTTCGTACAAGTGGCATTTTCTCTTTAAAGGTGCATGCGCCTTTAATGAAAAATCGTGATTTTGGCGCCAAAAATGATGAAAGTGAGGAGAAAACGAGGAAAGAAGAAGCTAATAAGTTGGGCAAACAAAAAAATGAAAAAAGAAAATTTCTGAATGGAAAATGTATACACTTTTTGATCTACCAAAAATCAAAGGTTACTGTACATTTTTCGCGCCAAAAATCCACCAAAACTACCGTACTTTTTGACCTATTTTTCGCGCCAAAAATCCACCAAAACTACCGTACTTTTGACCTATTTTTCGCGCCAAAAATCCACCAAAACTACCGTACTTTTGACCTATTTTTCGCGCCAAAAATCCACCAAAACTACGGTAATTTTTCGCACCAAAAAGCGGATATATTGTATATATATATTTACAAAATAATAAAAACGGCGTATATGTAATCTGATGCCAGTCTCTTTCACTCACATCAAATCTTCGTTCGTTCGTTCGCCGCCTTTTTTCGCCAGACACCCAAAATTTTGAAGTGTGTTAGATCAGAAAAATGACCGTATCCGATTTCAGAGGAAAACTCGACCAAAACTCAATGGAAAATCGATAGAAATCGGATTTGGGGAAAAAATTCGTCAAAAATACAATTTTTTTGGAAAATTTGCATATTGTTTTTCAAAAAATAATCGTATTGTTCCGGGAAAGATTTTTTTGTCAAAAAAAAAATCGGAGAGACAAAGAAAGAACGAAAAAAAACCAAATGTTGCCAGATGCAAAAAAAAATTGGGGAAAAGGGGGCCTAAAATTTACCTAGCCTAAAATAGGCCTATCTAACTAGAAGCCTGAGAAAGACTGAAAATTATGGTATACAAAGATAAGCCTAAAACCCAGCCTAAAATAAGCCTAACCCCAGACCTGAAAGTACCTCGGTCAATTTGATCGTGCGCCAAAATGAAAATCGAGCCTCGTCCAGCTGACCTTCGGCTTTTTGTGTCTTCAACAACAAAAAAAGAGCGCAGGTCAATGACACCATTAATAATTACACAATTTGGTGGATATTATTTGGGCGACAGGTGCTTACACCAATGAAAAATTGACAGAAAAAGTCAAAAGAGGGGGGAAGATGCTTGATTAATTAATTAAATATTTAATTAACTGAGCAGCCTAAGATATGCCTAAAAATTGGGAAATTTGGGCTTGAAAATCATCAAAAACAGGCCTGAGAGTACCTAAAAACCGGGCCTAAATGGGCCTAAAATAAGCCGTGCCTAACCAAAAACAAGGCCTGAAGATACCTAAAATTCAGCCTAAACCAAGCCTTAAAGTACCTTTAGAAACCAGGCCTGAAAGTACCTAAAATTCAGCCTAAACCAAGCCTTAAAGTACCTTTAGAAACCAGGCCTGAAAGTACCTAAAATTCAGCCTAAACCAAGCCTTAAAGTACATTTAGAAACCAGGCCTCAAGATACCTAAAATTCAGCCTAAAAGTACCTCAAAACCAGGCCTGAAAGTACCTAAAATTCATCCTAAACCAAGCCTAGAAGTACCTTAAAAACCAGGCCTGATTAGCACAGCCTAAATGGGCCTAAAAATATGCCTAAACCCATCCTAAAAGTACCTTAAAAACCAGGCCTGAAAGTACCTAAAATTCATCCTAAACCAAGCCTAAAAGTACCTTAAATCAATCCTAAATCAATTCAGCCTGAACAGGCCTAAACAGGCCTAAAATCAGCCTATTTCACCTCAAAAAACGCCAAAAATAACGCAAAAAAGAAGAAAATTGATGAATTAATTAAATATTTAATTAAGCATAGGAAAAATGGCAGAAATAATGCGTTTTCAGCAAAAAAATAATGAGAATTTTCAATTTCCTCTTCTTCTAGAGCAAATTTGGCTGAAAAATCCAAAATTTTGGCTGAAAATCCGGAAAAATTCAGCTAAAAATATAGATTTTCACCGAAATTTGCCTCATTTTCTGCTGGCCACAAATTTCAAGGATATATTTATTCATTCTTTTTTTCGAGGTCAACATTTTCATCTTTTCTCCCAAAAAAACACAAATTTTTGGAGGGAAAAAGGAAGAAAATCGGGTAATAATTAAAAACTTATTAAAAATATCGATTTTTGGGTGAAATTTAGGGGAAATTTCGAATTTTAGATAAGAAAATGAGGCAAAAATCATACGGTTCAGTGGATTCTCATATGCAAATTTACACCTGCTTTGGGTGAGGGGAAAAATCGATAAAATCTGGGATTTTCAGTCAATTTTCAGCCAAAAATTCCAAATTTTCGCTCAAAAAACTTCCAAACCCAATTATTTTCCAAAAATTTCCAAAAAAAATCCACTTACCTTCAATAGCAACAACTTGTTCTCTCAGTTGGGTTCCAAGTACATCATAGCCTTCCGGAAGTAGATTTAATAGGTCGTAAATCTGAGAAAAAAAGGGTTTTTGGCGGGAAAAAGTACAGTAATCCTGGGCTTATTTTTGGCGGGAAATTTGAACTTTGAAAATATTTGAAAATTAATTTTTGGCGGGAAAAAGTACAGTAATCTTAGCTTATTTTTGAGCGGGAAAATTGAATATTCAAAATAAAATTTGAATTTTAGTTTCAAGTGGATTTTTGCCGCCAAAAACTACAGTAACTCGGTCAAAAATAGGCGGGAAATTTGAATTTTGAAAATATTTTAAAATTAATTTTTGGCGGGAAAAGTACAGTAATCTTAGCTTATTTTTGGGCGGGAAAATTGAATTTTCAAATAAATTTTGAATTTTTGTTTCAAGATTCATTTTTTCCGCCAAAAACTACAGTAACTCGGTCAAAAATAGGCGAGAAGTTTGAATTTTGAAAATATTTTAAAATTAATTTTTGGCGGGAAAAAGTACAGTAATCTTAGCTTATTTTTGGCGGGAAAAAGTACAGTAATCTTAGCTTATTTTTGGGCGGGAAAATTGAATTTTGAAATTAAATTTTGAATTTTAGTTTCAAGTGGATTTTTGCCGCCAAAAACTACAGTAACTCGGTCAAAAATAGGCGGGAAATTTGAATTTTGAAAATATTTTAAAATTAATTTTTGGCGGGAAAAAGTACAGTAATCTTAGCTTATTTTTGGCGGGAAAATTGAATTTTCAAAATAAAATTCGAATTTTTGTTCCAAGTGGATTTTTGCCGCCAAAAACTACAGTAACTCGGTCAAAAACAAGGCGGAAAATTTGAATTTTTAAAAATTTTTTGAATATCAATTTTGGCGCCAAAATTCAAATTTTCGCTCCAAGACCACCTTTTTCGTGTCAAAAATCCACCAAAAATCGATACCTGATAAATACTCGGATGCACACTTTCAAATCGATGAATTTCGGCGCGAATCTGCTCGGAATTCAACGTGTTATTTCCACTCGAGACCAATAAATGGCGCGAAGACATTTTTAGCTGCAAAATTTTGAGATTTTTGGCTGAAAATTTCGAGATTTTCAGCAAAAAATAGGGGCTAAAACTCACATTTTCTATGATTTTTCCCTATCGAATTCCACTATTTTTCCATCAGAATTTATTGATTTTGCCTGCAAAAATCGGGGAAAATATTATTATATATATAAAATATAAAAATGTGAGAAGAAATAGTGAAAAGATATGCGATTTGATAAGAATTGCGGATTTTATGACTTTCCGCGCGCGCAAAAATTTTCATATCAGAACAATTCCACGTTTCCGCGCGCGCGGAACACCCCAAAAATTTCAAAAAATCGAAAAAACCGAGAGGAAAACGAACATATTGTGAGTGGCGAGAGAGCACTGCGAAATGAGAGAGTGGCGAGAGAAAAAGTTTGGTGAGAGGGTTGTGGCAGAGACGTAGAGGAGATGGGGTGAGAGGGGGCAGAGAAATGAAGATTGATGGTTTTTTTCGGAGGAGGAGGGAAAGAAATGTGTAGTTCTCGAGGAGAAGCTGAATTAAAATTTCCACGTGGAAACATTTAAATCAAAATTTTCCACTAAAAATACACAAAATAACGAATTTTCAGCTGAAAATCCAAAAAACCGCAAATTTTTTCACCTGCAACTGCCTAAATCGATGATTTTCATGACAAATCTATCAAACTTGACAAGATCTAGAAGTTGAGAAGCCCGGAATTCAACGATTTCGACCCCTAAAACCCCTTCGCACTCAAAAACCACCGCGCGGAAAATAAAAATAATCGTCCACGAGAACTACACACATTCAAAAATGGGTATACGGTGTACGCGATGCGAAATGTGTGCAAACACCGTCGCCGCCCGCCAATCAACAATTTCCCGCATTTTCCTGTGTTTTTTGCGTTTTTCCCGGGTAAACTAGTGATTCCAGCGTTATAAATCGAAGTTTTCAGATAAATCATGGATCGCAGATCATCATTACGGCCTAGAAAATCAGAAATCTCTCAAATTGTATCAGCAACACCACAAAAATCGCCTGGAAGACAGCCAAAAGGCCGAAGAGCACCGGCCTCTTCAAAGCAATCGATTGTTTTCAAAAATGAAGCATCCGAATCATCGTCATCTGAAGATGATTCTTCCGATTCCGATTCCGAAAATCAATACAAGAATCCGGTGGATCCAAGTCTAGAAGAGGAAGATCTGGAAATTTCGGATATTTTTTTGGAGAATTCTAGCGATAAAGAGAATAGTCCAGGAAGGCGTAGATCTCAAAAAATCAATAAAAATCTGGCGAATTTAAGCCTGAAAGCTTCGGAACCTCAAACACCATCAAGAAATACAAGAAGTTCAATGAAAGGACGTGATTTCTACAGTTTAAGCGATCAAGAAACGGATTCTGAAGAAATGGAGATGGATATTGAGATCAAAAGGGTTCAGTGAGTGCATTTTTGACTGAAAATCGGCTGAAAATCCACGATTTTCAGCCAAAATAGTGCGTTTTCAGTCAAAAATCGATAATTTTCTACAGAACTCGATCTGCTCGCCGTGCTCTTGCACCAATCACACCCAAAAAAGCCACCACCAAAAAAGGAGTTACGCCAACTCGCCTGGCAGTTTCCAAAACTCCAGGAGGCACCAGGAGCTACAATTTTGCGACGAGGGTGAGTTGTGAGCTGGAAATGGTGGCGAAGACGCGAAAAATCTAGGACACGTGGGAAAAAACGTGGATTTTTCAAAGCCTAGGCTTATCTAGACTCAAAAAACGTGGATTTTTTGAGCCTAGGCTTGTTTAGGCTCGAAAAACGTGGAATTTTTGAGCCTAGGCTTATCTAGTCTCAAAAAACATAGATTTTTCAAAGCCTAGGCTTATCTAGACTCAAAAAACGTGGATTTTTTGAGCCTAGGCTTGTTTAGGCTCGAAAAACGTGGAATTTTTTGAGCCTAGGCTTATCTAGTCTCAAAAAACATAGATTTTTCAAAGCCTAGGCTTATCTAGACTCAAAAAACGTGGATTTTTTGAGCCTAGGCTTGTTTAGGCTCGAAAAACGTGGATTTTTTGAGCCTAGGCTTATCTAGACTCAAAAAAACGTGGATTTTTTGAGCCTAGGCTTATCTAGACTCAAAAAAACGTGGATTTTTTGAGCCTAGGGCTTATCTAGACTCAAAAAACGTGGAATTTTTGAGCCTAGGCTTATCTAGTCTCAAAAAACATAGATTTTTCAAAGCCTAGGCTTATCTAGACTCAAAAAACGTGGATTTTTTGAGCCTAGGCTTGTTTAGGCTCGAAAAACGTGGATTTTTCTAGTCTAGGCTTATCTAGACTCAAAAAACGTGGATTTTTCAAAGCCTAGGCTTATCTAGACTCAAAAAACGTGGATTTTTTGAGCCTAGGCTTATCTAGACTCAAAAAACGTGGATTTTTTGAGCCTAGGCTTATCTAGACTCAAAAAACGTGGATTTTTTGAGCCTAGGCTTATCTAGACTCAAAAAACGTGGATTTTTTGAGCCTAGGCTTATCTAGACTCAAAAAAACGTGGATTTTTTGAGCCTAGGGCTTATCTAGACTCAAAAAATTGTGGATTTTTCTAGTCTAGGCTTATCTAGACTCAAAAAACGTGGATTTTTTGAGCCTAGGCCTATCTAGACTCAAAAAAACGTGGATTTTTCAAAGCCTAACCTTATTTGGGCTCAAAAAACGTGGAATTTTGAGTCTAGGCTTGTTTGGGCTCTAAAAATTCCCAATTTTCAGACTCGAAAACAAGAAACCGACTCAAATCACCGCTCCCCAATCGCAAAACTTCGCCTAACTCTTCCCGGTCTCTCAACAATTGCCCAGAAAATGAAAAATCTCGCCGACAAGCTGCATTTATCGGAAATTCCCGAAAATCTACCGTGCAGAGAGAAAGAGACGCAGGAATTGCGAAAATTCATCGAGCAAGCTGTGCATCCGAAAAAAGGCGAAAGTGGAGCGATTTATATTTCGGGAGTTCCGGGAACTGGAAAAACTGCCACTGTGAGAGCTGTACGTTGATTTTTGATGGGAAATTTAGAATTTTTGATGAATTTTGAGCTAGAAATCGCGAAAATTGAGGTTTTTGAAGGTGTAAACGCGGAGCATCGTTGTTTTTCCAGGTCATCGAATCTATGAAATCCTCAAAATCCTTCGTCTATGCCGAAGTTAATGCGATGATTTTCCGCAAAAAAGTTTTTGCCGAAATCTATAACCGAATCCAAGAGAACTACACAATATCAGCCCAAAAGACACCCAAAAAACAGCAGCTGGCTGAAAATGCATCGCTGAAAATCGCGAGCTCTACGGCTCGCCTCAAATTGAATGCGATGTTCCGGAAGGCGGACAAAAATCGATCGCCGATTGTGATTTTGGTGGACGAGTTGGACGGGTTGTGCAATCGCAAACAGGATGTTTTGTATGATATTTTTGATTGGACTTCGATGCCTGAAGCGAGGGTTACGATTATTGGTGAGATTTGGAGCATTTTGAGCCCAAAAATCATGATTTTTGATGGTGTAAACGTGGAGTATCGTTTGAACTACGATAATCCGCTTTTACACCTTCAAAAATCCACAAAAATCGATATTTTTGATGGTGTAAAGGCGGAGTATCGTTTGAACTACGATAATCCGCTTTTACACCTTCAAAAAATCCACAAAAATCGATATTTTTAATGGTGTAAAGGCGGAGTATCGTTTGAACTACGATACTCCGCTTTTACACCTTTAAAATCCTTCAAAAATCATGATTTTCAATGGTGTTAACGTGAAGCATCGTTTGAACTACGATACTTCGCTTTTACACCTTGAAAAGTCAATATTTTCAATGGTGTAAATGCGGAGTATCGTAGTTTTTCCTTTAGGCTCTTCAAACGATGCTCCACATTTACACCTATGAAAAATATGGCAAAAACCATTAAGTTTAGTTGATTTTTATCGAATTTGGTCTCAAAATGAACTAATTTTCACAAATTTTTATGATAAAATACTCAATTTTCAGCCCGAAACTGATTTTTGGCATAAAATCTTGCAAAATCATCAAATTTGGTATCAAAATTGATGAAATTTTCCCCATTTTTCACCCAAAAACCCTCCAAATTCTTTGCAGCCATCGCCAACACTCTCGACTTCCCCGAACGTATGTTATGCCAGCGAATTTCTTCCCGTCTCGACAAACGTCGCCTGATTTTCCAACCCTATGAACACGAACAAATCGAGCGGATTATTGATGCGAGATTGGCGAAAAGTGAGGTGATTGATCCGAATGCCGTGAAATTGGTGGCGAGAAAAGTGAGTTTTAAGGGGAAAAATCGTGAAAAATGGACAATTTTGAGCCAAAAATCGTGAATTTTGAAGGGGTAAACGTGGAGTGTCGTTTGAACTACGATACTCCGCATTTACATCACCTTTTGAGCTTTTATATGCATATTTGGTGTCAAAAAATCCCAAATTTTGAAGAGAAAAACTACGACACTCCGCAATTACACCCCGATTTTCCAGGTCTCAGCAATATCAGGAGATCTTCGTCAAGCTCTCGATATGCTTCGTCGTTCAATTCGAATTGCAATCGAAATGAAATCGACGAAATTAACCATGGAACACGTGAATTTGGCACAAAAAGCGGTGGCAGAACCGCTGAAAATGCGCCTAATCAAATCGCTCAAATTGCACAAATTGATGATTTTTAGAGCTGTTTTGACTATTGTGAGTGGGAATTTTTGGGTCTTGAAGGGAAGATTTGACCTACAGTAAGAATCTAATTCAAATTTCCAAATTTTCCGCCAATTTTCAAAAATTCAAATTTCAAAAATTTCCCGCCATTTTTCAAAAATTCAAATTTCAAAATTTCCCGCCATTTTTCAAAAATTCAAATTTCCAAATTTCCCGCCAATTTTCAAAAATTCAAATTTCAAAAATTTCCCGCCATTTTTCAAAAATTCAAATTTTCAAATTTCCCGCCAATTTTCAAAAATTCAAATTTCCAAATTTCCCGCCATTTTTCGAAAATTCAAATTTCGAATTTTCCCGTCATTTTTCAAAAATTCAAATTTCGAAATTTCCCGCCATTTTTCAAAAATTCAAATTTCGAAATTTCCCGCCAATTTTCAAAAATTCAAATTTCCAAATTTCCCGCCATTTTTCAAAAAATTCAAATTTCCAAATTTCCCGCCATTTTTCAAAAATTCAAATTTTCCAGATTCAATCAACCGAAAAAGAGGAGACAATATTCAGTGAAGTCTATAAAATGTATTGTGTTTTGTGTCAAACACTTTCTGGAGTTGCGCCAACTTCCGATTCATTGGCTTATGATTTGGCACTACAATTAGCGCGAACCAGGTAAATTTTTGAATTTTTCGCATTTTGGCGCGAAAATTTGATGAAAAATGAGCCAAAAATCGTGATTTTTGCTCGAAAATGAGTTATTTTAGGTCATTTTCCACCAAAAACCCTCGTTTTCGGCTCATTTTTTCCCAAAATTCTTGAATTTTCAGCCTACTTATCCTATCTCCCGGTCAAAATGGAATGTTTCGCCGAAAAATCAAGCTTGGAATGGCTGTTTATGAGGCTGAGAAATGTATTCAACAAATTGAGGAGCTTCAAAAATCACATTAATTTTCCTGTTTTTTCCAATTTTCTTTCAAAAAAATCGCATTTTTCCGCATTTTGTAAATACCATATTTTCCATGTTTTTCGCAATAAATCACTGTTTTTTTCGCTTTTTTCCAACTTTTTCAAGGGTTTTTCACCCAAAAAACCCCTATTTTACGCCTAAAATTTTTTTTAAACCCTAATTCAGGTATTTTCAGATGGAAATTCTGAGAAAAGCTGAAATTCAGCAATGCGCTTCTGAAGCGCTCGAAAAATTGGATGATTTTATGGCGGGCGCCGAGGAAAATGAGAGGTTTGTTTGAATTGCCGCGCGTTTGGGTCTCGCAGCGCTGGGGATATTTACGGCGGAGTTGTGTGTAGTTCTCGAGGAGGAGAGTGCATTTTTTTGTTTTTCGCCGGGTTTTGACCTAAAATTAAGGGGATTTCGAGATTTTTAAGAAACTTAGGGTTAGAATTAGTGTTGTTAAGGTAGTTTGGAGGGAAAATTCGTTTTTCCAGAAAAAATCGACGATCTTGTGGTCGATTTTCTGTCGTCTCAAAAAGGCCAATGTTGTTTGCTGGAAGGAGAGCCGAATTGTGGAAGAGAGACGATTTTGATGAAGGTTTTGAAGAAATATAGTATTGATTTGAGGGTGATTAATGTTGGTGAGTGAAATTTGGGTGGAAATGATGGTTTTTGACCGGAAATTTGTGAAAAATAAGGTTTTTTGGGTCCTGGAGCGAAAAACTCTGATTTCTTTTAGCAAATTTCGATGATTTTTGACAAAAAACCCACATTTTTTACACGAAAATCATGAATTTTGGGTAAAAAACCCTCAAAAATCATCAAATTTTCCAGGTTACGCAGCCGCCGATCCTTTGCTCCAAGAATCTTTGGCTCGAGAAAATGAGCAAGACGGAGAATATTCGGTTTTCCTGATTCGAGACGCCGATGAACTCATCAGCGGACATCAACAGGAATTTTTGTATACAATGACTGATAAGGCGACGAGTTGCTCGTGGTTGGTGTTTTTTTCGATTTCGAGACAGGTATGTTTGGGATTTTGAGGCAAAATTCGAGAAAAACGGTCAAAAATGACTCGAAATTCATGTTTTCACTGAAAAATGGGCAAAAATCGATAATTCTAATCTGAAATTCGAAAAATTACGAAAATTGACCTAAATTCAATGATTTCCGAGACCTACAGTAATTTTGATGGTTTTTAAAGGAACATGAGGCATTATAGAGCTGCAAAAAATCCGCCCGCCGCTCATGCCAGTCGGGTAATTTGCCCCCCGGCCCGGCTCGAACACCCTCGATAGACTATGATCGATTTGCCCGGGTAGCCCGCACCCGTCTGCCGGTTTGCCCGATTTGCCCGTTGCCCGTCACACCGTGCATTTTCTTCTCTTTTTCTTTTCTATCTCTCGTTTTTGTGCACTCTCTCTCACTGTTTTTTTGTTTTCACACGTGTGAATGCACGGTGTGGCGGGCAAAACGGGCAAAAGAAGCAAAGGGGCAAGTTTATGCGGGCAAACGGGCAAATCGGGTAAACGTGAAGGCGGGTGCGGGCTACCCGGGCAAATCAAGAATGTGTGAGCGGGGGGCATCGGGCAGTTTTTTTGCAGCTCTAAGGCATTAAATAGCCATTTTGAGTGAAAATTCGTTGAAAATGACCCGAAATTCATGATTTTCACTGAAAAATGGGCAAAAATTGATAATTCTAACCTGAAAATTTGACAGAAATTTCAATTTTAAGCTGAAAAGTTCGAATTTTCGGTTAAAATTCATCATTTTTCCCCAAATTTTCCAGAATTTCGCTCAAAACCTGGAAAAACGTGGAAATTCTCGAATACCACGAATTCGTGTGACTTTCGATCAACAAACACCAACATTCGATGAATATTGCACGGCATTTCGTCAAATGATTATACCGAAATCGTCGGAAGCCGAAAAATCGACGAATTTCCAGGGATTCTACCAGGAGATGCGCAGTGACACGTGGCTCAGAGACTTCTATGAATTGTACAATTTTGATGGGCTGAAAAAGCTGGCGGCGATGATTTTGATGGAAGTTGCGATGGGTGGGGATCAGGTGAGTATTTTGAGCCGGAAATCGTGAAATTTGGAGCATTTTGAGCCAAAATTCAGGATTTTTCATAAAAAATGACCTAAAATTCATTTTTTCCAACTATTTTTATTCAAAATTTATCATTTTTGAGGGTGAAAAATAGCTAAAATTTGAATTTTGATGAAAATAAGCCTAGAACAACAGGCCTGAAACAAGCCTAGAAAAGCCTAAAATGAGCCTAGAGCTAGGCCTAAACAGAGCTCAAGGCTGGGCCTAAAAAAGCCTCTAAAATGAGCCTAAAACTAGGCCTTAAAAAACCCAGAAGCTAGGCCCAAGATAAGCCTAAAGCTAGGCCTAAAAAACCCCAGAAGCTAGGCCTAAAATAAGCCTAAAGCTAGGGCTAAAATCCCAGAAGCTAGGCCTAAGATAAGCCTAAAGCTAGGCCTAAAATCCCAGAAGCTAGGCCTAAGATAAGCCTAAAGCTAGGCCTAAAAAACCCCAGAAGCTAGGCCTAAGATAAGCCTAGAGCTAGGCCTAAAAATCCCAGAAGCTAGGCCCAAGATAAGCCTAAAGCTAGGCCTAAAAAATCCCAGAAGCTAGGCCCAAGATAAGCCTAAAGCTAGGCCTAAAAAACCCCAGAAGCTAGGCCTAAGATAAGCCTAGAGCTAGGCCTAAAAATCCCAGAAGCTAGGCCTAAGATAAGCCTAAGACGAGCCTAGAACTAGGCCTAAGATAAGCCTAAAGCTCGGCCTAAGATAAGCCTAGAGCTAGACCTAAGAAAACTCTGAAGCTAGGCTTAAAAGAACCCAGAAGCTAGGCCTAAAAGAAACCTAAAGCTAGGCCTAAGATAAGCCTGAAACAAGCCTAAAGCTAGATCCTAAAGCTAGGCCTTAAAAAACCCAGAAGCTAGGCCTAAAAAACCCAGAAGCTAGGCCTAAAAGAAACCTAAAGCTAGGCCTAAGATAAGCCTGAAACAAGCCTAAAGCTAGATCCTAAAGCTAGGCCTTAAAAACCCAGAAGCTAGGCCTAAAAAAACCAGAAGCTAGGCCTAAGATGAGCCTAGAATGAGCCTAAAATTGGCCTAAAATCAGCCTAAATTATGTGATTTCAGACCATTTTTTATCAAATTTTCTGATTTTCAGGTCAACATTACCTGAAAATCCCAAATTTCCTCCCAAAAATCTCCTATTTCTTCCAGATTCCAACCCAAAAAACGGTCGAAAATGCCCTATGTTCCCTAATGCCCTCAAATCGTAAATTATCCATCCTCCAAGATCAAACCCTCCGATCTCAATGCGTTTTTCTGTGTTGTCATCGACTTTGCCGCAATCGCCGCGCGGAATCCGAATTCCTCACTCCGCGCACCACATTCCGCACCGTATTTTTGGAGTATAAAAAACTCGCGAATTTACACTATGCGCCTTTAAATGTCAACAATGATGTGTTTGTTTTTCGAGAAATTGAGCATTTGATTGAAATTGGATTGTTGAAGTGTGAGAAGATGGCGAATTTCAGCAATATTTCGTTTAGGTAAGGGAGTTTTGGGAGATTTTTAGGGGAAAAGCTGAAAATTTGACTGAAAATGAGCTAAGAAACTTGAAAAATGATGAAATTTAAGCTGAAATTCAAGATTTTTGATGAATTTTGAGCTAAAATTTTTTTTAGCCTAAAAATCAGCAATTTTTAGCCTGAAATTGATTTCAGGATGATTTTCTTTAGAAATCTCAAAATTTGACTGAAAATAATGAATTTTTAGCTGAAATTCAGGATTTTTGATGAATTTTAGCTTAAAAATTAGGAATTTTCAGCCTGAAATTAATTTCAGGTTGATTTTCCTTGGAAATCTCAAAATTTGACTGAAAATGATGCATTTTGAGCTGAAATTCAAGGTTTTTGATGAATTTTAGCTTAAAAATCAAGATTTTGTAGCCTGAAATTAATTTCAGGTAAATTTTCTTTAGAAATCTGAAAATTTGACTGAAAATGATGAATTTTGAGCTGAAATTCAAGATTTTTGATGAATTTTAGCTTAAAAATCAGGTATTTTCAGCCTGAAATTTATTTCAGAATGATTTTCTTTAGAGATCTCAAAATTTGACTGAAAATGATGAATTTTGAGCTAAAAATCTGGATTTTTGATGGATTTTAACCTAAAAATCATGAATTCTTGGCCTGAAATTAATTTCAGAATGATTTTCTTTAGAAATATCAAAATTTGACTGAAAATGATGAATTTTGAGCTGAAATTCAAGATTTTTGATGAATTTTAGCTTAAAATTAGGAATTTTCAGCCTGGAATTAATTTCAGGTTGATTTTCTCTGGAAATCTCAAAATTTGACTGAAAATGATGAATTTTAAGCTGAAATTCCGGATTTTTGATGAATTTCAGCTTAAAAATTAGGAATTTTTAGCCTGAAATTAATTTCAGGTTGATTTTCTCTGAAAATCTCAAAATTTGACTGAAAATGATGAATTTTGAGCTAAAAATCTGGATTTTTGATGGATTTTAACCTAAAAATCATGAATTCTTGGCCTGAAATTAATTTCAGGATGATTTTCTTTAGAAATCTCAAAATTTGACTGAAAATAATGAATTTTTAGCTGAAATTCAGGATTTTTGATGAATTTCAGCTTAAAAATTAGGAATTTTTAACCTGAAATTAATTTCAGGTTGATTTTCTTTAGAAATCTGAAAATTTGACTGAAAATGATGAATTTTAAGCTGAAATTCAGGATTTCTGAAGAATTTTAGCTTAAAAATTAGGAATTTTTAGCCTGAAATTAACTTCAGGTTGATTTTCTCTGGAAATCTCAAAATTTGATGAATTTTTAGCTGAAATTCAAGATTTCTGATGAATTTCAGCTTAAAAATTAGGAATTTTCAGCCTGAAATTGATTTCAGGATGATTTTCTTCAGAAATCTCAAAATTTGACTGAAAATAATGAATTTTTAGCTGAAATTCAGGATTTTTGATGGGTTTTAACCTAAAAATCATGAATTCTTGGCCTGAAATTAATTTCAGAATGATTTTCTTTAGAAATCTGAAAATTTGACTGAAAATGATGAATTTTAAGCTGAAATTCAGGATTTCTGAAGAATTTTAGCTTAAAAATCAGCAATTTTCAGCAAGAAATTATTTTCTGGATGATTTTCTTTAGAAGTCTGAAAATTTGACTGAAATTGATAAATTTTGAGCTGAAATTCAGGATTTTTGATGAATTTCAGCTTAAAAATCAAGATTTTGTAGCCTGAAACTAATTTCAGGTCAATTTTTCTCAAAAACCTCGATTTTCAGAAAAATCTGGCTCGATATGGATGCTCTAACCGTCGAAAAATCGATATCCGATGTTCTCAAACTTCCCACAACTGTTCGCGATTTTTTTGCCACAATTTTGGACTAATTTTTTGGATTTTCCGCTGTAAAATATGAAATTTTCACTATTTTTTATAGATTTTTCATGATTTTTGACCCTAGATGTGTATTTTTCACACTTTTTTACCTGAAAATTCGAGATTTTCAGCCTGACCAGCTGAAATTTCCAGAATGGCTCAAGAATACGATGTTGTGGCTCCGCCGAATGCGAAACGAATGAAAACCGACATGGCTTTTGATGAGAAACGTGTGCTTTATGTGGTTTTGGAGGGATGCAGTTTGGAGACGGCGAAGGTGAGCAAAATGAGCCTAATTTTCAAATTTGGAGCAAAATGAGCCAAAATTCGGAAAATTTGATGAATTTTGAGCCAAAATTCAGGTTTCCACGTGGAAAATGATGAAATTTGAGCCAAAATTCGAAATTTAATGAAAATTGAGCCTAATTTTGCAAATTTGAAGCAAAATGAGCCAAATTTCAGGATTCTACGTGAAAAATGATGAATTTTGAGCAAAAATGAGCATTTTTGATGAAAAATAAGCTAAAAATTCGGAAAATTTGATGAATTTTGAGCAAAAAATTTGAAAAATGAGCATTTTTGATGAATTTTGACCTAAAATTCGAAATTTAATGAAAAATGAGCCTAATTTTGAAATTTGGAACAAAATGAGCCAAATTTCAGGATTCCACCTGGAAAATGATGAATTTTGAGACGAAATTTGGGATTTTTCATGAAAAATGAGCCAAAATTCGGAAAATTTGATGAATTTTGAGCAAAAAATTTGAAAAATGAGCATTTTTGATGAAATTTGAGCCAAAATTCGAAATTTAATGAAAATTGAGCCTAATTTTGCAAATTTGAAGCAAAATGAGCCAAATTTCAGGATTCCACCTGGAAAATGATGAATTTTGAGACGAAATTTGGGATTTTTCATGAAAAATGAGCCAAAATTCGGAAAATTTGATGAATTTTGAGCAAAAAATTTTAAAAATGAGCATTTTTGATGAATTTTGACCTAAAATTTGAAATTTAATGAAAAATGACCCTAATTTTGAAATTTGGAACAAAATGAGCCAAAATTCAGGTTTCCACGTGGAAAATGATGAAATTTGAGCCGAAATTTGGGATTTTTCATGAAAAATGAGCCAAAATTCGGAAAATTTGATGAATTTTGAGCAAAAAATTTGAAAAATGAGCATTTTTGATGAAAAATGAGCCAAAATTCGAAAGTTAATGAAAAATGAGCCTAATTTTCAAATTTGGAGCAAAATGAGCCAAATTTCAGGATTCCACGTGAAAAATGACGAATTTTGAGCAAAAATGAGCATTTTTGATGAAAAATGAGCTAAAATTCGGAAAATTTGATGAATTTTGAGCAAAAAATTTGAAAAATGAGCATTTTTGATGAATTTTGACCTAAAATTCGAAATTTAATGAAAAATGAGCCAAATTTTCAAATTTGGAGCAAAATGAGCCAAAATTCAGGATTCCACCTGGAAAATGATGAATTTTGAGACGAAATTTGGGATTTTTCATGAAAAATGAGCCAAAATTCGGAAAATTTGATAAAATTTGACCTAAAACTTTAGGATGTTCACATTTTCCCACCAATTTTCAGGTCGGTGGTGAATATGTGATTTTGAGCAGCGATAAACATGCCAACTTTTTGAGAAAACAGAAAAAAGACCCGTCGGACTATAGACCGGATATTTTGCATCAGGTTGGTGAAATTTTCATGAAAAATGAGCCCGGAATCGTGGAGCATCGTTGAAAACTCGAGAAAACTACGATGCTCCGCGTTGACGCCGTCAGAAATGGTCAAAAACTGGTTTTTCAAACGATGCTTCGCGTTTGCACCTCTAAAAATTCAAAATTCCCCCAATTTTTCGCAGCGTAAACGTGGAGCATCGTTTAAAATTCGAGAAAACTACGATGCTCCGCGTTTACACCTCCACAAAATCTTCTTGCAGTGCCTCCTGAATCTCCTTGACAGTCCTCTAAACCGTGCCGGAAAACTTCGAGTATTTTTCCGAACTTCGAAAAATGTTCTGGTCGATGTGTCGCCACAGTGCAGAATTCCCAGAACTTTCGATCGATTTTGCGGTCTGATGGGTGAGTTTAAGCCAATTTTCAGCCAAAAAAACAGAATTTTTCACTGAAATCTTGATTTTCAGTGCAACTTTTGCACAAATTATCGATTCGCGCAGCTGAAACCACTCAAAAATTGATGTCTGTTGTCAAAAATCCGGTCACTAATCATTTACCGGTTGGATGTCGCAAAATTTTGATGTCTTTTAATGTTGAGGTGAGGATTTTTGACCTTAGAGACGTTAATTTTGACCTTAGAGACCTTAGGGACGTTAATTTTGACCCTAGAGAACTTGGGGACGTTAATTTTGACCCTAGAGACCTTAGGGACGTTAATTTTGACCCTAGAGACCTTAAGGACGTTAATTTTGACCTTAGAGACCTTGGGGACGTTAATTTTGACCTTAGAGACCTTGGGGACGTTAATTTTGACCTTAGAGACCTTGGGGACGTTAATTTTGACCTTAGAGACCTTAGGGACGTTAATTTTGACCCTAGAGAACTTGGGGACGTTAATTTTGACCCTAGAGACCTTAGGGACGTTAATTTTGACCCTAGAGACCTTAGGGACGTTAATTTTGACCTTAGAGACCTTGGGGACGTTAATTTTGACCTTAGAGACCTTAGGGACGTTAATTTTGACCTTAGAGACTTTAGGGACGTTAATTTTGACCCTAGAGAACTTGGGGACGTTAATTTTGACTCTAGAGACCTTAGGGACGTTAATTTTGAACCTAGAGACCAAAGGGACGTTAATTTTGACCCTAGAGACCTTAGGGACGTTAAAAACCCTAATTTTCTTCTAGGAATGCACATTGGCCAATAAATTGGTAACACCAGAAAGTGAAGAATCGCTAGTTGTGGTAATTGGAGGAATTGCGAGAGGAAAAGTGAGTTTTTGGCTGAAAATGTTCAAAATTTGGCTGAAAATGGTGATTTTCAGCCAAAAAACCGTGATTTTCACCCCAAAAACCCCAAAAATTTTCAGATTAGCGTGGATTACACGGATTCCGAGACGAAAATCAGTAATTATCCACTTTCGGCAGCTTTGGCTTGCGCAAAAGTCACCAGTGGATTAGAGGAAATTTGGAATATTATTTGATTTTTTGTGGTTTTGTTAATTTTTTTTGTTGATTTTTTGTTTGGAAATGAAATTTGAGAAAATTTGGAGTTTTTTGAGACCGAATTTGCCACGTGGAAATTGAAAATTCAAATATTAGGCCGAACGAGAAAAAAAACAAAAAAAAATTCACCGAAACCGTTACTGTAGTTTACAGCGGTGTTTGCACACTGTTGCACACGTGGCATTTTAGATGACGCGCAAAAATGTTTTTTTCGCGATTTTTTTTGGCACAGCTGCAAAAACCGATTGTGCGCCAGCAATGTCTCCTGCACTCTTCTCTCTCGCCCTCCACGGGCGTGTGTGTTTGTCGGCGTCTCTATAAGCGCACACACTCTCTCGCCGAAAAATTATTTTTTTAAATTTTTTCTCGAATTTTTTTGAAAAAAGCTGAAGTTAGCGGAAGTTTCAACAAATGAATCGTACATGAGAAGATAGAGGAGAATGAGACGAAGACAGAGAAATATAATTTGTTGAGTGAAAAAATTTATTAGGCGTGAAAAACGTGAGATTTTGAAGTACCCTCACAAAAAAGATATTTTTGAAATAATGAAGCAAAACTTTCAAACTTTTTATATGAAATAAGATGTTTAATATACTTATGTTGAAAAAAGAAAGAAGAACTTCTTACCGGACAATGAATTTGTACTGTTAGACGAGAGAATAACCAGCCTTTGTCTTAAAAATTTCAAAGAACCGATGTTTTTCGGGAAAAATTTCAACAGTGATTTGAATAATTACAAGTATGGCTTACAATTTCATGATAAAATCATTTTTTATTTTCGCTGAGCTGTTTCTGAAGCTTATAAAGCAGGATCTCTTCTAACAATCAGAATACCACATTAATCATCGAAATTTGAAGTTCTATCCCACAGCTCCTAATTTTGCGGCACTTTTTGATCGAAATTTGAAGAAAATCAACAAAGCTCAAGTTGAAAGCAGCAAAAATTTATTAAAAATCTGTTATTTGAATAGTATATTATTAACTCCACTTCGTTCATGATCGAAACCGCTGATTCCACTAGGCTGACGTTCGCAATACCTGAAAACAAAATTGTGTGTTTGAATTAAACAGTTTTGAATCATGGACATATGAAATATTAGCTCTTATTAAAATAAAATGCGATGAAAATGAAAATATAATTTTACTTTTCAAAAATGAACGGTAGAAATAATATTAGAACATGTATCTTGATATAGTTTTTGCTGCTGAGAAAGATAGACTAAGTCTTCATACTCCCCCGTGCCTCTATCATGGTGAAATAACGTCAAAATGACGGAAACATTGAATTTTTATTATTTCTTCAAGTAATTTTACTATTTTATAAAAATCAATCAAAAATTGGAATTACCTTCAATAAAATCTTCCATAGAACCCTAAAACTCTTTTCGTGAGGCTCTCCACGTGAATTCCTTTGTGAATTTCTGGTCAGGTTGGCAATCAATTGGATTCGTTCATCGAAATAATTCTTGTTTGGGACTCTCCGACATCTTCATGTTTCCGTCAACTCGTATCACGCTCATCTAAATATAAAATCATGATTTTTTGATAAATTTAGATACGAATAACTCACTTTTCAACAAGAAAAATATTGATTCGCCGACCTCGAAAAATGCTTCTCTAATGCATCGCATCTCACTCAAAATCATCGCAAATTCATCTCCAACCAATTGTATATTCATTCCAACTCACAAAAATTCAAACTCGATCAATTCCAGAATAAAAATTTTCTTCGAAAAAAATGGACTTCATAAAAACAACTTTAGCATCCGTCAGCCCCATTTTCATCACTCGATCCAAACATAATAAAATTCTCCTTTAAATTCTCTACAAACGATAGTCTGTCCGAATATGTGAAACTTCCTGAAAAACTCACAAAAAAATAAAAAAGAAGAAAAAAATTAATTTTCTGATGGAAAAAAACAAAAAAAAAAGAAAATTTTTTTCTCGTGCAAAAACCGAAAACGCGTCAAGTGCTGGCGCGTTTCGCGCGATCATTCAGTTTTTGCAGCTGTGTTTGGCTGAAAATTGCGTTTTTCCCTTGAAAATTCAAATTTTAGGCCAAACGAGAAAAAAAACAAAAAAAAATTCACCGAAAACATTACTGTAGTTTACAGCGGTGTTTGCACAGTGTTGCACACATGGCATTTTAGGTGACGCGCAAAAATTGCGTTTTTCCCCTGAAAATCAAAATTTTAGGCCGAAACGAGAAAAAACAAAAAAATTCCCCGAAAAAATTACTGTAGTTTACAGCGGTGTTTGCACACTGTTGCACACGTGGCATTTTATGTGACGCGCAAAAATGTTTTTTTTGCCAGAAAATTGCATTTTTCCACGTGACCTGCCACGTATTTTTGATGGATTTTTTTAATTTTCAAAAAAAAATTCCATTTTTTGAAAAATGCTTGAAAATCTGCAAAATCTCACGAAATCCTCCAATTTTTCGGCGGAAAATGTGGAAATTCTGGGATTTATAAGAGAAACCTTCCCGGAAAACGAGTTAAAGGTGGAATCCGAGGAAAAAACAAGTTTGATTCATTCCGGGGTCCTTTCTACACTTTGGAAATGTCCGTTTACTAAAAAAATTGCGAAAAAAGAGCATCGGAGAAAAAAACGGAGAGAAACGAAAAAAGTCCATATGTATTGCAGGTGGGGCTAACGCGCTCCAGCGAACAGGCGGAAAATTTGAATTCTGGAGTTTGTTTTTGTTTTTGTTTTTCCTTTTTTTATGTTTAATAAACTCATTTTTCATGAATTATTAATGATTTCGTATTCATTATGTTATTCCGTAATGGTTTATTTGACATATTCGAAAATTTTCATGTCACAATAAGATTTTTTCAGATGCATTTTCTGCATTGCTGTTATTGCGCTGGGAAATTTGAATATCCTCAAATGCGCCTTGTCACACAGAGCCAAAAACAATTAGAAAAATGGAAGAAAATTTTGGGGCCTCATTTCGTGCGAAATATAAAAATGTATAGTAAGCCACATATTTGCCGTTCGCATTTTGAATGGGATTCTTGGGGAAAAATCGCAAGAAAAGAGTTACCGAAGCCGTTCCCGTTTCTGAATCAACGGAATTCAATGAATCATGCTCCGCCAACTTCCAATATTGCTGAAATTACTCCAATATTATCAAATCTTGCTGAAATTACTCCACCATTATCAAATCTTGCTGAAATTACTCCATCAACTTCGAATACAGCATTTGAGAAGGATATGGATGTTCATGGAGATGCAACAGAATCTCTAAATGAGCAACGGGATCGATTGGATGAAGTGAATCCATTTCAGGAACAAATTGATATGATAAAAGATCCGGTATTATTTGTTAGTAAAATCACTAAAAAACATTTCATTTTCTAGAATTATCAACCGACAACTAGAGATTTTGCTGAAGTTTGCGAAGAGGAGTGTGAATATTCGAGTGATTCTGATGGAAACCCTGAAGAATTTCAAATCGACTTCAATTTTCTTCTAGTGTCAATTCAGCTTCTACTCCCATTGATTTTGTATTGTAGAGCATGTTGCTCACAAGCAAAATATAAATCTACAAAATCAGGATGCGCATTAGACGTGAGTTTTTTTTTGAAAATAAAAAGAAATTATGTTCCATTTTTAGTTTCACTGTTATTGCGAATGTGGAAGACAATGGAAATGGGCAAGCAGTAGAAGGATTGTGAAAAATGACGGGTCAACATCCAAAAGATTTGACATAAATGTGATTGTTACATCAGCTATTGTAACAATTGGGCAATCATATTCAGTGAGTTCTTTCATCTCTGTCTACCAAAAGATCAGCTTTAAAATGAGAAAAATGGAGATTTTTGCCTAAGTCTAGCCTGAAAATAGACCACCTAAATTGCTCCATTTGTTTTTTATTTTTGCTCATAAAAGCATCAAATCAAACTGAAAGGCAAAAACGATGAATTCCCAGCCAGAGACTGCCCCAAATTTGTTGAATTTTCATGCACAAATTCACAAAAATCTTTGAATTTCGGCTGAAAAAGCATCCATCAACTGCCAGAGTTGTAAAAGCATGTTCGATTTTCCAGAATCTGAAAGCTCTGTTCGATGTTATCAACATGCCAACAATATCCAGTACAACATTTTATGATACTCGAAAAATCGCTGTAGTTCCTGCAATCAATACAGTATTCGCCGCTCAAAAACAACTAATTATGGAAATTTTGAAGAAAATCGGAATCCCTATCGACGCAGCTTCAGATGGAATGTATGACACACGCGGATACTCTGCTTTTTGGTGTAGATACATTTTCATGTGCACTTTAACGAAGTTTATTATCCACTACAAAAATATGAGAAAAACATCAGGAGGCGCATCAAAAGCTCTTGAACCAGCAGCCCACATGCAAGGACTGAGGGAACTGATTTCGATGTATGCAGGATATTTCCAAAATTTGCCGCCAATCCGATCTCTCACGACTGATCGATGTTTAACAATATCTGCGAACATGAAATTGCATTTTCCATCGGTTATCCACAAATTCGACTTATGGCATTTAATTAGGAATATCACAATGGATTTATGGCCGAAGCGAAATCAAAAACAGATGGAACCAATCAAATTATGGCTCCAAGCTATGATTAATAATATTTATCAGTCGGTAGCAGATAGCAATGGAGATCCTCTGTTGGCCAAAGAAATGGTTATGAGTACATTTGCTCATATTACGAACCAACACACCGACTTCGACCAAATCACATGGTTCAAGTTCAATAAACTGAAAGCCTGCCGACATGATGCAAAATCCACAAGTCACACTGGTTTTTTGAATGTTAATAATGCGAAAGACATGAATGCCTGGGATATCGTAAGGAAAATTTTTATAAAAGGAAATCGATTGGAAGATATCGGCAAAATTTCTGCGAAATTTTGCACAAGTGAGTGCGAAAGTTTCAACAGCTTATCGACTAAATATGCACCCAAAGATAAATATTTCCATGAACACGAAACGACTACCCGTTTGAGTATTTTGCATTGGAATCAGCTGAAGTTGGACGAATTCGAAGGAACACGTGTTGTAGTTGGCGGGAAAACGTCAGTGAATAAAACAAAAAAGAGAAGAGAGTGAAGACATGCAAAAACGCCTCCACACACGAATGGCGCTTCAAAATTCGCGACACCTCAATTGATATTATGAAAAATCTCAAAAAAGTTGATGAAAATACAGAAGAAGTTGTGAGTGGAGATGATGATGAGGGGATCTCAATGGAAAAACTTAAAGACAATGAATATTTTGCGAAGCGCATGGCAAGAGTATTTGAAGATATTTGCGAAGACGATGAAGATTCATCATCATCAGAAGATGAAGAAGTTTAATATTTTTTCTGTTTTTAATTACAAAGTTTGTAAGTTTTAAATTTTCTATTAATTCCAAGCTTCTTTTTTGAACTTATCAAAATTTTAGTTTTTTCTTTATTAATTTCTGTATTAGCATTTTGTATTCCTTTTTTCCATTTTCACGAGAACATATTTATTTACAACAATAAAAAAAACCACCGTTTACAACAATTAAAATTCTTCTTCATAAGCATATGGAAAGGCTGACAAAAATCCAGTATACGTTTCTGATGGCCATTTTTGTCGAATTGCCCGAATAACGCAAGCTGGCAAAGGGATTCGCTTTTTTAATTGGAGGTGCAAATCGCTGACCAACATGGAATATGAGTAAAATCGATAATTCCTGTAAAAAACTAATTTGAAAAATCTACAGAAAAAATTAATCTGAAACAACTATTAACTCACTCCGACTTCCATTCGCAAACATTCTTGTTCAGCGCATACTTGTAACCACTTTCGAAAGTTTGAACCATCTATAAAACGCTTACAATTAGTTCTTTATGCAAACCGAATGAAACTCACTTCTTCTCTTAAATATTTGTTGAAGTTCGCGCATTCGACAATGCATTTGTCGAAATTCCCATTCCAAAATATCTCGTCCAATTTTTCCGACATTTTTTGGCCCATCCTCTTTTGAATGTTTAGATTGATAGGGTATATTAAACCACAACAATATTCTAATTCGTCCAAATCAACACATTTTCCACAATAACATACCACATCTCTTTCACGAAACAACATGTTCACAGCCTTCTTCGATAATAACAATTCTTTGTCTTTTATTAATTTTCTATGGTTTTCCATTTCCTCTTCGGTCGGGTCATACTTAGAATCATAAGTATTTGAACCATTTCCGCTTTCTTCCATATTCTCTTCCATCATTTTCATATTTTCCACAAAATTTGTTTTTCCAGATATTTTAGTATTCGATGAATTTCCCAAATCATCATCAATCATCATATCTCCATCCAATTCATTTCCAATGAGTTGTTCATCTAACTCAACTACTTGCATAATCTCTTCCATCATTTTCACATTTTCGACAAAATTTGTTTTTCCAGATATTTTAGTATTCGATGAATTTCCCAAATCATCATCAATCATCATATCTCCATCCAATTCATTTCCAATGATTTGTTCATCTAACTCAACTACTTGCACAATCTCTTCCATCATTTTCACATTTTCGACAAAATTTGTTTTTCCAGATATTTTAGTATTCGATGAATTTCCCAAATCACCATCTTCTCTCGAACCATCATCAATCAATCTCCATTCAATTCTTCTCGAATCCATCTCCATCCAATTCTTCTCGAATCCATCCAATTCTTCTCGAATAATGTTTGCCTTCTGGTTAGATTTATCAGATAATTCTCCTTCTTCCATCACAAAACTTCAATTCTTGAAAATCTCCTGAAAAACGAATAAATTTCATAAAAACAAAAAAAAAACAAGAAAAGAATAGAGAGTATTTTTTGTGTGTGCAAAATGAGAGAGGGAAAAGAAAGAAATGTTCGTCAGGTGCGTTGTTTGCGTACTGCCAAACAATAGAAACGACATTTTTATGCAGACGCTTTTTGAGAACCTCCTCATTTTCCACCTTTAACACAAGTCGAATGGACAATTCTGCAGGATTTTGTGAATCACGGTGAGTTGTAAAAAAAATCAATAAATAAAAATTTTCATACATTGATACAGAAAGATTCCCGCCCTCCATCATAACTCTTCAAATTTGCGAGAAAATCGAAGAGGATCAGGAAAATGAGCAATTTTTGACAGTTCGTCGATTCGTTGAGGTATTTTTGATGTTTTCAGCTAAGTAAATCGCAATTTTTTTACAGATCAATCCATTTTCGATGAAGCTTTACTTGAAGAAAACAGTTTCGCCAATTGGAAATTTTGAAAAACTCGAAAATCATCGGAAAATTCATCGATTTATCACAAAGTTTTGATTTTTTCGAGCGAAGCGAGTGTAGACCGGAAGCTTCCGCGTAAGCGGCCTCGAGCGCGGAAGCGCGAGTGTATGTCCCTTTAAAAGGGTCTTATAGGGACATACAGACCGCTGCGCGGAAGCTTCCGCGGAAGCGCGAGTGTATGTCCCTTTAAGAGGGTCTTATAAGAGCCATACACTCGCGCTTTTGCGCTCGAGGCCGCTTACGCGGAAGCTTCCGCGCAGCGGTTTGTAATATCGAAAATCTCATCGGTACCACGCGCTCCACACGCAACGCAGACCGCGTTGCGCCACAACACACACAAAAAGGGAACGATTCAAATTCCCTCCCTTTTTTGTGTGTTTTGTGGCGCGGCGCGGTCTGCGTTGCGTGTGGAGCACGTGGTGCCGATGCGATTTTCGATAATACAGACCGCTGCGCGGAAGCTTCCGCGTAAGCGGCCACGAGCGCGGAAGCGCGAGTGTATGGCTCTTATAGGGACATACCCTCGCGCAAAACGCTCGGGGCCGCTGCGCGGAAGCTTCCGGTTTACACTCGCTTCGCTCGAGACATTGCTCATAGTAGGCTCGAGCGAAGCGAGTGTAGACCGCAAGCTTCCGCGTCAGCGGCACTGTCTTCCGCTTTAGCGGCCACGTGGATTACTATGATCCCTAGCCATGTCATAGCAATCCACGTGGCCGCTAAAGCGGTAGACAGTGCCGCTTCGCGGAAACTTGCGGTCTACACTCGCTCCGCTCGAGCCTACTATGAGCAATGTCTCGAGCGAAGCGAGCTTCCGGCTTCCGCGTAAGCGGCCTCGAGCGCGGAAGCGCGAGTGTATGTCCCTTTAGAGGGTCTTACGCGCGGAAGCTTCCGGTTTACACTTTTAAATCGCAATTTTCCCCAATAAAACTTTATTAATTACCCAATTAATTAATTAATAATTACACTGTTGTTTCCCTCCAACAATAATTCCCTTCTGATTTCCAACAATTTTCACCGTGTTATAAGTGTACAAAATTCTTGATTTCGCCTCGAAATCCTCCCTCAAAACGTAATAAAAATGATCGGAACTCATGTCCAAAAATTGTGTGTCTAAAATCTCGAACTTGGGCAACGCTCCTTTGCGCGTCAACAATTCTTGCACGGCATTTTCGCGCGAGAATACGGTGCCATTGCAAAATTTGAACGAGAAATCGTCGGAGAAATAGGTGCGGATTGAAGGGGCGTCCGATTTTTCGATGAATTCTCCGATCTCCGTCTCGATTTTATGAGTCAAATTTCGAAGATCGGAAGATTCGGAGAGGATGGGAAAGATCAAGAATACCAAGAAGAATTTCATATTTTTTTGGATGATTTCAAATTTTTTCAACCGGACCCGCTTTTATTTGACATGTCTGTGAGAAAATCAAAAAAAAATTTTATAGCGGGCGGCGGAGAGATTGCCACGTGGACTAATACAATTTTATTATTACCAATATATATATATTTGAGCATAGATTTTCCCTAATTATAAAATATTCGAACATTGAACCATTTCCTGAGGTACCACTCTTTTCGCCGACAATTTCACACTTTTCTGCATGTTTTTCGTCGCATTTTCGATTTGCTCTTCGATTTTCGATTTTGTCGGGGGTGATTGAGCGTAGAGTTGGAGTTTTGAGCTGGAAAAAAAATTTTGGAAAAAAAATTACGATGCTCCGCGTTTACACCGTCAAATTCGACCAATTTTGATCGCGTAAACGCGGAGCATCGTTGTTTTCGACTCACCGATTCAATTTCATATGACTCGCCACCAAATCATTCGTCACCAACGCCGCCATCAACGACAATTCGCCCGCCAAAACTGTGGCCGCAATGATTTCACATAATTTTTCCGAATTTCTGCCAGGCTTCTCGTAGTTTGGTCCAGCACAATTCAGGCTCTAAAATTATCGATTTTTTCGCTCATTTTTAGCCATTTTTCATGATTTTTGGCTCAAAATTCCCCAAAATGCTCACCTGAAGACACGCTTTCTGTGGTGGCAAAATAGTTCCACCGCCAACTGTTCCAACTTCCATACACGTCATTGTACAAGACACATAAAGTGATCCTTCGGGAGTGACTTCCATTCTTGTTGAACACATTGAAGATGACACTACTTGGGCTGGATCCTGTGAGAAAATTGGGGGTTTTTTGGCTTAAAATTCGAGATTTTCAGCAAAAATTCAAGATTTTCAGCAAAAATTCAAGATTTTCAGCTAAAATTCAAGATTTTCAGCAAAAATTCAAGATTTTCAGCAAAAACTCGAGATTTTAGCTTGAAATTCGAGATTTTCAGCTAGAATTCAAAATTTTCAGCTAAAATTCGAGATTTTCAGCTAAAATTCAAGATTTTCAGCTATAATTCAAGATTTTCAGCAAAAATTCAAGATTTTCAGCAAAAACTCGAGATTTTAGCTTGAAATTCGAGATTTTCAGCTATAATTCAAAATTTTCAGCTAAAATTCGAGATTTTCAGCTAAAATTCAAGATTTTCAGCTATAATTCAAGATTTTCAGCAAAAATTCAAGATTTTCAGCAAAAACTCGAGATTTTAGCTTGAAATTCGAGATTTTCAGCTATAATTCAAAATTTTCAGCTAAAATTCGAGATTTTCAGCTAAAATTCAAGATTTTCAGCTATAATTCAAGATTTTCAGCAAAAATTCAAGATTTTCAGCAAAAACTCGAGATTTTAGCTTGAAATTCGAGATTTTCAGCTATAATTCAAAATTTTCAGCTAAAATTCGAGATTTTCAGCTAAAATTCAAGATTTTCAGCTATAATTCAACATTTTCAGCAAAAATTCAAGATTTTCAGCAAAAACTCGAGATTTTAGCTTGAAATTCGAGATTTTCAGCTATAATTCAAAATTTTCAGCTAAAATTCGAGATTTTCAGCTAAAATTCAAGATTTTCAGCTATAATTCAAGATTTTCAGCAAAAATCCAAGATTTACCTGTCCTGTAGCTATAAAAACAGCAGCAACAATATTGGCAGCATGAGCATTTGATCCTCCGATACAACCAGCTCTAGAACTTCCGATTTGAAGTTTGGCCTGGAAAAATTCGGAAAAACTACGAGGCTCCACGTTTACGGGGTCAAAAATTATGCATTTTTGATGGATTTTGACGGTGTAAACGCGTAGCATCGTTAGAAATCTTCAGAATTGATTATTTTTCATGGCGTAAACGCGGAGTGTCGTAGTTTTCACTCACATTTGCTGCATTTGCCATATCTATCGGTGTGGTCTTCAAGATTTTCGACACAACATTCGCTGGCAGCACACATTCGGCAACCACTGATCTACCTCGACCTTGAGTCCTGAAACGATGCAAAAATACGGTATGTACCTTTAAAAATCGTGGTTTTTTTTCGATTTTAGGGTCAAAATTCGTGATTTTTCTAGAAATTCAGGTGAATTTTTAGCAAAAAATCCGGAAAAAATCTCACCAATTCACAGCCGCCGCTTTTTTATCCACACAATAATTTCCGCTCAATGAGACGACTTGCATTTCGGGAAATTGTTCGGAAATGTATCGAATCGCTTGCGAACAGCTTCTGAAACAGAAAATTCGATGATTTTGAGCCAAAATTCATAGAAAATGACCCCGTAAACGTGGAGTATCGTTTGAAACTACAATACTCCGCGTTTACACGGTGAAAAATGATGAATTTTGAGTCATAAATCATGAAAAATGACCACGTTAGCGCGGAGCATCGTTTAAAATTGAAAAATCCATTTTAAACGATACTCCACGATTACGCAGTCATTTTCGATGATTTCTAGCTCAAAATTCATCATTTTTCACCGTGTAAACGCGGAGTATTGTAGTTCAAACGATGCTCCACAATTCCAACTCACTTCGACACCATATTCATGCCCATCGCATCTCCAGTAAACGCAACAAATCTCAAAAACACCAAATTCCCATCAATTATCACTTCGAGATTCTTGAGACGCGCAAATCGACTACAACTTTCAAATTCGGTTCTGACATGTTGCAAATTTTCAGCGATTTCCAGCCACATTTTGAGATTTCTGAAGGAAAGGGGAAAATTTTGAATTTTAAAGTGGAAAAAACTCACATCGCATCTCTAGCGGTTGGAAATTTCACTACAGGTGCTCTAGTCATCCCACAATTATAAACAGTTGATTGAACACCATTAGAAGCCTAAAAATCGATAATTTTGGTTAAAAATGATGGATTTTCATCAAAAAAACGTGAATTTTGGGTCATTTTTAATGAAAAATCGTAAAATTTCACCTTAATCGCATTCATTCCTCGATTTGTTGATGCAATAAGTGCACCTTCTGTTGTAGCCATCGGCACATAAATATCCTTCTCATCGTTTAGACAAAGAGGTCCCGCAATTCCAACAGGCACAGGAATATAACCTATTACATTTTCACAACAAGAATTGACCACCTTAATGAGAAATTATCAAATTTTGCTTAGAAAATTGTGAAAAAAAGCTCACATATTTATAATCGTATCCTCTAAATGGTAAATCCTCCAAATTTCTTCGCAAAAATGCTCGTCTCACCGCTATAGCTTTCTCAAACCCAAAATCAAATCGATTTTCCAATTCCCGCTGCTTCACTTCGCCTTGCTTCAAAAGTCTAAGCGCTTCTCCAGGCGTCACTTTCTTCCCTTGCTCCCATTCTCGCTTCACATCATCATAACTTCGTTCCCCTGGCGAAATATCGATTTTCTCTTCGAAATCTGATTGTGTTCCAATGTCTCTGGTTTGAACATCATCTGGCTCTTCGTTTTCATCTTCGCCAATCGAGAAAAATGTGTTTTTTCTTGATTTTATGCCAATTTTTTCCATCACAAAGCTAAAATTTTGTTTTTATTCATTTTTTCTCGGGGAAAAAACCTACTTTTCAATGGTGTCTCGACAATTGGGATCTTCAAAATTCACATTTTTCAAAAATTCATGCAATATACTCCTCTCCATCACTGAAAACCTGGGTTTTATCGAGAAAAACGCAAAAAAAATAAAAATATTTTATTGACCACGCCCCCTTCGCAACACCTCGCACAGAGTTTTTGCAAACACGCGGCACGCTTTTTATTTATTTTTTGAAAAAAAGTTTTAGCATATTTAAATGTCTGGAAAAAAGCGGAAAATCACCGATTTTTTCAATGGTCCGTGCAAAGAAGAAACTGGCGAATCTCTAAAGTGCCCGAAAAAATCAATATTCCCCACGGAACCCAAGAAAATCGCGAAAAAACCAGAGAAGCGCGAAAAATTGGATTTGAGTCAAAGAATTTTGGACGTGGGTCAAGAGAATATCGGAAATTTGCACTGCGAAGCGTGTAATATGATTTATAGTGTAGATTCGCCGAAAGAAGCTGAAAGACATCGAATTTTTCACAATCGTTTCGAGACCACTGTGAATTTTAATATCGAACAGAATTTGATTGAGATTTTGAAAACTTTGCCGAATCAAAAGATTGGCCAACATCGAATTGTGTTTATTTGTGCGAAAATGGCGGGAAAAATTGTGAAAACATCGGTGGAATATTGGATGGTGAGCGTAAACGTGGAGCATCGTTTGAGGCGCCAAAAATTTAAATTTCAGAAATTCGTCAACGAATCCGTCGGCTACGTGTCAGAAAGCACGGGACTTTGGGACGAAAATCGGCGAGTCTACCTGAGTATGGGTCTCAGCGCTGAATCCGAAATATTTTTGGCGGGAATTTTGGTGGCCGAAAAATTGGAGGAGGCGATAAATGAGGAAAGCGGGGAGGTACGGAGTACGGTCATTTTTGGCGCGAAAAATGACGCAATTTTGGATTCTTGGTTCAAAAAACGTTCAAAACGCACCGAATTCTTATCTTTTTATTGAAACAATTGTTACACTAAAAGTGCAGAGACTAGAGTGTAGTTTAGACGAAGAATGATAATTTTTCAATATTAAAAAAAAATGAAAACTACGATGCTCCGCGTTTACACCATCAAAACTATATCAAAATCCTTCAAATTTTATCGCGTAACCGCGGAGCATCGTAGTTTTTCCTGAAATTTTAAATTTTAACTCGAAATGCTCCAAATTTTACGGCGTAAACGCGGAGCATCGTAGTCATGTTTCCAGACCACTAAAAAATGCAAAAACGATGATTGGATTGTGGGAATCGATCGAATCTGGACGCACAAAATCAAGAGAAAACTGGGAATCGGAAGTGCACTTCTAGATGCTGTAACTACACGGGATACCAAATTTGAGCACAGGAAAAGAAGATTACGAGTGGCTTTTTCGGAATTATCAGATGAAGGACGAGTTTTTGCTCAGAAATATGTTGGAAAACACTACGAAAATGAGCCATTTCTAATTTATTGATTGATTTTTGTGATAAATGAAGGTTTTTATTGAAAAAATCGTGAAAAATAAGCCATTTTGACCTGAAATCCAGAAAAAAAGCACCGTAATCGTGGAGTATTGTATGTAATATGAAAATTCAAATTTTTTTCCACGTTTTGTTCCCCGAAAATCAATATTTTCATCAATTTTCCATATTTTCCACCTATTATAATTTACAGTACCCCCAAAACGCTGCATTTTTCAATGTGTGCATTTGTGCGTCGCCGTGTTTGCACATGAAATAAATGTGTTTTTCTGTTTTTTTTTGTTTCCAGAGTTAAAATGAGGACGAAATTGAAGAGAAAAGTGAGTTTTTTCTAGAATTTTGAAAGAAAAAGCTGAAAATGTCTGGAATTTCCAGAAAGCCACTGTAAATCCCCACAAATATCGATCGAATTGGCTGAAAGATGATTTTGGATTCGATGAACATCAAATCGATTTGTTCATGAAAGCTGTGGCCAAGGCTTTTGTGAGTGGAAATCGGGAATTTTGGGCTGAAAGTTGCTGAAAAATCAAATTTATCGATTTTTGCAGGGAAATCCGCTGAATAAGGGGTTTACCAGTGTGGAGAAGGAGGAATATCGAAATAAGATGGCTGGCGAGTTTGTGAGTGGTTTTGGGGTGAAAATTGAAGAAAATATTGGCTCTGGGGGTGAAAAATCGGATTGTTCTGGTTCTGGAGCGAAAATTCGTGATTTTCAAGCTCCTGGAGCTGAAAAATAGGATGTTTATGGTCAAGAAGCTGAAAAATTGGATTTTTAAGCTCCTGGATCTGAAAAATCAGATTTTTTTGGTCCTGGGGCTGTAAAATGGGGTTTTTGAGGTCTAGAAGCTGAAAAATCGGACTTTCAAGGTCTTGGAGCTTAAAAATCATGAAATTTCGGTTCAGAAGCATGAAAAGCTGGTTTTTTTGGTCCCGGAACTGAAAAATTGGATTTTTCTGGTCCTGGAGCTTAAAGATCTGGGTTTTGAGGTCCTAGAGCTGAAAAATCATGAAATTTTGGTCCTGGAGCTGAAAATCTGGATGTTTATGGTCAAGAAGCTAAAAAATCAGCAAATTTAGCTCCAGGACCATGAAAACCTGCTTTTTGAGGTTCTAGAGCTGAAAAATCAGATTTTTAAGGTCCTGGAGCTGAAAAATTGGATTTTTGAGGTCCTGGAGCTGAAAAATTGGATTTTTGAGGTCTAGGAGCTTAAAAATTGGATTTTTGAGGTCTAGGTGCTGAAAAATCATCAATTTTAGCTCAAGGAGCATTAAAATCATGTTTTTCCGGTCTATAAGCACGAAAAGCTGGATTTTCAAGCTCCTGGAGCTGAAAAATCACGAATTTTAGCTCCAGGACCATGAAAATCATGTTTTTGGCATCCTGGAGCTGAAAAATTGGATTTTTGAGGTCCTGGAGCTGGAAAATCATCAATTTTTTCTCCAGGACCTTAAAAATCACGAAATTCTGCTCCGGGACCTCAAAAATCATCAATTTTCGCTCCAGGACCATGAAAACCTGGTTTTTGGGATCCTGGAGCTGAAAAATCACGAATTTTAGCTCCAGGACCATGAAAACCTGGTTTTTGGGATCCTGGAGCTGAAAAATTGGATTTTTTTGGTCCTAGAGCTAAAACATCGGATTTTTTTGGTCCTAGAGCTGGAAAATCACGAATTTTCGCTCCAGGACCTCAAAAATCACTAATTTTAGCTCCAGGACCATGAAAATCATGTTTTTTTGGTCCTAGAGCTGGAAAATCACGAATTTTCGCTCCAGGACCTCAAAAATCACTAATTTTAGCTCCAGGACCATGAAAATCATGTTTTTGGGATCCTGGAGCTCAAAAATCATCAATTTTTGCTCCAGGACCTAAAAAATCACGAAATTCTGCTCCAGGACCATGAAAACCTGGTTTTTGGAGCTCCTGGAGCGAAAATTCGTGGTTTTCAAGCTCCTGGAGCTGAAAAATCTGATTTTTGAGGTCTAGAAGCTTCAAAATCACGAATTTTAGCTCTAGGACCTCAAAAATCATCAATTTTCGCTCCAGGACCATGAAAACCTGGTTTTTGGGATCATGGAGCTGAAAAATCTGATTTTTGAAGTCCTAGAGCTGAAAAATTGGATTTTTGTGGTCCTGGAGCTTAAAAATCATGAAATTTCGGTTCAGAAGCATGAAAAGCTGTTTTTTGAGGTTCTGAAGTTGAAAAATCGGATTTTCAAGCTCCTGGACCTCAAAAATCATCAATTTTCGCTCCAGGACCTCAAAAAATCCAGCATTTTTCAAAATTTCCCCCGGAAAAATTGAAAATAATTCAGAAATCACGTGAACGTGATCTAATTTATGCAAAATCATTCATTTTTCCTCGAAAAAAAAAATTTATTTTCAATTTTTTGACTTACCAGGAACTCTATAAGTGAGTAAAATCGATAATCTGAGCTCTGGATCGAAATTTTGTGAAATTTTAAGTTTGGGATGCTCCAGAACCTGGTTTTTGAGGTCCTGGAGCGAAAATAGGTGATTTTCAAGGTTCTGGGTGGAATTTTCATGATTTTTTGAGTCCGGAATCTGAAAAATCACCAAATTTCGTTACAGGACCCAAAAAATCCCATTTTTCACGCCATGCGCCTTTAAAATCACCAAATTTCGTTCCAGGACCCAAAAAACCCCCATTTTTCACCCCATGCACCTTTAAAATCACCAAATTTCGTTACAGGACCCAAAAAATCCCATTTTTCACGCCATGCGCCTTTAAAATCACCAAATTTCGTTCCAGGACCCAAAAAATCCCATTTTTCACGCCATGCACCTTTAAAATCACCAAATTTCGTTACAGGACCCAAAAAATCCCATTTTTCACGCCATGCGCCTTTAAAATCACCAAATTTCGTTCCAGGACCCAAAAAACCCCCATTTTTCACCCCATGCACCTTTAAAATCACCAAATTTCGTTACAGGACCCAAAAATCCCATTTTTCACGCCATGCGCCTTTAAAATCACCAAATTTCGTTCCAGGACCCAAAAAACCCCCATTTTTCACCCCATGCACCTTTAAAATCACCAAATTTCGTTCCAGGACCCAAAAAACCCCATTTTTCACCTCATGCACCTTTAAAATCACCAAATTTCGTTCCAGGACCCAAAAAATCCCATTTTTCACTCCATGCACCTTTAAAATCACCAAATTTCGCTCCAGGACCCAAAAAATCCCATTTTTCACCCCATGCACCTTTAAAATCACCAAATTTCGCTCCAGGACCCAAAAAATCCCATTTTTCACCCCATGCAACTTTAAAATCACCAAATTTCGTTCCAGGACCCAAAAAATCCCATTTTTCACCCCATGCAACTTTAAAATCACCAAATTTCGTTCCAGGACCCAAAAAATCCCATTTTTCACCTCATGCACCTTTAAAATCACCAAATTTTGCTCCAGGACCCAAAAAACCCCCATTTTCACCCCATGCATTTTTAAAATCACCAAATTTTGCTCCAGGACCCAAAAAACCCCCATTTTTCACCCCATGCATTTTTAAAATCACCAAATTTTGCTCCAGGACCCAAAAAATCCCATTTTTCACCCCATGCAACTTTAAAATCACCAAATTTCGTTCCAGGACCCAAAAAATCCCATTTTTCACCCCATGCAACTTTAAAATCACCAAATTTCGTTCCAGGACCCAAAAATCCCATTTTTCACCCCATGCACCTTTAAAATCACCAAATTTCGCTCCAGGACCCAAAAAATCCCATTTTTCACCCCATGCACCTTTAAAATCACCAAATTTCGTTCCAGGACCCAAAAAAACCCCATTTTTCACCCCATGCACCTTTAAACTCCCAAATTCTTTCAGAAATCCTTCGTTTCTCACTCATCCAATCGCTCCGATCTCAAATACGAGCTATTTTTCCACGAATTCGAGCACGAAAACACAAAAATCAATTTTCGACACGAAATTTTCCGAAAAACCTGTCAAAGACTCGCGAAAATGGCACGGGATTTCGAAAAAGAGCGATTGGAGCAGGGAAACACTTCGAATTGGTGAGAAACTACGATGCTCCGCGTTTACGCGGTTGAATTTGAGCGAAAATTGCGTTTTTAACGATGCTCCGCGTTTACGCCGTCAAAAATGATGCATTTTGATGCATTTTTCGAGGTGTAAACACGGAGCATCGTTTAAACCTTCAAATTTGATGATTTTTCATCGCGTAAACGCGGAGCATCGTATTTTTTCGATTTTTCCAGGTGGGAAGCCTATAAACCCCAACCAACGGTCTACGAATTCCCTACAGTACCCCAGGAAAATCCGGCGGAAATTTTTGAGCAATTAAAAATGGTCGAAAATCGCCTGAAGTTCATTGATCAATTGGAAGCCAGGGAATTGAATCATTATTATAATCGGGTCTGAAAATCGGTGAGTTTTTGGATGAAATTTTGGGAATTTGGCTGGAAATTGTGAATTTTGAGCTGAAAATCGTAAATTTTGAGCCAAAATGAGCCTAGAAATGTGAAATTTGGATTTCTAGGCCATAATTTGGGTTTCTAGGCCATAATTAGGGTTTCTAGGCCATTTTTCTAAATTCTAGGCCATTTTTCTAAATTCTAGGCCATTTTTCCGATTTCCAGGCCATTTTTCGGGTTTCTAGGCCATTATTTGGGTTTCTAGGCCATTTTTCGGGTTTCTAGGCCATTTTTCGGGTTTCTAGGCCATTATTTGGGTTTCTACGCCATGATTTGGATTTCTAGGCCATTTTTTGGGTTTCTAGGCCATTTTTTGGGTTTCTAGGCCATGATTTGGATTTCTAGGCCATTTTTCGGGTTTCTAGGCCATTTTTCGGGTTTCTAGGTCATTTTTTTGGGTTTCTAGGCCATTTTTTGGTTTTCTAGGTCATTTTTTGGATTTCTAGGCCATTTTTCGGTTTTCTAGGCCATGATTTGGGTTTCTAGGCCATGATTTGGTTTTCTAGGTCATTTTTTTCAGATTTCTAGGCCATAATTCAAATTTTTTACAGATCTGCTCAAAATTGTACAAATTTGCTTTAATTTTTTGATTTTTTGTAAGTTTTTTCCAAAAAATTCCGAAAAAATTTGAATTTTTCCAGATTTCCGCTCATTTTTCTTCGTTTTTTTTTGCAAAATTTTTTTCCAACAACAAAAAAAAATTGTTTTTAGGAATGTGAAAAATGGCTGAAAAATCTGGAATTGTACAAAAAGTGAGTTTTTTTTTCCAGATTTTCACTGAAATTTTTGAAAATTTTGCAGAAAAAATCGGGAAAATGCGCGAAACGCAGGCTGAAATTGTCGAGAAAGTGAGTTTTCTACGATGCTCCGCGTTTACGCGGTGAAAAATGATGAATTTTGAGCTAGAAATCGTCGAAAATGACCGCGTAATCGTGGAGTATCGTTTGAAACTACGATGCTCCGCGTTTACGCTGTTGAAAATGATGAAAATTGCGGTTTTTTGGATTTCAAACGATACTCCGCGTTTACGGCATCATTTTTAGTGATGTAAACGTGGAGCATCGTAGTTCAAACGATACTCCGCGATTCCGGGGTCATTTTCAATGATTTCTACCTCAAAATTCATCATTTTTCACGGTGTAAACGCGGAGTATCGTAGTTTTCACCCAATTTCTTCCAGAAAACGCGTAAAAATGGAATTTTCCGAATCCAAAGCCTGGGCCCAGCCTTTCGAAGCCCAATTCTCCTCAATCGAACAACGACTTCGAGATTCGACCTATAAAATCCTGATGGGCACCAAATATTATGCGTGTGCTGAGGAAAACATCAAAAAAGAGTTGAGAAGTCAAATTTGCCAACATTTGGTGAGGAAAAACTACGACACTCCGCGTTTACACCGCGAAAAATGATGAATTTTGAGCGGAAAACGATACTCCACGATTACGCGGTCATTTTCCATGATTTTTAGCTCAAAATGCACCATTTTTCACGGCGTAAACGCGGAGCATCGTTGTTTTTCCTTGTAGCTCAACTGGAAACTCGAAAATCGCCCAATTTTACCGGAAAACTACGATGAACGCCTCCGTGAACTATTGAATTTGTACCAGAAAGTTAGCTACAAAAAAAGTTTGACGACTAAAAATGTGCTGAAACGACTGATGAGAATGAGCCGAAAATTCTGGAAAACGATGGAATTTCGAGGATTACGGTAAGATTTTGGGGGAAATGGGCCAAAAATCGAGAAAAATGGCCTAGAATTGGCCTAGAAACGTGAAATTTGGAATCCTAGGCCATCATTTGGTTTTCTAGGCCATTTTTCGGTTTTCTAGGCCATTTTTTGGATTTCTAGGCCATTTTTCGGTTTTCTAGGCCATTATTTGGATTTCTAGGCCCTTTTTGATTTTCTAGGCCATCATTTGGGTTTCTAGGCCATGATTTGGATTTCTAGGCCATAATTTGGGGTTCAAGGCCATGATTTACGTTTTTAGGCCATTTTTGGGTTTCTAGGCCATTTTTTGGATTTCTAGGCCATTTTTTGGTTTTCTAGGCCATGATTTGGGTTTCTAGGCCATGATTTGGATTTCTAGGCCATGATTTGAGTTTCTAGGCTATTTTTCGGGTTTCTAGGCCATTTTTCGGTTTTCTAGGCCATGATTTGGATTTCTAGGCCATTTTTCGATTTTCTAGGCCATGATTTGGATTTCTAGGCCATTTTTTGGTTTTCTAGACCATTTTTCGGTTTTCTAGGCCATTTTTTGGATTTCTAGGCCATTTTTTGGATTTCTAGGTCATTTTTCGGATTTCTAGGCCATTTTTCGGTTTTCTAGGACATTTTTCGGATTTCTAGGCCATGATTTGGATTTCTAGGCCATCTTCAGGCTTTTTGGGCTCATTTTCATCGATTTTTTGCAGACCCGAAGGAAATTTGGACGAATTCGAGAGAAATTTCGAATTTTGCCGAAATCAGCTCGAAAATCAGGCGGAAATCTACGAAATTCAAATGCGCGAAAAAGATCAGCGAAATTTGGATTTTGTGTGAGTTTTTGGGCCTAAAAATGGCCTAGAAATGGCCTAGAAAGCCTAATTTTTGTTCCAGATATCAAGGAAGACCAAATTCGCCCGAAAATCCGGAAATTTCCAGCCAAAATGCATATTTTCAACAAAATTTGTGAGTTTTTAGGGGAAAAACGGCCTGAAATAGGCCCATTTTAGGCCTGGTAGGCTTTTCAGGCTCATTTTAGGCCTTTCAGGCTTTTCAGGCTTTTTTTTTTATTTTAGGCCTAATTTCTTCTTCCAGATATGATCCTCAAATGTACAGTACTCCAAATACGTGTCAATTTTTCCCAAGGTAAATTTTGGCGCCAAAATTTTTTTTTTCAAAAAATTCAAATTTTTTTCAGCTCAACATCTCAACCAACTCAGAAATTTGCAAGTTTTCCCGAATTTTTTTAAATAAAATTTTTTTCCGCCAATTTTTTTTCTCGAATTTTATTGATTTTTCGGGTTTTCCAGCCCTAAATTATCGATTTTTCCCCGAAATTTTTGGATTTTTCCACGATTTTTGCAGATATGGTTGCTCAAAAAAACATCGATCGAAGTTCGTTGGTGGAGATCAAGACGGTGAAGTTGGATGTGAGTTGAAAATCTGAAAATTTTGAGCCCGAAATCATGAAAAACGGCCCGAAATGGCCTAAAATCCGAAAATTTCCAGGAAAAACCACCCGAATCACCGGAAATCGTCATTTTGGAGCATCAGGATGAGCCAAAACCATCGTCCTCCGAAGATCCCAGGTAAAAACAACGACACTCCGCGTTTACACCCCGAAAAATGATGCATTTTGAGGTTTTAAACGATACTCCGCGTTTACGCGGTTGCTTTTGCTCAAAATTCATCATTTTTAGTGGTGTAAACGCGGAGTATTGTAGTTTAAACGATACTCCGCGATTCCGCACTCAAATTCTACCGAATTTCAGACAAATCATCTCGCCGGCTGAAAATATCCCGAAAAATGTTCAAAAGTTGTCTAGAAGTGCGAGGAAACGATTGAGGCAAGCGAAATTATTGACGCCCGCTGATTCCACACCTGCCACGTGGGTTTTGAAACGACACTCCGCGTTTACACCGTCGAAAATGATGGATTTTGAGCTAGAAATCGTCGAAAATGACCGCGTAATCGTGGAGTATCGTTTAAAAGCTACAAATAACCGCGTAAACACGGAGTATCGTAGTTTCAAACGATACTCCGCGATTACGCGGTTATTTTTCATGATTTTTAGCTCAAAATCCATCATTTTTCGCAGTGTAAACGCGGAGTGTCGTTGTTTTTAGCGGGAAATTCAAAAAATTCAAATTTTTTGCAGGAAAGATCCGGAAAATGGTTGGAAAAAAATCAAATTGATTGGAATTCAGGCAACATACTACAATGATCTCAGCATTTTGTTCAGGGTGAGTTTTTTTGGGCCGTAAACGTGGAGCATCGTTTAAAAGCTAAAAATCATGACAAATAACCGCGTAAACACGGAGTATTGTAGTTTCAAACGATACTCCACGATTACGCGGTCATTTTCGACGATTTCTAGCTCAAAATTCACCATTTTTCACGGTGTAAACGCGGAGCAACGTTGTTTTTTTCCAGAAAACCCCCAAAATTTTGGCCAAACATTCGGAAGAAGTCAAAGAAGCTGCTAGGATCTTCAAAAATGAATATGTAGGTTAAAAAAATGCGATTTTCATGGCTAAAATCCGATTTTTTTCAGAAAAGACAAGTTTTTGCACGGAAATCTTCAGAATCTGACCAAAAATCCTATTATGAGCAATTGAAATCGGAATTATTGGCTGAAATTGGAGCTGAAAATTCGGAAAAATCGAAAAAAGTGGAGAAATTGGCTGAAAAATATGTGAAAACCCCCGAAAATCGAGAAAAATTGGCTGAAAATCCGAAAAATCCAAAAATTCCCTCACTTTTCGATGTTCAAGTCGCTGAAACCGCTCAAAACATCCAAATTCAGCAGCCAGCGCAAGCAGTGGTGAAATTACGACTCTATGAGCCGGTATATCAGCAGTACGGTAGGTTTTTGCACGAAAAACTACGACATTCCGCGTTTACACCGCGAAAAATGGTGGATTTTGAGCTAGAAATCGTCGAAAATGACCGCGTAATCGTGGAGTATCGTTTGAAACTACGATACTCCGTGTTTACGTGGTTATTTGTCATGATTTGTAGCTTTTAAACGATACTCCACGATTACGCGGCTCAAAATTCATCATTTTTCGCCGTGTAAACGCGGAGCAACGTTGTTTTTGCAGCCGCAGCCCCAATCTACACCCAACAATATCTCCAACCACAAATACAGTACCCCACACCTCCAATTTTGGCGCCAAAAGAATTATCGATTGATTTCGGCATCCCGCAGCCGATTCGCAAAGAAAAATGCCAAGAAAAAATGTCCGAGGAGCAAATCGCTCAACTTTTGCAAAGAATTCGAGACGCCTCGAAGTCGCCGGAGAGAAATGGTGAGATTTCAACGATGCTCCGCGTTTACACGGCGAAAAATGATGAATTTTGAGCTAGAAATTGTGGATTTTTGAGTTTTAAACGATGCTCCGCGTTTACGCCGCGAAAAATGATGCATTTTGAGCTAAAAATCGTGGATTTTTGAATTTTAAACGATACTCCGCGTTTACGCCGCGAAAAATGATGCATTTTGAGCTAAAAATCGTGGATTTTTGATTTTTAAACGATACTCCGCGTTTACGCCGCGAAAAATGATGCATTTTGAGCTAAAAATCGTGGATTTTTTGATTTTTAAACGATACTCCGCGTTTACGCGGTGAAAAATGATGCATTTTGAGCTAAAAATCGTGGATTTTTTGATTTTTAAACGATACTCCGCGTTTACGCCGCGAAAAATGATGAATTTTGAGCTAGAAATCGTGGATTTTCGATTTTTAAACGATACTCCGCGTTTACGCCGCGAAAAATGATGCATTTTGAGCTAGAAATCATCGAAAATGACCGCGTAATCGTGGAGTATCGTTTGAAACTACAATACTCCACGGAAAATCATGAAAAGTCGGAGATTTTTGATTTTTAAACGACGCTCCGCGTTTACGCCATGAATTTTGAGCTAGAAACCATGAAAAATGACCGTGTAATCGTGGAGTATCGTTTAAAACTACAATATTCCGCGTTTACACCTCATAATGCACTATTTTTAGTGGTGTAAACGCGGAGTGTCGTTTAAAATTCATCAAACTTCTTCCAGATTCCCCACCACCACCAACATCCAGCCAATACATCCAAACTCAGGCCTATCCAGGCCCCTCTCAGGCCTATCCAGGCCCCTCTCAGGCCTTTTCAGGCCCCTCACAAGTCGGCCCCGGCTACAATCTACTCGCCGATCGTTGGTGGGAAAAACCACTGCCGCAAGTTCAGCCAGATGCTAGAACTATGGCTGAGAATCTGGTGAATGGAATTATTGATGAAAGTGTGTTTGAGATACAGTTGAGAGAGCAACAGGCACGAATTCAGGTGAAAAACTACGATGCTCCGCGTTTACAGGGTGAAAAATGATGGATTTTGAGCTAAAAACGATACTCCACGTTTACGCGGTCATTTTCCATGATTTTTAGCTCAAAATGCATCATTTTTCGAGCTGTAAACGCGGAGTGTCGTTTAAAATCCAAAATTTCTCCAGGCTAAAGCTGCTGAAGAAGAAATGGCGGTGAAAAATCGCCTCGCAGAGATCGAACGTCAACTTCGAGCCATTGATCGAGAAGATCTGGGTTCAACATCGATGGAACACGAATTCGAGCGACGCGAAATCGAATTACGACAACGAGAGGCGCGTCTGAAACAGATGGAAGAGGAATTTTGGAGAAATCGAAGTTCTGGGTGCGTTTTCCGATGGTTTTGATGGAAAAATCGAGATTTTTGAGGTTTTTTTACCCGGAAAATCGCGATTTTTGAGGTTTTTTAACCCAAAAATCGAAAAAATCTAGTATTTTCTACTATTTTCCCGCCTAAAAATCATGGGGGACTAGTTTTCCCCCAATATTTTTCTAGGCCAGCTAGCAAAAACCACTATTTAAACGACACTCCGCGTTTACACCTGGGTTTTTTTGCGTGTTTGATTATTTTTTAGATCTAGGACAAGGTTCTAGGCCTAGATCAGGAAGATCAGGGCCAGTCTAGATCTAGGCTAGATCTCAAGCCTGGATGTTCTAGATCGAGTCTAGATCTAGATCTTAAGCCTAGATTTCAAGGTCAGGCCTAGATCTAGATCTCAAGCCTGGATGTTCCAGATTCCAGCCTAGATCTAGATCTACCATCAGATCTGAAGCCTAAGCCTAGATTTCAAGGTCAGGCCTAGATCTAGAATTTAAGCCTGGATGTTCTAGATCGAGTCTAGATCTAGATCTACCATCAGATCTGAAGCCTGGATGTTCTAGATCGAGCCTAGATCTTTCGATATTTCCAGATCTACTAGATATTCCCCACCACCAACAACTTCAACACATCCGAACTTCTCCTCCGATCCTTATTACTATCAAAATCCGAATTCTTTCCAATTCGCTCCGCCCATCTACGAAAATCCGATAAAAATCTCGTCCGCTTCCAACAAAAAACCGGCTGCCAAACACATGAAACGAAGAGGTTTTCACTCATTTTTTTTTTTGAATATCGATTTTTGGCGCCAAAAATTGCGCATTTTTCGCGCCAAAACGTGGATTTTTTTTTGCAAATTTTCCAGATGCCGCTGCGCCTTTCGAAGATGATGATCTGACCAGAAATCAGAGACGGCAGCGACGAAAGCGGACATCGCAGGAGAAATTGGAGCGAGAGCAAGGTGGTGAGTCGAAAAACTACGATACTCCGCGTTTACACCTCGAAAATTGGTGGATTTTGAGCCGAAATCCGTTGTTTTCGAGGTTTTTAACGATGCTCCGCGTTTACACCGCGAAAAATGATGGATTTTGAGCCGAAATCCGTCGTTTTGAGGTTTTAAACGATACTCCGCGTTTACGCTGTCCGAAATCAGTAATTTCGAGGTTTTAAACGATGCTCCGCGTTTACGCTGTCCGAAATCAGTAATTTCGAGGTTTTAAACGATGCTCCGCGTTTACGCTGTCCGAAATCAGTAATTTCGAGGTTTTAAACGATGCTCCGCGTTTACGCTGTCCGAAATCAGTAATTTCGAGGTTTTAAACGATGCTCCGTGTTGACACCTCGAAAAATGATGGATTTTGAGCCGAAATCTGTCGTTTTTCAGGTTTTAAACGATACTCCACGTTTACACCTCGAAAAATGATGGATTTTGAGCTCGGAATCGTGGAGTATCGTTTAAACTAAGTGTAATTGCGGGATTTTTGATCTACCACCATTTTTTTGTTTGTTTGTATAATGAAACTACGACACTCCGCTTTTACACCTGGAGAGAATTCCACGTGGAAGATTCTTTTGAAGGTGTAATTCTGGAGCGTTGTAGTTTTTGTGTCCTACGACACTCCGCCCATTACACGTGGCGTTTTTGCCACCTGAAACTACGAAACTCCACGTTTACACCTCGAAATTGTTTGCAGCAAAACGCTCGAACTTCTACGATCATCTCGATCCGATCAGCGACGATGATCAGGATCAGAATCAATATCAACATCAAGATCCGTCGATTATGGTGACAATGCCGCATCAAATGAGAGGTACAACGATGCTCCGCGTTTACACCGTGAAAAATGACGCATTTTCATTTTTCGAGGTGTAAACGCGGAGTATCGTTGGAATTTTGCAGATTTCAATGAGGCTAGACGTCCAAGATATACACCGCCGAAGGATTTGGTTTATGTACAGGTGATTTTGGGGGGCCGGGCCTGAATCGGGCCTGAAAATGGGCCTGAGAAAGGCCTATAAGGAAACCTCTAAATTAGGGCCTTAAAGATGCCTTAAATTAGGCCTAAAATAGGGCCTTAAGGCCTTAAAATGAGCGTTAAAAGGCTTTAAATAAGGCCTAAAATATACCTTAAATTAGGCCTAAAAGGCACTGAATCTAAGCTTAAAATAGGGCCTTAAAAAGGCCTAAAATAGGGCCTTAAACATAGCCTTAATTAGGGCCTTAAGGCCTTAAATTAGGCCTTAAATATACCTTAAATTAGGCCTAAAATAGGGCCTTAAAGAAGGCCTAAAATAGGGCCTTAAATATACCTTAAATTAGGCCTAAAAGGCCATGAATCTAAGCCTAAATATACCTTAAATTAGGCCTTAGATATACCTTAAAGGAAGCCTTAATTAGGGCCTTAAAATATGCCTTAAATTAGGGCCTTAAGACCTTAAAATGAGCCTTAAAAATTTTTCTAACAAAAAAAAATCAATAATTTTTATCTTATCAATATTTTTCCCGATTTTTTTTCCAAAAAAAAATTTTCCGATTTTTTCAGGTTTCCGATGAGGAAGATCAATAGGAAAAGCTAATTTCTGAAGCAAAAAAATTTTTTTTTTCAATTTTTATTGTCTGCAATTTTTCTTATCACTTTTTTATTGTAATAAACTAGTTTTTCCCCAATTTTTTTCATTTTTTCATTTTTTACCTCAAAAAAATCGTTTTTCATCGATTTTTCCAATATTTTCAATGATTTTAACCGAAAAATTCGAGATTTTCAGCAATTTTCAGCCAAAAATGACTGAAATCTGGGAGAATTTGCGAAAAAAGGCGAGATCTGCCGAGAATTCGATTGATGTGAAATTGGTGTCGTTGAACAAATTATCGGCGAATTCACATGGTGGGTTTTGCTGAAAACTACGACACTCCGCGTTTACGCGGTGAAAAATGATGGATTTTGAGCTGAAAATCATCGAAAATGACCCCGGAATCGTGGAGCATCGTTTAAAGCTCAAAATCCACCATTTTTCGCGGTGTAAACGCGGAGTTTCGTTGTTTTTAACGATACTCCACGTTTACACCGTCAATTTTCAATATTTTTGCAGGCGGCTTCGATATCGATGAGAAAATCGTGACGTCACGACAGAATTTGTTCCAAAATCTGACTGATGAGATCAGTGGGCTGATCGAGCAATTGAACACGATCAATGATGAGGTTTGACCTTTTTGGGCTAAAATTTGGGAAAAAACTACGATACTCCGCGTTTACGCGGTGAAAAATGATGGATTTTGAGCTGGAAATCATCGAAAATGACCCCGTAATCGTGGAGCATCGTTTGAAAATCATTTTTGAACGTGTAAACGCGGAATTTTGTAATTTCAAACGATACTCCGCGATTCCGCGGTCATTTTCAACGATTTTTGGCTCAAAAATTCCCGATTTTTCGCATTTCAGATGTCCGAAGTGACGGGATCACAAACATCAGCCGCCTGGGCCAACAATCCAGCAATTCAGCACACTTTGCGAAGACATCGTGAAATTCTGCGCGATTATGGCACCGAATTCCGAAGAGCCCGCGATAATGTTCAACAAATTCTACAAAGAGAGGCTCTTTTGAGCAGTTCGACTTCGGAGAGTCGAAATGGACGTGTGAATAATCGAGCCAAGGGAATTGATATGTATTTGAAGGTAGGAACTACGACACTCCGCGTTTACACCTCGAAAAATGATGGAAAATGATGGTTTTTTGTGGTTTAAACGACACTCCACGTTTACACCATCATTTTTCACGGTGTAAACGCGGAATTTTGTAGTTTCTAAACGACACTCCGCGTTTACACCTCGAAAAATGATGGAAAATGAGGGTTTTTGAGGTTTAAACGATACTCCGCCTTTACACCTCGAAAAATGATGGAAAATGAGGGTTTTTGAGGTTTAAACGATACTCCGCCTTTACACCATCATTTTTCACGGTGTAAACGCGGAATTTTGTAGTTTCTAAACGACACTCCGCGTTTACACCTCGAAAAATGATGGAAAATGAGGGTTTTTGAGGTTTAAACGATACTCCGCCTTTACACCTCGAAAAATGATGGAAAATGAGGGTTTTTGAGGTTTAAACGATACTCCGCCTTTACACCATCATTTTTCACGGTGTAAACGCGGAATATTGTAGTTTCTAAACGACACTCCGCCTTTACACCTCGAAAAATGAGGGTTTTTGAGGTTTAAACGATACTCCGCCTTTACACCCTCCTTTTTCACGGTGTAAACGCGGAATTTTGTAGTTTCTAAACGACACTCCGCCTTTACACCTCGAAAAATGATGGAAAATGAGGGTTTTTTGCGGTTTAAACGACACTCCGCCTTTACACCACGAAAAATGATGGAAAATGAGGGGTTTTTTGTGGTTTAAACGATACTCCGCCTTTACACCATCATTTTTCACGGTGTAAACGCGGAATGTTGTAGTTTTTAAACGACACTACGCCTTTACACCCTCGTTTTTCATGAAAAATTCAAATTTTTGCAGGAAAACGAGCACATCTCATCATGCGAACGACTTTTGGACGAACAATTGGAGATGGCAATGTCGACGAAGGAGAATGTGGCAAGACAGGGAATCAATCTACGTGGCATCTCGAATCGTCTACATCAAGTAACAAGTGAGAGAAAATGATGAATTTTGATGTAAAAATCGTCGAAAATGACCGCGGAATCGTGGAGCATCGTTTGAAACTACAATACTCCGCGTTTACACCGCAAAAAATGGTGGATTTTGAGCCTCAAACGATGCTCCACGTTTACGCGGTCATTTTCCATCATTTTTTGAACTGTAAACGCGGAGCATCGTTGTTTTTACGACACTCCACGTTCACGCGGTCATTTTCGATGATTTTTACATCAAAATTCATCATTTTTCGAGGTGTAAACGCGGAGCAACGTAGTTTTCTCGCTATTTTTCCAGAAAAATACCCGGCAATCAACAATTTGATGCAAAAAATCAAGACAAAAAAGCAGAAAAATACCGTAATCCTCGCCGCCGTCATCAGTTTTTGCCTGATTTTCACCATTTTCTGGATTATCAATTGATTTTTGTGATTTTTCTGTGTAAATAGTATTATAATGGGGCATAATTTATGAATTTTATCGATTTTCGGATTTTTTTGGTGATTTTTCATGGTTTTTAGCCATTTTCCCATTATTTTCAAAGGTTTTGGCCTCAAATTTTCGAAAAATTCCAGATTTTCAGCATGGTTTTGAAGGCCTACGTTTGTCCGTCGATTTTGAACGCAGATTTGGCTTCGCTGGCCGCTGAATGCCAGAAGTTATTGGCAGCTGGAGCGGATTGGTGGGTTTTTGATGGAAAATCGGATTTTTTTGACACCGGAATCGTGGAGTGTCGTTTAAACCGTGAAAAATGAGCCATTTTGAGTGAATCTAGTGATTTTCAACGATGCTCCGCGTTTACGCCTTTGAAAATGATGAATTTTCATGAATTTTGACTCCGTAAACGTGGAGTATCGTAGTTTAAACGATACTCCACGTTTACGCCTTTAAAAATGATGAATTTTCATGAATTTTGACCTCGTAAACGTGGAGCATCGTAGTTTAAACGATGCTCCGCGTTTACGCCTTTAAAAATGATGATTTTTCATGAATTTTGACCCCGTAAACGTGGAGCATCGTAGTTTAAACGATACTCCACGTTTACGCGGTCAAAAATGAGCCATTTTGAGTGAATTTTGACCCCATAAACGTGGAGTATCGTAGTTTAAACGATACTCCGCGATTCCGCGCTCATTTTTCACCATTTTTCCACCAAAATTCGAAATTTTCCGATTTCCAGGCTTCATCTCGATGTCATGGATGGTCACTTCGTTCCGAATCTCACCTTCGGACATCCAGTCGTCGAATCACTTCGAAAATCCCTGGGAACATCGGCATTTTTGGATGTTCATCTGATGGTTTCCAATCCGGCTCAATGGATCGAGCCGATGGCGAAAGCCGGTGCAAATCAGTTCACTTTTCATTATGAGGCTGTTCAGGATTGCGAAGTTTTGGGGATTATTGAGAAGGTGCGTGAAATTTAAGCCCCGGAATCGTGGAGTATCGTTTGAAACTCTTTTAAACGACACTCCCCTTTTACACCTCTCAAAAATCATGATTTCTCATCATTTTTCCGTCAGTGTAAACGCGGAGCATCGTTGCTTACCGAAAAAATCGCTTTTAAACGACACTCCGCTTTTACACCTCTCAAAAATCATCATTTTTCCGTCAGTGTAAACGCGTACTATCGTTGCTTCCCTCAAAAATCGCTTTTAAACGACACTCCGCTTTTACACCTCTCAAAAATCATGATTTCTCATCATCTTTCCGTCAGTGTAAACGCGGAGCATCGTTGTTTTTGCTCAATTTTCACGATTTTTGGCTCATTTTCCACCATTTTTCGCCGCGTTAACGCGAAGCATCGTAGTTTTCTTGCAGATTCGTGAAAATGGAATGAAAGTGGGACTTTCGGTAAAGCCTGGAACATCTGTCGACAATATTTTGAGGTAGATCTTGAATTTTCAGATTTTCCCAGAAAAAATCTGAAAATTTTTCAGATTCGCCGAAAAAATCGATAATGCTTTGGTGATGACTGTCGAACCGGGTTTTGGCGGTCAAAAATTCATGGAAAATCAGATGGAAAAGGTACTGTAGGGATACTGTAGGGAATTTTGGCGCGAAAATTTGATCTACCCTCAAAATTTCGCGTTTTCGCCCTAAAATAACCATATTTGGTCTCAAAACGCTCCAAATTTGGCGGGAAATTTGAAAAATTCAAATTCAGGTTCAAAAATTACGCCAATCACATCCGAATCTCACAATTCAAGTGGATGGTGGTGTGACACCGGAAAATGTGGAAATTTCAGCAAAAGCTGGCGCTAATGCGATTGTCAGTGGAACTGGAATCATCAAATCGCAAGATCAGGCGAAAGCTATCGAAATTATTCGAAATGCCGTGCAAAATGCGATTTCCGCCTGATTTTTGGGCCCAAAAATCGATTTTTTGTGATAATTTTTTATAAAATTTCAATAAAAATACCCGAAAATTCAGCAAATTTTCAATTTTGTCGCCTTGAAATCGAGATTTTCCACCAAAAAACATCGAGTGTAGGTGTGTTTTGCGAAATCGAAACTGCACGCGACAAAAACGGCGCAAATCAGGCAAATTGTGATGGTTGGAATGAAGATCAGCAGGATTAGGATGATTGAGATGGCTGCAACGATACTACGCGTTTACACGGCGAAAAATGGGGGTCTAAACGATGCTCCACGTTTACATCATTGAAAATTGGAGGTTTTTGAGAGGTGTAAGCGCGGAGTGTCGTTTAAAAGCGATTTTTAAGGTAAGCAACGATGCTCCACGTTTACACTGACGGAAAATGATGAGAAATCATGATTTTTGAGAGGTGTAAAAGCGGAGTGTCGTTTAAAAGCGATTTTTGATGTAAGCAACGATACTACGCGTTTACACTGACGGAAAAATGATGAGAAATCATGATTTTTGAGAGGTGTAAGAGCGGAGTGTCGTTGTTTTTGGTCAAAAATCGGGGTCTAAACGAAGCTCCGCCTTTACGCGCTGAATTTTTGGAGGAAAAATTGAAATTTTTCAATAATTTTAGTTGGGAAATTGAAATTGACAGCGTAAAGGTGTAGCGTCGTAGTTTTCATCCAAACGATACTCCACATTTACGAGTTCATCGAAATTCAGAGCTCTGAAGCTATATTTTCCCAGCGTAAACGCGGAGCATCGTTTGAAACCCTAAAAAACGACGATTTCGGCTCAAAATCCATCATTTTTCGCCGCGTAAACGCGGAGCATCGTAGTTTGGCTCAAACCTACTCTGAGCAATGATAGCCACACCGAAATTCACCAAAAATGTGATACAAAAACTCGAAAAAGCCAACGAAATCGGAATGGCGCAAAATAGACATGCGAATTGTGGGAAAAATCGAGGAAGATTTGCCTGAAAATTGAAAATTTTTGAAATTTTGATTTTTGGCGCCAAAATCTCACCAAAACCCATCGAAATCGCCACGTCATAGCTGTGCAAATGCGCTCCATCGCCAAATTCTCATCGCCATTTTTCATTTCTGCAAATTTTTTCTGAAATTTCTCTGAAAATTAAAATTTTTCCGAAAAAAATTAAATAAAATTGAAATTTTTTCAACAATTTTTTGGGCGCGAAAGAAAAACATTAAAAAAATACGATTTATTCAAAATTGACTACTGTAGTTTTTTTGGCGGGAAAATGTCAAAAATTCAAATTTCCTCATCGTGATTCACTTTTTTCATGATATCCGACACAATATCGCAATCGGTGGGAGCGTTGGTGAAAATTGTGCCAACAAATGCGTGAGAGCCCCACATGGCGTGCATTAGAACCTGGAAAATCGGAGATTTTGGGTGGCGGAATCGCGGAGCATCGTTGTTTTTGGCGGGAAAATCGCTTTAACGCAGTGAAAAATGGTGGCGGAATCGCGGAGCATCGTTGTTTTTGGGGGAAAATCGCTTTTAGGCGGTCAAAAATGGTGGCGAAATCGCGGAGTGTCGTTGTTTTCTCTCAAAATTGCTCAAAAATCGCCGCGTAAACGCGGAGTTTCGTTGTTTTCGCTCAAAATTGCTCAAAAACCGCCGCGTAAACGCGGAGTTTCGTTGTTTTCGCTCAAAATTGCTCAAAACCGCCCGCGTAAACGCGGAGTTTCGTTGTTTTCGCTCAAAATTGCTCAAAAACCGCCGCGTAAACGCGGAGCATCGTTGTTTTCTCTCAAATTTGCTCAAAAATCGTCGCGTTAACGCGGAGTTTCGTTGTTTTCGCTCAAAATTGCTCAAAAACCGCCGCGTAAACGCGGAGTTTCGTTGTTTTCGCTCAAAATTGCTCAAAACCGCCCGCGTAAACGCGGAGTTTCGTTGTTTTCGCTCAAAATTGCTCAAAAACCGCCGCGTAAACGCGGAGCATCGTTGTTTTCTCTCAAATTTGCTCAAAAATCGTCGCGTTAACGCGGAGTTTCGTTGTTTTCGCTCAAAATTGCTCAAAAACCGCCGCGTAAACGCGGAGTTTCGTTGTTTTCGCTCAAAATTGCTCAAAACCGCCCGCGTAAACGCGGAGTTTCGTTGTTTTCGCTCAAAATTGCTCAAAAACCGCCGCGTAAACGCGGAGCATCGTTGTTTTCTCTCAAATTTGCTCAAAAATCGTCGCGTTAACGCGGAGTTTCGTTGTTTTCGCTCAAAATTGCTCAAAACCGCCCGCGTAAACGCGGAGTTTCGTTGTTTTCGCTCAAAATTGCTCAAAAACCGCCGCGTAAACGCGGAGCATCGTTGTTTTCTCTCAAAACCCTCAAATTTGCTCAAAATCGCTCGCGTAAACGCGGAATTTCGTTGTTTTCTCTCAAAACCCCTCAAAATTGCTCAAAAACCCTCGCGTAAACGCGGAGCATCGTTGTTTTCTCTCAAAAACCCTCAAATTTGCTCAAACTCCCTCGCGTAAACGCGGAGCATCGTAGTTTCCCCCAATTTCTCACCTTACAACATCCCAAATCCTCAATTTTGAATCCCATTTGCTTGTAAGCATCGTGTGTCTCAAACAACGTGTGATTTGTGTAGCTGAAGAAAAAATTTTTGAAAATTTATTTTTGGCGCCAAAAATAAAATTTCAAAAACTCACGCCTCCAAATATGGGCGGCCTGAAGCTGGATCGATAAAATCGGCCCAATATCCGCATTTTCTCAAAGTTGTGCAAATTGCGTCAGCCGACATGATGAACTGGAGGAAAATTTGAATTAAGCGGGGAAATTTCGAGGGTGTAAACGCGGAGCATCGTTGGAAAATTGGAAAAATCACGGTTTTTGGCTCAAAATCCATCATTTTTCGCCGTGTAAACGCTATTTCCAACGATACTCCACGTTTACGCGGCGATTTTTCAACTCACAGCCGCCGTCAAATTCTCACGTTCCTCTTCCATCATTTCACTCCACGATTTCATGTCATTTTCAGTTTTTTGAGCCAAATTCATGACTGTAACATCCATTGAAGCTGTGTCGAGTTGTGGGAACAAAAATCGCATTTCTGAACGGAAAATTTGATGTTTTTAGGTGAAAAATCATGACAAATCGATAATTTTAGGCCAAAATCGATATTTTCCCACCTTTTTTCAACAATCTTGGACATTTTTGAACGCTAAGCTCAATTTCGACGTCGGCCGCGTTGAGGCTCGCCTTTTCCTCGAATTCGTCCTGAAAAATCGAAAATTTCTGCATTTTCGCGTCATTTTCGGTGTCAAAACATTGAAATTGACGAAAAAATGCAGATTTTCAGGGTTTTTCTGCATTTTCGCGTCATTTTCTTTGTCAAAACATTGAAATTCACGAAAAAATGCAGAATTTCAGGTTTTTTCTGCATTTTCGGTGTCAAAACATTGAAATTGACAGAAAATGCAGATTTTCAGGGTTTTTCTGCATCATTGCGTCATTTTCAGTGTCAAAACATTGAAATTGACGAGAAAATGCAGATTTTCAGGGTTTTTCTGCATCATTGCGTCATTTTCAGTGTCAAAACATTGAAATTGACGAAAAAATGAAGATTTTCAGGGTTTTTCTGCATTTTTCGCGTCATTTTCGGTGTCAAAACATTGAAATTGACGAGAAAATGCAGATTTTCAGGGTTTTTCTGCATTTTCGGTGTCAAAACATTGAAAATGACGAAAAAATGCAGATTGTCAGGGTTTTCTGCATTTTTGCGTCATTTTCGGTGTCAAAACATCGCAATTGACGAGAAAATGCAGATTTTCAGGGTTTTCTGCATTTTCGCGTCATTTTCGGTGTCAAAACATCGCAATTGACGAGAAAATGCAGATTTTCAGGGTTTTCTGCATTTTCGCGTCATTTTCGGTGTCAAAACATTGAAATTGACGAGAAAATGCAGATTTTCAGGGTTTTTCTGCATTTTCGGTGTCAAAACATTGAAAATGACGAAAAAATGCAGATTGTCAGGGTTTTCTGCATTTTTCGCGTCATTTTCGGTGTCAAAACATCGCAATTGACGAGAAAATGCAGATTTTCAGGGTTTTCTGCATTTTCGCGTCATTTTCGGTGTCAAAACATTGAAATTCACGAAAAAATGCAGAATTTCAGGTTTTTTCTGCATTTTCGGTGTCAAAACATTGAAATTGACGGAAAATGCAGATTTTCAGGGTTTTTCTGCATCATTGCGTCATTTTCAGTGTCAAAACATTGAAATTGACGAGAAAATGCAGATTTTCAGGGTTTTTCTGCATTTTTGCGTCATTTTCGGTGTCAAAACATTGAAATTGACGAAAAAATGCAGATTTCACCATTTTTCTGCAATTTCTCGTCATTTTCGGTGTCAAAACATTGAAATTGACGAAAAAATGAAGATTTTCAGGGTTTTTCTGCATTTTCGCGTCATTTTCGGTGTCAAAACATCGCAATTGACGAGAAAATGCAGATTTTCAGGGTTTTCTGCATTTTCGCGTCATTTTCGGTGTCAAAACATTGAAATTGACGAGAAAATGCAGATTTTCAGGGTTTTTCTGCATTTTCGGTGTCAAAACATTGAAAATGACGAAAAAATGCAGATTGTCAGGGTTTTCTGCATTTTTGCGTCATTTTCGGTGTTAAAACAATGTAATTGACGAAAAATTGCAGATTTTCGTAGAAAACTCGGTTCCGGGCTCATTTTTGACCAATTTTCATGATTTTTGGCTCATTTTTCATGAAAAATCCGAATTTTCCCACATTTTTCTATCACATACACTCATTTTCTCCAAATGATCCCTGTCCGCCTCGACATTTGTGTTGGACAACAATCCCAAAAGCGAATGCTCGTTGTTCGACATGATATTCTCCAAAATCTGATTGGCGTAGTCTTGGTGGTGTTGCGACGATGCTCCGCGAGTGACGAATGGCTGCAAAATTGATTTTTTGGTGGGAAATTCAAAAATTCGAAAAATTTACATCAATTTTGCCACCGAATGCCACGTCACCTTGGAATGGATATTTTGTGTCGTTGGGTCCGAGAAGCGAGTTTTGACGAGCTGAAAATTGTGCATTTTTGCGTGGAATTCGGTGTTTTGCAGAAAATCGAGGAAATTCTGCAATTTCCCGTCAATTTCAGTGTTTTCCATGTAAAAATCGATTTTTCTGCAATTTTCCGTGAAATTTAGTGTTTTCACATCAAAATTGTGCATTTTCGCGTGGAATTTGGTGTTTTACAGTGGAAACTACGAGAAAATGCAGAAAATCGGGGAAATTCTGCAATTTCCCGTCAATTTCAGTGTTTTGCATGAGAAAATGACGTAAAAATGCAGAAAAATGGTGAAATCTGCATTTTTACGTCAATTTCAATGTTTTGACACCGAAAATGACGTAAAAATGCAGAAAAACCCTGAGAATCTGCATTTTTTTGTCAATTTCAATGTTTTTGCATCAATTTTCACGTAAAAACACTAAATTTCACGCGAAATTGCAGAATCAATCGTTCTAGCCTCAAAAATTGCGAAAAATTTGAATTTTCCGCTCAAAATCACTCACGTGTAGTTCCTTTTCCCACAAAAACAATTGGTGACGTGGCGGTTTGCGCTTGCGTCGAGAATGCGCTGATTCTTTGCGTGAATGCGCCGATTTTTGTGCCTTTTGCTGACATCATCTGAAAACTATAGTCTAGTTTGGTTATGTGTTAAACTACACTCTAGTCTATTAAAAAATGAAGAAAAAGCGAAGAAAACAGAAACTTTTGGGGGAAAATGTCGATTTTTCTTCTCTTTTTTTTCTCTCGACGAGAGAGTTTGTGTTTGGCGGAGGGTGGTTAGAGAAAAAGAGACGAAGAGACTGCAAAATATCATGTGAATACGCAAAGAAGACGTGACTTTTTGAAACTCGCGGAAAATTTTGAATATTGCGTGGCCTAGCCGCCGACAAGTTGGGGGGACTAGGAAATTCCTAGGCCATGGTGTATTTTTTTCGAAATTTTCACAATTTTTCGCACAGTGTCCCGAACGCGTATTGCGCCAGCACTCCACACACCACACACTCTCTCGTTTTCTCTCTATCCCTCATCCGTCTCTTCAGCAAAGCGCACTCTCTCATCTTTTTTTGCGCTTCTGTTTTTTTGCTGAAAAATGCTGGAAATGGAACTTTGGTAACTAAATCGAATATGGAGAAGACAGAGGAAGAAAAATTAAAGCTATTCCAAGTTGTTTCATAAAAAATGGTTGAGAATGAAATGAGCAAGAGCTCCTCAAAAAATACCTTGTGCAAAAACACCATTTTTGACCCTGGAAAGCTGATAAAATTCAGTGTTATGCTTCCAAAACATTGAAATAGGACTCCTCAAGTATGTGGAATGAATAATAATTCAAATTTATGCCGTTTTTGTCATTTTCTTTTCCATCGAAATTCGCCCAAAATTGAACAAAAGACCAGATTTCAGAAGTTTATTTTGATCAAATAATTCTTAAAACACCTTGAAAGTATTCTAATTTGCATATTTATCATAAAACAAGTGCCAAATCACATTTTTCCTTCATAAAATTTGAATTGTTTTTCTTCAAAAGATATTAACTAACTTATTTTGAATCCAATCTTCACATGTTTTATATCAAAACGTTCCTCTCGTTATTCTCCAGAACATATAGCTCAGTTTGGGAGTTTTCATGCAAGTATAATTCAATTCTAATCGTTTCAAGAAAAAACCTAGTGTTAATTTTTCAAAAAATCGACAAACAGGCTTGTGCGCTCTACCGCACATGCACCAAAAATGCGCACAACTTTTCTCTGGCTACGCGTTGGGGGCACTGTGTTTCGGGGTTTTCAGCGATTTTCAGCTAGAAATCGTGGTTTTCAGCAAAATTTCCAGGTGAATTTTCTGAAAATCTCTGGAATTCATCAATTTTCAGCAGGTAATCATGTGTTTTGATGAAAAAACCGAAAAAAATGAAAAAAATCGTCAATTGATAAGAAAATCAACAAAACATGTCAAATTAAAAGAAGAACATTGATGTTCTTCTTTTTTTGTGTAAAAAAGGGGGCGTGGCTAGGATTTGGCAACTCTGGCACAGTTTTCAAAAGAAAATTTATTTACAAAAACGAATCATGCTCGAAAAACCCGTGCTTATCACAAAATTCTACAAATATAAAGCTAGAAAATTTCAAAAAAAAAAGGTGAGCAATAATAAAAAAGTTAGTGAGTACAATTTAAAGGAACATGACCGAAAAATGCGCATTTTTTGAGTATAAATAAGCCCATGTTCCTTTAAAAATCGAGATTTTCGTGGCGAGACCATTTTAAAGGAACATTGGCTTGTTTAGACTCAAAAAATGGCAGATTTTCGTGGCGGGACCCATGTCCTAGTTGAACGGTTCGCCTTTGGGAATGTAGGGTGGCCGGGAGTCGGTGGTTTTAGGCCGCCGGCGGCCGAGTAGACCATCAAATAGGCCGAGCTGCAAAAAAAAAAATGCCACGTGGCGAAAATGGTTTTGGCGCGAAAAAAAAACTTACGAAAAATGCGAGGGAAATGAGGCCGAGAGCCAATGTGATGGCTCCGAGGATCATTAGGATTTTCATCGCCAAATATGCGTACCTGTAAGGAATTTTGGGAATTTTCGGGGGTTTTAAAGGCGCAGGAGATGAAAAATCGTGTCAAGACCAAAATTTTGATGAAAAATTGGATTTTTCAGGTCAAGAAGCGATTTTTAGATGAAAAATTGGATTTTTTAGGTCCAGAAGCGATTTTTAGATGAAAAATCGTGTCAGGACCCAATTTTTGATGAAAAATTGGATTTTTTAGGTCCAGAAGCGATTTTTAAAGTTTTTAAAGGTACAGGAGATGAAAAATCGTGTCAGGACCCAATTTTTGATGAAAAATTGGATTTTTTAGGTTCAGAAGCGATTTTTGGAGTTTTTAAAGGCACAGGAGATGAAAAATCGTGTCAGGACCTAATTTTTGATGAAAAATCCTATTTTTTAAAGTCCAGAAGCGATTTTTAGATGAAAAATCGTGTCAGGACCAAATTTTTAGTGAAAAATTGGATTTTTCGGGTCCTGGCACGATTTTTAGAGTTTTTAAAGGTACAGGAGATGAAAAATCGTGTCAGGACCGAATTTTCCATGAAAAATTGAAATTTTCGGGATTTTTAGATGAAAAATCGTGTCGGGACCTAATTTTTGATGAAAAATTGGAATTTTTAGGTCCAGAAGCGATTTATAGATGAAAAATCGTGTCAGGACCCAATTTTCGATAAAAAACGTCCCAAAACTCGTCCCGGGCTCAATTTTTCGCAAATTTTCCGATTTTCCAGGTCCCGACGCGATTTTTCCACCCCAAAACCCAAAAAAACCCACCATTCCATATCATACAGGTCCGATTTGATCGTTTGCAAACTCTCATCATCGATTTCCGACGTTTCGGCCACTTTGAGCACCGGAATCAGAGCCGAGTTCATTTTCTTCAAATTCACCCTGGAAAATTACAGGGGGGGTTTTAAAGGTACATACAGTAATCGTGTCAAAACTCACGGAAAACTCAAATTTTTTCCCTTCCACATCTCCACGTTGACTTGAGAGACACGCCGTGCAAATAGGACGGCGCCAATTCGCTGAAATTTGAATTTTTGGGGGCGGGAAGGGGGCGGGGCCTAATTTTGCAATCCTGGCACAGTTTTTTACAAGGTAAAAGGGGCGGAGCTTGGATTCTGCAATCCTGGCACAGTTTTTTACAAGGTAAAAGGGGCGGAGCTTGGATTCTGCAATCCTGGCACAGTTTTTTACAAGGTAAAAGGGGCGGAGCTTGGATTCTGCAATCCTGGCACAGTTAAAAGGGGCGGAGCTTAGGTTTGCAAGTCTGGCACAGTTTTCTCATCAGAAAAAGGGGCGGAGCCTAATTTTGCAAGTCTGGCACAGTTTTCTTATCAGAAAAAGGGGCGGGGCTTAGGTTTGAAAAACCCTGAAAATCTGCATTTTTTCGTCAATTTCAATGTTTTGACACTGAAAATGACGCGAAAATGCAGAAAACCCTGAAAATCTGCATTTTTTCGTCAATTTCAATGTTTTGACACTGAAAATGACGCAAAAATGCAGAAAACCCTGAAAATCTGCATTTTTTCGTCAATTTCAATGTTTTGACACTGAAAATGACGCGAAAATGCAGAAAAACCCTGAAAATCTGCATTTTTTGCGTCAATTTCAATGTTTTGACACTGAAAATGACGCGAAAATGCAGAAAACCCTGAAAATCTGCATTTTTGCGTCAATTTCAATTTTTTTCGCGCGAAATTCAAATTTTGGCGCGAAAATTGGCCCTACCGGTTCAATATCCACAATAATACTATCACTCTCCACATTACTCTCCTTCAATCCAACAATACTATCAGCCACAAACTTCGGGGCATACAAAAAATTGGGTAGGGAAATGGCGATGGGCGGTTGACCGCGTTGACATTTCGAAATGTCCAAAAGACCGTGCGGTAGGCAATTTTCAGTGTTATTTTTGACATTTTCAATTGGAAATATTTCTTTTTCCGTGGGATTACAAAATCCTTGATTTCCAGGATATTGCAAATCGAAAACTTCTTTCGGCAAAATAAATCGATAGGCTTTTAGGTCTCGAAATTCGACTTCTTTTTCAAATTCCAGCCAAATTGTTCGACATAATTCAACAACGAAAACGTATAATTTATCGGATTTTGAGATGAATGGTTTGAAAAGGGAACCGTCGGTTCCATGGATTTGACGTGATTCGGAAGTGGACCACCTGGAAAAATTGGATTTTGGTTGGAATTTTGGAGAGCTTAGGGTGAAAAATTCGGGGTTTTTAGGTCTTGGAGCGAAATTTTTGAATTTTCATCATGATTTTTTGGGTTCTGGCACGATTTTTAGAGTTTTTAAAGGTACAGGATATCAAAAATCGTGTCAAGACCAAATTTTTAATGAAAAATTAGATTTTTCAGGTCCAGAAGCGATTTTTATAGTTTTTAAAGGTACATGAGATGAAAAATCGTGTCAAGACCGAATTTTCATGAAAAATTGGATTTTTTAGGTCCAGAAGCGATTTTTAGATGAAAAATCGTGTCAGAACCCAATTTTTCATGTAAAATTTAATATTTCGGGTCCTGACACGAATTTTCAAGCTTTTAAAGGTGCAGAGGCTCAAAAATCGTGTAAGGACCAAAATTTTAATAAAAAATTTGATTTTTTGAGTCCTGAAGCGATTTTTTGAGCTTTTAAAGGTGCAGAGGCTCAAAAATCGTGTCAGGACCCAATTTTTAGTGAAAAATTGGATTTTTTAGGTCCTGAAGCGATTTTTAGAGTTTTAAAAGGTACATGAGATGAAAAATCGTGTCAAGACCGAATTTTCATGAAAAATTGGATTTTTTAGGTCCAGAAGCGATTTTTAGATGAAAAATCGTGTCAGAACCCAATTTTTCATGTAAAATTTAATATTTCGGGTCCTGACACGAATTTTCAAGCTTTTAAAGGTGCAGAGGCTCAAAAATCGTGTAAGGACCAAAATTTTAATAAAAAATTTGATTTTTTGAGTCCTGAAGCGATTTTTAAAGGTGCATAAGCTCAATAATCGTGCTAAGACCAAAGTTTTCATGAAAAATTGGATTTTTTAGGCCCAGAAGCGATTTTTAATGAAAAATTGGATTTTTTAGGTTCAGAAGCGATTTTCGCAATATTTAAAAGTAACAAAAAACCCTCACCAACTCTCATCCAATTCCTCTTCATCATCATATTTCAAAATCTTGCCCAAATCATTTGCATTTTTGGTTCCATCATCGATTTCGAAAATTTTCGAATTCGTATTATTTGCCTCATAAAACAGGCCAATTCTGTCGGGAATATCCAAAATTGCTTCGCAGACAAAATTCATGAATGGAATTTCGCAGACTTTGTCGAGAAATGGATCTTTGTAGCCTTCGAAGAGAAGTTCGTCAACTTCGACTTCTGCAAGGAAAATTCTAGGGTTTTAGTGGGGAAAATCGTGAAATTTGACCCCGTAAACATGGAGTATCGTTTAAACTACGATATTCCGCGTTTACACGAGGAAAAATGATGGAAAATCACGTTTAAACGATGCTCCGCGTTTACACTGGCGCGAAAAAATTAAATTCAAATTTTTCCCGCCAAAAACTGTTTAAACAGGGCTTGCGAAGCACGCCACGTGGCTGTTTTTCGGCGGGGAAAAATTTGAATTCAAATTTTTTCGCGCGAAAATCAATTCTAGCCTTATTTGATCTCAAAATGATGCAAATTTTGGCGCCAAATTGAAAATTTCAAAATTAAAAATTTTTCCCGCCAAAAACTGTCTGAACAGGGCTTGCGAAGCACGCCACGTGGCTTTTTTTGGCGGGAGAAACTTTGAATTCAAATTTTTCGCGCCAAAATTAATTCTAGTCATATTTGGTGTCAAAATGCTCACCCAAAAACGCGGTTTGCGACAAAAGCGTCGTCGCCGCCGCCTTCATTCCCTCCGTCGACGCAGCTTCGACAAACTTCTGATAAATCATATTCGGAACCCATATTCGATTGCCCAAAATACACGTTTGACACGACTCTTTTTCGTTGAAATGAAACGTGTTGATACGATGATATTTGACGGTTCCATTTCCAGCAGAAATCACTCGATTCTCCATTTTTTTGTTGAAAACATAAGGGCCGGTTTCGATGACGTGCGGTTTTTCGCCGCGCATAAATTGATCGGGATTTTTGACGGAGAATACGTTGAGATTGAATCTGATCTTGTATTCGGGTTTGGTCCATTTTGACCAGAGAATTGAATCGGGCACGAGTTGAGAGTTCTGGAAACATTCCGTGTGGTTAGCTTCCGCGTTAGCGGCAATGTCTTCCGCTCTAGCGGCCACGTGGATTACTATGACGTGGGACCAACGTCATAGTATTCCACGTGGCCGCTGAAGCGGAAGATAGTGCCGCTGACGCGGAAGCTTCCGGTTTACACTCGCGCACAGCGCTCGGGTCGAGCGAAGCGAGTGTAGACCGCAAGCTTCCGCGTCAGCGGCACTGCCTTCCGCTTTAGCGGCCACGTGGATTACTATGACGTGGCAAGGGATCATAGAAGTCCATGTGGCAGCTAAAGCGGAAGACAGTGCCGCATACCTCGGCCAACATCGTGGTTTCAAAATAATAAAATTGTACTCTAGATTTTTGGAGTGAAATTTGTAAAAATTGTACTCTACCCTGAATTCGAAATTTTTTTCTTCTAATAGATTTAATGTTTAAATGGATATATTCGGGGTTATATCTGATTTGTCTGCTAAACACAAGCTTGAAAATTCGTGCTTTAGTTAGATTTCGTAAAAAAAATGCAGGTTCAACCAACAATTGTTAAGTTAAAAACAAAAATGAAACTGAACATCGTGAAATGCCAAAATGCAAAAATCGACCCGTTTTCTAATTATGTGAAATTAGTTTTCAGAAACAATGTTATTTGAAAAATAGATCAGACTGATCAGTTTTGATAGTTGTTTTCTTTTCAGATGAAGTTTGACCATTCAAATGTCAAAAAGAAATCGACGGAAGACAGTGTAATGAAAAAGAAGATTGAGCAAAGAACAGGGAAATATGATTTAATTCTCCATGGTGTAATAATTATATCTAAAAAAATTTGGCTGTTAGTTTTTTTTCAAATAAAGAACTGTTTACAAAAAAACGCAATTCAAATTTTCGAAAAAAAAGTTTGGGTGGCAGCGGGATTCGAACCCACACCACACCACAAGCCAGCTCAACGCCTTACCACTACACCATGGAGGCGATTTCTTCCCCCTTCTCAATTTTCATATTCAAGATCGCTGTTTTCTATCCCTTTCAATAAAATCAATGAGAATTTCGCAAAATAATTTAAAGCTAGAAAAAAACTGGCTGAAACTTGAAATTTTAATCTGAAACTCTATATGTAGAAACTTAAGGGTCTGAGAACGCTAGAACAAGCATAAAATGTTGGGAAAATGTTTTCGATTAGACCGCAAACTGGAATCGTGGTTCCTATACATTTTTGCATTGGCTGAACCACGAATCTGAAAAGTAGCGTTTTTTCGAGTTCGGGTTCAATTTTCGAAAAAAGTCAAAATAGAGACTTATATTAATTTTTCGCGCTCTACATTATGGTTATATGTTTGATTACATTTCATTCAGCCTGAATTGAGTTATGATCAAAAATGTGTTTTTTGGCCCACGAGTTGAGTCCTGAGTTGTCCCGAAAAATTTTTAATGGATTTTTCGACTTAGGTAGCGTTTTTTTGCGGTCTAGTCGCTAGAATCAACAAAAAATTTCAACCAGAGTATGTAATTTTTCAAAAATTTGAGTTTTGAAAAAATCAATTTTTTTGAAAAACGAAAAATCAGTATTTTTCGATTTAAAAATAGTTCAAGCATTGAATTTTGAAGTGAAACGTTGTATTTAGAAAGTTAGTGATCCAGATATGACAGAGTTCCTATAAAACTGAAAAATTTCGATCTGATTCAAGTTCCATGGAAATTTTTTCTGTACTCTAAAAATTTTCAAAATTTTTTTTTGAAAATTGTACCCTGCTCCACCACGGGTTGGCCGAGGTATGCAGTGCCGCTTACGCGGAATCTGGCGGTCTACACTCGCTTCGCTCGACCCGAGCGCTGTGCGCGAGTGTAGACCGGAAGCTTCCGCGTCAGCGGCACTGTCTTCCGCTTTAGCGGCCACGTGGATTACTATGACGTGGTTGCTAAAGCTATTTATCCCACGTGGGATATGACCACGTCATAGCCATCCACGTGGCCGCTAAAGCGGAAGATAGTGCCGCTTACGCGGAGGCTTGCGGTCTACACTCGCGCACAGCGCTCGGGTCGAGCGAAGCGAGTGTAAACCGGAAGCTTCCGCGTCAGCGGCACTGTCTTCCGCTTTAGCGGCCACGTGGATTGCTATGACGTGGGATATGATTGCTAAAGCTATTTATCCCACGTCATAGCAATCCGTGTGGCCGCTAAAGCGGAAGACAGTGCCGCTGACGCGGAAGCTTCCGGTTTACACTCGCTTCGCTCGAAAAAAATTGACGATAGGTTCCCCTGCGCGAGAACCCGAAAATTTCAGCCAAAATTCAAATTTGGCTGAAATTTTGAGGTTCAGGCAGTCAAGCGGTGGAAGTATGGAGCATCGTAAACCGCAAGCTTCCGCTTCAGCGGCCACGCGGATTGCTATGACGTTTACCATATCATAGTAATCCACGTGGCCGCTGACGCGGAAGCTTGCGATTTATTCCACGTCATAGCATGGTTAGGATACGTACAGGTAGTTGTGATAAGTCAAAAATTCGAAAATAAGGGGTTTCACGTATTTTTTTCCGGAAAAAATGTTATTTTTTCGAAAAAAAACTAGGTCACGTGATTTATTTTAAGTTTTTTCTAAAAAAAATTCAAATTTTTATTTTTAGGCGCCAAAATAGCCACGTGGCGTTGGCTAAGTACCTGCATAATTCCCAATTTCACAAAATAGGGCACCAAAATGGTGTGATTCACCAAACCGCCAAACAGCAAAAGCGCTCCAAAACCAATCAATAACGCTGACGTGGCAATCTGCCAACACGACATTTCGGAAAATCCACGTTTCAGCGACGATTTTTCGGCATTATGTGAAGAGGAAATCCCGTTGCCATTTACTGCAAAAATTGGATTGGGATTTTTGACGGTGTAAACGTGGAGCAACGTTTGAAACTCACAAGCCGGCATTTGGAATGGCGAATCGCCGAAAAGATATGATTGTTTGCGAGCCGGCAAGAGAAAATCTGCAAAAATTTGGAATGAAATGCAACGTAAAAGCGGAGCAACGTTGGAAAAACGAGGGAAACCATGATTTTTGAAAATTTTCATAGAAAAATTTGAATTTTCGCACGAAAAAACGGTGTAAAAGCGTAGTCTCGTTCTCGCGCGAATAGAAAAACCAAAAAAAAAACACCGCAATTCCTTCTCTCATCAATAACTATAATGATTATAACACAAAAAACTGGTTAATCACACTTTTTCCACCTTTTTTAAAGAAAAAACGAAAAATTCTTGCCTGCCTGCCTACTATTAAATTGGTATCATTATTGATTACTACAAAATAACAACAAAAAACCTGATTGTCTACAAAAAAAAAACAAAAAAGTCAAGCCACCTAGGGGACTCGAACCCCTGACCTTAAGATTAAAAGTCTCACGCTCTACCAACTGAGCTAAGGAGGCTTCTGCGAAATTTTGGGGAAATTGTGTTTTTATAGGGGAAGGGAAGTGTGATTTTTCATTTTATTATTAGAAAAAAGTGGCAAAACATTAATCTTCTTTGAAAAATGGGCGCAAAACAACATTTTTTCGCCAAAAAAAAAAAGTTGTAACTTTCACTTGACCTCTTTTTAATCCAAAAATTATTTTGAAAATACAATTTTTTCAAGTTTTTTTCCAACAAAAAAAAATATAACTCGTTCAAGGACATTAAATAAAGAAGTGCAAAAATTCTCAAAACTTTTTTGTTTTCCCCCCAAAAATAATCGAATTTGCCAGATTTTATCGAAAAAATAGAAGTAGAAAACAAAACATACTTGAAATTTTACAGAAAAAATGAGAAAAACCCTACTTTTTGACAAATTTCGACCTTGAAAGCTTCTTTTGTTACAAAATGATGTCATAAAACCAGAAAACGCAATGATTTATTGATTTTTGGGAGGAAAACAAAAAAAAAAGAAAAAATTTCGAAAAAATGAAGTACAGTAGTTTTTTCAAGGTGCACGCGATTTGTGTGCAAGGTCTCGCCACGATTTGAAAAAATTTAAAAATAAATTTTTTTTATTTTTTCAAAAAAAAATGTTCGCGCGCGCGGAAATCAAAAATGAGGAAAATGGAGGGAAAAGTGAAAACTGTTGGAATAAGGTCATCAAACTATTCATTGAATAGAAGAATTGCGGGAAAAATATTTTATTCATGTATTTTTTATGCGCGAAAACTTGATTTTTCAAAAAAAAAAACAAACATTTTTGATATTTATGAAATCTAAAACAAAAAATACATGAAAAATAAATAAAAATAGCACAAGATTAACAAATTGTACATGATATTCGATTTCTCCACTCAATAATCGCCAGTCCAAATCGATTGATCCAATTCACTCTCATTTGCGGCAAGCGACTGAAAATTTCAGATTTTTTGAGGGGGAAACTGGATTTCTAGCTGAATTTTTCAAATTTTCAGCAAAAACATCATTTCTAGTCAAATTTCTGGCCGAAAATTTATAAAAATACAAAATTTTCAAATAAAATCTCACATCATCAATATCGTCGAAATTCTCCTGAGGTTTCTCAATCTCCAAAATCTCATCCTCTTCATTCGAAACAATCATTGTATCATCGCTCGATTTTGATGGTTGATTCTGATTTTCAGCCAAACCTTCCGATTTTCTAGCTCGTTTTCCACGTGTATTTCCTCCAGTCGTATATTGTTTGAAATGATCCATCATCGAAAATTCTTCGAAATCCTCTTTCTTCTCATCTTCTTGTTTCAAAATCGGCGGATTTTTCAACGGACTGAACATTCCACCCATCAAAGATCCATCAGCTGTTGTTCCAGATTCAGAAGACAACAATAATGAATTATTATCGATTGAACTTTGGAATGAGTCGATTATTGAATCGTTTTTGAGAGCTTCCGTTTCAAGTTTTCTTTTCAGACTTGATGTGATTCTTTGAATTCCAGGATATGATATTGGATCATTTGAGATATGTTGGAAGCCTGGAAAAATAGGAAATTGTGAATTTTTAGGTCCTGAAGTGAAAAAAAAAATGCTCACCACTATCAGTTGTGAGTGTTAAACTTTTCTTTAAACTCTTGCTCTTCTTAACCAACTCAGGAGTTCTGAAATTCGCAGAATTTTGTCTCTTCATAGATTCCTGCTCATCAACTTTCAATTGATATTCCTCGAGTTTCAAATTCAAAGCTTCCACTTCTTCATTCAACAAATCAAATTCTGCCAAAACATTGTCATGACGAGTTTTGACTTCGAGACTCTCGGAAACTTCTTTCTCAAGTTCAACGCGGCTTTCTGAAAAGAAAAAAAGGATTAAAACTTAAATTAGAACTGGTTTTAACTGAAACTCACCCTTCAAAGCTTCAATCTCCTTTCTCAATTGCACAATCTCCGGATCTTTCTCAATTTCTTGCTCAACATTCAAAAATTCCTCAAATAATTCGAGATTATCCTTGAATAATTCGCGATCTTCCTCTGAAAAATCCTCGATTTTCTCGACTTCCGCAAGCAATTTATTGATCTCTTCAAGTGTCTTGATCTTCTCTGATTCTTGTTTTCCAAGTTCTACGATTTGACTATCCAGCTCTGCTTGTTCTTTCAAAGAATTCTCGATTTCCGCCTGCTGCGCAATATTATCCCTCTCCAATTCCTCCACATATTTCCTCAAATTCCCCACTTTTTCCTCATTTGCCAATTGACTATCCACATTCCTCTTCTGAATCTCCTCCCTCTTCGCAATCACCAATTCATCAAGCTCCCGAAGCTCTTCCCGCGCTTTTTGAACTTCTCTCGATTTCACATCGTAATCCCTATTCAACACATCGATTTCCTCCTCAAGCAGCTTTTCCTTCTCACTTTCAGCCTCCAAACTCTTCTCATATTCCTCGTTTTCCTTGGTCATTTTCGCAATCTTCTCATCGTATGGAAAATCGAATAGTTTTTGAAGATTCAAAGTTTCCACTTCTTCTAAATCGTGTTTTTCGTATTCTTCCAATTTCTCAATCAATATTTTGATTTCTGAAGTTGAGGAATCGATAAGATCCTTGATTTCCTTGGCAACGTTTTCGATTTCTATTCGATATCTAGACGATTTTTGCGAAGTGTCTCCTTTGAGTTTTTGATAATGCGCTTTGCTTGAATTGCAAAGTTTCGAAAAAATCGATAATTCTTGCAGTTTTTGTTGAAGAATCGCAACTTGCTTGATGAACACGTCATTCCTGAATTAATTGAGAATTATTTTATCATTCTTCTTTAAAAAAACTAGTTTAACTCACGTCAATTCAATGCTTCTCAAGGAACCAGCCATTTTCCTTTTTTCCTGCGAAAAAACACTGAAAATGAAAAAAAAACAGGCTGTCGCTGCGTATCACACACGCAATTGCGTCGCTGCTCAGCGAATGTGCGCGCGCGGGAATTCAAACATTTTCGAAACAAAAAACAATTTATTCATCAAAATTCATCAATTTTCACAGAAAACATAACATCACCATTTGTAAGTCGTCACTTTGCTGCAAAAAAAATCAATAATTTTCCAGAATCAATAATTTCCAAGCAAATTTCATACAAAATCAGGAAAAAGCGAAGAAGTGTAGAAGTGTGTGCTGCCAAGAAGTTAAAGTGTGCTTTTCAGATCTTTTCTGAAAAAATCAGTGTGAAAATCATATGGAAATGCTTTGTGGAACTGCCAGAAACTCAGGAACCATTCACAAAAAGCGGCGGAAACGCGGAGCATCGTTGTTTTCTCAACAATGCTCCGCGTTTACACTCAAAAAATGATAGAAAAGCGGCTAAAACTTTCCATGCTAGTTAGGTTTCATGCTCAGAGGATTAAATCTGTAATTTGTAGAAGTTTTCACTGGAAATCAGGCTGAAAATCGAATTTTTCAAGGCTTACCCAAGGAAAATGAACCAGTACCAAATGTTGAATGCGAAAAAACTGACAGGAAATACGATTGAAGACATCTGAAAGGTGCGTCAACGCGGAGTGTCGTTTAAAATGACTCTAACCTGATCGATTTTCAGCGCTGTCCAATCTTTACAATTCATGCATAACCAAGAACATCGACATCGTGAGATCCTATGAAAATTTCAGATTTTTTTCAGAAGATCAGTCAAAGATCTTACTTTATAGTGTCATGTTTACCATCTCTCGACAAATATCCGACGATCGCAAGTTCAATAAGTGATGCAAAAATGAAGGCCATCGAACTTAGAATCCACACATCAATCGCTTTCACATCCGATGTTTTTGGTAGATTGTTGACGACGGCACCGGATTGGAATCTGGAAAACAACGATGCTACGCGTTTACGCGGGGAAAAATGATGGAAAACGACGGTTTTCCGGGTGAAAATCATATTTTAAACGATGCTCCGCGTTTACGCGGTGAAAAATGATGGTTTTCCGGGGTGAAAATCATGTTTTAAACGATGCTACGCGTTTACGCGGTGAAAAATGATGGAAAATGATGGTTTTCCGGGTGAAAATCATGTTTTAAACGATGCTCCGCGTTTACACTCACGTCAAAGCCAGCAATGAATTGACACCAACCGTAGTCCTTGATGGAACTTGCTCTGCACCAAGTGTGAATGATACCTAAAAATTTTTTTTTGAAATTTTTACAGCGTAATTGCGGAGTATCGTTGTTCAAACGACACTCCGCTTCCACACCTACCCAAGAAATAAACACCGAAATATAGGCCGGCACATAGACCTGTAGAATATAGAACCCGTAGAGTCGTTGGAAGGTGAAGGTGGCCACCAATTCGTTGAAAATCCCGGGTGCGTAGAGCTGTAAACGCGGAGTGTCGTTGTTTAGGTGGAAAAAAGTGTTGGAAAATGGTTGTTTCAAGGAAAACTGTGTGAAAACAACGATTTCACCTAGGTGTAAACGCGGAGTGTCGTTGTTTTTGCTTAAAATCGCGCATTTTTGACGGCGTAAACGCGGAGTGTCGTTGTTTAGGTGGACAAAGGCGTGGAAAATGGTTGTTGCAAGCTAAATCTTGTGAAAACAACGATACTCCGCAATTCCACCTAGGCGTAAACGCGGAGTATCGTTGTTTTCACCCAAAATTCCTCATTTTTAGCTCAAAATCGCTCATTTTCCGCCGCGTAAACGCGTAGCAACGTACCCGCATCGCACTTGTCGCCGAAAAATCAACCAATGTATAATCGGGAAGTGTGATGTTGTCTTTGATGATGGTGATCGGTGCTACTGTGGTGATCCACTCCAATTTCACATGATCGTTGTTGTGGGTGAAGCTCTCGTAGTACAGCATACAACGTTGCTGATCGATGGGGAAGGTCCTGAAGCGAAAATGATGGGGGGTACTGTAGGTATGAGGGGGGTACTGTAGGTTCTGGGGGAGGGGAGGTACTGTAGGTTTCGGGGGGTTTATAGGTTCTGGGGGAAGGGGGTACTGTAGGTTCTGGGGGAAGGGGGTACTGTAGGTTCTGGGGGAAGGGGGTACTGTAGGTTCTGGGGGAGGGGGGACTGTAGGCTCTGGGGGGGCGGAGGGTACTGTAGGTTCTGGGGGGGGGGGTACTGTAGGTTCTGGGGGGGGGGGGTACTGTAGGTTCTGGGGGAAAGGGGGGGTATATTGTAGGTTCTGGGGGAGGTACTGTAGGTTCTGGGAGGGGTCTATAGGTTCTGGGGGAGGGGGTACTGTAGGTATGGGGGGGGGGGGGGGTACTGTAGGTTTTGGGGGGAGGGTGCTGTAGGCTTGGAGGGGTACTGTAGGTATGGGGGGGGGGGGGTACTGTAGGTTCTGGGGGAAGGGAGGTACTGTAGGTTTTGGGGGGGGGGGACTGTAGGTTTTGAAGGGGGCGAGGGGTACTGCAGGTTGAGGGGGGAACTGTAGGTTTTTGGAGGGGGAGGTACTGTAGGTGTTGGGGGGGGATGGGGGTACTGTAGGTTCTGGGGGGATACTGTAGGTTTTGGGGGGGGGGGGGGTACTGTAGGTTCTGGGGGGAGGGGGGGGGGGTACTGTAGCCTTCAAAACTACAGTACCCCAGTCATGTGGGGTCTCAAAATGACGCAAATTTGACCTACCTCAATGTATTCGAACAAGGTCCGGTTAATTTGATACGGTAATTGTGCCAGATACTCCCGTTACTGTAGATTTGTAGGAAAATATTTTTGAAAGGGCTCTCGTGAATTGTGGCGAGTTTACTATTGACAAAACACGCCTGCGGATTCCAGATCTTGTTCAGAATCGTAGCACCATCCACTGACATATTGCTGGAATCTTGATCTTACCCCTGATCTTCTATAGATCTTCCCTACCTCTTACACGGATTCAAATGCGAATAGGCTAGCGCTGGATCAGTCCATCGCTCAGTCACATAGATGTCCAACTCGAATTCCGAAGTGATCTCGATGATCTTCGACACCTCCTGAACCCAAATCTCTATCGAAACTTCGACTTGTCGACCACCGGGAAGATCTAATTTGTTATAACCATCGAGGATTTTGTCGATGATCCAATCATCGCCTTGACATTTGTTCGGGGGATTCGAATTCGAGATGTTTCGGGTGTGTTTTGGGCAATTGAAGAGGCTGGAAAGCGAAAAACTACGATGCTACGCGTTTACGCGGTGAAATTCGGTGGGGAATGGGGGTTTTTAGGTGAAAACTACGATGCTACGCGTTTACGCGGTGGAATTCGGTGGGAAATGAGGGTTTTTAGGATGTTCCGGGTTCACAGGGTTGATTTTAGGTGAAAACTACGATGCTCCGCAATTCCGAAGTCGTTTTTAGGCGGAAAATTTGAAAATTCAGAATTTTTCGATTTTAAACGATGCTCCGCGTTTCCGGGCTCATTTTTCGCGCTGAAAACGGCAAAAACAACGACACTCCACAATTCCACTCACCATTCTTCCGATTTTTCGTCAAAACTTCGGCGTAAAATCGAATTTGTCGTGTCGAAAACGAAAAAAAGAAGAAAAATTTTATTTGACATCACATTAGATTTGTCTATCTGGAAAAAAACAATGAGAATTTTAAATTAAATTTTTTCCCAAGGGATTTTTTTTTTTTTTTTTTTGAGAAAAAAGAAAAAAAATCGGGAAAACGAGCGATTTCTCACAGAATTTTTGATGAAAAATTGGATTTTTTTTTGCTTTTTTTTTTGGCGGAGCCACAAAATTATAATTACTATAGAAACTGAGAAGAAATATGATACTTTTTTGGGAAAAAAAAAAAAAAAAAATTTTTTTTTTTTTTTGGAAAAAGGGGAATTATTTATGAAGAAAACTTGGGAAAAAATGGAAAAAACTGGAAAAAATCTGGGAAAAAGGCCTGAAATGGGCCTAAAATCTAGAAAAAGGGCCTGAAATTGAAATTGAGACTGAAATAGGCCTAAAATCTAGAAAAAGTTGGGGAAAAAAAGGCAAAAACTGGGAAAAATCTAGAAAAAAGGCCTGAAATGGGCCTAAAATCTAGAAAAAGGGCCTTAAATAGGCCTAAAATCTAGAGAAAGGGCCTGAAATGGGCCTAAAATCTAGAAAAAATGGGCCTCGTTTGAAAAAAACAAAAAAAAAACAACGAAAAACACACACATTTTTGAGAGAGTGCGAGACGAAACATGCTTTTATCAATAGAGCGCACTTCCATTTCTACTTTTATTTTTTTGTTTTTTTGTTTTTCGAAAATGTTTTTTTCGCGGTTTTTCATGATTTTGAATGATTTTTGAAGGTATTTCATGGAATTTCTTGAATTTTTATCGATTTTTTTGCTAATTTCAGGAAAATCGTCAGAGAAATGGTGGAAATATCGAAATTTTCGAGGAAAAATGGAGGAAATGTGAGTTTTTTGTGGGGATTTTGAGAATCTGGCCTAAAATAAGCCTAAAATGGAAGGAAAAGCCTAAAAATAAGCCTAAAATGGACAGAAATGCTTAAAACAAGCCTAAAATTGGACGAAAAGCCTAAAAATAAGCCTAAAATGGACGGAAAAGCCTAAAAATAAGCCTAAAATGGACGGAAAAGCCTAAAAATAAGCCTAAAATGGACGGAAAAGCCTAAAAATAAGCCTAAAATGGACGGAAAAGCCTAAAAATAAGCCTAATTTCCACAAAAAAATCAATTTTTCACGACTTCAACACCAAAAATAAAAGAAACAAAGAGAAAAAAATTTTTTTTTTCTCAAAATCCAATTTTTTTTGGCTGGTCCTCCTCCTTTTTCTTTATTTTCCAAAAGAAGAAAGTGTACACATCTTTTTTTTTTTTTCAAAAAAAAAAAAAAGAATTGGATTTCCTCTAACTACAAAAAAAAGCAGCGCGGATTTTTTTGGGTAAAAAAAGGAGAAAAAAAAAATAAAATGAGAATGAGCTGTGGAAAAAAAGAGAAAATTTTTTCGCAGAGAGAAAATGACACTAATTAGGAGAAGGGATTTGAATTCAAATTTTTTAGCGCGAAAATTTGAAATTTTGAAAAATCTAGGAAAATTTGAATTCAAATTTTTTAGCGCGAAAATTTGAAATTTCAAAAAATCTAGGAAAATTTGAATTCAATTTTTTTGGCGCGAAAATTTGAAATTTTTAAAAATCTGGGAAAATTTGAATTCAAAATGTTTCCCGCCCAAAAAAATTCGTAAAACATCGCAAAAAAGTTGGAAAAAGTCAAAAATGAGGGAAAAACATGGAGGTCCCTTGTGAATTTTCCCAGCCTTTCACATTTTTATGGAAATTAGCTTCGGCTCTTTTTTCGGGGGAAAAATGGGGAAAAACAACGATGCTCCGCGATTACGGGGAGGGAACGATAGAAATTCAAAAAAAAAACATTTTTCGCGCCTTCTAGATTACTGTAGAAATGTTTTGAAACAAAAAATTATCTGGGTTACTGTAGATCTAGATCAAAACTACAGTAATCCTTCGTAAACAGGGCTTACGAAGCACGCCACGTGGCTAAAAACTCTACAGTAACCCCAAATTCCAGGTAGATCAAATCTACAGTAATCCTATACGCCACGTGGCTTTTTCAGCGCCAAAAATTCTACAGTAACCCTAACCTTGTTTAGTATCAAAAAAATCCCGAATTTCAAGTAGATCAAAACTACAGTACCCCGCGACATTTTTCGCGCCAAAAACTCTCGATTTTCTCGCATGTTATCTCTAGTATCTCTCATTTATCATTTACAAATTACCGTATTTTTTTCGTCTTTTTATTTTTTTTATCAATGTATAATAATCAAACTACTACTCCCTTATTTGTCTCTTTTTTATCATTTTCTCTTTTTTTTCCCCAAATTTTTGTTCTCTTTGTACTTTAGATTTTTTTCGAGAAGAAGAAAGATCTTTCGATTATTTTTTCTCAAAAATTTGCGATTTTTTGCGGGTTTTTGTGCTAAAATTTGAGATTTTTGACCTAAAAAACCTTGGGGTACTGTAGATTTTGGCGCCAAAAAATTCAAATTTTTTAGCGCGAAAATTTGAAATTTCAAAAAATCTGGGAAAATTTGAATTCAAATTTTTTAGCGCGAAAATTTGAAATTTCAAAATATCTGGGAAAATTTGAATTCAAATTTTTTCGCGCGAAAATTTGAAATTTCAAAAAATCTGGGGAAAATTTGAATTTAAATTTTTTCGCGCGAAAATTTGAAATTTCAAAAAATCTAGGAAAATTTGAATTCAAATTTTTTAACGCGAAAATTTGAAATTTAAAAAAATCTAGGAAAATTTGAATTCAAATTTTTTCGGCGCGAAAATTTGAAAAAATCTCGGAAAAATTCCTACAGTACCCCTTGATCTACCGAAAAATGGCCTGATCCAAATTTTTCAGAAAAGAACCTTCTCTTATCAACTAGGGTTCCAAAAAACGCGAAATTTTTTTTTTTCAAATTTTCTTTATAGACCGCCCTGATTGATAGTGTGTAACAAATCATAAATAAATTTTTTTTTTTGATAAAAAAAAAAAAAAAATCCTGTTTCACTTATGAACAACAAAATATAGTGCACCGCGCTAAAAAATCTCGCCATACTCTTTTTTTCTCTGCACTCTCTGCACTCTCTCGCGCCTCTCCAACCTTGATAATCATAATATTTGTAACTTTCTTATCAGCTGACCAAAGTTTATTCGAAACCCGGGTGAAAACAACGATACTCCGCGTTTACGCTGTGAAAAACCAAGAGTTTTGAAGCAATAAACCACTTTTAAACGATACTCCGTGTTTACACCCTTAAAAACCATCAAATTTCAAAATTTCAAGGTGTAAACGCGTAGCATCGTTGCAGAAATGTCGATATCGGATCAAAATCCGGGTGCATTGGCGGGTTTGGCAGCAGCCATCTTGGGTTCCACCTATTTTTTGTATTGCAAACTGTTGCGCTCAACAAAACTCCGGCTGGCCGGCGGATATTCGATCGATCAACAAGCTCTGCCAGTTGAGGTGGGTCTCGCCGCGGCGAAAATCTCCGGGTTACGGTGATTTTTGGCGCGGGTTTTTTGATAGTAAATAAGCCTATAGGCTTGTTTGGTATCAAATTGAAGCGCGAAATTTCAAAAATTCAAAAAAAAATTTTTTTCAGGACCAACCTGGCGTCTGGAAATCCGCCTTGATGGACGGAAAAGACGACGTGATTCACACTTTCTATCCAGATGTTCAAACTCTTCATGACACATTCTTAAGGGGTGTTAAAGTAGGTGAAAAACAATTTTTCTAGCGAAAAACCCATGATTTTCCCATAGGAAAGCGGTGGAAATGGTGATTGTGTGGGTTTTCGAAGTTCAGCCGATGTGGATTACGAATTTCTGAGCTATGATCGAGTTTTGGAAGACTCCAGACATTTGTCGATGGCGTTGGTCCACGAATTTGGGTTGAAACCAGGTAAAAAACAAAAATATATATTTTTTTTTATAAAAAATATTCAAAAAATTCGCGTGGCGCCACACATCGTGGCGAGACCCATGTGTGTGTTTGCATGCGCCTTGAATACGGTGTGTGTGTGTTTTTTTTTTTGAAAGACAAAAAATTGTTTTTTTCGCCTAAATTTTGAGGAAATGTGAGTTTTCGGGGGTTTTTTTGATGAAATTTCGGATTTTAAAATGATTTTCCAAGGGAAATATAGGAATTTTCATGTAAAATATCGATTTTTGACCAGAAAATCATGAAAAATCGCAAAATTATTGATTTTTTGAGGTTTGAAAAGGGAAATATAGGAATTTTCATGTAAAATATCGATTTTTAAGCTGAAAATCATGAAAAATCGCAAATTTTCACTGTGAATTCATTGAAAACTATGAAAATAATTCAAAATTTCCATTTTTAACCTGAAAATCATGAAAAATCGCAAATTTTCACTCTGAATTCATTGAAAACTATGAAAATAATTCAAAATTTCGATTTTTAACCTGAAAATCATGAAAAATCGCAAATTTTCACTGTGAATTCATTGAAAACTATGAAAATAATTGAAAATTTCGATTTTTAACCTGAAAATCATGAAAAATCGCAAATTTTCACTGTGAATTCATTGAAAACTATGAAAATAATTCAATTTCGATTTTTAACCTGAAAATCATGAAAAATCGCAAATTTTCACTGTGAATTCATTGAAAACTATGAAAATAATTCAAAATTTCACTAAAATTCCCAAATTTTCCCCCAAAAACCCCTGATCTTCCTCCAGGCAACACAACAAACATCGCAATCTACGCTCGAAACTCTCCACAATGGTTAATCAGTGCTCTTGGCTCAATGAAACAATCAATAGTCGTAGTACCATTATATGATACACTTGGACCTGAAGCTGCAACTTTTATCATTTCCCAAGCGGAAATTAGTGTTGTTATTGTGGACAAATCGGAAAAGGCAAAATCATTGATTAAAAATTGTGAAAATGTGCCGAGTTTGAAGACAATTATTGTGATTGAAGCGGAAAATTTTGAAGAAGATGATATTGAACTTGCGAAATATAATGGCATTAATTTGCTCAATTTCAAACAAGTTTTGCAAATCGGAAAGGAGCATCTTGTCCGAGAGAAATACACGGAATTGTTGCCGAAACCCGATGATGTTTATATTATTTGCTATACTTCTGGGACAACTGGGACACCGAAGGGAGTTATGCTAACTCATGCGAATATTGTTGCGAATATTAGTGGATTTTTGAAGATTTTATCGACGTTTATGCCAGAGTTTATGAGGGGTAGACAGGTGGGAATGTATTTTAGATAGCTTCCGGAAGCTTCCGCGCCACGTGGATTACTATGATATGGCAAACGTCATAGTGATTCACGTGGCCGCTGAAGCGGAAGACAGTGCCGCTAACGCGGAAGCTTGCGGTCTACACTCGCTACGCTCGAAAACCCGAGCGCCAGAGGCGCGAGTGTAGACCGGAAGCTTCCGCGTTAGCGGTCACTCGAATTGGGGGCTAGGGCCCTTAACTGTGGAGGTAGGGCCCTTAACTGTGAAGGTAGGGCCCTTAACTGTGGAGGTAGGGCGCTTAACTGTGAAGGTAGGGTCCTTAACTGTGGAGGTAGGGCCCTTAACTGTGAAGGTAGGGCCCTCAACTGTGGAGGTAGGGCCCTTAACTGTGAAGGTAGGGCCCTCAACTGTGGAGGTAGGGCCCTGAGGTAGGGCCCTTAACTGTGGAGGTACGGTCCTTAACTGTGGAGGTAGGGCCCTTAACTGTGAAGGTAGGGCCCTGAGGTAGGGCCCTTAACTGTGGAGGTACGGTCCTTAACTGTGGAGGTAGGGCCCTTAACTGTGAAGGTAGGGCCCTTAACTGTGAAGGTAGGGTCCTTAACTGTGGAGGTAGGGTCCTTAACTCTTGAAAATTTTTCCTGGAAGGGGGGTTAACTCAAGGGGAACCGGAGCTACTAGTTCATGTATGCGAGCGGAGCGAGTGTAGACCGCAAGCTTCCGCGTCAGCGGCCACTCGGATTGCTATGACGTGGCAGAGCTGCGATTATACCACGTCATAGTAACCCGTTTTTTTTTTTCATTTCAGAGTCATATCTCATACCTTCCTTTATCTCATATGATGGAACAATTAACCCATTGGACACTTCTCGGTTTTGGCGCCAAAATCGGATATTTCCGTGGAAACATCCAAGGATTAACCGACGATATCAAATCCCTCAAACCAACTGTTTTCCCAGTAGTTCCACGATTATTGAATCGATTGTACGACGCAGTTACGGTGAGTGTAAACGCGGAGCATCGTCGTATTTTTTGTTTTTCAGTCAAAAGTCGCTCAACAAGGTTTCATCAGCAAACTCGTCTTCAATTTCGCCTTCTCGCAAAAATTAGCCCTAGTGAAATCCGGAAAAATCTCTCGTGAAACAATTTGGGACCGGTTTGTGTTCAAAAAAATCCAGGAACAAGTTGGCGGCAAAGTTGATCTGATGGTGACCGGATCCGCTCCGATCTCATCGCAAGTTCTCGAAACTTGTCGAGTTACACTTGGCGCCACAATTGTTGAAGGGTATGGACAAACTGAGTGCACGGCACTGGGAACTTTCACTTGGATGGGTGATCCCAGTACGGGGCATTGTGGTGGACCGGCGCCGTGTACATTGATGAAGTTGGGAGATGTTCCGGATTTGAATTATTTTGCCAAGGATGGGAAAGGAGAGATCAGGATTAAGGGTGAGAAACATTTTCAAAAAATAAAAATTTTGCGAAATTTGAGTCATTTTAATACCAAATAAGCCCAGGTTCAATTTTGGCGCCAAAAAATTTGAATTTAATTTTTTTTCGCGCTGGAATAGCCACGTGGCGTGCTTCGCAAGCCCTGTTTGAATAGTTTTGAATTTCGCGCCAGCAACCACCAACCTTGACGCATTTTTTGTAACCTGAAGGATTTCGAAGCTACAAATATTGCGCCAGCAAATATACATGTTGACGCATAATTTAAAATTTTCAAAATTTGAATTTTGGAAATTTTTTGAAGCCGAAAATAGCCACGTGGCATTCATTTTTTGGGACGAAAAATGTAAATTTTTTCAAATTTGAATTTCGCGCGAAAAGTTCGATTTTTGAAAAATCCCAAATTTCAGCTACAAAATAGCCACGTGGCATTCATTTTTTGGGACGAAAAAATGAGATTTTTTGAAAAATTTGAATTTCGCGCGAAAAATAAAATTTTTGAAAAATTTGAATTTCGGCTATAAAAAAGCCACGTAGCATTTTTTGGGACGAAAAAATGAAATTTTTGAAAATTTCAAATTTCGCGGGAAAAAATGAGATTTTTTTTTGAAAAATATTCAAATTTCTTCAAAAAAAATGAAAATTTTTGAAAAATATTCAAATTTAAACTACAAAAAGCCACGTGGCATTTCAAAATCTGCAATTTTCTCAATTTTCAACCAAAAATCTTCAAATTCGGGCTCAAAATTCTCCAAATTTCCAGGTCCATCCGTCACCAAAGGCTACTACAAAGATGCCGAAAGAACCGCCGAACTTTTCGACGAAGCCGGATTTTTGATGACTGGCGACATCGGAGAAATGCTGCCGAATGGCACAATTCGAATTATCGACCGGAAAAAACACATTTTCAAGCTGGCACAAGGCGAATACGTGGCACCGGAGAAGATCGAGAATGTTTATGTGAGAACATCGGTGGTGCAACAGGTTTATGTGGATGGTGATAGTTTGCAAAGGTTGGTTGCGGGGAAAATTACGAAGCTCCGCGTTTACGCGGTGAAATTTGGAGCATTTTGAGCCCAAACACTGTTTACGAGGTCAAATTTGCCCTAAAATGACTCATTTTTGATGGCGTAAACGCGGAGCATCGTAGTTTCCACTAAAAATGGGGGGGGGGGGCTCAAAAAATATTTGGGCTCAAAATGATCCAAATTTCGCAGTGTAACCACGGAGCTTTGTAGTTTTCTAGTTTTCTACAAGGCTCCGCGTTTACACGGCGAAATTTGCAGCAGCCCAAACACTTTACGAGGTCAATTTTACCTCAAAATCTCTAATTTTTGATGGCGTAAACGCGGAGCATCGTAGTTTTTCTGTGAAATTTCGATCTTTAGATGGTTAATCGCAGTTGTTGTGCCCGAACCTTCGGTTTTACTGGAATGGAATTCGAAACATGGTGGAAACCTAGAAAGATCGATTCAGGAAATTTGTCAAGATGAAAAAGCGCAGGAATTTGTGATTCAGGAATTGAATTCGTATGGAAAAGCCAATAAATTGAACTCTATTGAACAGGTGGGGAAAATTTACGATACTCCGCAATGACGCGATGAATTTCTGGCGGGAAAACTCGATTTTTGAACATTTTTCAGGTCAAAAAAGTGATTCTTGAGTCGGACCCATTCACAGTTGAAAACGGCCTACTTACACCAACTCTGAAAGCCAAACGACCCCAACTTCGACTGAAATACAAAGATGAAATGAACAAGATCTATGCGAAATTTCCGAATTTGTGATTTTTTCTCGTTTTTTTAGTCTTTACTGCCCCAAAAATCCTATTTTTCACACATAAAAATCCACTGAAAACCGTTCATTTTCAGCAAAAATTTCAGAATTTCAGCTCGTTTCTCTCGATCCCGACAGATCCAATCGAATCAGCGCGGATTTCGCGTTTTTCAGATTTTTCAGCGCAAAAATCGTTGAAATTATCGATACGGCGCTGGCTATGAGCATTATTGAGCAGACAAGGAGTTGATATTTCAGCAAATAGTGTCTGAAACGATGGAATTCAGTGAAAAACAACGATGCTCCGCGTTTACGCGGCGAAAAATGACGCATTTTGAGCCAAAAACCATCAATTTTGAGGGTGTAAACGTGGAGTGTCGTTTACACCTTCAGAACTCTTCATTTTTCACCGCGTAAGCGCGGAGCATCGTTGTTTTTACGTTTTACTCACCTATCCACTTGCTTCGCCTCCTCTACTGTAGGAGCTTGGGTTACTGTAGGAGCCTGGGTTACTGTAGTCAACTTTGTAGGCGATTTCTGGGTTACTGTACTCAACCTCCCCGTTGTAGTCGATTGCTGGATTACTGTAGATCCTTTGGTTGATTTCTGGGTTACTGTAGTTATAGGTACTGTAGATCCTTGAGTTGATTTCTGGGTTACTGTAGTTATAGGTACAGTAGTAGTCACAGCATCCTGGAGTACTGTAGAATTCGAATCTTGGAGTACTGTAGAATTCGAAAAAGATTCCGTGGTTACTGTAGCTACAGTAATCTCAAATTTGGCAAAAATTAGGAAAATCAATAAGAATTGGTTCATTTTTGTTAGAAAATGAGAAAAAAAAATTTTTTTTTCGAAAAAAAAATTTTTTAGAGGTCACGTGAAAAATACAAAAAATAACAATTTTTGGGGTGAAAAAAAAACCGGGAAAACTACGATGCTCCGCGTTTACGCCATCAAAAATGAGCCATTTTAAGGCAAAATTGGCTAAAAATGAAGCGAATTTTGATGGCGTAAACGCGGAGCGTCGTAGTTTTCAATCATATTTCTTAAAATCCAATTTCTCCTCAAAAATCCTCGCGGGTTTTCCGCAAATCTTTCGAATCATCTGCTGAATCTTCCGCGTCTCGGCCGCATTTCCGCGAGCTTCCGCAAGCTTTGCGTGTAATTCGGCGCGTCGTTCGCGAATTAGCCGCTTCTCACAAGATCGCATCGAATTTCCGGTGAAGATTGTTGTCAGAAGCACTGGTTGATTGGCGAATTTTTGAATGCAGGGTAGAATTGCTGAGAAATGTGATTCGCCGGATTCGGCGATTCGAATTACGACAATATCTTCGTCTTGGACGCGGATCTGGAAAAATTCGTGGATTTTGAGCTGAAAATCATGAATTTTGGAGCATTTTGAGCCCAATAAGTTGATTTTTTGAGAAATACAACGAAACTCCGCGTTTACACCCCTAAATTTGATGGATTTTGAGCCAAAAACCTGGGTTTTCAAGGAAAAATACGTTGCTCCGCGTTTACACCCCTAAATTTGATGGATTTTGAGCTGAAAATCATGAATTTTGGAGCATTTTGAGCCCAAGAAGTTGATTTTTCGAGAAAAACTACGATGCTCCGCGTTTACACCCCTAAATTTGATGGATTTTGAGCTGAAAATCATGATTTTTGGAGCATTTTGAGCCCAAGAAGTGGATTTTTTGAGAAAAACTACAATGCTCCGCGTTTACACCCCTAAATTTGATGGATTTTGAGCCAAAAACCTGGGTTTTCAAGGAAAACTACGATGCTCCGCGTTTACACCCCGGAATTTGATGAATTTTGAGCCAAAAACCCGGGGTTTCAAGAAAAAACAACGATGCTCCGCGTTTACACCTCATTTTTTGATGGTGTAAACGTGGAGTATCGTAGTTTTGCTCCAATTTTGAAATTTTTTCCACGTGGATTTTTCCCGCCAAATTTTGAATTCAAATTTTTTTTAGAAATTAAAATTTTGCGGCCAAATTTCAAAATTTGAAAATTTTGCTTCTAATGACGTAAACCCGGAGCTTCGTTGTTTTTCTAGATTTTCAAACGATGCTCCGCGTTTACACCTTCAAAATCGTCGAAAAATGGCTCAAAATCCATCATTTTCGACGGCGTAAACGTGGAGCATCGTAGTTTTTCCCCAAATTTCAGCTAGAACTCACACTCAAGCTCATTTTCAGCACGGCAAATCCGAAATCCCCAAACATCTCGGCTCCCAATCTCATAATTTCGGCAAAAATCGCACCTTTTCGAATCTTCTCAACATCTGCGCCCAGAATTCGAACAACATAGTAGCGATTTTTGATCTTGACCATTTTCGGGGCTGAAAATCGCTGAAATTTTTAGATTTTGCCACGTCATAGCTTAAAAATAGTTGAAAATGGGTGAAAAAACCCGAAAAAACCATCAAAATGATCGGAAAAATCTCAAAAATTTCATTAAAACCCTAAAAAATCGTGATTTTTGCCACGTCATAGCCTCAACATTGACAATGTTTATACCATCGGGGAAATGCGATGACATCTTTGATGTTGCGAATCGAGAACAAGAATTGGAGGAGTCGTTCGAAGCCGATTCCGAATCCTGATGTTGGAGGTTGACCGCGTTGGCGAAGTTCGAGATACCAGTCGATGTTGCAGCCGCGTTTCTAGAGGAAAATTTGAAAATTTGCGATTTTTTGAGCTAAAATTCGAGATTTTTGGGCAAAAATGAAGTGCGGCACGGTTTTAGGGGCGTGGCTTATTTATATAGGGAAAATTTGGGATTTTTGGTGGAAATCAGGCTGCGGCACGGTTTTGTGGGCGTGGCTTATTTTTCTAGGAAAAATTTGCTATTTTTTGAGCTAAAATTCAGGATTTTTGGTTTAAATCAGGCTGCGGCATGGTTTTGTGGGCGTGGCCTAATTTTTTCTGAAATTTTTGAGCTAAAATTCAGGATTTTTGGTTGAAAATAGGCTGCGGCATGGTTTTAGGGGCGTGGCTTATTTATACAGGGAAAATTCAGGATTTTTGGTTGAAAATAGGCTGCGGCACGGTTTTGTGGGCGTGGCTTATTTTTCTGGGAAGAATTTGCGATTTTTTGAGCTAAAATTCGAGATTTTTGGTTGAAAATAGGCTGCGGCATGGTTTTGTGGGCGTGGCTTATTTTTCTGGGAAAAATTCGGGAAAAAATAGGCTGCGGCAGGGTTTTAGGGGCGTGGCCTAATTTTTCTGAATTTTCTGAGCTAAAATTCAGGATTTTTGGTTGAAAATAGGCTGCGGCACGGTTTTAGGGGCGTGGCCTAATTTTTCTGGGAAAAATTTGCGATTTTTTGAGCCAAAATTCAGGATTTTTGGTTGAAAATAGGCTGCGGCACGGTTTTAGGGGCGTGGCCTAATTTTTCTGGGAAAAATTTGCGATTTTTTGAGCTAAAATTCAGGATTTTTGGTTGAAAATAGGCTGCGGCACGGTTTTGTGGGCGTGGCCTAATTTTCTCCGGATTTTTGAGCTAAAATTCGAGATTTTTGGTTGAAAATAGGCTGCGGCATGGTTTTAGGGGCGTGGCCTAATTTTCTTCGGGTTTTTTCAAGCAAAAAAACATTTTTCAATGGAAAACTACGATACTCCACGTTTACACTTCCAAATTGCATGTTTTTCGATGGTGTAAACGTGGAGCATCGTAGTTTGTGGTGTAAACGTGGGGTCTTGTTGTTTTTCTGATTTTTCAAACGATGCTCCGCATTGACACCGTTGAAAATCACTAAAAATCGCATTTTCAATAGAAAAACAACGATGCTCCACGTTTACACCATCAAAATTGACGAGAAATGGCTCAAATTGCATCATTTTCGACGGCGTAAACGCGGAGCATCGTAGTTTTCATGGATTTTGGCTGAAAATGGAGCATTTTCAGCGGAATTTTCGCTCACCTTGAGCTCCTCCACATCGGTTTCCCTCACAGATCCACCGGCCAATTCTCCGACGATCGGAACCAAAAGATCGAATGACAGCGTTGTCGTCGATGTTTCTCGAGCCATATAGAAGGGCTTTTGATCCACTGGGAAATGTGTGACAAAAACCGGAGAGCCGCCAAAATGCTCCACCAGTGCCAGCTCATTTTGCTTCGAAAAATCCTCCGCCTTCCGAACTTCCAGCCGGGATTTTCAGAATTTCGAGAGCTTCTTCATATCTGATTCGTGGCCACGTGGCGTCGAGAAGTTTTTCGAGGTTCGGACGATCTTCCGGATTGCGAAAGTGTCCGATTTTGGCGATTTGCGATTTTAGAATTGGGCTATCTTCGATGAGATGGATTAGGGTTTGAATGTAGGCTTGGATTAGATCACACATCTCGTCGATTGACTGAAAGATGGGATTTACTACGATGCTCCGCGTTTACACCGTCAAATTTGATGGTGTAAACGCGGAGCATCGTAGTTTTTTTTTAGCAAAAAAAATTGGCGATAGGTTCCAAGATTTTCATGAAAATTGCTGAAATTTTGAGGTTCAGGCATTTTTGTTCACATTTTTCAAACGATACTCCGCGTTTACACCGTCAAAATTGATGGAAAATGGGTCAATTTTGATGGTGTAAACGCGGAGCATCGTAGTTTTTTTTCAGCGAAAAAAAAATTGGCGATAGGTTCCCCTGCGCGAGAACCCAAAAATTTCAGCATTTTTTAGAAAATCCAAGATTTTCATGAAAATTGCTGAAATTTTGAGGTTCAGGCATTCTTTTTCACATTTTTCAAACGATACTCCGCATTTACACCTTCAAAATTGATGGAAAATTGGTCAATTTTGATGGTGTAAACGCGGAGCATCGTAGTTTTTTTTCAGCGAAAAAAAAAAATTGGCGATAGGTTCCCCTGCGCGAGAACCCAAAAATTTCAACATTTTTCAGAAAATCCAAGATTTTCATGAAAATTGTTGAAATTTTGAGGTTCAGGCATTCTTTTTCACATTTTTCAAACGATACTCCGCATTTACACCTTCAAAATTGATGGAAAATTGGTCAATTTTGATGGTGTAAACGCGGAGTATCGTAGTTCTTTTTTTTCAGCAAAAAAAAATTGGCGATAGGTTCCCCTGCGCGAGAACCCAAAAATTTCAGCATTTTTTAGAAAATCCAAGATTTTCATGAAAATTGCTGAAATTTTGAGGTTCAGGCATTTTTGTTCACATTTTTCAAACGATACTCCGCGTTTACACCTTCAAAATTGATGAAAAATGGGCAATTTTGATGGTGTAAATGCGGAGTATCGTAGTTTTTTCATTTAAAAAATTGGCGATAGGTTCCCCTGCGCGAGAACCCAAAAATTTCAGCATTTTTTAGAAAATCCAAGATTTTTCATGAAAATTGCTGAAATTTGAAGGTTCAGGCATCAAATTGACGTTTTTCAAACGATACTCCGCATTCACACCTTCAAAATTGATGGAAAATGGGTCAATTTTGATGGTGTAAATGCGGAGTATCGTAGATCTTTTGGATTCTTCGAAAAACCACAAAAAACATGATATTTTCTGGCGTAAACGCGGAGCATCGTTTGCAATCAACATTTATTCGAAAAGAAATTAGATAAATCGTCGGCATTCGAAGTTGACCCAGCAAACTTCATTCCACGCACAATTGAACTTCCACCAACACCATGCCTCGGAAGTTCCGACGAAAACGGCGAGAATCAATAGGATTTGAAGAAGGGCTGAGGAGAACATCAGAATTTTCTGTAGAATCGGAATTGGGGGTCTGTTTTTATGCGGGGAAAAAATTGATGAAAATTGATTCGATTTGGACGGAATTTTTGCAAATTTTCTGCAAAATCGAGATTTTTTGATTCCTGGTACAAACACCAAATTCTGCAGAAAAATAAATGTTGATTGCAAACAATGCTCCGCGTTTACGCCATCAAAAATACGCAATTTTGAAGGGTTCTCGAGGTTTTCAAACGATACTCCACTTTTACACGTGATTTTCATAAGTTTTGATGTTCCCTCTACGATACTCCGCATTTACACCTTCAAAATTGATGAAAAATGGGTCAATTTCGATGGTGTAAACGCGGAGTATCGTAGTTTTTTACCTGAACAAACGCAATTTCCGCCTCCAACATATAAAATTCGCTTAAATGTGCATGACTCTGTTGTTTTTCCGCGCGGAAAGCGGTGCCCAACGTATAAACCCGCTCCAATTTCGCCGCCATCGCCTCCAAATGCAATTGTGAGCTGACAGTCAAGAAGGTCGATGCACCTTTGATCTCAAAACACTCTCCGCCACCTTCCGCATCGTTCCGCGTCAATTTCGGCGCGTCAATGTTGACGAAATCGAGTCGCTCGAAGAAGTCTCGTGTGGCACGAGCTATCAAGGATCGTGAGCGAAGAATGGCGGCGAATTCCGGGTGCCGCGCGCGGAGATGCGTCTTTTTCCGCGCGTTGTCTGCGGAAACATCGGCGGAATAGCGGGGATTCGAGTCGTGACCGAGGATTTCGAATGCGTCAGCAACAAGTTCCATTTCCTGCTGATCTCCCTGACTTTTTTGCCATCGTCCGATGGCTGAGATCGGACTGCCAACCTGAACTGGAAACTTTTGGGTTAACCTGGCTTACTGTGATGTGAAGGTGTAAATGCGGAGTATCGTAGTTTGTTCATCCAAAAAAAAAATTGGCGATAGGTTCCCCTGCGCGAGAACCCAAAAATTTCAGCAATTTTCAGATTTTTCATGAAAATTGTTGAAATTTTGAGGTTCAGGCATCAAATTATTAAACATTTTCAAACGATACTCCGCATTTACACCTTCAAAATTGATGGAAAATGGGTCAATTTTGATGGTGTAAACGCGGAGTATCGTAGATATTTTTTCATCAAAAAAAAATTGACGATAGGTTCCCCTGCGCGAGAACCCAAAAATTTCAGCATTTTTTTTTTAGAAAATCGAAGATTTTCATGAAAATTGCCGAAATTTTTAGGTTCAGGCATTTTTGTTCACATTTGTCAAACGATACTCCGCATTTACACCTTCAAAATTGATGGAAAATGGGTCAATTTTGATGGTGTAAACGCGGAGTATCGTAGTTTTTCAGTACTACAGGTTCTCTAGATCATCATAGTAATCCACTTCGCTTGAAGTTCCGGGTTCAAACATCTATGAGGTGTCAAAAATCGAATCAATTTTCATCAATTTTTCCCGCATAAAAACAGGCCCCCAATTCGAATTCTGCAGAAAATCGCGATGTTTTTCACCTCAGCTCTACAAATCCTATTGAGTCTAGCTGTTTTGGTCGGAACTTCAATGGCACAGGAGGAACGACGATGTATAACATCCAAACAATGTCCTCAAGGTCAATATTGTTTTTTGTTTAGATGTTACGAATAATGAAGTTTTAGTAATGCTCCGCAGTTTACACACTTTTGAAAAAGAAAATTCGCTCACCTCCCTTCGCCAACTCCTTATCCACCACAATCTGTTTCCCATCGCCAATTGTGACAAAAACCAGCTTTCCGCTTTTCCGCACACTTTCCGCCCATCCGTCGAGTTTTAGGCGAGCAGCCGCGGCGGGTTCCGCGCAGAATTTCCGGATGAAATGAGAGCGGAGCAGCATTTCTGAAAAAAACGAAAAAAAATTGGCGATAGGTTCCCCTGCGCGAGAACCCAAAAATTTCAACATTTTTCAGAAAATCCAAGATTTTCATGAAAATTGTGGAAATTTTGAGGTTCAGGCATTTTTGTTCACATTTTTCAAACGATACTCCACACTTACACCTCTAAAAATTACAAATTTTCAGTTGTGTAAGGGTGGAGCATCGTAGTTTTCCCCAAATTTTCGTCCCCCCCTTTTTGAGCCAAGCCAAATTGAGCTGAGCAATCATCGCCTTCTCGTTTTTTTTTTTGTGAGCTCAGCTCACAAAAAAAAAGAGCCGCATCATAGATTGCATCAATTTAGCAAGGGCAAAAAGGGGAGGATTTTTTTTTAGTTTAGTTTTTTTTCGTTTTTTTTTGTTTGGCTTCGGCTTTTTAGGGTATCTGATTTCTTTTTTTTTTGAAAGTTTTGGCTTGTCCAAGAGAAGTACACGAATTTTTTCGTATTTTTTTTATCAATAGAGCGCATTATCATTTCCCATTATTTTTGATGATTAATAAATAAAACAAAACAAAAAACTTGAACCGAAAATCAAATAAATATTACATTTCTCATCTATTTCGTAACTCTTTCGTACATATTATTTACTTGTGAGACAAAAAAAGCCCCCAAACTCTCTCATCTCATCAGCTTTTCCCTCTATTTTTTCCCGCGCGCGCGCGAGATGACTGAACAAATAAAAGACAAAAAGAAGCGAGTAAAACATTTTTTTGTCTCATTTTTTTAGTTAGGAAGGCTTTTATGTTTGAAAGTGCAGGATTTTTTGGTGAAATTTCGATTTTTTGAGCTATTTTTCAATGTACTTTTATCAATTTTTAAAGAAAATCTGTGTAGTTCTCTTGGAGAAGTCACTTTTAATCATTAATTAATTAATTTTAGTCAAATTTCTGTGTAGTTCTTTTGGACAAGCCAATTTTAACTAAATTTGTTAAGAAAATCTGTGTAGTTCTCTTGGACAAGTCAATTTTAATTAAATTTGTTAAGAAAATCTGTGTAGTTCTCTTGGAGAAGTCAATTTTAATCATTAATTAATTAATTTTAGTCAAATTTCTGTGTAGTTCTTTTGGACAAGCCAATTTTAACTAAATTTGTTAAGAAAATCTGTGTAGTTCTCTTGGACAAGTCAATTTTAATTAAATTTGTTAAGAAAATCTGTGTAGTTCTCTTGGAGAAGTCACTTTTAATCATTAATTAATTAATTTTCGTCAAATTTCCGTGTAGTTCTCTCGGACAAGCCAATTTTTATCATTAATTAATTGATTTTAGTCAAATTTCCGTGTACTTCTTTTGGACAAGCCAATTTTAATTAAATTTGTTAAGAAAATCTGTGTAGTTCTCTTGGAGAAGCCAAACACTTGCATTGCTCATTTTAGCGCCAAAATTGGAGCCAATTTAGAATTTTCCCCCTAAAAACTATCAGGTTACATGGAAAAATTGCTCAAATTTCCCCTTTTTTCTGTAGTTTTTCGTTTTATTTCTGTCTCATGCTATATTTCCTTTTTTGGCGGAAAAATGTCCTTTTTTTTCAAAAATTTTTGGAATTTGATAAGAAAATTCCAAAAAATTGATTTTTTTTTGAAAAAAAAAAAATTTTTAAATTTTTTTTTTCAAAAAAAAAATGTCATTTCCAGCATTTCTCTCAAATTTCAACAAGAAAAATCAAGTTTTTCAATTTTTTTTTTCTCAAAAAGTTCATAGTTCTCTTATCTTCTTCTAATTTTGTTAAAGGTCATCATTTTCTTGTCAAAATTATCGATTTTTATGAATTTTTGTGTTAAAAAATGGGTTTTACACCATTTTTCTTGCAAAAAATCCAAATTTTCAGCCGCCTCCCTTTAAAAATGGGCAAAGATTATCGCTATCCACAGGGTGGATATGCTCGTGGTGGATACGGTGGATATGTTCCAGCACCAGCTGCACCAACTATGGAAATTACGATAAATCAGGTGAAATACTGTTTTTTTGCACGAAAATCTCAAATTTCCATCCGAAAATCAACTTTTCTAACAAGTTAGCCTAACTAAAACCCTTCTAGACTTTAAAGGGACATAAGACCCGGATTTTTCGTACCAAGACCCAAAATTCCGGATTTTTTGAGTATAAACAATCCTATGTCCCTCTAAATTCCGACTAGACTCTAGTTTAAAGGAACATAGTCTTATTTATATTCAAAATGACTGGTATTTCGTACCGAGACCAAAAATTCCGGATTTTTTGAGTATAAACAATCATGTGTCCCTTTAAATTCAGACTAGACTCAAGTTTAAATGAACATAGTCATATTTATACTCAAAATGACCGGAATTTCGTACCGAGACCCAAAATTCCGGATTTTTTGAGTGTAAATACCCCTATGTTCCTTTAAATTCAGACCAGACTCTAGTTTAAAGGAACATAGTCATATTTATAGTCAAAATTACCGGAATTTCGTATTTTTCGCGTATAAACAATCCTATGTCCCTTTAAATTCAGACTAGACTCTAGTTTAAAGGAACATAGTCATATTTAGTATCAAAACGTGGCGAATTCAATTTCCAGAACTCTTCCGCCTCTTCCGCATCACCCTACGCTCAACCCTCCTCACTTCCGCGTCGAATTCCCACCAAACCACCAAGCGCTCCACCCCCGCCACCTCCAGAATACTGTGCAGGTAACCCAGAACGTCCCGATTTTTCAGCAAAATCGCACACAAACTTCAGGCGCCGATCAACCGGGCTTCAATCCGATGTGGTTCGATCGATTTCCGCGTCGCGAGAATCGCGGAATGTTCCGCCTGTGTTTGGTGGAACTGATGTTGGCTGTGGTGATTTTGGCGGGTGGAATTTGGTGCTATCGAGACACCAGCGATTATTGTCCGTATTATTCAGCGATTTGGACATCAGTCATTTATGTGATTAATGCTATTGTGAGTTTTTCTTAGGGTCTTGGAGCGAAAATGGGTTGTTTTGATACTAAACACGACTATGTTCCTTTAAAATTCACTTTTGGGATGAAATTCCGGTTATTTTGAGTATAAATATGACCATGTTCCTTTAAACTAGACTGTTGTCGTGAAAACCTTGAACTTAAAGGGACATATGATTGTTTATACTCAAAAAATCCGGAATTTTGGGTCTCGCCGCGAAATTCCGGTGAATTTAAGTATAAATATGGCTATGTTCCTTTAAAGTAGACTTTTGCCACGAAAATCTTGAATTTAAAGGAACATAGGGGTATTTACACTCAAAAAATCCGGAATTTTGGGTCTCACCGCGAAATTCCGGTGGATTTGAGTATAGACATGACTATGTTCCTTTAAAATTGGGTCTCACCACGAAATCCAAATTTTCTAGATAGAAAATAATGAAAAATGACGTTTTTTTGAAATTTTTGCAGGTCGGAAGTGCTGCCGCAAAAATCGGCTCAATAAATCTCTACATGGCTCATTTGACACTTTCGCTGGTCTCAGTTATGATGTGCCTGATTAGTGGTGGACTTTCAGCCAGGTAGGGCTGAAAATCCTGGAATTTTCAGCAAAAAATCAATAATTTTGCAGAAATTGGGCGCTAGTTGGAACTTATCATCATCCAAGAATCGATCGCGATGAGGCTTTTTGTCTTTTGGGAACTCATGATACTAGCAGGTAGGTCAAAAATGCGAAAAACAAAAAACTTGCATCGACCGGGAATCGAACCCGGGCCGCCCGCGTGGCAGGCGAGCATTCTACCACTGAACCACCGATGCTTGTAGAAAAACCAGTTCAAATTCCCGAGATAACAATAAACACATTTCGCTTTTTTGATAAAGCGCTAGCAATTTTGTTATCTCCGAAATTCGCGCTGGTTTCCCCACAAGCATCGGTGGTTCAGTGGTAGAATGCTCGCCTGCCACGCGGGCGGCCCGGGTTCGATTCCCGGTCGATGCAAGTTTTTTTGTTTTTTTTTCTCATTTTTAGCCAAAAAATTTGCAGACTTTCCTACATTTTCTCACATATGGATAAATACGATTTCGCCAAATGTTTATGGCAACTCAAAGTTGGAGTTGCGGTAAATTCGGTGCAATTTGTGGTTGCAGCAATTGAGAGTGGGTTTTTGGGATTCGAGTGTAAACCGCAAGCTTCCGCGCCAGCGGCACTGTCTTCCGCTTTAGCGGCCACGCGGATTACTATGACGTTTGCCATATCATAGTAATCCGCGTGGCCGCTGAAGCGGAAGATAGTGCCGCTGACGCGGAAGCTAGCGAATTACAGATTTTCATGGATATACGTGAAAATTATCGATTTTTCATGAATTTTAGGTCAAAATTGAGCATTTTTGCGCAATTTCAGCTCAAAATTGAGCATTTACATGAATTTCAGCTCAAAATTGAGCGTTTTTATGAATTTCAGCTCAAAATTGAGCATTTTTGCGCAATTTCAGCTCAAAATTGAGCATTTACATGAATTTCAGCTCAAAATTGAGCGTTTTTATGAATTTCAGCTCAAAATTGAGCATTTTTGCGCAATTTCAGCTCAAAAATGAGCATTTTCATGAATTTGAGCTCAAAATTGAGCATTTTCATGAATTTCAGCTCAAAATTGAGCATTTTCATGAATTTCAGCTCAAAATTGAGCATTTTCATGAATTTCAGCTCAAAATTGAGCATTTTCATGAATTTCAGCTCAAAATTGAGCATTTACATGAATTTCAGCTCAAAATTGAGCGTTTTTATGAATTTCAGCTCAAAATTGAGCATTTTTGCGCAATTTCAGCTCAAAATTGAGCATTTACATGAATTTCAGCTCAAAATTGAGCGTTTTTATGAATTTCAGCTCAAAATTGAGCATTTTTGCGCAATTTCAGCTCAAAAATGAGCATTTTCATGAATTTGAGCTCAAAATTGAGCATTTTCATGAATTTCAGCTCAAAATTGAGCATTTTCATGAATTTCAGCTCAAAATTGAGCATTTTCATGAATTTCAGCTCAAAATTGAGCATTTTCATGAATTTCAGCTCAAAATTGAGCATTTACATGAATTTCAGCTCAAAATTGAGCGTTTTTATGAATTTCAGCTCAAAATTGAGCATTTTTGCGCAATTTCAGCTCAAAATTGAGCGTTTTTATGAATTTCAGCTCAAAATTGAGCATTTTTGCGCAATTTCAGCTCAAAAATGAGCATTTTCATGAATTTCAGCTCAAAAATGAGCATTTTCATGAATTTGAGCTCAAAATTGAGCATTTTCATGAATTTCAGCTCAAAATTGAGCATTTTCATGAATTTCAGCTCAAAAATTGAGCATTTTCATGAATTTCAGCTCAAAATTGAGCATTTTCATGAATTTCAGCTCAAAATTGAGCATTTTCATGAATTTTAGCCTAAAATCATCGATTTTCGATGAATTTTAGGTTAAAAATGTCAATGTTTGATCAATTTGATGAATTTTAGGTCAAAAACACCAAATTTCATGAATTTTAGACCAAAATTATCGATTTTCGATGAATTTTAGGTCAAAAACACCAAAATTCATGAATTTTTGCCTAAAATTATCGATTTTCGATGAATTTTGGGTCAAAAAACCCCAAATTTCATAAATTTCAGCTCAAAATCATCAATTTTTCCCAATTTTCCCTCGAAAAATCCAATTTTTGCAGTTCTTCTCAACCTTTTGTCGGCTGTTTTGTGTATGAAAAGAACGTGCACCTCGTGCCTCTAAATCTACGGTTTTTCTTTAATTTTAGCCATATTTTTCTTGATTGCATGATTTCTCACATATTTTTGCTTTATTAATAAATTTTTAATAAAAAGTTTCAAAAAAACTCACCAATTTTCGCCAAAAATCCTGTAAAATTCAATTTTTCTGTGGAAAAAACTAAAAAAAGATAGAAAATTGACTGAAAAATCAATAAAATCATGAAGAAATCGATGGAAAAAACAATTTTTTATGTGAAAAAACCCTAAAAAAACAGATTTCTATACTAAAAACAACGGGGAACACGGGATTTTCGCGTTATTGTTGAGCCAATTTTTGAAGCGCCGCCTCATCTCCTTGTGACATTGAAGTTAGTCGTTTTCCCAACTTCTCGTGAACATCCAAATATTTTGCAACACATCGGTCCAAACAAACTGCTTCGCCCTGCAAAAATCGTGAAATTTGGCTGAAAATGAGCCAAAAATCGTGAAAAATGGTCAAAAATGAGCCAAAATACGTGAAAAATGGTCAAAAATGAGCATTTTCAGCTCAAAATTACAGATTTCCCATCAATTTCCATCAAAAATACCTTGGTCAACTCGGATTCTTTGAATGACGTGGCAATACATTTCGCCTGACAAGCTGTCGTCATTCTTCGATACATATCAGACATCATTTCGACTTCCAATTCAGCAACTTGTTGCATTTGAGCGTCGGTTGCCATTTTTGGAGCTGGAAAATGGCGTTTTCAGGGATTTTCAGTGGGAAATTTGGATTTTTCAGCTATTTTTAGGGCTAAATGGTGTTTTGCAAGATTTTCAGACAATTTTAGCTAAAATTTCTTCCCCCTAAGATTCCTATGACGTGAAAAAAAATTGGCGATAGGTTTCCCTGCGCGAGAACCCAAAAATTTCAGCATTTTCCAGAAAAATCCAAGATTTTCATGAAAATTGTTGAAATTTTAAGGTTCAGGCATCAAATTAAATGACTATAATTTTTTTTTTCGACCGGAGCGAGTGTAGACCAGGGCTGGTCGGAATTGACCTTTCGGAATTTCGGAAGTACCATTTTCACTCCCGATTTTATTTTCGGAATTTCGGCATTCCGACTTTTTATTCCGAATAATTTTTCGATAGTTCGGAATTCCGATTTTTTCTTCCGACTTTTTTTTTTTCGGAATTTCGAAAGAAATTCGGAAGTCCTAATGCGCAGGAAAAAACTGGAAAACGACATTTTTCGATGAGTTATCAAAACAATTATAGTGAAAATAGTTGCGAAAAAAGTTAATATTGTTCTTTAGTTCATCAAAGACAACAAATTTTTGTCTATTATCGCTTATTAAGAAAATTTTCACCATCATTTTAGTCTTAAAATAAAGTTTTCTTTATAAAAGCATAGATTCAGATATTCCGAAATTTTTGGAAAGTGATTCCGACAGAAAAGTCGGAATGAAAAAAAGTCGGAACGAGAGTCGGAATTTGAGCAATTCCGAGTTTTTCTTTCGGAAGAGCTTCCGATCAAACTGTACTTCCGAAAAAACGTCGATTTTCGGAATTTCGGAATTCCGATATTCCGATTCCGACCAGCCCTGGTGTAGACCGCAAGCTTCCGCGTAAGCGGCACTATCTTCCGCTTTAGCGGCCACGTGGTTTACTATGACGTTTACCATATCATAGTAATCCAGGTGGCCGCTAAAGCGGAAGACAGTGCCGCTGACGCGGAAGCTTGCGGTCTACACTCGCGACTTTGTCGCTCGAGCGCAGGAACAAGGTTCCCCTGCGCGAGAACCCAAAAATTTCAGCATTTTTTTAGAAAATCCAAGATTTTCATGAAAATTGTTGAAATTTTAAAGGTGGAATCCGAGGAAAAAACAAGTTTGATTCATTCCGGGGTCCTTTCTACACTTTGGAAATGTCCGTTTACTAAAAAAATTGCGAAAAAAGAGCATCCGGAGAAAAAAACGGAGAGAAACGAAAAAGTCCATATGTATTGCAGGTGGGGCTAACGCGCTCCAGCGAACAGGCGGAAAATTTGAATTCTGGAGTTTGTTTTTGTTTTTGTTTTTCCTTTTTTTATGTTTAATAAACTCATTTTTCATGAATTATTAATGATTTCGTATTCATTATGTTATTCCGTAATGGTTTATTTGACATATTCGAAAATTTTCATGTCACAATAAGATTTTTTCAGATGCATTTTCTGCATTGCTGTTATTGCGCTGGGAAATTTGAATATCCTCAAATGCGCCTTGTCACACAGAGCCAAAAACAATTAGAAAAATGGAAGAAAATTTTGGGGCCTCATTTCGTGCGAAATATAAAAATGTATAGTAAGCCACATATTTGCCGTTCGCATTTTGAATGGGATTCTTGGGGAAAAATCGCAAGAAAAAGAGTTACCGAAGCCGTTCCCGTTTCTGAATCAACGGAATTCAATGAATCATGCTCCGCCAACTTCCAATATTGCTGAAATTACTCCAATATTATCAAATCTTGCTGAAATTACTCCACCATTATCAAATCTTGCTGAAATTACTCCATCAACTTCGAATACAGCATTTGAGAAGGATATGGATGTTCATGGAGATGCAACAGAATCTCTAAATGAGCAACGGGATCGATTGGATGAAGTGAATCCATTTCAGGAACAAATTGATATGATAAAAGATCCGGTATTATTTGTTAGTAAAATCACTAAAAAACATTTCATTTTCTAGAATTATCAACCGACAACTAGAGATTTTGCTGAAGTTTGCGAAGAGGAGTGTGAATATTCGAGTGATTCTGATGGAAACCCTGAAGAATTTCAAATCGACTTCAATTTTCTTCTAGTGTCAATTCAGCTTCTACTCCCATTGATTTTGTATTGTAGAGCATGTTGCTCACAAGCAAAATATAAATCTACAAAATCAGGATGCGCATTAGACGTGAGTTTTTTTTTGAAAATAAAAAGAAATTATGTTCCATTTTTAGTTTCACTGTTATTGCGAATGTGGAAGACAATGGAAATGGGCAAGCAGTAGAAGGATTGTGAAAAATGACGGGTCAACATCCAAAAGATTTGACATAAATGTGATTGTTACATCAGCTATTGTAACAATTGGGCAATCATATTCAGTGAGTTCTTTCATCTCTGTCTACCAAAAGATCAGCTTTAAAATGAGAAAAATGGAGATTTTTGCCTAAGTCTAGCCTGAAAATAGACCACCTAAATTGCTCCATTTGTTTTTTATTTTTGCTCATAAAAGCATCAAATCAAACTGAAAGGCAAAAACGATGAATTCCCAGCCAGAGACTGCCCCAAATTTGTTGAATTTTCATGCACAAATTCACAAAAATCTTTGAATTTCGGCTGAAAAAGCATCCATCAACTGCCAGAGTTGTAAAAGCATGTTCGATTTTCCAGAATCTGAAAGCTCTGTTCGATGTTATCAACATGCCAACAATATCCAGTACAACATTTTATGATACTCGAAAAATCGCTGTAGTTCCTGCAATCAATACAGTATTCGCCGCTCAAAAACAACTAATTATGGAAATTTTGAAGAAAATCGGAATCCCTATCGACGCAGCTTCAGATGGAATGTATGACACACGCGGATACTCTGCTTTTTGGTGTAGATACATTTTCATGTGCACTTTAACGAAGTTTATTATCCACTACAAAAATATGAGAAAAACATCAGGAGGCGCATCAAAAGCTCTTGAACCAGCAGCCCACATGCAAGGACTGAGGGAACTGATTTCGATGTATGCAGGATATTTCCAAAATTTGCCGCCAATCCGATCTCTCACGACTGATCGATGTTTAACAATATCTGCGAACATGAAATTGCATTTTCCATCGGTTATCCACAAATTCGACTTATGGCATTTAATTAGGAATATCACAATGGATTTATGGCCGAAGCGAAATCAAAAACAGATGGAACCAATCAAATTATGGCTCCAAGCTATGATTAATAATATTTATCAGTCGGTAGCAGATAGCAATGGAGATCCTCTGTTGGCCAAAGAAATGGTTATGAGTACATTTGCTCATATTACGAACCAACACACCGACTTCGACCAAATCACATGGTTCAAGTTCAATAAACTGAAAGCCTGCCGACATGATGCAAAATCCACAAGTCACACTGGTTTTTTGAATGTTAATAATGCGAAAGACATGAATGCCTGGGATATCGTAAGGAAAATTTTTATAAAAGGAAATCGATTGGAAGATATCGGCAAAATTTCTGCGAAATTTTGCACAAGTGAGTGCGAAAGTTTCAACAGCTTATCGACTAAATATGCACCCAAAGATAAATATTTCCATGAACACGAAACGACTACCCGTTTGAGTATTTTGCATTGGAATCAGCTGAAGTTGGACGAATTCGAAGGAACACGTGTTGTAGTTGGCGGGAAAACGTCAGTGAATAAAACAAAAAAAGAGAAGAGAGTGAAGACATGCAAAAACGCCTCCACACACGAATGGCGCTTCAAAATTCGCGACACCTCAATTGATATTATGAAAAATCTCAAAAAAGTTGATGAAAATACAGAAGAAGTTGTGAGTGGAGATGATGATGAGGGGATCTCAATGGAAAAACTTAAAGACAATGAATATTTTGCGAAGCGCATGGCAAGAGTATTTGAAGATATTTGCGAAGACGATGAAGATTCATCATCATCAGAAGATGAAGAAGTTTAATATTTTTTCTGTTTTTAATTACAAAGTTTGTAAGTTTTAAATTTTCTATTAATTCCAAGCTTCTTTTTTGAACTTATCAAAATTTTAGTTTTTTCTTTATTAATTTCTGTATTAGCATTTTGTATTCCTTTTTTCCATTTTCACGAGAACATATTTATTTACAACAATAAAAAAAACCACCGTTTACAACAATTAAAATTCTTCTTCATAAGCATATGGAAAGGCTGACAAAAATCCAGTATACGTTTCTGATGGCCATTTTTGTCGAATTGCCCGAATAACGCAAGCTGGCAAAGGGATTCGCTTTTTTTTTAATTGGAGGTGCAAATCGCTGACCAACATGGAATATGAGTAAAATCGATAATTCCTGTAAAAAACTAATTTGAAAAATCTACAGAAAAAATTAATCTGAAACAACTATTAACTCACTCCGACTTCCATTCGCAAACATTCTTGTTCAGCGCATACTTGTAACCACTTTCGAAAGTTTGAACCATCTATAAAACGCTTACAATTAGTTCTTTATGCAAACCGAATGAAACTCACTTCTTCTCTTAAATATTTGTTGAAGTTCGCGCATTCGACAATGCATTTGTCGAAATTCCCATTCCAAAATATCTCGTCCAATTTTTCCGACATTTTTTGGCCCATCCTCTTTTGAATGTTTAGATTGATAGGGTATATTAAACCACAACAATATTCTAATTCGTCCAAATCAACACATTTTCCACAATAACATACCACATCTCTTTCACGAAACAACATGTTCACAGCCTTCTTCGATAATAACAATTCTTTGTCTTTTATTAATTTTCTATGGTTTTCCATTTCCTCTTCGGTCGGGTCATACTTAGAATCATAAGTATTTGAACCATTTCCGCTTTCTTCCATATTCTCTTCCATCATTTTCATATTTTCCACAAAATTTGTTTTTCCAGATATTTTAGTATTCGATGAATTTCCCAAATCATCATCAATCATCATATCTCCATCCAATTCATTTCCAATGAGTTGTTCATCTAACTCAACTACTTGCATAATCTCTTCCATCATTTTCACATTTTCGACAAAATTTGTTTTTCCAGATATTTTAGTATTCGATGAATTTCCCAAATCATCATCAATCATCATATCTCCATCCAATTCATTTCCAATGATTTGTTCATCTAACTCAACTACTTGCACAATCTCTTCCATCATTTTCACATTTTCGACAAAATTTGTTTTTCCAGATATTTTAGTATTCGATGAATTTCCCAAATCACCATCTTCTCTCGAACCATCATCAATCAATCTCCATTCAATTCTTCTCGAATCCATCTCCATCCAATTCTTCTCGAATCCATCCAATTCTTCTCGAATAATGTTTGCCTTCTGGTTAGATTTATCAGATAATTCTCCTTCTTCCATCACAAAACTTCAATTCTTGAAAATCTCCTGAAAAACGAATAAATTTCATAAAAACAAAAAAAAAACAAGAAAAGAATAGAGAGTATTTTTTGTGTGTGCAAAATGAGAGAGGGAAAAGAAAGAAATGTTCGTCAGGTGCGTTGTTTGCGTACTGCCAAACAATAGAAACGACATTTTTATGCAGACGCTTTTTGAGAACCTCCTCATTTTCCACCTTTAAGGTTCAGGCAATTTATTTGTTTACATTTTTCAAACGATACTCCGCATTTACACCTTCAAAATTGATGGGAAATCGCAAAATCCACCAATTTCGATGGTGTAAACGCGGAATATCGTAGTTTCTGAGATCTTTTTTCAGCAAAAAAAATTGGCGATAGGTTCCCCTGCGCGAGAACCCGAAAATTTCAGCATTTTTCAGAAAATCCGAGATATTCATGAAAATTGTTGAAATTTCAAGGTTCAGGCATTTTTGTTCACATTTTTCAAACGATACTCCGCATTTACACCATCAAAATTGATGGAAAATGAGTCAGTTTTGATGGTGTAAACGCGGAGTATCGTAGTTATTTTCATTTAAAAAATTGGCGATAGGTTCCCCTGCGCGAGAACCCAAAAATTTCAACAATTTCCAGAAAATCCGAGATTTTCATGAAAATTGCTGAAATTTTGAGGTTCAGGCATCAAATAGTGATATAAAAAATACTCCACGATCTACGGCTTCAGTAGCCACGTGGATTACTATGACGTTTGCCATATCATACTAATCCACGTGGCCGCGGAAACGGTAGATACGCGGAAGCTTTTCAGAATTTCAGATAATTTCAAGGTTTCTCAACCTTTTCAAACACAAAAACCAGCAAAAATTGAAAAAAATCAATAATTTTATAGATATTATATTATATGTACAAAAAACTCGTCAAATTATAAGCTTCCGAAATCGGCGCAATTTTCGGTCCAAAAAACGGCATAAAATATGGTGAACCATCAGCAGGTCCTAGAATTTGCAAGGCAATTAAAACCACATCAAAAAGCCAAAAAATGAACAATCCACCCAAACTGAACATCTTCAACAACCCCACAGCATAATATCCCAAATAGATTCGATCGATTCCGAAAAATCCCAAAAATACGGATAAAATCAATGCGGTTGGGTAGGAATATTGATTTTTTCCGCGGGTGGCCGCCTTCCGCATGCGGATATTTACACGCGTTTTCGATTGTTAAATTGAAGCGTCCCGTTGTTTTGTCCTTTCCTAGGCAATTTATTGATTTTGCAGTTTGGCATGAGACTTGGATTGAGTTGTCTGGTGAGCAGGTTATGGTTTGTTGGGTGCGACGGGAGATTTCAAAGTTTTCACAGCGATATCTGAAAGAAAAAGGTTTTCCGCAAGCTTCCGCGTAGCTTTGCCTCTTTGCGGAAAATTGCTCCGCTCGAATTCCCTTAAAAAATGATGCAAAACTCACTGAAACTTGTTCAAATCTTCGCATTTCACAACATCCTCACTCGAAAAAACGTCTACTTTCAACACGAAAATCAAAATTGCCACGATTTTCCACGTCATAACATTGTTTGGGGCGAAAACAGGAGAAACCCGCGAAAAAATGAAAAAAAATAAATTTCGACGTGGCCGAGAAAAAGCTAGTCCCCCGGCCACGAAATTTTGCTGTCTGCGTCTCGCTGGTGAGAGAGTTTTGGCTGGAATTTGGGAATTTCAGCAAGGAAGCGACGTGGGAACAATGAAGAGAAATTGAGAAATTTTGAATTTGGCGTTAGAAAATTCTAGAAATGAGGAAAAAAGTGGCAAAAATTTAAATTTAATCAAAAAAAAGTAATTTTTGACGTGAACTCTCGTTTCCAACTTGGCAAACCTCGATTTTCCCGTGGAATTTCGTCATTTCTAACTTTCACAACACTCCGAATCTCCAAAAAACCTTTTGAGCAAATTTTATGGTGATTTCTTGGTGAAAATTTTGAATTTCTTGTTTAAAATCGATAATTTCAAGTGAGTTTTATCGAAATTTCGAGTATTCTCTATTTTAATATCAAAACCCCCGATTTCCCGTTAAAAAACTGGAAAAAAAATCCCAAAAAAGTACACTTCAGTGCAAAAAAATAAAAGTAAAGATGCAATGTCGCTCCAGCGCACACCATCTCTCGTGTACTTCTCGTGGACAAGATTACAAATATTTTTTTTTTCGCAGTTTTTTTCCGTTTTTCAAGCAAAAACCAAGAATTTTCAGCAAGAATGGATGGAGAATTCTCAATAGATCGTCTATTTTTGCGATTAGTATGTGCAGACACAAATTCGAAGCTGCAAAAGTTCACAAATGATCATTTATTCGAAATTTTGGATTTTGCTGGAAAATCGGCTGGAAATATGCCAAAAGTCATGGAATTGCTGCAGCATTACAACAAAATGGTGAAGACGAATTTGGAGATTAATTTTCCCGTCGATAAGCTCATCGAACTCTTCCAAGGCTCATCTGCAGTTTCAGCCAATCTCTCTCAAATATATCTGAAAATGTCGAAATCGCGTGTGCCGCCCGTGCAACAAATCCCGCTTTTACCCATTTTCCTCAAATCTATCGACAAAAAACCCAACGATTTGACGTTTGCCTACGAGATTTTTGCACTTTGTTTTCCGGCGCTCGAAGAATTGAGCAAAATCGAGCGAAATCAGTGGGAATTGAGCGAGGAGGATGTGAAGTTGAGTGAGGTTGGCGAGCGAATTTTGGCCAGGATTTTTGCCGCGTTTTTGGCGTTCAGAGCGAATAGTTTGTGAGTTTTTTGAGAAAAATTGGGGAAAAAACTACGATGCTCCGCATTTACACCTCAAATTTTTTGCTGAAAAGCTGAGAAATTCAAAAATTTCATCAAAAAACTACAATACTCCGCTTTTACACCCCTAAAAATAATGAATTTTAGCGCGAAATTTCGAAAATTCAAATTTTGATTAGAAAATTGAGAAAAACTACGATGTTCCGCTTTTACACCCCACATTTTCAGCGCTAAAGCTGGGAAATTCAAAAATTTCATCAAAAACCACGATGCTCCGCGTTTACACCCTGAAAAATGAAGAAATTTTAGCGCGAAATTTCGAAAATTCAAAATTTCAGTCGAAAATCGTATAAAACTACGATGCTCCACGTTTACACCCCATATTTTCAGCGCTAAAACTGGGAAATTCAAATTTTTCATGAAATAACATGATTTGCTATGGATTTTTTTGCGAAAACAACGACACTCCGCGAATTACACCCATAATTTTCAGAGACGAAATCGCCAAAAACATCGAAAGCTATCAAAAAAACGAGGATTTCTCATGTGCCGGCCTCTCACCGCATGAATATTTTCAAATTTCTCAAAAAATTTGTCCAGAAAAACTGGAGCTCTCGAAAAACAAGCTTGCTCTCGTCAAATTGTTGGGCCTCGATATATTCTCCAACTCCAAAAACACCTTCCCATTGCTCATTTTAGCAGCTGCAGCCAATTTGAACATTGTCGATGAGGCTGCTGAACATTTGATCAAGAAATTCGAGATTGAAGAAATGGTGGATGATTTGGCGGTGTGCCAAGATTTGATGGGTTTCTATTTGGGCTCAGCTATTGCTCCAGGCAAAAATGACAAAAAATCGATAATTCAACCGGCGAATTTTGTACAAAAACAGAAAATTTTGCCGTTTTTGACCAGGTCTAAAACTGCGCCCACGGTTTATATGAATAATATTAAGGTAGGGGATTTTTGGGGGGAAAATGGGCCTGAAACCAGCCTAAAATGGCCAAAAATGGCCAAAAATGGCCCGAAATGGCCTAAAATGGCCAAAAATGGCCCAAGATGGCCAAAAATGGCCCAAAATTCCCCAAAATTCCCCAAATTCATCGATTTTTCCACAGATTTGCATCGATGGAATGGAAAATGCCCAAGTTCCCCGTCTTCAAACCGCCGCCTTCCAATTTTTCCACTCAGTCATCGAAAAAATGCCCCAAACCGCTTTGAAAACGCTCGGAGCCACGCTTTTTGCAAGATTGAGGAAGTATTGTAAAACTGTGATTGCTGTGAGTGTTTTTCCGGGGATTTTTGACTGAAAATGAGCCTGGAACGTGGAAATTTGGATTTCTAGGCCATTTTTTGGATTTCTAGGACATTTTTTGGGTTTCTAGGACATTTTTTTCGGATTTTTAGGCACACCTGACGAGAGAGTGTCCCAAATTTTTTGTGCAGTGTGAAAATTTTTTCAAAAAAAAATGTGCAGCGTGAAATTTTCAAGTTTTTCGAAAAAAAAAAAAAGTCCGCGGGCAGGAGGATTCGAACCATGGTCTCATGCTCGCCAGTCTAAAATGCTATCCTCTCGGCCACATCTCTTTTTTCTCCCGAAGGGAAAAATGTTGGTGGAAAGGAAACTGTTTTCAAACGAATGCGTTGCAACGTTGCTCAAAATTTGAAGTTAGGATAACTAAGCTTAGGCTTAACGGATATAGTTGATTTTTTTCCAATAGATTGCTAAGGTCATAGGCAGTGTGGAACACCATGAGTGCAGTGTGGAAATGCCCTATTTCGCTGTTATTTTGAAGTGTCCATTTTGATGGTAAATATGGACATTACAAAGAATCGGACGGCATTTTTTTTCGAGCACATATCAAGGGTTGGTATATTCAGAAAGTTGGTGTATTTTTAAGCGTAGTTTTTGAATTTACCCATGTGCAGTGTGGAATTTGAAGTTTTTTCATAGAAAGTCAATTTTTTTGAAATTTCAGTGACACTATGGTTTGCTAAGCAGTCACGTAAATTCCACACTGCACATTATGTTACCACACTAAAACAAAAGTCTGCTGAGTTGATTTTCACCGAGAAACTTCGAAAAATTCGCAATCTGAAGTTGATTTTGAAGTTGGGAAAAAAATAAAAAAAGTTAGCTCGAATGAAGATTCGAACCTGGGCCTTCTGAACACTAGCAAAATGGCCTACCACTGAACTAAATGTGCATTTATTTCCCCAAGTTAAATGTTGATGAAAAGGAAACAAAGTTTATTTTCGAAAAAAATGCAGTGTGACTTTTGAAAAAAATGTACAGTGTCCATTTTGGACACGTCTCGTCAGGTGTGTTTTTAGGTCATTTTTTTTAGATTTATAGGCCACGTTTGGTTTTATAGGCCGTTTTTCACATTTCTAGGCCAGTTTTTGGATTTCTAGGCCGTTTTTTTGGATTTCTAGGCCATTTTTCAAGTTTCTAGGCCATTTTTTGGATTTCTAGGACTTTTTTTGGATTTCTAGGACATTTTTTGGTTTTCTAGGCCATTTTTTTAAAATTTCTAGGCCATTTTTTGGTTTTCTAGGTCATTTTTTGGATTTCTAGGCCATTTTTTGGTTGCCCAGGCCATTTTCAGAATTCTAGGTCATTTTTTGGATTTCTAGGCCATTTTTCGGGTTTCTAGGCCATTTTTCGGGTTTCTAGGCCATTTTTCGGGTTTCTAGGCCATTTTTCGGGTTTCTAGGCCATTTTTTGGTTGCCCAGGCCATTTTTCAGAATTCTAGGTCATTTTTTGGATTTCTAGGCCATTTTTCGGGTTTCTAGGCCATTTTTCGGGTTTCTAGGCCATTTTTTGGTTGCCCAGGCCATTTTTCAGAATTCTAGGTCATTTTTTGGATTTCTAGGCCATTTTTCGGGTTTCTAGGCCATTTTTTAGATTTCTAGGCCATCTACGTGTCAAAAAATTCAATTTTTTTCCAGAATTCCCCCGCTCTTTGCCTAGTCTATCGATGTCTTGGAACTCTGGGAAAAGTCAAGCCAGAACTGGTATTTGATGATATTTCGATAGTGAATGAGATGTTTGACACGATTATTGAGGTAATTTCACGCAAAATCCCGTTTTCCCCGCGAAAAATGCTCCAAAATGGGCGGAGCCACCCGAAGCTCCGCCCACTTTTTGCGGCAGACGACGAGAGACAGCGCGCGCATCTTTTCTATGCATTTCGCATTCGGTTTCTTTGTGGCCTTGTGGCCTAATGGATAAGGCGTCTGACTTCTAATCAGAAGATTGCAGGTTCGATCCCTGCCTGGGTCAAAATTTTTTGTTTTTTTTTTCCGAGCGGAGCGAGTGTAGAAGTGTGAATCTAGGTAAAAATCAATAATTTTTCCAGACTTCTGCTGATGACGTGGGCTACAGTGTAGTCGATTGTCTTGTCGCATGGCTTCCGGGATTTTGTGCTGCGAAAACGCAAGATGCCACAAATTCCGCGCTGAAAACCTATATTTCCGCACACGTGACGCATGAAAATGCAAAATGCCGCATGGTTTCGCTGAAATATATCGAAGCGCTCATATTTTCTGATGAGGATTTGGATTTGACTTGGATCCTATTAAGAGCTTGCGGTGATTTACGCGAGGAAATGCGCGCGGAAGCCGCGCGGTTGCTCGAAATCTCACTCAAAACCAACAAAATTCCCGAATTGTCCAAAATTATTGCGAAATTTTGGGGATTTTTGAGCGATGACGTGGCAAAATGCGCGCCAAATTCGAATTTTTCCGCATTGATTCATCAAATGTGCTCGAGATATATCTGGGCCGCGCTGGAGACGCGGATTTGCGGAAAGCCCGCGGAATTGCGGATTGTTGAAGGTGATGAGCATTGGATTACGGTGGCGCCCAGAATTTATCGATTGATTTTGGAGGAGAATTTGGAGCTGGAAATTGTGGAGAATTTGGTGAAAATGGCGCTTTTTGGGTGTCGGGAGAGTATTGGTGGGTTACTGTAGCTGAAGATTTTTGGCGCCAAAAATTTGGGTTACTGTAGGCTTTCAAAATTTTTGAATTTTGATTTTTCGCGCCAAAAATCCTGAATTTTAGGTTACTGTAGGTTTTTCTGATCTTTTGAAAATTTGAATTTTCGAGTTTTCGCGCCACTGAAAAAACTACAGTAATTTTTTTGTTGAAAATTCAAAAATTTCAATTTCGCGCCGAATTGTTCTACAGTACCCCCTAGGAGTTTTTTGCCGCCAAAACTTTTAAATTCAAATTTTTTCCCAGATGTTCACCAATACCGTATCGCAACCTGCTTCCTAATGGCCCTCAAAAATCACCCACAAAAATCGGGCCTAGATTTTACGGACCAAATTCAGGCCTGCAGCCTGAAAGCCCGAGATTCCACGAGATTTGAATTGTCGCAAGCCATAGCTTTTTTGTTATCGAATTTGATTCCCGAAGGCCCGGAAGGCCTGGAAAAAATTCAGGCCGAACTAGAGGCCAAAAATATTCCTGGACTTTGCTGGATCGCGTCGGCCTATGCAGTTAAAGGCCCGGATTCAGGCCTGAAAGGCCTGCTCTTGAAGTACTGTAGAGAAGGATATGAAAGGCCCAGTTCGATGCTTGAAGCGGCCCTGGGAGCTTTGGGCTTTTTGATGGTCCACGCGGAAGCGTTTCCGCTTCCGGAAGCCGAAGAGATTGCGGAAAAGATTGCGGCATCGCGCAAGGATTCGCTGTCGCAGAAGAGTCGCGAAGCTGCCGCAAGGATTCTGGGGTATTCCGGAGCGCAGGCGGCACTTTTCCGCGTCGGAGAAGGCCCTCCGCAACCCGAACTTCAGCTAACTGTTGGCGAAGCGATGATTGATGCGATGTTGGGAAGATATTCAGTGAATCGCAGGAATTTTTATGTGAAAGCAGAGGAGGAGATGGGAATTGAGGTGGGCGGAAGCGGAAGCGGAATTTTCCGCGAAGCAGCCACGTGGATTAGTATGATATGGTAAACGTCATAGTAAAACGCGTGGCCGCTTTGCGGAAGATTGAAAACTACGATACTCCGCGTTTACACCATCAATTTTGAAGGTGTAAATGCGGAGTATCGTTTGAAAATGTTTAATAATTTGATGCCTGAACCCAAAAATTTCAGCAATTTTCATGAAAATCTTGGTTTTTCTAAAAAATGTTGAAATTTTTGGGTTCTCGCGCAGGGGAACCTATCGTCAATTTTTTTGGTGAAAAAACAACGATACTCCGCGTTTACACCATCAAAATTGACCCATTTTCCATCAATTTTGAAGGTGTAAATGCGGAGTATCGTTTGAAAAACGTAAATTTTGGTCTACAAACAAGCTTAGGGATATTTTTCTACAGTAACCCTGATTTTTTTTTTTGCACAAAAATTCCCGGATTTTTTAGGTTTCAAAAATTTGATAAGAAATTTGCGATTTTTCTGGGTTACTGTAGTTTTTGGCGTATCAAAAAACCCCAATTTTTCGAGAAAAAGAAAAAAACTACGATGCTCCGCAATTACAGCTTCAGAAACCTAGGTGTTTTTGGTATCAAAAAATCCCAAATTCCCGGTAGATCAAAACTACAGTAATCCTGAATTTTCCCAGATCCTCGTCACCGATTTAGCCGAACTCGAAATGCTCCAATCTCGCTGCACACTTCTCCTAACCGAAATCATCGACGAAAAGCTGACGTCACAAAATCATCATTTACGGCGAGCCGCATTGGTTTGGCTTCTCGTCCTGACGCAACGTCTTTCCGCACGCGGATTCACCGCATTCCGCGACAAAACATGCCTCAAAATGATACAGAATGCGTTTGCGGATGGGCTTACCGAAAATGACGAGTTTACCCAGGATATCGCGTCGAAGGGCATGGGTTTGGTGTATTCGCAAGCGGATGCGACGTTGCGGAAAGAATTGGTCGCGGAATTGATGGAAACGCTTGCGGAAGGCCGGAAAACCGCGCGGAAAATTGATGGAAATACGGTGCTTTTTGAGGTCATATCTTCATGGGATTGCTCATGTTAATCTATTTTTTTTTCAGAAAGGACAACTTGGAAAAACTCCGACTGGTGATAATTTGACGACTTATAAAGAGCTTTGTACTTTGGCCAGTGATTTAAATCAACCAGATTTGGTCTATAAATTTATGCAATTGGCTAAGCATAATGCCACGTGGAATGCGAAAAAAGGAGCGGCTTTTGGATTTGGAGCAGTTCTCGAGCAGGCCAAAGATGAGCTTGAACCGTATTTTGGAAGCTTGGTACCCAAGTTGTTTAGGTAGGGGTCGATAGCAAGTGTAGACCGCAAGCTTCCGCGTCAGCGGCCACGCGGAAGCTTGCGGTTTACACTCGCGCACAGCGCTCGGGTCGAGCGAAGCGAGTGTAGACCGCAAGCTTCCGCGTCAGCGGCACTGTCTTCCGCTTCAGCGGCCACCTGGATTACTATGATATGGTAAACGTCATAGTAATCCGCGTGGCCGCTAAAGCGGAAGACAGTGCCGCTGACGCGGAAGCTTGCGGTTTACACTCGCGCACAGCGCTCGAAAAAAAAACTAGATTTGATGCCTGAACCCAAAAATTTCAGCAATTTTCATGAAAATCTTGGATTTTCTGGAAAATGTTGAAATTTTTGGGTTCTCGCGCAGGGGAACCTATCGCCAATTTTTTTTGCTGAAAAAACTACGATACTCCGCATTTACACCATCAAAATTGACCCATTTTCCATCAATTTTGAAGGTGTAAATGCGGAGTATCGTTTGAGAAACGTCAATTTGATGCCTGAACCTTAAAATTTCAACAATTTTCATGAAAATCTTGGATTTTCTGAAAAATGCTGAAATTTTTGGGTTCTCGCGCAGGGTAACCTATCGCCAATGTTTTTTCCGCGTCATAGTTTTCCGCATGGCCGCTTACGCGAAAGCTTGCGGTCGACACTCGAAAATTTTGGGATTTTTTGATACCAACAAGCTTAGCTTCTACAGTAACCCTGATATTTTTGTGCCCAAAAATTCCCGGATATTTTAGGTTTCAAAAATTTGATAAGAAATGCGATTTTTCTGGGTTACTGTAGCCGTATTTGGTATCAAAAAATCCCAAATTTTTCGATAACTACGATGCTCCGCAATTACACCTATGAAAATAGAATATTTATTCGAAAACAACGATTCAAAACCACTTGATACAAGTCCAAAAAAGACAGTGTTCGTCTTTTGCACAATCCGAACTGATATAACAAGCATCGATTGAAGTTGCCATCAGAATCGGGAGAATCGAGAAGATTTTTGACAGGGAAAACATTTTTCTTTAGAGAATTTCGCTGCAGATTTGTTTTTATGCGAGCAAATTTGATGAAAATTGATTCGAATTAGGTCTACAGTAACCCTAGGGATGTTTGGTATCAAAAAATCGCGAATTTCTGTGAAATTTGGGATTTTTTGATACCAAATAAGGCTACAGTAACCCAGAAAAATCGCAACAATTTTTCCGAGAAAAAATTTCTTATCAAAATTTTGAAACCTAAAATATCCGGGAATTTTTGTGCACAAAAAAAAATCAGGGTTACTGTAGAAAAATATCCCTAAGCTTGTTTGATATCTAAAAATCGCGAATTTTTCGAGCGAAGCGAGTGTAGACCGGAAGCTTCCGCGTTAGCGGCACTATCTTCCGCTTTAGCGGCCACGCGGATTGCTATGACGTGGGATAAATCGCTTTAGCAATCATATCCCACGTCATAGCAATCCGCGTGACCGCTAAAGCGGAAGACAGTGTCGCTGACGCGGAAGCTTGCGGTTTACACTCGCTCCGCTCGACCCGAGCGCTCTGCGCGAGTGTAGACCGCAAGCTTCCGCGTAAGCGGCACTGTCTTCCGCTTTAGCGGCCACGCGGATTGCTATGACGTGGATTTTTGGCGCCAAAATCCTAACTCTAACCTTATTTGGTATCAAAAAATCCCGAATTTCGGGTAGATCAAAACTACAGTAATCCTAAACTGTCTGAACAGGGCTTGCGAAGCACGCCACGTGGCTTTTTTGGCCCAAAAACTCTACAGTAATCCCCTAAGCTTGTTTGGTAGCAAAAAATCCCGAATTTTGAGAGAAAAACTACGACACTCCGCATTTACACCTTAAGAAACCTAGCCTTGTTTGGTATCAAAAAATCCCCGAATTTTTCGAGCGAAGCGAGTGTAAACCGCAAGCTTCCGCGTCAGCGGCCACGCGGATTGCTATGACGTGGATTTTTGGCGCCAAAATCTTCACACTAACCTTATTTGGTATCAAAAAATCCAGAATTTCGGGTAGATCAAAACTACAGTAATCCTAAACTGTCTTAACAGGGCTTGCGAAGCACGCCACGTGGCTTTTTTTGGCGCCAAAAATATCCCTTAGCTTGTTTGGTATCAAAATGACTCAAATTTTGCGAGAAAAACTACGATGCTCCGCAATTACACCTTCGGAAACCTTACCTTATTTGGCTTGCAGATATCGCTACGATCCCGATATCAAAGTTCAACAATCAATGCGATCCATCTGGTCAGTGCTAACTTCAAACCGAAGAAATGTGGTCGATGAATTTGCTGATGAAATAGCTCAAGAATTGCAGCCGGCGCTGATAAATAAAGAATGGCGTGTTCGAGAATCGGCATGTTTAGCCATGAGTGATTTGCTGCGAGGTCATGACACTCCAAAAATGCACCAGAAAATTGGGGAATATTTGGAAAGTGTGTTGAGAGTTCGAGATGATATTAAGGAATCGGTTAGATTGGCGGCGGATAAAACTGCTGAAAGTATTCGGAGACTTATTGTTAGGTAAGGTTTTTGGGGGAAAAAGCTCAAAAAATGCTCTTTTTAGACCTAAAATTCATGAAAAATGCTTAATTTTGAGCTGAAAATCATGAAAATTTCCTCTAAAGCTAAAGGGATTGCTCATGTTAAATTTTAAGCTTCAAATCCAGAAGCTGCAAGAAAATTTTCAAAAAATATATAAAGATTGCTCATGTTAATCGCAAAAATCCAAATTTTTGACTTAAAATTTATTAAAAATGAGCTGAAATCAATAAAATTGCTCAAAAATGCTCATTTTTGAGCTGAAATTCTTGAAAATGCTCAATTTTGAGCTGAAAATCATAAAAAATGCTCAATTTTAACCTAAATTTTATGAAAAATGCTCAATTTTGAGCTGAAATTCATGAAAATGCTCATTTTTGAGCTGAAATTCATGAAAAATGCTCAATTTTGAGCTGAAATTGATCAAAAATGCTCAATTTTGAGCTGAAATTCATGAAAATGCTCAATTTTTACCTAAAATTCATGAAAAATGCTCAATTTTGAGCTGGAATTCATGAAAAATGCTCAATTTTGAGCTGAAATTGATCAAAAATGCTCAATTTTGAGCTGAAATTCATGAAAATGCTCAATTTTTACCTAAAATTCATGAAAAATGCTCAATTTTGAGCTGAAATTCATGAAAAATGCTCAATTTTGAGCTGGAATTCATGAAAATGCTCAATTTTGAGCTGAAATTCATGAAAAATGCTCAATTTTGAGCTGAAATTCATGAAAAATCCTCAATTTTGAGCTAAAATTCATGAAAAATGAGCAAAAATGAGCTGAAATCATTGAAAATGCTCAAAAATCCTTGAAAATCACCAATTTTCGTCGCGTAAAAGCGGAGTGTCGTAGTGTTTTCCAGATTGGCTTCTTCTACCAACATCAAAAAATCCGATGAATTCCTCTCATCAATCCTCCCATATCTCGTAGATCAAGGAATTGTGAATTCAACAATCAAATCCAACAAGATCTATTGTCTAGCACTTCTATTAGATCTCACAAAATCGGCCGGCAAACAACTCAAACCCTACCTCCAACATCTAATTCCGATCCTCCTCGACACGATATCCGAAAACGAATCAGCCGTGTTGAATTATGTGGCTGTCCGCGCGGATTCCGCGCAACTCGAAGCGTTGGATGACGCGAGAGCAAATATGGCGAGAAGTTCGCCGATGATGACGGCAATCAATGATTTGTTGCCGCATGTTGATGCGCGGATTTTGGCGGAGATGACGCCGAAGATTGCCGATCAACTTAGAGCATCGGTTGGAGTGTCGACGCGTAGTGCTGCTGCGCAGCTTATTACGCAACTTGCGTTGAGAGCACCGCAATTGATGATGGATTCCAAGGTGGGGGTTTTGGGAGGTTGCTCATGTTAATCTGCTAGAAATTGCTCATGTTAAACTTCTAGGGATTGCTCATATTAATCTCAAAAATGTTGATTTGAATTTTTAACATGAGCAATCCATATTTCTGGGGAAAATCTTTCCATTAGGATTGCTCATGTTAAGTTTATCGCTCTAAATCATAAAATATAGGGATTGCTCATGTTAACTTCAACAAAAAAATGTTATTTTACCGAAAATTTGGAGCATTGCTCATGTTAAGAAGGAGAAAAATAGGGATTGCTCATGTTAGTCTTATAGATATTGCTCAGGTTAAGTTTGAAGCTTTAAAGCAAAAATATAGGGATTGCTCATATTAATCTTCTTGGGATTGCTCATGTTAAACTTCTAGGGATTGCTCAGGTTAATCTTTTAGGTATTGCTCATATTACTCTCATAGGGATTGCTCATGTTAGTCTCGGAAATGTTGACTTGAATTTTTAACATGAGCAATCCCTGTTTTTTTGGGGAAAATTTTTTATTAGGGATTGCTCATGTCAAATTCAACAAAAAATGTTATTTTACCGAAAATTTGGATCGTTGCTCATGTTAAGAAGCGATTGTGTCTTTCTTGAGAAAAATAGGGATTGCTCAGGTTAAACTTCTTGGGATTGCTCATGTTAGTCTTATAGATATTGCTCAGGTTAATATTTTAATGATTGCTCATTTTAATATTCTAGATATTGCTCATGTTAACTATAAAGCTTCAAAGCAAAAATATAGGGATTGCTCATATTAATTTTCTATAGCTTGCTCATGTTAAACTTCGAGGGATTGCTCATATTAATCTTCTAGACGTTGCTCATGTTAACTATAAAGCTTCAAAGCAAAAATATAGGGATTGCTCATGTTATTCTTCTAGGGATTGCTCATTTTAATATTCTAGGCGTTGCTGATGTTAACTATAAAGCTTCAAAGCAAAAATATAGGGATTGCTCATGTTAGGAAGCTATTTTTTCTTTTTTCTTTTCCGAAGGAGGAAATTCTACAAAAACATGTTGATGAATGAATGATATTTATTTTTGGAAACACATATTAAGAGTCCGTGACACAATCGAACAACCAACAATAATAGCCTTTTGGACAATCTGAATGATAAAAACAAGCATCGACTGAAGCGGCCATCAAAAATGCGAGAATTGACAAAAGTGTTGGGGAAAACATCAGGATTTGAAGTTTTTCTGCACAACCTTTTTTTATACGAGAAAAATTGATGAAAATTGATTCGAATTTCGAACATCAGCGCGTTTTTTGAACCCGGACCATGCAAAAAACTTGCTTTTAGCTCAAAAATCACCAATTTTCAGCCAAAAAATCTAAAATTTTTCAGCCGCAATGCGACAAACTCTTCAATTCTCTGATCCCAGGAGTTCGAGATCGAAATCCATCAATTCGAAAACAATTTGCAAATTCAATGTCATATCTCGCCAAATTTGTATCGCAAAATCTCATGCAAAAACTGCTGAAAACCGTAGTTTCAGACCTGGTGACTGAAAATGAAGAGCTGAAATTGTCAGCCAGACATGTCCTGCGAAATCTCTCGCAAAATTGCTCCGAATTGCTCGGCTCACATGCCACACAAATTGTGCCATTCGTATTTTTGGAAACTTGCCAGGAAGTGAAGAAGGGTGATGAGGAAGGCAGGCTGAAACGAGAAGAATGGCTGGAATTGTGGGCGGAGCTTGTGCCGAGCACATCTGCCGCGGCAAGATTGTATAAAGATGAGATATTGAAGACGGGATTGGAGATTGTGAAGGAGAATGAGGTGTGGAGGGTGAGAGCGCAGGCGGCGAGAATGATTGGAGCGACGGTGGAAGTGTTGGGAGGGAATGTTGGTGGGGAGAGTGTTGGTGAGTGGGGGGGGGGTGAGCTCGGGTAGAGCAAACAGGTTTGCTCTACCCGGGTGCTCTGCGCGAGTGTAGACCGCAAGCAGAAAACAGGGCGTGCTTCGCAAGCCCTGCTTAAACAGTTGGCCGCTTACGCGGAAGCTTGCGGCACTATCTTCCGCTTCAGCGGCCACGTGAATTGCTATGATATGGTAAACGTCATAGTAATACGCGTGGCCGCTGCGCGGAAGCTTGCGGTCTACAGTCGAGCGCTCGACCCGAGCGCTCTGCGCGAGTGTAGACCGCAAGCTTCCGCGTCAGCGGCACTATCTTCCGCGTCAGCGGCAACGTGGATTGCTATGATATGGTAAACGTCATAGTAATACGCGTGGCCGCTGAAGCGGAAGATAGTGCCGCTGACGCGGAAGCTTGCGGTCTACACTCGCTCCGCTCGAAAAAAAAATAGATTTGATGCCTGAACCTTCAAATTTCAGCAATTTTCATGAAAATCTTGGATTTCTCTGAAAAATGCTGAAATTTTTGGGTTCTCGCGCAGGGGAACCTATCGCCAATTTTTTTTTTAATGAAAAAAGATCTCAAAAACTACGATACTCCGCGTTTACACCACCAAAATTGACCCATTTTCTATCAATTTTGAAGGTGTAAATGCGGAGTATCGTTTGAGAAACGTCAATTTGATGCCTGAACCTTAAAATTTCAACAATTTTTATGAAAATCTTGGGTTTTCTGGAAAATGCTGAAATTTTTGGGTTCTCGCGCAGGGAACCTATCGCCAATTTTTTAAAATTTACATAAACATTTTTTCATGAGAGTTAAGCCTTTTGGGGAAGTTTTGGCCCCAAAAAAGCCACGTGGCGTGCTCCGCAAGCCCTGTTTAAACAGTTAGCCGCGTACGCGGAAGCTTGCGGTTTACACTCGGAAAAAAACGCATAGCATTCAACAAGATTTATTGGGGTGGAAATGATTAAAAAGTGAGACATGTCCAAAAGATGCAACGAGCATTGTCATGATGACATTCCGAATCCTTCCAACACGCATCCACAACAATCGCCACACAAGCAGCAGCCATCAAAAATGGGACGATTTTTGTTGTTGAAAACATTTCTGTTTGTCGTGGGGAACATTTTGGGGAGCCCACTTTTATGCGCAAAAATTTGATGAAAATTGATTCGAATCAATTTGATTTGATTTGAAAAAACGCCCGCGAGGAAGTTTTTTTTTGGTTTTGTGTTAAACTTTCGAAAAATTGAGGATATTGCTCATGTTAAGCGTGAAAGTTGCTCAATTTTGAGCTGAAATTAATGAAAAATGCAAGTTACCAACGACACTCCGCATTTACACTCGAGCGGAGCGAGTGTAGACCGGAAGCTTCCGCGTAAGCGGCTTCGAGCGCTTTGCGCGAGTGTATGTCCCTTTAAGAGGCTTTTATAGGAACATACACTCGCGCAAAGCGCTCGAAGCCGCTTACGCGGAAGCTTGCGGTTTTGCGGAGCACGCGGAAGAATTTTTGCTCAAAATGCTCGGATTTTCTTGGAATTTTGCACAATTTTCAGCAAAAAACCTGTGGTTTTCTTTAAATTTAGGCTAAAACTTGAATTCTGGCTCAAAAAATCAGGAAATTATCCGAGTTTTAGCTGAAAAATTGTGTTTTTCGTGAAATTTAGGCCGAATTGTGTGATTTTCAGCGGAAAATATTTGAAAATGCTCAATTTTAAGCTGAAATTCATGAAAATTCTCAATTTTTCAACGATGCTCCACATTTACATCGGAATTCTCGAGCGAAGCGAGTGTAAACCGGAAGCTTCCGCGTAAGCGGCACTATCTTCCGCTTCAGCGGCCACGTGGATTACTATAATTTGGAATTCTAGTAGTGATATTCCACGTCATAGTAATCCGCGTGGCCGCTAAAGCGGAAGATAGTGCCGCTAACGCGGAAGCTTGCGGATTACACTCGCGCAGAGCGCTCGGGTCGAGCGAAGCGAGTGTAGACCGCAAGCTTCCGCGCAGCGGCCAACTGTGTAAGCAGGGCTTGCGGAGCACGCCGCGTGGCTAATTTTTCCCGCCAAAAATCGCCACAGGGCGTGCTTCCCTGTCTCAAACAAAAATCACAAATTTTTGTTGTAGATCAAATCATCGACTCGCTTCTCCCCACTCTTTCCGGTCGAATTTGGGCGGGAAAAGAGGAGATTCTGATGGCTGTTGCGAAGACGATTGAAGCCGGCGGAGCCGCACTCAAAACCTCACTGAGCCCTGAAAAAATCGAGCAAATTTCCGCGATTTTGAAGCGAGAAGCTGGGAAAAGAAATGTGGATTATTCATCGATTGGTTTGTTGGCGTTGGCGAAATATTGTCGCGTTTTGGAGGATTTGAAGACGGCCGAGTGGCTGGCGGAAAAAGTTGAGGAAAATGTGCAGAAAGTCATCGGGTAGGTCAAAAAATTGCGCATTTTTTGACACCAAACATGACTTTTGCAGTGAAAATCGAGCCGGCTCCGATTCCGATGACGAAACCCTCACAAATCTCGAAAAAGAGATTCGAATCTCGAAAATTGTCACCTCAAATCTGGTGGCACTCGGAGCATCGTTGGCAACGTTTCGAAATGGCCGAGATGCTTGCAAGACTGTTGAGAAGTTGGTGAAATTCATGAGGATGCCCGCGATTGCCTGGAAATCCAAACAGAATTTGTTTGTTGAACTGGGAAAGACTGTGGAGATGTGAGTTTTTAGCGCGCGAAAATTTCAGATTTTTTGATATCGAATAAGCCTAGGATTACTCATATTAGTGGGGTTTTGGAGCATTGCTCATGTTAATTTTTTTTCAGAAAATTTGATTTTTCGAGCATTTTGCTCATGTTAATTTTTTTTCCTGAAATTGTGATTCAAATTTTTTTCTCAAAAATTTAATTTTCGAGCATTTTTTATCATTGCTCATGTTAAATTTTCTTGGAATTTCACAAAATTGCTCATATTAGTGGATTTTTAGATTGCTCATGTTAAATTTTTCCAGAAAATTAGATTTTTAGAGCATTGCTCAGGTTATTTTTTCTTTCAAATTTTGACAAAACATTGCTCATGTTAATTTTTTCCTGAAATTGTGATTCAAATTTTTTTCTCAAAAATTTAATTTTCGAGCATTTTTTATCATTGCTCATGTTAAATTTTCTTGGAATTTCACAAAATTGCTCATATTAGTGGATTTTTAGATTGCTCATGTTAAATTTTTCCAGAAAATTAGATTTTTAGAGCATTGCTCAGGTTATTTTTTCTTTCAAATTTTGACAAAACATTGCTCATGTTAATTTTTTCCTGAAATTGTGATTCAAATTTTTTCTCAAAAATTTTATTTTCGAGCATTTTTTATCATTGCTCATGCTAACTTTTCTTGGATTTTCACAAAATTGCTCATATTAGTGGATTTTTAGATTGCTCATATTAACGTTTTTCCAGAATTTTTCATTTTTAGAGCATTGCTCATATTAATATAAATAATTCCCCAAATTCTTCCAGCTGGGACCTCAAAAGTCAATTTGACGCAACTCAACTGGTTGAAACAATCTTCGAACAAGCCGACGAAATGATAAATCAACAAAAGAATACGGTAGCCGCAGATGCTCTCCAAATCATCATAAAAATGCACGAAAAACGCGAATTTTTGAGTGTTGATTGGGAAATGGTGGAGATTTTGATGAAAAATGGAAAAGCTGGCCAAATTACTGGATTATCGAATCGATTGGAACATTTACAACAACAGAAAATGGAAATTGACTAAATTATTGATTTTTTTTTGTGTAAAATAAATTGTATCGCATTTTTTGGACACCAAATGGCGATTTTTGGCGGGAAAAATATCGCCACGTGGCGTGCTCCGCAAGCCCTGCTTAAACAGTTGGCCGCTACGCGGAAGATTGCGGTCTACACTCGCTCACCGCAAGATTCCGCGTCAGCGGCACTGTCTTCCGCTTCAGCGGCCACGTGGATTTCTATGATCCCTTGCCACGTCATAGCAATCCGCGTGGCCGCTAAAGCGGAAGATAGTGCCGCTGACGCGGAAGATTGCGGTCTACACTCGCGCAGAGCGCTCGGGTCGAGCGAAGCGAGTGTAAACCGCAAGATTCCGCGTCAGCGGCACTATCTTCCGCTTCAGCGGCCACGTGGATTACTATGATCCCTTGCCACGTCATAGCAATCCGCGTGGCCGCTGAAGCGGAAGATAGTGCCGCTGACGCGGAAGATTGCGGTCTACACTCGCGCACAGCGCTCGGGTCGAGCGAAGCGAGTGTAGACCGCAAGATTCCGCGTAAGCGGCACTATATTCCGCTTCAGCGGCCACGTGGATTTCTATGATCCCTTGCCACGTCATAGCAATCCACGTGGCCGTTAAAGCGGAAGATAGTTCCGCTGACGCGGAAGCTTGCGGTTTACACTCGCTTCGCTCGACCCGAGCGCTGTGCGCGAGTGTAGACCGCAAGCTTCCGCGTAGCGGCCAACTGTTTAAGCAGGGCTTGCGGAGCACGCCACGTGGCTCCGCATGACGGAAGTCTGATGACGTCATCAGAGCAAGGAAAGAAAGACATCGCTTCGATTTTGCAATAAATTTTCATTCTAAATTCACAAAAATACACCATCTACTGTTTCAAATTCATAACTTGCGCATTCAATTGATCCGTCGGCACACCGTACGCGTTTTCCGCGTCCATTCCGCTCAACTCGCCCGTCTCGAATTGTCCAAAATCATCATCATCGCAAAAATTCGTTCCGATTTCCGCCAACCGCTTCTCCACATTCTCGATCATCGCCTGGAAATCGGCGGCGGTTTTCGGGGGCGGTGGTGCGGAAGCGGACGCGGAAGCGGAAGATGTTGAGGGACTACTGGCGGCTGCCAGTTTTTCGGTGAGGAAATCGTCGCCGAATGGATCTGAAAGATTTTTTACCACGTGGATTTTTTAAATCAAAATTTTTCGAATTTTCACTAAAAATATCCAAATTTCAATGAAAATTTCGAATTTCACCTCAAAAAATCCGGGATTTTCAGTCAAATTTCAGCAAAATTGTTGTTTTGGCTCAAAATTCTCGGTTTTTCTCCAAGTTTCACTAAAAATATCCAAATTTCAATGAAAATTTCGAATTTCAGCTTAAAAATCGAGGATTTTCAGCCAAAATCCGAGATTTTCAGCAAAAATTGTGTCATTTTGGCTCAAAATTCTTGGTTTTTCTCCAATTTTCACTAAAAATATCCAAATTTCAATGAAAATTTCGAATTTTCAGCGAAAAATGTGCAAAAATCCCCGATTTTCAGTCAAATTTTCAGCTCAAACTCACCATAGCTCTTTTTCTCCTCCTTCTCCCCGGCTCTCGGATCAAAATCATCGTCAAAAACCTCCGGCGCCGACTTCAATTCCACACCTTCCAATTCTTGAGCTGCTCCTGGAGCTCCCAAATTCTGCCGTCTTGGTGCAATTGGTGGAGGTGGTGGGGGCAGGACAGCGGGAGGTCTGGGCGAGGGCAGTTTGGGCGCCTGTTCCAATGGTGCCGTCATCAAATCAGGCCTCGGGGTTGAGTAGATTCCCCCAGGGAGGTTTGGCGGCGGACCTTTTGGCATTGGTGAGCATGGCAAAGCTGGAGCATCCATAAGATTACCCACGGCTCCAAAATGGCCCCCAGGGGAGCCCTTATTGGCCCGAATCGATTCGGCCAATCGCTGACTCAACACCTGATTTTCGGCTTCGAGTTCAGCGATTCGCTTTCGTAAGATGAAGACTTGTTTTTGGTTTTCGAGAGAGCTTCGATTTTTGTCGAGGAACCTTTTGTAGGCAAGATCGAAGGCTTCGCCGATGGTTAGAGTGATTTCTTCGGCCAGTTTTTCGGAGGTGAATGCGAAGCAACTGTGTTTGGAGTTTTGACCTTCGGCACGGGCGATGAATGAAAACATACGTTTGTCCTGGAAAAATTGGGATAGGGTTAATTTCAGACTAGAAAAAACCACGTCATAACAATCCACGATGCCGCTGACGCGGAAGCTTGCGGTTTACACTCGCTTCGCTCGGAAAACTACGAAGCTCCGCGTTTACGTTCTACGTTATGGTTAATTTCAAAAACCACGTAATAGCAACCCGCGTGGCCGCTTCGCGGAAGATAGTGCCGCTGACGCGGAATCTTGCGGTCTACACTCCCGCACAGCGCTCGGGTCGAGCGCAGCGAGTGTAATCCGCAAGCTTCCGCGTCAGCGGCACTATCTTCCGCTTTAGCGACCACGTGGATTGCTATCCTAGTGATATTCTACGTCATAGCAATCCACGTGGCCGCTAAAGCGGAAGATAGTGCCGCTTACGCGGAAGCTTGCGGTTTACACTCGCTTCGCTCGGAAAAAACTACAATACTCCGCGTTTACACTGGACAAAAAAATTTTCAAATATTGATTTTCAAAAAAAAATTCCCGAAATTTTTACGTTTCAAGAAATTGGTTTGAAATTTCTTCAAGACCGAAAATTGATATCAATAGATGAATCGATTAAAATTATCCAAAAATTCATTATTCTGAATTTTTTGAGCTTTAAATTCATCAGATTTGCCACGTCATAGCCCGAGCGAAGCGAGTGTGAACCGCAAGCTTCCGCGCAGCGGCACTGTCTTCCGCTTTAGCGGCCACGCGGATCGCTATCCTAGTGATATTCCACGTCATAGTAATCCACGTGGCCGCTGAAGCGGAAGACAGTGCCGCTGAAGCGGAAGCTTGCGGTCTACACTCGCGACTTTGTCGCTCGAGCGAAGCGAGTGTGAACCGCAAGCTTCCGCGTAAGCGGCTTCGAGCGCTTTGCGCGAGTGTATGTCCCTTTGAAAGCCCCTCAAAGGGACATACTCTCGCAAATGTAAACCGCAAGCTTCCGCTTTAGCGGCCACGCGAATTGCTATGACGTTTACCATATCATATCAATCCGCGTGGCCGCCTACACGGAAGAAAAACTCACATCCTTATCATCGGCACAAAACGAGATCCGTCCAAGCGGAAATTTATAGAGAATCTGTTTGCTTTTGGTGTCCGCAATCACCACATTATCGATCGATATTTGAATATCGACTTTCAGCAATTTCGCCGTTTCTCTCGTCTGTTCCGATCGTTTCAGCTGAAAAATCGTGGATAATTTCAGATTATTTTCAGCCAGTCAACTCACATCGCGCTGAAATCGAATCGCATGAATCGCCTCGCGTGCCACGTCACTGCCATGCGCTTTTGCCGTTTCGACGGTGCCCAAGAATCGAGCCACGTATTCGACGCGTCCGTTGATCAGAAAATCGGGCGGATGAATCCAGGTTCGACCTGAACCGCCACGGTATTTTACACTTGATGATGATGTGGATGGTGTGGAGGAGGACTGCAATAGGAATTAGTTAGGCGGCGTGTGCCTTCGTGTCAAGACCAAAACTATTTTTCGAAGTGTTCTATGCGCCTTTAAAAATCGACTCCGATTTTTAAAGGTACATAGTAAACTTCTCATGAGTTCAAATCGTTTCAAGACCAAAACTAGGTACTTTAAAGGCGCATAACTATGAATTCTTGGTTTTCAATCGTTTCAAGACCAAAAATATACAATTTTGTGATTTTTAAAGGCGCATAACCTATTTTTCGAAGTGTTCTATGCGCCTTTAAACATCTACTCCGATTTTTAAAGGTACATAGTAAACTTCTCATGATGTTAAATCGTTTCAAGACCAAAAAATGGTAGTTTAAAGGCGCATAACTAGGAATTCTTGATTTTCAATCGTTTCGAGACCAAAAATATGAAATTTTGTGATTTTTAAAGGCGCATAACATATTGTTCGAAGTGTTCTATGCGCCTTTAAAAATCTACTCCGATTTTTAAAGGTACACAGTGAACTTCTCATCATTTTGAATCGTTTCAAGACCAAAAATTGGTAGTTTAAAGGTGCATATCTAGGAATTCTTGGTTTTCAATCGTTTCAAGACCCAAAATTATCATTTTTAAAGGTACATGCACCATTTTTAATCGTCTCAAGACCCCAAAATACACCATTTTTCATGATTTTTCGGTCTCAAGACCAAAAATTATGATTTTTAAAGGTACATGAACCATTTTCAATCGTTCCAAGACCCCAAAATACACCATTTTTCATGATTTTTTCGTCTCAAGACTCACCTCTCCATTACTCGCAGCTCCTCCAGCCGAGTTACTCGAAGTTCCAACTCCAGTCACAGCCGATATCGATCGCTTGAAAGTCTTGTAAATATCTTTGGGCATTTTTTTGGCCGGCCGAAAAATCTTGAAAATGATTTGTTTTCTTGGGATCAAAAAGTGTAACAATGAGAAAAAATCGCGAAAAAAAGAAGGATGAGTCATCTTCTCCTCGAGAACTACACAAGATAGATAAATAAACAAAACAAAAATATAAACAAATATTTTCGATTTAGCCTAACTTCACTTAATTAATCGATTTTCCCTAATTAAAATAGTGAAAAACAAAAAAAATTGAAAAAAAATTGTTTGGGGCGAAAATCCGGTGGTCAAGGACGCAAAAATAAAAGTTTGTGTGTGACCAGAAAAAACACACAGAGAGAGAGGCGAGAGATGAGAGAGTGCAGAGAAAAAAAACAAAGAGAATTGCGGGAATTGTTCCCGCAAAACCATTGTGTTGGGAGAGTTATCGATTTTTTTTTTGGATTTTTTGGCGGGAAAATTGCCACGTGGCATGAAAATTCAAAATTTTCATGAATTTTGGGTTAAAAATTTGAAATTTTCATGAATTTTGGGTTGAAAATTTGAAAATTTCATCAATTTTTGGTTGAAAATTTGAAATTTTCATGAATTTTGGGTAAAAAATTTGAAATTTTCATCAATTTCGGGTCAAAATTCCAGGATTTTCATGAATTTTGGGTTAAAAATTTGAAATTTTCATGAATTTTTGGACAAAAATTTGAAATTTTCATCAATTTTGGTTTAAAAATTCGAAATTTTCATGAATTTTGGGTTAAAAATTCAAATTTTTCATGAATTTTGGGTTAAAAATTTGAAATTTTCATCAATTTTTGGTTGAAAATTCAAAATTTTCATGAATTTTGGTTGAAAATTCCAGCACAGGGGTTTTATTACTACCGAGAATTAATCACGTACAAAACATTTTATCTGACGACAAAAAATCTCTGCAAACAGCGCGCTACGTGGCCGACAAAAAAAAACAATAGCGTGTGGCCGGCCTCGCGAGATGTCGGTCGCTGCAAACACACATATAGTCCGACTTTTTTCTTTTTATTCGTGTGTCTTTTGAGCCAAAGGGTTTTCAATTTTCTTTTTGAAAATCTCAAAAGCCTAAGCTCCGCCCACATATCTGTGCGGAAAAAGATGGGCGGAGCCAAATTGCTCGATTACAATTTTACATTGACTCGGTAGTGAAAAAACCCCTGTGTCCAGGATTTTCATGAATTTTGGGGAAAAAATTTGAAATTTTCATCAAATTTTGGTTAAAAATTCAAAATTTTCATCAAATTTTGGTTAAAAATTTGAAATTTTCATGAATTTTGGGTTAAAAATTTGAAATTTTCATCAATTTTGGGTCAAAAATTCCAGGATTTTCATGAATTTTGGGTCAAAATTCCAGGATTTTCATGAATTTTGGGTCAAAATTCCAGGATTTTCATCAAATTTGGGTTAAAAATTTGAAATTTTCATCAATTTTTGGTTGAAAATTCAAAATTTTCATGAATTTTGGGTAAAAAATTTGAAATTTTCATGAATTTTGGGTTAAAAATTTGAAATTTTCATGAATTTTGGGTCAAAATTCCAGGATTTTTATCGATTTTTGGTTGAAAATTCCAGGATTTTCATGAATTTTTGGTTAAAATTCCAGGATTTTCATGAATTTTGGATTAAAAATTTGAAATTTTCATCAATTTTTGGTTAAAAATTTGAAATTTTCATCAATTTTTGGTTAAAAATTTGAAATTTTCATGAATTTTGGGTTAAAAATTCAAAATTTTCATGAATTTTGGCTCAAAATTCCAGATTTTCAACAAATAATTTTATTAAATCTCCAAAAAATCCAAGTTAAAGCTCATCTTTTCCTCCATTTTCATTCCATTTTTGAATCGTTTCAATTTTCAAAAATCCACCATTTTCATCCAATTTTTTCTCATCAACAACATCGACTTTCAATTTTCCGCTTCCGATTGATGTCAAAAATTCCTTGATTGATTCAGTCGAAAAACTTCCACGCATTGTTGAGAATCGCAATTTTTTTGGGCTGAAAATTGCGAGAGCTGGATATCCGAAGCCACCGATTTCGAAGGTTGATTCGAGTTTTGGTTGAGCACCGCCTTCGTTCCAAATCCATCTGGAAAAAAAATTGGAAAATTTGGAAAAATATGGCCTAGAAATCCAAAAAAATGGCCTAGAAACTCGAAACATGACCTAGAAACCGGAAAAAATGGCCTAGAAACCCAAAAAATGGCATAGAACTTCGAAAAATGGCCTGGAAACCCAAAAAATGGCCTAGAAACCCAAAAAAATGGCCTAGAAACCCAAAAAAATGACCTAGAAATCCAAAAAATGGCCTAGAAATCCAAAAATTCGTCTAGAAATCGATTTTTCAGATATTTCCAGTCAAAATCGGATTTTCATGAATTTCCAGCACAATTTCAAGATTTTTTTTTTTAGCAAAAATTTCAGATCAAATTTTGTATTTTTCTTCATTTTTCAGCTAAAACCATAAATTTTGAGCGAAAATTCGGATTTTCAATGGATTCTAGGTCAAAAAATGAAGCTTTCATGAAAAATTCCGAATTTTCAGCTAATTTTAACCAAAAATGGGATTTTCCATGGTTTTAGCCGAAAATAACCAGTTTTCAATGAATTTTCAGCTGAAAAAATGAAGCTTTTATGGGGCTATTCAGCGAAAAAAATGTTTTCTCAACGGGAGAAAAGCGAAGAAAACCTATTCAAGTCGGTTGAGAAAACATAAAAATCAAACACTTGAAACACACAAATTGCGACGAGACCCAACGAAAAAACAACATGTTCCTTTAAGATACTGTAGAAAATCGCAACGGGACCAATTTACAGTAATGCAAAAGGTCAAAGGAACATGTTGTTTTTCGTTGGGTCTCGTCGCAATTTGTGTGTTTTAAGTGTTTGATTTTTATGTTTTCTCAACCGACTTGAATAGGTTTTCTTCGCTTTTCTCCCGTTGAGAAAACATTTTTTTTTTCGCTGAATAGCCCCATTATGAAAAATTCCGAATTTTCAGCTAATTTCGGTCAAAAATGACATTTTTCATGAATTCTAGGTCAAAAACCACAAAATTTTAGGATTTTTCAGCTATTATCGAAAATCTCATCGGTACCACGCGCTCCACCGAAATAAACACGCAACGCAGGCCGCGCCGCACCACAACACACACAAAAAGGGAGGGAATTTGAATGTGTTGTAGCGCGACGCGGTCTGCGTTGCGTGTTTATTTCGGTGGAGCGCGTGTTACCGATGAGATTTTCGATGAATTTTCAGCTAACTTTGACTAAAAACGGGATTTTTCATGGTTTTTAGGTAAAAAAATCAGGCTTTCATGAAAAATCCCAAATTTTCAGCTAATTTTGACCAAAAATTTGGATTTTCATGAATTCTAGCTCAAAAAATGGCAAATTTTCAGCTATTTTCGGTCAAAAACACCATTTTTCACATTTTTTCCAAACTCACGCCCAATTTCTTCCCTTAAAAACCTCGGAAACCTTCTCAATAACTCCCAAATACTCCTTTCGACATTTCAAATCACAATCCAAAATATGCGGCAAAAACGAGAAAACACAAAGTGCCTTTTCACCACACGCATTTTGCACCAAATTTTGATCTACCCCTTCAAGAATCTCAACTTTGCTCAACAATTTTTCAAATTTCGCCGTCGTATATTCAACAACACTTTGCCAATCTCTCGCGCCATTATAATCTTCAAAATCCGAAGTTCCGCCAACTCCAAAAAACTTGACAGTCGGATATCCCTGAACTCCAAAACGCCCGCAAGTCTTTTGATTTTGTGTGCAATCCACTTGCGCAAATTCGACTTTTCCCGCCATTTTTTCGGCGGCTTTCCGGAATTCCGGCTCGAATTTCTTGCAATGTCCACACCAGGGAGCGAAAAATAGGACGAACCAGATCTTTTTTGGCGAGGATTTCGATGGGGAGATGGTTTTCTCGAAGTCGGCGTCTTTGAGGTATTGCATTTGCCATTTTTTGGGAGGTGCTTGGATTTTTGGTGGGGCTGATTCTGCAAAATTCGAATTTTCAGCCAAATTTTCAGATTTTTCCAACAAGATTTGTACTAAACTATGTGAAAAGTGCCTTAGAATTGTTTGAAATGAGGAAAATCTGGAAACTCCATGTTTTCCCATCAATTTTATACCTAAGAGATGCGATTTTTCAAAAAAAAATCTAAATTTTGTAGGAAAACGGACGAAAAATCATTATTTTCAGCATTTTCAGCCGAATTTTCAGATTTTTCTAATAAAATTTGTACTAAACGATGTGAATAGCCTTCTATTATCGTTTCGAATGCACTAAATTTCACCCTGGCTTCAAATTTCAGAAAAATAGGCTGAAAATGTGACTAAACGTGACGAAAAATCACTATTTTCAGCATTTTCAGCCAAATTTTCAGATTATCTCAATCAAATTTGTACTATACCATGTAATTCATCGATTAGAACTGTTTCATACTTATCTCAATCTGTTTCAGCTGCTAAACTTCAAAAAATAGGCTGAAAATGTGACTAAACGTGACGGACGAAAAATCATTATTTTCACCATTTTCAGCCAAATTTTCAGATTTTTCCAACAAGATTTGTACTAAACGATGTGAAAAACCTTCTATTATCGTTTCGAATGTACTAAATTCCACCCTGACTTCAAATTTCTGAAATTTAGGCTGAAAATGTGAATAAACGTGACGAACACCCCTATTTTCACCATTTTCAGCCAAATTTTCAGAAATTTTCAACCAGGTTTGTACTAAACGATGTGAAAAGCCTTCTATTATCGTTTCGAATGCACTAAATTTCATCCCAGCTTAAATCCTCTGAAATTTAAGCTGAAAATGAGACTAAACGTGACGAAAAACCCTATTTTCGTCATTTTCAGCCAAATTTTCAGATTTTCCCGAACAAATATAGTCTAAACGATGTGAAAAGCCTTCTATTATCGTTTAGAATGTAATAAATTTCACCCTGACTTCAAATTTCTGAAATTTAGGCTGAAAATGTGACTAAACGTGACGAAAAACCTTATTTTCATCATTTCCAGCCAAATTTCCAGAAATTTTTAACCAGGTTTGTACTAAACGATGTGAAAAGCCTTCTATTATCGTTTAGAATGTAATAAATTTCACCCTGACTTCAAATTTCAGAAAAAATAGGCTGAAAATGTGACTAAACGTGACGAACACCCCTATTTTCACCATTTTCAGCCAAATTTTCAGAAATTTTCAACCAGGTTTGTACTAAACGATGTGAAAAGCCTTCTATTATCGTTTCGAATGCACTAAATTTCATCCCAGCTTAAATCCTCTGAAATTTAAGCTGAAAATGAGACTAAACGTGACGAAAAACCCTATTTTCGTCATTTTCAGCCAAATTTTCAGATTTTCCCGAACAAATATAGTCTAAACGATGTGAAAAGCCTTCTATTATCGTTTAGAATGTAATAAATTTCACCCTGACTTCAAATTTCTGAAATTTAGGCTGAAAATGTGACTAAACGTGACGAAAAACCTGATTTTCACCATTTTCAGCCAAATTTACAGAAATTTTTAACCAGGTTTGTACTAAACGATGTGAAAAGCCTTCTATTATCGTTTAGAATGTAATAAATTTCACCCTGGCTTCAAATTTCAGAAAAATAGGCTGAAAATATGACTAAACGTGACGAAAAACCTGATTTTCATCATTTTCAGTCAAATTTTCAGAATTTCCCGAACAAATATAGTCTAAACGATGTGAAAAGCCTTCTAAAATCGTTTCGAATGCACTAAATTTCACACTGACTTCAAATTTCTGAAATTTAGGCTGAAAATGTGACTGAAAGTGACGAAAACCCCTATTTTCAGCATTTTCAGCCAAATTTTCAGAAATTTCCTGAACAAATATAGTCTAAACGATGTGAAAAGCCTTCTAGAATCGTTTCGAATGCACTAAATTTCATCCTGGCTTCAAATTTCAGAAAAATAGGCTGAAAATGTGACTAAACGTGACGAAAACCCCTATTTTCACCATTTTCAGCCAAATTTTCAGATTTTTCCAACAAGATTTGTACTAAACGATGTGAAAAGCCTTCTATTATCGTTTAGAATGCACTAAATTTCACCCTGGCTTCAATCCTCAGAAAAATAGGCTGAAAATATCACTAAACGTGACGAAAAACCCTATTTTCATCATTTTCAGCCAAATTTTCAGATTTTTCCAACAAGATTTGTACTAAGCTATGTGAAAAACCTTCTATTATCGTTTCGAATGCACTAAATTTCACCCTGACTTCAATTTTCAGAAAAATAGGCTGAAAATGACGAGAAACCTTATTTTCAGCATTTTTCATCCAAAATCTGAAAATTTCCCAGGGATTCTATATTCAAAAGATGCAGAATCTTCTCCTCCACTTTTCAATATACGAATAACCCCCAAAACCCTCTGAAACCACCGAAAAACAAGTAAAAATCATCTTTCCCACTAAATGTTTCGTCTCCTCGCCACGAGACCCATGTGCGCCTTTAACCCGCGTTCATTTGTTTTCAGCCTAATTTTCAGATTTTCAGCAACTTCACAGCCTTCAAATGTGACTTATGGGATATCAGAAGAATCAGCGAAAAATTGCGCATTTTTTGAACCCAAAAACTCACTTCCTTCGGCTCGCAATTTCACCAAATCGCCAATTTCTCGTAAAACAAATTCATCCAAATTCGCTGCTTCCTCGACCTTCTTGGGCTTCTTCTTATCATCCAGGAAAACCAAGACATCTCCATTTTTTGCACCAAATTTCGCCGCCAATTTCGCATCAGCCAAACCGAATTCCACCAATCCAACCAGATTTTTGGCGGATTTCAGCGCGCTTTTGCTTTCGGCTCCAATTTCAACCAACCAAATTCTTTGCGATTTCCCAACTTCTTTTTCGAAATTCAAAGAATTCAGGGGTTTTTGCGCGAATATTGGTTGGAGAATTAGAAAGAAAACTGCAAATAATTTCAGATTTGACTGAAAAATCTGTGAATCTCCTCAACTCACCTAAAATTTTCAACATTTTCGATTTTTCTGTCAAAAATGACGAATTCCGGGGGTTTAAATAGCCCTAAGATGACGTCAGCTTAGACGTCATGACGTCACACGTAGAAAACGCGCTCCAATGCAAATTTTTTCGAAAATCAATATTTTTATGCGGGAAAAAAGGTAAATGGAGATCAAAAAAGGGAGAAAAAGATAAAAAGCTTAATTTACAGGATAAAAATAATTAAAGGCGGTGCAAAAACGATTTATTCGTAATCTTCATCATCGTCCGAGAAAACGGGGCTCGGTTTTCTTTTTTCGAGTTTTGGCTGTGGAGGCGGCTGCAGCTTTTCGTCCTTTTGCGTTTCGCTGAAATTTTTTAAAGTTTTTTTTTTGACACGTGGATTTTTTGTGAAGGTTTTTACTTAAATTTTCTGAACTTTTTGATAGAAAAATGTGAAATTCGGTTTCTTGACTGAAAATTTCGATTTTTGACGCTGAAAATTGCGATTTTCACGTCCCAGGTCCAAATTTCACGATTTTTCGTGTATTTCAGTTTAAAAAATCCAAATTTTCATCGGTTTGGTGCTAAATTCGTTGTTTTCCGGTGGATTTTGAATCTCAAGACCAAATTTCGGTTATCTTTCACGATTTTCTGTTGAAAAATCGTAATTTTACTGAACTTTGGTACTAAATTCGTCGTTTTTTCCGTCCTGAGACTATATTTTGGTCAATTTTCGTTAGATTTTCGTCTAGACACCCAATTTTAGGTTAAAAAATCGAATTTAACGCTTCTAGGGTCAAATTTCTCGATTTTTCCCATTTCTGGGCTCAAAATACTCAAATTTCGTCATTTTTCACATTTTCCGGGTCAAAAATGATCAATTTTAGGTGAAAAATCTCAAGATTTCACTTTCCGGGCTCAATTTCCATCATTTTTCCCAATTTTCGGCTCAAAAATCACCCAAAAACTCACTTTTGGCGTAACACTAGTCGTCAACATATCGCTCGTCATTCCCTCGATTTGAACTCGATCAATTTTCGCCACCAATTCGTCCGCCTCTTTTTTTCAACTCGTCCGATTTTGTCGATTTGGCGAATGTGGTGAGCAATTCTCTGATGGCTGTCACCACAATTTTGTGATTTAGGAATTTGCTCCAATTCGTTTTCGACTGTTTGAAATGTTGGAAAGCGTTGTCGGTTAGGGTGAATTTGGAGACGATAAAAGCCAGATATTTCGGAGCATCCGGGTGCGATTTGGTTCTGCAAAATTCGGGGATTTTTCGAGCGAAGCGAGTGTAAACCGCAAGCTTCCGCGTCAGCGGCCACGTGGATTGCTATGACGTGGAAGGGGATCATAGCAATCCACGTGGGACCGCTGAAGCGGAAGATAGTGCCGCTAACGCGGAAGCTTGCGGTCTACACTCGCGCACAGCGCTCGACGTGGCAGGGGAACACAGAAATCCACGTGGGGCCGCTGAAGCGGAAGATAGTGCCGCTTACGCGGAATCTTGCGGTCTACACTCGCGCACAGCGCTCGGTTCGAGCGGAGCGAGTGTAGACCGCAAACTTCCGCGTCAGCGGCACTATCTTCCGCTTTAGCGGCCACGTGGATTGCTATGATAAGGTAAACGTCATGGAAATCCACGTGGCCGCTAACGCGGAAGCTTGCGGTCTACACTCGCGCACAGCGCTCGGTTCGAGCGGAGCGAGTGTAGACCGCAAGCTTCCGCGTCAGCGGCACTATCTTCCGCTTTAGCGGCCACGTGGCTTACTATGACGTGGCAAGGGATCATAGAAATCCACGTGGCCGCTGAAGCGGAAGATAGTGCCGCTTACGCGGATAGCTTTGACTTGGCAAAAAACTCACTCTGACGTGGCAAATTTATAGAAGATTCTCTCCAGAGCTGTGTCAGCTAGTGTACGACTTTTTTCACGAACCAATCCGATCAAGAATCTGCAAAATTATAGGATTTGGGTTAATTTTGCTGAAAATTTTCATCAGTCAAAATTGTGCCTTTGGAATTTAGGTTTTGCCTCGAAAAACGTGGAAATCATTTTTTTTCAAGAAAACCTAGTATCCAGATGCAAAATTTTCGAATTTCGGCTCAAATTCCCCCGCAAAACCCACTCAAAAATCCTCTCATAATTCGCAAAAGGCAATCTTTCGGTCGGCGACGATAGATCAAACATAAATTCGGGTAGATATTGATGAATCGATTCGCCACGTCGATTCAGATCCGCAAAGAAGCTCGTCGCAATTTTGGCCACTGCCGGATTGTCGTCTCCAATACAACGAACCGGGTCGATGATGAGACTTCGAATTTGGATCATATCGTTTGACATGAGATGGGACAGGACTAGGATTGCTGATTCACGGGTTGCCGGTTCGATGTCACGTGACCTAGAATTCAATTTAGGACGAGTGTAGACCGCTAGCCTCCGCGTAAGCGGACACGTGGATTGCTATGATCTCTAAGGTTTCCACGTCATTGAAATCCACGTGGCCGCTGAAGCGGAAGACAGTGCCGCTTACGCGGAATCTTGCGGTCTACACTCGCTTCGCTCGAAAACTCACATCTGATACAATCCTTTCGAGTACAATTCGAACAAATTGGGTTGCGAAAATGCCAAATCCGAACAGGCTACCAATAGATTCGATCTCACCAATGGATACGGTGTTTTTGACATCAGCGTGAAGAATGTGGGAGCGGCGAATTCGGCGTGAATTGTGCTGTAACATTGGATTCCGCAAGCTTCCGCGCCACGTGGCCGCTAAAGCGGAAGCTTGCGGTTTAAATTCGCGGGTATATGTCCCTTTAAGGTGCTTTTATAGGCACATACACTCGCGCAAAGCGCTCGAAACCGCTTACGCGGAAGTTTCCGGTTTACACTCGCTTCGCTCGAGTTTTTTCTGAGCGGAGCGAGTGTAAACCGCAAGCTTCCGCGTCAGCGGCACTGTCTTCCGCTTTAGCGGCCACGTGGATTGCTATAATTTGGAATCCTAGTGATATTCCACGTCATAGCAATCCGCGTGACCGCTTTTCGCGGAAGCTTGCGGTTTACACTCGCGACTTTGTCGCTCGAGCGAAGCGAGTGTAAACCGCAAGCTTCCGCGTTAGCGGCACTATCTTCCGCTTTAGCGGCCACGTGGATTAGTATGATATGGCAAACGTCATAGTAATGCACGTGGCCACTGTTGCGGAAGCTTCCGCGAAGCGGCCACGTGGATATCATAACAATCCACGTGGCCGCAAGCCTACACATAGCGATTTTTAACAATAAAACCCCACTCACCTCAACGTCATAAATTTGCCAAACGCAAAACTTGCGGCATCCCTAATCCTCTCCGGAATATTCTCAGCCCGTACCGCATACACAACAATCGGCAGCAATCTTCCCAATAGCTTTTGGGGTTTCAATACACGTCTTTCGGCAAATAATTGCGTTAGACTGTGCATGAAATTATCCGATTCTCCTTGTGACGCTTCCAAAGTATAGTCAAAGATCAGGCGTCGTTTTACAATTGTATTTTCGATTTCATCCAAAAATCGGGCCGGTTCTTCCGGGATATTTGATTCGTTCTGTATTTAGACGAAAATTTGAACCCAGAATTGATGAAAAATCGAGAAATTTGACACTAGAAGCGTTAGATTCGATTTTTTAAACCTTCGGACGAAAAAAATGACGAAACTAGATGAAAATTACAGAAAAATCACGATTTTTCAACAAAAAATCCCGAAAATTGACCGAAATCTAGGTCTTGTGACGAAAAACGTTAAAATTCACACAGTTCAACCCGAAAACTACGAATTTAGCATCAAAATTTGACCAAACTGATGAAAATTTAGGGTTTTCGAAATGAAATACGTGAAAAATCGTGAAATTTGACCAAAACTATGTCTTGAAGTGTGAATTTCTCGAAAACTGGCTAAAAATTCGGTTTCTTGACTGAAAATTTCGCTACTTTCATGTCCCAGGTCCAAATTTAGCCAGTTTTCGAGAAATTCATACTTTAAGACATAGTTTTGGTCAAATTTTACCATTTTTCACGTATTTCATTTCGAAAACCCTAAATTTTCATCAGTTTGGTCAAATTTTGATGCAAAATTCATAGTTTTCGGGTTGAACTGTGTGAATTTCAATGTTTTCGTCTCGAGACCTAGATTTCGGTCAATTTTCGCGATTTTCTGTTGAAAAATCGTAAATTTGCTTCTAAATTCGTCATTTTTTCGTCCTGAGACTATATTTTGGTCAATTTTCGTCCGAAGGTTAAAAAAATCGAATTTAGCGCTTCTAGAGTCCAGATCTGAACTTTTGATAGAAATATGTGATTTTTCATCAAAATTCGGTTTCTTGACTGAAAATTTCGGTTTCTTGACTGAAAATTTCGCTACTTTCACGTCCCAGGTCCAAATTTAGCCAGTTTTCGAGAAATTCACACTTCAAGACATAGTTTTGGTCAAATTTCACGATTTTTCACGTATTTAATTTCGAAAACCCTAAATTTTCATCAATTTGGTCAAATTTTGATGCTAAATTCATAATTTTCGTGTTGAACTGTGTGAATTTTAACGTTTTTCGTCACAAGACCAAATTTCGGTCAATTTTCACGATTTTCTGTTGAAAAATCGTAAATTTTCTCCTAATTTCGTCATTTTTTCGTCCGAAGGTTAAAAAACATCGAATTTAACTCAAATTTCCCGATTTTTCACCAATTCTGAGCTAAAAAATCACAATTTTCGTCCCAAAAATCGCATTTTCAGCCCCAAAAATGGGTTTGGTAGAGCAAAAAAGCTCATTTCGCCCCGAAAAATTCCCCATACCTTATGCGCAAACCGCATTTTCGCCTCATAATTCGCATGAATCTTGGGAATATTCAATTGAATGAATCCATTGATTCGAACCGCGATTTCGCCAATGAATGCCACCAATCTCTCAATTATTCGACACCACAATCTCGCCCAATAGTCTCTGCGTTGTTCCGCGCATTTTTTGCGCGTTTCAGAGGAGCTACGCTGATTTTCAGCCGTTTTTTTGTAGAATAGGTAGAATTCAGAGGCTCGCCGAGCACGGTAGAGGAACTGTAAGCAAAAAAACGATGATTTTTGGCTCATTTCGTGTCAAAAAACATACCACACTTGCAAATTTCGGCAATAATTCGTTGACATCTTTGGCGATATTCAGGATGATAGTTATCGTAACTTGACAAATTCCAAACCAATTCTGATCGTCTGAATCTCTCAACATCTCGTAGATGAATAATTGTTCCAAACTTCGGAAAAATGAATCGTCGTTTGGAATTTGGAAGATCGGAGTGTTGACGTCAGAAGCAGAGGAGGTCTGCAAAAAAATAACATAGCTATGACGTGGCAAAAGTAACCCTAGACATATTTAGTCTCAAAATTCTCCAAATTTTCGCGCCAAAAAATGTACAGTAACTCACCGGTGTGTGCAAAACCGATACAACTCTTAGTGCTTCGAATGCCAGCGGTGTTTCCAATGATAGCATTCGTTGAAGTGTTCGAAGTCTTTGTCGCGATTCAACAACTCCATTTCTGGAGGGAAACTTGGGTTTTAAGGGATTTGGGTTGAATTTAGGTTAATTTTAGGTCGAAATTCATGAATTTTAGGTGATTTTGAGCCCAGAAGCTTAGAAATAAGCTCTAGAGCTCAAAATTCGGCAAATTCTCATGATTTTTGAGCCCAGAAGCTCAAAAACATGCTCCAGGGCTCAAAATTGTCCAAAATTTCTACCATTTTTGAGTAATTTTAGGTCAAAAATCATGATTTTTGGTCATTTCTGAGCCCTGAAGCTTAAAAATATGCTCTAAGGCTCAAAATTCACCGATTTTCCTGGTTTTTAGATAATTTTTGAGCAAAAAATTGATTTTTGGTCATTTCTGAGCCAAGAAGCTTAAAAACATGCTCCAAGGCTCAAAATTGTCCAATTTTCACGATTTGAGGTCATTTTTGAACAAAAAATCGAATTTTTAGTCATTTTTGAGCCCAGAAGCTCAAAAACATGCTCCAGGGCTCAAAATTCGAAAAAATTCATGATTTTTGGTCATTTTTGAGCCCAGAAGCTTGAAAATATGCTCCAGGGCTCAAAAATTCACCGATTTTCATGGTTTTTAGTAATTTTGAGCCCAGAAGCTCAAAAACATGCTCCAGGGCTCAAAATTGTCCAATTTTTACGATTTTTGAGCCCAGAAGCTCAAAATTATTTCACCCGCAAAAAACTCACTCCGATCTCGTAATCGCATACAAAATCCTCAGCGCATCAATTCTCACCACCGTATCTCGATTGATTCCCGACGCAATTGCCCACAATTTTTGAATGACTCCTGGTGTGAACAGGTCTTTTTGCGCTAACAAATAGATGACTTCTTCCACTGAACAACGATCCGATTCATTGATATCTTTCATTGCGTTCATCAGATTGGTTACGGTGGATTCTTCGCGAATTCGCTCTTTTTCATTGAGATTTCTGCAAAGATTCGCGATTTTTGACCAAAAAATGATGATTTTCAGCATTTTTGGTATCATTTTTCATGATTTTGAGCCAAAAAAACCGTAGTTTTGGCTCATTTTCCACCCAAAACTCACGAATACTTGCTAATAAACATATCTGTGGCCGCTTCTAATAGTTCCTTTCGGATTTCCAGCGAATTTCTCCATACTAATGAGCACATCGATCGAATTGCATTTTCAGCTCCGCGAATATTGAATTGTTTGCATTTGGCTAGGAATTTGATGCTTTCTTTCATTTCGGATAATTCACCCATTATTACACTTCGTAGGGAGTATTGCACACATTTTGAGAGCTCTTCTTCAACACAGAGTTTGTTCTGGAATAATTAAGAAATTAAGGGAGGACCTTTTAGGCTTAGGGTACGGTTTTTGGCTAAGTTTTAGCCTTAAGAACTTTAAGGTTGTGGATCTTAGGCTTAAGGAGCTTAGACTTAGGCTTAGGCTTAGAGACATTATTGTTGGACTTAGGCTTAGGCTTAAATATCTTAAGCTTAGGTTTATGGATCTTAGGCTTAGTCTTAAGAATCTCAAGCTTAGGCTTACGAACCTTAAAGTTGTGGATCTTAGGCTTAAGGACCTTAGGCTTGAAGAAATTAGGCTTGGGCTTAAGGACCTTAGGCTCACGGCCTTTAGTCTCGAGGGCCTTAGGCTTAGAAACATTTTTTAGCTTAGGCTTATTAAGGACCTCAAGCTTACGGGCTTTAGTCTCAAGGGCTTTAGGCTTAAGTACCTTAGGCTTGAGGACCTTGGGCTTAGGCTTAAGGACCTTAGGCCTGATGAAATTTAGCTTAGGCTTAAGGACCTTGGGCTTAAAGAAATTTAGCTTAGGCTTAAGGAGCTTGGGCTCAAAAATAAACTTTTTCATCAGTTTTTTCTAAGGTTTCGCAGTCCGGAATACTGTACAACTGCAAAATTTTGCAGTTCTACAGTACTCCCTGGACCAAAATCACACGAAAAATCCAAATTTTCGGGTCCTACCTTGCACATATCAATAGCTAGCTTGATTTCCAACTGTTTGGCTCGATAATCCTCAACTCTCTGCTCTTCTAGAACCATCTCCTCGTCGTTTAGGTTATGTTTTCGGATCTGGAATTGATATTTTGGGTTGAAAATTGCTGAAAATCTCGAAATTTTCAGCCAAAAAGCGGGATTTTCAGCCAAAAACCCACCTCATTATTAATATAATCATCATTGATCTTATTGTAGAGCCACGCTTGCATTGTTGATTTTTGCTCTTCAATCGTCTGACTTTCGTCAAGTCTGCAATTAATTACTTAATTACGCCCTAATTACTAAGGTAATTAATTAAAACTCACAAAGGCAACCAATTTTTCGACGCATAAATATGCATTAAAATCACCACCGAAACTTGTGGTCTATCCAAAACTCTTTCAACACATTGCTCATATTTGCTGAAAATTTATTGGGTTTTTTAGGGCTTTCTAGGCTCTAGGCTTTTTTTAAAGGCCCCAACTCACTCAATAAGCCGGTGTCCATCAATTTCCTCGTCACCAAAAGCTTGTCCATTAACATATTTATCGATTTGCTCGCGAATCTCGATTTTTAGTGCCATATCTTTTGAGGCGAATTGTGCGGCGACGTCTTCGACAATCGAATTTTCGGGGTTTTTCATGAGTTTTTTCTCGCGGAGCAAGGCGCGGAGCTTGTCGATTACTATTGAATAATTGAACTGTAAAAATTTGGGGATTTTTGAGAGGTTTTTAGGGTTTTCAGAAAAAATTCATGATTTTCAGATATTTGAACGTATTTAGAGAAATTGCAGTCAATTTCGAAAATTCTATTTTTTGCGATTTTTCAGGAAAAATTCATGATTTTTCAATATAGGTCAATTATAACCGTAATTGTCTTGATTTATTATTCTCAATTTAAAATTTTCTGGGATTTTTGCGAAATTTCATATTTTTCTGAAATTTTCTAGGTTTTTTTTTAGGGATTTTTCAGAAAAAAATCATGATTTTTAGATATATTTTCAGAGATTTGAACGTATTTAGAGAAATTTTAGTCAATTTCGAAAATTCTTTTTTTTTTTGCGATTTTTCAGGAAAAATTCATGATTTTCAGATATATTTTCAGAGATTTGAACGTTTTAGTCAATTTTGAAATTTCTATTTTTTTGCGATTTTTCAGGAAAAATTAATTATTTTTAAATAAATTTTCAGAGATTTGAACGTATTTAGAGAAATTTTAGTCAATTTTGAAATTTCTATGTTTTCGGGATTTTTTTTAACGAAAAATTCATGATTTTCAGATATATTTTCAGAGATTTGAACATATTTAGAGAAATTTTAGTCAATTTCGAAAATTCTATTTTTTTTTGCGATTTTTCAGGAAAAATAAATTATTTTTAAATAAATTTTCAGAGATTTGAACGTATTTAGAGAATTTCAAGAAAAATTTCAGTCAATTTTGAAATTTCTATGTTTTTGGGATTTTTTTAACGAAAAATTCATGATTTTCAGATATATTTTCAGAGATTTGAACATATTTAGAGAAATTTTAGTCAATTTTGAAATTTCTATGTTTTCGGGATTTTTTTTAACGAAAAATTCATGATTTTTAGATATATTTTCAGAGATTTGAACATATTTAGAGAAATTTTAGTCAATTTCGAAAATTCTATTTTTTTTGCGATTTTTCAGGAAAAATAAATTATTTTTAAATAAATTTTCAGAGATTTGAACGTATTTAGAGAATTTCAAGAAAAATTTCAGTCAATTTTGAAATTTCTATGTTTTTGGGATTTTTCAGGAAAAATTCATGATTTCCAAATATAGGTTAATTTTAACCCTAATTTTCTTGATTATTCTCAATTTAAAATTTTCTGGGATTTTTGCGAAATTTCATATTTTTCTGAAATTTTCTAGGTTTTTTAGGCGATTTTTCAGAAAAAAATCATGATTTTCAGATATATTTTCAGAGATTTGAACGTATTTAGAGAAATTTTAGTCAATTTCGAAAAATCTATTTTTTTTTTGCGATTTTTCAGGAAAAATAAATTATTTTTAAATAAATTTTCAGAGATTTGAACGTTTTAGTCAATTTTAAAAATGTTTTCGGGATTTTTCAGAAAAAAATCATGATTTTTAGATATATTTTCAGATATTTGAACGTATTTAGAGAAATTTTAGTCAATTTCGAAAATTCTTTTTTTTTTTGCGATTTTTCAGGAAAAATAAATTATTTTTAAATAAATTTTCAGAGATTTGAACGTTTTAGTCAATTTTAAAAATGTTTTCTGGATTTTTCAGAAAAAAATCATGATTTTTAGATATATTTTCAGATATTTGAACGTATTTAGAGAAATTTTAGTCAATTTCGAAAATTCTTTTTTTTTTTGCGATTTTTCAGGAAAAATAAATTATTTTTAAATAAATTTTCAGAGATTTGAACGTATTTAGAGAAATTTTAGTCAATTTCGAAAAATCTATTTTTTTTGCGATTTTTCAGGAAAAATAAATTGTTTTTAAATAAATTTTCAGAGATTTGAACGTTTTAGTCAATTTTAAAAATGTTTTCGGGATTTTTCAGAAAAAAATCATGATTTTTAGATATATTTTTAGATATTTGAACGTATTTAGAGAAATTTTAGTCAATTTCGAAAATTCTTTTTTTTTGCGATTTTTCAGGAAAAATTCATGATTTTTAGATATATTTTCAGAGATTTGAACGTTTTAGTCAATTTTGAAATTTCTATGTTTCCGGGATTTTTTTAACGAAAAATTCATGATTTTTGGATACATTTTCAGATATTTGAACGTATTTAGAGAAATTTTAGTCAATTTTGAAATTTCTATGTTTTCGGGATTTTTTTAAACGAAAAATTCATGATTTTTAGATATATTTTCAGAGATTTGAACATATTTAGAGAAATTTTAGTCAATTTCGAAAAAATCTATTTTTTTTGCGATTTTTCAGGAAAAATAAATTATTTTTAAATAAATTTTCAGAGATTTGAACGTTTTAGTCAATTTTAAAAATGTTTTCGGGATTTTTCGAAAAAAATCATGATTTTTAGATATATTTTCAGATATTTGAACGTATTTAGAGAAATTTTAGTCAATTTCGAAAATTCTTTTTTTTTTTGCGATTTTTCAGGAAAAATAAATTATTTTTAAATAAATTTTCAGAGATTTGAACGTTTTAGTCAATTTTAAAAATGTTTTCGGGATTTTTCAGAAAAAAATCATGATTTTTAGATATATTTTCAGATATTTGAACGTATTTAGAGAAATTTTAGTCAATTTCGAAAATTCTTTTTTTTTTGCGATTTTTCAGGAAAAATAAATTATTTTTAAATAAATTTTCAGAGATTTGAACGTATTTAGAGAAATTTTAGTCAATTTCGAAAAATCTATTTTTTTTGCGATTTTTCAGGAAAAATAAATTGTTTTTAAATAAATTTTCAGAGATTTGAACGTTTTAGTCAATTTTAAAAATGTTTTCGGGATTTTTCAGAAAAAAATCATGATTTTTAGATATATTTTTAGATATTTGAACGTATTTAGAGAAATTTTAGTCAATTTCGAAAATTCTTTTTTTTTTGCGATTTTTCAGGAAAAATTCATGATTTTTAGATATATTTTCAGAGATTTGAACGTTTTAGTCAATTTTGAAATTTCTATGTTTCCGGGATTTTTTTTAACGAAAAATTCATGATTTTTGGATACATTTTCAGATATTTGAACGTATTTAGAGAAATTTTAGTCAATTTTGAAATTTCTATGTTTTCGGGATTTTTTTAAACGAAAAATTCATGATTTTTAGATATATTTTCAGAGATTTGAACATATTTAGAGAAATTTTAGTCAATTTCGAAAATTCTATTTTTTTTTTGCGATTTTTCAGGAAAAATTAATTATTTTTAAATAAATTTTCAGAGATTTGAACGTATTTAGAGAATTTTAAAAGAAATTTCAGTCAATTTTGAAATTTCTATGTTTTTGGGATTTTTCAGGAAAAATTCATGATTTTTTTGATATAGGTTAATTATAACCCAAATTTTCTTGATTATTCTCAATTTAAAATTTTCTGGAATTTTTGGTACCGAAATTTCATTTTTCCGAATTTTTTAAAGTTCTGGGCGATTTTCAGAGCCAAAATTTGAGTTTCGTAATTTTTCAACCAAAAAAGGTGTGATGTTTCAAAATTCAAATTTTTTTAATTAAAATAATTCCAGGATCATTTTTTTCTGGATACTTTTCAAGAATACATTTTTTAGAGTTTTTTTTAAACTTTTTGAATGATAAAGGTCCAAATTTTTAACATTATTTCTCGAAATTTTTGAACTTTATGTTTTGAATATTTTAAGCTTAAAAATCTCAATTGTTCTCAAATTTTTCAATATTTTTCATTGCAACATCCAAAAAGCCAACAAAACCCTTTATTTCAATTTTGAAAAAATCAATTAATTAAAATCAGCTAATTTCAAACTCGAAATCCTGAATCCTCCCTTGATTCCTTCACTTTGAATTCCAACCATTTCAAATCCATTATCAAATTTCACTTCCAATCTTCCTTCCAAATTAAATTTCGCGCTAGATCCATTTTTCCAAAATATATTTTGCCAATCCTCATCATTCCATCCTAAAACACCATCAAAATCTGCAAAAACATCCGATTTTCGTTCGTTCGCTGAAAATTTCAGATTTTCTCGATTTCTCCAAAAATACGGATGAAAAATCGAGTCATTATTGGTCGAAAAATGCTCCAAAACTGAAATTACGAATCCTTGCGCAAGTTTTTGAGCCGGAGTTGTTAAAAGTGCCAGGGGAAGCTGGAAGAGCACGAAAATCACTGAAAATCGCATATTTTGTCTGAAAAAAAAACTGGGAAATCATAGGAAAAACAAAAAAAATGAATAATAAAACAAAAAATAATCAAATCAAATCAGAAATTCGATTTTTTAAGCCAAATTTCGGCATATTTACTATCAAAACTGTGAAAAACCGAAATTTTCACATTTTGTACCAAAATACGCGGAAAAATCGAAAAAATGCCAACTCACATCATGTCCAAACGCATTGTAGGTCAAAAAAGTCGTCAAAAACGTGACGGCATTTTTGCGAACCATCACTGATTTATCATTTAATCGATTCGCCATCAAACTAATCAGTCCATTTGATTGAATTTCGATTGGAATGATACTTCCGCCTTCCATTAATTTCGTGAATAATCCGACGGTTTTGGCGCGAGTTTGAGCGTGCGAATCGTGAAGGTGACCCTGCAAAAATCAGTGGATAGGTGTGGCGCCTAGAGATGATCGGTGTCAAGCAGCCGAGCCTTGAAACCATAGTTGTCAAGTGGTTAAGCCTTGAGATAAAAAAAATTGTCAAGGAATCGCTCCTTGAGAATCACTAAGGGAAGGAGGGGCTCTTAGAAAACATGGCTGTCAAGTAGTGGCTGCTAGAGATCCGCTATGCCAAGCAGCCAAGTCTAGAAAACATAGCTATCTGGAACCGGCGCCTAGAGATGCACTCTGACAAGGGATCGCGCTTTGAGAACCGCTCTGGCAAGCAGCCAAGCCTTGAGAACTGCTATGTCAACCAGCCACGCCTAGAAACCATAGCTGTCCAGTAGTGGCTGCTGTCTAGGACCGGCGCCTTGAAAACCACTCTGACAAGACATCGCGCCTTGAACAACCGTCTGACAAGCAGACACGCCTTGAGAAGCACTATGGGAAGGACCCGCGCCTTGAGATCCACTATGACAAGTAGCCACGCCTAGAAACCATAGCTGTCAAGTAGTGGCTGCTAGAGATCCACTCTGGCAAGCAGCGAAGCCTTAAGATCCACTATGACAAGCAGCCACGCCTAGAAACCATAGCTATCTAGGACCCGCGCCTTGAAAACCACTATGACAAGGCATCGCGCTTTGAGAACCCCTCTGGCAAGCAGCCAAGCCTTGAACAACCCTCTGGCAAGTAGCCGAGCCTTGAAAAGCCTAATTGAATAGGACCGGCGCCTTGAGAACCGCTCTGTCAAGCAGCCCCTTGAAAATCATTCTGACAAGGCATCGCGCCTTGAACAACTCTCTGGCAAGTAGCCGAGCCTTGAACAACCCTCTGGCAAGTAGCCACGCCTTGAGATCCACTCTGACAAGGAATCGCGCCTTGAGAAGCACTATGGAAAGGACCCGCGCCTTGAGAACTGCTACGTCAAGCAGCCACGCCTAGAAACCATAGCTATCTAGGAGCGGCGCCTAGAAACCCTAGCTGTCCAGTAGTGGCTGCTAGTGATCCACTCTGGCAAGGAGTGGCTCCTAGAAAACATAGCTATCAAGCAGCCACGCCTTGGAAGCCAATTTTTCAAGGAACCTTCCCTATGGGTCAAAATTTCGCGATTTTGGGTAATTTCAGGTCAAAATCCTCGAATTTCAGCTCATTTCAGCCCAAAAAACCCCACTCACCATCAATTTATGAAACAACAACATTCTCTGCTTTTTACGATTCTCAAATTGTTTACAAATTGCGTCGGTCAAAAATTCGGATTTCAAAATATCATAGAGTACTGTAAGTCCAGCCGATCTCATAATTGCAGAATCATGTGATAGAAGTTGGAGGATACTGTAGTTGTTTTTGAGCAAAATATCGGGAACATGCTCACCAAGGCTCTGAAAAAAGTGGGGTGGGGTACTGTAATTTTGGGCGCGAAAAATCCACGTTTGGTGTCAAAAAACGCGGATTTTTCGCGTAAAAAATTGCGGGGTACTGTAGTGTTTTTTTTAAAGGAACATACCTGAATTAGAAGCGAAAGTGGTTTTAGGGAATTGAAATTGCATTTTGTGATTGCACATGCTCCAATGGTTATTGTGTCGAGAAGAGAGCGAAGATTTTCTGAAACAGAAAAATTTTTGAATTTTTGAAAAATGGCGGGAAAAAGTACAGTAATCCATGAATTTTGGGGGGAAATTCAAAATTTCAAAAAAAAATTTAAATTTTTGAGAAATGGCGGGAAAAAGTACAGTAATCCATGAATTTTTGGCGGGAAATTCAAAATTTCAAAAAAAATTTGAATTTTCAAAAAATGGCGGGAAAAAATACAGTAATCCATGAATTTTTGGGGGAAATTCAAAATTTCAAAAAAAAATTTTTAATTTTTAAAAAATGGCGCGAAAAATAACAGTAATCCATGAATTTTTGGCGGGAAATTCAAAATTTCAAAAAAAAAATTTGAATTTTTAAAAAATGGCGGGAAAAAGTACAGTAATCCATGAATTTTAGAGGGCGGGAAATTCAAAATTTCAAAAAAAAAATTTGAATTTTTAAAAAATGGCGGGAAAAAATACAGTAATCCATGAATTTTAGAGGGCGGGGGGTTCAAAATTTCGAAAAAAAATTTGAATTTTTTAAAAAATGGCGGGAAAAAGTACAGTAATCCGTGAATTTTAGAGGGCGGGGGGTTCAAAATTTCGAAAAAAATTTGAATTTTTTAAAAAATGGCGGGAAAAAGTACAGTAATCCATGAATTTTAGAGGGCGGGGGGTTCAAAATTTCGAAAAAAAATTTGAATTTTTTAAAAAATGGCGGGAAAAAGTACAGTAATCCATGAATTTTAGAGGGCGGGGGGTTCAAAATTTCGAAAAAAAATTTGAATTTTTAAAAAATGGCGGGAAAAAGTACAGTAATCCATGAATTTTAGAGGGCGGGAAATTCAAAATTTCGAAAAAAATTTGAATTTTTAAAAAATGGCGGGAAAAAATACAGTAATCCATGAATTTTTGGCGGGAAATTCAAAATTTCAAAAAAATTTGAATTTTTAAAAAATGGCTGGGAAAAATACAGTAATCCATGAATTTTTGGGGGGAAATTCAAAATTTTGAAAAAAAAAATTTGAATTTTTAAAAAATGGCGGGAAAAAAGTACAGTAATCCATGAATTTTTTGGGGGGGAAATTCAAAATTTCAAAAAAAATTTGAATTTTTTAAAAAATGGCGGGAAAAATACAGTAATCCATGAATTTTTTGAGGGGAAATTCAAAATTTCAATAAAAAAATTTGAATTTTTCAAAAATGGCGGGAAAAAATACAGTAATCCATGAATTTTTGGGGGGGAAATTCAAAATTTCAAAAAAAAAATTTGAATTTTCAAATTTTCCCGCCAAAAACACCTACAGTATCCAAATTTTCGTGTCAAGACCATATTTGGGCTCAAAATGCTCCAAATTTCGCGCCAAAAACACCTACAGTACCCAAATTTTCGTGGCAAGACCATATTTGGTCTCAAAATGCTCCAAATTTCCCGCTAAAAACACCTACAGTACCCAAATTTTCGTGCCAAGACCATATTTGGTCTCAAAATGCTCCAAATCTCCCCGGGATTTCAAATTTCCGGCTCAAAATCAACTTACTCGAATTCCGGAGCTGTCCGGGCTGATATCCGATAGCAACAATCGGTTCAATGAATGGATATGTTGTAGCAGCGGATTCTCGCAAATATTCCAAACTCATCGATTTTTCCAGCAATCTTTTGGCCATTTCTGGAAGAAAATGGGATTTTGGAGTGAATTTTAGGTGATTTTAGGTGATTTTTCATGAATTTTAGGTCAAAAATCATGAATTTTCATCATTTTTGGTCAAAACTCATGAATTTTGATCATTTTTAGATCAAAAATCATAGATTTTCATGAGATTTTAGGTCAAAATTCACAAAATTCATGAATTTCTCAAATTTTAGGTCAAAATTCATGAATTTTAGGTCAAAATTCATGAATTTTCATGAATTTTAGGTCAAAATTCATGAGTTTTCATGAATTTTTGGTCAAAATTCATCGATTTTCATGAATTTTTGGTCAAAATTCATCGATTTTCATGAATTTTTAGGTCAAAATTCATCGATTTTCATGAATTTTTAGGTCAAAATTCATCGATTTTCATGAATTTTAGGTCAAAAATCATCAATTTTCATCATTTTTAGGTGATTTTTCATGAATTTTCATCATTTTTAGGTCAAAAATCATCGATTTTCATGAATTTTAGGTCAAAATTCATCGATTTTTCATGAATTTTAGGGTCAAAATTCATCGATTTTCATGAATTTTAGGTCAAAATTCATCGATTTTCATCATTTTTAGGTGATTTTTCATGAATTTTCATCATTTTTAGGTCAAAATTCATCGATTTTCATGAATTTTAGGGTCAAAATTCATCGATTTTCATGAATTTTAGGTCAAAATTCATGAATTTTCATCATTTTTAGGTCAAAATTCATCGATTTTCATGAATTTTAGGTCAAAATTCATCGATTTTCATGAATTTTAGCTCAAAATTCATCATTTTTCCCCAAATTTCCTGCCAAAACCTCTCACCATCCGCCAGATTATAATCAATCGATAAAATCTTGACAATTTGAAAGACCTTCTGCAGCCAAGTTTGTGTCGAAACTCTCAAACATTCGGGATCTTCTAGAACTCCAAATACAGTGTCGGCAAAGGTTTTCAGGAAATCTGGATCGATTGCGTCGGGTTTCCAGACGTATTCTGCGCAATTTTTATACTGTTTTTGATCGATTTCGACTTCGAGTTGGAGAATTTCACAAAGGCAATTGATTAGCTGAAAAAATGGGGAAATTTGGAGCATTTTGAGCCTAACTATAGTCTAGTTTGAGAAATATTGAATTTTTTGAGCTCAACTATAGTCTAGTTTGAGAAATATTGAATTTTTTGAGCTCAACTATAGTCTAGTTTGAGAAATATTGAATTTTTTGAGCCTAACTATAGTCTAGTCTGAGAAAAATTGAATTTTTTTAGCTCAACTATAGTCTAGTTTTGAATTTAGGTCAAAAAATCAAGAATTTTCATTAAAATTTCGAGCATTTTTTGAGCCTGAAATTGAGTCTGAGAAAAATTTGAAATTTTGAGCCTAACTATAGTCTAGTTTTGAATTTGGGATAAAAAATTGAAATTTTTAATGAAATTTGGAGCATTTTGAGCCCAACTATAGTCTAGTCTGAGAAAAATTGAATTTTTTGAGCTCAACTATAGTATAGTTTTGAATTTAGAGCTTAAAAATTGATTTTTAATGAAATTTGGAGAATTTTGAGCCTAACTATAGTCTAGTTTGAGAAAAATTGAATTTTTTGAGCCTAACTATAGTCTAGTTTAGAATTTAGGCTTCAAAATTGAATTTCTAATGAAATTTTGAGCATTTTGAGTCTAACTACAGTCTAGTTTTGAATTTTGGAGCAGGATTACTGTAGACCAACCCGATTTCTCTGCACATTCAACCATCCCTGCGCATCCTCATCCAAATCACCAGCCGCCACACGTTTGCCTTTCCGTCCGGTTTTTTCCGCTGCCGCGTCGCGTTGTCTGAAAATTTGGGCATTTTTGGCTGAAAATTGGGCATTTTTGAGCCAAAATACATCAAAAATGAGCATTTTTCATGTTTTTTGGCTCAAAATTGATGAAAATTGAACATTTTTGTGCCAAAATACATCAAAAATGAGCATTTTTCATGTTTTTTGGCTCAAAATTGATGAAAATTGAACATTTTTGTGCCAAAATACATCAAAAATGAGCATTTTTCACAATTTTTGGCTCAAAATTCATCAAAATTGAGCATTTTTCAAGTTTTTTGGCTCAAAAAAGTCCAAAAATCACGATTTTTGGCTCAAAATTCATCAAAAATCCCTATTTTCACCCCAAAATCCACCAAAATTCTCACCTTTTGCTCACATACAACTGTAATTGCACCGTAATTCGCTGAACCAATAGCACAAACATGGGAAGTGCTTGACAAAGTTCGGGATTTCGGGGAATTTCGGCTCCTGATGTTCGAGCTGCGATATAATCCAATGTATGATCGGTGATGGCATCTTTTAGGGTTCCGAAACCTGGAAAATTGGGATTTTTGGTGGAATTTGGAGCATTTTGAGCCAAAATTCATGAAATTTGGAGCATTTTGAGCCAAAATTCATGAAATTTGGAGCATTTTGAGCCAAAATTCATAAAATTTGGAGCATTTTTTGAGCCAAAATTCATGAAATTTGGAGCATTTTGAGCTAAAAATCATGAAAAATGCATTTTTTTGAGTAAAATTCATGAAATTTGGAGCATTTTTGAGCCAAAAATCATGAAATTTGGAGCATTTTGAGCCAAAATTCATCAAAAATGCTCATTTTTGCTCAATTCTAACCTGAAATTAATTATTTTCAGCCAAAAATCACCTACAGTACCTTTTCAGAGCATTTCCTAGAATTAATTTTTTAAAAAATAAAAATTTTCCGCCATTTTTTTTCACGTGGAAATTTGAATTTTTTCGAAAAATCGATTTTTTGGGAGGTTACTGTAGGGGTTTTGGCGCGAAAATCGAAAATTCAAAAATTTTTAGAAAAATCAAATTTTCGCGCCAAAAACTTCAAGGACTACTGTAGGGCGCCAAATTTGAATTTTTCAAAAAATTTTGAATTTTTTGCAGGTTACTGTAGAGTTTTCGGCACAAAAAATCGATTTTTTGTCAATTTTATGTTAAAATTCTTCATTTTTCACCAAATTTATTGATTTTTGGGTCAAAATTTGTCAAAAATCATCAATTTTCTATGAAAAATCATCATAAAATTTACCTCAAAATTCATCAATTTTCACCAAATTTAATGATTTTTAGCTCAAAATTCATAATTTTTCACGATTTTCAGCCCAAAAATCCTCCCAAAACAACTCACAAGCCACCAAATAATCAACAATTCGAAATCTCATCGACCAATCCTCATAACTTGATACCAAACTAGTTACACTAACTAGTGCCTCAAAATACTTGACAATTCCTTTCCAATCCGAAACATCGGCAAAAGTTGAGAAGTCTTGAATATCTCGCTCGATTTTGTCGGGATCCATTGTACTGTCAACTTCTGTGATCATTTGGGAAATTAGTTGAACTTCTGAGCCATTTTCTGGCTCCATTTCTTCGTCTGAAGACATTCTGAAATGTATTTTTGGTTGGAATTTTGAATTTGCGAGAAAATGAATGTAAATATGGTGGGGTTACTGTAGATTTTTGGCGGGAAAATTCGAATTTTAAATTTTTTTTTGCCAAAAAATGAGTCCAAACACGATAGGGTTACTGTAGATTTTTGGCGGGAAAATTCAAATTTTAAATGTATTTATTTTGCCAAAAAATGAATCTAAACACGATAGGGTTACTGTAGAATTTTGGCGGGAAAATTCGAATTTTAAATTTTTTTGCCAAAAAATGAGTCTAAACACGATAGGGTTACTGTAGAATTTTGGCGGGAAAATTCGAATTTTAAATTTTTTTTGCCAAAAAATGAGTCCAAACATGATAGGGTTACTGTAGAGTTTTTGGCGCGAAAATTCAAATTCAAATTTTTTTTTTTTGAAAATTCATTCTGATGGAAAAAATGAGTCTAAACACGATAGGGTTACTGTAGATTTTTGGCGGGAAAATTCGAATTTTGAATTTTTGCCAAAAAATGAGTCTAAACACGTTAGGGTTACTGTAGAGTTTTTGGCGCGAAAATTCGAATTTTGAATTTTTGCCAAAAAATGAGTCTAAACACGTTAGGGTTACTGTAGAGTTTTTGGCGCGAAAATTCGAATTTTGAATTTTTGCCAAAAAATGAGTCTAAACACGTTAGGGTTACTGTAGAGTTTTTGGCGCGAAAATTCGAATTTTGAATTTTTGCCAAAAAATGAGTCTAAACACGTTAGGGTTACTGTAGAGTTTTTGGCGCGAAAATTCAAATTCAAAAAATTAATTTTTCGCTCCCAGGTTACTGTAATTTTTGGCGCCAAAATGCAAAAAAAGATAAGATTTCCGATAAAAAACGGATTTTTCAACAAAAAAAACAAAAAAAATCCAAAAATTCTCAAATTTTTATCACAAAACAATAGATTTGATCATAAATTCCCCAATTTTCCCCTCAAATTTCGACCAAAATTTTCGAATTTTTCCATTTTTCCCACGAAAAGCCACAGGTAAATAGGGAGAATTGTGGAAAATTAGAAGTTCTTGATGTTCGCCTGATTGTTCGGAACAGATGGCGATTCCGCCGAAGATTCCGCGAATTTCGGCGAAGAATTCGGTGAGTTTTTGAATTGGAAGATCGTCGGACGGGTTTCTGGAAGAAAAATGGGGATTTTTGGGTGAATTTTGAGCTGAAAATCGTGATTTTCAGAATTTTTTGAGCTAGAAATCATGAATTTTGAGCTAAAAATCATGATTTTAAATAAATTTTAAGCTAAAAATCAAAATTTTTGATAAATTTTAAGCTGAAAATCATGAAAATTGATGAATTTTGAGCTAGAAAATTCAAATTTTCCACTAAAAACCAACTAAGCCTAATCTTAAGCCTAAGGCCTATGCGGAAAAACAAAAAAAAGGAACAATTATAGGCTTAATTTATTTTTTGGCAGGTGTCCAAGACCAATTTTTGCTAATTTTTAGAGTTTTTAAAGGTACAGGAGATTAAAAATCGTGTTAGGACCCAAATTTTTAATGAAAAATTGGATTTTTCAGGTTCAGAAGCGATTTTTAGATGAAAAATCGTGTCAGGACCCAAAATGTTGATGAAAAATTAGATTTTTCAGGTCCGGAAGCGATTTTTAGATGAAAAATCGTGTCAGGACCCGAATTTTTATACAAAATTGGATTTTTCAGGTCCAGAAGCGATTTTTAGATGAAAAATCGTGTCAGGACCCAATTTTCGGTGAAAAATTGGATTTTTTTGGGTTCAGAAGCGACTTTTAGATGAAAAATCGTGTCAGGACCCAAATTTTGATGAAAAATTGGATCCAGAAGCGAAAAATGACGAAAAATAGGATTTTTCAGGTTCAGAAGCGATTTTTAGATGAAAAATCGTGTCAGGACCCAAATTTTGGTGAAAAATTGGATTTTTCAGGTCCAGAAGCGATTTTTACATGAAAAATCGTGTCAGGACCCGAATTTTGATGAAAAATTGGATTTTTCAGGTCCAGAAGCGATTTTTAGATGAAAAATCGTGTCAGGACCCAATTTTTGATGAAAATTTGGATTTTTCAGGTCCAGAAGCGATTTTTAGATGAAAAATCGTGTCAGGACCCAAATTTTGAATGAAAAATTGGATTTTTCAGGTCTAGAAGCGATTTTAGATGAAAAATCGTGTCAGGACCCAAAATTTTGATGAAAAATTGGAATTTTTAGGTCCAGAAGCGATTTTTAGATGAAAAATCGTGTCAGGACCCGAATTTCGATGAAAAATTGGATTTTTTCGGTCCAGAAGCGATTTTTAGATGAAAAATCGTGTCAAGACCCAAATTTTGGTGAAAAATTGGATTTTTCAGGTCCAGAAGCCATTTTCAGAGTTTTTAAAGGTACAGGAGATGAAAAATCGTGTCAGGACCCAAATTTCAATGGAAAATTGGATTTTTTAGGTTCAGAAGCCGATTTTTAGATGAAAAATCGTGTCAGGACCCAAAATTTTGATGAAAAATTGGATTTTTCAGGTTCAGAAGCGAAAAATTCATCATTTTTCATGATTTTTAGCTCAAAAATTCCCAAATTTCACCGCAAAACCCTCAAAACTCACAACAATCTTCTAGCAATCTCTCGACAAAAATCACTCCTCACCAGCACCTCTCCATGCCCCGTGGAACAAACCGCCACACTTCTTCTTGCGGAAATTTTCCGCATCCTTCCGCGTTTCCGCCCACGTTCCCGCTCCATAAACACAACTATGTCCCAGTCTTCCGGGATTCTTCAGAATTATTCCGCCACTTGAACTTGAAGCCTCGCAGAGTTCTGAGCTCCACAAAATCGCGCCAACAGTGTCGTAGCTCAGATTTTGCTCTTTTTCAAGTTTTTCGAAATTTTCTATAGATTTTGGGGATTTTAGAGATTCCTGCGAGGATTTTTCAACATTTTCCTCGTCGAAAAATCGATTTACACCATCGCCAACAATTAACATCGGATGCAATAGCTTGCGATTTCGCCACCACGTGGATTTCGCGATTTTTTCCGCAATTTTCGCGGGATTTTTCGAATTCCTCACACATCCAACAGCTCCATATTGATTTTTATCATTCATATAACTCGCCTCATTTTCCACACCGCCTTCTAGATTCAAATTAGATCCATAGCCGCAGTTGAAGCTTTCATGATCTTCTAGAACTTCTATAGCTTCTATGACATTGTTGGAATTTGCGGAGAGTTCTAGAACTTCTAGCATTTCGTTGTTTTTCTTGATTGATGCTCCACCATGGACGGCTATGATCATTCTATTGATTTTTTAATTTTTCCTCCAAAATTGACCCGCTGAATCGGTGCTTTAGAATGATTTTTTCGTTTTTCACCAACACGGGAATATCGTATTTGTATTTCTATAAAAATTTCCATTTTTTCCACTAAATTTCATTGAGCCCAAACAGACCTCTATAAGCGCCTTTATCGGCTCGTTTTTCAGGTTTTTCTCAATAACTTCGATTTCTGGGTGTTTTCGCAGATAATTTCCGAGTTGTTTGTGAAAATGCACGCACAATGAACAATCTTCGGTTGAATAGAGTGTGAGTTTTGTGGCGATTCCTCGGCGAAACGCGAAAAACATCGAAAAAACAAAAATAAAAATAAATATTGTTTGAATTGGCGGGAGGGTTGTACACTTGCAGCGTGTTTGGCGCGAGTGTGTAGAGTGTGTGCGGCGCTTGCCGAAAAGCCACGCCCCTTATTTTCGTTTTTCGCAATTTTTTTGGCCTGGTTTTCTTCTTTTTTCGAAGTTTTTAGGGGTTTTTTGAAGGTTTTTTCTACTTTTTTCTATTTTACAGTAGTTTTAAAATTTTTGAACTACCCCTATTTGTTTCTCTATGCAAAATTTATCATCAAATTTGCGATTTTTGGTTTAGGCCAATCTGCAGGGATTTTTATGAATCTTTATTTTTTGTTCAAGAAGATTTGCGCATACTCGACATGTAGTTAAAGTCTTATCCTTGGATGCTCGTGATACGCTGATTGCTGCGAAAGAACATCCAGGTGTTGTTTACTCGAAATTCGCAGCGGAGAAAGGATTACACATTGATGCCAATCAAGTTTTTCCGAATTTTTTGAAAAATTATAAAATAGCGTGTCAAAAGTATCCTTGCTTTGGTTACAAGACTGTTGGAGATCGTGAATGGTGGAATTTTGTTGTGAGAAACACGCTTTTAGATGTATGTGATGAAAAATTGGCGCGGGGTTTTGAAATAATTGTATTTTTAGTCTGCGCCTGGCTCGTCAAATGATATTACAAGCAAATTAGCCGACGAACTTTTTGATTTTTATGCGACAAAAGAACCGTGGAAGTTGGTTGAATCTGATGTAAATAATATTTTCGAATTGTTTCGAAAATAAACTTCTATTCATTCTAGATTCGATCAACTCTTCAAAAGTTCCGCCTCAAAGGCATCTCACTTGTTGTAACGTCGAATACTGATAGTCGCTTGAAATCGATTCTCAAACAGTTTTGCCTTGATGACTTGTTTTCCATGATTTTACTTGCTGGCGAAGTTGGGTATGAAAAACCTGACAAGAAAATTTTTGAACTTATTTTCAATCACTTTGATTTGTCTAGTCCTTCTGAAATTTTACATATAGGTGATCACTTTAAAAATGATTATTCTGGTGCTAGAAATTTTGGCTGTAAATCTCTTCTCTTTGATCCTCTTTCTAAATCTGTTGAAGTGCCCTCCATTGATCGTATCTCTAAATTTTCTTCCCTCAACTTATATTAAATTTGTAAATATCCTTCCATTATATAGATTGAATAATAAAGTTTTTCAGGTCATGGATCTCTTTCGAAAGCCAAAAAAGCGAGCTGGAGCTCCAACCGCCGTTCGACAACGAGAAGATGGAAGTGATGAAGATGAGACTGCTGTGAAAACTGCGATTCCAAAGAAACGACGCAACAATCCAATGGTCCAGTCGGTGAGAATTGGTACATTTTGTTTTCCATTTTTATCCCCTTTCCTAGCCACTCAATGCATTCTTGAGTTACAGACTAGTCGGAAAGAAAAGACTGCTCGATCTTCGTCTGATTCGGATGGCGATGATGACGAGATTGCTGTTGCCGAGCACACTTTCGCTGCATCTGGAGATTCTGGCCCAGCCGGTCCTCGTGATTCTGGTGCCACTGCAACTCTCGACATCGATACTGATGTATCTGTTGATGCTCAGGCTCAATTCGAACGAGTTCAACAGCAATTGAAGGAGGGTCTTGAAAAGGATGGAAAAGTTCTCTACAAAGGTGCAGCTTTGTATGGAGCAAAAGAAGCCAAGGACACCGCGAAAGGCAATGCTTCTAGTGGTATGAATAGAATTGGACCTGTGAGAGCTCCTGCATTTTTGCGACAAACAGTTCGATGGGATTTTGCTCCGGACATCTGTAAAGATTATAAGGAAACTGGTTTTTGTACTTTTGGAGGTATGTTTTCATAATTTTTAGTTATTTCAAAATAATTTATTGATTTTCAGATTCTTGTAAATTCGTGCACGATCGTTCGGATTACAAACACGGTTGGGAAATCGACAAGGACTTCGAGGAAGGAAAATACGACGAAGATGATAATACTGATTATACCATCAAGGAAGAGGATGAAATGTATCCAGAAGAATGTTACATCTGCGGAAACGCGTTTGTCGATCCAATTGTCACCAAATGCAAGCATTACTTCTGCACAGATTGTGCTATGAAGGAGTTCAAAAAATCTGCAAAGTGCCCAATTTGTCAACAAAACACTGAACGGATTATGAATGCGGCGAGGGATTTGATAAATCATTTGAAACGGAAGAAAGCAGAGCAGAAAGTCCCGAGTGATCATGAAGAAGAGGAGGAAGAACCGGCGAGTTCGAATTGTGAAGGTCATGATCATGAGGAACACCACCATCATCAAGAACATCGCGAGGATTATCAAGATGATTCTGAAGAGAATGACGAAGGAGAAGAGGCTGGTTTAGAAAGTGATAATGATCAAGATGAACCTGAAGTTGCTGATGAAGAACAAGCTATTGAAATGGAAGCGATTGATGATGTGGACGATGGAGAAGAAGATGAATCCGAAAGTGATGGAAATGAATCAGATTAATGGTTCAAGATCTCAATTCTGTAAATAAATAACTTATTTTTACCTTTATTCATTTATTTCTTGTTCCACACTTACTAATGGTTCAGACCATTTGAATATCTCTATTTCTATTTTATTTTTTGTCTTGCTTTTCTTAATCCAAATATTTTTGTAGGGTTCCAATTACAGACATGAAGGTCAAGACTAAGACTATCCGCGGACAAAAGAAAGATCAACTCGTCAAGCAACTCGACGAACAAAAGACCGAGCTCGCCTCGCTCCGCGTCTCCAAAGTCACCGGAGGAGCCGCCTCGAAGCTCAGCAAGATCCACGTCGTTCGCAAGAACATCGCCAGAATCTTGACTGTCATCAACCAAACCCAAAAGCAAGAACTCCGCAAGTTCTACGCTGATCACAAGGTAATTCGATTTCTTGATGTTTTGTTGGCAACAAAAATTATTTTGATTATTTTCAGTACAAGCCAATCGACCTTCGTTACAAGAAGACCCGCGCCATCCGCAGAAGACTCACCGCTCACGAGCAATCATTGAGAACTGCCAAGCAACAAGCCAAATCCCGAAACTTCGGAATCAGAAAGTTCGCTGTCAAGGCCTAAACGAATTTTGATGATGATTGTATTTTTGTTATCCAAATTTGGAACATAAAGTTGTTTTGTTCAACGTTAAAAGAAATTCGTGTCGATATTCTTTGTGTCGCTCTTCAAGAACTTACTTTTTTCCGTTTGTTTCGAAATCCTCTCGCTTTTTCTCTGCGTCTCGTTCCCAAAAGAAGAATGTGCGCTCCAATGCGAACGCCATTTGCCTGCCTATTTCGCGCCATTTCTCAGTTTTCTTTTAGGACAAGCAGAAAAATGGCTTCTTCAGCAAAACGCCCGAGAATTGCAGATGATACCAGTGATGATGATGAAGAGGTGAGTTTTTGAAGGGGGAATTTGAAAATTTATGAAATTTTTAGGCTTTTGCAAAAAAATTGACCTAAAAATCATATTTTTGGTCAAATTTCTGCAGTTTGCTTAAATTTTTCATGAAAAATCTGAAAATTAAAGATTTTCTTAAAAATCTGGCTGAAAATTGTCAAAATTTCAGTCAAAATTTCGTCAAAAATCCCAAATTTCAAGATTTTGCACCAAATTTGACCTAAAAATCATAATTTTGATCAAATTTCATGTTACCAGCTCAAAATTCTGCAATTTCCTTGAAATTTTCATGAAAAATCTGAAAATTAAAGATTTTCTTAAAAATCTGGCTGAAAATTGTCAAAATTTCAGTCAAAAATTCTGCAATTTGCTTAAATTTTCCGTCAAAAATCACCAAATTTGCATTGAAAATTTACCTAAATTTCAAGATTTTTGAACCAAAATTGGCCTAAAAACATCACATTTTTGATCAAATTTCATGAAAAATCTGAAAATTGAAGATTTTCCTCAAAATCTGGCTGTAAATTGGAAATTTCAGTCAGAATTTCGTCAAAAATCACAAATTTCAAAATTTTTCCATCAAAATTCACCTTAAAAATCATATTTCATGAAAAAATCTGAAAATTAATGATTTTCTTCAAAATCTGGCTGTAAATTGTCAAAATTTCAGTCAATTTTGTCAGAATTTCGTCAAAAATCACCAAATTTGCATTAAAAATCCTAAACTTCAAGATTTTTCACCTAAAAAATCAGATTTTTTGATCAAATTTCAGTTACCAGCTCAAAATTCTGTAATTTTCTCGAATTTTTCATGAAAAATCAGAAAATTAAAGATTTTCTTCAAAATCTGGCTGTAAATTGGAAATTTCAGTCAAAAATCCCAAAATTCTGCATTTTTCCATCAAAAATCCACATATAAGGTTGAATTTCATGAAAAATCTGAAAATTGAAGATTTTCCTCAAAATTTGGCTGTAAATTGTAGAAGTTTCAGCTCAAAATTCTGCAATTTTCTCAAATTTTTCATGAAAAATCTGAAAGTTAAAGATTTTCTTCAAAATCTTAGTGTAAATTAGAAACTTAATTCCAAATTTCGTCAAAAATCCCAAATTTCAAAATTTTTCCATTAAAAATCCCAAATTTCAAGATTTTTGCACCAAAAATCATATTTTTGATCAAATTTCACGAAAATCCAAGTTCTCAGCCCAAAATTCTGCAATTTTCTCGAATTTTTCATGAAAAATCTGAAATTTAAAGATTTTCTTCAAAATCTGGCTGAAAATTGGAAATTTCAGTCAAAATTTCGTCAAAAATCCCAAATTTCAAGATTTTTCCATCAAAAATCCACATTTAAGGTTAAATTTCATGAAAAATCTGAAAATTAAAGATTTTTTCAAAATCTGGCTGAAAATTTCGTCAAAAATCCTCATTTCCAGGGCAACGTGTTCAGCGTCGAATCAATTCTCAACAAACGAATCTCAAAAAGGCGGAAAATCGGAATATCTCGTCAAATGGGCCGGTTTTCCGGAAGATGACGCAACTTGGGAACCAGAAGACAATTTATCGTGTCACGATTTGATTGCCGAGTTTGAGAGAGAAAATGTGAGCATTTTTGGGGCAAAATGAAGATTTTACGTGAAAATTTGGGGAATTTTCAATTTTTCTAGCTAAAAATACGAGAAAATTCAATTTTTCTATAGAAATTTGGGGATTTTTCTAGCAAAACTAGCTGAAAAACACAATTTTTCCTTTAAAAAACCCAAAAATTTGAATTTTCAATGTAAAAATCATCAAAAATCCTTATTCTCACATAAAAATCCGAAAAACTCGAATTTTTGACCAGAAATTCCAATTTTAAATTAAAAAACAGCGAAAATTCGAAATTTCCCATTAAAAAAAACCCTTCAAATCTCCTCCCAACTCTCATTTTACCCGAAAATTTGAATTTTTAATGTAAAAATCATCAAAAATCTTATTTTTTACCCAAAAACCCGAAAAACTTGAATTTTTGACCAGAAATTCCATATTTTCATCAAAAAACAGCGAAAATTCGAAATTTTCCATTAAAAACCCTTCAAATCTCCTCTCAACTCTAATTTTACCCGAAAATTTGAATTTTTAATGTAAAAATTTTAAAAAAACCCAAATTTTCCATTAAGACCCCCAAAAAACTTGAAATTTTGACCAGAAATTCCAAATTTTCATCAAAAAACAGCGAAAATTCGAAATTTTCCATTAAAAACCCTTCAAATCTCCTCCCAACTCTCATTTTACCCGAAAATTTCTATTTTTCAAGTAAAAATCATCAAAAACCCAAATTTTTCACCCAAACACCCGAAAAACTTGAATTTTTGACCAGAAATTCCAAATTTATATAAAAAAACAGCGAAAATTCGGAATTTTCCATTAAAAACCCTTCAAATCTCCTCCCAACTCTCATTTTACCCGAAAATTTGAATTTTTGTTGTAAAAATCATCAAAACCCAAATTTTTCACGAAAAACTTGAATTTTTGACCAGAAATTCCAAATTTATATAAAAAAACAGCGAAAATTCGGAATTTTCCATTAAAAACCCTTCAAATCTCCAAATTTTACCCGAAAATTTCTATTTTTCAAGTAAAAATCATCAAAAACCCAAATTTTTTCACCAAAAGACCCAAAAAACTCGAAATTTTGACCAGAAATTCGAAATTTTTCATCAAAAATCAGCGAAAATTTGAAATTTTTTACAAAAAACAGCGAAAATTCGAAATTTCCCATTAAAAACCCTTCAAAACCCCTCCCAACCCCAATTTCTTCCAGAAAAAAGAGAAATCCAACAAAGATGAGTTGGATTCACAAGAATCGGAAGATGTTGATAACAAACAACTTCGTTGTATTGTCGGATTGACAAAAGCGCCGGGAGAATTGCATTTTTTGTGCAAATTCACTGATGACACTGCCATGTTGTTGCCAGCTAAAGAAGTCAATTCACGGTGAGCATTTTGAGACCGAATTTGGGAATTTTTCATGAAAATTGAGCCAGAAATGTGAGATTTTGATTAAAAAATTGATGGAATTGTGAAAATTTGAGCTAGAAACTTTGAAATTCATGAAATTTGACCTAAATTTCGAGGTTTGATAAAAATATGTTGAAAATTATCTAAAATTTGAGCTGAAACCTTGAAAATTTGATTTTTCATGAAAATTGAGCCAGAAATGGGAAATTTTGATAGGAAAATTGCGAAAATTTGACCAGAAACCTTGAAAATGGTTGTTTTCTTTGAAAATTGTGAAAAATTCAACCCTAAAATTGTTTTTGAGGAAAATTTGAGCTTGAAACTTTGAAATTCAAATTTTACGTGAAATTTGAGGTTCAGAAATGTTGAAAATTATCTAAAATTTGAAAAAACTGAGAAATTATGAACCAGAAATCTTGAAAATGGTTATTTTCATGAAAATTTATTAGAAAAATTTGAAATTTTTTCTGGAAAATTTGATTTTTTAAATTTTTAAAATGATTTTTATTGGGGAAATTTTGAGAAAGCCTTTTGAAATTCAAAATTTTCATGAAATTTTGTAGCTGGAAACCTTGAAAATTTGATTTTTGCATGAAAATTGAGCCAAAAATATGAAATTTTGATACAAAATCTGGAAAAATTGCGAAAATTTGAGCTAGAAATTTATTTTCCATGAAAAATCATTATTTTTATTGGGGAAATTTTGAAAAAACCCTTTTTCATGAAATTTTGAACTGAAACCCTTGAAAATTTGATTTTTCATGAAAATTGAGCAAGAAATGTGAAAACCTACGGTTTTTATTGAAAATTTGATTTAAAAACCTCATGAAATTTTGAGTTAAAAACCTTGGAAATTTGAATTTTCATGAAATTTTGAACCCGAAAAGGTTGAATTTTGATAGAAAATCTGGAAAAATTGCAAAAAAATTGAATTTTTGATGAAAATTTCAATTTTTTTCAAAAAAAAATTTAAAAAATTCAATTTTCCTCCCAAAAACGCGGATTTCTAGCCAAAAACCATCAAAAAGACATGAAAATTTCACTCCAAAAACCTGAATTTTCCCCAATTTTTGCAGCTATCCAAATCATGTCATCCGCTTCTACGAATCTCGCCTAAAATTACACGATAACTATACAACTTCATAATTTTTTCGCAAATTTTTCATTTTTCATCAATTTTTCCACATTTTTTCCTGTAAAATTCCAAATTTTCAATAAATTTCACCGAAAAACCCGTTTTTTTCACCCAAAATCAATCTAAAATTAGATATCGCGGATATGTCGACGAATACGTGGATTTTGTGCAGAAAAAAGTGGAGAGACGCAAAAAACGAGCCGAAGAAACGAGAAAAGGCAGATTTCCGATGGAGGATGATGTGGAAGAGGAATGGCCGAGAATTCCTGAAGGAATTGTGATTTTGGTGAGGATTTTTGAAAATTTGAGCTGCAATTTGGATTTTTTAGAAGATTTGGAGGTTTTTGAGCCAAAATTTGAGAATTTTGATGAAAATTGACCTGAAATTCAGATTTTTTAGAAGTTTTGGAGCTCTTTGAGCTAAATTCAAATTTTCAACTAAATTTTCCTGAAATTCAGATTTTCTGGAAGATTTGAAGGTTTTAAGCTCAAATTTGAGAATTTTGATGAAAAATGACCTGAAATTAAATTTTGGAAGAAAAATCTGAATTTTTAAGCTGAATTTGAAAAATTTGATGAAAAATTTATCTGAAATTCAGATTTTTCTGAAGATTTGGAGCTTTTTGAGCTCGAATTTGAGAATTTTGATGAAAAATGACCTGAAATTTAGATTTTTCAGAAAATTTGAAGGTTTTTGAGCTCAGATTTGAGAATTTTGATGAAAATTTATCTGAAAACTGAATTTTGGAAGAAAAATCTGAATTTGAAAAATTTGATGAAAACTCAGCTGAAATTCAGATTTTCTAGAAGATTTGGAGCTTTTTGAGCTAAAATTTGAGAATTTTGATGAAAAATGACCTGAAATTGAATTTTGGAGGAAAAATCTGAATTTTTAAGCTGAATTTGAAAAATTTGGAGAAAACTCAGCTGAAATTCAGATTTTTTAGAAGATTTGGGACTCTTTGAGCTAAAATTTGTGAATTTTGATGAAAATTCATCTGAAAATTGAATTTTGGAAGAAAAATCTGAATTTTCAAGCTGAATTTGAAAAATTTGGAGAAAACTCAGCTGAAATTCAGATTTTTTAGAAGATTTGAAGGTTTTTGAGCTCAAATTTGAGAATTTTGATGAAAAATGACCTGAAATTCAGATTTTTTGGAAGATTTGGAGGTTTTTGAGCCAAAATTTGAGAATTTTTGATGAAAAATCTGAATTTTCAAGCTGAATTCGATAAATTTGGAGAAAATTAACCTGAAATTCAGAATTTTTAGAAAATTTGGAGGTTTTCGAGCTAAAATTTGAGAATTTTGATGAAAAATGACCTGAAATTGAATTTTGGAAGAAAAATCTGAATTTTCAAGCTGAATTTGAAAAATTTGGAGAAAATTGACCTGAAATTCAAATTTTTCAGAAGATTTGGAGGTTTTTGAGCTAAAATTCGGGGAAAAATGACCTAAATTTGATATTTTTGAAAAAAATCTTAATTTTTAAGCCAAAATTCGGAAATTTTGATGAAAAATGACCTGAAATTCAGATTTTTTGAAAGATTTGGAGCTTTTTGAGCTCAAATTTGAAAAATTTGATGAAAAATGACCCGAAATTGATATTTTGGAAGAAAAATCTGAATTTTCAAGCTGAATTTGAAAAATTTGATGAAAATTCAGCTGAAATTCAGATTTTTTAGAAGATTTGGGGGTTTTTGAGCCAAAATTTGAGAATTTTGATGAAAATTGACCTCAAATTGAATTTTGAAAGAAAAATCTGAATTTTTAAGCTGAATTCGGAAATTTTGATGAAAACTCAGCTGAAATTCAGATTTTCTGGAAGATTTGGAGGTTTTTGAGCTAAAATTCGGAAATTTTGATGAAAATTAACATGAAATTAATTTTTAGATAAAAAATCTGAATTTTCAAGCTGAAAATCGAAATTTTCATAATTTTCCGAATCATTTGAACCAAAATTCATGAAAAATCCAAATTGCCACGTGGCATTTTGCAGACGCGCGAGCAACGCGAAGCAAAATTGGCCGAAAAACGTCGTCAAGCTGAAGAAGCTCAAAAACAACTTCTGGAAGAAGTCGTCGAAAATCCGCTGATTCTGGAAGATGTGGTGGTTCAGGATCAGGATCCGATATTTTCCGATTTCCAAACATCAGCAACAGAAGATCAAGCTCAAAATCAAGAAATTCAAGAAATCTCGTTTGATGACGTGGCCGAGCCAAAAGAGCCCGAGATCTGTCAGATTTTGGTGGATACTGTCATCGAGGATGAGGATGTGGATTTGAGTACTGTAGTTGGGAATACTGTAATTCCTGGGATTCAGGAGGAATTAGAAGTGCAAAATGAGGAAAAACCTATCCAGGAGCAACCTACAGTAACCCAAGAGACTACAGTAATCCCAAAAATCGAAGAAGAGCCTTCCACAGTACCCCAAGAGCCTACAGTACTTCACCAAATCAAAAATGAGCCACAACCAGCAGAAGAAGAAGAAGAGGGAGAAGATGAATATGATGACTAGACTCTAGTTTTAATTTTACAGTAAAAGTTTACTATTTTAAAAGGTAATAAATGTGTTCAACAAAAAAAAATCGTACAAAAAACGGTGGATTTTGAGGGGAAAAGGTGAAAAAACTCAACGATTTGCAAAAAATAACAAACAGATAAAAAAAATCAACAAAAATGAGCCTGGAAGGCCTGAAAATGAGCCTAGAGGGCCCAAAACGAGCCTAAAAGGCCCAAAAAATGGGGCCAAACCGGGCCTTATTCGCTATCGCTGCTCGATTCCTCTTGTTTGACAACAACCTTCTTCTTTTTCGGCTTCACTGGCTCCTCTTCTTCTTCGGCGGCGGCGGCTCCGTTTTCAGCGGCTGGCTCCTAGAAAAATTTGAAAAATTATTGATTTTTTTTTAAATTTTAGCTGAAAACTTTGAAATCTAAAAATCCACGTGGAAAAATTTTCTGAAAAAAATTGATTTTGTCAGAATTTTAGCTGAAACTCTAAAATCTAAAAATCCACGTGGCTTTTTCGTGAGCTTAAAATTTAGGTTTTCGCACCAATTTCCAACGTTACTGTAGTATTTTGTAGATTCAAAAACTTTCCACGTGTCAAAATTTAGAAAATCCACGTTGCAGCGAAATAAGGGCCAAAATTCAGGTTTTTAGTTGAATTTCAGATCAAATTTGGCTTGAAAACTTTAAAATTAGGATATTTTCAGTAAAAAATCACAAATTTTAGTTATTTTCAATTTTTCTGGAGCTAAAGAATTCTAGGGCTTTGAAAATTGATAAATTCAGCTAATTTTCAAACTTTCCACGTGTCAAAATTTGGATTACTGTGCCACGTGGATTTTCAGCTGAAATTTTTCTATTTTGAAAAATCCACGTTGCAACAAAACAAGGGCCAAAATTCAGAATTTTCAGAGATTTCTAGACGAAAATCAATTTTTGGATTCAAAAATTTTTGAAAAAAACTTTCAAGAGGATTTTTCAGTTGCTTCAAATCCACGTGGCTTTTTCGTAGGCTTAAAATTCATGTTTTCGCGCCAATTTTCAAAGGGTTACTGTAGTTTTTATTCAAAAAATTTTCCACGTATCAAAATTTAGAAATTCCGTGGATTTTCAGCTGAAAATCCACGTGGCAAAATTTGCCAGGCAAATATTCGAAATTCATAATTTTCACATTTCAGCCAAATTTCCCATATTTCCGATCAGACAAATCAATTTTCCACGTGGATTTCAGCCATTTTTCCTGATTTCCCAGCCAAAAAAGTACCTCCTTAACATTGGTGGCAACATATTCCTTAGCCCAAGATTTGGGTGTTTTGTCAGTCGATTTTCCAAACTTGTCCAACAATCCATCCTTAACCATTTGCTTCTTTTTCGATGCAACCGGTCCCAATCCCCATTTTCGGCCATAAACATCTCGTTCCATGATGACACGTTTCGATTTGGCAACAATTCCGTGATCGACTGACGCGATTGTTGATGTGCTCATTTGAGCAATTGCAATACAAATTGCTTCTCCTGGAAGAAAATCAATGGGGTTTTTTTAGGTTGAAAATCTGAATTTTTATGTTAAAATCTGAATTTTTAGCTTAAAAATCTAAATTTTTAGCTTGAAAATCTGAATTTTTAGGTTGAAATCTGAAATTTTAGGTTGAAAATCTGAATTTTTAGGTTGAAAATCTGAATTTTTAACCTAAAATTAATTTCAGTTCATTAGAAATTCTTATCAAACATGTTTCCTGATAGATTTTAATCTGTTTTTCACGATTTCGTTGTCAAAAACCACTTAGCTCAACTCTCTATGATGACGTGGCAAATTTGGTGACTTTACGAGGTTACAAATAGCTTCAAAATTTAATTTTTATGAAAAAAACCATTTTTGAAGCCACTAAGTCTACAAATAGTTTCAAAAATGGTTTTTTTTAAAGAAAATTAAATTTTGAAGCTATTTATAATCTCGTAAAGACACTGGTTAAATTGTGCCACGTCATCATAGAGAGTTGAGCAAAGTTGTTTATGACAACGAAATCGTGAAAAACAGGTTAAAATCTACTGGGAAACATGTTTTATAAGAATTTCTAATGAACTGAAATTAATTTTTTCACGATTTCGTTGTCAAAAACTTCTTAGCTCAACTCTGAATATGCGCTATGACGTGGCAAGATTCGAAAAATCAGCACTTTTTGAGATGAAAACTAGCTTCAAAAATGAATTTTCTTGCAAATCTGATAGAATATGGTTGCTCAGAAGTGTCGATCACATGAGTTCAGATGAATTCAAAAATTATGTAGTCGACCTTCCTGAACAACCATATTCTATTAGATTTGCAAGAAAATCATTTTTGAAGCTAGTTTTCATCTCAAAGTGATTTTTCGAATTTTGCCACGTCATAGCGCATATTTAGAGTTGAGCTAAGTTGTTTTTGACAACGGAATCGTGAAAAACAGGTTTTTCGAGCGGAGCGAGTGTAAACCGCAAGCTTCCGCTTTAGTGGCCACGTGGATTACTATGACGTTTGCCATATCATAGTGATCCACATGGCCGCTTACGCGGAAGCTTGCGGTCTACACTCGCTCCGCGTGGATTTTCGAGCGGAGCGAGTGTAGACCGCAAGCTTCCGCGCAGCGGCCACGTGGATTACTATGACGTTTCCCATATCATAGTAATCCACGTGGCCGCTTACGCGGAAGCTTGCGGTCTACACTCGCTCCGCTCGACCCGAGCGCTCTGCGCGAGTGTAAGCCGGAATCTTCCGCGAAGCGGCCACGCGGATTAATATGACGTTTGCCATATCATAGTAATCCACGTGGCCGCTGCGCGAAAGATAAATTTTCCTGTACGAACCCTTAGTGGTCATAATAACAATCTCTTTTCCAACTTCAATATCATCATCAAATCGCAAAACGCCAGGAATCAAGATCTTTGCACCATAGCAAATCGCATTAACCGAACTATCCTTAACAACGATGCGTTTGTGTTGAGTGAGCAACGCTTCGAGCGGTTGAACAATATGTCGCATATAACTTTCGTCTTTTTGCGTGTCGAGCAAGTATTGCGCATCCAAAACGTCGTGCATGGTGACCATTTGTTCGTTTTCGTCGCAGATGCCGGAGCGATTACGGCGAAGTTCTTGCATTTGACCACCGCAGCCGAGAATGAGACCGAGATGAACGCAGATTGTTCGCACGTAGGTTCCGGATTCGCAGACGCAGCTGGAAATCAGGGGGTTTGAGATTAGGGCTCAATTTTGAGCTCATGAATTCCTAGAAAGAAAATTCTAGATTTTTCTAGGTAATCTGGCATTTTATCGTAATTTGAAAGCTGAAATTTATGAAATTCAAGCTAAAAAATCTAGATTTTCATTAAATTTTATTAGAAATCAGGGTTTCCAGAGCTGAAATTCTTAGATTTTCAAAAAATCGTGAAAATATGGAATTTTCAGATAAAACTATAGTTGAGCATCGACTAAATGACATTTTCATGTTTTTTAAGCAAATGAGTTGAAATATTGGGTTCTAATGTTATTCATATGATAGAATGGTCTAAGACGAACAGAATGATATTAATTTTGATGACTTTAGGTTATCCATAAGTGATTTAACGGCTTATCGCCTAAGCCTCGCTAAATCACTTATGGATAACGTAAATTCATCCAAATTTATATCATTCTGTTTGTCTTAGACCATTCTACCATATGAATAACATTAGAATCCAATATTTCAACTCATTTGCTTAAAAAACATGACAATGTCATTTAGTCGATGTCCAACTATAGTTTTATATGAAAAATCCATATTTTCAAAATTAAAACTCAAATTCCACGTCATAGTTCACGTGCTGAAATTCCCTTTTCAAGCTATGACGTGGAAATTGAGTTTTAATTTTGAAAATATGAATTTTTCATGTAAAACCTCCTACTCACTTAAAAATACCCATTTGTTGTTCAGGATCATATTCAACAAATTTGTTCTCATAAACAGTTCTAATACGCAATTGCCGTTTAACAGCCGAGATCAAAGGTGGACGTTGGAAAAGCGCTCCGGTCAACTTCTCCAAAGCCTGTCTCACTTTTCGCTCATCATCAACAGCTTCATGCAACTTGAAAATGCACATATATTCCTTTCCAGCTCCCTGTTGAGATTTAGCCAATCGTGTAGTTCTATCAATACAAACAATCAAACAACCCGACACTTTTGGATCAAGTGTTCCACTGTGACCAGTTTTTTCAGCTCGGAGAATTCTCTTGATCCATGAAACAACTTCGTGAGACGATGGATTGGATGGTTTGTCCAAATTGAAGAAACCAGACGAGACGTAGCTTTTGATGTCTCTTTTGAGTGGAGAAACTCCTTCGGTATGTGGAGTGTAGTGACTGGTGCGAACATTGAGTTTATCGTAGTTTTTCAAGAGAAGTGGCCATTGAGAGGCGTCGAGTTTTGGACCATCGTTTGAGGATGGAAGTTGGAATGAACCTTTGTGTTGAGCTTCCTGGAATAATGGGAAAATTGCGCATTTTTTGAATGGAAACTTGAAAAAACCCGATTTTCAAGCTCAAAATGCTCGTTTTCACATGTAATTTCATAGGAAATCAGAGTTTTTGGCTCAAAATCTGTGAAATCCCCATTTTCCTCTCCCTAAACCTTTTCCATACTAAATCCCCCTGTTTTCTAGACAAAAATCAATAAATTCCTCAAAAATCCCATTTCCCGCGCAAATTCCAAAACGGGCGGTCCCAAAAATTTTCCTTTTTTCATTTTCCATCCCTTCTCCATGTTTTTTACCCAAAAAACCCAATGAAAAACTCACAGAAAGTTCGGCTCCTTCGAGACGTTGCTTCTTGTCTTTCTTGCCCATTTTGACTTTTTTACCTGCAAAAATCGATAATTTCTAAATTTCTACTGACTTCTAGGCAAAGCTTATATCCTCAGCAACATGAAAATCACAAAAAATCTCGAAAAATTCCCAGCGAAACCCCCAAAACTCGCCGAAAACCTCAAAAAACAACAAGAAATCGAAGAAAAAGTGTTTTTTGGCAAAATGCCCGAAAAGTGTGCGTCGCACCCCTTCGTATACCCACACACTTAAGGGGCAGCTACGCACAAACATTTTCGAATTTCCCTTTTTTTGGCGCGCAATTCTCCATTTCTCTTGTTGTCTTTTTGTTTTGCTGGGTGCGTTGGGTTTCTGCTCATTTTCCAGGCGGTTTAGGCGGGTTTCGCGTTGATTTTCAGATGAAAATAGTGCTGAAATCGTTAGTTTCACCTAGTTTTAGCCCTAGATGCTGAAATTTTCGGCTGAAAATTTGGATTTTCTGGAAATTTCTGAAGCATTGATTTTCCTCGTTTTTAGGTATTGCTAGCTTTGCGTTGAAACTAATAGGATTTCCCATTTCTCTAGAGATTTTTGGGGGCTGAAAATCGATTCTGGAAATTTCGAAATTTCATCATCATTTTTTGCGAAACTCTGATTTCTAGGGTTTTTAGGCGGGTTTCGCGTTGATTTTCAGATGGAAAATCGTTCGTTTCACCTAGTTTTAGCCCTAGAAAGTTGGATTTTCCAGAAATTTCACAAAATCTAAAATAATCATAGGTTTAATATAATATTCAGCTGTTTCTATGGTTTCCCCAAGTTCACACGAACTTTTTCATTTTTTTTTGTTTACATCAATTGATATCTTATCAATTTCAATATCAAGTGTTTTTCTAGAAAAAATGGCATCTGGTGACGGTATCCCAACTTTCAAATTGGTTCTCGTTGGAGATGGAGGTACCGGAAAGACAACTTTCGTTAAACGCCATCTTACTGGAGAATTCGAGAAGAAGTATGTTGGTGAGTTGAGATTTTCTGTTTCCTTGATGAAAAAAGCTAATAATTTGGGTTTGCAGCCACTCTTGGAGTCGAAGTCCATCCACTTGTATTCCACACAAACCGAGGGCAAATCCGATTCAATGTTTGGGATACCGCTGGACAGGAGAAGTTCGGTGGACTTCGTGACGGTTATTACATTCAGGGTCAATGCGCCATCATCATGTTCGACGTCACGGCTCGTGTGACCTACAAAAATGTGCCGAATTGGCATCGCGATTTGGCGAGAGTGTGCGAGAATATTCCGATCGTTTTGACGGGCAACAAAGTCGACGTGAAAGATCGCAAAGTGAAAGCCAAGACCATCACTTTCCACAGAAAGAAGAACCTTCAATACTACGACATTTCGGCCAAGTCCAATTATAACTTTGAGAAGCCGTTCCTTTGGTTGGCTAGAAAATTGCTCGGAGATCCAAATCTCGAATTTGTCGCTATGCCAGCTCTTGCACCACCAGAGGTGAGCTGGAATTTGCGAATCTGCAAAAATTTTGCTGAAAGTGTCTATGAGCAAAGTTTTAAAGCTATAAAAATCAAGTGATTTTACTCGAAAAGTGACTGAAAATAATAAAAAAGAGTTGGAATTTAGAAGATGCGTAATGTTCCATTTGACGAAATGAGTGAAATCATAAAGAAATACTGATTTTTAAATACTTAGCCGAAATAGTTTAAATCTGAGCTCAAAATCAACACAAAACCGAGTCTGGTTCATTTTTTTGAATTTTTTGTTTTATATTATCGAAAGCAACAAATTCAAAAAATGAACCAGAATCGGTTTTGTGTTGATTTTGAGCTCTGATTTAAACTATTTCGGCTAAGTATTTAAAAATCAGTATTTCTTTATGATTTCACTCATTTCGTCAAATGGAACATTACGCATCTTCTATATTTCAAATGTTTTTATCATTTTCAGTAATTTTTTGAGAAAAATCACTTGATTTTTATAGTTTTAAGCTTGGCTCACAGCAGGCCTGTGCCGGAAATTTTCCGGTTTTCAGGAAATTTTTTTCCCATTTTTCTGAATTTTACGATTTTTTGAACGTAAAAAGTCCTAAAATAGAAGAATTGTATCTAAAAATACAATTTAGGGCCAACTTAGTGCTGAAATTTCAAATTTTCAGACTTTGAAAAATTTTCCGGTTCAAAAAATCCGGAAATTTTCCGACTTTCCGTTTTCCGGGTTTCGATTTTCCGGCACAGGCCTGGCTCACAGGTCCTTTCTATGCAATTTTTAGGGGTTTTCATCACAAAATCCCAAAACCACCTAAAAAATCCCCGATTTTCCAGGTTCAAATGGATCCAGCCATGATTGCCGAATACGAAAAAGATTTGGACCGCGCCGCCAAAGCCGATCTTCCAGACGACGACGATGATCTTTAAGCGACACACCATCAACATCTTGTTTTTCCTAAATCTCACACATCAAACCACACTTCTTCTTATTCTCCCCCATCATCAATTTTTATCCAATTTTTCGCGCTTTTCCATTGAAAAACTACCATTTTATACACATTTCATATGTCAATTAATTTCCATTCTTAAATAACCCCCTTTTCTCTCCGGTTCTCCCGAATTTTCTCCTTTTTATTTTTCTCTTGATGGGGGCCTCTCTTTTTTGTACATTTTTGTTCTTTTCCAACCTGTGCGAATGAAAAAAGAAGTGGGTTTCAAAGAGAACATTAATTGGCATACATCATTCTTTTATTTATTTTCATTTTCATTTTTTTTGTTGGAGAAATCACAAACACACATAAAATAGCACCGTTGTTAGATTATATTACACATACTTGTAACATTTCTGATGTGTTTCAGGCAGGCGAGTTTTGAACAGAATCGAGTCGGCTCGAAATTGCGAGAAACGCAATGGATTGTACCCGTAGATTGTGGTGAAGAGACGAATGCACTCGTGACGTTTGGAGAAATGAGAATCGGAATCGGACAGTTTTTCGGCACATGTTGGACATCTGGGAAAAATTGTGAGATTTTGGGGAATTCTGGGGGAAAATTCACAAAATTTGGATCAAAATGGTAAATTTTAGGCTGAAAATTGAGAAAAATTCAAAATTTTAGCTGAAAATTGAAAAAAATCGCAAAATTTTGGTTGAAAATTGAAAAAAATGGCAAAATTTCAGCTGAAAATTGAAAAAACTTCAAAGATTTGGCTGAAAATTGAAAAAAATCAAAATTTTTAGCTGAAAATTCAGAAAAATCGCAAATTTTCAGCTGAAAATTGATAAAAATGGCAAATTTTTAGCTGAAAATTGAACAAAAATTCAAATTTTTAGCTGAAAATTGAAAAAAATTCAAATATTTAGCTGAAAATTGAAAAAAATCGCAAAAATTTAGCTGAAAATTGAGAAAAAATTCAAATTTTTAGCTGAAAATTCAGAAAAAATTCGCAAAATTTTAGCTGAAAATTGAAAAAAAAAGCAAAATTTTAGCTGAAAATTGAGAAAAATTCAAATTTTCAGCTGAAAATTGAAAAATTCGAAATTTTTAGCTGAAAATTGAAAAAAATCGCAAAATTTTAGCTGAAAATTGAAAAAAATCGAAAATTTTTAGCTGAAAATTGAAAAAAATGGCAAATTTTTAGCTGAAAATTGAAAAAAATCGCAAAATTTCAGCTGAAAATTGAAAAAATTCAAATTTTTATCTGAAAATTGAAAAAAATCGCAAATTTTTAGCTGAAAATTGAAAAAAATCGCAAAATTTTGGCTGAAAATTGGGAAAAAATTCAAATTTTTAGCTGAAAATTGAAAAAAATTCAAATTTTCAGCTGAAAATTTAAAAAAAATTCAAATTTTTAGCTGAAAATTGAAAAAAATCGCAAATTTTTAGCTGAAAATTGAAAAAAAATTCAAATTTTTATCTGAAAATTGAAAAAAATTCAAATTTTTAGCTGAAAATTGGGAAAAATTCAAATTTTTTGCTGAAAATTCAATTTCAGCTCAAAATTCACCGTGTTTGGGCTCAAAATTCTCCAAATTTTTTTCCTAAATTCAAATTTAGGTCCCAAAAACTCACTTTATGGTCCATCTAGAAGTGGTTTTGATCGGCGGTTTTCTGGTCAAATGTGCCACGAGGAAATTCATGGCGATATCTTCGCAATTTTGAATTTCATCCACGTGGCGGCGAATTTCGGCGGGCATTTCATAGGTGTAGAAATCGAGGTAATTCTGGAAAAATTAGGGCCTTAAACGGGCCTAAAAACGGGCCTAAAGGAAGCCTGAAACTAGCCTAACAACAGGCCTAAATTAGGGCCTTAAGAGCCTAAAAATAGGGCCTTAACAGCCTAAAACCAGGCCTAAAATAGTGCCTTAAACTCACCTTATGCAAAAAAGCGGCTCCCGTCAAAATAATGCTCATTTGACACGTGTGATTACTGTTATAGTACATTTTTTCCCCATATCTTGCATGATATCTCGCCGGGAATCCGACGATACGGTCACGATTTTCGCGCCAAACTCTAGAAATTCAAATTTTTCGTGGGATTACGGTCATTTTGAGACCAAACATGACTAGGGTAGGGTTACTGTAGATTTTGGGTCTCGCAGCGAAAAATTTAAAGGAACATAGGCTTGTGGGGTGTCAAAATGATCAGAAAAATGTGGGGAGCGAAATGCACGTGGCAATTTCTGGGTTACTGTATCTGGGTTACTGTAGAATTCCAAAAATTTGCAAAAATTAAAGGAACATCGGCTTGTGGGGTGTCAAAATGATCGGAAAAATGTGGGGAGCAAGATGCACGTGGCAATTTCTGGGTTACTGTATCTGGGTTACTGTAGAATTCCAAATTTTCGCAAAAATCAAAGGAACATAGGCTTGTGGGGTGTCAAAATGATCGGAAAAATGTGGGGAGCAAGATGCACGTGGCAATTTCTAGGGTTACTGTATCTGGGTTACTGTAGAATTCCAAATTTTCGCAAAAATTAAAGGAACATAGGCTTGTGGGGTGTCAAAATGATCGGAAAAATGTGGGGAGCAAGATGCACGTGGCAATTTCTGGGTTACTGTATCTGGGTTACTGTAGAATTGCAAATTTAAAGGAACATGGGCTTGTGGGGTGTCAAAATGATCAGAAAAATGTGGAATTCGAGGTCTAGGGTACTGTAGGTCGTGGCGGGACCCAAAATTAAAGGAACATGGGCTTGTGGGGTGTCAAAATGCGTCAAATTCAATTTCCACGTGGAATTTCAGGTTTTCTACAGTACCCCAGGCATATTTGGTATCAAAATGCTCCAAATTTGCTCACCTAAAAGCTAAAAGGAACTCTTCCTGCATTAAATCAATATCATCATCTAAAGAAAGCACGGCTTCAGTCTCAATTCGATTCCACGGAATAAATCGATTGTTCAGACTGTTTTTGGCGACTTTTATGAATTCGATTGGAACATGAAGGGAGGGCCAAGAATCCGAGGGAACTCGATTTATGTTGTTCCAGATTACGAGGATCTGAAAATCTGGAATTTGGCTGAAAATCTGGAAATTTTGGTGAAAATACGATTTTTTTGAGTCTAAATTTGATATATTTGGCTGAAAATCTGGAATTTTTGGCTGAAAATCGGAAATTTGGCTGAAAATGCCAATTTTTTGAGTGTAAATTTGATATATTTGGCTGAAAATCGGAAATTTGGCTGAAAATCTGGAATTTTTGGCTGAAAATGCGGATTTTTTGAGTGTAAATTTGATATATTTGGCTGAAAATCTGAAATTCCATCAAAAATTTGGCAAAAATTCAAATTTTTAATGAAAAATCTGATATTTTGAGTGTAAATTTAGCCTACAGTAATCCAGGAGCAATAAATTTTGGCGCGAAAATTTTAAAAATTCAAATTTTTCTCAAAAAAAAAGAAGCTTCAAAAATCCACGTGGCATTTTCTACAGTAATCCTGGATCAAGAAATTTTGGCGCGAAAATTTTGAAAATTCAAATTTTTCTAGAAAAAATGGCTACAGTAATCCAGGATCAAGAAATATTGGCGCGAAAATTAGGAATTTGAATTTTTCTCAAAAATCCACGTGGCATTTTCTACAGTAATCCTGGATCAAAGAAATTTTGGCGCGAAAATTTTGAAAATTCAAATTTTTTTTGAAAATCCACGTGGCATTTTCTACAGTAATCCAGGATCTACAGTAATTCTGGGTCAAATTTCACGTTTCCGCGCTCATTTTCCGCGCTTCCGCAAGCTTTCCGCGCGCGTCTCACCTTATTCAAATAGGGTAGCTGATTTAACCGCTCCAGTGCCGCCTTCAATTCCGCATCCCTCTCAAAAGTCAACAAAACCACCGTAAACTGCTCCTTGTGTCGATTTCCGCCCAAATTCCGATTGAATTCCGTTCCGGAACCGGGAAATATGGGGCGGAACGCGGACGCGGAATCCGGAAAGAATTCCGCTTCCGCCGGCGGATCGTGCGATCCTATCAAATATTCCGGAGTTCGGTGGGGCGCGATTGCAACATTCCACGTGGAATATGAGTAGAGTTGGAATTGCGTGAAATTGTGGAGATATTGTGGGGATTTGTAGGCGGGTTCGAGAGGTCCTGAAAATTTTTAAATTCGGGGTACTGTAGATTTTGGCGCGCGAAAATTCCGGTCGTTTTGAGACCCAACAAGCCTAGGGTTACTGTAGATTTTCGGGTCTCGCAGCGAAAAATTTAAAGGAACATAGGCTTGTGGGGTGTCAAAATGATCGGAAAAATGTGGGGAGCAAGATGCACGTGGCAATTTCTGGGTTACTGTATCTGGGTTACTGTAGAATTCCAAATTTAAAGGAACATAGGCTTGTGGGGTGTCAAAATGATCGGAAAAATGTGGGGAGCAAGATGCACGTGGCAATTTCTGGGTTACTGTATCTGGGTTACTGTAGAATTCCAAAATTAAAGGAACATAAGCTTGTGAGGTGTCAAAATGATCGGAAAAATGTGGGGAGCAAGATGCACGTGGCAATTTTTGGGTTACTGTATCTGGGTTACTGTAGAATTCCCAGATTTCGCAAAAATTAAAGGAACATAGGCTTGTGGGGTGTCAAAATGATCGGAAAAATGTGGGGAGGGTACTGTAGGTCGTGACGGGACCCAAAATTAAAGGAGCATAGGCTTGTTTGGTGTCAAAATGCTCCCCAAAAACTCACCCAGCGAATAATCCTCCTCAAATTTTGGCTGCTGCGAAACCGGCGTCAAAATCGGTGCTGAAAATGACGTGGCATTCTGGAAGGCGGGCTGCGCTCGATTTTTTCGATTTTCCTCAAAACTCGGCAGCACCAATCGATATCTCAAGGCGGCCAGTAGAGTTCGAACGAAATCTGGAAAAATTTTTGAATTTCGCGCCAAAAATCGCTAGCTACAGTACCTGTTTTCGTGGCGAGATATCGCCGCCAAAATACTTGTCCCATTCGTTTCATTTCGAGAAAATCGGCGATTTCGATGGATTTTAGGATGAAGTGGAGTTCGGGAAGGCGAGCCAGAGGTATACGGTAGGTGGCGAGACGCCAATCGATAAATTCTGAAAGGGGTACTGTAGGTTTCGCCGTGAAAATACGGTCATTTTGAGACCAAATACTGTAGGGTTACTGTAGCGCGAAAATTCGCAATTCAAATTTTTTTTCGCGGTCATTTTGAGACCAAATACTGTAGGGTTACTGTAGGTAATTTTTGCGGGAAATTTGAATTTTTAAAATTAATTTTTTCGCGCTAAAAATCTACAGTACTTCTAGATTATTTTAAGGCGCGAAATTTCGAAATTCAAAAAAATTCAAATTCATTTTTTTCGCGGTCATTTTGAGACCAAATACTGTAGGGTTACTGTAGATAATTTTTGCGGGAAATTTGAATTTTTTTAAATGAATTTTTTCGCGCCCAAAAAAATCTACAGTACTTCTAGATTATTTTAAGGCGGGAAAAATGAAATTTCAAAAATTTTTGACACGTGGAGTTTCAGCGCGAAATTTCGAAATTAAAAAAAAATTCAAATTCAATTTTTTTTCGCGGTCATTTTGAGACCAAATACTGTAGGGTTACTGTAGGTGATTTTTGCGGGAAATTTTTTAAAAAATTATTTCTAGCGCTAAAAAACTACAGTACTTCTAGATTCATTTAAGGCGGGAAAAATGAAATTTCAAAATTCAAAAAAAAAAATACAAATTCAAATTTTTCGCGGCCATTTGCCACGTCATAAACTACAGTACCCCAGCCATATTTGGTCTCAAAATGACCCGAATTTCGCGCCCAAAAATCTACAGTACCCCTCCCGCAAATTTAAAGGAACACCAACCTTCAAACGGCAAAACTACAGTAGTCGACAGTATCACCGGAACACATCCGAATCTCAAAGAATTGGCCAAATTCTCCAAAAATTTGGGATTTTCGTGGCGGGACCCAAAAATGATGCAAAATTTGGAGTTGTGCCAACTCCACTCATCGAATTTTCCCGGCAAATTCAAATTTTCCACCAAAATTTGCATTTTGGCGGGAAAAATTTCGGATTTTTTGAAATTTATGAAGAATTCCCGAGTGGCCGGTAGAATCGCCACGTGGAAATTCGAGTTTTCCGCTTCCGCGTCCGCTTCCGCAGCGTCGATGAGCGGAAAATCAATCAGTTTTCGCGCCATTTTTTGCACCAAAATTGCGTCAGCATGCACCAGATTTGCGCCAACGTTGAAAATCACCAAATTTTTCTTGGTCGCGATTTTCTCGCCATTTGTTATGCGGATTGTTAGGCACGCGTCGCTTTCCGCGTCGACCAAATTTTGAATTTCCGCGCGGAAAACGCGCAGCCACGTGGATTCGCGCGTTCCGTTGGTTTGCATTGACACGTGGATTGGGAGGAAGGAGGAAATTGAGCAGCGGCTGGAAAAATTGCGTCATTTTGAGTCTAAACAAGCCTATGTTCCTTTAAAATGGTCTCGCCACGAAATTCACTATTTTTAAAGGAACATGGGCTTATTTAAACTCAAAATAATCGGAATTTCATTAAATTTTCAAATTTTCAGGTTTCGCAGCGAAATTCCGAGTCTGAACAAGCCTATGTTCCTTTAAAATGGTCTCGCCACGAAAATCGCTAGATTTAAAGGAACATGGGCTTATTTATATTCAAAATTTCCCAAATTTCATTAAATTTTCAAATTTTCAGGTCCCGCAGCGAAATTTTGAATCTAAACAAGCCAATGTTCCTTTAAAATGGTCTCGCCACGAAATTCGCGATTTTTAAAGGAACATGGGCTTATTTATATTCAAAATTCTCGGAATTTTGTGAAAAATTTGAAATTTCAGGTCTTGAAGCGAAATTTTGAGTCTAAACAAGCCTATGTTCCTTTAAAAAGGTCTCGCCACGAAATTCGCTATTTTTAAAGGAACATGGGCTTATTTATACTCAAAATTCTCGGAATTTCATGAAAAATTCGAAATTTTAGGTCCCACAGCGAAATTCCAAGCATTTTGAGTCTAAACATGCCCATGTTCCTTTAAAATGGTCTCGCCACGAAATTCGCTATTTTCAAAGGAACATTGGCTTATTTGTACTCAAAATTCTCGGAATTTCATGAAAAATTCGAAATTTTAGGTTTCGCAGCGAAATTTTGAGTCTAAACAAGCCTGTGTTCCTTTAAAAAGGTCTCGCCACGAAATTCGCTATTTTTAAAGGAACATTGGCTTATTTATACTCAAAATTCTCGGAATTCCATGGAAAATTTGAAATTTTAGGTATCGCAGCGAAATTCCAAGCATTTTGACTCTAAACATGCCTATGTTCCTTTAAAAAGGTCTCGCCACGAAAATGACTATTTTTTAAAGGAACATGGGCTTATTTACACTCAAAATTCTCGGAATTTCATGAAAAATTCGAAATTTTAGGTTTCGCAGCGAAATTTTGAGTCTAAACACGCCCATGTTCCTTTAAAATGGTCTCGCCACGAAATTCGCTATTTTTAAAGGAACATGGGCTTATTTATACTCAAAATTCTCGAAATTTCATGAAAAATTCGAAATTTCAGGTCCCGCAGCGAAATTTTGAATCTAAACAAGCCCATGTTCCTTTAAAATGGTCTCGCCACGAAATTCGCTATTTTTAAAGGAACATGGGCTTATTTACACTCAAAATTTTCGGAATTTCATGAAAAATTTAAATTTCCAGGTCCCACAGCGAAATTTCGAGCATTTTGTGTCTAAAATCCTGGATTTTCGCTGCGAGACCCAAAAATAGCAATATTTATATTCAAAATTCTCCAAATTTCATGAAAACCCCAAAAATCTCACCCAAAATCAATAATATCCTCAAAATTCGGCTCGCCACGTGGCGATTCCAGAATTTTCTCGGATTTTCCAGAAACGGGGGAATACGGCAAGAAAACACGGACATTTTGAGTTTGCCGCGTTTCTTCGAGAAGTCGCACAGCCGCCTCGATTTCTCCTTCGATTTTTGATAACTCGGCTTCTAGAAAAAGGTTTTTTCAGGTTTTCAGCCAAAAAAACCGCTGAAACTCACGTTTTTGCGGGATTAATCTGAGCAATTCCTCATGCGCCGCCCGGATTTCTTCAATATTCGCCTGCGATTCGAGCAATTCCTGCCTGACACTTCGCAAAATCCTCTGCTGCTCTCGAATAATCCGCGAATACGTGTAACCACTGCAAACTTGCTCATTTTCTGGCTCTTCGCCAAGTTTCAGAAAATTATAGATGATACATGAGGTTGATAGGAATATTAGGAATATTGATAGGATAAGTAGACGTATTCTATTATTCATCTAACATGTGGAATTCCACTGGAAATGCTGAAAAAAGAAAAAAAAATAATTTTTTTTGAAGTACCATGAAAGACGCACAAGCCAAACAAGAATGGTCCTGTCGCGATAAATGCGCGCGATGACAATGTGTGTACTTCTCGAGGAGGAGATTTTATAAATTTTTTTTTCGAAAAAATTTCAGAAATTTTCCCGCTGAAACGCTGCATTTAAAAATTAACTGAAGGAAAAAAAGTGTGCATATTTGCGTCATTTGCATTGTTTGCACTTTTGGAGAAAGGTCTTTATCGATTTTTTCCATTTTTTCGCATTGCATATCATTTTTCCTCGTTTTTCGTGTAATTTTCATTGATTTTAGATGTTTTTTTTTGTAAAGTTAGGGTAACTAAGAAGAATTTTGCAGAAATGTTGCGCGGTCGAGTTGATCCGAAAAAAGAGGAGCAGGAGCGGTTGCAGGGTATCCTTTTGGATATGTTGAAGGAGGAGGAGAATAAATATTGTGCTGATTGTCAGGCGAAAACTCCGAGGTGACTAAATATGCTGCAATTTTGGGGGCGGGCCAGAATTTCCACGTGTCAAAAAATATCAGAGAAAACTTGAGAATCCTGAAAGCTAGAGATTGAGACTTAACCAAGCCTAGACAAGCCTAACTAGGCCTAGAAAAAGCCTAACAACAAACCAAAACGTGGATTTCTATGACGTGGAATATCATAGTAACCGCAAGCCACGCGGATTACTAATCCATAGAGATAATTGCAATCCACGTGGCCGCTAAAGCGGAAGACAGTGCCGCTGACGCGGAAGCTTGCGGTTCACACTCGCTTCGCTCGAATATCTTGGTTGTTCGAGCGAAGCGAGTGTAAACCGCAAGCTTCCGCGTCAGCGGCACTATCTTCCGCTTCAGCGGCCACGCGGATTGCTATGATCTCCATGGCTTCCACGTCATAGCAATCCACGTGGCCGCTAAAGCGGCACTGTCTTCCGCTTTAGCGGCCACGCGGATTACTATGACTTGGAAGCCATGGGGATCATAGCAATCCACGTGGCCGCTGAAGCGGAAGATAGTGCCGCTGACGCGGAAGCTTGCGGTTTACACTCGCTTCGCTCGAACAGCCAAGGTATTCCGCAATCTTCCGCGTCAGCGGCACTATCTTCCGCTTCAGCGGCCACGCGGATTACTATGACGTGGATTTCAGTAAATCTTCAAGGTGTGAAGCTATCCACGTGGCCGCTAAAGCGGAAGACAGTGCCGCTGACGCGGAAGCTTGCGGTTTACACTCACTTCACTCAACCCGAGCGCTGTGTGCGAGTGTAAACCGCAAGCTTCCGCGTTAGCGGCACTATCTTCCGCTTTAGCGGCCACGTGGATTGCGAAGTTGGCAGAGATGCGGAAGCTATGCCCAATTTTTGAGAAATTGCTCAAGCTTGCGGAATAAGCCTACCCTGAATTCTTCCAGATGGGCCGCCTGGAACCTAGGAATCTTCATCTGCATCCGCTGCGCCGGAATCCACCGCAACCTCGGTGTTCACATCTCCAAAGTGCGTTCAGTGAACCTGGATAGCTGGACAGCTGAACAAGTGCAAACGATGCGAGTGATGGGAAACGAAAAAGCGCGCCAAGTGTACGAGCACGATCTACCCGCCCAATTCCGTCGTCCTACCACAGATCACGCCATGGAGCAATTTATCCGCGGGAAATACGAGCAGAAACGATACTTGTTGAGGGATTTTGTGTATCCGAGAGTGGATGTCAATGATTTGCCAAAGAGTTTGGGAGGAGGAGGCGGAGGGGGTGCGGGAAGCGGAAGCGGAAAGAAGCATCCGGTTGTGAGTATTTCCGCGTTGGGAACAACGCAGAATGGAGGAAGTGTAAGTTTTTGAAGAGTGTAGATCGCAAGCTTCTGCTTTAGCTGCCACGTGGATTACTATGACGTGGAAACCATAGAGATCATAGCAATCCGCGTGGGACGCTAAAGCGGAAGACAGTGCCGCTGACGCGGAAGTTCGCGGTCTACACTCGCTCCGCTCTAGGCTCAAAATTGACCAGAACTCATGAATTTCAGACTTTTTGAGTTTGAAATTGCTGAATTTTAGGGCGAAATTCCCCAGCCTACCTCAAAATTGACCCTAAATTGATTTTAGGCTGAAAATGAGCAAAAAACCCCGCATTTTCGTTCATTTCCAGCCTAAAATAAATTCAGGGTCAATTTTGAGCTGGACACTGGAATTTTGCCCTAAAATTCAGCAATTTCGAACTCAAAAAGTCTGAAATTCATGAGTTTTGGTCAATTTTGAGCTAGTTTCCACGTGGCTCGAGCGGAGCGAGTGTAAACCGCAAGCTTCCGCTTTAGCGGCACGTCATAGCAATCCACGTGGCCGCTAAAGCGGAAGACAGTGCCGCTGACGCGGAAGCTTGCGGTCTAAACATTTTATCGTGACCTATGACGTGGCAATTTTGGAAAAATCCCCTCATTTTCTCATTTTTCGTAAAAAATCATGGATTTTTTTCAGAAATCCACCGCCGCCGCCCCAACAATCTCGAATTTGCTCGATTTTTCCGATCCAACACCAAATTCGAATTCGGCAGGAGGAAAAACGGCGACTAGTCAGAATTTATTCGATGATTTTGCTGGATTATCCATGGTGAGCTTGAAATCCATGTTTTCTAGTGGTTTTCGACCCGCTGAACACTATTCCGCTGGCAAAAACTGCAAAGCTCAACTCCTAATATGAGTTATGACGTGGCAAAGTTGGGAAATTTCGAAAATTTGCAGCTTTATGAGTCACATAAAGCTGCAAATTTTCGAAATTTCCCAACTTTGCCACGTCATAACTCATATTAGGAGTTGTGATTTGCAGTTTTTGCCAGCGGAATAGTCTTCAGCGGGTCGAAAACTACTAGAAAACATGGATTTTATTCAAAATATCGATTGATGACGTATTGAGCTCCATGTTGGCCACGTGACGTGGAAACCATAGAGATATAGCATTCCACGTGGCCGCTGAAGCGGAAGATAGTGCCGCTGACGCGGAAGCTTGCGGTTTACACTCGCTTCGCTCGAACAACCGATATTCGAGCGAAGCGAGTCTAAACCGCAAGCTTCCGCGTCAGCGGCACTATCTTCCGCTTTAGCGGCCACGTGGATTATTATGACGTGGAAACCATAGAGATATAGCATTCCACGTGGCCGCTGAAGCGGAAGACAGTGCCGCGGACGCGGAAGCTTGCGGTTTACACTCGCGCAGAGCGCTCGGGTCGAGCGGAGCGAGTGTAAACCGCAAGCTTCCGCGTCAGCGGCACTATCTTCCGCTTTAGCGGCCACGTGGATTGCTATGATCCCTTGCCACGTCATAGCAATTTGTTCCAGCAACCCGCCAACACCGCCGCTTCCAACGACGATTTCGATGATTTCGGCTCATTCGTCTCCGCCTCAACACAACAAAAATCAGCAGATCTTGTCGGAGGCTTCGCCGACTTCTCATCAGCCCCATCTTCCTCCTCAAATCTCGCCGATTTGACACAACTTCCCGTGTCAAATAGTCAAGAAACGAGCTCAACAACAAATGGAGGGAAAAAGAGCAATGCGGATATTTTGTCGCTTTTCGGAAGCGCGGGAGCCGCAAACTCGGCGAGCCATAATATTGTGGCTCCCGGCGGATTTACTGCGTTTGGATTGCAGGCCGCACCACAACAACAACAAGCACAATCCAATGATTTGTATGGTGGACTTGGTGGAATTAATTTTGGAGCAGCTCCTCAAGCACAACAACAATTTGGTGGATTTGCACCGGCTCCGGTTGTTTTCCAACAAGCTCCACCTCAACAAGCATTCAATATTCCCAATAAATCGAATGCTTTTGCTGATTTGGCACTTGGAAAGGTGAAAATTTGGGCATAGCTTCCGCATCTCTGCCAATTTTGTTTTGAAAATCCCGAAATTCCGAGGAAAATTGGGATTTTCAAAACAAAATCGACAATTTTTCAAAATTTGGGCATAGCTTCCGCATCTCTGCCAATTTTGTTTTGAAAATCCCGAAATTCCGAAGAAAATTGGGATTTTCAAAACGAAATTAGCAATTTTTCAAAATTTGGGCATAGCTTCCGCATCTCTGCCAATTTTGTTTTGAAAATCTTGGATTTCCTAATGAACGTGGATTACTATGACGTGGAAACCATAGAGATCATAGCAATCCATGTGGCCGCTAAAGCGGAAGATAGTGCCGCTGACGCGGAAGCTTGCGGTTTACACTCGCTTCGCTCGAACAACCAAAATATTCGAGCGAAGCGAGTGTAGACCGCAAGCTTCCGCGTCAGCGGCACTATCTTCCGCTTTAGCGGCCACGTGGATTGCTATGATCTCTATGGTTTCCACGTCCACGTTCATTAGGAAATCCAAGATTTTCAAAACAAAATCGACAAATTTCAAATGTTTGCCAAAAATTCAACATACGATTTTTAAAAATCACCGTTTTTTTGCTGAGCGGATTAAACTTTATAGTTTTTGTTCACCAAAAATCATAAAAAAATTGAATTTCAGGTGATGAAAACGAACTATGGACAAAGTGCACTTTCAACACCAGCCCCATCACGAATTTCTCCACAAATCCCCGCTCAAAAAACCGCGCCAATCTCCACCAATAATGATTTATTCGATATGTTCGCCTCAGCCCCGCCCCCAACAACAACATCACAAGCTCCGCCCACTTCTACTCAAACATCAACCACAAATTTTGACGATTTGCTGAGCTTTTAATGGATTTTTCATGTTAATTCTCTTTTCGCTAGGCACATTTCCACCCTTTTTAACCACATTTTTTTCATTTTCTTCCTAAAACCCCATGTGATATAGTAGTAATTTATTTGATTTTTTGTTTTTGAAATTTCAAATTCGGTTGTGTTTTTTATGTTTTTAGTCATATCCGGTTTTCTTTTCTTTTTCCCCCCTACGACCTTTTTTTAACCAAAAGAATTTTTTTCGCATGTCAAATAAAAATACTTGAAAAATGGTTTTTTACAAGGTTTTTGAGTTGAAATTCGAAAATTTGGGCATAGCTTCCGCATCTCTGCCATTTTTGTTTTGAAAATCCTGAAATTCAGAAGAAAATTGGGATTTTCAAAGCAAAATTAGCAATTTTTCAAAATTTGGGCATAGCTTCCGCATCTCTGCCAATTTTGTTTTGAAAATCCCGAAATTCCGAGGAAAATTGGGATTTTCAAAACAAAATTAGCAATTTTTCAAAATTTGGGCATAGCTTCCGCATCTCTGCCAATTTTGTATTGAAAATCCCGAAATTCCGAAGAAAATTGGGATTTTCAGAACAAAATTAGCAATTTTTCAAAATTTGGGCATAGCTTCCGCATCTCTGCCAATTTTGTTTTGAAAATCCCGAAATTCCGAAGAAAATTGGGATTTTCAAAACAAAATTAGCAATTTTTCAAAATTTGGGCATAGCTTCCGCATCTCTGCCAATTTTGTTTTGAAAATCCCGAAATTCCGAAGAAAATTGGGATTTTCAAAACAAAATTAGCAATTTTTCAAAATTTGGGCATAGCTTCCGCATCTCTGCCAATTTTGTTTTGAAAATCCTGAAATTCCAAAAAAATTGGGATTTTCAAAACAAAATTAGCAATTTTTCAAAATTTGGGCATAGCTTCCGCATCTCTGCCAATTTTGTTTTGAAAATCCCGAAATTCCGAAGAAAATTGGGATTTTCAGAACAAAATTAGCAATTTTTCAAAATTTGGGCATAGCTTCCGCATCTCTGCCAATTTTGTTTTGAAAATCCTGAAATTCCGAGGAAAATTTGGATTTTCAAAACAAAATTAGCAATTTTTTACGTGAACTTGACGAAACTCGAAATTCCACGTATTTTTTTTTGATTTGCTCACCCATTTTTGAATTTTATCGACTAGAAACTAACGAAAATCTTGTAATGGCTAAGAATAATGAGACAGACGATTTGGAAGAAGAATCTGTGAGTTTATAGGACAAAATCTTGGGTTTCTAGGCAATAAATTTGAATCTGACAGTTTTCTACAGGTTTTCTAGGTCACTTTTGGGAGATTATGACGTTCACCGAACAAAATTCAAGTTTTCAAGCTTCAAAACACAGAAATTCTGATTTTCGCTCACGGAAAATCTGATTTTTGACACGAATCATATTAAATGCACTTCCGCTCCCCCTAATTCTTCACATTTATTTATTTTTGCCAACTAACTAACTAACTACAACAAATCTGTGTGTGTTCGAAACAATTTTGCCTGACCATTTATTTGTCTAGTTTTGTAACCTAGGAATTTGACTACAAATGGCACATACTTATATATTTTTAGAGTTGCCTCAGCCGCGAGTTGTTAAAAAATGTCAATATTGACTTTGAGACGCAAAGTTTCGGGTTCAAACCAGGTTTTTTGCTCTCTGGGAGAGAGAGAAGTGCGTCTGGGCTTTTTTTAGCGAAAAATTAAAATTTTTTGATTTTCAAAGATTTTTAAAATTCCTCCAATAACATTAATATATTATTTACTTTCTTGCGCAGGTATTCAACAAAAAAATCAACCAGTTTTCATTGAATTTAGGCCAAAAATAGCTGTTTTTCGTATTCCCCCCGCGCGAAAAACAAAAATACGTGTGCGTCAATTAAAATGCACAGGTCGCAATTGCCCGCGTGTTTGCACACATTCCCCACCACCTACAGTAATTTAAAAATATATTTTTTTGTTTTTTTTTGTACTTTTCGCCGCCGCGCGCCTACATTAATAGATAGATTTCTTTTCTCTTTTCCAATCTTCTTTTTCATGTCGGTCATTGTATTTTCGCATTGCATTTTATTCTATTTTGAATAGTCGCAAAAAACGAGGAGAAGAAGAATTGTTTTCTTTTTTTCCCTTCTTTCAATCACATTCGTCATTCTGACACGGTCTTTTGTTTTTTTTGTTGTAAAATTGTAAAATTTTGTAGGTCACACGTGTTTCCCCCAATTTTCCACCCAAAACTAGCAATTTTTGAACATCTGGCGATTTTTTTCGCAAAAAAATGCGAAAAAATGCAAAAAATATTGAACATCTGTGTTTTTAGAACCCCTATTCACTTATTATTTCCTTGAAAACCGGTTTTCTTAGCAGAAAATTATTTTTCTCGATTTTTGAACTTTTCTATCGATTTTCTTCTTCTCTCTAAACAAAAAGATCTAATTTCTTGATAATTTATTTTGCAAAGCTTTTTCCAGGGGAAAAACGAATGAACGACGATTTTTAAATGCGAAAAGTGAGTTTTTAGGTGAAAATCTTGAAAAATGGCTGAAAATTGATGAAAAATTGTTAAAATTGATGAAAAATGGCCTAGAAATCCAGATTTTCCTATAAAATATGCAAGTGCGCTCTACTGAACTATTGATTGAACTTGAAAATTAGCGATAGAGCGCATTTGCTGTTTTTGGTCTAATTTAACCCAAAAATGGCCTAGAAAACCTAATTTTCGTCTGTAAAAAGCAAGTGCGCTCTACGGAAATATTGATTGTTCTAGAAAATTGTCAATAGAGCGCAGTAGCTTACTTAGAAGTGAAAACATTCAATTTTATGGCCTAGAAATCCAGAAATGGCCTAGAAACCCAAAAAATGGCCTAGAAACCAAAAATATGGCCTAGAAACCCAAAAAATGGCCTAGAAACTCAAAAAATGGCCTAGAAACTATACTCAGACATGAGCGGTTTTTCAAATGGTTTGAGCGAAACCAGTTTTTTTGGTTCGCTCACTCATTTGGTTTTGGTTCGCTCATTTGAAATGGTTTGGTTTGGTTTTGGTTTTTGGTTCGCTCACTCATTTCAAACTGGTTCGAACCGGTTTTCGATCAAATGGTTTTTGGATTTCTGGCTCCTGGGTGTCCGGAGTTGATGAATTTCGGGGTTTTCGGGTATGGGGATTACTGTAGTGAACTTATTTTCATGTAAAAGTCACTCTTAAAGGCACATAACCACCAAAATTTTTTTTTTTTGAAAATGAGGTATTTTGGCACGGGGAACATTTTGGTGAGGTATACGGTCGGGAACAGACTTTTAAAGGCGCATGCCAAGCTATTACCCATTTTCCGAGATATTTTTTTCAAACTATCATAACTTTTTTATTTTTGAAGCTTTTTCGAAATTTCGACAACCATTTTGACGGTCTTGAGGTGAGCTAAATTTTTTGTGTTGACACCAACTCCCGTATTTCGCCCCTAGGAGGTGAAAAACACGGTTTTTCTCTCAAAAATGTCATTTTTGATGTAAATTCGAACAAAACAGTGTCATTTTTTATGTAAACTGATCGAAAACCGGTTCGAACCAGTTTGAAATGAGTGAGCGAACCAAAAACCAAAACCAAACCAAACCATTTCAAATGAGCGAACCAAAAACCAAAATTTGGGCAAACCAAAAAAACCAGTTTCGCTCGGTTTTTTTCGAACCATGTCCGAGTATACTAGAAACTCAAAAAATGGCCTAGAAACTCAAAAAATGGCCTAGAAACCCAAATTCGGCCATTTCCAGACTCATCAACGTCAGCAAAATCATCAAAATCCAGTGGATCTGGAAGCGTCCACGTCATCAACAGCCGATCAAACTACATACACAAATTCGTCGCGATCAACAACAGATTCCACATCGAAAGGACATCACCGAAGAACTTCATCGCTTTGGGTTCCACCATCCCGACCCATTTTTCATTCACCAAGGTGAGAAATTTGGATTTTTCATCGAAATCTGGTCTAGAATTGGATTTTCAGACGTTTTTGGCTGAAAATTTGAGAAATTCGATGAAAAATGACCTAGAAAACATATATTTTTCCATAGAAAAACTCGGCCGTGGCCTAGAAATCCGAATTTCTCATTGAAAAACTCGGCCATGGGCTAGAAATCCAAAAACTAGTCGCAATGGACTAGAAAACCAAATTTCTTATTCAAAAACTCGGCCACGACCTAGAAATCTCAAAAACTAGTCCCTATGGCCTAGAAAACCCAAATTTCTTGTTCAAAAACTCGGCCGTGGCCTAGAAATCTCAAAAACTAGTCGCTATGGCCTAGAAATCCAAATTTCTTGTTTGAAAAACTCGGCCATGGCCTAGAAAACCAAAAACTAGTCCCTATGGACGAGAAATCCAAATTTCTCAATAAAAAACTCGGCCATGGCCTAGAAATCCAAAAAACAAGTCCTTATGGACTAGAAAACCAATTTTCCCATATAAAAACTCGGCCGTGGCCTAAGAATCTCAAAACTAGTCCCTATGGCCTAGAAAACCAAATTTCTTGTTCAAAAACTCGGCCATGACCTAGAAATCTCAAAAACTAGTCCCTATGGACTAGAAAACCAAGTTTTTCATTGAAAAACTCGGCCGCGGCCTAGAAATCTCAAAAACTAGTCCCTATGGACTAGAAAACCAAATTTCTTATAGAAAAACTCGGCCGTGGCCTAGAAAACCCCAAAATCTTCCAATTTTCAGCCAAGTCTTCCGCGAAAAAGCCGAAAATGGTGGTCGAATTCTCAAATCGCATCCCGTAACGCGTTGGATGTTTGGCAATGTGCCAATTCTGCCAAAACAGCGTGTAATCTCACCGAATAATCAAAAAGAGCCGCCATTGAGATATGAGCATCCGAACCGGAAATATTGCCGAAATCGAATTTCGACCACCAAATACAGTTTGCTCACTTTCATTCCCAAGAATTTGTTTGAACAGGTGAGCGGTTTTGGGCTGAAAATCTGGAATTTTGGGGATTTTCTGAGCATTTTGAGCCTAAATAAGCCTGGATTTAGGCCTAACGTAGGCCTGAAAATAGGCCTAACTTTAGGCTTAATTTGGACCTAAAATAGGCCTGATTTTAAGCGAAAAAACGAGCCTAAACAAGCCTAGATTCAGGCCTAGATAAGCCTGAATATAAGCCTTTTTTAGGCCTAATTTAGACCTAAAATTGGGCTTTTTGATGAGTTTTAAGCTGAAAATCTCATTAATTTTTGGATTTTTAATTAAAATCCAAAGATTTTTAATTAAATTTTAAGGGTTTTCCCAAAATTGAAGGGATTTTCAGCTAAAAATCTTAAAAATTCATGAAAAATTCGAAATTTTCAGCTAAAAATCTTAAAAATTCATTAAAATTTAAGTTTTTTGCATCAAAATGTTCAGAATTTCTTGAAAAATTTGAAATTTTCAGCTAAAAATCTTGAAAATTCATGAAAAATTAAGTTTTTTGTATCAAAATGTTCAGAATTTCAGGTAAAATTCAAATTTTCAGCTAAAAATCTTAAAAATTCATGAAAATTTAAGTTTTTTGTATGAAAATGTTCAGAATTTTATGGAAAATTTGAAATTTCAGCTTCACCGCGTCGCAAATCTCTACTTCATCTTCATAGTTATCCTAAATATGATAATTGGAGCATTTGGGAAGTATATATCAGTTATGCCGATTGCATTTGTGCTCGGAATCACGGCGATCAAAGATGCGTTCGAAGATTATCGCCGATATAAATCCGACAGGAAGATCAATCATTCGACGTGTCGAGTTTGGGATGCAAGTCAGCAGAGGTGAGAATTTGGAGCATTTTGAGCCAAAAATCGTGAAATTTAGAGCATTTTGAGCCAAAATTCGCGAAATTTGGAGCATTTTGAGCCAAAATTCGCGAAATTTGGAGCATTTTGAGCCAAAAATCGTGAAATTTGGAGCATTTTGAGCCAAAAATCGTGAAATTTGGAGCATTTTGAGCCAAAATTCGCGAAATTTGGAGCATTTTGAGCCAAAAAACGTGTTTCTAGGCTATTTTTGATCCTGGGGACTAGTTTTTTGGAGTTTCTAGGCCACGGACGAGGTTTTCTAGAAGAAATTTGGATTTCTAGGTCATAGGGACTTGTTTTTGGGTTTCTAGGCCGCGGACGAGTTTTTCCAATGGGAAATTTGGATTTCTAGGTCATAGGGACTTGTTTTTGGGTTTCTAGGCCGTGGACGAGTTTTTTCCAAAAGAAATTTGGATTTCTAGGTCATTTTTTGACCCGGGGACTAGTTTTTCATGGGTTTCTAGGCCGCGGACGAGTTTTTCGATGGGAAATTTGGGTTTCTAGGTCATAGGGACTAGTTTTTTGGGGTTTCTAGGCGGTGGACGAGGTTTTCAATGGGAAAATGGCCTAGAAACCCAAATTTCATCTAGAAAAACTCGTCCGTGGCCTAGAAACCCTAAAAACTAGTCCCTATGACCTAGAAACCCAAATTTCATCTAGAAAAACTCGGCCGCGGCCTAGAAATCCGAAAAACTAGTCCCCAAGCTAAAAAATGTCCAAAAAACACGAATTTTGGCTCATTTTTTATGAAAAATTCAATTTTCCGCCTCAAAATTCACTAAAAATCTTCAAATTTTCGATTTTCAGATACCGAAAACTCGAATGGCAACACATTTTGGTCGGCGATTTTGTGCATTTATCCCATGATGAAATAATCCCAGCTGATATTTTATTATTAAGAAGCAGTGATTTGAATGGAGTTTGCTATGTGGAAACGTCGAATTTGGACGGAGAATCGAATTTGAAACAACGACAAGCGATTCGAGCAATGGGAAAATATCATAATATTAATGTACCGTTGGAATATTCACCCAGTGAATTCAATTATAAGGTTCGTGAGCATTTTTGGAGCATTTTGAGCCGAAATTCGAGAAATTTCGAGTTTTTTCACCCAAAAACCATGATTTTTGAGCAAAAACTACGATGCTCCGCGTTTACACCTTGAAAATTCAAGGTTTCAGACCCTAAAAATCATGATTTTTATCATTTTAAGCGAAAACTACGATGCTCCGCGTTTACACCTTGAAAATTCAAGGTTTTTGACCCAAAAATGATGATTTTTGATCATTTTATGTAAACGCGGAAAAAAAACTACAATGCTCCGCGTTTACACCTTGAAAATTCGAGTTTTTTGACCCAAAAATCATGATTTTTTATCATTTTAAGCGAAAAACTACGATACTCCGCGTTTACACTTTGAAAAATTGAGTTTTTTGACCCAGAAACCATAATTTTTGACCCATTTTTACCCTGGTGTAAACGCGGAGCATCGTTTCAGCGGAAAATTACGATGCTCCGCCTTTACACCACGAAAATTCGAGTTTTTTGACCCAAAAACCATGATTTTTGATGATTATAAGCAAAAACTACGATACTCCGCGTTTACACCTCGGAAAATGATGGAAATTCGAAAAATTTACATGATTTTGATCATTTTTACCCTGGTGTAAACGCGGAGCATCGTTTGAGCGAAAAACTACGATGCTCCGCGTTTACACCTTGAAAAATGATGAAATTTGAGTCTTTTGACCCAAAAACCATGATTTTCCAGGTGTAAACGCGGAGTATCGTTGCAAAAATGTTGATTTTTCCAGGTTGTCTGCGAGGAGCCAACAAATGATGTGTATAAATTTGAAGGAAGGCTGGAAGCGATGGAAAATGGTGGGTTTTTGGGCTAAAAATGGCCTGGTGGGGCCTAAAATGGCCCAGAAATGGCCCTAAAAGCCTAAAAATGACATAAAAATGGCCAAAAAATGGCATAAAATGACCAAAAAATGGCATAAAATGGCCCTAAAAGCCTAGAAATGGCCTGGGGCCTAAAAATGGCATAAAATGGCCCGGAAATGGCCTAGAAAAGCATAAAAATGCTCAGAAATGGCCTAGAAAAGCCCAGAAAAACCTAAAAATGGCATAAAATGGCCAAAAAATGGCCCTAAATGGCCTGAAAAAGCCCAGAAAAGCCTAAAAATGGCCTAAAAAAGCCCAAAAATGGCCCGAAAAGCCAAAAAATGGCCTTGGCATAAAAATGGCCCTAAAAGATGCCCAGATGGCCTGGGGCCTGAAAATGCCCAGAAAGGCCTAGAAATGCCCAGAAATGGCCCGAAAAGCCAAAAAATGGCTTGAAGGGGCCTAAAATTGCCCGGAAAGGCCTAAAAATGGCCAGAAAATGCCCAAAAATGGCCTAGAAATGGCCTGAAAATGCCCAGAAAGGCCTAGAAAAGGCCCGAAATGCCCAGAAATGGCCCTAAAAGCCTAAAAATGACATAAAATGGCCCAAAAAGCCCAAAAGTTTTTCCAGGCCCCCCACTTCCCCGAGAATTTACAATTTTGGCCAAAGAAAATGTGTTGTTGCGAGGTTGCGTCGTAAAAAACACGGATTTTGTCGAAGGAATCGTGTTGTATGCGGGAAATGACACAAAAGCGATGTTGAACAATAATGGACCAAGATATAAGAGATCTAGCCTCGAAAAATTGACAAATCGTGATATTTTGTGGAGTGTTGCGATTCTATTGATTATGTGTATAATTGGAGCGATTTTTTGTGGAGTATGGCTGCGGAATTATTCGAATTCACCATATGACACACCATTTTTGGTGTATGTTTCGAGAAATTCGACATATTACAATAATCATGATCGCCAATACCAGTTTGATCCGAGTTTTGAGAGTTTTTATGGATTTTGGAGCTATATTATTGTGTTGCAGGTGAGATTTTTCTGAAGTTTTGAATTCAGCGCGAAATTTGGAGCATTTTGATATATGGGTTGCCCAGGGGGCTTGAATTTTAGGCCTGGTTTTGATGGGCCTGAAATTTAGGCCCGAAATCCACGTGGCAAAAACTGGATTAGAAAATTTGTTAGGCTCATTTTAGGCTCGGTTTTTGACAAGCCTGAATTTTTTATCCAAAATTTAGGCCTGGTTTTGACGGGCCTGAAATTTCATTATATATTTGTTAGGCCGGTTTTTGGCAAGCCTGAATTTTTACCAATAATTTAGGCCTGGTTTTGACAAGCCTGAATTTTTTACCTATAATTTAGGCCTGGTTTTGATGGGCCTGAGATTTAGGGCCGAAATCCACGTGGCAAAAATTTAGTTCAAATTTTGTTAGGCTCATTTTAGGCCTAGTTTTTGGCAAGCCTGAATTTTCAATCTAAAACTTAGGCCTCGTTTTTGACAAGCCTGAATTTTTTATCTAAAATTTAGGCCTGGTTTTGACGGGCCTGAAATTTCATTATATATTTGTTAGGCCGGTTTTTGGCAAGCCTGGAATCTAGGCTTGGTTTTGGCAAGCCTGAATTTTTAACCCTGAAATTTAGGCCCTGTTTTTGACAAGCCTGAAATCTAGGCTCAAAATCCACGTGGCAAAAATGAAGTCCAAATTTTGTTAGGCTCTTTTTAGGCCTGGTTTTGACAAGCCTGAAATTTCATTACCTATATTTTAGGCCGGTCATACGTCGCAAGCCTGAAATTTAGGCCCGAAATCCACGTGGCAAAAATTAAGTCTAAAATTTTCGACGAAAGGGATAACCCCCCCCTTTTTTTTTCATTTTTTCTTCATTTCCAGCTATAGAAATCTGAAAATTACAATATTATTGAGCTTAAGCTCAGAATTTGCATCAATGAGGCAAATAGTGAATTTTGAACTTGAGTTAGGCTCGGTAGCATGCCTTTATTAGACAAGCCTTATCAACTATGCTCCACGATAAAATCCAAAGAATTAAGCCTGGTATCAAGATGGGACCACTATGTCATTTTGTTACCCTGTGTTATCAAAGAACACAGGAGTAAAAAGTCACTAGGGGTATCTAATGAATACCAATGAATATTAAACATGAGTTAGGCTCGGTGATTTACCTTAATTAGGTTCTTATCAACTATTTCCAAGAAGGGAAAATGTATTAATTTCAAAAACATTAGTTTGACCCTAAATCAAACCACAAACTCTGAGAAAAAAATATGATCGTAATTGTAGATTGCATTACTATTCTGTAGATCGCTGACTTTTAATGATATTAGAATATAGATCGCGGATTCGATAAAGTAAAAAACCTTACAGATTTGAAATCGAGAATTTTTAATTTTGAGAAATATGAAATTTTTTTCATCCAAGAGATTAGTTTTAAAAAGATCATATCAAATCTAGCTAGTTAAACGAGACACTAAATAAATTAAATTGTGCAACCACATTGATCCATATTAATTTTGAATAACTCTACATTGTCGCTTAATCTTAATTTTTGCAAATATTACAGTTACTAACTGTCAGTTGATATGTGAAAAAATGGCATAATGGTCCCATTTTGATACCAGGCTTAATTCTTTGGATTTTATCGTGGAGCATAGTTGATAAGGGTCTAATAAAGGCATGCTACCCCTAACTCAAGTCTAATATTCATTGGTATTCATTAGATACCCCTAGTGACTTTTTACCCCTGTGTTCTTTGATAGCCGAGGTGGCAAAAATGACATAGTGGTCCACATCTTGATACCAGGCTCATTTCTTTGGATTTTATTGTGGAGCAAGTTGATAAGGGTCTAATCTAGGCTCAAAATCCACGTGGCAAAAAAGAAGTCCAAATTTATGTGGGAACTTTTTGAGGCTTTAATTGGTATCACTAAGGCAGAATATATAGATAAAATTATCATCAAAACTGAGAAAATTTCATAACATTTTTTATCTCAAGTGATAACCCCTCCAAAATTTGGTGTCAGGGATAACCCCTCCACGGGTCGATTACCCCTGGCATGCGACGTATGAGGCCGGTTTTTGGCAAGTCTGAAATCTAGGCCCGAAACCCACGTGGCAAAAATGAAGTCCAAATTTTGTTAGGCTCGTTTTAGGCCTGGTTTTGATAAGCCTAAATTTTTTACCTGAAATTTAGGCCTGGGTTTTGACAAGCCTGAAATCTAGGCCCAAAATCCATGTGGCACCTGAAAATCTGAATTTCAGGCTTGATTTCCACGTGGAAAAAATTAAGTCCAAATTTTGTTAGGCTGGTTTTAGGCCCCTAGTTTTTGACGGGCCTGAATTTTTAACCTATAATTTAAGCTTGGTTTTTGACGGGCCCGAAATCTAGGCTCAATATCAACGTGGCAAAAATTAAGTCCAAATTTTGTTAGGCTCGTTTTAGGCCTAGTTTTTGACAAGCCTGAAATTTCGCATATTTCGACATTAAATTTGACCTAGATTACTGTAGATTTTGGCGCCAAAAACTACAGTAATCTACAGTAACCCTAGTCTTGTTTGGTGTCAAAAAATCACAATTTTTTGGTAGATCAAAAAACTATCTGAACAGGGCTGGCGAAGCCCGCCACGTGGCTTTTTGGGGGCCAAAACCTACAGTAACCCTAGTCTTGTTTGGTGTCAAAAAATGCACAAATTTTTTGTAGATCAAAACTACAGTACCCCTGATTTGATTTTTTTTCCAGGTAATGATACCAATTTCGCTGTACGTCTCCATAGAATTCATAAAAATCGGCCAAGTCTGGTTCATGTCACAAGATCGAAATATGTATTATGATAAAGTCGATAAGCGGCTACAATGTAGAGCGCTAAATATCACTGAAGAATTGGGACAAATACAATATGTGATGTCGGATAAAACTGGAACATTGACTGAAAATCAGGTAAGGCTGAAAATTTGGCTGAAAATGAGCCAAAATGGCCAATTTAGGCCCAAAAATAGGCCTAGAAAGCCCATTTTTAGGCCTAGAAAGCCCATTTTTAGGCCTAAAAAAGCCCTAAAAATTTCCAGATGGTCTTCCGACGATGTTCGGTCAAGGGAAAAGATTATGGTGAGAATATCAATCGCCACAGCTCCGTGGCCATGGAATTGGTCGCATCGAATCTGAAATCGGATGAATTTGCGTCGAAATCCAAACTTCAATTAGCTGCGTTGGCACAAGCGGCGGCGAATACCGGAAGACTGAGGTGAGTTTTTTGATCTACCTGGAATTGTGCATTTTTTGAGACCAAATATGACTAGGGTTACTGTAGGTTTTGGCGGGAAAATTGCGCATTTTTTGACACCAAACATGACTAGGCCTGAATTTAAGGCCTATCAAAACTGGGCCTGAATTTAGGGCCCTGCAAAAATCAGGCCTAAATTTAAGGCTTCTAGAAAAACCGGGCCTAAAATCAGGCTTCTGAGAACTAGGCCTAAATTCAAAGTTTTATTAAATTCTGGATTTTTTGAGACCGAATATGACTAGGCCTAAATTTAAGGCTTATCCAAACCAGGCCTGAATTTAGGGCCCTGCAAAAATCAGGGATGTTTTCAGGCTTATGGAAAAACCAGGCCTGAATTCAAGGCTTCTAGAAAAACCAGGCCTGAATTTAAGGCTTCTGAAAACGAGCCTAACCTTAAGGCTTCTAGAAAAATCAGGCCTTAATTTAAGGCTTACTGACAACCAAGCCTAACTTTTAGGCTTCTAGAAAAATCAGGCCTAAATTTAAGGCTTTTAGAAAAATCAGGCCTCAATTTAGGGCTTTTAGCCTTTCTGACTAGATTTGAAAAATATCAGGCCTAGCTAAAATTAAGCCTGAAACTTGAGGCCCACCAAAATCAGGCTTCTGAAAACCAAGGCTTATTTTTAGGCTTTCTAAAAACCGGGCCTAACTTTAAGGCTTCTGAAAATCAAGGCTAGATTTGGCCTAGCTAGAAGTTCAGGCCAAAAATTTAAGGCCTAGCTGAAATTCAGGCCTGAAATTCAAGGATAGCTAAATTTAAGGCTTCTCAAAACCAAGGCTAACCTTTAGGGCTTCTAAAAACCGGGCCTTAATTTAAGGCTTCTGAAGACGATCCTGAAATAAGGGCCCTGCAAAAATCAGGCATGTTTTCAGGCTTCTAGAAAAATCAGGCCTAATTTAAGGCTCACCAACACTCGGCCTAACTTTAAGGCTTCTTAAAACTAGGCCCTGAAATTTGAGGCCCACCAAAACTGGGCCTAAAATCCCCAAATCATATTTAGTGTCAAAAATTAGGCCTTTTCCAGACCAAGTCGCGACACAAATCTCGAAACCCAACTCGCCGAATCGGAAAAATCAATAGATGATCCGATTTTCGCCTTTTTCCTAGTTATGTCAATTTGTAATACAGTAGTTGTAAATGCAAAACCCCATGAGGATTTGATGGATGAAGAAGGAGCAATTACGAATAGTAGATTTGGAATTGAGCAAGATCAGGAGCCGACTGAATCGACTGAATCTACTGAACCACTCGAGAATGTTCTAGAAGAGGAAGATCTGATTAATTTGGATTCGGCTGAAAATTCAGCAGATACCCGAAGTTCTCCCAAAAATTCGGAAGAATTTGAGGAAATTGAGCTGGCTGATATTTCCCCCGAAAGCAAAAATGGCAATAATTATAATGGGGAAAAGGAGACGAGAAAAGGATTGGCTTCGATTTTGACACAAAGGCATTCCTCAATTCTCAGCAATCCGTTTTCGAAACTCAAAGGATTGAAATCGCCGTTTAGAAGGTGAGATCAGCAATTTTTTGACACCAAATATGACTAGGGTTACTGTAGGTTTTGGCGGGAAATTCTGCATTTTTTGAGACCAAATATGACTAGGGTTACTGTAGGTTTTGGCGGGAAAATTGGGGATTTTTTGACACCAAACATGACTAGGGTTACTGTAGATTTTGGCCCCCAAAAAGCCACGTGGCGGGCTTCGCCAGCCCTGTTTAGATAGTTTTTTGATCTACCAGAAATTGTGCATTTTTTGACATCAAATATGACTAGGGTTACTGTAGATTTTGGCGGGAAATTCTGCATTTTTTGAGACCAAACATGACTAGGGTTACTGTAGGTTTTGGCGGGAAATTTGGGGATTTTTGACACCAAACATGACTGGGGTTACTGTAGATTTCGGCCCCCCAAAAAAGCCACGTGGCGGGCTTCGCCAGCCCTGTTTAGATAGTTTTTTGATCTACCAGAAATTGTGCATTTTTTGACACTAAACAAGCCCAGGGTTACTGTAGATTTTGGCGGGAAATTGTGCATTTTTTGACACCAAATATGACTAGGGTTACTGTAGATTTTTGAGGTACTGTAGGGTCCAAAGTACTGTAGAATTTTGAATTTGAAAAATTTTGAATCTAAATACGCCTAGGGTTACTGTAGATTTTGGCGGGAAAATCGGAAACATTTAGAGCCTTGGATTACTGTAGAAAATTTTGACACGGGGTACTGTAGATGGCGAAGCCCGCGCGGGGGCCAAAATCTACAGTAACCTGGACCGGGCGGTTACTGTAGATTTTTTAATAGCAATCCCATTTTCCCGCCAAAACCTACAGTAACCCACGAAATAATCCTGGATTTGATCTACCTGAAATTGCGCATTTTTTGGCATCCCAAGGGTTACTGTAGGTTTTGCCGCCAGAATCTACAGTAACCCGAACATTTTCATCTCAAAAAAATCCGGGAAAAAATAGGTTTCAAAATTTTTTTGAAAATCGCTGGTTTTTTCGAATTGGGTCCAAAAAAATGAAGGTTACTGTAGATTTTGGCTGGAAATTGTGCAATTTTTCACACTAAATTTGACCTAGGTTACTGTAGATTTTGGCGCCAAAATCCTACAGTAACCCTAGTCATGTTGGGTGTCAAAAAATGCGGAATTTTTGGTAGATCAAAACTACAGTACCCCGATTTCAAATTTTTTGTTGCAGATCAGTAGATAAACGTGCCAGCCAATCAGATGTCTCACAACCGCCACCGCTTCACTCTTTTTATGATTCTGAATCCCCGGATGAATTGGCGTTGGTTGAAGCAGCCAGGGAGTACGGTATTCGATTGCTAAAGCGAAGATTTGATGATGTTGTGGTGTATTTGAGACATTCGCAGAAGAGTTTGAAGTTTAAGGTGAGACATTGCTGAAAATTGTGAATTTTTGGATTATTTTGAGCTAAAATTCGTGAAAATTGAGGTTTTTTGGATGATTTTGAGCTAAAATTCATGAAAATTGAGGGTTTTTGGATAATTTTGACCTAAAATTCATGAAAATTGAGGTTTTTTGGTCCAAAAATTGATGAGATTGCTCATATTAAACTTGTATTCATCAAATTTTCACATCTAGACTACCTATTGCTCATATTTGAAGTTTAAGATGAGACATTGCTCATATTAGGCTGCAAAATTGAGGTTTTTCGATGATTTTAACCTGAAATTCATGAAAATTGAGGTTTTTTGGTCCAAAAATTGATAATATTGCTCATATTAAACTTTTATTTATCAAATTTTCATATCTAGGCTACCTATTGCTCATATTTGAAGTTTAAAATGAGGCATTGCTCATGTTAGACCTAAAAATTGAGAATTTTGGATGATTTTAACCTGAAATTTATGAAAATTGAGCTCATATTAGGCTACAGTAATCTTTTTGGATTTTCTTAAAGGAGCATTCATAAGCTACCTATTGCTCATATTAAACTACAAAAAAAAATACAACCATTGCTCATATTAGGCTGCCTATTGCTCATGTTAAACCACAAAAATTACAACCATTGCTCATATTAATCTCAGGTTCTTCACACTCTTCCCTTCGACGCCGATCGCAAAAGAATGTCTGTAATAATCCGTGAAAATTCCGGCAAAAAACGCGTAATCCTGCTGACAAAAGGCGCTGACGCTGCAATTTTGCCATGCCTATCCGCCGATTTTTTGACAAGTCCCGAAGGCGAAGAATGTGTGCTGAAATCGCAAGAACATTTGACAGAATACGCAAAACAGGGATTGAGAACACTGTGTTTGTCGATGAGGATTTGGACAGAAGATGAGTATCAGGAGTGGCGAGAGAAACATGAAGAAGCTGAGCTCGAGACGACGAAAATGAGAGAGGATGCGATTTTGGAGAGTGTGTTGAGAGCGGAGAGCGATTTGGAATTGTTGGGTGGGTTTTGGCGCGTTTTTTGATACCCAACATGACTGGGGTTACTGTAGGTTTGATCTACCAGAAATTGTGCATTTTTTGATACCAAACAAGCCATGGGTTGTAGGTTTTGGCCCCCCAAAAAAGCCACGTGGCGGGCTTCGCCAGCCCTGTTCAGATAGTTTTTTTGATCTACCTGGAATTGTGCATTTTTTGAGACCAAATATGACTAGGGTTACTGTAGGTTTTGGCCCCAGAATCTACAGTAACCCGAAAATTTTCATCTCAAAAAAAAATACGGGAAAAAATAGGTTTCAAAAATTTTTTATAATTTTTTCGAAAATTTTTGAAAATCACTTGTTTCTTGGATTGGGTCCAAAAAATGAAGGTTACTGTAGATTTTAAAGGTACAGTAACCTGGGAATTTTCGGCACGAAATAATCCTGGATTTGATCTACCTAGAATTCTGGATTTTTTGACACCAAACATGACTGGGGTTACTGTAGGTTTTGGCGGGAAAATGGAATGTTTTTGATCTACCAGAAAATTGCTATTTTTTGAGACCAAAATCTACAGTAACCCCAGGTTACGGTAGATTTTGGTCACGCAAAAAGCCACGTGGCGGGCTTCGCCAGCCCTGTTCAGACAGTTTTTTCGGCCCCCAAAATCTACAGTACCCCAAAATGATCTACAGTAATCCTAGGCTTGTATGGTGTTGAAAATTTTTTTTTCGATTTTCCCGCCAAAACTTACAGTAACCCTAACCCTACCCTAGGCGTATTTGGATTCAAAAAAATCCCGAATTTTTAGTTCTACAGTAATTTGAACCCTACAGTACCTCAACAATCTACAGTAACCCTAGGCTTATCTAGATTCAAAATTCCCAAAATTTCAAATTTTTCAATTTTCCCGCCAAAACTTACAGTAACCCTAATCCTACCCTAGGCGTATTTAGATTCAAAAATTCCGAATTCAAAATTCTACAGTATTTTGCACCCTACAGTAACCCTAGGCGTATTTAGATTCAAAATTTCCAGAATTTTTAATTCTACAGTACTCTGGACCCTACAGTACCCCCCACATGTTTTCCAGGTGTTACCGCAATCGAAGATCGACTTCAAGACGGAGTTCCCGAATGTATAAATTCACTTCGAGAAGCTGGAATTCGAGTGTGGGTTCTGACTGGTGATAAAATCGAAACCGCTGTAAATATCGCATATTCTTCGAAATTATTCTCACCAAATATGGATTTGTTAAATATTGGAGCGAATGGAATTGCACCAATTGGTGATTTGTTAAATGAACATTTGGAAAGAATTGGAAGAATTCGAGAAATTGAAGATGAAGCGGTGGAAAATCATTTTGGACTGGTTTTGAATGGAGCTACAATGGGTTATTGTATTGATCCGCATAATTTGGAGAGATTTGTGCAGTTGTTGAAGAGGTGAGCATTTTTTTTGAGTTCAAAATTCAGAAATCTAGAAAATGCGGAAATTTGAGCTCAAAATTCAGAATTTTCTAGATTTCTGGAGCATTTTGAACCCAAACTCGAGAATTTTTGGGTTCAAAATGCTCTAGATTTTGAAAATTGAGCTGAAAATTCAAGAAACCCCGGATTTTTCGAACATTTTGAGCCCAAAAATGCTCAGAATCTGATTTTTGGGCTTTAGAAGCTGCTAGGCCTAAAATTATCCGAAAAAATCGGATTTGGGCTCAAAATGCTCGGAAAATTTTAAAAATGCAGATTTTTGGGCTCTGGAACCTTTTGGGCCTAAAAATCTTCATTCTAGGCCTAAAATTATCCAAAAATAACCGAATTTGAGCTCAAAATGCTCATTTTTGAGTTCTGGAAGTTTCTGGGCCTAAAATAGTCTGAAAATAATCGAATTTGGGCTCAAAATGCTCATTTTTGAGCTCTGGAACCTTCTGCGCCTAAAATAGTCTTAAAATAATCGGATTTGAGCTCAAATTGCTCGGCGAATCTTAAAAATTCAGATTTTTGAGCTCTAGAACTTTCTGGATCTAAAAATATTGATTCTAGGCCTAAAATCACCCAAAAATAATCAAATTCGGGCTCAAAATGCTCATTTTTCAGCTCTAGAACCTTATAGGCCTAAAATTATCTAAAATTAATCGAATTTGGGCTCAAAATGATCAGGGAATCTAGAAAATTCAGATTTTTTGGGCTCTGGAATTTTCTGGACCTAAAAATCTTGATTCTAAGCCTAAAATTATCCAAAAATAATCGAAGTTGGGCTCAAAATGCACATTTTTGAGCTCTAGAAGCTTCTGGGCCTGAAATTATCCAAAAATAATCGAATTTGGGCTCAAAATGCTTAAAAATTCAGATTTTTGGGCTCAAAATGCAGATTTTTGAGCTCTAGAAGGCTCTAAATGCTCCGAATCAGATTTTTGAGCTCTAGTATCTTCTCGGCCTGAAATTATCCAATAATAATCAAATTTGGGCTCAAAATGCTCAGAAAATCAGAGGAAATCTCAATTTCAAGCTAGATAAACCTAAAAATTCGTTCCAGTTGCCGCTCAGTCCTTTGCTGCCGTGCAACCCCTCTCCAAAAAGCCCAACTCGTCCATCTCGCCAAAAATCAATTGCACGGAAAAGTGCTAGCAATAGGAGACGGTGCAAATGATGTGAGTATGATTCAAGGTGCTGATGTTGGTGTGGGATTATCTGGGCAAGAAGGAATGCAGGCTGTGATGTCAAGTGATTTTGCAATGGCTAGATTTAGATTCCTCACAAATCTATTATTGATTCACGGACACTGGAACTATTATCGATTGTCACAAACTATACTCTATTTCTTCTATAAAAATGCAATGTTGGTATTTGTTGTGTTCTGGTATCAAATATTCAATGGATTTTCCGCTCAAGTCCCCATTGATCCGGTTTATTTGATGATTTATAATCTGGTTTTCACATCAGTTCCACCACTTCTTTTCGGATGTTTGGATCAGGATTCATCCGGTGACATCCTCCTTAAGAATCCCGAATTATACAGGGAGATCGGGCAGTATAGTTGGTGGAGTTTTTGGGTGAATATGGTGGATGCGGTGTGGCAGAGTTTGGCGGTGTTTTGGGTGACGTATGCGGTGAGTTTGGGGCCTGGAAACCTTGGAAATTCTGAAGTTTTAGCTCAAATTTGAGAATTTTCAAGGTTTTTGGAGCATTTTGGGCTCAAATTCGGGGATTTTTGGGGTAGTTCCTGAAAGGGTCCCCTGAATGGGGCCTTCCTCCTCCAAAAAGGGTCCCCTGAATGGGTCCTAGTGTTTGTCATTTCACCTGAATGGGACCGCGCGTAGCACATGTCAAAAAATGGCGAAAAAAGGGTTTTTGTCACTTTCCTGAATGGGTCCTCTAAAAAATGGGGCCCAAAATGCATTTGGCGTTTTCCTGAATGGGACCAACCTCTTGTTTTGTCACTTTCCTGAATGGGACCTCAAAAAAAGGGGCCAGTTGTAGTTTTGTCATTTTCCTGAATGGGTCTTGTAAATTTTTATTTTGTTGATTTCGTTTCGGATCGCCCATAGCCATTTTTCAACTCGAAAAATGAGTTATAATTTTTTTATCTACTCTGATCTTTCCAGTCAGAATATCGGAAATAAAATTTCAAATAATTCCCTCCAAATTTTTTTTGAAACGATTATTTTCGAAGTTATTTTGAAACGACGAAAAAGAACAACCATTGTGTAATTATTGAAAGAAGCCTCGGAATCGGTTAGGATACATGTAATGCATTTTTCTTATTGTTTCCGAGATTTCTTTGAAAACTTTCACTAGAATACTCACGACAAGCCTCACTGCAATTCAAAATTTCATATATCTTTCTAACCTACATTTTATCAACAAAGACACGAATTTCATCAACTAAGTCGTAATTTCTTACAAAATTAGAGTTTTTGATTGCAAAATTTAAACAAAATTCAAAGTTATACAAAAATGTCATCTCTATTTTCACACCTGTCAAAAATTTTCGCACTTTGGCCCTAAAAAAGAATGCGTCCAAGAAGAAAATAGTGCGTATTTTTGGAGAACGAGATCACGTTTTTTGGGAAGTTTCCCTTCCGTTGTTCACTGAGATTGCGCATTAAAATGTCATAAGCCAATAATTAGGGAAAGTTTGAAAATTAGTTTTTTTTTTCAAAAATATGGCTCTTTAGCAGGTCCATTTTCAAGCCAACTTTATTTTTGAAAATGAGGTGAAATTGAGTTTCTACTGACTAATGATTCTCAAAAAAACTTGCAAATAGTAGGAGTGTTTCACAATCGACTGTTCGAAATAGAATATCTCATATCAGATTTTTCGAAAATTGTGTCGAAATAATTATTTTCAATGTATCAATTTCAGAAAAAAATCCAAATTGTTCTTTTTCGTCGTCTCAAAATAACTTCGAAAATAATCGTTTCAAAAAAATTTGGAGGGAATTATTTGAAATTTTATTTCCGATATTCTGACTGGAAAGATCAGAGTAGATAAAAAATTATAACTCATTTTTCGAGTTGAAAAATGGCTATGGGCGATCCGAAACGAAATCAACAAAATAAAAATTTACAAGACCCATTCAGGAAAATGACAAAACTACAACTGGCCCCTTTTTTTGAGGTCCCATTCAGGAAAGTGACAAAACAAGAGGTTGGTCCCATTCAGGAAAACGCCAAATGCATTTTGGGCCCCATTTTTTAGAGGACCCATTCAGGAAAGTGACAAAAACCCTTTTTTCGCCATTTTTTGACATGTGCTACGCGCGGTCCCATTCAGGTGAAATGACAAACACTAGGACCCATTCAGGGGACCCTTTTTTGGAGGAGGAAGGCCCCATTCAGGGGACCCTTTCAGAGACTGCCATTTTTGGGCGGAAAATGCTCCAGAAATCTAGAAAATTATGAAATTTGAGCTCAAAATTCAGAATTTTCAAGATTTTTGGAGCATTTTGAGCCCAAACTCGAGCATTTTTGAGGTTTCCTGAGCATTTTGAGCTCAAAAACCTTTTGAAAATCGAGCCTGAAATTGAGAGCCTTCAAAAGTTAAGGCCTGATTTCAGGCTCATCATTTAGGCTTATCAAAACTGGGCCTCAATTTCGGGCTTCGCAAAAATTTTGGAAAAAAAATCCCGGGAAAAATAGGTTTCAAAAAATTTTGATAAATTTTTCAAGAATTTTTGAAAATTGCTAGAAGTTTGTATTGATTTTAGTCAAATTTGGTACCAAAATCTAGAAAATGCTCCAAAAATCTTGAAAATTTTGAAATTTGAGCTCTGAATTTAGAATTTTCAAGATTTTTGGAGCATTTTGAGCCCAAACTCGAGCATTTTTGGGCTCAAAATGCTCTGGAAATTCAGAAAAATCTGAAAAAAGAGCTTAAAATCCAGGTTTTGAGCCCAGAAATGCTCTGGAAATTCTGAAAATTCTGAAATTTGAGCTCTGAATTCAGAATTTTTAAGATTTTTGGAGCATTTTCAGCCTAAAAATGCTCGAGTTTGAGCTCAAAATGCTCCAAAATGATCCAGAAACCCCAAATTTTCACCCAAAAATCCCCAAATTTTTGCAGACTTATCACAACTCGACTTCTGATATGTGGACATTTGGTCATTTATTAGTTTGTCAATTAATGTTTGTCAACACATTTCACCTCGGATTATTAATACAATATTGGACATTGCCAATGTTTTTCTCAATGTTTCTCTCAATTTTGGCATTTTTGGCAATTTGCCTACTTTACAACGGATTTGTGACACCAAATTGGACGTGGACAGGTGCAAAAGATGTGCCATCAATGATTGCACTGACGTCTTTTTCGCAGTTTGATTTTTGGTTGGCGCTAATTGTGACGATTGTGATTTGTTTGGCACCGAGAATGATTGTGCTGGTGGTGAAGAATACGATTTGGCCGAATCGGATTATGAGCAAAAGGATTCGGGGAGATCGAGAGGAGGAATTGAAGAAGAAAAAGGAGAAGGGTGAGCTGTTTTGGAGCATTTTGAGCCCAAGAATCGTTGTTTTTGGAGCATTTTGAGCCTAGCATCATGATTTTTGAAATTTGGAGCATTTTGAGCTCAAGAATCGTTATTTTTGGAGCATTTTGAGCCTAGCATCATGATTTTTGAAATTTGGAGCATTTTGAGCACAAGAATCGGTATTTTTGGAGCATTTTGAGCCTAGCATCATGATTTTTGAAATTTGGAGCATTTTGAGCCCAAGAATCGGTATTTTTGGAGCATTTTGAGCCCAAAAATCGTTATTTTTGGAGCATTTTGAGCCTGGAACATCGATTTTTGAAATTTGGAGCATTTTGAGCCCAAGAATCGTTATTTTTGGAGCATTTTGAGCCCAAAAATCGTTATTTTTGGAGCATTTTGAGCCCAAAAATCGTTATTTTTGGAGCATTTTGAGCATAGCATCATGATTTTTGAAGTTTTGATGAGTTTTGGAGCATTTTGAGCCCAAGAATCGTTATTTTTGGAGCATTTTGAGCCTAGCATCATGATTTTTGAAATTTGGAGCATTTTGAGCCCAAGAATCGTTATTTTTGGAGCATTTTGAGCCCAAAAATCGTTATTTTTGGAGCATTTTGAGCCCAAGAATCGTTATTTTTGGAGCATTTTGAGCCCAAAAATCGTTATTTTTGGAGCATTTTGAGCATAGCATCATGATTTTTGAAGTTTTGATGAGTTTTGGAGCATTTTGAGCCCAAGAATCGTTATTTTTGGAGCATTTTGAGCGTAGCATCATGATTTTTGAAATTTGGAGCATTTTGAGCCCAAGAATCGTTATTTTTGGAGCATTTTGAGCCCAAAAATCGTTATTTTTGGAGCATTTTGAGCCCAAGAATCGTTATTTTTGGAGCATTTTGAGCCCAAAAATCGTTATTTTTGGAGCATTTTGAGCATAGCATCATGATTTTTGAAGTTTTGATGAGTTTTGGAGCATTTTGAGCCCAAGAATCGTTATTTTTGGAGCATTTTGAGCCCAAAAAGCAGTATTTTTGGAGCATTTTGAGCGTAGCATCATGATTTTTGAAATTTGGAGCATTTTGAGCCCAAAAATCATTATTTTTGGAGCATTTTGAGCCCAGAAGGTTTTGGAGCTCAAAAATCAGGATTTTCGAGATTTCCTGAGCATTTTGAGCCCAAAAATCATTATTTTTAGACTATTTTAGGCCCAGAAGGTTTTGGAGCTCAAAAATCAGGCTTATCTAGATTCCCCGAGCATTTAGAGCCCAAAAATCGTTATTTTTAGACTATTTTAGGCCTAGAAGGTTTTGGAGCTTTTCTGGAGCATTTCTGGGCTCAAAATACTCCAGAAATCTTGAAAATTCTGAATTCAGAGCCCAAAAATCAGGATTTTCGAGATTTTCTGAGCATTTTGAGCCTAAACATGAGCATTTTTGGTGCCAAAATTCCAAAAATTCGAAAAATTCAAAAAAATTTTCTTGCAGATTTCACAAATTGCCTGGTTCAATGTTTTTCTGCTCCATTCCGATGTGTTCGTTTCATTTTTTCGTCAAAAACACGAAAAAATCAAAATATTCATGTGCAATAATACATTTTTCATCGAAAAAACGGGATTTTTTTGTTTTTCGCATTGCTCATTGTATATTTTATTTGAATTTTGAATAGCTTACCTAATTTTCTCTCTCTTTTTTGAATACGAGTAGATTTTTCCATTTATTTGCATGTAATAAAGAATTTTGATCTTTTTTGCGGTTTTAGACATGATTTTCAGCTCGAAACTGGAATTTTAAATGAAATTTTCAGTTAGCATGCGTGCAGAATTTCAAGAGCTACAAAATGAGCCCGAAAATGTCTGGAAACCCAGGAAATTTCAAAAATTTTCAAAAACTTCATTTTCAGATACAAATTTCGGTCAAAAACTAAGAAACCCAACATCTCTGTGTAGAGAATTTCAAGGGCTTCAAAACCACACAATTTTCAATCTGAAAATGGCAGATTTTCGTCTGAAAATCCAGGATTTACCGAAACTTCCCGCTCCCCCAACAAAAGTGTGCAAATGTGCGTCGCCGTGTTTACACACACCAACGACACTCCGCTGGATGACGCGTTGAGCGCGCATTCATTTTCGAATTTTTCTCGCGTTTTTTTGGAGTTTCCCGCCGGAATTTGAAGTTTTGCAGATGTCATCCAGTAAATTTGGGTTGGGCGGTGAAAAGGTGCGTGTCGCGCATCGAGCCAACGCCCAAACAACAAATGTTCAAGCGGATATGGATGTGAAAAAGGCGTTGTTGTCGAAAATGATAACAAGCACATTGAATGGCACAAAAAGTTCGGCTAAATCTGGGGGGAAGAAGATGGGGGCGAAAAGGGCGCGGAAGAATGAGAGTGATGAAAGTGAGGATGATTTTATTGATGATGAAGGTGTTAGTGATGATGAGGATGATGATTTTGAGAGGGAAGATTTGGAGGAGGAAAAACAGAGAAGAAAGGTGGCGGTGAAGAAGAAGGTGAGTGTTTTTGGGAGGGAAAATCGAAAAAAATTGTGAAAAATCGATAATTTTGAGCTGAAATTCATGAAAAATGTGATTTTTGATGAAATTTGACTCAAAAATGATGAAAATTGAGGAAATCTAGGCTTTTTGAGCTGAAAATGATGAAAAATCGATAATTTTCAATGGAAAATGTCAAATTTGCTTCCAAATTCTAGTTATAGTCTAAAAATTGTGAAAAATCGATAATTTTGAGCTAAAATTTAGGAAAAATGTGATTTTTGATGAATTTTGATCTGAAAATGATTAAAATTGAGGAAATCTATGCTTTTTGAGCTGAAATTGATAAAAATTGAGGTTTTAGACCTTAAAATGCTGAAAAATCGATAATTTCCAATGGGAAATGTCAAATTTGCTTCCAAATCCTAATTATAGTCTAAAAATTGTGAAAAATCGATTAATTTGACTGGAATTAACTGAAAATTTGATTTTTGAGCCAAAAATCGATAGTTTTCACCGGAAAATTCCCAAATTTCGCTCCAAAAATTTAATATTTTCCGCATTTCCGCAGGCTTCCGCTTCCGCAACCGACGAACAATCTCCACCCGAAGTTCCCAAACGAAAACAACGAACTTTGTCGGATTCTTCAGAAGATGAAGTTGACACGTGGCACAGTAAACCGAAATTCGAAAATTCTTCGAGCAAAATGAAAACGAAAGCTTTTCAAAAAAAAGTGACGCCAAAAAAGAAGAAAATTGTGATTGAAGAGAGTTCTGACGAAGAAGAAGAGGAAAAAAATTCAAATTTGAAATTGGCGCCAAAAGATGAGGCGGAAAGCGAAGAGGATACAGTACCCAAAAAGAAATCGAAGAAAAAAGTGGAATCTGACGAGGATTATTATAATGAGGAAGAAGAACTTGGAGATAATTCGGATGAGGAGAGAGACGCAGAGGGAAGCGAGACACCAGACAGCGATAGTGATGCAGAGGAGAGGAAGAGGAAGAGAGGCGAGACGGCGAGTCAGAAAAAAGCGCGGGAATATTTTAATCGAGCGGAGAAAGAGGATTTGTTGATGCAGAAGGGGGTGAATGAGAAGATTGCTGAGTTTATTTTGAAGAATCGACCGTGGAAAGAGTATCAGGAGATGGTGAGCGGGGTTTTGGGAGGGAAAATGAGCCATTTTGAGCCAAAATTCATGAAAAATGGAGGATTTTGAGCTAAAATTGATGAAAATTGATGAATTTTGAGCTAAAATTGATGAAAATTGATGAATTTTGAGCTAAAATTGATGAAAATTGAAGAATTTTGAGCCAAAATTCATGAAAATTGAAGGATTTTGAGCTAAATTTGATGAAAATTGATGAATTTTGAGCTAAATTTGATGAAAAATGGAGGATTTTGAGCCAAAATTCATGAAAATTGATGCATTTTGAGCTGAAATTGATGAAAAATGAATTTTTTCGACCTAGAATAGATTTTTAAGCCAAAATCCATGAAAAATGAAGGATTTTAAGCTGAAAATCACGAAAAATGTGTTTTTTCGACCTAAATTAGATTTTTAAGCCAAAATTCATGAAAATTGATGAATTTTAAGCTGAAATTCATTAAAAATGAGGTTTTTCTTCCTAATAATGGATTTTTGAGCTAAATTTCATGAAAATTGATTATTTTTGTCAAAAATCATGAAAGTAGAGCTAAAATTCATGAAAATGAGCCATTTTGAGCCAAAATTCATGAAAATTGATGAATTTTGAGCTAAAATTCATGAAAATTGATGATTTTTGATCCAAATTTCATGAAAAATGGAGGATTTTGAGCTAAAATTCATGAAAAATGATGAATTTTGAGCTGAATTTGATGAAAATTGATGAATTTTGAGCTGAAAATCATGAAAATTGATGAATTTTGAGCCAAAATTCATGAAAATTGGTGGATTTTGAGCTGAATTTCATGAAAATTGAAGGATTTTTGATCCAAATGTGATGAAAAATGAATTTTTTCGACCTAGATTAGATTTTTAAGCCAAAATTCATGAAAAATGAAGGATTTTAAGCTGAAAATCATGAAAAATGAGTTTTTTCGACCTAAATTAGATTTTTTAGCCAAATTTCATGAAAAATGAGTTTTTTTTACCTAGATTAGATTTTTTAAGCCAAAATTCATTAAAATCGGAGGATTTTGAGCCAAATTTCATGAAAAATGGAGGATTTTGAGCTGAATTTCATGAAAATTGATGAATTTCAAGCTAAAAATCATAAAATTCTCTAAAAATTGACGAAAATCTGAATTTTCACCCCTGGTTTCTCCAAAAAATCCCATTTCAACCCAGAAATTCGAAATCTACGCTAAATTTTGACAAAAGTTCACTAGCGGGTTCGAACCCGCCATCTCTCAACCGCCAGACATCTCTCTAACCGACTGAGCCACATTTTTCCAGGAGAAAAAGGTGGCGGGATCGATCCCGCTAGTGAACAAAACACTTTTTTTTTTTGAAATTTATGTTTGCCGGATCAGAATTTTACGAGGAATTCGAATTTTTCACTGAAAATTCTCAAAAAAAATCGATTTTTTCCCAGATGACAAGTTTGAAAGGTGTTACACGTGGCATAAATGCGGTCGACGGATATTTGGAGCATTTGGAGAAGCAGGGAATTTTGAAACGGATTCTGGACGATTGCAAAGATCACGCGAATACGGTTGCACGGGATTTTGAACGATGCACCGAAGGACCGCTGAATTTGAAATTGATTAGTGAAGGGTGAGCGATTTTTGGGTGGAAAAGGGTGAAAAATCGATAATTTTGACCTAAAATTCATGAAAAATCGATAATTTTGAGCTGAAATTCATGAAAATCGATAATTTTGAACCAAAATTGATAAAAATTGAGGTTTTAGACTTTAAAATGCTGAAAAATCAATAATTTTGAGCTAAAAATCATGAAAAATGTGATTTTTGATGAATTTTGAGCTGAAAAATCGATAATTTCCAATGGGAAATGTCAAATTTGCTTCCAAATCCTAATTATAGTCTAAAAATAGTGAAAAATCGATAATTTTGAGCTGAAATTCATGAAAAATGTGCTTTTTGATGAATTTTGATCCGAAAATGATGAAAATTGAGGAAATCTAGGGTTTTTGAGCTGAAATTGATGAAAAATCGATAATTTGGAGCTGAAATTCATGAAAAATGTAATTTTTGATGAATTTTGACTCAAAAATGATGAAAATTGAGGTTTTATACCTTAAAATGATGAAAAATCGATAATTTTCACTGGGAAATGTCAAATTTGCTTCCAAATCCTAATTATAGTCTAAAAATTGTGAAAAATCAATAATTTTGAGCTGAAATTGATGAAAATTTGATTTTTGATGAATTTTGAGCTGAAAATGATGAAAAATCGATATTTTTATTGAAATTAATTGAAAATTTGATTTTTTAAAATCCAAAAATCGATCGATTTCATCGGAAAATTCCCAAATTTGGCTCCAAAGTCTTAAAATTTTCAAAATTTTCATGAAAATCTTAAATTTTTCATCATTTTTTCTCCAAAAATCTTCGAAAATTTCAGAATTTTCCCGATTTTTCCCCAAAAAATCTTCGAAAATTTCCAGTTTCACCCTTCACGAATACCAAAAAATCGGTGTAAAATGGCTAATTATGATGCACCAAAAAGAGCTCAACTCAATTTTGGGCGATGAAATGGGACTCGGAAAAACCATTCAAATCGTCGCATTTTTATCGTATTTGAAACAGTCTGGAAAATCTGGACCACATTTGATTGTTGTACCATCGTCAACTATTGAAAATTGGGTTGGAGAGTTTCAGAAGTGGTGTCCGAGTATTAAGGTGAGAAAAATCATGAAAAATGAGCCAAAAATTGGGATTTTTGGGCGAAAATAGGCCTAGAAGGGCCTAAAAGGCCTAAATAAGCCTGACTTAGCCTTTTTCCAGCTTCTCACATATTACGGAAATCAAGACGAGCGCAAACATCTTCGACATCGCGTCAAAAAGCAAAAAGATAATGTGAGTTCGCGCGCGGGGAAATAGCGCAGTGGTAGTGTGTTGAATTGGCGAGCGCAAGGTCGCGAGTTCGAACCCCACTCGGCGCAGCCATCTTTGTTTGAGTTATCCCATTATCTTTTCATTAGTGCGTTCTTGTCAAGCACTGATGCCTTAAAATGGGTGAGATTGAAGCTGAACCTGACACCACCGATTGATTTGTGGATTATTGATTGGTGTGAAATGGTTCAGACGACATTTTTTTTGGGGGTTTTTTTGGCTGGAAATTTGGAAAAATCTGGAAATTTTGAGCCAGAAATTGGGGATTTTTTCTGAGAATGTTTGAAGTTTTTTGGTGCCAAAATTAAAATTTCAAAATTCTGAATTTTTGAATTTTGACCCGAAAGTGTGGAGTTTTGCTGAAAATTTGGAAATTTCAAGTTTTTCGCGGGAATTTTTGCCACGTGGCATTTTTTTGTTGTTGAAGAATTTGAGATTTTCTAAAATTTGAATTTTTTAAATTTTCAAACTTCCCGCGTTGATTTTTGGCGGGAAATTTTGAATTTTTGAAAATTTGCGATTTTTTGAGGCTAAATTTGGGCAAATTCAAAGTTTACAAAAAAATTGATTTTTTTTTGAATTTTTAAACTTCCCGCGTTAAATTTTTGGCGGGAAACTTTGAATTTTTGAAGAATTTGAGATTTTTGAGGCTAAATTTGGGCAAATTCAAAATTTACAAAAAAAATCGATTTTTTTTTGAATTTTCAAATTTTCCGCGTTGATTTTTGGCGGGAAATTTTGAATTTTCAAATTTTCCCGCGTTAATTTTTGGCGGGAAATTTTGAATTTTTTGAAAATTCTGAAAAATTGCGATTTTTGAATTTTGACCTAAAAATGTGGATTTTTCGGCTATTTTTTCCAGAAATTTTGAAAATTGAATTTTTTTTTTTGGAAAGTTTTGAATTTCTCAAATTACCAGAAATATCTATATTTCCAGATTTTCAGCCAAAATTCACCTGAAAATCCCAAAAAGCATTTCAAGACTAAATTTGTGCATGTTTGATATCAAAATGCTCCAAATTTCGAGGATTTTCAGAATCCACGTGGAATTTGGAGCATTTCAAGACTAAATATGAGCATGTTTGATGTCAAAATGCTCCAAATTTTGAGGATTTTCAGAATCCACGTGGAATTTGGAGCATTTCAAGACTAAATATGAGCATGTTTGATGTCAAAATGCTCCAAATTTTGAGGATTTTCAGAATCCACGTGGAATTTGGAGCATTTTCAGCCAAAATTCACCTCAAAATTTGATTCCAGATCGATGTAATCTTGACGACTTATAACATGGTCACCTCAAAAACGGATGACAAAAAATTCTTCAAAAATTTCTCGCTAAACTATGTGATTTATGACGAAGGACATATGCTTAAAAATTGCGATTCGGAAAGATATCGCGGCCTGATGAAAGTGAAAGGAAAACGAAAAATATTGCTGACCGGAACCCCGCTGCAAAATAATTTGATCGAATTAATCTCGCTAATGTATTTTGTGCTCTCAAAAGTCTTCAATAAATATTGCGAAGATATCACACATCTACTACAACATTTCAAACAAGTTGGACCGAGTTTGGAATCAAAAGATCGTGCATTATATCAACAGGATCGAATTGATGAGGCGAAGGCGATTTTGCAACCGTATATTTTGAGAAGACTGAAAAATCAGGTGTTGGGAAGTTTGCCGACGAAAACTGAGAGGATTGTGGAGGTTGAGATGAAGGAGAAGCAGCAGGAGATTTATGAGGAGATTTTGGAGGCGTGAGTGGATTTTTGGGAGGAAATTGGGTCTAGCAGTGTTTCTAGGCTAAAAAATTGAGCCCAGGAGGTGATTTTTGATTCAAATTAGGTCTAGAAACTTTTTAGGCTGAAAATACCCTGAAATTGTGATTTTTGAGTTCAAATAGGCTCTAACAGTGTTTCTAGGCTGAAAATTGGGCCTAGAGTCTGAATTTTGGTCCAAAACAGGTCTAGGAGGTGATTTTGGCCCCAAATTAGGCCTAGAAACTGTGTTTGGGCTCAAAATGCTATGAAATCTTGATTTTTGAGCTCAAATAAGCCCGAAAGGTGTTTCTGGGCTGAAAATAAGCCTAGAATGTGATTTTAGGCTGAAAATAAGCCTAGAATCATTTTTCTGGGCTGAAAATGAGCCTAGAATGTGATTTTTGACTGAAATTAGGCCTATAACATGTTTCTAGGCTGAAAAAAAGCCTAGAAGGTGATTTTGGGCTGAATATGAGCCTATGAGGTGATTTTAGGCTGAAAATAAGCCTAGAATCTGATTTTTGGTCTAAATTAGGCCTAGAAACTGTTTTTAGGCTCGAAATGCTCTGATATATTGATTTTTGAGCTCAAATAGGCTCGAAAGGTGTTTCTAGGCTGAAAAATTGGGCCTGGGAGTTGATTTCTGGTCCAAATTAGGCCTGGGAGAAGGTTTCTGGTTTAAAATGAGCCTAGAACCATTTTTTGGGCTGAAATTAGGCCTGGGAGAGGGTTTTGGCCCCAAATTAGGCCTAGAACACGTTTTTAGGCTGAAAATAAGCCTAGAAACTGTTTCTGGGCTTAAAACAGGCCTGAAATCACTATTTTTGACCGAAAAAGGTCATAAAGCCTATGTTAAGCTTTTCCTAAATTTTCAAGCTTAAAATTGGTCTGAAAATTCCAGCCAAAAACAAAAATCAATAATTTTCCAGCCTTCGAAATTCGGATGATTCTGGTGAATCGTATGGTTCTCTGATGCGTCTACGACAAGCCGCAAATCATCCGCTTCTGAGAAGATCACATTATGATGAGGATGTTTTGGACAAAATTGCCAAAACGCTGTGTAAAAGGGTGAGGATTTTTGGGTGAAAATTGTGATTTTTGGGTAGAAAATTCGAGATTTTTGGATTTTTTCACCCGGAAATGTGATTTTTTGAGCATTTTCAGCCAAAATTCATGAAAATTGAAGATTTTTGAGCCAAAATTCATGAAAATTGAAGATTTTTTCAGCCAAAATTCATGAAAATTATGGATTTTAAGCCAAAAATTCTGGAAATTTTATCTGAAAGCTTGAATTTTTCAAAAATTCTGGAAATCTCGAATTTTTCCTCAAAAATATCCTGAAAAGTCTGGATTTTGAGCTGATTTTCTGAAAATTTTGGTTTTTGGCTGAAAATTCTGGAAATTTCATCTGAAAACTTGAATTTTTCGAAAAATTCTGGAAATCTCGAATTTTCCGTCAAAAATATACAGAAAAGTCTGGATTTTGAGCTGATTTTTCAAAAATTCAGAAAAATTTGATTTTGGGCTGAAAATTCTGGAAATTTTCACTTAAAATTACACTGAAACCCCTAAATTTCACCCTAAAATCCCTAAATTTCACCCTAAAATCCCTAAATTTCACCCTAAAACCCCTAAATTTCACAAATCTCCTTAATTTTCTGAAGAAAATTTTGATTTTTGGCTGAAAATTCTGGAAATTTTATCTGAAAACTTGAATTTTTCGAAAAATTTTTGGAAATCTCTAATTTTTCCTCAAAAATATCCTGAAAAGTCTGGATTTTAAGCTGATTTTCTAAAAAATTCAGAAAATTTTGATTTTTGGCTGAAAATTCTGGAAATTTCATCTGAAAACTTGAATTTTTCCTCAAAAATCAACAAAAATTCTGGATTTTAAGCCGAAAATTCATCGAATTTTCACTGAAATGATCTAAATTTCACCCTAAAACCCCTAAATTTCACCCAAAACCCCCTAAATCTCACCCAAAAATCCCCCTAATTTTCTGAAGAAAATTCTGGAAGAACATTTTGGTTTTGGGCTGAAAATTCAGAAAATTTCATCTGAAAACTTGAATTTTTCAAAAAATTCTGGAAATTTTGGTTTCGGGCTGAAAATTCTGGAAAATTCATCAAATTTTCTAGATTTTTGGTCAAAATTACACTAAAATTACCCTAAAATCCCTAAATTTCACCCGAAAACCCCTAAATTTCTGCAGGAAAAAACGTATGAATCCAAAAACTGGCATCACATTTCCGAAGACTTATCCTATCTCTCCGACATCAAAATCCATCAACTCTGCGAGAAATTCCCATGCATCGCAAAATATCAACTCGATGAAAAATTCGCGTTGGAAAGCGGGAAAATCGATAAACTCGATGAAATGTTGCCGGAAATTCAGAAATTAGGAGATAAAGTTCTGATATTCTCACAATTCACATCAATGTTGGATATTTTAGAGGTTTATCTGGGGATTCGAGGATATTCATATAAGAGATTAGATGGGCAGACACCAGTTATGGAACGGCAGGAAATGATTAATGAATTTAATGTAACTCCAAATCGGGAACTGTTTGTATTCTTGTTATCTACAAAAGCTGGAGGATTGGGAATTAATTTGACGAGTGCAAATCATATTATTATACATGATATCGATTTTAATCCCTATAATGATAAACAGGCGGAAGATAGATGTCATCGAATGGGACAATTGAAGAATGTGCATGTGACACGGCTTGTTAGCAAGAGGACGGTGGAATTGGGAATGTTGGAGTTGGCGAAGAAGAAGTTGAAGTTGGAGAAACAGGTGACAGGTTAGTGAGAGCATTTTGGGGGGGGGGGGGGGGAGATTTTGGGGTTCTGAGCTCGAAATTTGGTTTTGACATCGAATATGCTCATATTTAGTCTTGAAATGCTCCAAATTCCACGTGGATTCTGAAAATCCTCGAAAATCCGCGTGGCCGCGTTCGCGGAAGACAGTGCCGCTTACGCGGAAGCTTGCGGTTTACACTCGCTCCGCTCGACCCGAGCGCTGTTCGCGAGTGTAGACCGCGAGCTTCCGCGTCAGCGGCACTGTCTTCCGCGAACGCGGCCACGTGGATTGCTATGACGTGGCAAGGGATCATAGCAATCCGCGTGTCCGCGTTCGCGGAAGACAGTGCCGCTTACGCGGAAGCTTGCGGTTTACACTCGCGCAAAGCGCTCGGGTCGAGCGAAGCGAGTGTAAACCGCGAGCTTCCGCGTCAGCGGCACTGTCTTCCGCTTTAGCGGCCACGTGGATTGCTATGACGTGGCAAGGGATCATAGAAATCCGCGTGTCCGCGTTCGCGGAAGACAGTGCCGCTTACGCGGAAGCTTGCGGTTTACACTCGCGCAAAGCGCTCGGGTCGAGCGAAGCGAGTGTAAACCGCGAGCTTCCGCGTCAGCGGCACTGTCTTCCGCTTTAGCGGCCACGTGGATTGCTATGACGTGGCAAGGGATCATAGAAATCCACGTGGCCGCTAAAGCGGAAGATAGTGCCGCTGACGCGGAAGCTTGCGGTTTACACTCGCTTCGCTCGAAAATTGAAAATCCCTAAAATTTCAATGAAACCTTTTTTGGCTGAAATTTTGTGCTGAAAATCATGAAATCCTTGATTTTCAGCGATTTTCAGTGAATCCATGATTTTCAGCGCAAAATTTGAGTCAAGAAAAAATTTGAAGCATTTTGACATCAAACATGCTCATATTTAGTCTTGAAATGCTCCAAATTCCACGTGGATTCTAAAAATCCTCGAAATTTGGAGCATTTTCATATCAAACATGCTCATATTTAGTCTTGAAATGCTCCAAATTCCCCATTTTTGCAGACGGTGTAAAAGGACAATTGGACGAAAATGAGGTGATCAAAGAGGAAGACGATGAAATTGATGGCGAAAAAAAGAAGGTGGACAAGAATGAAGTGAGCAATTTGTTGGCGTCGGCTCTCGGCAAAAAATGAGCCGGAAAATCGAATTTTTGAGCATTTTTGAGCTGGAAATTGATGATTTTTGCCTATTTTTTGACCTAAAATTGTGAATTTTTGACCTAAAATACCGTATTTTCAGCCCATTTTTTTGTTGTTAAATTGCACGATCTCTCCTCCTTTTTTCATATTTTCTTAAAAATTTTGAATTTATTTTTTTCCCCCCAGTTTTATTCATTTTTTTGTGTGACTCTACGAGTTTTTTTTCTGTGAAAATCGATTTTTTCCCGAATTTTACATCCAAAAATCGTGATTTCTATCGATTTTTTATATCTAAAAATTTTGAAAATTTGAATTTTTCAAGGGTTTTTCAGGCATTTTTTGATGGGAAAAATTGAGGATATTTGTGATCGATATTTGGCGAGACGAGAGGAGCAAGTTAAGGTAACTTTTTTTTTTGAAAATTCTGAAAATTTGCGATTTTTTGAGTCTAAATTTGGCCATTTTTCACAAAATTATCGATTTTTTTTTTCGATTTTTCAAATTTTCCCACAAAAAAAATCGATTTTTTTGAATTTTCAAATTTTCCGCGTTGATTTTTGGCGGGAAAATTTGAATTTTTTGAAAAATTGCGATTTTTTGAGTCTAAATTTGGGCAAATTCGAAGTTTTCCCACAAAATTATCGATTTTTTTTTGAATTTTCAAATTTTCCGCGTTGATTTTTGGCGGGAAATTTTGAATTTTTGAAAATTTCCGATTTTTTCAGTCTTAATTTGGTAAAATTCAAATTTTCCCACAAAATTATCGATTTTTTTGAATTTTCAAATTTTCCCGCCAAAATTTAGACACGTGGATTTTTTCGCGCGAAATTCAAATTTTTATCGATTTTTTCAGGTTACTGAAGCGGTTGAGCGATGTTTGAAGAAGGGATATGATTATGAGAAATTGAAGGTGAGCATTTTTGGGGGCTGAAAATCTGGAAAGCTGAAATTTTGGCTGAAAATCTTGAAAATTCTGAAAATTCCCGATTTTTTGAACCAAAATTGATGGAAATTGAAGAATTTCAAGATTTCCAGGTCAAATTTCATCAAAAATTCGAAATTTTCAGTCAAAATTGATGAAATTTTAAGATTTTCAGTCAAAAATCTCCGAAATTTCAGACACGAGTTCAAGACGCAGTAAGTGATTCACATTTAGCCTCAAAAGTGATAAATGCAGTTGTCGACTACTATCCACAATTGAGAAAACGACAATTTCGAGACAATGATGAGGAAAAAGATAGGAAAAGGTGTGTTTTTCGGGATTTTTGGGGATTTTTGAGCTAAAATCTGAAATTTTTGAGCATTTTTGACCTAAGAATCATGAAATTTGGATTTCTAGGCCATTTTTTGGGTTTCTAGGCCATTTTTCGGGTTTCTAGGCCATTTTTGGGTTTCTGGGCCATTTTTTGAATTCCTAGGCCATCCTTTGGGTTTCTAGGCCATTTTCAGGGTTTCTAGGCCTTTTTTCCGGTTTATAGGCCATTTTTTGGGTTTCTAGGCCATTTTTTGGGTTTCTAAGCCACATTTTGGGTTTCTAGGCCATTTTTTCAATTTCTAGGCCATTTTTTGGGTTTCTAGGCCATTTTTTGAATTCCTAGGCCATATTTTGGTTTTCTAGGTCATATTTCGGGTTTCTAGGTCATATTTCGGGTTTCTAGGCCATTTTTTGAGTTTCTAGGCCATTTTTCAAATTTCTAGGCCATTTTTGGGTTTCTAGGCCATTTTTTGGGTTTCTAGGCCATTTTTTGGGTTTTTAGACCATTTTTTGGGTTTCTAGTCCATATTTTGGGTTTTTAGGCCATTTTTCGGTTTCTAGGCCATTTTTTGGGGTTTCTAGGCCATATTTGGGTATCTAGACCATTTTCTGGGTTTCTAGGCCATTTTTTGGGTTTCCAGGCCATTTTTCGAGTTTCTAGGCCGTCATTTGGGTTTCTAGGCTATCCACGTGGCATTTTCAGTCCAACTTTTTTTTTTGCAGAACCCGAGACCGCAGCCGTGACCGAGATCGTTCTAGCAAAAAATCCAAACCCGACCCGGAAAAATCACCGCAAAAAAGTGGTACGGTAGCCGTGACGGAAGACGCGTTGCGTGCCAAAGAATTGATCTATCGAGCACAGCAGGAAATTGAGGAGAAGAAGCGGAAAATGGCCGCAGGCGTCGCGAATTTGACGCATGCGTCAAAAGCGATGACGCCTGCGACAGCCGCAGGCGGCAAAGCTGTTGCGTTGGGCAGAGAAGAGGCGCAAATGTTTATGAGTGTTTCGATGGACAAAAAATCGCGAATGGAGATGTTGAAGGCGAAATTGGCGGCGAAAACGCCGCGACTCGGTGAGATTTTGCCGCCGCCGGCGATGCCTGCGACGCCGCAGGCGGAATTTGCGGTGGAGAAAAAGGAGGTTTTGGAAAAGGAGCCGGCTGCTGGGAAGGAGAAGATTTTGGAGTATTTGGATCCGAGAATTGATTTGAAATCGGCTGAACGGTAAGGGTTTTTGGGCCGGGGAAAATTTGGGAAATTTTGAGCCTAAATATGGTCTGGAAAGCCTGGAATTTAGGCTGAAAATTCGCTGAAATTCCGGATTTTCGAGCTTAGATTTGGGCTGAAAATCTGGATTTTTCAGCTAGAAAATCTGGAATTTTTGATCTACAAAATTGGAATTTCAAGGCTTCAAACCCTGCTGGAAATTCTGGAAATTTTGAGCCTAAATATGGTCTAGAAAGCCTGGAATTTAGGCTAAAAATTTGGTGGAAATTCTGGAAATTTTGAGCCTGAAATCGGCCCGAAAATCTAGGCTTTTTTCCAGTCATAATTTGGTCCTGAAAATCTGAAAATTCTGGACCTAAATTAGGCTTTTCTGGCCCAAATTCATACTGAAAATCTGGGCTTTTTGTAACGTGAATTTGAGTCTGAAAATCCGGAAATTTCGGACTGAAAATCTGAGAATTTTTGAAGCCTAAATTTGGCCTGAAAATTTAGCTTTTTCTAACCCAATTTTGAGCCTGAATTTCTAGGCTTTTTCCAGCCATAACTTGGTCCTGAAAATCTGGAAATTCCGGACCTAATTTAGACTTTTCTGGCCCAAATTCATACTGAAAATCTGGGCTTTTTCTAACCTAAATTTGAGCCTGAAAATCTGGATTTTCGAGCCTAGATTTGGGCTGAAAATTCGCTAAAAATCTGAAAATTTTGAGCCTAAATATGGTCTAGAAAGTCTGGAATTTAAGCTGAAAATCTGGAATTTTTAGTTAAATTTAGGCTTAAAATCCTGCTGGAAATTCTGGAAATTTTGAGCCTGAAATCGGCCCGAAAATCTAGGCTCTTCTGGGCCCAAATTTGTGCTAGAAAATTTATTAATTTTAAGCCTAAATTTGAGCCTGGAAATTGACTTACGATCAAGTGTTTCTAGCCTAGATATGTCTTGAAAATTCAGCTCAAAAAATTCTGAAAATTCCAGATTTTCAGCTCTAAAATTATAGCTAAAAACCTAGACTATTAAGGCCGACTTTAAGCCTGAATTCAAGGCTTAATAAGCCTAAAACTGAGCCTCCAATAAGGCCTAAATTTGAGCTAATATTTGAGACGTCTAAAATTGGGCCAAGCCTGATTTTCAGTCCGATTTTCAGCTCCAAAATTCAAATTTTCCAGTCGTCGCCGCGGTTTCGCGTTCCACGAAAAAGGCGAATTCGAAAAACTCGCCAACAAACAACGTGCTCTCGCCAAACTCGAACGACTCCAAAACGAAGTATCATCGGCTGCAAAATCTACGGGAATCTCGTCAGCCGTCAAATTGGCAATGGTTACACCGTCTGGAACAGCTGGAAAAGCTGACAATTCAATTGTGCCCGATATTGAGTGGTGGGATACGTTGGTTTTGGATAAATTGAAGTGAGTTGAGCCCAGATTTGTCTGGGCTTCAATTTGAGCCTAAATAAGCCTATATTCAAAAAAGCCTAATTTCAAGCCTGAATTTAGCCTATATTCAAGCCTATATTCAAGCCTAGCTTAAGGCCTGAATTTCGGCCCAGAATCAAGGCTAATTTCAAGCCCAGACTAGCCTGAATTTGGGCCTAGAAACAAGGCTAATTTCAAGCCTAAAATTAAGCCTATTCAACCTGAAGCTTATACAACCTAAAGCCTGAAATTTTGGCCTAGAATCAAGCCCAGAGAAGCCTGAATTTAGGCCTGAATTTCGGCCTAGATAAGCCTGAAATTAAGCCTAGATAAGCCTGAAAAAGCCTAAGCCTATTCAACTTGAAGCCTGAAATTAAGGCTGATTTTAAGCCTAGATAATAAGCCTGAGATCAAGCCTATTTAGTCTAGCTTGAGGTCTGAATTTAGGTCTAACTTTCAAGCCTAATTTCAAGCCTAGACGAGCCTTAATTTAGGCCAGACTTTCAAGCCTAGATAAGCCTAGCTTATGAAAAGCCTGAATTTGGGCCTAGTTTTAGCCTCAAATGAGCCTATTCAACCTTGAAGCCTATACAACCTAAAGCCTGAAATTTAGGCCTGAAATTTAAGCCTAGACGAGCCTGAATTTAAGCCTAGAGAAGCCTAGCTTAAGGCCTGAATTCAAGCCTAGACGAGCCTATAATTAAGCCTAGGTTCAAGCCTGAAATTAGACCTATTTATCCTAGCTTGAGGCCTGAATTTAGGTCTAACTTTCAAGCCTAATTTCAAGCCTAGACGAGCCTTAATTTAGGCCAGACTTTCAAGCCTAGATAAGCCTAGCTTATGGCCTGAATTTGGGCCTAGTTTTAGGCCTGAATTTAAGCCTAACCTAAAGCCTGAAATTAAGCCTAGACGAGCCTGAATTTAGGCCTAGAGAAGCCTAATTTTAAGCCTGAATTCAAGCCTAGACGAGCCTATAATTAAGCCTAGGTTCAAGCCTGAAATTAGACCTATTTATCCTAGCTTGAGGCCTGAATTTAGGTCTAACTTTCAAGCCTAATTTCAAGCCTAGACGAGCCTTAATTTAGGCCAGACTTTCAAGCCTAGATAAGCCTAGCTTATGGCCTGAATTTAGGCCTAGAATCAAGGCTAATTTCAAGCCTAGATAAGCCTGAAAAAGCCTAAGCCTATCCTGAAATTTAGACCTAATTTCAAGCCTAAAATAAGGCCTATTCAAACTGAAGCCTATCCAACTTAAAGCCTGAATTTAGGCCTGAATTTAAGCCTAGACGATCCTGAACTTAGGCCTAATTTTGAGCCTAAAACACATGAAACTTAGCCTAAAATCAAGCCTGAATTTGAGCCTAGATAAGCCTGAAAAAGCCTAAGCCTATCCTGAAATTTAGACCTAGACGAGCCTACAATTAAGCCTAGGTTCAAGCCTGATTTAAAAAAAAAATTCGAGCCTAAAACACATGAAACTTAGCCTAATTTCAAGCCTGAATTTAGGCCTGATTTCAAGCCTAATTAGCCTAGATGTTTTGCAGCTACGACGAGATTCCCGAAGCATCAGATGCTGATCGATATTCTCAAACAATATCCGAACTAGTCGAACATCCAATCTCACTTCGACCACCAACAGATCCACTAGTTCCACAATATTTGAAAGTATATTTGACAACCAAAGAACGCAAAAAGATTCGGCGACAAAATCGAAAAGAAGTGCTGAAAGAGCGGACTGAAAAGATCAGATTGGGGCTGGAAAAAGCGCCGGAAGCCAAAGTGAAAATTGGAAATTTGATGCGAGTTCTGGGAAATGAGGCGATTCAAGATCCGACGAAAATGGAGGCGCATGTGAGGAAACAAATGGCGGAGCGGTTGAAAAAACATGAGACATTGAATGCTGAGAGGAAATTGACGGATGATCAGAAGAAGGCGAAAAAGACGAAGAAATTGGCGGAGGATACGAGTACGGCGGTGAATGTTGCGGTTTATCGGTAAGTTTTTTTTTTTGGGGGGTTTTTGAGCCGAAAATTCGGGTTTTTCATGCAAAATTGGCCCCGGACCTTGAAAATTGGATTTTTCATGAAAAATTGAGCCCTGGGGCTCTTTTTGAGCTTGAACATCAATATTTATTGATTTTTCATGAAATTTTGAGCCCTGGGGCTCTTTTTGAGCTAAAAATTCGGTTTCCCGTGCATTTTTTGACCTGGGGATTTGAAAAATGCGATTTTTTATTAAAATTTGGGTCCAGGACTGATTTTTGAGCTTCAACATCAAAATTTATCGATTTTTCATGAAATTATGATCAGGGAGCGATTTTTAATGCAAAAATTCGTGTTTTTCATGAAAAATTGACACCAGGTGGTCTAGAACTTCGAAAAATCGATGATTTTCGACCTTGAAACCTTAAAAATTGAATTTTTCATCAAATTTTAGTTCTAGGAAGGATTTTTAGCCAAAGTTAATATTTTTTTACGAATTTTTGAGTCTACAGAAATTTATCGATTTTCATCAAAAATTCGATTTGGTGGGTTAATTTGACCCAAAATTCAGGTTTCTAACGATTTTCGGACCCCTACATCTTGAAAATTGAATTTTTCGTGAAATTTTGAGCAAAAATATCGATTTTTGGTGATTTTTTGACCGCTAGAGCTAGAAAAATTGGATTTTTTCATCAAAAATTGATGCTGTGGCTACATTTTGAGCCAAAAATCCCATTTTTTTTGTTTTTGACTTGAAAAATTAGCCGCGGAAAATGTACGTTTCAAAATATTCAAATATGTTTTTGAGTTTTTTTCATCAGTGATACCTCTCCAACGTGCGGATCGATTTAAAGTTGGAATTTTAAGTATGAAAATGGTGGCCTAGTTTTTCATAAATCTGGAAAACTAGGCCAAAAATGGGCCAAATTTTGAGCGATTCCAAATTTGACCTGAAAATTCCAAATTTTCACCTAAAAATCTGAAATTTTCAGTGTAAAATCTCTAACTCATCCATCCAAAAAATTCAAAGTCGAAACCAACGCGAAACAATTGCAAATGTCCGGAGCAATTATGATGCACAAAGCACAAAATATTGTGGTTGTTGAAGGCGGACCGAAACAGCAGAAGTTCTACAAAAATCTGATGTTGAATCGAATCAAATGGTCCGATGAGATTATTGGACAGAAAAAAGAGGCGGAAAAAGATGCGCCCGGAGAGAGGAATTTGTGTGAAATGGTAAGGATTTTTTGGGATTTTCAGATGCCACGTGGAATTTGGAGCATTTTGAGACCAAACACAGCTATATTTGAGCTCAAAATGCTCCGAATTTCGAGGATTTTCAGAATCCACGTGGAATTTGGAGCATTTTGAGCCCAAACACAACTATATTTGGGCTCAAAATGCTCCAAATTTCGAGCACGTGGAATTTGGAGCATTTTGAGCCCAAACACAACCATATTTGAGCTCAAAATGCTCCAAATTTCGAGGACGAGGAATTTGGAGCATTTCAAGACTAAATATGAGCATGTTTGATGTCAAAATGCTCCAAATCTCAATCTGAATTCCGGATTTTCAGAATCCACGTGGAATTTGGAGCATTTCAAGACTAAATATGAGCATGTTTGTGCTCAAAATGCTCCAAATTTCCCGCTGAACCCGATTTTTTGCCTTTCAGATTTGGGAAGGTCAAGTGAAGCGTCGAAATTTCAAAGATTTCCAAGTGCACACGGCACAACTCGAAAAACAGGCTCGCGAATTTTTCGAAAAACACGGTGTCGCACAATATTGGGACCTGTGCTACAGTACTACCGTACTCCTCGAAGGACAGGATGTTCTACCGACTGCCTAGCAGGAGTACTGTAGTTTTTGGCGCCAAAAATTGGGTGTTTTTTTGTTGGAAAAATGAAGTTTTATTTATTTTTGACGTTTTTTAGTTGAAATTTTTTTTCCTGTTGGAATTTCCCGGGAATTTTTGTATTTTGGATTACTGTAGATTACTGTAGATTTTCTACAGTACCCCCCTCCAAATTTCAGATGGAAGATTTGGAAAAAATGCGCAAAGACGTGGAAAATTTGGAAAAATCGAATTTGGCCAAAAAACAAGTGTTGGCCGAAATTTTGGCCCAATTCCAGACGGCCCAAAATCAGGCCGACACGGAAAAACGCAGGAATTTTGTGCGAAATGTGATGCGCGCTGAAATTTGTCTGAAAATCGAGGAAAGCGAGAAGCGGCGACTGCGAATTTCAGCCAAATTGTTGGATTCGTATCGATTTCAGCATTGGACGTGTTTTGGAGTTGGAGTGGAGAATTTGGAGGAGGAGGGGGAGATGTGAGTGATTTTTGGGGAAAGATTTTGAAAATTTGAATTTCCCGCCCAAAATTTTTGAAAATTCGGGAAAATTTGCGATTTTTTGAACCTAAATTTGCCACGTGGCACTTTTTGGGGCCAAAAATATTGATTTTTTTGAAAATTCGGAAAATTTCTGATTTTTTAAAGCCTGAATTTGCCACGTGTTAAAAATTAATGATTTTTTGAAAGAAAAAAGCCACGTGGCAAATTTAGGCTCAAAAAATTGCAATTTTTCAGAATTTTTTAAAAAATTGATGATTTTTAGCCCCAAAATTCAAAATTTTCAAAAATTATCGATTTTTCTGATTTTTTAAGCCTAAATTTGCCACGTGGATTTTTTATTTTGAAAAATGAATAATTTTTTACACGTGGCAAATTTAGGCTTAAAAAAACAAACAAAAAATCGATAATATTTGAAATTTTGAAATTTTCGGGTTCCAAATTTCGAATTTCTGAAATTTTGATGATTTTTTGAGTTGGCGGGAAATTCAAATTTTCAAAAAAAAAATCGATGAATTTCTGGTCCCAAAAAGCCACGTGGCAAATTTAGGTTCAAAAAATCGCAAATTTTCAGAATTTCTCAAAAAATCGATAATTTTTGGCGGGAAAATTTAAAATTTTTCAAAATTCATCGATTTTTCTGATTTTTTTTGAACCTAAGTTTGCCACGTGTCAAAAATTCATCGATTTTTTTTGAAAATTCGAAAAATTTGCGATTTTTTAAGCCTAAATTTGCCACGTGGAAAAAATTCATCGATTTTTCAAAATAAAAAAAGCCACGTGGCAAATTTAGGCTTAAAAAATTGCAAATTTTCAGAATTTCTCAAAAAATCGATAATTTTTGGCGGGAAAATTCAAAATTTTCAAAAATTATCGATTTTTCTGTTTTTTTTTTGAACCTAAATTTGCCACGTGGATTTTTTATTTTGAAAAAAAATTTCAAATTTTCAAAACATCGATGAATTTTTGGTCCCAAAAAGCCACGTGGCAAATTTGGGTTCAAAAAATTGCAAATTTTCCGAATTTTTCAAAAAATCGATAATTTTTGGCGGGAAAATTGAAAATTTTCCAAAAAATTCATCCGATTTTTTCTGATTTTTTTGAACCTAAATTTGCCACGTGGATTTTTATTTTAAAAATTAATGAATTTTTCCACGTTGCAAATTTAGGTTCAAAAAATTGCAAATTTTCAGAATTTTTCCAGAAAATCAATAATTTTTAGCCGCAAAATTCCAGAATCGTCGAAATTCTCGGCTGCCGCGAAACTCGCTGGACAATTTTCGACGACGAAAAATCGATGCGAAATTTGCAGACTATACGGTAGGTTTTGGCTTCTACAGTACAGTAATCTACAGTACCCCCCTTCTACAGTACCCTTTTTCACAGGCCCCGAAGCTCCGCCCATTTACACGTGGCAATTTCAAATGCACATTTTTTCGCGGGCTCCAAACCCGAAATTGTTTTGCACTTCCGAAAATGCCCGCCAAATTTGGGACAGTAAGTGAGCTACAGTACCCCCAAAAGCTACAGTACCCCCTACAGTACCCCCTTGCAGATTATCCCCTCAATTTTGTGCCGAAATCTGGAGCCACGTGGAATTTCAGACCATTTGTCTGAAAATCGAAAATCTTCCCACAAGGCAATTGTTTTTGGAAAATGAATTTGTGGATGAGTACGGTAGGTTAGGGAGTACTGTAGACCTACAGTAACCTACAGTAATCATTTCCAGCCGCGATAATCCTGGCAAAATGCATTCAAACTTGCTGGACATCGAAAAATCTCGAAAAAAAATTGCGAATCTCGAAATTTCTGCAAAAATCGCGCCAGAAATTCCGATGCAACGATTTTGAGACGTGGCAATTTTTGGGCGGATTTGAGGAATTCACGGAGTGTTGTGCCATTTTGGAAGATGGAAATCAGGAGGAAATTGAGCGAATTTGGACCGCAAATGCGGAATTGGCCAGCGAATTTGTGAAGTTTTTTGAGCAATAAACAATTTGGAGCATTTTGAGACCAAATTTTGAGCTCAGAATGAATTTGGAGCATTTTGAGACCACCACCATATGTAAGCTCAAAATGCTCCAAATTTCGAGGATTTTCAGAATCCACGTGGAATTTGGAGCATTTTGAGCCCAAACACAACCTTATTTGGGCTCAAAATGCTCCAAATTTCGAGGATTTTTAGAATCCACGTGGAATTTGGAGCATTTCGAGCCCAAACACAACCATATTGCTCCAAATTTCGAGGATTTTCAGAATCCACGTGGAATTTGGAGCATTTCAAGACTAAATATGAGCATGTTTGATGTCAAAATGCTCCAAATTTCGAGCTTAGAATCCACGTGGAATTTGGAGCATTTCAAGACCAAATATGAGCATGTTTGATGTCAAAATGCTCCAAATTTCGAGGATTTTCAGAATCCACGTGGAATTTGGAGCATTTTGAGCCCAAACACAGTCATATTTGGGCTCAAAATGCTCCGAATTTCGAGCTGAAAAGCAAAAAACTATTGATTTATTAAAACAAAACTTCAGCCCATAAGAAAATACAAAAAAATACAGTAAGATATGTTCCGAATTGAGATCAAATATGAATCAATATGAAACCCTGACATCTGAAAAGCGATGCGCCTTTAAAAAATTCGAATTTTTTTTTTTTTTTTTTTGAAAAAAAACGGTGTCGAATGGTTAAAGGCGCAAGACTTGGGGGAAAATACAAAAAATACAACAAAAACAGTGCTAATTAAGGTATTACCTTAAGGTAATAACCTTAATTAGCGCACTAATTAGTTAAAAATCCGAATGCTCAAAGCTGGAGACAATCGAAGACTCTTCCGCATCCATATACACTCCGCTAGTAGCCAACGCTTTCACCTCCTCTTCCGTCAGCATCCGCCGCAACGCCGCGTCGTAGATTTGCTCGGGACCACGACGGTATTTCAGACCGTTGTCGCGAGCGTCCCAAATTTCGTCGACTGAAATCAAGAGAATCCAATTTGGAGCATTTTGAGACTAAATATGAGCATGTTTGGGCTCAAAATGCTCCAAATTTTGAGGTTTTCAGAATCCACGTGGAATTTGGAGCATTTTGAGACCAAACACAACCATATTTGGGCTCAAAATGCTCCAAATTTCGAGGATTTTCAGAATCCACGTGGAATTTGGAGCATTGAATTTTGGGCTAAAAATTATCGATTTTTTGAAAATTCTGAAAATTTTCGATTTTTTAAGCCTAAATTTGCCACGTGGAAAAAATTATTGATTTTTCAAAATAAAAAATCCACGTGGCAAATTTAGGTTCAAAAAAATCAGAAAAAATCGGATGAATTTTTTGGAAAATTTTCAATTTTCCCGCCAAAAATTATCGATTTTTTGAAAAATTCGGAAAATTTGCAATTTTTTGAACCCAAATTTGCCACGTGGCTTTTTGGGACCAAAAATTCATCGATGTTTTGAAAATTTGAAATTTTTTTTCAAAATAAAAAATCCACGTGGCAAATTTAGGTTCAGAAAAATCAGAAAAAATCGAATTTTTTGGAAAATTTTGAATTTTCCCGCCAACTCAAAAATCATCAAAATTTCAGAAATTCGAAATTTGGGACCCGAAAATTTCAAAATTTCAAATATTATCGATTTTTTTGTTTTTTTAAGCCTAAATTTGCCACGTGTAAAAAATTATCGATTTTTTGAAAAATTTTGAAAATTTGATGATTTTTGAGTTAGCGGGAAATTCAAATTTTCAAAAAATCAATAATTTTCGGTCCCAAAATGCTCCAAATTTCGAGGATTTTCAGAATCCACGTGGAATTTGGAGCATTTTGACACCAAACACAACCATATTTGGGTTCTGGACCATTCGTGGATTACTATGATCCCTTGCCACGTCATAGCAATCCACGTGGCCGCTAAAGCGGAAGATAGTGCCGCTAACGCGGAATCCTGCGGTCTACACTCGCGCACAGCGCTCGGGTCTAGCGAAGCGACTGTAAACCGCAAGCTTCCGCGTTAGCGGCACTATCTTCCGCTTTAGCGGCCACGTGGGTTGCTATGACGTGGCATGGGATAATAGAGCCCCCCTCCACTCACCCCCAATAATTCCCAGCTTATCAACATCGGGATAGGCCGGTGGCTCGGGCTGCTCCTCAAACGGATCCGGAGTGGGATGCGGCACATTTTCGGGATCCTCATGATAGGCGCTCATCGCCTCTTTGCAATCCGCATCCTCGATGTGTCGCTTCAGTTTGTCCTCGACGACCATGCGGACGATGCGGTTGAAGGCGCAACCGGCGGTGATGCGGCCGTGCGCCTCCGGATCCCACATTTCTTCGGCGATTCCGCGCAGCACACGCGATTTCTTTAAACAACATTGAATTGATTGTTGTTCCTCTGCGTCCCTGTTCTCTGGTCGTCTGATTTTAGTAGTAGCCTACTCAATACTCTAGTTGTCTACCTCTCTGCGTCTCTCGCTTGTGCATACTTCTTTGCAGTTTGCTATCTCTGCGTCTCTAAGCCCTCTAGTTGTCTGTCTCTCTCAAAATGTTGTGCTCTCTAGCTACCTGACTCTAGTTGTCTGTTATGCTCTCTAGTTCTCTGGTTCCCTGCGTCTCTCGTAATCTTGCGTACTCTATCTAGTAGTATGTTTCTCTGCGTCTCTGATTCTCTAGCTGCCTGACTCTAACTGTCTTTTCTATTCCCTTGCTATCTAGCTGTCTACATCTCTGCGTCTCTCGAAATACTATGATCTCTAGTTGTCTGGATCTCCACGTCTCTCGTACTTTCATACTTTCTAGCTATATGCCATTTCTGCGTCTCTGATTCTCTAGCTGTCTGACTCTGTATCTCGTCGTCTCCTCTGCGTCTCCTCTATCCCCATACTCTCTAGCTATATGCTATCTCTGCGTCTCTGATTCTCTAGCTGTCTGACTCTAGCTGTCTGTTAAGCCCTCTAGTTCTCTGATTCCCTGCGTCTCTCGCAATCTCTAGCTCTCTAGCTGTCTGACTCTTCCCATGTGTGTATCTCCTCTACGTCTCTTCTCTTCCCTTACTCTCTAGCTATATGATATCTCTGCGTCTCTGGTGATCTTAAGCCCTGTAGTTCTCTGATTCCCTGCGTCTCTCGCAATCTCTAGCTCTCTAGCTGTCTGACTCTTCCCATGTGTGTATCTCCTCTACGTCTCTTCTCTTTCCCTATACTCTCTAGCTGTCTGCTATGCTCTGCCTCTCTAACAACATGGTTGTCTGCCCCCCCCCCCCCCAACTCACCGGATGCCTATTAATCTGCGCCCTCCACACCGGCCTCATCCTCTTCCCCACAACAATCTCCCGCATCTGCCCAATCGTCGGATTCATGCCCACCTGATCCTCATACGGCAACATATACTCCGCCATCTCCTCCACCTTCTCCTCCCCCAAAATCGTCTGCGACAACACCTCCCACATCACCAACGCCATCGCATAAACGTCCATCTGCTTAAAGGCGCACGGTGTGAACTCGGTGGCACCCTCGAGAACTTCAGGCGACATATAGCGACGGGTGCCGACCTGCCCGAGAAGATCGTTGTATTTCGGGTTGCGCATCTCGAACTTCCGGGCGAGACCGAAATCTGCGATCAGCGCTGTCATATCCTTCCGAACTAGGATGTTCTTGGATTTTATATCCCTATGGATTATAATCGGCTTGGTATGTCCAAAGAAAAATGGTCGATCATCATGTAGGAATTGTAAACCATCAACCATACTTAAGATAACTCTGATAGCTGACGCCAGGCTTATGGTATTCCGCTTGATTAACTCATATAGGCTAAGTCTCTCATGGTATTCGGTAACAATCCATAGTTCCTGCCCAACTTCCTCGGATCCCCAATATTTCAAGATCGATGGGTAGCCCTTGGGTAAACTCGCAAAATAATCGAAGATCTTCTTCTCGGCAAGATAACTGGGGCGTTCGGAGATGTCGTGCTTCTTGACAGCCACACAGTGCTCATTCCCCTCTGGGTCGGTGTATTTCGCGCGGAACACAAAACCATAGCGACCGTGTGCGATGATGTGTTGATCGCTGATCGCCTCGCTGATGTTGTTGATCGCCGTGCTGTTCTGGTTGTTGGTGTCGAGTTCGGGTGGATAGTAGTGGGCTGGGTAGTGGAGACGACCGTTGAGAATCGGGCTGTTGGTGGGTTTTGCCGGGCTTCGCGTGCGCATTTCGAATTCTTGAGTGGGTAGGACTAGGGGAGCTGATGCGTTTGTGGTTTCCTGCAAGAAGTTAGGTTTGTTACTGTTTTTTTGCCACGTCATAGCTATTCTGAATCACATTGCGGTCATTTTGAGACTAAACATGACGGGGGAGGGGTACTGTAGTTTTGATCTACTTGGAGTTCTACGCATTTTGACACTAAACATGACGGGGGTACTGTAGATTTTGGGTCTCAACGATCCTCAAAGCTTAGAGTAACCCTAGGCTTGTTTGACCTCCTCGGAAAACGTGGATTTTTCGCCACGTCATAGCTATGGGGTACTGTCATGCCTCGAAATTACGATCATTTTGAGACTAAACATGACGGGGGTACTGTGGATTTTGGGTCTCACCACGATCCTCAAAGCTTACAGTAACGCTAGGCTTGTTTGGACTCTAAAAACGTGGATTTTTCATGCCACGTCATAGCTATGGGGTACTGTAAAGCTGATCTATCTAAGGTACTGTAGCGCCTGGGTCTTGCCACGCGGGAACACGTGGATTTTTCATGCCACGTCATAGCTATGGGGTACTGTAGTTCTGATCTACTCGGAATTCTTGAGGTCAAACGTGCTATGATAAAAATCCACGTGGCTACAGTAACCCTAGGCGTGTTTGGACTCTTAGAACGTGGATTTTTCATGCCACGTCATAGCTATGGGGTACTGTATTTGTGACCTACTTTCGAGACCGAATATGATTAGGGTACTGTAGGATCTGTGTCTCACCACGATCCTCAACGCTTACAGTAACCCTAGGCGTGTTTAGACCCTAAAAACGTGGAATTTCCGCCACGTCATAGCTATGGGGTACTGTACCGCCTGGGTCTTACCACGCGGGAACTACAGTACCCTAGGCCTGTTTGGTATCAAAATACGTGGATTTTTTGCCACGTCATAGCTATGCTCCCTTCAAAACTCACCAATTTGACATGTGTCTGTTGCCTCCTTCGACTACACATTGAGTAGATCAAAATGGTGGCGGCCGCAAATGACAAACACGCCGTGAGCATCACCATGTAGACTACAAAAGACAGTGAATATCCGCCGGTTTTTAGTTCAGCTTCTTCTTCTTCTTCTTCCTCACTTTCTGGTGCTAGTTCTGAAATTTTCACACGTGGAAGTGTTAGATTTTGGAGCATTGCTCATGTTAACACACATGCTTCCTGAGAATTGCTCATATTAATGAAGTAGAGCGGACCATTTTTCGGCAGTTTTATCGCTAATATGAGCAACGCTCCGCATTCTTAAAATCAGAATTGCTCATATTAGTGATTTAGAATCCTTTTTTGTTAATATTTGGAGCATTGCTCATATTAGCTGTGCAAAAAATAGAAAAAATTAACGATTTACTTTGGTGCAAAAATGAAAAAAAGGGTGAAAATGGTGCAATTATAAGGTACTAACCAATAATTTTTGGAGCATTTAGTGTCGAATTTTTGAGCTGTTCCGCTTCCGCTTCCGCGTCCGGATCCACGTAGAACGGATTCAACATGCGCACCGCCCTCTTCTCGTTGCAGTTTTTGGTCAGACAACAACAGTTGCGCACACGGCTTTTGCGTTTCACGCCGTTGTTGAGGCACTGCAAAAAAAAAATAGCAAATGCGCTCCATGGAGAATTTTTGAAATTTTTCGAAATTTTGAAGATTTGCATTAGAGCGCACTTGCTTCTCTGAGCATTTTCGTGTATTTCCGGACCTCTAAGAAGCATTTTAAAGTTAGTTATAGCAAGTGCGCTCTATGGAGAATTTTTGAAAAATTTCAATTTTGCATTAGAGCGCACTTGATTTTCTGAGCATTTTCATATATTTTTGGAGCTCTAACACCTATTTTGAAGTTAGTTATAGCAAGTGCGCTCCATTGAGAATTTTTGAAAATTATCAAAATTCTCAAAAATTCGCATTAGAGCGCACTTGATTTCACTTCCGCTTTAGTGGCCACGTGGATTGATATGATCCCTTGCCATGTCATAGTAATCCACGTGGCCGCTGAAGCGGAAGACAGTGCCGCTGACGCGGAAGCTTGCGGTCTACACTCGCGCAGAGCGCTCGGGTCGAGCGGAGCGAGTGTAGAACGCAAGCTTCCGCGTAAGCGGCCCCACGTGGATTTCTATGATCTCTATGGTTTCCACGTGGCCGCTGAAGCGGAATCTTGCGGTCTACACTCGCTTCGCTCGACCCGAGCGCTGTGCGCGAGTGTAGACCGCAAGCTTCCGCGTTAGCGGCACTATCTTCCGCTTCAGCGGCCCCACGTGGATTTCTATGATCTCTATCGTTGCCACGAGGCCGCTGACGCGGAATCTTGCGGGCATTTTTGATAGACTCGCGGCTCCGCCCGTCGACTTACCGTATGCTCTCCGCATCCCGCTTTGCTCTCCGCCATCCGCTCCTGACAACCTTGAAAATGAATCGTCTCCTCCGGAACCCCGATGATCTTTTCCGTCGAATTCACCACCTCCACCCTGGGTTCATAGCTGAACACAGAGATGCACGATAGAACGACGTGTGAGCCGTGAAGTGTGCACGTTTGGGTGGTGGGACAATTCGGATTGGTGTCCGGGTCGCAGATGGTGCGGTCGAGGAACTGCAAAAATTTCGAGGATTTTCGGAGAATCCACGTGGAATTTGGAGCATTTTGAGACTAAATATGAGCATGTTTGGGCTCGAAATGCTCCAAATTTCGAGGATTTTCAGAATCCACGTGGAATTTGGAGCATTTTAAGACTAAATATGAGCATATTTGATGTCAAAATGCTCCAAATTTCGAGGATTTTCAGAATCCACGTGGAATTTGGAGCATTTCAAGACTAAATATGAGCATGTTTGATGTCAAAATGCTCCAAATTTCGAGGATTTTCAGAATCCACGTGTACTCGAGCTGATCTTTAATTTTTTTTTCGGCAAAAAAAAAATTATCACCTGACATTTTTTGAAAAATGTTGTTCTTCTCTTTTTTCTTCCTCGTCACATGATTTATTTTTCAGCAAAAAAAAAGTATGAGAGCTATAATTTAGTGAAGCGAGCAAAGTATAATTATTGAATTTCGAGCGCCGGAGGCGCGAGTGTAAACCGCAAGCTTCCGCGTCAGCGGCACTATCTTCCGCGAACGCGGCCACGCGGATTGCTATGATATGGCAAACGTCATAGCAATCCACGTGGCCACTAAAGCGGAAGACAGTGCCGCTGACGCGGAATCTTGCGGATTACACTCGCGCCTCCGGCGCTCGAAAATCCACGTCATTGAAGGCGTCGTGGCCGCTAAAGCGGAAGATAGTGCCGCTGACGCGGAAGCTTGCGGTCTACACTCGCGCAAAGCGCTCGGGTCGAGCGGAGCGAGTGTAGACCGCAAGCTTCCGCTTCAGCGGCCACGTGGGGTGCTATGACGTGGCAAGGGATCATAGCAATCTACGTGGCCGCTAAAGCGGAAGATAGTGCCGCTTACGCGGAAGCTTGCTGTCTACACTCGCGCAGAGCGCTCGGGTCGAGCGGAGCGAGTGTAAACCGCAAGATTCCGCGTCAGCGGCCAACTGTTTGAACAGGGCTTGCGAAGCACGCCACGTGGATTGTTGGGATTTGAAAATCCTCGAAATTTGGAGCATTTTGAGCCCAAATATGCTCAAAACTCACCGCACAAACCAAATACGGTTCATTATTGGTCTTATTGATCTCATAATTCACCCCCTCCACGCCAACAACTCGCGATCTCGCCGATCCCTGCAACACTTGCGCAAGAGTTGTGCCATTCCGCTGCGCATCCGTCGTTCGATGCGCCAATTTGTTGATGTACTCCTCTTCGGGACTCATAGTTCTCTCGGGTTCGGCGGCAATTGCCGCAAACGACACTCCGCAAATTACGCCGATTAGAATCACATATTTGAGAAGAAGCGCCATTTGCCCTAGGCGGGCTGTAATTAATTTTCAAAAATTAATTAATTAACAAAATCCACGTGGAATCTTAATCACGGCAAGTGAAAAAGGAAAAAAAAAACAAAAAAACAAAAGTAAGAAAAATCGAAATACACAAGGCCGCTGGCGCCTTGACGAGAGAGTGAGAGACGACAGAGAAGCAGACAGTGTGTGTCTCTGCACTCTCTCATCTCTCCACACTCTCTCGTTTTTTTTTTTGGAGAAGAAAAAGGGAAGAGCCAGGTGTAACTAACATTTTTTAATCTTTATTATTATGTAATACATATGTAGATGTGTATAATAATAGTGACTTAGGATAAGTAGGGGAGCGGAAATGGGGAAAAAGTAGTAGTGACCGAAATTCAGCTCGAAATTTGGAGCATTTTGAGCCCAAATATGCTCATGTTTAGTCTTGAAATGCTCCAAATTCCACGTGGATTCTGAAAATCCTCGAAATTTGGAGCATTTTGACATCAAACATGCTCATATTTAGTCTTGAAATGCTCCAAATTCCACGTGGATTCTGAAAATCCTCGAAATTTGGAGCATTTTGACATCAAACATGCTCATATTTAGTCTTGAAATGCTCCAAATTCCACGTGGATTCTGGCCACTACAGTAATCTGGGAAATGGAATGTGCGGAAAATAAACAGGAAGCAAATTCGAGCGGCAAAGCCGCGAGTGTAGACCGCAAGCTTCCGCGTCAGCGGCACTATCTTCCGCTTTAGCGGCCACGCGGATTGCTATGACGTGGCAAGGGATCATAGCAATCCACGTGGCCGCTACGCGGAAGCTTGCGGTTTACACTTGAGACCGCAAGCTTCCGGGAACGCGGCCACGTGGATTTTCAGTACTGAATTATTAACTGGCCGCTAAAGCGGAAGATAGTGCCGCTGACGCGGAAGCTTGCGGTTAACACTCGCCGCTCCGCCGCTCGTACAAAATTTAATAAACATCGAAAATTCGATCGGTAATCTCAAAAATGACATTTTTCGCAAAAATCACATCATTTTCATTGGTCAATTGACTGCAAACAACCATTCGAAGAAAATAGTTGCCTTGAACTGTTGAAGGGACCAAATGAATCCGACGATCCTCGTTGATCGCATTGCACAGTCTTTCGTTGTCAGAATTTGAGGACTGCAAAAAAAGAGGGCGATTTTTAGAGTCCGAATTCGACTAGGGCCGGGATTGAACGCGTGGCTAGCGCGACTCAATGTTGCTTAACTTGCCAGATTGGATAGCGTATTTTTTCGTGTATTTTCGGAGCTCTAAACCCTATTTTGAAGCTAGTTATAGCAAGTGCGCTCCATTGAGAATTTTTGAAATTTTTCAGAATTTGCATAATTCGCATTAGAGCACACTTGCTTCCTCACTCACATTTTTGAGCTTAAAACAAGTGAGACCTAAATGTTGTGGTACAAAATGCTCGAATCTTCCATCCTCAATGATAAGTTCGGCGAACTTCGCCGCCAATTTTTCGGTTCCTCGAAGATAATCCTGGATTTTGGCCACGCCCATGTTTCGCAACACAAACCAGATTTTGAGTGAGCGAAAACGTCGGCCAAGGGCGACTTGGAGGTGCTGCAAAAAAATTTCAGGATTTTTTGGAGACCGCAAGATCCCCTGACACGTCATAGCAATCCACGTGGCCGCTAAAGCGGAAGACAGTGCCGCTTACGCGGAAGCTTGCGGTCTACACTCGCGCACAGCGCTCGGGTCGAGCGGAGCGAGTGTAAACCGCAAGCTTCCGCGTGAGCGGCACTATCTTCCGCTTCAGCGGCCACGCGGATTTCTACGATCCCTTGCCACGTTAAAGCAATCCACGTTGCCGCTAAAGCGGAAGAAAGTGCCGCTGACGCGGAAGCTTGCGGTCTACACTCGCTTCGCTTGACCCGAGCGCTGTGCGCGACTGTAGACCGCAAGATTCCGCGTTAGCGGCACTATCTTCCGCGAACGCGGATTTCTATGATCCCTTGCCACGTTATAGCAATCCACGTTGCCGCTGACGCGGAAGCTTGCGGTTTACACTCGCTTCGCTCGACCCGAGCGCTGTGCGCGAGTGTAGACCGCTAGCTTCCGCGTTAGCGGCACTGTCTTCCGCGAACGCGGCCACGCGGATTGCTATGATCTCTATGGTTTCCACGTCATAGCAATCCACGTTCTGAGCTCGAAATTTGGAGCATTTTGACATCAAACATGCTCATATTTGGTCTCAAAATGCTCCAAATTCGGAGCATTTCTCACCCGATAATCGGCAGCTGTGCTCTGATATTCATGTGCCAAATACAGCGCGTCGACGTTGAAAAATTTGGCGATATTCGTCCCATTTTTGAACCACATTGGACTACAATCGAAATTCACCATTCCCGCTTTGTGCAAATTGAAATTGTAGGAATCGGCGTGTTCGATGCCATTCAGCAGATATTTGAATTCGGGGCAGAAGGCGAAGGTTCCTGAGCAATTACTATGAGCAATGCTCCAAATTTCGAGGATTTTCCAGAATCCACGTGGAATTTGGAGCATTTCAAGACTAAATATGAGCATGTTTGATGTCAAAATGCTCCAAATTTCGAGGATTTTCAGAATCCACGTGGAATTCGGAGCATTTTGAGCCCAAACACAACCATATTTGGGCTCAAAATGCTCCAAATTTCCAGTCTACCTGCATAAGCCGCATCGACATGTAAATACAATCCTTCTTGCTCACAAATCGGTCCCAAAACATCCAATCGATCCACTCCACAACTACAAGTTGTTCCGATCGTCGCCAAAAACATGAATGGAATATAGCCACGATCTCGATCTTGTCGAATCGCATTTCTCAGGGTCATTTCGGACACTCCGAAATTCCCCAGAAAATCTCGCTGAGCTTTCAGTTTTCGCAAACGAATTCCCGATAGCATTGCGCCTTTTTCAACTGAACTGTGTGCTTGATCTGAGCAATACATTACGAATTTTTCGAAGACTGTTGGATCGTGGTAGAATGGAACTATCATTTCGGCATTCTCATCGTCTTCCTGAAGGAAATTGGGGATAATTAAGGTTGTTAAGGCTACCGCAAGATTCCGCGTCAGCGGCACTATCTTCCGCGAACGCGGCCACGTGGATTGCTATGATATGGTAAACGTCATAGCAATCCACGTGGCCGCGTTCGCGGAAGACAGTGCCGCTTACGCGGAAGCTTGCGGTTTACACTCGCTCCGCTCGACTCGAGTGCTTAAGGTTTTGAGCTACCTTAAGGCTATGCCTCACGTCATAGCTATGATCCGCGTGGCCGCTGAAGCGGAAGCTTGCGGTTTACACTCGCTTCGCTCGACCCGAGCGCTGTGCGCGAGTGTAGACCGCAAAATTCCGCGCTAGCGGCACTATCTTCCGCTTCAGCAGCCACGTGGATTACTATGATATGGTAAACGTCATAGCAATCCACGTGGCCGCGTTCGCGGAAGACAGTGCCGCTGACGCGGAAGCTTGCGGTTTACACTCGCTTCGCTCGACCCGAGCGCTGTGCGCGAGTGTAGACTGCAAGATTCCGCGTAAGCGGCACTATCTTCCGCGAACGCGGCCACGCGGATGGCGATTATCCCTTGCCACGTCATAGCTATCCACGTGGCCGCTTACGCGGAAGACAGTGCCGCTGACGCGGAAGCTTGCGGTCTACACTTGCTTCACTCGACCCGAGCGCTGTGCGCGAGTGTAGACCGCAAGCTTCCGCGTCAGCGGCATTGTCTTGCGCTTCAGCGGCCACGTGGATTGCTATGACGTGGATTTTCAGTACTGAATTCTTGACTGGCCGCTGAAGCGGAAGATAGTGCCGCTTACGCGGAAGCTTGCGGTCTACACTCGCTTCGCTCGACACACAACATTTCTCGAACTCACCACAATGTGGATGGATTTTTGGGATTGGAGAGTTGGCTGAAAACGTGGCGGGGTTTGCTAGAAGCTCCGCGAGCCTCAACCGGCTCCGGAAGGGGAAGCGGAAGTCTGAGCTTCCGCTTAAGCCTGGGAGGTCGCCTCCAGCTCACCTTATTGCTCTTAACTCGCTCGAAAATCTCCCGAATCGTCTTGCCAATGTCCGCCGTCCACTTCCCCAAACCCACGTCGCCCTCGGCCTTGATTCTAGCGACTTGCGCGGCTCGCGCCGCCATAATCGCAATCATCGTCGAATCACTCGCGGTGCTCTGGATGATTCCGCAACCCGGACCGTCGTGCGCGTTTTTGAAGTGCTCGGGGAGCCCGAGCAAATCGACCAGCCAATCAAGAGAGGACATTTCGAGCTCAGTCATTGAGGGACACGATTTCTGTAATTAATATGAGCAATCCCTAGATTTTCTAGTTTAATATGAGCAATATCATTGTGACGTGGAACTCACCCAAGTAAATCCGATCCCCGCAATTCCACCGCTCAAAATATCGGCCAAAATCGACTGGTAGCTGAGAGCCGTCGGAAAATAGGCGAAAAAATGTGGATGGTGCCAGTGGGTGGCACCATTCAACACCACACTCTCCAAATCGTCGAAGATCGCCGACCAGTCTTCAGGGCTCGCAGGAGCTTTGGATGGGACCTGGCAAAAATTATTTTGAGCTCAAAATTTGGAGCATTTTGAGCCCAAATATGGTTGTGTTTGGTCTCGAAATGCTCCAAATTTCACGTGGATTCTCGAAATTTGGAGCATTCCGAGCCCGCCGCTTCGCGGAAGCTTCCGGTTTACACTCGCGCTTCCGCGCTCGCCACTCACCAACTCTTGAATATATCCCGGTTTGATGTCGGGCAACGGACGACGCTCACGAATTGTGTCCCAATAATCGGCCACAAAATCCACCATTCGTTTGCCCTCCACACGGAAGCTTGCCGAATCCATGCTCTCTGAAATCAGGGGATTTTCAGAGATGACACGTGGAATTTGGAGCATTTTGAGACCGAATATGAGCATGTTTGGGCTCAAAATGCTCCAAATTTCGAGGATTTTCAGAAGCTTTAGGAGCCTTTAAGAGTCCAAAAATCAAAGCCACGTGGGTTCGGGAAAGTCTCGATCTTTGAGATCACAAGAATTCAGAATGACATGCCGATTACTACAAAAAGGCTAGAAATCCCATCAATCCACGTGGCTGGGTGCCCAAAGTTCTGCCACGTGGCGTGCTTCGCAAGCCCTGTTCAAAAAGTTGGCCGCTGACGCGGAAGCTTGCGGATTACACTCGCTCCGCTCGACTCGAGCGCTGTGCGCGAGTGTACATAGACCGCAAGCTTCCGCGTCAGCGGCACTGTCTTCCGCTTTAGCGGCTACGTGGATTTCTATGATCCCTTGCCACGTCATAGCAATCCACGTGGCCGCTAAAGCGGAAAATAGTGCCGCTAACGCGGAAGCTTGCGGTCTACACTCGCTCCGCTCGAAAAAAATGTATATTTTTTGATACGAAAAAAAAACATAGGCTCTGCGAGCCTATGGTAACGAGCATTTTCCGGAAACTTATCCATCCACGTCCGGGGTTTGCATAGCAAAAGAAAAGAAAAGAAAATAAATAATGATTCTAGAAAAAAGGGGGCGTGGCCCCCTTTTTTCCACATAAAATATTCATGGACTTTTAATGAGATGCAAACATATAAAGTTGAAAAATGACAATGGAAAGAGGGGAAACTGGTTTGTGGCGAGCGAAGTGAGTGTAGATCGCAAGATTCCGCGTAAGCGGCACTATCCGTCTTCCGCGTGAAGCGAAGACAGTGGATTTCTATGATCCCTTGCCACGTCATAGGAATCCGCGTGGCCGCTGAAGCGGAAGACAGTGCCGCTTACGCGGAATATTGCGGTATACACTCACTTCGCTCGAAAATTGAGTCCAAAACAAGTTCCAAATTTCATAGATCACTGAAAAATCCCTCAAATTTCAAATTTCTTGGCTGAAATTTTGTGCTGAAAATCATGGAATCCTTGATTTTCAGCGCAAAATTTGGGTAAACGAATTTTAAAAGCTTCATATTTCCTAAAAAGTTCTGAAACTTGACTGATTTCTTTTTGATAAAAATTTTTTTACAATTTTTTTCTCGAATATTTTTTTACTTTGAAAATGTAAGTTTCAAAATAATTTTAAAAAACCATGAAAAACAACCTGAAAAACAGTATGTTGTGAGGAAAACGAACTGGAAATGAAATTTGGATCATTTGAGCACAAATATGGTTGTGTTTGGGCTCAAAATGCTCCAAATTCCACGTGGATTCTGAAAATCCTCGAAATTTGGAGCATTTTGACATCAAACATGCTCATATTTAGTCTCAAAATGCTCCAAACTTTGGGGGTTCAAAAAGTACACAAAAAAATGCTCAGCGACGAAATACTGTGTAGGTTTATCATCTCTGATAATAATTATTTTTTTTATAATATTATTATAAAAAAAAATAATATTTTTTTCTCAAGAAAAAAAAATAGCTGTACGAAAAAATGTGAGATAAGAAAGAAAATAGAGTGCATATTTTCAGAGAATCCACGTGGAATTTGGAGCATTTCAAGACTAAATATGTGCATGTTTGATATCAAAATGCTCCAAATTTCGAGGATTTTCAGAATCCATGTGGAATTTGGAGCATTTTGAGACCAAATATGAACATGTTTGGGCTCAAAATGCTCCAAATTTGCCACGTCATAGCCATGTTTTGTTATCACCGAAAAAATAGCACAAAACACACCGTGTCAAGATAAGAACATTTTATTTATTATTTTTGTTAATTTTCTGTCCAGCCAAGCCACAGAAAAATGGTGTTTTGGACAATTTTCGCGCCAATTTTTGCCCTGATTTTCACGTGGCAAATTTTTTTGCCATTTTTGTTGCGTCAAGATGCGCTTCCACTTTTGGGAGTGTATTCACAGGCCGGAAAATGGTATTGGTTGAAGTTTCGATTGATGAAATTTGTGATTGAGAGACGGCAAAAGAAGCAGAGTGGAGAGAGGGTAGGTAGAGACGCAGAGGAAGTAGATCAAAAATGTTTTGATCTACAGAAAAATTTGGAATTTTTCATTTTGGCACAATTTTGAATGGGTTACTGTAACTACCGTAACCGCAACATCTACAGTACTTCTTCTGAACTACAGTACCCCTGAAAACTCTCAGGGTTACTGTAGAAAATTAGCCTAGAATTTTTTGATCTACAAAAACATTTGGAATCTTTGTGCCACAATTTTGAATGGGTTACTGTATCTACCGTAATCCAGAGGTTCTGACACATCTACAGTACTCTCACAAAATTCCAAGGTTACTGTAGAAAATTAGCCAGGAATTTTCGATCTACAGAAAAATTTAGAATTTTCATTTTGGCACAAATTTGAATGGGTTACTGTATCTACCGTAATCCAGAGGTTTGCAGGGTACTGTAGCCCACGGCAAAAGAAGCAGAGTGGTGAGAGGGTAGGTAGAGATGCAGAGGAATTTACTGTGGGTCAAAAGATTTTTTGATCTACAAAAAAATTCGAAATTTTCATTTTGGCACAATTTTCTGCTGGGTACTGTAACTACCGTAATCTAGAGGTTCTGACACATCTACAGTACTTCTTTTGATCTACAGTACCCCAAAAATATCCAAGGTTACTGTAGAAGCTCAAAAAAAATTTCAGAATTCCAAAAAATCCGAAAATCTAATGAAATCCCAATTTGGTGGCGATGGTGGAGAGCGAAAAATCGAAGAGATGGAAAAGAAGCACGAATTGAACACGGTGAGTTATGACGTGTCAAAAAATCCACGATTTTTGGTGAAAAATCCATCAAAAATGGTGGATTTTGAGCCAAAATGCACCAAAAAACCGGATTTTTGCGCAGGAATTCGGCGCAGATGCCGTCTTTTTCGACGCCGCAAATCGTGACGGGTGGTATTTTACACTTGGCACCGCGCAACGACCCGAAAATGTGATTAATCTATTTTTTATCCTCAAAATTCCCAGCCTGGGAACTTTTGTTAACGAAGAACTTCTCACGGATACAAATGTTAAGGTAAAATTTCTGTTTTTTTGGATTTTTGTGCTGAAAATCGTAGTTTTCAGCGATTCCATGAGTTTCAGCGCGAAATTTCAGTCCAGAAACTTTTTTTTCAACAAAAAAAAAAAAAAATAGCGCTCATGGGGGATCGATCCCCTGACCTTTTACTCGGCAGAAAAATCGATTTTAGGTCAGAATTTTGTGCTGAAAATGCTGAAAATCGTAGTTTTCAGCTTTTTTCAGAGTCTAAACACGTCAGATGCCACGTGGCGAACCGCTTCCGGATTCACAGTAAAATGTCTGGAACCCATGAAAAAATGGAGTCTGAGCTTCCAGGGAAACCTGGTAAAATCCCCAGGATTCCGCGTCTTTGAAAAAATTGGCGCGGAAGCGGAAGCGGAAAATTTTCCGCGAATTCCGGCGAGTTTCGAGTTGATTTGGACGAATTTCGGCGGGCAATTCGATTTCGACACGGCATGTTCGCCGACTTCAATCGCACATTCGCTGGCGATTGAGCCGTGGAGCAGGGAGTTGTTTGAGCGGTTGAGAGCATCACATCAGACACATTATGAGCAGGTGAGATGCCACGTGGAATTTGGAGCATTTTGAGACCGAATATGAGCAATTTTCGAGCGGAGCGAGTGTAGACCGCAAGCTTCCGCGTTAGCGGCACTATCTTCCGCTTCAGCGGCCACGTGGATCGCTATCACACCTTGCCACGTCATAGCAATCCGCGTGGCCGCTTCGCGGAAGACAGTGCCGCTTACGCGGAATCTTGCGGTCTACCATTGCTCAGGTTAACATCTTGGTTGTTCGAGCAAAGCGAGTGTAAACCGCAAGCTTCCGCGTCCGCGGCACTATCTTCCGCTTCAGCGGCCAGTTAAGATTTCAGTACTGAAAATCCATGTCATAGCCATCCACGTGGTCGCGTTCGTGGAAGATAGTGCCGCTTACGCGGAAGCTTGCGGTATACACTCGCGCACAGCGCTCGGGTCGAGCGAAGCGAGTGTAGACCGCAAGCTTCCGCGTCAGCGGCCACATGGATTCCTATGACGTTTTTCCATATCATAGCAATCCGCTTGGCCGCTTCGCGGAAGATAGTGCCGCTAACGCGGAAGCTTCCGGTTTACACTCGCTTCGCTCGAAGCATTGCTCAGGTTAACATCGAGCGGAGCGAGTATAAACCGCAAGCTTCCGCGTCCGCGGCACTATCTTCCGCTTCAGCAGGCCAGTTAAGATTTCAGTACTGAAAATCCATGTCATAGCAATCCGCGTGGCCGCGTTCGCGGAAGATAGTGCCGCTGACGCGGAAGCTTGCGGTTTACACTCGCTTCGCTCGACCCGAGCGCTGTGCGCGAGTGTAAACCGCAAGCTTCCGCGTTAGCGGCACTGTCTTCCGCGAACGCGGTCACGTGGATCGCTTCACAACTTGAGACTAAATATGAGCATGTTTGGGCTCAAAATGCTCCAAATTTCGAGGATTTTTAGAATCCACGTCTAATTTGGGGCATTTTGAGCCCAAACCCACCCATATTCGGTCTCAAAATGCTCCAAATTCAATTTCCAGTTCCGGTTTTCTCACCGGCTCCATCACTTTGGATTCTCAAACCTTCTCACCATCCAAAATGACATCAATGCGTGATCATACAATTGCATCATATCGTCGTTGGTCGGATATTCGCAGATATATTATGATGATCTATCATTTGGAAGATGGAACTTGTGTTCATACATCGGTGATTTCGATGCCAGAAACTGTTTTTAGTCAGCTGGAGTTTGGATATATTGTTAGACCGTGAGTTTTGGAGCATTTTGAGCCCAAATACGGTTGTGTTTGGGCTCGAAATGCTCCAAATTCTGAAAATCCTCGAAATTTGGAGCATTTTGAGCCCAAACATGCTCATATTGCTCCAAATTCCACGTGTCATTTGCAGTTCGGGCCAAGTTCTTCCCGTCGATCGTGTCCATTTCTCACTTCCCAATCACGGCGAATCAAAACACGATTTTCCCGCCAAATTCCATTATTCGTTTGAAGTTGCCGACGGCTCGAAGTACGGTGTCGACGTGGCTATTCGGGATACGGTATCCTTCAAAATGGGCCTGGATTTGAGTTGTCAAGTCAATGAGAATATGGCCGAGTTTTTGGTGGACGAGAAAACCAAGGGATGGGGTTTTGCTGAAGTTGAATATCGTATTCAACCCTATTGATGATATGACGTCATGAAATAAAAAAATTTGAATTTTTTTGTGAAATTTTAAAATTCTCAATAGAGCGCACTTGCTATAACTATCTTCAAAATAGCTTTTAGAGCTCCGGAAATACATGAAAATGCTCAGTGAATCAAGTGCGCTCTAATTCAAATCTCAAAAATTCTCAATGGAGCGCACTTGCTACAAAAATCCCATAAAAACTCTTAAAATTCATAAGAATCAGAATAAAACAGGAAAATACAAAGAATCTCTCAGGCGGGGGGCATAAAAAAATAACATGAAAAAAAATTTTAAAAAAATTAAAAAATGAAAATAAAAATTTAATTTTGGCTGGAAAAATCGACGACAGTTTTGTCGATCAGATATTTGACCGTATCCCGAACAGATTGACGCAGCTGCAAAATTGAAAATTTTTGAATTTTGAAAATTTCGCGCGCGCTTCAAAAAAACAGACTTACTGTAGCTTTTGGAGCCGGCTGGAATTTTGTGACCAGTTCGGCGAACATAGCGTCTTGGATTGGGCTGGAAAAGGGAAAATTTGAGAGTTATGACGTGGCAAATCGAAATTTGGAGCATTTTGATATTAAACATGCTCATATTTAGTCTTGAAATGCTCCAAATTCCACGTGGATTCTGAAAATCCTCGAAATTTGGAGCATTTTGAGCCCAAATATGCTCATATTTGGGCTCTTGAAATGCTCTAAATTCCACGTGGATTCTAAAAATCCTCGAAATTTGGAGCATTTTGAAATCAAACATGCTCATATTCTGTCTCAAAATGCTCCAAATACCACGTGGATTCTGAAAATCCTCGAAATTTGGAGCATTTCTATATCAAACATGCTCATATTTAGTATTGAAATGCTCCAAATTCCACATGGATTCTGAAAATCCTCGAAATTTGGAGCATTTTGAACCCAAATATGCTCATATTTAGTCTTGAAATGCTCTAAATTCCACGTGGATTCTAAAAATCCTCGAAATTTGGAGCATTTTGAAATCAAACATGCTCATATTCTGTCTCAAAATGCTCCAAATACCACGTGGATTCTGAAAATCCTCGAAATTTGGAGCATTTTCATATCAAACATGCTCATATTTAGTCTTGAAATGCTCCAAATTCCACGTGGATTCTGAAAATCCTCAAAATTTGGAGCATTTTGACATCAAACATGCTCATATTTAGTCTTGAAATGCTCCAAATTCCACGTGGATTCTAAAAATCCTCGAAATTTGGAGCATTTTCATATCAAACATGCTCATATTTAGTCTTGAAATGCTCCAAATTTCACGTGGATTCCAAATGCTCCAAAAATGCTCACCTTTCTCTTCTCCTTTTCCGCCTTGCTTCCGCTTTCCGCGTCGTCGGCCTCCTTGACTTTTCTCGGTCTTCCGCGCGTCTTCTTCTCTCCAGATGTCGCCGATTTTTTGGTTGCGGAAGCGGAAGCGGAAGCGCGTGGTTTCAGCAAAGGTGCGGCGAATTGTGGCATGAAAATTGGCGGTGGAACATTGGCGATAGCTGCACTCAAAATCTGCGCAGCCACCACAGTTTTTGGTGTATTTTGGGGTGGAATTGAAGAGGGCGAACCGGGCCAACGTAAAATTGGACGTTTTTTGGGTTGAGTGGCGGCTGGTTTGAGAAGAAGAAGAGTGTCAGAATTGGGTTGAGAGGAGGGTTTTGGTGGATTTGAAGATGATGATGATGGAAGTGGTGGTGGTGATGGAATTGACACAGTTTTGGCAGCAGGCTTTTGGGTAGTGATTGGCCTGAAAATGAGAATGTTTGATATGAAAATGCTCCAAATTTCGAGGATTTTCAGAATCCACGTGGAATTTGGAGCATTTCAAGACTAAATATGAGCATGTTTGATATGAAAATGCTCCAAATTTCAAGCTGAATTCAGAATTTTCACTGGATCTAAAAATCCACGTGGCAAAATTTATCAAATTCTTTGAGAAAAAAAATCAACACCGGATTTTCAGATAAAAATTATTCCCCAAATTTTCCAGTGCCACGTGGATTTTTTTGCATTTTCAGTAAAATTTTCAGACTTTCAAATTCAATTCCAAAAAATGAATCCACGTGGCGAAATTCCTCTGAAAATCCTCAAATTTTAGAGTCGTCTTTAACCAAAAAAAATAAATAATTATTTTGCCACGTGGATTTTCAGATAGAAAAATTTCAGATTTTATTTTACAGAAAAAATATTTTCCAGCATTTTCAGTGTGCCACGTGGATTTTCAGCATTTTCAGTTCAGTTTTCAGATTTGAAATTTCAAAAATTCAAAATAAAAATCCACGTGGCATGTTTGGTGTCAAAAAACGTGGATTTTTCTCGTTTTTTTCCAAAAACGTGCCACGTGGCTTTTCCAACAAACCAAAAAAAACTCACTTTTCCTTCTCCTTCTCTTTTTCCTTCTCCTGCATAATAATCATACCATCCTCGGGCTCTTTTTCCGCTTCTCTCGTCAATTTTGGCGCGGCCAAAAGTTGTTGAGCAGTTTCGGCGGCGGCTTTTGCCAACATTTCCTGCAAAATTTCGGGGGATTTAAAGGCGCATGGGTGGGAAAATTAGCGATTTTTCATCAGAATTTCGCTCCAGGACCATTTTTTTATCGATTTTTCGCTCCAGGACCAATTTAAAGGTACATATTGTGAAATTTGAGGTCTTGGCGCGAAAATTAGCGATTTTTCGACAGAATTTCGCTCCAGGACCAATTTAAAGGTACATATTGTGAATTTAGAGATTCTGAGGTGAAAATTCTGATTATTTTCGCTCCAGGACCCAAAAATCAGATTTTTCGGGTCCCGGAGCGAAAATTAGCGATTTTTCGACAGAATTTCGCTCCAGGACCAATTTAAAGGCGCATATTGTGAATTTTGAGGTCCCGGAGCGAAAATTAGCGATTTTTCATCAGAATTTCGCTGCAGGACCAAATTTATACCATTTTTTGTTGATATTTTCGTGTCAGGACCAATTTAAAGGTACATATTGTGAATTTAGAGATTCTGAGGTGAAAATTCTGATTTTTTGGGTCCTGCAGCGAAAATTAGCGATTTTTCATCAGAATTTCACTGCAGGACCATTTTTTAAATCGATATTTCGTGTCAGGACCATTTTAAAGGCACATATTGTGAATTTTGAGGTCTTGGAGCGAAAATTAGCGATTTTTCATCAGAATTTCACCACAGGGCCAATAATAGACCATTTTTTATTGATATTTTCGCTCCAGGACCCAAAAAATCAGATTTTTAGGGTCCCGGAGCGAAAACTAGCCATTTCCCATCAATTTTTCCCGCCAAAATCACTTACATTAACTCTGCTATCATTTCCACCATGCTTCAAATGATAATATTGATTCAAAATGTGCGGATTGCGCATTTTTTGACCACAAAACTGGGCATCTTCCGAAAATGCGGTTTGAAGTGACGAAAGTTCGTTGTTCTGAAGGAATTGTTTTGAAATTCGAAGACAAAAATGGTCTAGAAATGGCGGGTTTGGTTTTCTAGGCCACGGAGCACATAATTAGCACCTGCCCGCCAACACCAAGCCACGCCAACATATCAAAAAAAAAATTGTGTGCATTCGAGTTAGGCTAACTTGATGGATTTTCACATATCTCGAACGATGGATTTGGTGGATCGAGATCCCGAAGATCAAACTACGGTAAGGTCTAAAAACTATCGTATCTAAGCCCCCAGAAAAAAATTAATTCCAGTTCAATTTCGACGATCTGCCAATTCGTATTATCGATCAGATTTTCGAATATTTGGAGACCTATGAAATTGTGATAATGAGAGGAGTTTTACCGTCTTTCAAGGATTATGTAGATGGAATGCGGAAGAAGAAAAGGTCAGCAACTTGGGACCAGGATAAACTCAAAATTCAATTTCAGCTTGAAATTTGGAGCATTTTGAGCCCAAACATGCTCATATTTAGTTTGAAAATCCTCCAAATTCCACGTGGATTCTGAAATGCTCGAAATTTGGAGCATTTTGACATCAAACATGCTCATATTCAGTCTCTAAATGCTCCAAATTCCACGTGGAATTTGAAAATCCTCGAAATTTGGAGCATTTTGAGCCTAAATATGCTCATATTCAGTCTCTAAATGCTCCAAATTCCACGTGGATTCTGAAAATCCAGCTTTTTCCAGCTCAATTCGTCCATTCGAGATAGATATTCAACACAACCGCTTCTCACTAGGCCACTACAATTTATCTCCATCATTTCAAACCCGCCAATATTCCTCGCCTCAATGGAATCACTTGCTCTACTACAACATCTACGGCGATGTTCAACTCAACTGGATTCGTCCCTGCACAGTCATCTACGGAGCATCTTCGAATATTTTCGAAACTTGCACAAATTTTCAACCATTTTTCAGAAATGTCTGGAAATTTTCGGTTTCTGGAATTACGCGAAGCAACAAAAAATGCATCGAAAACTTTTTGCAAAAATATGGAATATATTGAGAATCTTGAAGAATTCGAATTATTCGACAAAACTGTGACAGAGGAAGAATTGCTGAAAATGCTATCGACTATTAAAAAATCATCATCATCATTATCTCACAGTTTTGACCTAACTCTTCATCAGAATTTGCCATGTTTGAAAAAACCAATAATCGATAAATTTTTCGAAATCAGCCACGGAAAAACAGCTGGACTCTATATTCGTGGTGAAATTCTGAACGGAAGCAGCAGGTTTGAAAAATCGGAAAAAAAGTGGAGAGATGGAATATTTCGATTCTTCGATTATGAATATGACGTGGAAGAAGTTGGAGATATCAAAAAAAGATTGGAATTCGTGAATTGCGAAAAATCGACAGGGAAAGCGATCATTTCGGCACTTTCTCGAAAATTCAAAAATCAAACGACTATTTCGAACACTTCGATGTGTGACTTCTTTAGTTTTGGAAATCGGACTGTACAATGTAAATATATCTATTGATCTTGATAAAATATTAATGTTATCACCTTTTTCTATCAGGTGTAAACACGGAGCATCGTAGTTTTTAGTACTGCAAACGATAATCCACGTTTACGCGGTCATTTTCCACTGAAAATCATGAAAAATGACTGCGTAAACGTGGAGCATCGTTTGAAAATTGAATAATAGCGGCCACGTCTACAGTACCCCCGAGTTACTGTAGGTCTCGAGCGCCAGAGGCGCGAGTGTAAAGGAAGCTTCCGCGAAGCGGCCACGCCTACAGTACCCACTCTGGGGTACTGTAGCTTGTCTACAGTACCTCTCTGATGTATTGTACCGTAGCACATGATCTACAGTACCCCCGGGTTACTGTAGGTCTCGAGCGCCAGAGGCGCGAGTGTAAAGGAAGCTTCCGCGAAGCGGCCACGCCTACAGTACCTCTGATGTATTGTACCGTAGCTCGTCTACAGTACCCCCGAGTTACTGTAGGTCTCGAGCGCCAGTAGGCAAACGAGTGTAAATGGAAGCTTCCGCGAAGCGGTCACGCCTACATGTACCCCCACTGGGGGGGAATTTTCTGGAAAATTGGAATTTTCATCATTTTCTGGGGTACTGTAAATGCTGAGTACAGTACATTTTTAGTACTGCAAACGATTTTACATGGTCATTTTTCACTGCAAATCAATGAAAATTGACTGCGTAAACGTGGAGCATCGTAGTTTTTGCCAATTCCAACGATACTCCACATTTACGGGACCATTTTTCGTGAATTTTAGATCATTTTCACCCAAAAATTGCAATTTTCACCCCAAAACCCACCGAAACTCCAGTTCTCTCAGCACATTTTGGGACCATCGACATATTGGCAATCTCAATACACCGTCTTACAGTTGCACTACAAAATCCGGTTTGTTGAGCCGTCACTTCGTCGGGTTTTTGCCAAATTGTACCGTAGGCACGTTCGCCGAGTTTGCGCGCATATTCTCGATTCCAGAATGCGGTGCGTGCTATCATGACACGTGTCTGGTCGCAAAGATGAGCGCGAACCTGTGGAAATTTCGAAAATTTTAAAGGAACATAGGTCTCGCAGCGAGAAAATACACATTTTTTGAAAATTTTAAAGGGAACATGTGTGGTGATTTTCTGGGTCTCGAGGCGGAAATTTAACGAATTTTCTGGATTTTTTCGTAAATTTCGAGGTCTTGAAGCGAAAAATTGGAATTTTCATGGATTTTTGGCATTTTTTAAAGGAACATGGCTTAAATTTCGAGGTCTTGAAGCGAAAGTTTTGATTTTTCATGGATTTTTCGCTGCGAGACCCAAAATTTTGAATTTTTAAAGGTAACATTCGGTGATTTTCGAGGTCTTGAGGCGAAAAATTAACGAATTTTCTGGATTTTTTCGTAAATTTCGAGGTCTTGAAGCGAAAAATTGGAATTTTCATGGATTTTTGGCATTTTTAAAGGAACATGGCTTAAATTTCCGAGGTCTTGAAGCGAAAGTTTTGATTTTTCATGGATTTTTTGCTGCGAGACCCAAAATTTTGAATTTTTAAAGGGACATTTGGTGATTTTCTTGGTCTCGAGGCGAAAACTTAACGAATTTTCTGGATTTTTGGAAAATTTCGAGGTCTTGAAGCGAAAAATTGGAATTTTCATGGATTTTTGGCATTTTTAAAGGAACATGGCTTAAATTTCGAGGTCTTGAAGCGAAAGTTTTGATTTTTCATGGATTTTTCGCTGCGAGACCCAAAATTTTGAATTTTTAAAGGAACATTCGGTGATTTTCAGGTCTTGAGGCGAAAAATTAACGAATTTTCTGGATTTTTTCGTAAATTTCGAGGTCTTGAAGCGAAAAATTGGAATTTTCATGGATTTTTGGCATTTTTAAAGGAACATGGCTTAAATTTCGAGGTCTTGAAGCGAAAGTTTTGATTTTTCATGGATTTTTTGCTGCGAGACCCAAAATTTTGAATTTTTAAAGGGACATTTGGTGATTTTCTTGGTCTCGAGGCGAAAACTTAACGAATTTTCTGGATTTTTGGAAAATTTCGAGGTCTTGAAGCGAAAAATTGGAATTTTCATGGATTTTTGGCATTTTTAAAGGAACATGGCTTAAATTTCGAGGTCTTGAAGCGAAAATTTTGATTTTTCATGGATTTTTCGCTGCGAGACCCAAAATATCGAATTTTAAAGGTGCAGAGCTCAAAATTTTCGCTCCGGAGACCTGAAAAATCCACATCTTCATCATTTTTCACCGGATTTTTCGCTCCAAGACCATCAAAATCAATTTTTTCGCGTCGGGACCATTTTAAAGGTACAGGAATTCAAAATTTGAGCTCCGGAAGCCAAAAAATGCAATTTTTCCCTATATTTCACTTCTAAAACCAAAAAATCCAATTTTTTCGTGTCGGGACCATTTCAAAGGTACATGAATTCAAAATTTGAGCTCCGGAAGCCAAAAAATGCAATTTTTCCCTATATTTCGCTTCTAAAACCAAAAAATCCAATTTTTTCGTGTCGGGACCATTTTAAAGGTACAGGAATTCAAAATTTGAGCTCCGGAAGCCAAAAAATGCAATTTTTCCTCATTTTTCGCATCGGGACTATTTTAAAGGTACAGGAATTCAAAATTCGAGTAGCGAGACCCAAAAAATACGATTTTCTTACCGAAATCGACGTCGTATCCTCCATAAACCGAAAATTGGCCATATCCACGCGAAAATACGCATTTTCAGCGCATTTTTGACACGCCGTGACATTTCCAGAACTGATATTATTGTTATTATTGATATTCTGTGAAACACGAACACATTTCGTCGTTTTCTCATTGATTTTCGTATAACACGTGATGCTTTTTGGTCGATCAGAATAGGCGGGAATTTGAAGATTTTTGGGCGCCACCGATGTCGCATTCGATTTTGCGCCGCCCATCTTTTTGATGACAACAGAATTTGGGGATGTCTTCTCCTGCGCCGCCTTGTTTTGTTCCATGATTTTTTTGGAGAGCGGAAGGGTTGGGAATTGACTGGAGGCGTATTTGGTTTTGAGCACTTGGCTGGCAGAAACACCGTCGAATCTTCTGTGAAAATTAAAAATGAAAAATTGACGATAGGTTCCCCTGCGCGAGAACCTGGAATTTTCAGCCAAAATGCGATTTTCTTCGAAATTTGGCTGAAAATTTCAGGTTCAGGCATTTTCTGACTACGAAAAAGTCCAAAACTTCAGGAAAAATCGAATTTTTCATCAAAAATTTAATAAAATATTGACGATAGATTTTCCCGCGCGAGAACCCGGAATTTTCAGTCAAAATGCGATTTTCTTTGTCTGAAAATCGCAATTTGGCTGAAAATTTCAGATTCAGGCATTTTCTGACTACGAAAAAGTCCAAAACTTCAGGAAAAATCGAAATTCTCATCAAAAATTCAATTTTTGATGAAAATTTGGATTTTTCTTGAAATTTCCGATTTTCGCACGAAATTATTATTTTTCACCTGAAAACCATGAAAAATTCAATTTTCTTAGTCCCGAAACGAAAAACGAGCTTTTAGAAGAGCCTAATCCAAGTTCCTAAAGTGATGAGTTAGGCTAACTAACTGCAAGACAAGTTAGTAACATAGTGTAAAAGGTCTTCCTGTAACTAAAAAGTTACCCTAACTCGTCTTGCAGATAGTCAGCCTAACTCATCACTTCAGGAACTTGGATTATGCTTTTTTAAAGCTCGTTTTTCGCTTCAGGACCAAGAAAATTGAATTTTTCATGGTTTTCAGGCACAACTCGGCCAAAATCGTGGTTCCCACAAAAAAAAATTGTGAATTTTTCAATTTTCGACCTCTAAAAACTGAAATTCAGATGTTTCCAGGTGAAAAATCATAATTTCTCACTTCAATATCCGATCAGTCGGATTCTTGGATTTTCCAACAACAACATCCTCCTCTCCGTCTTGTCTTTCTAAAGGAGGCGGTGGAGATGAGCAAAGTCGAGGGCGTTTTCGAATGTAGGAGGAATCTGTAATAAGGAAGAAGGAAACATTTAAGAATCCGCAAGCTTCCGCTTCCGCGTCAGTTAGACGCGGAACCCTTCCGCACCCTCATCACTATCACTATTCTCATCATCATTCTTCAAATTCGCCGCTGATTTTTTCATCGATCGATATCCCAAAACTCCAACACGTGTCAAATCTTTCCGCATTCTCTGCTTCTCAAATCTCGAATTTTGTGGACGTTGTGGTGGAAGTGAGGGAGCATCTAATAATCCATCGGTTTTCGAAAGTTTCGCTAAATCCTTCAGATTCAGATTTAGCTCCTCAACACCGCCAACAACATCCACTTCTTCTTCTTCGTCGAGTTTTTTGGGAGTTGTGCGAATTGCCATTGGTTTTCGGCGGACAGCGAGAGCTTCTGAAAGAATTTTTGGTGTGATTTTGATTTTGACACGTCATAGCGCTCAATTTTTGGCGCGAAAAGTATACTTTTCTTCTTCTGCTCCTCTTCCTCGACTTTTTTCGCAAAAACATCCCATCTTGATTTCAATACAACCGGATTTCCATCTTCGCCTATCTCAACCTCTTCTTCTATATCATCTTTCATATCCTCGACAATTTCCAGCGATTTCAATTGTTGCTCATTTTTGATTTTCTCGAATGCAAAATCTAACGGCGTGAGTGGTTGTTTTGCGGATGACGTGGATTCTGCGAAAAAAAATTTGTTTAGATTTTCTTCAAGAAGATTTTCAGACAAACCCTCTGGTTCCAACGGCTTTAATTCAGCTAGCACCGGCTTTTTCAGCTTCCATTTTGCTGCGAAATTTCGCGAAAAAGCTCGAAAAATAATTTTTTTTTCGAAAAAAAAACCCAAAATTTCGCGCGGGTACTGTAGAGGTCCCACGTGGAAATGCATTGTGTGCCGTGCTCCTTTGAAGGCGCACGGATTTATTTTTGTGTGTTCCCGGGGCGATATCAACGCGGTTCTTCGTTTTTTCAAATTTTTACTTTCTTTTTTCGCATTTTTTTTTATTTTCCACTTGTTTATTCGTGTTCCCCGCCCAGTGAGAGACGCAGAGAAAAAGTGGGCAAAGGGACAGCCAATTATTTCCCTGCTAGGTCTCACCGCACCCCTCGTAAATCGATTCCTTCATTATTCAACACAATAAGGCGTTATTGCAACCCTTTTTTAACCGCATCCGCGTTCGAACTCTTGCGTTGCGGTTTTACGAGGGATTTTTAAATTTATTTATTTTTCTAGCCCTTCACAATGTCTGATAGTTATACATTATTGAAAAACGTGGATCATTTGCAATGCGATGAGAATTTGGTAGAAGACGATGAAGAAGACGACGAAAATCCACCACATTTACAACCAAATACATCAAATGTAGTGATAGTTGAAGAAGAAGAAGAAGATGATGAAGAATATTTAGAAGGCGAGGAAGATGAGACGGAATTTTTGACAAGATTAATCGCATCAGTTAAAGAGATTCCTATACTTTATGATCCAATTGCACAGCGACAAATATCGAAAAATCATCTAAATCGAGCTAGAGATGATGCTTGGCATCGTCTTCAAAATCAACATCAATTTATGAATATTTCCCAACCTCTGGAGACAATTTGGAACTCTTTAGTTGATCAATTCACAACTTCAGCTAAAGAATCGATGGATCTTCGTTTGCGAGCAGCTTTGAATTGGCTGGATAGATTTATTGGGTATTCAGAACCGCAGGCACCTCCAGAACTATTGGATGATTCGACGTCGGTTCAGGAGGATGTGATGATCAGTGGATGTCGGACGATTCCGATGGTTTCGCAGCAGAATCAAGGGGCGTCTGGGGGTGGATATGTTGTGGTGCAGCAGCAGCAGCAGGGAAGAGGTGGACATGTTGCTGGGTGAGTGTTTTTGACGCGAAAAATTTGAATTTCCCGCCGAAAATCTGATGTTTTCTCATTAGAGCGCATTTGCCTCTCCGAATTTGAATTTTTCATAAATTTTTGGTTAAATTTATATGAAAACCGGTCAATTTTTATCGATTTTTGAGTCAAAAATCGATATTTTCTCATTGGAGCGCATTTGCCTCTCCGAGTTTGGATTTTTCATCAAATTTTGGTCAAAATCCATGATTTTTGGTCACAATTTTTGGCTCAAAAATGTGATTTTCCCTTTGAAAATTTTAAAATAACTGAGGAATTCGCAATTTTCTCATTAGAGCGCATTTGCCTCTCTGAATTTGAATTTTTCATCAATTTGTGGTTAAATTTCTATGAAAACAGTTCAATTTTCATGATTTTTAAGTCAAAAATCCGATATTTTCTCATTAGAGCGCATTTGCTTCTCCGAATTTGAATTTTTGATCAAAATCCATAATTTTTCACAATTTTCGGCTCAAAAATGTGATTTTTCATTGAAAACCTCTCCAAATCAGAGAAATTTCGAAATTTTCATCAAAAATTAATCCTGGAACTCGAAAAATTCATGTTTTTGGTCTATTTTTGATGATTTTCTCTTTTAAAATTTTTAAATAACTGAGAAATTCGCAATTTTATCATTAGAGCGCATTTGCCTCTCCGAATTTGAAAATTTCATCAATTTTAGGTTAAATTTATATGAAAACCGGTCAATTTTCATGATTTTTGAGTCAAAAATAGATATTTTCTCATTAGAGCGCATTTTCCTCTCCGAGTTTGAAATTTTTCATCAAATTTTCGGCCCCAAAAATCCATTTCCAACTCATTTTGACATAAGAAATGCTCGAAAATTCAAATTCCAAATTTTCCCGCCAAAAATACCACCCAATTTTCAGTCAAAATCCACGTGTCTATCAACACCAACAACATCAACAGGTCTCGAATGGAAATGCACGTAGATTAGTGGTAGGTTTCTCTGCGTCTCTCGATTTCCCACACTCTCTCGCTCTCTCTCACCTTGATAAGAAAATAGAGAAGAGACAGCGAGAAGGTCAACAACATTTCGGCGGCGAGCGATTGTTGCACTCACAGCCGAGTGGTTAACACTCGCGCCTGGCGAGTGAGAGGTCACAGGTTCGATGCCCGACGGGTGCATCGCAATTTTTCATTTCGGAAATTGTGTGCAACCTATTGGGCTATAGCAATTATCTGCAGTATCTGCTCATTGATCGTGTTGTAGTCAATGAGCTCGTAGTCCGATTACATTTTTGCTCATTTTTTGGGGGATTTAGCCTAAGTTCCGACTCATTTTCCATAGAAAAACCCAAAATTTTGCAGGTTTCTTCCACACATCCACCGCAAAATCATCAACAATACAAAAGATCACACCCGCAACTTCAGGCGGTTAAAAAAGAGGATTCGAATGTGACAACAATGATGGTTGATATGACAACATATTATGATAATGGAAATGGACAGAAATTGTATCGATTGATGACGGTTCCGCAGAATGGAGGTGGAGCACAGCAAAGACAGCAATATCATGTAGGTTTTGGTGGAAAATTCAGAAAATTTGGAGCATTTTGAGCCAAAATTCATAAAAAACGCACTTTTTTGAGCCAAAAAACACGTTTTTCATCATTTTTCGAGGTGTAAACGTGGAGTGTCGTTGTTTTCGGCATTTCAAACGATACTCCACATTGACGGGGTCATTTTTCTCGAATTTTACACCAAAAACCCCCGATTTTTCCAGATTCCTCGCTCACAAAACATCGAATACGACATGCCACCCGAACCCATCATCGAATCCTCGAATTCTTCCGATCATCAAGTTCCGCCGCGCAAAAAAATGGCACCAATGCCACAAATGATCACAACAACATCCACGACGAGCACCAGTACAATACAATCGAATAATCGAGTGGAAGGTGAGCGTTTTTGGCGCCGTAAACGCGGAGTATCGTTTGAAACGTGAAAAACTACGATGCTCCATGTTTACGCGGTCATTTTTCATGATTTTTGATGGAAAATGACCCCGTAAACGTGGAGTATCGTTTGAAACGCGAAAAACTACGATACTCCACGTTTACACCTCGAAAAATGATAGGAAATTGAATTTTTTGAATTTTCAAACGTTGCTCCACGTTTACGCGGTCATTTTTTATGGTTTTTGATGGAAAATGACCCCGTAAACGTGGAGTATCGTTGAAACTACGATGCTCCGCGTTTACACCTTGAAAAATGATGGGAAATTGAATTTTTTAATTTTCAAACGTTGCTCCACGTTTACGCGGTCATTTTTCATGATTTTTGATGGAAAATGACCCCGTAAACGTGGAGTATCGTTTGAAATGCAAAAAACTACGATACTCCACGTTTACGCGGTCATTTTTCATGGGAAATTCGAATTTTGGCTCAAAATCCTCAGTTTTTCACCAGAAAACATGATTTTTGACCTATTTTCGTTGAAAATTTCGAATTTTCCACTTCCAGATAATCGAATTGTTGCTGGCGGTGTTCCAATTGCCGATGATGAAATCATAGATGATGGAATACAGGAAAGCACAATTGTTATTGATCCAGATGGACATTTACGTGAGTTTTTGGCTGAAAATGGCTGAAATTTTGGATTTTTCATTGAAAATAACCTAAAATTCATGAAATTTGGCCTAAAATGAGTCATTTTTCATGATTTTCACCAATTTTGTTCCAGACGAAGAATCTCCGCTGCTGAATGCCTCCCCTGATGTTATGATATCCGGACAATCAACATCGAATCGACATCTGACACCTTTGTTGAATAATGAGCCAAAAATGGGAGGATTACGCGAGGCACAGATTCCTGGAACTTCTGGAACTCAACAAATGCATCATCAGCATATTTGTGAGCATTTTTGGAGCATTTTCAGCCAAAATTTAAGATTTTTGGAGCATTTTGAGCTGAAAATCGAGATTTTTTGAGAATTTTGAGCCAAAATTTGAGATTTTTGACCCAAAAAATTCATCTGGAAACCTCGAATTTTGCCACGTAGATTTTTTTGGCGCCAAAAATGGGTCATTTTGATACTAAACAAGCCTATGGGAGTACTGTAGGTTTTGGCGCCAAAAATTCGAATTTTCTGCGCCAAACGCGAAAAAGTCAAAAATTCAAATTTCGCGCCAATTTTTTTTTGCGCGCGGGAAATTTTGAAAATTCAAAATTTCGCGCCAAAATCTACAGTAACCCTAGGCGTATTTAGTGTCAAAAATCCCAAATTTTCGCGCCAAAAATCTACAGTACCCAATTTCCACGTGGCTTTCAAATCCAATTTTTTCTAGCTCGAACTGGTCGCCCTGAAGAACTCGAAGATCCCGTTGAAACTGCCACCGCTGAAATTCTCGAGCAACAAAATCAATATGATGCTGATCTGCAATTTCAGCAGCTGATTAGCTCACATTTGAGCAGGCTTAGTGATGATGATGTGAGTTTTTTGACCGAAAATTCATGAAAAATGCAAAAAAACAACGATACTCCGCATTTACACCTTGAAAAATGATGGAAAATTGAATTTTTTGAATTTGCAAACGTTGCTACGCGTTTACGCGGTCATTTTTCATGATTTCTGATGGAAAATGACCCCGTAAACGTGGATTATCGTTTGAAATGCTGAAAACTACGATACTCCACCTTTACGCGGTCAATTTTCATGATTTTTAGTGGAAAATGACGCCGTAAACGTGGAGTATCGTTTGAAACGCTGAAAACTACGATACTCCACCTTTACGCGGTCATTTTTCATGATTTTTAGTGGAAAATGACCCCGTAAACGTGGAGTATCGTTTGAAATGCTAAAAACTACGACACTCCGCATTTACACCTGAAGTTAATTTGCAGAAAGCAATTATGAAATATCATATGCAGCGAATTTTGTTGGACGCTCGATTTGGCGAAGGAACCGCGAAGCATATGATACCGGTTGGTTTTTTTTGAATTTCCCGCCAAAAATGCCACGTGGCAGATGGAATTTGCGATTTTTTGATACCAAACAAGCCTAGGGTTACTGTAGGTTTTGGGGTCAAAAAAACTACAGTAATCTTGATGTTTTGGTGCGAAAATTTGGGATTTTGAACAAAAAACGTGGCACAAGGATCTACAGTAACCCTAGGCTTATTTAGACTCAAAAAATCCCAAATTTTTCGCGCCAAAACCTACAGTAACCCTAGGCTTGTTTAGATTCAAAAAATCCCAAATTTTCGCGCCAAAACCTACAGTAACCCCCCGATTTTTTCCCACAGGAAGTCGAAATTCTGGAACACGACGGAGTTGAAGAGGGCGAAGTTGTTGTCCATGGTGAAACTTCGAATTCGTCTCAACAGCAGCAAAAACAGCGATTCAATCAATAATTTTTTTATCCTGTGTACTTCTCTCGGGTTACTTTTTTCCTCATTTTTTTATTGTCAAAAATAAATCACTTTTTCTTAAATTTGCTGAAAATCCGGCTGAAAATGGTCAAAAACCACGTTTTTTACCTGAAAATTTGAATTTCCCGCGAAATTTTGAGCTTTTCACAGGTCCCGCAACGATGCCAAATGAACGAGATTCGGGTATGTTCCTTTAAATTTCCCAAAAAAAAATTGAAAATTTGAATTTTGCAGCCGCGCGCGAAAAGTGCGCTGGAGCGCGAATTGCAACTTCATCACGAGAAATCGCTGGATTTGGAGGAGGCGCCGCACGGGTGGGTTACTGTAGATTACTGTATTTCAAATTTTTGGCGGGAAATTTTGAAAATTCAAAAAATTTGGGATTTTTCGAGACTAAATAAGCTTAGGGTTACTGTATTCAAATTTTTGGCGGGAAAATTTGAAAATTCAAAAAATTTGGGATTTTTTGAAACTAAATGAGCCTAGGGTTACTGTATTTAAATTTTTGGCGGGAAATTTTGAAAATTCAAAAAATTTGGGATTTTTTGAGACTAAATAAGCCTAGGGTTACTGTATTTAAATTTTTGGCGGGAAATTTTGAATTTTCAAAATCTACAGTAACCCTAGGCTTATTTAGGCTCAAAAAATCCCAAATTTTTTGAATTTTCAAAATTTCGCGCGAAAAATTTAAATTCAAATTTTTTTCAGCTCACGGCTCTATCAAATGTTCGGACTCATTGAAAAGGAATTCGAAGCACTGTATACGGAAAATATGGCGCGTAAGTTGGATGTTTTTCCGGAAGCTTCCGCGCGGAAGGCTTCGCGGAAAATTGCGGATTTTTTGATACCAAACAAGGCTAGAATCCACGTGGAAAATGTTTTGTTTTCCGCAAGCTTCCGCGTAAGCGGCACTGTCTTCCGCGAAGCGGCAACACGCGGAAAAATCTGCATTTTTTGATACCAAACAAGGCTATCTTCCACGTGGAAAATGTTGTTTTTCCGCGAGCTTCCGCCTACGCGGAAAATCCGCAACCCCACCATATTTGGTCTCAAAAAAACCGCAATTTTTTACAGTCCGCGCGCGGATTGCTCAACTCACCGCCGCCAATCCGGATGAGCCGACCACAAGCAGCTCCGCGAGCACCGCCAACAATTTCGGTGGTCCCAATTTTCTTCTACCCGCCTCTTCTCAAAAATCCCGAAAAGGCATACAAATGGGACAGAAATTACGGACTGCACTAAGAGGTCCGCCCGTTTTTCGAGATGGTTCGAAGTTTCGACTGATTCGACAATTTGAGGGGCACCGCGATGGAATTTGGCACGTGGCAGCGGATTTGGCGAGGAATATTTGTGCGACTGCTAGTGCTGGTGAGGATTTTTGGTGGAAAAATTATGAAAATTCATGAAAATCCGTCAAATTTGACCCAAAAACCAGGAAAAATGATGAATTTTGACCAAAAATCAATGAAAAATTCGAATTCGGAGAAGAAAATGCGCTCCAATGAGAAAATATCGAATTTTTGGCGGGAAATTTGAATTTTTCAAAGGGTAAATAACAATTTTGACCCAAAAATTGTGAAAAATCAAGAAAATTGACCAAAAATTGATGAAAAATTCAAATTCGGAGAGGAAAATGCGCTCTAATGAGAAAATATCGATTTTTGCCTAAAAATCATGAAAAATGACCAAAATTTGATGAAAAATTCAAATTCGGAGAAGCAAATGCGCTCTAATGAGAAAATATCGATTTTTTGTCTAAAAATCTTGAAAATTGATCAAAAATTGATAAAAATTTCAAATTCGGAGAAGAAAATGCGTTCTAATGAGAAAATATCGATTTTTGGTCTAAAAACCATGAAAATTGACCTGTTTTCATATAAATTCAACCAAAAATTGATGAAAATTTTGAATTCGGAGAGGCAAATGCGCTCTAATGATAAAATTGCGAATTTTGGTCTCAAAATCATTGAAATTGACCAAAAATTGATAAAAATTTCAAATTCGGAGAAGAAAATGCGCTCTAATGAGAATTTTCAAAGGGAAAATCATCAAAAATCGACCAAAAACATAGGTTTTCGACTAATTTTCACCAAAAAATTCGAAATTTTTCAGACCAAACTTGCAAAATCTGGTCGCTGGACTCAAATGGAACCTGTCTAGCCACATATTTAGGACATTTTGGAAGTGTGAATTGTGTGGTTTTTCAAGAAAATCAAGAATTAGTTGCCAGTGCAAGTGGAGATGAATCGACACATATTTGGAAATATTCGGGAGCCACGAATTCTGGAGACGGAAATTCAGAAGGAGAAGATGAAGATGTGGAGAATGGTGAGCAAAACTACGATGCTCCGCGTTTACACCATTGAAATTGACTCATTTTTCATCAATTTTGCAGGTGTAAATGCGGAGTATCGTTTGAAAAACGTCAATTCGATGTTTTTTTCGAGCGAAGCGGCCACGTGGATTAATATGATATGGTAAACGTCATAGTAATTTGCGTGGCTATCTTTGCTCGAAAAAAACTACGATACTCCGCGTTTACACCATCAAAATTGACCCATTTTCCATCAATTTTGAAGGTGTAAATGCGGAGTATCGTTTAAAAATGTTTAATTTAATGCCTGAACCTTAAAATTTCAGCAATTTTCATGAAAATCTTGGATTTTCTAAAAAAATGTTGAAATTTTCGGGTTCTCGCGCAGGGGAACCTATCGCCAATTTTTTAATGGAAAAACTACGATACTCCGCATTTACACCATTGAAATTGACCCATTTTCCATCAATTTTGAAGGTGTAAATGCGGAGTATCGTTTGAAAAACGTCAATTTTCAGCAGGCCAAAAAATCCGAAGCCCAATTCTCAGGCTCACAGGCCATCGAGGCCCGGTTTCGTGTTGTGAATGGCTGGAAAATGGGCAGAAAATTGTGACGGCCTCGTGGGATCGAACCGCAAATATATGTGATGTGGAGAAAGGAGAGGTTGTTAGCATTTTGAGTGGTGGGTGGTGGTTTTTCGAGTGGCGGAGCCGCGAGTGTAGACCGCAAGCTTCCGCGTCAGCGGCACTGTCTTCCGCGAAGCGGCCACGCGGATTGCTATGATATGGCAAACGTCATAGCAATCCACGTGGCCGCTAAAGCGGAAGATAGTGCCGCTGACGCGGAAGCTTGCGGTCTACAGAGCGCTCGAGTCGAGCGGAGCGAGTATAGACCGCAAGCTTCCGCGTCAGCGGCCACGTGGATTGCTATGAGCTATATGATTGCAAAAGCTATCTATGCCACGTCATAGCAATCCACGTGGCCGCTAAAGCGGAAGATAGTGCCGCTGACGCGGATGCTTGCGGTCTACACTCGCTCCGCTCGACCCGAGCGCTTTGCGCGAGTGTAGACCGCAAGCTTCCGCGTCAGCGGCCACGTGGATTGCTATGACGTGGCAAAAACATAGATCTCAATACGTCATCAATCGATATTTTGAATAAAATCCATGTTTTCTAGTAGTTTTTGACCCGCTGATCACTATTCTGTTGTCAAAAACTTCAAAGCTCAACTTCTAATTCGAGTTATGACGTGGCAACGTTGGAAAATTTGGACTGAAAGCTAGTTCTGACCTCCCAAAGTCTAAAACTCATATTAAAAGTTGAGCTTTGAAGTTTTTGACAACAGAATAGTGATCAGCGGGTCAAAAACTAGTAGAAAACATGAGTTTTATTCAAAATATCGATTTTTGCCACGTCATGCGGAAGCCTCAGCGGCACTATCTTCCGCGTTAGCGGCCACTATGACGTGGCAAACGAGATCATAGCAATCCACGTGGCCGCTAAAGCGGAAGACAGTGCCGCTGACGCGGAAGCTTGCGGAAAAAACCCCCAAAATTAATTTTGCAGGTCACGAAAGTGAAGTAAATCACTGTAGCGCTCATCCAGATCAACGACTTGTCGCAACTTCCTCAAAAGACACCACATTTCGACTCTGGGATTTTCGGGAACAAATTCAATCGGTTGCCGTGTTTCAAGGACATCAGGAGTGAGTTTTTGGCGCCACGTGGCATTTTTGGCGCCAAAATTTTCGAATTTTCTTCTAGAAGTGTCACATCCGTCGCGTTCACCAACGATTTTCGAATCATCAGCTCGTCGGACGATGCAAGTGTCAAAATTTGGGATCTTCGAAATATGCGATCATCGCTGGCTTCAATTCGCCTAAGTTCGGCTGCAAATCGAGTTGCAGTAAGTAAACAAAATGGAATTATTGCGATTCCGATGGATAATCGACATGTTCGAATTTATGATTTGAATGGAAATCGATTGCCGAGAATGCCGAATCGAAGGGTGAGCAATAGGGCTGAAAATCCGGATTTTTTGAGTCTAGATAAGCCTGGGGGCTAGGATTTTTGAGTCTAGACAAGGATTTTTTGAGTCTAGACAAGCCTGGGGGCTGAAAATCCGAGGGCCTGGCGGCTGAGAATCCGGATTTTTTGAGTCTAGACAAGCCTGGGGCTGAAAATCCGGATTTTTGAGTCTAGACAGCAAGCCTGGGGCTGAAAATCCGGGGCTGAAAATCCGGATTTTTGATTCTGAAAATCCGATTTTAGTCAGCCTGGCTGGCTAGGCTGAGAGAGTCCTGGGATTTTTGAGTCCTGGATGGATTTTGAGTCTAGGATGAGTCTAGCTCTGAAAATCCGGATTTTTGAGTCTAGACAAGCCTGGGGGCTGAAAATCCGGAAAATTTTTTTGAGTCTAGACAAGCCTGGGGGCTGAAAATCCGGATTTTTTGAGTCTAGACAAGCCTGGGGGCTGAAAATCCGGAGATAATCCTGGGGGCTGATCCGGATTTTGAGTCTAGGAGCTGAAAATCCGGATTTTTGAGTCTAGACAAGCCTGGGGGCTGAAAATCCGGATTTTTTGAGTCTAGGGGCTGAAAATCCGGATTTTTTGAGTCTAGACAAGCCTGGGGGCTGAAAATCCGGATTTTTTTGAGTCTAGACAAGCCTGGGGCTGAAAATCCGGATTTTTTGAGTCTAGGCCTGGGGGCTGAAAATCCGGATTTTTTGAGTCTAGACAAGCCTGGGGGCTGAAAATCCGGATGTTTTGAGTATAGATAAGCCTGGGGGCTGAAAATCCGGATTTTTTGAGTCTAGACAAGCCTGGGGGCTGAAAATCCGGATTTTTTCGAGTCTAGACAAGCCTGGGGGCTGAAAATCCGGATTTTTTGAGTCTAGACAAGCCTGGGGGCTGAAAATCCGGATTTTTTGAGTCTAGATAAGCCTGGGGGCTGAAAATCCGGATTTTTTGAGTCTAGACAAGCCTGGGGGCTGAAAATCCGGATTTTTTGAGTCTAGACAAGCCTGGGGGCTGAAAATCCGGATTTTTTGAGTCTAGATAAGCCTGGGCGCTGAAAATCCGGATTTTTTGAGTCTAGACAAGCCTGGGGGCTGAAAATCCGGATTTTTTGAGTCTAGATAAGCCTGGGCGCTGAAAATCCGGATTTTTTGAGTCTAGACAAGCCTGGGGGCTGAAAATCCGGATTTTTTGAGTCTAGATAAGCCTGGGCGCTGAAAATCCGGATTTTTTGAGTCTAGACAAGCCTGGGGGCTGAAAATCCGGATTTTTTGAGTCTAGATAAGCCTGGGCGCTGAAAATCCGGATTTTTTGAGTCTAGACAAGCCTGGGGGCTGAAAATCCGGATTTTTTGAGTCTAGATAAGCCTGGGCGGCTGAAAATCCGGATTTTTGAGTCTAGACAAGCCTGGGGGCTGAAAATCCGGATTTTTTGAGTCTAGATAAGCCTGGGCGCTGAAAATCCGGATTTTTTGAGTCTAGACAAGCCTGGGGGCTGAAAATCCGGATTTTTTGAGTCTAGACAAGCCTGGGGGCTGAAAATCCGGATTTTTTGAGTCTAGATAAGCCTGGGCGCTGAAAATCCGGATTTTTTGAGTCTAGACAAGCCTGGGGGCTGAAAATCCGGATTTTTTGAGTCTAGATAAGCCTGGGCGCTGAAAATCCGGATTTTTTGAGTCTAGACAAGCCTGGGGGCTGAAAATCCGGATTTTTTGAGTCTAGATAAGCCTGGGCGCTGAAAATCCGGATTTTTTGAGTCTAGACAAGCCTGGGGGCTGAAAATCCGGATTTTTTGAGTCTAGAAACTCAAATTTCCACCCGAAAAATCCCAATTTTTGCAGTGTCACACCCGAATGGTTTCATGTTGCTCGTGGCTCGACGAAAATTCGTCGCCCAATTTATTGACTGTCGGATTTGACAGAACTCTGGCCGCCTGGAAAGTTAATATTGGAGGAAGCTAGATTTTTTTATTGATTTTTGTATGTAGAAAGTGAATGAATATGAAAACTAAAATTTTAGATGTATTTTGGTATGCCACGTCAGGGGAAGATTTGTTGATTTGAACATCGGATTATTTTGTGCATAATTCGATGTTTTCGAATCATCAAATCTTGTATTCCAGTTCCTCCTTGAATTGTATATAAGAAGAAGTTCGTGGAACTCTCGAAAAATCAAACAAAAATGAAGATATTCAGTGCGTTCTTCTCGATTCTGTTGCTTTCCCAAGTTGACAGCTTGACAGAGAATCAAAAATTAGGCAGCCAATTTCTTGTGGCACTGCACGAAACAATGCTTGCGTGCACTGGAACTGTAAGATCGATGCTTGAACGTGATAACATGCATTTGGCAGGTATGAGTTCCTCTTTATTATTATTATTATTATTGTCACCATTTCCATAGTTCAGCGGTCGTCGAAGAACTCATGAGAACTTGTGAATTTGCGAAATTTTACGGCGACGGCAAAAATTTAACCGAAGCAAGATGGGAAGCGTTCTGGAAAGGGAATAAGGCGAGCAAATGTGAAGATGGAATACGTTTCTGTGTCGAGATAAAAGTGTCAGACGACAGATTCATGATTTTTATCGGTATGCCTGACTCGAAATATGAAAGGGGGTGGAGGCTTATCAATTATGTAGATAATTATGGGCCTAATTTCGTTCCCAATTATTAATAAAATTTCACAACCAACACCCTGGTTTAGCTTAAAGACCCCCGCGTCGTCAACGCGGGGTCTCGTTGTTTTCTTTTTATTTTTTGCAATATTTTGTTGTAGAAGTTGAAATTTGCATTTTCTTGGGTTTGAAAGAGTCACAACATTTTAGGCTAATGCAATAGGGTGAGAGGAAGAGACTTAGAGAAAAACATAAAAGAATTCACGTTTTGTTGATTATTCGCGTGAACTCTTGTCGCCTCGCTTCATTTTTCAAAAAAAAAATTTTTTCCGTGACATTTTGAAATCCACGTGTTTTTTGCCAACCAGAACACCTCCAAAATTCTCCCAAAATCCAGCATTTCTGGATTCCGAGAAACAATGAGCTGCTACGAAATCATCGATCCAAAAGATCTGACCGACGCGGAAACCTTGGCCGAAGAATTGAAAAAAGAGACATTCGATGTGAATTTGCCGAATGGCGCAAAATTGATTCAACACGCCGAAAAAGCATATTCGAATTTGTATTCGAATGGAAAAAGTTTTGATGATTTAGAGGAAAAGAGAATGGGAGAAGCGTATTTGGATGACGAAATTCAGTTTTTGTTCAATTTTAAGATTCATCCGGATGGTGTTAAGGTAAAAAATAGTGTATTCCGCTTGCTATGATCTCTATGGTTTCCACGTCATAGCAATCCACGTGGCCGCTAAAGCGGAACATAGTGCCGCTTACGCGGAAGCTTGCGGTTTTACACTCGCTCCGCTCGACTGGAGCGCTCTGCGCGAGTGTAGACCGCAAGCTTCCGCGAAGCAGCCACGTGAATTGCTATGACGTGGAAACCATAGAGATGATAGTAATCCACGTGGCTGATCACGCGGAAGCTTGCGGTCTACAGAGCGCTCGGGTCGAGCGGAGCGAGTGTAGACCGCAAGCTTCCGCGTTAGCGGCACTATGTTCTGCTTTTCGCGGCCACGTGGATTACTAGGACGTTTTCCATATCATAGGAATCCACGTGGCCGCTAAAGCGGAACATAGTGCCGCTGACGCGGAAGCTTGCGGTCTACACTCGCTCCGCTCGACCCGAGCGCTTTGCGCGAGTGTATTCCGCAAGCTGCCGCGCGCAGCGGCCACGTGGAATGCTATGACGTGGAAACCATAGAGATCATAGCTATCCTCGTGGCCGCTCACGCGGAAGATAGTACCGCTAACGCGGAAGCTTGCGGTCTACACTCGCTCCGCTCGACCCGAGCGCTCTGCGTGAGTGTATTCCGCAAGCTTCCGCGCGCAGCAGCCACGTGCATTACTATGACGTTTGCCATATCATAGCAATCCACGTGGCCGCTAAAGCGGAAGACAGTGCCGCTGACGCGGAAGCTTGCGGTCTACACTCGCTCCGCTCGGCGTGCTTTTTGACGCAGAAAGCTCAATTTTCACGCCAGGAAATCCACGTGGCATCGAAATTCCTGTGAAAATCCCAGATTTTTGCGAGAAAATTTGATGAGCAGAAGAAAATTGCTTTTTTCCGCAAAAATCTGTGATTTTCTCAGGAATTTCGATGCCACGTGGATTTCATGACGTGAAAATTGAGACTTCTGCGTCAAAAAGCACGCGGAACTTTGAAAAAACAGACACGTGGCAAAAATCAGGTCAAAAATGCCGAAATTTTCCAGTTTTTCTGGATTTTTAGGCGTCAAAAATCGAAAATTTCCCGCAAAAACACACTAAATTTTACAGAAAATGAAATCAGTGGGCAATACAATTCAATCAAATACCCTAGTTATCCAACACAAATGCGTAATGTATTCGTACGCGTACGCGTTAACGGTAGCCGCGGAAGATCCGGAACCCGTATGCGAATTCCGCCTCTTCCCAATCTCTCATACTTATCGTCATCCAACGGGTCAAACGAAAGGCGGTGTACAAAGTACGATGAAACAAAAAGCGCCGGAATTAGCGGATGTTCGCTTGAAAATCGGGATGATTGAATCGGCGAAATTGGATTTGATTAGGGAATTGGATGGAAGTTATAAGTGTACGACGTTGATCACGTTGGAGACGCTTAAGAATATTACGAAGGTGAGATTTTTGCGATTTTTATATGAATTTCAGTTGGAAAAGCCAGATTTCGAACTGAAAATCGATTTTTAGCTATAAATCTGCCTTCTTTAACTGAATTCTGCATGAAATATGTGAAATTTACCGATTTTTCGTGAAAATCTGGTTTTCCACACGAAATTCTCATGAAAAATCGATTTTTAGACCAAATTTCAGTCTAGACTAATGCTTTTTATCCTTGAAAATATGATTTTTAACTCAAAATATTCAAATTCCCAAAGAAAATCCATTTTTAGGCGGAAAATGAAAAGAAATTGATTTTTTTCGTGGAGTACGGTTTAAAGGAACATTCATTTGTTTGTTGGGTCTTGAGGGGAAGAGATGGGCCGTGTGTTTAGCGGGGTTTTTTTCACACCCGCTCAAACAATGAAAAAATTAGCAAAATGCTGTTCTCATTGGCGTACCAATTTTAGTTACCTTAGAGGTCGTTATATGAACAACTAAAAATACCATTAGAATCAGCGTCTCAAGATCTACATTAAACTATGTTACTCATATTTTTAGGGGTCCTGCGAAGAAAGTTACGATTTGCGTCGAGACCACGCGGTTAAATAAATACGTGTCCCTTTAATCTGCAACGTAAATCAATGAAATAGTTGGCGTACCAATTTTCGTTAGGAAAACAGGCGTTAGAGAAAAATGAAAAATATCACGAGATTCAGCGTGTCGAGATCTACATTAAACCATAAGATTCATAATTCCTAGGAGCCCAGGAAGGCCAGCTTTTCGAGACCCAATAAATTAATAAATGTATGTTCCTTTGAACCAACAAAACAGTGTGAATTCTCGAGAGACGCAGAGACGCGGTGTTTGCACACTTTTCGATTGCGTACTACAGTAGAAAAACAGTCATTTCTCGTTTCAGCGGGGTGTGTTTTTTGTTGAAAAAAAAAACGTTTTTTTTCTGGTTTTCTCCGGAAATTTTCGCGGTGCTTTGAAGGGATTTTTTAACCAGAATGTACTTAAGGAAAATTGAGATTGACCTGGTTTCTGATGAAAAATTACTTTCTCGCCTGAAAATCTCATGAAAAATGAAGATTTTATCGATTTTTTTAGAGAAATTTAAAAGCAACATCCGCGCAAGCCAATTTTGTGATATCTTCAAAATGCTCGTAATATTCATCTTGCCAAAGTATTTTCAGCTCTCTTCCGCGATTTACAGTTGAAAGAATGGTTGGCTGAAATATTTAGCTTCATTTAGAATCTAGAAGTTTTCTCACGACTAGAAAATAACTTACAATCGATTTAGTGTCGTTTTTCTGCTCAGCTTTTTTTATTTTTTCGATAATTTCAGAGCATTGGTTCTTCTTGAAATAATCATCACATCTTTTAGCGAGCGAGCAAATTTCGAACTTTTCGGTAAGGTTTTGAAGAATATCATAGTTTCGAGCTGAAAATAAGAGTTTGAATAGGATTTTCTAGACAGTTACAACTTACAAGTGATTGTAGTTGGATCAGGCAACAATGCTGCCAATAACATCAAAAACTCCTCAGATTTGACATCATCAATAGTGATAGTAGTCTCGTTGTTTTTCACAAATTTTTCATTGAAGAACTTGGAGTAGGTGCAGAAATACTGAAAATTTACAATTTCGTTGTTTTTTCTCGAAAAACTATAACATTACGAACCCCTTTGCTGATATGATATTCATCTGTTCCACCTTTGAAAGAAGCATCAGAGAAGATTGCTGGATTTTTCGAAAAATCGTAATATTTGAAGCTGAATTGACATTCAACGGTGATAAACTCGATTTTTGAGTTGTAACTTGTTGGAAGATCAGACCACTTGAGAAATTGATCCCATCCCCATGCATGTGATTCTTTTGTGTAACAAATGAGTGTGCCATTCATTTGTTTCAGAACTTTTCCCATTTTTATCGAAGACTTTGAATACACGGTTCACTTCTGCCAACCAACTTGATTTTTTCATTTCCAGAGTAGAAATAAAGTGCGAGATACTTGATTTTATTGATTTCTTTCGTTTGAACAGCGAGTTTCCTGTAAAAACATGTCGAATTGTTCAATTTATAACTAAATTCACCATTTAAAATTATCGGTGACCAATTCCGGGCTGTATTTTCCATTCGCATCCAATGAATCAACATTCTCAACTTTCCACACAATTTTTAGTCCATCTTTGACAATCGGATTCATATTTGAAGCGAGTTTTCCTCGAAAAAATGAAAAGAATTCCTAAAAATTAAGTTGAGCAATAGCTTCGTGACGAGACCACACACATATTTAGTGGCATGTTCCTTTGAAACAGTAGGACGAGAAATAATTGCTTGGGGGTTTTTCGGGCGGGAGATTGGGGTTTTGTGGGAATTAGGCATACTTTTCTTATAATTGTATGCTAAACACTTGATTTTTATGTGAAAATTAAAGTTTTCTCAAATTTTCCGCTTAGAAATTAGGGGATTGTTTGCAAAAAATCGATAAATTTTACCCGATTTTTCCCTCAAAAATCCAATTTTCTTCCGAAAATCTTCATTTTCAATTTCCAGAATGGTGTTGCTGATCTTCAAATCTCATTCACAGTCGATTCAATCTATTTCGGCATTGATGATTATGTTCCACTCCACCCAAAACTAGCACCGATTTCGTCGAACTCGAATCAAATTCTGGAGCAAATGTTGCGCGGTGAGAAAATTCCGAAATCGGATTGGGTCATCTCGGCTGGCGCTGGCAATGATTCGCCACGCGATTTTCATGTTCACGGTGTTGTTTTGGCCAATTCCAGCTATATTTTGAGAGCGGCGATTGAGAAACATATGAGTATTGGGGGCGATGTTTTGACGATGGTTTCGCATGAAAATCGAATTGTTTTGCCGAAATTGCAGTCGAAAGATATGAAAGTGGTGAGATTTTCGGGGAAATTTGGGATTTTCTGATGAAAAATCAGATTTTTAACTGAAATTTGTGAAATTTTTGTTGAAAACTTTATGAAAATTTGAGATTTTCACCCAAATTTTGAGAAGAACACGAATTTTTCATGAAAACTTCGAATTTTAATTGAAAATCCAAGAAATTTTGTTGAAATCTGGAATTTTCTACGATTTTCTGATGAAAAATCAGATTTTTAACTGAAATTTGTGTAATTTTTGTTGAAAACTTTAGGAAAATTTGAGATTTTCAGTGAAAATTTCAAGTTTTGATAGCAAATTTGAGGTTTGACCATTTTCTGATGGGAAATCCCGAAGTTTTGACTTGAAATTCGATATTTTCAGCTAAATTTGACGGTTTTTCATCAAAAATCTGAAATTTTAACGATAAAAACAGCTTTCCAACAAATTTTCTTCAAAAATTCTGTAAATTTCAAGATTTTTGATTAAAAATTTCAAATATTACAAATTTCCCGCTTGAAAAAAAGGGGCGTGGCTTCAAAATTGCAAGCCTGGCACAGTTTTTCCTTCAAAATCAAAACAAAAAGGGGGCGTGGCTTCAAATTGCAAGCCTGGCACAGTTTTTCCTTCAAAATCAAAACAAAAAAGGGGGCGTGGCTTCAAATTGCAAGCCTGGCACAGTTTTTCCTTCAAAATCAAAACAAAAAAGGGGGCGTGGCTTCAAAATTGCAAGCCTGGCACAGTTTTTCCTCCAAAATCAAAACAAAAAAGGGGGCGTGGCTTCAAATTGCAAGCCTGGCACAGTTTTTTCTCCAAAACAAAAAAGGGGGCGTGGCTTCAAATTGCAAGCCTGGCACAGTTTTCCTCCAAAATCAAAACAAAAAAGGGGGCGTGGCTTCAAATTGCAAGCCTGGCACACTTTTTCCTCCAAAATCAAAACAAAAAAGGGGGCGTGGCTTCAAAATTGCAAGCCTGGCACAGTTTTCCTCCAAAATCAAAAACAAAAAAGGGGGCGTGGCTTCAAATTGCAAGCCTGGCACACTTTTTCCTTCAAAATCAAAACAAAAAAGGGGGCGTGGCTTCAAAATTGCAAGCCTGGCACAGTTTTTCCTCCAAAATCAAAACAAAAAAGGGGGCGTGGCTTCAAATTGCAAGCCTGGCACAGTTTTTTCTCCAAAACAAAAAGGGGGCGTGGCTTCAAATTGCAAGCCTGGCACAGTTTTCCTCCAAAATCAAAACAAAAAAGGGGGCGTGGCTTCAAATTGCAAGCCTGGCACACCTTTTCTTCCAAAAATCAAAACAAAAAAGGGGGCGTGGCTTCAAAATTGCAAGCCTGGCACAGTTTTTCCTTCAAAATCAAAACAAAAAGGGGGCGTGGCTTCAAATTGCAAGCCTGGCACAGTTTTCCTCGAAAATCAAAGCAAAAAAGGGGCGTGGCTTTAAATTGCAAGCCTGGCACAGTTTTCCTCGAAAATCAAAGCAAAAAAGGGGCGTGGCTTTAAATTGCAAGCCTGGCACAGTTTTTCCTTCAAAATCAAAACAAAAAGGGGGCGTGGCTTCAAATTCCTCCAAAACTCTCTGTTTTCCAGCTTCTCACATTCATTTATCAAAAACGTTTTGCTCTACCCGATTTCGATTCAGTTTCCCGTGTTGGCTCAATTTTGGCTCATATTTTCCGTGAAGAAATTCCCGAATTTTTTGAGAATTGGCAAGCTGAATTGGTCAAAAAAGCGATGGCTTTGGATGTAAGAATTTCCCGCTGAAAATCGTAATTTCCAGCAAAAATGCCCGGATTTTCAGAGAAATTTGGGTGCTGAAACGATTGCGGAATGTGTGAAAATGTTGATTTTTGTGCATTCTGCTCCGCAAGGTGCTCTTTTGGCTGCCTATAATTGTGCACTGATTGTTGCAGCAGATTCGCTGCAAATTGCCGAAAAATCGAGAAATTGTGAAAAGATTTTGAAGAAGGTGAAGAAATTGATTGGATTGGAATGGCCGATTATTGAGAATATTTTGGAAATGTGAGTTTTTTAGCTAATATGAGCAATGTTTTTTGAAAATTCACTAAAAATCAAGGTGGCCGAACTTTTGAAAATCCTAGGTCACGTGGTTTGAAGGCGCGAAAATTTGAATTTTCAAATTTTCCCGCTCAAAAACCAACGTGGCCTAGGTTTTGAGAATCTTAGGCCACTTGGTTTGAATTTTTAATTTACAAATTTTCCCGCTCAAAAACCAACGTGGCCTAATTTTTGAAAATCCTAGGCCACGTAGTTTAAAGGCGCGCAAAATTTAAATTTTTAAAAGAAAAAAATTTAAATGTTCAAATTTTCCCGCTAAAACCGAGATGGCCTAGTTTTTCCAAAATTTAGGCCGCGTGGTTGAAAGGTGCGAAAATTTGAATTTTCAAAATTTTTAGAAGAAAAACATTTGAATTTTCAAACGTTCCCACTCAAAAAACCACGTGGCCTAGGATTTGAGAATTCTAGGCCACGTGGTTTGAAGCTGCGAAAATTCCGATTCTTGAATTTTTCAAAAAGAAATATTTGAATTTTCAAACGTTCCCACTCAAAAAACCACGTGACCTAGGTTTTGAAAATCCTAGGTCACGTGTTTTTTAGCGCGAAAATTCCGATTTTTGAATTAAAAAAAAAATAGATATTTGAATTTTCAAATGTTCCCACTCAAAAACCACGTGGCCTAGGATTTGAGAATTCTAGGCCACGTGGTTTGAAGGTGCGAAAATTGAGACTCCGCCTACGCGGAAGCTTGCGGAACATCCGGAAATCAATCAATAATGTATATTTCCAGCATCCAAGATTTCAAAGAAACTGTGTGCGGAGTCGAAAAATTGCAACTCGTCGAATAGCTCGAAAAAAATCAATAATTCCAAGCTGAACTCGTAGAAATTATCCTATTATTCAACTAAACCAAATCATGAAATAATTTATTGCTATAGTTGAAAATTACCGGTTTTCAAAAAAATTTGAAACAAAAAGAAAAATTTTGGAAATACTTTTGAAACAAAATATCACCAAACAAAAAATACCCGAAAATTTTGAGGAAATTTTAAGTTTCCTTAGAAAAATGTTCATAAAAAATCAACTAGGATAATAAATTTCGGGCGGTTGATCTCGTCGCATTGTTGTTGGATATTTGAGTTTTGCCCGCATCGGAATCATGATTGCAGAAGTGTTTGCAGCAATTGCGGGACCACCGAAAGTTGTGAGAGAATTCTGAATTGTTTCCTCGTATTCTGGAGGTTGTGAAGATGCGATCTTCTTATTGAACTCCATAGTTGATAAGGAATATTCGGTAGATGTTGAATAGAGATCGGGATTGTTGAGGAATTGAATCGAAGCTGTTCGGGCGGCTGGATTCGCATATTGGGCTTGTAGTTTTTGCTCGACTTTTTCGAGATGATCCTTGGTTGCTTTTGATTCACCGCCACAGTAGAACATTGTGAGAAGGACTGGGAGGATTACGAGACCGTGGAGAGCGCCTGGGTGAAAGATTATTTAGCTCAGAAATTTGGGCTTCAAAATGAGCCTAAACATGGTTGGGGAAAATTTCAGATTTTGGCTGAAAATGTGGAATTTTCTGAAAATCAAGTTAGGGCTCATTTTGTAGAGAATTTCAAGAGCTACAAAATGAGCATTTTCAGAAATTTCAGATTTTCAGCCAAAATCTGAAATTTCTGAAAATCAAATTTGAGCTCATTTTGTAGAGAATTTCAAGAGCTTCAAAATGAGCCTAAATATGGTTGGGGAAAATTTCAGATTTTCAACCGAAATATGAAATTTTTAAAAACTAATTTTAGATTCATTTTGTAGCTCTTGAAATTCTCTACAAAATGAGCCCTAACTTGATTTTCAGAAATTTCAGATTTTCAGCAAAATCCACATTTTTCTGAAAATCAAATTTGAGCTCATTTTGAAGAGAATTTCAAGAGCTTCAAAATGAGCTCGAATAGGAATTCCAGAAATTTCAGATTTTGGCTGAAAATCGCGTCTGAAAGTTAGGTTAGGGCTCATTTTGTAGAGAATTTCAAGAGCTACAAAATGAATCTAAAATTTATTTCCAGAAATTTCAGATTTTCAGCCGAAATCTGAAATTTCTGGAAATCAAATTTGAGCTCATTTTGAAGACCTTGAAATTCTCTACAAAATGAGCCCTGACTTGATTTTCAGAAATTTCAAATTTTCAGCCAAATCTGAAATTTCTGGAATTCCTATTTAGGCTCATTTTGTAGCTCTTGAAATTCTCTACAAAATGAGCCTAAAACCGTATGGCCTAGGATTTTCCAAAGTTCGGCCACCTTAACGGGAAAATTTGAGAATTCAAATTTTTGCTAGGCATTGCTCATATTAACCCTCCCTACTCACCCAACAAAATCACCAAAATGATAGTTTTCAGAAAACTTCTGAAAACATAACTTTCAGCTGATGCCATAAATGAGACTCCCAAAATTGTCGACGAAGCTGACATGAGAATTGGTGCGCCGACTGCGTAGAGCGCATTTCGCATACGTTCCGACGCTTCGATGTTGTCACCCTGGAATGTACATTTGTGTTAGAGCGCATTTGCTGCACTGATTAGAGACAACGGGAATTTGAGAGAGCGCAGAGGGCTCGAGCGAAGCGAGTGTAAACCGCAAGCTTCCGCGAAGCGGTCAATCCACGTGGCCGCTAAAGCGGAAGATAGTGCCGCTGACGCGGAAGCTTGCGGTCTACACTCGCGGCTCAGCCGCTCGGGTCGAGCGGAGCGAGTGTGAACCGCAAGCTTCCGCGTCAGCGGCACTGTCTTCCGCTTCAGCGGCCACGTGGATTCCTATGACGTGGCAAGGGCTCATAGAAATCCACGTGGCCGCTGAAGCGGAAGATAGTGCCGCTAACGCGGAAGCTTGCGGTCTACACTCGCTCCGCTCGACCCGAGCGCTGTGCGCGAGTGTAGACCGCAAGCTTCCGCGTTAGCGGCACTGTTTTCCGCTTTAGCGGCCACGTGGATTTCTATGATATGGTAAACGTCATAGTAATCCACGTGACCGCTTAAGCGGAAGCTTGCGGTCTACACTCAATGCAGCAAATGCGCTCTAACGCGAAAATTATCAATGGGGCGCATTTTCACCAACCTTTGCAAAATTATATGCCAAATGCGCTGCAAAATCAACACAAAACCCAATCGACATCACAATCGTGACCATCGATATGAAATCGAGTCGCACCGACCAAAAAGTCATGAATCCCAAAATGCCGACATTTATCGAGACTATGGAAAATGATACCCAAAGTGAGGCGACGGGTTCGGGAATAAGGATGAGGGAGACGGCGACGACTGCAATTCCAGCATAGGCGATTGAGGAGAGAGTGCCCGGAAGGACGGCATTGTATTGTTCGGCAAACTGGAACAAGGAACAAGGTTTGGGACACGTCATAGCAATCCACGCGGAGTGCCGCTCACGCGGAAGCCTAGTGCCGCTCACGCGGAAGCTTGCGGTCTACACTCGCTCCGCTCGATGTTAACCTGAGCAATGGTACCGCAAGCTTCCGCGTTAGCGGCACTGTCTTCCGGTTTAGAGGCCACGTGGATTGCTATGATATGGAAAACGTCATAGCAATCCGCGTGGCCGCTGACGCGGAAGCTTGCGGTCTAGACTCGCTCCGCTCGAGCCTAATATGAGCAATGCTTCGAGCGGAGCGAGTGTAGAACGGAATCTTCCGCGTAGCGGCCACGCGGATTGCTATGACGTGGCAAGGGATCATAGAAATCCACGTGTCCGCGTTCGCGGAAGATAGTGCCGCTGACGCGGAAGCTTGCGGTACCATTGCTCAGGTTAACATCGAGCGGAGCGAGTGTAGACCGCAAGCTTCCGCGTCAGCGGCACTATCTTCCGCTTTAGCGGCCACGTGGATGACGTTTACCATATCATAGTAATCCACGTGGCCGCTTCGCGGAAGCTAGCGGTCTACGCTCGCTCCGCTCGATGTTAACCTGAGCAATGCTTCGAGCGCAGCGAGTGTAGACCGGAATCTTCCGCGTAGCGGCCACGCGGATTGCTATGATATGGAAAACGTCATAGCAATCCGCGCGGCCGCTTCGCGGAAGATAGTGCCGCTAACGCGGAAGCTTCCGGTCTAGACTCGCTCCGCTCGATGTTAACCTGAGCAATGTTTCGAGCGGAGCGAGTCTAGACCGCAGATTCCGCGTCAGCGGCACTGTCTTCCGCGTAGCGGCCACGCGGATTGCTATGATATGGAAAACGTCATAGCAATCCGCGCGGCCGCTTCGCGGAAGATAGTGCCGCTAACGCGGAAGCTTCCGGTCTAGACTCGCTCCGCTCGATGTTAACCTGAGCAATGTTTCGAGCGGAGCGAGTCTAGACCGCAAGATTCCGCGTCAGCGGCACTGTCTTCCGCGTAAGCGGCCACGCGGATTACTATGATATGGAAAACGTCATAGCAATCCACGTGGCCGCTTCGCGGAAGATAGTGCCGCTAACGCGGAAGCTTCCAGTCTACACTCGCGGCTCAGCCGCTCGAACCAACCTGAAAAAAGTCGGCATACACGCCGGTCTGCAATTCGCTAGTCTCGGCAAGCCTGCGGAACAACCGCATGGCTCTCGATTGATTCGCCGAGCCGACGTGACGCAATTGAACCGGGATACGCGACGCGTCCAACGCTTCGCCGTCCGCAGTGAATACCACATCTCTGGAAAAATGTGTTGCTCATGTTAAACAAAATGTGGCCTAGGATTTCCTAGAGCTCGGCCACGTGGTTTTTCCAGCGGGAAAATTTGAAAATTTGAATTTTTTCAAAATAATTATTCAAAAATCCAAATTTTCGCTGCTATTCAACCACATGGCCGAACTTTTGCAAAATCCTAGGCCACATGGTTTTTCTGGCGGGAAAATTTGAAAATTCAAATTTTTCTGAAAAATTCAATCATTGCTCATGTTAAATTCTTGCTGCTATTAAACCACGTGGCCGAGGATTTTCTAGAGTTCGGCCACGTAGTTTTTAAGCGCGGGAAAATTTGAATTTTTTCAAAATAATTATTCAAAAATCCAAATTTTCGCTCCAGAATCCACATGGCCGAACTTTTGCAAAATCCTAGGCCACATGGTTTTTCTGGCGGGAAAATTTGAAAATTTGAATTTTTTTGAAAAATTCAAAAATTCGAATTTCCCGCCTAAAAACCACATGGCCTAGGATTTTCTAGAGTTCGGCCACGTGGCGCGGGAAAACTTGAAAATTTGATTTTTTTTCAAAAATAATTATTCAAAAATTCAAATTTCCCGCCAAAAAACCACGTGGCCTAGAATTCTCAAAAACTAGTCCACCTCGATTTTCGGCGCCAAATTTTTCGAATTCAAAAAAAATCCCCCACCTATTATACTTGGTAAACTGCGGTTGACTGAGAAACACATTTCTCAAAATGTAGACAAAATTCTCGGGAGTTATCAAAAGTCCAGCCTGTTTGACGAACGCCAGAAATGTGCGAAGCCTGGAAATATATCATGTTTGGGCTCAAAATGCTCCAAATTCCACGTGGATTCTGAAAATCCTCGAAATTTGGAGCATTTTGAGCCCAAACATGCTCATATTCGGTCTCAAAATGCTCCAAATTCCACGTGGATTCTGAAAATCCTCGAAATTTGGAGCATTTTGAGCCCAAACATGCTCATATTCGGTCTCAAAATGCTCCAAATTCCACGTGCTCACCAAGAATCACTACCGCCCGTAAACTCCGTATGCTCATACAACTCAATTTCCTTCTCCAAAACGTTCCAAATCCTTCTGGGTGCCACGTCATTTTCCGACAAATTATACATCCAAACGTGCAGTGAACTACCGTAATCCGAGAAATATTTCTCGGCCATTTGAAGGGTGCGTTTACCGTATGAATTATCCGGCAGCAGGTCGTTCGGTTCGAGACCCAATTTGACTTTTGTGCAACCGTACGATGCTATTGCCTGGAACCTTTTTTTTTTCAAAAATTCAAATTTTCGCGCTCTCAAACCACGTGGCCGAGGATATAGTAGAGTTCGGCCACGTGGTGTTTGTAGCGGGAAAATTTGAAAATTCAAATTTTCTTGCAAAATTCAAAAATCCAAATTTTCGCGCTCATAAACCACATGGCCGAGGATTCTCAAAAGTTCGGCCACGTGGTTTTACTAGCGGGAAAATTTGAAAACTCAAAAATCCAAATTTCCGCGCTCATAAACCACGTGGCCGAGGATTTCTTCAAGTTCGGCCACGTGGTTTTTGTGGCGGGAAAATTTGAATATTCAAATTTTCTTGCAAAATTTAAAAATCCAAATTTTCGCGCTCTCATAAACCACGTGGCCGAGGATTCTCAAAAGTTCGGCCACGTGGTTTTTGTAGCGGGAAAATTTGAAAATTCAAATTTTCTAGCAAAATTCAAAAATTCAAATTTCCGCGCTCATAAACCACGTGGCCGAAGATTTCCTAGAGTTCGGCCACGTGGTTTTTGTAGCGGGAAAATTTGAAAATTCAAAAATCCAAATTTTCGCGCTCATAAACCACGTGGCCGAGGATTGTCAAAAGTTCGGCCACGTGGTTTTTGTAGCGGGAAAATTCAAAAATCCAAATTTTCGCGCTCATAAACCACGTGGCCGAGGATTCTCAAAATTCGGCCACGTGGTTTTTGTAGCGGGAAAATTTGAAAATTCAAATTTTCTTGCAAAATTCAAAAATTAAAATTTTCGCGCTCATAAACCACGTGGCCGAGGATTCTCAAAAATTCGGCCACGTGGTTTTTCTAGCGGGAAAATTTAAATTTTGAAATTTTTTTCAAAATAATTATTCAAAAATTCAAATTTCCGCGCTCATAAACCACGTGGCCGAGGATTTCCTAGAGTTCGGCCACGTAGTTTTTGTAGCGGGAAAATTTGAAAATTCAAATTTTCTTGCAAAATTCAAAAATCCAAATTTCCGCGCTCATAAACCACGTGGCCGAGGATGATCATGACTTCGGCCACGTGATTTTTATATTGAAATTGATGCGGAAGACTGTTCCGCTTACGCGGAAGCTTCCGGAACCTTCCGCAACTCACCAAATATCCAACAAACAGCGTCAAAATCACCACTCGCACCATCGGATTCAACAGCAAATCACTATAAGTTGTGCGGAAGAATCTGGCGAGCACACTGTTTTTTTCGAAGCTCCGATCGCCGGCGGCGCCGAGTTTTCCGCTTCCGCTCTCGATTTTCCGCGCGTCAGACCGCGACAATTTGGTGAAGAATAGACAGTGTCGATTGGCGACTTCACGGCGATTTGTGAAGACCATGACGGCGGCGAAAAAGGTGAGTTGGTAGATGTAGGTGAAGATTACGGCGGCGACTGCGTAGGCGCAGAACATCTGTAAGGAAAATTGGTTGTTCGAGCGAAGCGAGTATAGACCGCGAGCTTCCGCGTCAGCGGCACTATCTTCCGCTTCAGCGGCCACGCGGATTTCTATGATCCAATGCCATATCATAGTAATCCGCGTGGCAGCTGAAGCGGAAGATAGTGCCGCTGACGCGGAAGCTTGCCGTCTACACTCGCTCCGCTCGAAAATTTGAGATTTTTTGAGTCTAAATAAGCCTAGAGCCTGAAAATATGGATTTTCGAGCCTAAGCCTCAGATTTAGGCCAAAAATAGCACTATTTTTTTAATTTTCTGTAAAATTTTGGATTTTTTGAGTCCAAACAAGCCTAGAATCTAGATTTCTGTAAAAATTTGCTAATCCGGGTACTTTTAACCTAGAATTAAATTTGTGTCCGAAGTAGGCTTGAATTTTCAAAAAATTAGGAATCTGTTGAATCTAAATAAGGCTAAGATCGGAACTAAGATAAAAAATGGAGTTTTTTGAGCCTAAATAAGCCTAGGGCCTGAAAATCTTGGATTTTTTGAGCCTAGATAAGCCTATTAAAGTCAAATCTAGACTCCCAGTTATCCACGTGGCCGCATCGCGGAAGACAGTGCCGCTAACGCGGAAGCTTGCGGTTTACACTCGCTCCGCTCGACCCGAGCGCTCTGCGCGAGTGTAGACCGCAAGCTTCCGCGTCAGCGGCACTGTCTTCCGCGTCAGCGGCCACGTGGATTTCTATGATCCCATGCCACGTCATAGCTATCCGCATGGCCGCTAAAGCGGAAGATAGTGCCGCTGACGCGGAAGCTTGCGGTCGCTTCGCTCGTTCTCACCTGCACACTTGGAAACGGTGTTGCACATCCGACTCCAAACGAAATGAGATCAGTCAGCGAGGTGACGGTGATTGAGACGGCCGCGTCTGCAATTAGAGAGTGTGTCATTTCATATATCAAACATTTGCATGCGAGAAAAACATGCAGCGCATAGCCGAGTGGTTAGCACGCGCGTCTTTTGATCACAATGTCACGGGTTCGATGCCGCTTCGAGGCAAACTTTTTTTAATTTTTTTTTTTTTTAATTTTCCCCGTTTCTCACCGGCAAAAGTCTCCTCCATTCGATGCTCGAAACTCGCCGTTGATGGCGTCGATCGCCACGCCGACAACAATATAAACACATTGTCAACACCGACCGCTGCAATTTATTTATTTGATTTATTTGATTTATTGTGTATGTTATTATTCTTGTTCTTCTACATTTTATTATTATGTGTAAAGAATTATTCCTCAAAAACCGGAAACTTTTCTGTTGGTCAAACACACATTTTGAACCAAAAATGTTCAGAATTCGCTATTTTTAAATGATCAAAAGTCAGGCTTCTCTGCGTCTCTCACAATGTCTTGTGATCTCTAACCCACGGCCATTTACTCCAATGCCCCTCGGGTCAGACGAGAGACGACGGGGGTCTGACGTCATCAGATATTTTTGAGTAAAAATATGTGTGCCTTTGAAAAAAATACCGTATTTTGTTTCAAGGAACACATGTTTTATGGAAAATATCTCGAAGCGAAATTCATTTTCGGGATATTTTTGCAAAATACTCTCGTCGTCTCGCGTCTGACTTGACGGGCGCCTTGTATGGTCGTGAACAAGCTAGACAACCAGATATCACGGGGATTTTGAGAGACGCAGAGAAGCCATGTCTGTTTTCTCTGCGTCTCTAACTCTCCCCTAGCTAGACAACCAGAGAGCACGGGATTTTGAGAGACGCAGAGAAGCCTGCAGGAAGACTTCTCTGCGTCTCTAACCCTACCCATGCTCTCTAGCTAGACAACCAGAGAGTAAGGGGATTGTGAGAGACCCAGACTCTGCCAAGGCTTCTCTGCGTCTCTAACTCTCCCCATGCTCTCTAGCCAGCTATTTAGAGATCATGGGAAGATGAGAGACGCAGAGAAGTCCTGTCTGCTTTCTCTGCGTCTCTAACTCTAGCTAGACAACTAGAGAGAACGGGATTTTGAGAGACGCAGAGAAGGCATTCTCTGCGTCTCTAACTCTCCCCATGCTGTCTAGCTAGACAACCAGGGGATTGTGAGAGACGCAGAGAAGCTTTCCGCGTTCGCGGAAGCTTGCGGAAGCTTGCGGAAAACTCACAAAACACAATAAACGGCATCGAGTAGGCGACACTCGTCATACCGTAACCCATCATCAACAGTATCCCAACAGCTGACGCAATTGCCATAGCTGCGGAAAACACTCCGCCGATCGCAAGCCTGCAAAATAGACGCGGAAGGTTGCGGAAGGTTGCGGAAAGGAAACTCACCAAGGCCGCGATCTTCTCCACGAGAAAACACAGCAGCAAATGACGGTGTAGATCGAGACGCAGATGAAGCAGGGAAGAAGCATGCTGAAAAATGAAACAGATAAGGCTTCCGCGTACGCGGAAGCTTGCGGAAGCTTGCGGAAACTCACTTTATGAGTTGGAGGCGATCGCGCGCGCTTTCGGCCGCCAGAGTCTCATAGGTCCACCAACTTGCGCGGATAATTGGCGAATCGTACTGGAGGAGGAAGTCCGCGAGGCGGACTTCCCATTTTTCCGCGACCGAATCCTCGTTATCGCTGGAGTGTCGTAGGGCGTAGGGGAGAAGCATGGCTTTGGCGCCTGGAAATTTTTTGAGCATGATTTTCAGCGCAAAATTTCAGCCAGGAACTTTGAAAAAAGTTCCAAATTTTGTGGAACCAAGTTTCTTGGCTGAAATTTTGCGCTGAAAATCATGAAAACCTTGATTTTCAGCGATTTTCAGTGAATCTATGATTTTCAGCACAAAATTTCAGCCAAGAAAGGTTTCATTGAAAAAAAAGCGATTTTTCTTTTGAAAAATTTCAAAAATTCAAATTTCCCGCGCGCGCCCTACCGTACCCGCAATCCGCTTATCATCATCCAACGTGATTCCGCCCAACAAATGTGTCATTCCGCCGGAATCGAATTGAATTGCGTCGGAGAATTGTGAAAGTGTCATTTCGTCGATGGATCGATTCAGAAAACTTCGATCGGAGACCAGAAGAAGTTTGAAGATTTCGACGAGCGGGTTCGAGACACAGATTTCTTCGGGCCTGCAAAAAAACGGGGGATTTTTCGAGCGGAGCGAGTGTAGACCGCAAGCTTCCGCGTCAGCGGCACTATCTTCCGCGAAGCGGCCACGCGGATAACTGGAAGTCTAGACTTGATTCAAATCTGGATTCTGGGCTTATTTAGGCCTAAAAAATCCAGATTTTCAGGCTCTAGGCTTATTTAGACTCAAAATACTCCCCTTTTGGCCTTTATTTAGGCTTCAGGCTCTAGGCTTGAATTTTGCGGCGCCAAAAAAACCCAATTTGAAATTGAATTCTAACAAAATGAGAAGTTGGCAAAAGCGCTCTAATACAAATTGACCCGAGAAACTTGAAAAATTCAAATTTCGCGCAGGAAATTCCAGTTTTTGGGACGTTTTTTGAGTCGAAATAAGCCTAGGGGCTAAAAATCTGGGATTTTTTAGGCCTATAATCCAGATTTGAGTCAAGTCTAGACTTCCAGTTATCCACGTGGCCGCTGAAGCGGAATCTTGCGGTCTACACTCGCGCACAGCGCTCGGATCGAGCGGAGCGAGTGTAAACCGCAAGCTTCCGCGTCAGCGGCACTATCTTCCGCTTCAGCGGCCACGTGGATTTGCTTGTGCAAAAAAAAAAATGCAAATTGACCCGGGAAACTTGAAAAATTCAAATTTTCGAACAAAATTGAGCAAATGCGCTCTATTGAGAATATTCAGAAGATCCCCCCTTTTTTTGCTCTTCTTCTTCTAGAAAATCTTCATTTTCTGACACATGGCTCACACTTTTCTGTTTGTTTAATTTCGTAATGATAATCCAAAAATATAAATGATAGGGGGGTCGAGATTTGATTGTTTGTTTGTTTGTTCAATTCATCCGATCTCAATTAATTCATCGAGAGCACAAAAGAAAGAGCAAATTTGATTTTCAGCACAAAATTTCAGACCTTCAATTTCTGATCATCCACTTGTTTCGTTGATGATTATGATTATGCACACGGCACTTTAAAAATCACCATCAATTGATTGTTGTCAAAACAACCACTTGAGATATGCTGATGATAAAAAGAGATCAAAACAACAGATTTCCTCTATTTACACGTGTGTGTGTGTGATTTGTAGTCCTCGAGAACTACACGATTTGTAGTGGCGAAATTTAATTTTAAAAAAAGTTTGCCCTGAGGTGGGATCGAACCCGTGACCTAGAGATTCAAAGGCGTACGTGTTAACCACTCGGCTATGCGCGCCTGTTTTTCTTCTATGCAAGATGTTTGATATATGAAGCGAGGAAAAATGGCGCATTTTCCACGTGAATGCTCAAAAGTGTGAAGAGAGAAAATCTGATATGCAAATATTTTTGCATAGTTTTGTTGGTCTACCTACTTATGAAAATGTGGTTTTGGGTGTGCGTACACCCAAAATATTTGAGTTTCGGATTGGTTTTTGGTGTCAAAATTGCATTTTTGGCGGGAAAATTCAAATTCCCCGCTAAAATTTACCCCGGGAACTTGAAAAATTCAAATTTTAGGGCAAAAATGAGCAAATGCGCTCTATTGAACATTTTGTGTTTTTCAAGAAATTTTGGAATTTCGATTTTTCCTCCAAAATTGACCCCGGGAACTTGAAAAATTCAAATTTTCGCGCCAAAAAACCAGCCGCTTCCAAAAATACACCGATTTTAGATATTTCATTGTTGCAATACACGAACCAAACATGGTTTCGGCTTAACCTTTTCTTCTCCGAGAGAACTACACGATATTTGCGAAACGGATTAAAATTGTGGGGAAATGTAGCAAAATAACATGATGTTGTTCTGTTTTTTGTGGAGAAAATTCTCAATAGAGCGTATTTGCTCATTTTTGCTCAAAAAATTTGAATTTTCCAAGTTCCCAGGGTCAATTTTGGAGCAATAATCTTCAAAATTTCTTGAAAAAACACAAAAAGTTCAGTAGAGCGTATTTGCTCATTTTTGCTCAAAAAATTTGAATTTTTCAAGTTCCCGGGGTCAAAATTATCGATTTTCACGATTTTCCGCCCCAAAATCACTTACGTCGTCATATTTGGCGCGAAAAGTGAGTGTAGAGCTTTGCTGAACTCGGGCGGTATGGGAAATTTGACGCAAATCGACGGATAATTGATCCTTCGATCCTCTTCGTCTTCAACAGTCAGTGACTGCAAAAATTATTCAAATTTTCAAATTTCCCGCCAAAAAATCCCCACCTGTACGATGCTCCACAATTGCATCGCCGCATGCATAACCAGCGGATTCAGAATATCAGCATCCTCTTCACGGTGTGTGACTATAATGTAGCCGGCACGTCGAATATCGTATCTGTAAAGAAAAAAATGGGGGAAAATGATGCAAAACGCGCATTTCGCTAAACTACGAGCAAGCGGAGTGTCGTTGTTTTTTTTCGAAAATTTGAATTTGTCAAATTTCGCGCTGAAAAATGAGCAAATGCGCTCTGTCGAGAATTGTGTGTGTTTTTCAAACATTTTTGAATAAATAGCAAGCGCGCTCTATTGCTAGAATGATTTTTGGCGCGCGCGGGAAACTTGAAAAATTCAAATTTTCATAGAAAAATGAGCAAAAATGCAAAAATGGGAGAAAATGATGCAAACAGCGCATTTCGCTAAACTACAGGCAAAAGCGGAGTGTCGTTGTTTTTTTTTTCAAAATGTTTTTTTTTTCGAATTTTTACCGTAGCCTAAGCCTAAGAAGCCTAAGCCTAAGAAGCCTAAGCCTAAGAAGCCTAAGCCTAAGAAGTCTGAGCCCAAGAAGCCTAAGCCCAAGAAGCCTAAGCCTAAGAATCCTAAGCCTAAGAAGCCTAAGCCTAAGAATCCTAAGCCTAAGAATCCTAAGCCTAAGAAGCCTCAGCCTAAGAAGCCTAAGCCTAAGAAGCCTAAGCCAAAGAAGCCTAAGCCTAAGAAGCCTAAGCCTAAGAAGCCTAAGCCTAAGAATCCTAAGCCTAAGAATCCTAAGCCTAAGAATCCTAAGCCTAAGAATCCTAAGCCTAAGAAGCCTAAGCCTAAAAAGCCCGAGCCTAAGAAGCCTAAGCCTAATAAGCCTAAGCCTAAGAAGCCTAAGCCAAAGAAGCCTAAGCCTGAGAAGCCTGAGCCTAAGAAGCCTAAGCCTAAGAAGCCTAAGCCTAAGAAGCCTAAGCCTAAGAAGCCGAAGCCTAAGAAGCCTAAGCCTAAGAAGCCTAAGAAGCCTAAGCCTAACAAGCCTAAGCCTAAGAAGCCTAAGAAGCCTAAGCCTAACAAGCCTAAGCCTAAGAAGCCTAAAAAGCCCACCTTCTAGTGGCATAAAACGGATCGCTATCATTAATATGAAACAAATGATCGAGTTGCCTTAACTCGGTTCTCGCTTTCGCATCAGTCGGCGTATACAATTCCAACTCGTCTTTCATAAAAGCCTGTTCGTGTCGCAATAATCCGGTCGACAAAAATGCGGTGATTAAAATTGGAATGATGAAAAATGGGAGGGGATGGCGAACGACGAGACCACTGCAAAAAATTGGATTTGTCTTCCGGAAGCTTCCGCGTTCGCGGTGATCGCGCGGATTGTTGCTATCCGCGTGGCCGCTGAAGCGGAAGATAGTGCCGCTGACGCGGAAACTTGCGGTCTACACTCGCTTCGCTCGACCCGAGCGCTGTGCGCGAGTGTAGACCGCAAGCTTCCGCTTCAGCGGCCACGTGGATTTCTATCATCCCCTGCCACGTCATCGCTATCCGCGTGGCCGCTAAAGCGGAAGATAGTGCCGCTCACGCGGAAGCTTGCGGACTACACTCGCTTCGCTCGACCCGAGCGCTGTGCGCGAGTGTAGACCGCAAGCTTCCGCGTAAGCGGCACTGTCTTCCGCGAACGCGGCCACGCGGATTGCTATGACGTGGCAAGGAATCATAGTAAACCATGTGACCGCTAACGCGGAAGATAGTGCCGCTTACGCGGAAGCTTGCGGTCTACACTCGCGGCAAAGCCGCTCGAGATTCTCGAGCTCAGAACCACGTGGCAAAAATCTCGAAAATGTTTTTATTTCAGTTTTTTCTAGACTGAAATTGTGTGCTGAAATTCATGAAATCCTTGATTTTCAGCGATTTTCAGTGAATCTATGATTTTCAGCGCAAAATTTGGGTCTGAAAAATTTTATCCAAAAAAAAGTTCCAAATTTCATAGATCACTGAAAAATCCCTCAAATTTCAGTAAAACCTTTCTAGACCCAAATTTCGAGCTGAAAATCATGGAATTATTGATTTTCAGCGATTTTCAGCATTTTCAGCGCAAAAAACCCACCTATAGGCTCCAAAAGCTCGTGCAAATCGTCGTTCCACACAATCGAATCGCATTTTTCGTCTTCTTCAGGTCCAAAAAAAAAATTCCAAAAAAAAAAAAAAATTGAATTTCAAAAAATTTCTTCTCATTCCTCTTTTTTCTCAAAATACACAGAGTGACCACCACAAACACAACAAAAATGTGCACATTTTCTCGCGCAACCAGGGCTCCGCCCCCTTTTTTTTCGCTCGCAAGCTCCGCCCATTTTTGTGTGCTCTGAGAACTCGATGAGGAAATTGACACTGTGAGAGAAAAAAGTCAAGTGTCAAAATTATATGAAGAAGATATCTATAGATATATCCATTTATTGCGCAACTTCCGCGCAAATAAAACCAGGAGTACTGTAGAGAAATCCACGTGGCAAAAAAAAAGTTCTGTAGATCACCGAAAAATCCCTCAAATTTCAATGAAACCATTCTTGGCTCAAATTTTGTGCTGAAAATCATGAAAGCCTTGATTTTCAGCAATTTTCAATAAATCCATGATTTCCAGCACAAAATTTGAGTCTAGAAAATGTTATCCAAAAAAGTTCCAAATTTTGTAGATCACTGAAAAATCCCTCAAATTTCAATGAAACCTTTCTTGGCTGAAATTTTGTGCTGAAAATCATGAAAGCCTTGATTTTCCTCAATTTTCAGTGAATCCATGATTTTCAGCGCAAAATTTGGGTCTAGAAAGTTACAGAATTCGTTCAATTTGAAATTTTTGCTCAAAACTTGTCTGCCACGTGGATTTTCACTGTGAAAAATTGCAATTGTCCGCAAGCCTCCGCGTAAGCGGAAAGCATATAGTTAGCGGCACCCTTTCCGCGTTCGCGGAAGATGCGCGGAAGCTTCCAAATTTTTTTTTTTTTTTTTTTGGCGCGTGAACTCTGCACTTGAGAATTCATTTCATTTATTATATTTTTGTCCATTTTTATTTGTTTTTTAGTCACTTCTTTCCTCAGACAGCGAAAAAAAGAAGAAGAAAAAGATGGATACAAAAATAGGGGGATAAAAAACAAATACAGAAAGATCTTGGGTCAGAGAGAGAGAGAGACGCAGAGAAAAAGGAGCGCATTTGAATATTTTTGGATCGAGCGGCTTTGCCGCGAGTGTAATCCGCAAGCTTCCGCGAAGCGGCACTATCTTCCGCTTTAGCGGCCAGTTCCAGAATTATTAATTTTCTGAATGTTCTTGTTGAAGACTTCAGTAGACTCTTGTAGTCGTACAATTTTCTAGACCCAAATTTTGTGCTGAAAATCATAGATTCACTGAAAATTGCTGAAAATCAAGGTTTTCATGATTTTCAGCACAAAATTTCAGCCAAGAAAGGTTTCATTTAAATTTGAGGGATTTTTCAGTGATCTACAAAATTTGGAACTTTTTTTGGATTTCAGAAAAAGTTTCTAGACTGAAATTTTGTGCTGAAAATCATGAATTCACTGAAAATCGCTAAAAATCAAGGCTTTAATGATTTTCAGCACAAAATTTCAGCCAGGAAAGGTTTTATTGAAATTTGAGGGATTTTTGAGTGATCTATGATCAGAGAGACGCAGAGAAAAAAGCGATTTGGAATATTTTATTTACAGTATTTCATCTACAGTAAACTGACTGATAATCCACGTGGAATTTTTTTTTTTGAATATCTGAAATTTTGGCGCCAAAACCTACAGTAACCTCGCGATTTTTCTGTGATTTACAAAATTTGGAACTTTTTTTGGATAATATTTTCTAGACCCAAATTTTGTGCTGAAAATCATGGATTCACTGAAAATCGCTGAAAATCAAGGATTTCATGATTTTCAGAACAAAATTTCAGCCAAAAAAGGTTTCATTGAAATTTGAGGGATTTTTCAGGGATCTACTGAAATTTGGAACTTTTTTGGATCGAGCGGCTTAGCCGCGAGTGTAAACCGCAAGCTTCCGCGTCAGCGGCAAGGTTCGCGGAATCTTCCGCTTTCCAGAAAGTAACAGTTCTACCCGCGTTTTTTTGTCATGTTATGTTATGTTTTATTCTTCTCCTGTGTATTTGTGTGTTAGGTTGATTTGTTTACTCGGCCGATTTGACACACAACACGCCGGATGCACACAATACAACTTTCTTCTTTCTTATTTTTTGTGTGTCAGGCGCCGAATGGTCAAAGGGAGCAAAAAATGAAGAGAAAAGGGGTCGAACATTTTGTGCTGAAAATCATGAAAGCCTTGATTTTCAGCGATTTTCAGTGAATCTATGATTTTCAGCGCAAAATTTGAGTCTAGAAAATGTTATCCAAAAAAAATTATAGATCTTTCAAAAATCCCTCAAATTTCAATGAAACCTTTCTTGGCTGAAATTTTGTGCTGAAAATCATGGATTCACTGAAAATCGCTGAAAATCAAGGCTTTCAAGATTTTCAGCACAAAATTTCAGCCAAGAACTTTGAGGAATTTTCGAGCGAAGCGAGTGTAAACCGCAAGCTTCCGCGTCAGCGGCACTATCTTCCGCTTTAGCGGCCACGCGGATTGCTATGATATGGATATTTGGCGCCAAAATTTTCACTATAACCTTATTTGGTATCTAAAAATCCCGAATTTGCGGTAGATCAAAACTACAGTACCTTTAGGTTTTTTTGGCGCCAAAAATATCCCTTAGCTTGTTTGGTATCAAAAAATCCCGAATTTCGAACGAAGCGAGTGTAAACCGCAAGCTTCCGCGTAAGCGGCACTATCTCCCGCTTTAGCGGCCACGTGGATAGCTTCACACCTTGAAGTTTTACTGAAATCCACATCACAGCAATCCACGTGGCCGCGTTCGCGGAAGATAGTGCCGCTGACGCGGAAGCTTGCGGTTTACACTCGCTTCGCTCGAAAATTGAAAAATCCTCAAAGTTCTTGGCTGAAATTAGCCTTGATTTTCAGCGATTTTCAGTGAATCCATGATTTTCAGCACAAAATTTCAGTCTAGAAAATGTTATCCAAAAAAAGTTCCAAATTTCATAGATCACTGAAAAATCCCTCAAATTTCAATGAAACCTATCTTGGCTGAAATTTTGTGCTGAAAATCATGAAAGCCTTGATTTTCAGCGTAAAATTCATTTATTACTGTTTCCGACAATAACAATATGGTCGATGTATTTCCGATTCGATACAATCTGCACTTTTTCCATATTTCGAAACTCGTTCAATCATTCCTAATATTTTTATAATATCTGAATTCACCTTAATATTTGCCTCAAAAATCGCTTCACTTGGTTTTTTCGCCAAAACTGTTACTGTATATAATATTGAGGTTTTGTATTGATTTTTATATTGAATTAAAGATGTCACCTTTAAAAATTAGGATTTTTTTTTTGAAATTTTTTTTTTCTAAAAACTCACATTTTCAAATAGCATTTCAATACATTTTCCAGAAAACCCGCTTTCATTCAATTTCAAATTGACCGCTTCAATCACTTTTGATCCAATATTTCTAGCAAATTTTGTGGTGCTGAAAATTTTAAGATTTTGATTTTCTACTGATTTTCTACTGAGAATCAAAAAAAACTTGCTTGTCTGCTTTGAAAGTTTCAAATTGACAGATACAAAATTCTGTAGGAATAGGCAAAGTTTGACAATTTCGAAAAGTTTTCGGCTGGTGTCGAAGAAGTGAATTTCCTTTTTCACCGGGAATGTTTAGCGGTTGAGTTTGAGAAAATCCAGATTTTGATTGGTACTGTAAGATTTTCTAAACTGAAATTTTGTGCTGAAAATCATAGATTCACTGAAAATTGCTGAAAATCAAGGATTTCATGATTTTCAGCACAAAATTTCAGTCAAGAAAGGTTTCATTGAAATTTGAGAGATTTTTGAGAGATCTACAAAATTTGGAATTTTTTTTGGATAAAATTTTCTAGACTGAAATTTTATGCTGAAAATCATAGATTCACTGAAAATCGCTGAAAGTCAAGGATTTCATGATTTTCAGCACAAAATTTCAGTCTAGAAAATGTTATCCAAAAATTTTTGGAATTTTTTTTTTTTTTAGAAATTTTTGGAATTTTTTTTTAATTTTTGGAATTTTTTTTGGATAACATTTTCTAGACTCAAATTTTGCGCTGAAAAATCATGGATTCACTGAAAATCGCTGAAAATCAAGGCTTTCATGATTTTCAGCACAAAATTTCAGCCAAGAAAGGTTTCATTGAAATTTGAGGGATTTTCAGTGATCTTCGAAATTCGGAACTTTTTTTGAATAACATTTTCTAGACTGAAATTTTGTGCTGAAAATCATGGACTCACCCAAAATCGCTGAAAATCAAGGCTTTCATGATTTTCAGCACAAAATTTCAGTCTAGAAAATGTCATAAAAAAATTTTTGGAATTTTTTTTTTTTGAAATTTTTGGAATTTTTTTTTCGATAACATTTTCTATACCCAAATTTCGCGCTGAAACTCATAGATTTACTGAAAATCGCTGAAAACCAAGGCTTTCATGATTTTCAGCACAAAATTCATTGAAAAATACCTTCAAAATATCCAAAAACGTTGCTCTCGTATCATAATGTGTTTGCAAATATCTCGAATTCTCCCGCATAATTTTCAAAATCTCTGTAGTTTCTCGTAATTCTTTTCGGAATCGAAATCACAGTCATCGGATTATTTTTCTCAATTCCTCCCAATTTCGTTTCCAAAATTCCTCCAAATCTCATTCCATGATCAGCCATCAAAAAAACAAAAGATTTCTCGAGTTTTTCACGATTCCGTATCAAATATCTATGAAAATCCCCATCTGCATGGAAAATTGAATTCTGATAATCATGTCCAAGTTCAATAGCCCAAATCCAACTGAATTTTGGAATATTTTTTTGAAAACCTGAATAAGAATTCTGAAATTGTTGGAGATAATCTAAAAGTGTCTGATGATGTTCTCGACAAAAATGTTTCCTCGTCAAATTTTCTGCATATTTTTCATAGGCATTTTGAAATGGTTTCATATAATGATCACTTGGTGGCTGTTTAAATCCCCTGCAATTCGGATAAGTCATAATTCCACCAGCCCAATCTTCAGCCAACATTGTTTTATAACCATATTCCTGGAATTCTTTGAATAAATGAGTTTCGTTGTCTTTAAAAACATCGCAAAAATATTCATCATTCCAATCTTCTTCTTCAATAATTGATTCTTCTTCTTGGAAAAAACTTCGATCTAATTTCAATATCGATTTTCCGAACCATAAAGCAGCACCATTTGGTCGACTATTTTCACCGATTTTATTCATAAATGGAAATTCGACAGCTTTGAAATGATTTTTGAAATATGAAAGAGTTCTTGGTAATGATCGAATTGATTGTGTATATGATAATGAATCAATCAATATTACAACTATGTCGAATTGTTTTAATCCAGAAATATTGATTTTTGGTGGTTTCAATGGGCTGAAAATCAAGGATTTCATGATTTTCAGCACAAAATTTCAGCCTGAGGGATTTTTCAGTCGGAAGATTCCGCGAACCTTGCCGCTGAAGCGGAAGATAGTGCCGCTTCGCGGAAGCTTGCGGGTTACACTCGCGGCTAAGCCGCTCGATCCAAAAAAATTCCAAATTTTGTTAGTAGATCACTGAAAAATCCCTCAAATTTCAATCTTGGCTGAAAAATCGCTGGAAATCAAGGATTTCATGATTTTCAGCACAAAATTTCAGCCAAGAAAGCTTTTTTTACAAAAGTTTTCATAGATCACTGAAAAATCCCTCAAATTTCAATGAAACCTTTCTTGGCTGAAATTTTGTGCTGAAAATCATGAAAGCCTTGATTTTCAGCAATTTTCAGTGAATCTATGATTTTCAGCGCTAAATTTCAGTCTAGAAAAAAAAAAATTTTTTTTTGAAATTTTTTTTTGGATATTATTTTCTAGATTGAAATTTTGCGCTGAAAATCATGAAAGCCTTGATTTTCAGCAATTTTCAGTGAATCCATGATTTTCAGCGCTAAATTTCAGTCTAGAAAAAAAAAAAAAATTTTTTTTGAAATTTTTTTTTTGGATATTATTTTCTAGATTGAAATTTTGCGCTGAAAATCATAGATTCACTGAAAATCGCTGAAAATCAAAGCTTTCATGATTTTCAGCACAAAATTTCAGCCTAGAAAATGTTATCCAAAAAAAAAATTCCAAAATTTTCAAAAAAAAAAAAATCCAAAAATTTCAAAAAAAAATTCCAACAATTTTTGGATAACATTTTCTAGACTCAAATTTTGTGCTGAAAATCATAGATTCACTGAAAATCGAGGCTTTCATGATTTTCAGCGCAAAATTTCAGCCAAGAAAGGTTTTTTGAGGGATTTTTAAGATATACTTTTCTAGACTGAAATTTTGTGCTGAAAATCATGAAATCCTTGATTTTCAGCGATAACTTACGTTTCAATAATCTGACTATGCAACCATCCATAAATATCCGTATCATTTTCATTCGAACAAACAGTTTCCAATATTTCACAATCAATCGGGCCTGTTTTATTAGTCCAATCATCTACTGAATTCTCCGATTCTGATTTGAATCTATGACATCTTGCTCGACATTTTTCTTTTTTTGAAGAAGAAGAAGAAGACCAAGTAGAATTCTTGAGTTCGGTTAAAATTCTGAAGTTCTTGTCGCATTTTTTTCCAATCGAATTCGAATCGGGATCAATGAACTGAAAGTAAAATATTTGGAAATCAAAAAAAATCTGAAGAATTTTTTAATTTTGAAACCAACCTTCATAATTTCATCATCCCATGCATCATATTGTGGAAGATGGCAAATATTCCAATAATCCTGTTCGTTTTCAATTAATTTTTGGATATTTTTTGAATTTTGTTTCAAAAATATTGAAAATAGTGCGAAATAAATGAGAAATACGAAAATAAAAAGAAAAATTTGGATTTTTTTCATTTTTTCAGGAAAATTTGAAGAATATAGTTTGATTTATATTTGTTTTATTCGATTACGAAACAAAAATGTTTGATTTTTTGAAATGGAAAAATTCGGAATTGAAAAATTGTGAAGAAAAAAACCAAAAGTATAAGTAATAAATTTTGAAAATTCCATAGAAACAGAATTTTCCAAACATTCTTTGACCTCAAAAGGAAATTTTGTGCTGAAAATCATGAAAGCTTTGATTTTCAGAGAATCCGATTAATTCCAGCTAAAAATACGGTGAAAAAAATCCACAAACAATCACAGTAAAAAAATTAATTTCAATAAAAAAGGCTTTTTAAATTTTTGGCACACGAAAAACTGCTATAATTACGAATTTCCGTAGATTTTAATACTAATATATGGTGATTTGATACACCAGCGTGCTTCACGTTCTTCAAATTGTTGAAAAACTTCGATTATTCTATTTTTTGCTTGAAAAATATGCCTTCGATTGTATGCATTGATTTCTTTTGTCAAAAATGGACCAAACTTTTCGTAGTTTATACATTTCATGTCAAAAGTTTCTCTCAAACTGATGTTTTTCAAATTCCTCTGAATTTCTCCGTTTTTCAACTTCATCAAATAGATTTCGAAATTGTTTCCTTTGCATAATTCATTGCATTCAATATCAGCAGTTAATGGATCCATTTCCAATAATTGTTCGAAATTAACTACTGCTTCATTGTATAGAAGGATGTGTTTACATCGACGAATCTAAAAAACAAGGCTTTCATGATTTTCAGCATAAAATTTCAGCCAAGAATGGTTTCATTGAAATTTGAGGGATTTTTCAGTGATTTATGAAAAAAATTTTTTTGATAACATTTTCCAGACTGAAATTTTGTGCTGAAAATCATAGATTCACTGAAAATCGCTGAAAATCAAGGTGTTCATGATTTTCAGCATAAAATTTCAGCCAAGAATGGTTTCATTGAAATTTGAGGGATTTTTCAGTGATTTATGAAAAAATTTTTTGGATAACATTTTCCAGACTGAAATTTTGTGCTGAAAATCATAGATTCACTGAAAATCGCTGAAAATCAAGGATTTCATGATTTTCAGCACAAAATTTCAGCCATGAAAGGTTTCATTGAAATTTGAGGGATTTTTCATTGATCTATGAAAATTTGGAACTTTTTTTTGGGTAACATTTTCTAGACTGAAATTTTGTGCTGAAAATCATGGATTTACTGAAAATTGCTGAAAATCAAGGCTTTCATGATTTTCAGCACAAAATTTCAGCCAAGAAGGTTTTTTGAGGGATTTTTCACTTTTCTAGACTGAAATTTTGTGCTGAAAATCATGAAAGCCTTGATTTTCAGCAATTTTCAGTGAATCTATGATTTTCAGCACAAAATTTCAGTCAATAATAACATTTTCTTGACTGAAATTTTGTGCTGAAAATCGCTGAAAATCAAGGCTTTCATGATTTTCAGCACAAAATTTCAGCCAAGAAGGTTTCATTGAAAATTGAGAGATTTTTGAGTGATCTACAAAATTTGGAACTTTTTTTTTGGGTAACATTTTCTAGACATCTCATAAATCTTACCGTATTCCAGTCAATATACCCAAGTCCTAACCAATCGAAATACTCTCCCCCACATTGATCGTCGATTTCGATTTTATCAAGATTTCGGAAGTTGCTAATATCGATATCGCGAAGACGATATGCATAAGCCTGGAAATATTGATTTTCAGCGATTTTCAGTGAATCCATGATTTTCAGCACAAAATTTCAGTCTAGAAAATGTTATTCAAACTGAAAAATCCCTCAAAAAACCTTTCTTGGCTAAAATGTTATGCTGAAAATCACGAAATCTTTGATTTTCATCGATTTTTCAATAAAAAAAACTAACCCCATAATAAAAATATTTAACAGCTCTTCCATATTTTGCAATATAATTATTCAAATATTTAATTCGAACATCTTCAGGTTTTCCATCAACAACTTCAGTCCATTTCACAATTGCCTCTCCATTTTTCGAAATTTTATACAAAACAATAGTCTGATCCTCATATTTCTCGATGAATTTCAGCCAAAAATCATTCTCAGGTTTGTCGGTGAATGCGAATTGTATTTTTGGCGTTTCGTCTTCTCCGTTCACTTCGATTTTATACAAATAATTCTCCGATCTTAGTGCTTGATTTTCCGATTTTTTCGAGCATTGTGAGAATCGCCATCTAGTTTTAAGCTCAATTTTATTCGCTACAATTTGTTGAATTTCTGGTGGTAATTGTGGCCAGCAAGTGAATTTATCCAATTTTTTGAACACTTCGATGGCTGCAAAAATACTTTTTTTTCAAGTTTAAACTAGACTATAGTTTTAAAAAAACCAACTTTCAATTTTCAGAACAAAATCTCGATCAAAAGTCACCAAATATCGCCGATCTTCTGATTGAAAATTGATCCGAATTCCATCAACACCTTCACAAATCCCACTAAAAATCGCATGATCCAGATTCGTCTTCGAAATTTCCACAAAATCCACACAAATTTCGCCATTTTTCAACTTATTCAAATATTTTTTGCAATTCGCCTCATTCAAATCCAGAATCTCATCGAAACTCCCATTTTTTCCTTGGAAATTGAACAAATCTTCTGAGCTGAAGCCGATTTTCGGTAATTTGATTGAATCGATTTTCAAGAGCTGCAAAAAAAGTTCAAATTTTGAACATTCAAAAATTGCGTGGCCTAGGATTTTCAAAAGTTCGGCCACGTGGTTTTCAAGCAGGAAAAGTTGAATTTTCAGATTATCGCGCTGAAAAACCACGTGGCCGAACTTTTGAAAAACCTAGGCCACGTGGTTTCTACATAGGCTCAAAAATTGGAGTTTTCAAATTTTTTTTCAAATACGTGGCCGAACTTCTGGAGATTCTAGGCCACGTGACTTTTCAAGCAGGAAATATTGAAAATTCAAATATTCAGAATTGTTGGCGCTAAAAATTGAGGTGGCCTAGGTTTTGCAAAAGTTCGGCCAAAAAGAAAAAAAAAAGTTGAATTTTCAGATTATCGCGCTGAAAAACCACGTGGCCGAACTTTTGAAAAACCTAGGTCACCTCAATATTTGCCGCTAAAATTTTTATTTTGAAAAAAAAGCACACAAACCTGGTTTTCATCCAAAAATGGTAAATCTTCAATGTTTTCCCATTCTTTGGGTGTTTTGCCAATTTCGATTTTTTTCAAATTATCCAAATGTCGCAGGGTGAAATCGAACCTTTCTGAGCACTGAAAAAAATGAACATTTTTGATTAGAGACAATGGGAAATTGAGAGAGAGCGCAGACAACAAAATCTTGTTTTTCTCTGCACTCTCTCGATTTCGCGTTATGTCTAGAGCTCTCAAAACTCACATTGAACCGGAAAAATTGAAGTTGTTTTCTATAAATTTCCAAATAATATCTGAGATATCGTAATCTGACTTCTTGATTCTCTCCAGTTTCAAGTTTTGTCCAGATTACAGTATTCTTTCCGGATTTCAAGCTGAAAATTGGGATTTTTGAATTTTTTTTTTTAAAGTTTTGAATTTGCAAATTTTCGCGCTCAGAAACCACGTTACCTAGAATTTCCAGAAGTTTGGCCACGTGGTTTCTAGGCGGAACATTCTGATTTTTGAATTTTTCAAAAAAATTTAAAAACTCCAATTTTTGAGCCTAGAAACCAGGTGACCTAGGATTTTGAAAAGTTCGGCCACGTGTTTTCAAGGCGCGAAAATTTTGATTTTTGATTTTTTACGAAAATTTGAATTTTCAAATTTTTCCGCTTGAAAAATGACGTGGCCTAACATTCGGAAAAGCTAGGCCACGTGGTTTTAAAGCGAAAATTTGGATTTTTTGAATTTTTCACGAAAACTTGAATTTTCAAATTTTCGCGCTCAGAAACCACGTGGCCTAGAATTTCCAGAAGTTCGGCCACTTGGTTTCAAGGCGCGAAAATTTGGATTTTTGAATTCATCCCAATAAAATTCGAAAACTTACCAACTACAAACTACAATAGTTTGATTCGAATTCGTAAACCACTCAAAATCCAGCCAAAATCCATTTTCTTCTTCATCAAACATAAATTTCAACCTCGAATCATAACCACTTTCATTTTCATCAATCGACAATCCATAAATAAAAAATCGCGATTTTTTCGCATCCAATTCACACAATTTGGAGCATCTCGTGAAAATGCACCGAGTTTTTGGGTCCATTTTATCGATTATTGATTCGCGTGCTTTTGTGGGGATTTTGAACCAGCTGAATTTTGAAGGCGACATTTTTCCTTAAAAAATCTTTAAAAAATGACATTTTATTTGCCACGTTATTTATTTTTTCACGTTTTCACGTGAAAAAAATTTAAAAAAAAGATATTTTTCACAAAATTTTCTAGAAAATTTGTCTGAAAAAATTAAACTAAAGAAATCCACAAAAAAAATCATATATTTTTCCAACAACAAAAAAAACACCTAAACTATAGTCTAGTTTGAGCTAGACTAGACTATAGTCTAGTATAAATCCAGACAGCATCGATTCCTTCGCCGATTTGAGATTGCTGAAATTTGAAAATTTGAATTTTCAAATTTTCCCGCCTAGAAAAACCAGGTGGCCTAGGAAATTTTCGCGTGGCCGAACTTTTTCTAGGCCATTTCTTTGCCACTCACCAATTTCCACGCGTCATTTTCCGGAAGCGGAAAGCGGCAAGCCAGCAAATTTGTATTTGAGCGCATTTCGCTCAATTTCGGCACCAAATCGCCCATCTGCAAAAAATTTATTGATTTTTTAAAAAAATTTTTTTTGCTCACCAAACTTTCGGCTCCAAAAATCACAGCAGTTTCGTAGGGTTGCAGGTCGGTTTTGAAGATGTTTTTGCGGAAAAATCTGGAAAAATTTGAATTTTTTGGGGCCAAAAACCACGTGGCCGAACTTTTGCGAAAACTCGGCCATGTGATTTTTCTAGCGGGGAAAATTAGAAAATTCAAAAAATCTAGATTTTCGCGCCTAGAAACCACGTGGCCGAACTTTTGCCAAAACTAGGCCACGTGGTTTTTGAAGCGGGAAAAATTGAAAATTCAAAAATCTAGATTTTCGCGCCTTGAAACCACGTGGCCGAACTTTTGCAAAAACTAGGTCACGTGATTTTTCTAGCGGGGAAAATTAGAAAATTCAAAAATCTAGATTTTTGCGCCTAGAAACCACGTGGCCGAACTTTTGCAAAAACTAGGCCACGTGATTTTTCTAGGCGCGAAAATTTGAAAATTCAAAAATCTAGACTTTCGCGCTTAGAAACCACGTGGCCGAACTTTTGCGAAAACTAGGCCACGTGATTTTTCTAGCGGGGAAAATTTGGAAATTCAAAACTCTAGATTTTCGCGCCTAGAAACCACGTGGCCGAACTTTTGCAAGAACTAGGCCACCCTCATTTTTGGCCGCCAGAAATTTCAAATTCAAAATTTAATTTCAGGATTGTCAAGAGGAATTGTATTAGACTATAGTTTAGCTTAAACTAGACTATAGTCTAGGCCAGAAATAGTGTAGTTTATGTGAAAAATTTGCATTTTGGAGGTCAGAAACCACGTGGCCGAACTTTTGCAAAAACTAGGTCACGTGGTTTTTCTAGGCGCGAAAATTTGAAAATTCAAAGTTTCTGAAAAAAATTCAAAACTCTAGATTTTCGCGCCCAAAAACCACGTGGCCTAATTTTTGCAAAAACTAGGCCACCCCGTAAAAACTAACCTGGCCTCTTTTCTCAATCCATCGCGAATCGATCGATATTTCGAATAGGCGACCAAAATCGAATTTAGCTCAACTCCATGACTCAAATAACCTTCGCGAGCACATTGTAGAACCTGAAAAATTGAAAATTTCAGATTTTCAGGTTTTTTTGGGCTGAAAATTGCGAATTTTCACCCATTTTTACCCAAAAATGACCGGATTTTCGAGTGATTTATTTTCAAAAAATATTTTTTCAAAAAAAATACTGACTTAGGGGAATTACAGGTAAAGCTGCTGACAACCAAGAAAAAAAATAGAAAAATTACAGAAAAAAACATTTTTTGCAAGTAGAATTGGCCAGGTTTTGTGACTACAAGTGAACATTTTGGGGAATAAAAAATATGAGAAAAATGGGGAAAAAAATGGGGGAGGAAAAGGGTTTTTTGGGGTTAATATGAGCAATGCTACAAAAAAATTTCAGGAAATTTTTTGGTCAATTTTCGGAGGAAATTTGTATTAGTAAAAAGTTTAACATGAGCAATGAAATTTCCCACAAAATTTCTTGGAAAAATCCAAAAATTGTCTAATATGAGCAATGTGTCTCATAGTTTTTCAAGAAAAATGTGAATTTTCTTTTGAAAATTTGCTTAACATGAGCAATCCTGTATTTTCTGGTGAAAATTTCCAAATTTTCAATTGAAATTCGCATTTTCTGGATAATATGGGCAATTCTTCACATTTTCCACTAGAAATGCTCAAATTTAACATGAGCAATGCTAAATTTCCTTCAAAAAATCCCAAATTTTCTGCAGAAAATCCCAAATTTTGAGGAAAATCTCAAATTCTCAAAAATTTTTGTAGAAAATCTCAAATTTCACTCGAAAATTGGAATTTTCTCGAAAATTCCTCTAAAAATCTCAAATTTAACATGAGCAATGCTAAATTTCGCTCGAAAAATGGAATTTTTCTTAAAATTCCTTCAAAAAATCTCAAATTTCGCTCGAAAAATGGAATTTTACTCAGAAATCCTCCAAAAATCCCAAATTTTCTATAGAAAATCTCAAATTTCCTGTAGAAAATCTCAAAATTCCTTCAAAAATCCCAAATTTTCTGTAGAAAATCTCAAATTTAACATGAGCAATGTTAAATTTTACTGGAAATTAGAATTTTTCGTAGAAAATTCCAAATTTCCCGCTCCAAGAGCTAATATGAGCAATTTTTCACATTTTCCACCAGAAAATCTCAAATTTCACTGAAAATTCAGAATTTTTCTCGAAAATCCTTCAAAAATCCCAAATTTTTTAACATGAGCAATGCTAAATTTCGCTCGAAAAATGGAATTTTTCTTAAAAATCCTCCAAAAATCCCAAATTTTCTATAGAAAATCTCAAATTTTCTGTAGAAAATCTCAAATTTCGCTCGAAAAATGGAATTTTACTCAAAAATCCTCCAAAAATCCCAAATTTTCTATAGAAAATCTCAAATTTTCTGTAGAAAATCTCAAAATTCCTTAAAAATCCAAAATTTTTTTCGTAGAAAATCTCAAATTTAACATGAGCAATGTTAAATTTCGCTCGAAAAATGGAATTTTACTCAAAAAATCCTCCAAAAATCCCAAATTTTCTGTAGAAAATCTCAAAATTTCTTCAAAAATCTCAAATTTCCTGTAGAAAATCTCAAAATTTCTTCAAAAAATCTCAAATTTCCTGTAGAAAATCTCAAATTTAACATGAGCAATGTTAAATTTGATTGAAAATTCAGAATTTTTTTCGAAAATTCCTTAAAAATCCAAAATTTTTTTCGTAGAAAATCTCAAATTTAACATGAGCAATGTTAAATTTGATTGAAAATTCAGAATTTTTCTCAAAATTCCTTCAAAAATCCCAAATTTTCTGTAGAAAATCTCAAATTTAACATGAGCAATGCTAAAATTCCTTCAAAAAATGGAATTTTTCTCAAAAAATACCTAATTTTCAATAGAAAATCTCAAATTTCCCGCTCCAAAACCCTCCCTCCCCCTTTCTAGAAAATAACTAAAAAAAATAAATCTCTATCTACATCTCTCTCAAGAAGTACACTTCTTCTTCTAATGCGACGTTTCAACAAGTGCAGTCGCCATCGGCGCCGGCGTAATCAATCGATTAAATTTCGTCTTTTTCAGCAATGTCCTCGTCGATTTCGCCGCCTTCTTCTGTTTTTTCACCCTTTCCATCAAATCCACTCCACGATGTGTCACTCCATCCATTTGATCCATTTTCGACACCAAACTCTCCAAATCTCCTTTTCGAATCGGTTTCACTGAGATATCCCTAACCGCTCGAAATTGCCCACAATTATTCACATGTTCGTTTTCCAATCGGAAATAATTCCAAATAAATCTTCTGAAGACCTCAAAAGGTGCCGTAATTGTAGTAAGTTGATCTCCATCTAAAGTCCAGGCTTCTCCCAGGGATACATTAAGTACCCAACTAAGTCGCAGCACAAAATCCTGAGCAATAGCAGCATAATAATACCATTTGCTCCCATAAATCATCTCCTCTCGCAAAAAAATCACATCTTTTGGCGCCCTGGGGTCAATCAATCCCCAATCCATAAAAATATCCCACAAAAACGTATAGGTAAAGCTCATGATATAGCTCAGCACCCAAATATAATAAAATGGTGACGTCACATCTTGGTTCTTGTCGTTGGATTTGAAGAAGGCGCCGCAGGCGACAACAAGGAATGTCGTGGAATATTTGCCGGCGTTGACGAGATGCGGATGCACGCGTTTGGTGTCGTGATATCGCCGCAAGCATTGGAGGAAGCGCACCATTGCGGGGATGATTGAGACGAAGCTTCGGACGCCTGCGGCACTCATACACATGTCTTTGCCGGTTGCAATGTCTACATATCCCCAGGGGACACTTGATGTTGTTGTGTTGATGGTTTTGACCTGGAAGATTGTTTTTATTCAAAATTTAGTATGAGCAATGCTATTTTAGACTTAAAACTATCAATTTTTCTATAGAATCTACATATAATTAATGGGAAATTTTAAGTGAAAAATTGTTTTTATTCAAAAGTTTAATATGAGCAATGTTCGATTTTATATTGGAATTTATCGATTCTTTCTAATTAATGCTGAAAATCACGTGGCCTAAGATTATCAAAAGTTCGGCCACGTGTTCTCTCAGCGCGAAAATTTGAATTTTCAAATTTTCCTGCTTGAAAAGTCACATGGATCCTCACGTGGCCTAGGATTCTCAAAATTTAGGCCAGCAATTTTTCTAGCGGGAAAAATTGAAATTTTTGAAAAATTTAATGAAGCATTGCTCATATTAGAAATTTTGGTCTTAAATTCACATAGATTTTTCTCGTTAATTTTTTTAGCATTGCTCATATTATAAAGTTAAATTTTTTCCGCCTCAAAATAAAATTATAACATGAGCAATGTCATCAAATTTCCAAGAAAAATCCACGTAAAAAATTATTTTAATATGAGCAATGGCTGAAATTTGTCAACGTTTCAAAATTTTAGCGGGAAAAAGTCTAATTTCAAATTTTCCCGCTAGAAAATCGGCACGTGGCCTAACTTTCGAAAATCCTAGGCCACAAGGTTTTCAGCGGGAAAATTTGAAAATTTAGAATTTAACATGAGCAATGCTACCAATTTTCCAAGAAAAAAACCATATGAGTTTAAGGCCAAAATTTCTAATATGAGCAATGCTTCAAATTTCTCAATTTTTGATCTGATTTGAATTTTGAAAATACATTTTTGAGTACAAATTCAAAAAAAATATATTTTTTCCTCAAAATTCCCCTCAAAACCTCACCTGCAAATCAAAATTCGAATAATCCACTTCAGTCGAATAGAAGCAAATAAAATATTGAAAATCCAAAAACGCAGTGGTCAGCGAATTCATCTGATCTCCCAGCCAAAAATCAGTGAAAGTCACAAAATGAAAAGGCGATGTGAAACAATTATAGCAATGTTTAAGCAGCCAAAATCTCGAATTCCTGTGAAAAATCGAATCGGGTTTGGCAATCGGGTTAAACAACATAATCGCACAAATAACCATGAGTGCTAGTGGCGGAAGAAATGGCGGAATATGCAAAAGATGCGCGTAGAGATAGGCTAACACTGAAAGTGACCAAAGCATAATTAAAAATGAGGCGATTTGCATGAGTGTCTGATAGGATAGATGATTTCGTGGGTCGACTTCGAAGATCAGCACATGATTCACACCGGCTCCAGCCCAACCAGCCATATTGATGCCGCAGAGGAAGAGTGAGAAGAAGACGAGGAGAGGACCGCGGAAGAGGCGGACGGCCACCCATTTTGGCTCGTTTTGACGGGGTGTTGCTGCCCACCAGGAGAGGAGAATTGCCAGGAGAAGGACGATGCTGGCGCCGATGAAGAGGCCTAGCGAGAAGGTTGTGATGGGTTTTTGTTTTTCGGAGAGTGGGGGGACCTGGAAATATGGATAGATTGAGAGGAGGCTGAAGCATAGTGATCCGCGTCAGCGGCACTATCTTTCGCGTAAGCGGTCACGTGGATTTCTATGAGCCCATGCCACGTCATAGCAATCCGCGTGGCCGCTGACGCGGAATCTTGCGGTTTACACTCGCTTCGCTCGAAAATTTGGGTTTTTTGGGTCTAAATGAGCCTAGAGCCTGAAAACCTGGGATTTTTCAGGCCTAAATAAGCCCAGAATCTAGATTTGAGTCAAGTCTAGACTTTCAGTTATCCGCGTGGCCGCTGAAGCGGAAGATAGTGCCGCTGGACGCGGAAGCTTGCGGTTTACACTCGCTTCGCTCGACCCTAGCGCTGTGCGCGAGTGTAGACCGCAAGATTCCGCGTAAGCGGCACTATCTTCCGCTTCAGCGGCCCCACGTGGATTTCTATGATCCCTTGCCACGCCATAGCAAATCCGCGTGGCCGCTAAAGCGGAAGATAGTGCCGCTGGACGCGGAAGCTTGCGGTTTACACTCGCTTCGCTCGCGGATCGTGAAAAATTCCAAATTTTCACTGTTTTCAAAATTTCTGCCTTTAAATTTTCTTAACATGAGCAATGACTGAAAAATCACAGATAAAAAACTAAGATTTTAAGATGAGCAATGTCTGTGTAAAATATGAAGAATTGCTCATGTTAGCTAGAAAATTTATATTTTTCACGAAAATTGGAGCATTGCTCAGATTAGTGGCATTTTTGAAAGAATTTTGAGACATTCCAATTTTTGCAGTGAAATTTGGCATTGCTCATGTTAAGTTAGAGATTTTCTAGTGGAAAATGTGAAAAATTGCTCATATTAGCGGGAAATTTGGGAGTTTTGAGAACAATTCCAATTTTTCAATGAAATTCAGCATTTCTCATGTCAAATTTGGAGATTTTTAAGCTACAAAATCCACGTGGCAATTTTTTCTAAAATTTTGTAGCATTGCTCAGGTTAGACTTCAGCAATTCCAAATTTTCTCTATAAAATTGCAGGCATTGCTCATCTTAAAATTCGTGATTTTATGATTCTTCAGCCATTGCTCATGTTAAATTTTAATTTCAGGAAAATTTTGTTATTTTTTGAAAAAATCCAAAAAAAAATTTGTTAGAAGAAAATTGTTTCACAAAACGTGCGTGAAATGTGGAAATCCAAAAATTTTCGGTCATTTTTAGAATTTCTTCGTCTAGAAAAAAAAATGGGCTCATGTTTGACTAGAGAGGAAACCAAAACAATAAAACTAGAGTCTAGTCCAAACAATGAAGAAATCAAATCTGGTACAAAAACTGAAGAAACAAAACTAGAGTCTAGTTCAAAAATCGAAGAAGAAATCGAATCTGGCACAAAAATTGCTGAAGAAACAAAACTAGAGTCTAGTCCGAAAAATGAAGAAGAAATGAAACTAAAAGGAACTGAATGGCTCTATTTACCATTCGAAATGCGCCAAAATATCATCGATTTTATGAATCTTGAAACAAGAGCAAGACTTGCAAAATGCTCAAAAGATTGTTGCGACGAAGTTATGCTAAGTCGAGATTTCGCTGACGGAATTGAAATAATGAGTTTTGGAGAGAAAGGAGAAGGAGAAGATCGGAGAATTTCGATAACTTTGGATACAGAAGGTGATGAAGAATGGTCATTTGATATAACCGAAGTTGCGGCTGGGATTTGTCAAGTTAAGTGGGTGATGAGTGGGCAAATAATTTCGATGACAACTTTTGAGAATCATGATCTGATGGATGTTGTTTTGATTTACTTCAATTATATTTTGCAGAAGAATTCGAGAAGTTTGAGCACTATTGATATTGATATTGTGAGTTGAACTTTGAGAGAATAAAAATGTAGTTTTCATTGATTTTCAGCGGAAAAATATATGTTTTCTAGTGATTTTCGCGTCTTAACTTTAACATGAGCAATAGCTGAAAAATTACGGAAAACAAAGAGTTTAGTATGAGCAATGCCATTTTTTGCGAAATTGATTTCTTAGGAAAAATTTAAAAAAAAAACAGATTTCTTAGGAAAAATTATAATATGAGCAATAATTCAGAATTTTGAATTTGCCGGCGATTCGTTTTCGCGCTTTGAAATCACGCGGCCGAACTTTTGAAAAACTCGGCCATCTCGATTTTTGGCGCCGAAATCCAGCAAATTCAAAATTTTGAAGATTTAACAATTTCAAAATTCCACATTAAGCATTGCTCATACTAAACTCCTTGTTTTCCCTAATTTTTCAGCTATTGCTCATGTTAAAGTTAAGACGCGAAAATCACTAGAAAACATATATTTTTCGAAAATCTAGCAGATTTTCTTTTTTTTTTACATCAAAATCTGCTGAAAACTGAATTTTTCATGAAAAAATGTATTTTTCAGGACGATTTTCCATATGATCGAACCAATATGAACAACTTAAAAACTAGAAATCCAGTAGAATTGACGCTTTTAACAAATAAAAATGGAATTGATCCAATTTCAAGTGGATTTGTTGATTTCGAACATCTTAGTCGTTTTCAATCAGTCTTCGAAATTCCGAATATTCGACTAGAAGATCTATCCAAAATCAAATGCAGATTTCAAAGTTATACAAATCCGATGTTTATGCTGAATGAATTCGACGATTTTTTGCGGCGTTGTTTAGTTGAAGAGGAATTTGATGAAAATGTGAAAGAGATTGAATTCAATAAAAAAGCTTTTGAGATTTATGAAACGAAATCTGAGGAATTTCGAGATATGATTGAGAAATATATGGATGTTCGAAGAGTAAGGTTGAGAAATGACGGAAGATTAAAATATGTTCAATTTGTGCGAGAATCGAAAGCGAAACGAAAATATGTTTTGACTTTGGAAAAACACTCTTTCAAACTTAGAATCTCTCGAATTTCCGAATAAAAATTGAATATTGTTTTTTTTTATCAAAATTTGCCTCAGAAATTGAAGGGACTTCTTCTAGTTTCAATTTCAGGCACCCAAACATTTACAATTAGAAGCCCGATTTTTCGAGATTTTCAGAATTTCAGGGTATGTTTTAACTGAAAAATTGAATTTTCAAGCAAAAATTTTGGCGCGAAAAATTCAAATTTCAAAATTAACCTAATTTTGAGCTTGAAAAAATGAAGGGAACTTCATTTTAGACAGGTCAAATTTGAAAAAAAATCAAAATTGAGCTTCAAAAAATCCAGGAGATTAATTTTCAGGCTGAAAAATATTTTATTTTAAATTTATGTCTAAATTCAGAAATTCAGGTCAATTTTTAACTGAAAAATTGAATTTTCAAGCAAAAAATTTCGGCGCCAAAAATTCAAATTTGAAGATTAACCTAAAATTAAGCTTCAAAAATTCAGAAGCTCAATTTTCAGGCTGAAAAATATTTTGTTTTAAATTTATGGCAAAATTCAGAATTTCAGGTCAATTTTTAACTGAAAAATTGAATTTTGAAACCAAAATTTTGGCGCGAAAATTCAAGTTTAAAAATTAACCTAAAATTGAGCTTCAAAAATTCAGAAGCCCGATTTTTCGAGATTTTCAAGCTGACAACGAATTTTTATTTTAAATTTAGGTCAAAATTCAGAAATTCAGGTTTAGCCACAAAAATTCAGGATTTCGTCTAGTTCTCATTTTTGGCGCCAAAAATTCAAATTTAAAAATTAACAATTGTTTTTGGTCAAAATTCAGAAATTCTGGAATTTTAGCGTTAAAGCTAGCGTTTGGCACCAAAAAATTCAGATTTTGAGCACCAAAAATGTCAATTTTACCCAATTTTCAATCCCAAAAGCCAACCTTCAATCTCTTCATTCCAGCCTGTCGATTTCCCGCTTCTAGCTCATTAATAACACTCGTTTCCACATTCGTAATCAACGTCTCAATTTCTCGATTCAAGAAAAAGCTGGACTTCTCCACCTTATTAATCCGCCAATCCAATCCTTTCTCATTCCCCGTCAATTTATCGTGCTTCTTCAAAATCTTCCTAAAACCAGTTCCATTCAATTGCTGATAATTCTGCACCAAAACAAGGCCCAAATAGAATTCCGAAAACGCCAATTTCAATTGTTGCTCATTCCTCGTAGCCTCCTTATGCATTTTGTCCTTGGGCCCAAATCTGAGCCGCTTCTTCGGCTCATTTCTCGATTGCAACACATCTTTGTAGGTTTGAAGTTCGGTCTGGAGTTCGTGATATTTGCCTTGGGCTTCGGCGATTTTTTGCGAGAAGAATAGATTGATTTTGGTTAATTCTTGATCGCATTCATTGAAGAATTTCTCGTCGAGCCGTGAAATGTGCTCTTCTCTTCTATCATCATCAGCTGGAACTTCCATCATATCAGAATACAATAAATTCTTCATTCTCTCATAGTCAATGTATTGTTTTCGCCATTCCGGTGTCAAATGTGACGCTAATTGCTCACCGAACTTCATTTTTGGGCACTTTCACAGCCTGAAAATCCAAAAAAAATCCCCTAAATCACTCACAACTCTCCCATCTCCCGATCCCAAATCAATAAGTGTGTTGTTCCGCGAGTTTCCGGAAGCTCCGCGAGCTTCCGCGACGCGCGACAACGCTCGCGATACATTCGCCAGCTGTGCGTCGGTCGCCGGAACGTAGGGAATGCAGACGCGGCGGAGCGCCGGCGCGACAAATGGGATGGCGACGGCGGAAATCGCGAGACCTATGCCGCCCGCGACACCCGCGATTATTAGACCTTTGTTTAGCGAGGTGGCGGAAGCGGAAGCGGACGCGGAAGAAGCGGTTTCGATGCTGCTCACTGGAAACGGGCACACTTATTGATTTGGTTAGTTTTTAAAGGTGCATGGGGTGGAAAATCGATATTTTTGAGGGGGAAATTTGAATCGTTTTGAGACCAAATTTTTTAAAAAATCTTCACATTTTTCGCGCCAATTTTGCTTCAAAAACTAAAAATTTCGATTTTTTCCTATTTTTTGACATTTTTTCATTGAAACATATTTTTGAGGGGAAAAATGGTCAAAAATAGGGAAAATATAGTTTTTCAACATTTTCTGCTCTTTTTTTCGACTTGAAATTCAATTTCCACCCGAAAAATCGATTTTCCCCCGTTTCTTCGCAAAAAAAACTCACTTTTTCTCCAGAATTTCCAGAATTTCCTCGCAAAAAATCAATAAATCAATGACGATTCGATCTATATTACCTGCAAAAACCAAAAAATATGCAAATTCAGCCCGAAAAACTTGGGGGAGAGAGAGAAAAACCAAAAATTGGCTCATCAACAAAAAGTGCGTCAGCGCGCGCACTGGAAATGCGTCAATAGTGTGCGTCTGGCGCACTTCCAGTGCATTTTTTCATTTTTTTTTAATTTTTGCGCGGGATTTGGGATTTTCCGGGTTTCCCGGGTGTTTTTGGTGTGAAATCGTCTGAAAATAAGTGCAGGATTGTTAATTTCACCCTGGGAACCCATGAGAATTCGTTGAAATCCCCAAAAAATCACATTTTTGTTTAGAAATGTTGTCTCGATCACTTCGCTCTGCCTCAAGAATTGTGCGCTGCTATTCACAAGCCGCCGGACTTCCGCTAAGTGAAGGAGCTCCAGCAAACTTGCCTTCGTCTGAAGATCGTCAAATTTCACCGAAAATTGCGGGTTTGGTTGATGAAATTGCAAGTTTGTCGCTTTTAGATGTGAGTTTTCCAAGGTTTTTGGAAAATCGTGGCTTCACCAACATTTTCCAGGTCTCCGATCTCAACTGGGCTCTCAAAAAACGTCTCAACATCCCCGATCAACCATTAATGTCAGCCGCAGCGTTCGCAATGCCTGCCGCAGCCGCCGCACCAACCGCCGCAGCTGCAGAAGAAGCCGCCTCCGATGTGCCGCAAAAAATGACGTTCACCGTGAAATTGACGAAATTCGACGACACCAAGAAGATCGCAATCATCAAAGAGATTCGTAACTGTGTGCCGGGTTTGAATTTGGTGCAAGCCAAGAAGTTTGTCGAAACCGCGCCGGTTAATGTGAAAGAGGATTTGGGTAAGGCAGAAGCCGAAGAATTGAAGAGTCTTTTGGAGAAGGCTGGAGCTACTATTGAGATTGTCTAGATTTTTAGGATTAGGATTGTTTTTTATAGTGTTGTTGATTTTTGTTTTTTTCTTTTTTTCACAATAAGAACGATTATTTATTCACAAAATACCCGAAAAATTAAAATCATCACAAAGTCTTATTCAATCCAGCCATACCAAAAACTTTCACCGTCATTCCAAATTGCATCACTCGCATATCTTTAAAGGAACATTGCCCAAAACTAATCGCATGATCCGATATTTTTCCACTATGCGAATCCGATTTTCTTCCAAAACCAAAAATCCAAGGATTTGAGGGAGGATTTATGATGTTCATTGGGATTTGATCGTTGAATAATCGATTTTTATCTTCGTCCACAGGGTCGATGATTTCAACGTGATGGGATTGTGAGCAAGAATAAAGGGAGTGTTCAGAAGATCTGGGGAAGAAGAATCCCCGGCAAAGGCTTAAACTATCGATCGCGTTATTTGTAAAAACCACTCCTCCTCGAATGGCAATCTTGCGCGTCGCTCCGGAAAACGGAAAAATCCAACTTCCCGCATCCTTAACTCTCCCAAAAATCATTGACCTCGACGCATCAAACTTGGCCAAAACCTTGCGAAGATGCGGAACAATCAAATAATTCTGATCATCTCCGATAAACGTCCATTGCGCTGGAAGTTTTGACGAGAATTCCATCACATGTTGATAGAAATCCCAATAGAAATGATTGGAGCTCGTCGAGATTGGCACTAGTTGAAGTGCACTTTTGGATTTCCACTTTTTCGCGAATTTTTCGTTGTTGGTGAAGTAGATTGTCTCATTGCAAAGCTTTGTATAACCATCGTCCAAGGTTTCGACGATTTTTTCGAATTTCGCGGCTTTTGGGTGGATTATAATTACACAGCGTAGATTGAAAGTGTCGCCAAAATTGCTCGTATCATCTGAAAACACCAAAATTCAATTTTCGGCTTGGAAAACCCTTGGAAAACCTTTCGGGCGGTGCAAAAATTTAAAAAAAAACAAAAAGAAGTCCGAGAGAACTACACGAAACCCCAATCGCTTCAAGATATCTGCTCGGAAAATCGATGTGCCTTTAAAATGTATTTTCATTTTTCGGCCTAAAATCGGGGTTTTTATCGTTAAAAACCCACCATGATGTGTTATATGAATATGCTCGATTGCCTCAATCTCATAATCGGTCAAAATGATCAAGCCAAATAGATATCCCAGCGAAATTCCGAAGAGGATCAGGAAAATTGTGTCGCTAGAAGAAAATTTTTGAGAAATGATGTTTTTTTCATTTTAATTTTGAATTTGGCGCGTGAAAATTAGCGGAATATTCATTTTTAAAGTGATTTCTAGGGGGAAAACGCTTTTTTGATGGAAAGTGAGTGAAAATTTGAATTCTAGAATTTCCCGGGGTGCAATTTCGGCGCAAAAATGTTGAATTGAATTTTTTGAACTGGTTTTCTCCAATTTCGGCTCAAAATCTCTGAAATTTGGTGTGAAATTCAATTTTTCAAAGCAAAATTAGGAAATATTCGAATTCTTGACCTTAAAATTAGTCATTTTCAACCAAATTCACCCTAATTTTGAGTGAAAATGACTATTTTTTAAAGTTGAAAATGGAAAAATTCAAGAATTTTCAATTTTTACAATGAAAATTGAATTTCACAGTAAAAATTTGATTTTTTCTTCAAAAATTATGAATTTTTGGCCAAAAATCATGAAATTTTCGCTATTTTCCAAAAAATTTCACCCCAAATCCCTTACCGTAATCCGCGATTCCTCCAATTCCAGCAAAATTTCAGCATTTCTCCATTATTCCTGAAAATTTCCCAATTTTCTTTCAATAAAAGTCGAAATCGACCAAATTTTCTCTTTTTGATTGGTCACTTTCTATCTCTGCGTCTCTTCTCTCTCGCCCGGCGCGCAAGAAGGTAAACAATTGACCCAGAAATCATAACTATTCAATTTTCGCCCAACCAAAAAAAAAACTTTAGAAACTAGAATTTTTCATTAATTAAAGAAAAAAGAAAAATAACAATTGATACAGAAAAACCCTTTTTTGTGTAGAAAATACGCCGAAACAACGAAAAATCTCTTGATTTCCCAAAAAAAAATAGAAAAAGCGGGGGACAAGGCACAATATTTTTGAAAATATATAAAATATAAGGGGGAGATCTTGGAGCAAATTTTTTGGAGGGGGGAGTTAGGGAAACTAAATTTTACAAAAAAAAGGGGGAATTTTCCAAGAAAAACCTGAAAAAATGGCTGAAAATTTAAGTCTAAATCAATATTTTGTAATAAAATGCATATTTTTTGAATTTAGACTCGAAAAATATGCATTTTCTTACAAAATATTGATCTAGGCTTAGATTTTCAGCCATTTTTCATGTTTTTCTTGAAAAATATCACCTTTCAAAAATAACACTAAATACGCTAAATCTAACTTATGGCTTAGGCGATGAGCAGTAGAACCAAAGTGATGTCATCGGGTTTTCCGCCTGGAGCCGAGAAGCCGTGCTCTTTGGCTTTCATGGCGAATGGTGAATTGTGATTTGAGTCGAAGGCGAGGCGACGGGCGGTGAGAGCCAATGAGTTGCACACCTGAAATTTGGGATTTTTTGAGTTTAAAGAAGCCCTGAACTTCGAGTTTGGGCTGAAAATTGCTAGATTTTCGAATCTAGGCTTGTTTAGATTCAAAAAATCGAGTTTTTTGAGCCTAAACAAGCCTAGGCTCGAAAAATGCACATTTTTGTGCTGAAAATCGAATTCAGGCTTGAAATTCTTGGATTTTCCGGGTCTAGGCTTGTTTAGACTCAAAAAATCCAGTTTTTCGAGTCTAAACAAGCCCAGGCTTTTTCAAAGCCTAATTTAGCCCGAATTCCCAAATTTTCAAGGCTTTTCCTGTTTAGCCTTTTAAAAATCGTAATTTCTATCGCCCAATTTTTAATTACAAATAAAATTCTTAAAAATCCTATTTTCCCACAACAAAAATAATTATTTTTCTCCCGAAAACCCATAAAAATCCTTGATTTTTTACGGGGGAAACTTTTAAAAAACCAAAGGGAAAAACTTAGTGATCAAAATCCAGGAAATTTGACCTGAAATTGAATTTTCAGCTCAAAAAACTAGAAATTTCGAGGTGAAAATCTAGTTTCAGTTCAAAATTCCTAGTTTTTTGAGTCTAGGCTTGCTTAGGTCCAAAAAATCCAGATTTTCTGGACCTAAACAAGCCCAGGCCCAAAAAAATGCTAGAAATTTCGCGTTTTCCGAGTCTAGGCTTGTGTAGGCCCAAAAAATTCAGACTTTTGAGCCTAAACAAGCCTAGGCCCAAAAAATGCTAGAAATTGCCCGTTAGGCTCTAAAAATCCAAAATTTCCCCCAAAAAAACACCAACCTCTTGAACATTCCGCTTCTTGGCATCCAAACTTTTCAATTGTTCCAAAACCTGGGTCTCGCTCAAATTATCCCAAACTCCATCGGTGGCCAAAATAATGATATCACCTTTTTTCACATCCAACTCATCACGGTCCGCCATTTCTGGCTTATCGCCAATGAAATTTTGATAGCCTAGAGAAAAATTGGGATTTTTGGGGTTTTAAAACGTCGGGGGCTTGAAAATTTGGGATTTTTTGAGTCTAGACAAGTCTAGGCTTGAAAAATTGTGTGCTGAAAATCAAGTTTCAGCTCGAAAATGCTAATTTTTCAAGTCTGGGCTCAAAAAATTCGTATTTTCACAGTTTAAACGAAATTTTGATCGAAAATTCTGAATTTCGGCCTTATTCCATCGAAAAATCAATAATTTACATCCTAGGACCCAGAAAATCGTGATTTTTGAGGTCTCAAAGCGAAAATTCGTTAATTTTTATGAATTTTCGCTTTGAAACCCAGAAAATCGTGATTTTCGAGGTTTCGAAGCGAAAATTCATGAAATTTGAAGAATTTTTGTTTCGAAACCTCAAAAATCACGATTTTCTAGGTCCTTGATGTAAATTATTGATTTTTAGATGGAATAAGGCTGAAATTCAGAATTTTCGGTCAAAATTTCGTTTAAACTGTAAAAATACGGATTTTTTGAGCCCAGGCTTGAAAAATAAGAATTTTCGAGCTGGAACTTGATTTTCAGCACGCAATTTTCAAGCCTAGACTTTTCTAGACTCAAAAAATTCCGAATTTTTCAAACAAAAAACTCACCATCTGGAGGTGAAGTGAGCTGAAATGGCGCGTTGAAATAGTGCACCTGTTCGCGACTCTTCGATATAACTTTACCATTTCGCACAACCATGAAGCCGGAATCGCCCAAATTCGCCGAATATAGTCGTTCTTGATGAACGACAAGAACACAGGCTGTTGAGGAACCTGGAAAACAAAATACATTTTGGAGGTCTCCAGAATTTTTGAGATAGTGGGAGAATGGCATAAGCAGAAAAACACGTGAAGCCCAGATTTTCAAAATTTTCTGAAACGTATTTTTCCTGGGGTAGATTTTGACCAGCTAAAAAAATTCAGAAGATTTTTTTGGGTTGTTTTGAGACTAGGTATGCCATAGCCCTATTTTTCCGGATTTTCCAGATTTTCAGCTAAAAATCTGGAAATCCAGGCATTTTTAGACCAAAAATAGTCAAATTTAGGCTAAAAATGGTTTGAAGTTATATCAAAAAATTTGAAATTCTCAAATTTTCATTAAAAATTCCTAGAATTTTAGACAATGTTAATAAAATTTCTAGCACATTTTGACCCGCTGATCACAATTCCGTTTTCAAAAATTACTTAGCTCAACTCTGAATTTGAGTGGAAAAGTTTGGAGGCTTCACAGGGCTTTAACTATTTTTCTAATCTAGTTAAAGCCATGTGAAACCTCCAAACTTTTCCACTCAAATTCAGAGTTGAGCTAAGTAATTTTTGAGAATGGAATTGTGATCAGCGGGTCAAAATCTGCTAGAGATTTCATTAACATTGTCTAAAATTCTGGGAAATTTTTATGAAAATTTGGGAATTTGAAAAAAATTTCAGATGAAGATTGAGCCTAAATTTGACAATTTTTGGTCTAATTTTTTAAATTTTATGAATTTTCGCTTCGAAACCTTCAAAATCACAATTTTCTGGGTCTCAAAGCAAAAATTATTCAAATTTCATGAATTTTCGCTTCAAAACCTTCAAAATCACGATTTTCTGGGTCTCAAAGCGAAAATTATTCAAATTTCATGAATTTTCGCTTCAGAACCTTCAAAATCACGATTTTCTGGGTCTCAAAGCGAAAATGGTCTCAAAAAATCCCAAATTTTCCGCTGCCAACTCACCAACAGGCCGCGGCGCTTCCGCCGTCGCTGTAAACGCAAAATCCAGCAAACTTTCGGGCCTTTTCGGATCGAAATCGCCGACTTCCACACGTTTTTCGCACTCCTTCATTAGTCGACGCGAGAAGGCGGAAGGATCGATTCCGTATCGACGCCAACCACCAACACCATCAGCGACACCTACAAATTATTGATTTTTGTGAATTTTCACGAACTTTAAGGCAAAAATCATCATTTTTCATGATTTTCAGCCAAATTTCAGTCAAAAACCCACCGACTACAAATGTATTCTTGAACCTTGAAATAAACCAAGCATCATCACCATATCCGCCTTTGTCCAGGACTGTTGAGGGACCATTTAGCATGTCCTGGAAATTATATATGATTTTGGGATCAAACTAGAGTGTAGTTGTATCTGAAAGTCTAGTTTCAGACTGAAAAATTGCAGAAAAAATATCTGGATTTTTAGCCTGAGTTTTGAGCCCAAAAATCATCAAGTTTGGACTCAAAATGCTCAGGAAACCTTGAATTTTCACGATTTTCAGATAAAAATCTGGAAATTTCAACTTTCCCGAAGTTTTTTAAGCCCAAAAATCATCAAGTTTGGACTCAAAATGCTCAGGAAACCTGGAAATTTCAAGATTTATAGCTGAAAATCTAGAAAACTCAAGTTTCCCGGAGTTCTTTGAGTCCAAAAATGACCATATTTGTGCTCAAAATGCTCCAAATGCCAACACAAACCTTGGGAAATCCAGCACAACTCGCAATAACATTTTCAACATGTGAACTGGTCGCCGAACTCGCCGCCGCTTCCGCATTCTTTCCGCTCGCCGTCGACGCGCCGGCGCTTCCCGAAAATCCGCGTTTCTGTCCGGCTCCGGCGGCCAACGCTTCGGGCCCGATGGAGGAGCCCAAATCGAGGGCCGTGGCCGAGAAGACGGCTCGGACTGCCAGTCGGCCGCACGCCAACAATCTCACACCGGCCACCATTTTGTTTTGACGAGCGAGAATTTTTGGTTATTTATTGATCGGATTTTTTTGGTTTTCAGATTTGCATTCGCCACAAGATTTGAGAGAGAGTTAGACAAAGTTGTAGAGCTGAAGAAGAAAAAAATGTGAAATTAAAGTTTGAAAATGGAAAAATAGAGGGGAAATGAGTACGAAAAGCAGAAGATCGAATTTCAAAGAGAAAACACGTGGCAAGAGAAAAATAAGAGGGGAGTACGGTGGTTTTTGGCGGGATTTTTGGGATCAAAATGAAGTGAAGTTATGACGTGGAAAATTCTCGAAAATTCATGGATTCAGAAGGTTCAGCTCAAAATTTCTGATTTTTCAAGTGTAAATCCGAAAAATGTGAAATTTTCAGCCGAAAATGCTGCATTTTTCAGTCTTAAAATCGAAAAATCGCGATTTTCTGGGTCTCAAAGCGAAAATTTTACAAATTTCGTGAATTTTCGCTTCGTAACCTTCAAAAATTACGATTTTCAGGGTCTTGAAGCGAAAATTTTACAAATTTCATGAATTTTCGCTTCGAGACTACGAAAATCACGATTTTCAGGGTCTTAAAGCGAAATTTCTTCAAATTTTATGAATTTTAACTCGGAAACCTTCAAAATCAGCGAAAATTCCTCAAATTTCATGAATTTTCGCTTCGAGACTACGAAAATCACGATTTTCAGGGTCTTAAAGCGAAATTTCTTCAAATTTCATGAATTTTCGCATGGAAACCTTCAAAATCACGTTTTTCTAGATCTCAAAGCGAAAATTCTTCAAATTTCATGAATTTTCGCTCGGAAACCTTCAAAATCACGATATTCTAGGTCTCAAAGCGAAAAATTTTCAAATTTCATGAATTTTCGCTTGAAAACCTTAAAAATCACGATTTTCCAGGTCTCAAACCGAAAATTCTTCAAATTTCAAGAATTTTCGCTTCGAAACCTTCAAAATCACGGTTTTCTGGGTCTTGAAGCGAAAATTCTTCAAATTTCATGCATTTTCGCTTCGAGACCACAAAAATCACGATTTTCTGATCCTTAGAGCGAAAATTCTTCTGTAGAATCAGTTATGACGTGGCAAGACCTCTATTATAGCTTTATAAGGTTTCCCGAGCTTTTGCCACGTCATAACCCATCAAAAATGACGAATTTTCGCTCTAAAACCAGCGTGTCCAAAAACCAAATCGAATAAAGATCAGAAAGTCCAAAATTGCGCGCAAAAACCATATCAAAACGTGGTTTTCACATCGCTGAATCGAACAAAAAAAATGATAAGCAATGAGAATACACTGTCTTTTATTTTTATCATTCTTTTTTGCCTTTTTCGCTTTACATCGATGGAAAATCGATCGATACAATGCGATGGGAAAATTGTTTTTCTCAAAAACAAAAAAAATTTTATTATCACATGTGACACGGAGGGTCAAAGTCAAACTATTTGAAAAAGTGATCGTTCTCTGTTTCGCGCCAAAAATGAACTTTTTGCGCGCGAAAACAAACGTCATTGAGGGGAAAAAGTGTGCCAGACTTGCAAAGGACATCGACTAAATGACATTTTCATGTTTTTTAAGAAAGTGACTTAAAATATTGGGTTTTAATGTTATTCATAGGGTAGAATGGTCTAAAACGAACAGAATGATATAAATTTTGATGACTTTACGTTATCCTTAAGTGATTTAACGATGTTTAGGCGATAAGATCAACTAAACATCGCTAAATCACTTATGGATAAGGCAAACTCGTCAAAATTTATATCATTATGTTCGTCTTAGACCATTTTTTCATATGAATAACATTAGAACCCAATATTTCAACTAACTTGCTTAAAAAACATGAAAATTTCATTTAGTCGATGTCCAACTTTAAATAGTGCCTACGTGATTTTTGCGAGATTTTTTGATCGAACGTCAGAGGAGTAAACATTTTTTTCGAGACAGAGAAAAAGATAGCTAAATGGTTTTTGGTTTCAGAACTGGTTTTTTCGCGTCTGGAATTTTTTCGCGCCAAAATTTTTCCACGTGGGAGCGAATCTTGGCGGCAAATTGAAGTTTAGATTTCAAAATATTAGCAAAAATTGTTATTCTCTCCAGAGAGAGAGGGATTTTGAAATATTTCACATTTTGGCGCCAAAAATCCAGAAAAATTCCCAATTTTTCTCCCATGGTCAAAGTAAAAATAACATCAATTATCAAAAAAAAAAGTCAGCTGTGTTATCTCAAATTCCACACAAAAAACTTTCAATTTTTCTCTATTCTTGAGAAGAAAAAAAAGAAGAAGAAGAAGAATATCAAAAACCGATCAACTGTTATTTGTCGAAGAAAAAGCGAAGCGAAGAGATGGGCAAAGTACACTTTTTGCGCAATAAAACCACCCAAACTACACTAATTTTTGTGCGTTTTTCGTTGACAGAAGCAAATATTTGCATGTAGATGTGCTCGGGAGCATTTTTGGGAAGGGAAGGAAAAAATCCCAAGACCGAGAAAAATACGTTTCAAAAATTCGTGACAATAAATTTTGACGATGAATTTTTGTTCACAATCGCAAATCATTCATTTGGGCTTAAAATTTACTGTAAAAAAGTTTAGACCTTTTCTACTTTTTCTAGCCAAAATTAAGAAAATAAGCCCCAAAATTCCATTTTTAAACCAAATTTCATCGTCCAAAATATACTGAAATAAAGAATTTTTCATTAATACTATGCAAGCCGAAAACTATTTTTTTAAATCTAAAATTGAAGTAAACTTCAAGATTTTCATTTTTCCGGTAAATAATTAGCCTTTTCCGGGTTGGAAATGATGAATAAGCCGGTTTCAAGCTTAAAAATCGGTTTTTTCAGAAAATTTCGAATCTGAAACTTGAAAAATTCATGATTTCGAGTGTAGACCGCAAGCTTCCGCGAACGCGGCCACGTGGAATTTCAGTACGCCCTCCAAGTCATAGTAATCCACGTGGCCGCTTCGCGGAAGCTCGCGGTCTACAAATTTTCAAGCTTCAAATACGAAATTTTCAGAAAAATTCGATTTTTAAGCTTTAAAACTAATTATTCATCATTTCCAACCCGGAAAAGGCTAATTTTTTACCGGAAAGATGAAAATCTTAAAGTTTACCTTACTTTAGATCAAAAATAATAGTTTTCGGTGTTAATGAAAAATTCATCGTCAAATTTGAATTTCAGAAGTTTTTAGACGATGAAATTCGGTTTAAAAATGGAATTTTGGGGCTTATTTTCTTAATTTTGGCTAGAAAAAGTGGAAAAGGTCTAAACTTTTATAGAGTAAATTTTTAGCCCAAATTTGCGAATGTGAACAAAAACTCATCGTCAAAATTTCATTTCACGTATTTTTGAAACGTATTTTTTCCGGTTTTTTTTGGCAAATATCTTGGGATTTTTCGGGCCAAAATTTCACGAAAACCACTAATTTTCAGCTGAAAAACCGATTTTCAGCAAGAAATGATGCAATTTGCCCCCCGCGATTTAATAGAAACCCAGAAAACAGAACTAATATGATATGATAAGGGAACGAATCAAAATATCAAACAATTATATATTTTTTTTCGAAAAAAAATAGAAAACCCGGGAACCTTTCCATCCCCAAAAAAACCATCAAAACAACTTGAAAACGACGAGACATCGTATAAAATTTGGATGCTCAGAAAATGCGCTGACAGCTAGCACGCGAGCCGGCAGACGGCCGTCGAATTCTGATACTAATTTGTCAGTTTGCTAGCTCGCAGACAGCGCCTGCTAGGTTCTGCCAGCTAGCAACCTCGCGGCCATCTGGCAGAACCTAGCAGGCGCTGTCTGCGAGCTAGCAAACTGGCAAATTAGTATCAGATATCGACGGCCGTCTGCCGGCTCGCGTGCTAGCTGTCAGCGCATTTTCTGAGTGGCAACAGAGACAGGCGGTCTGGTTGTCTCTACAGCTCTCCCCATTTCTCACACTCTCTCCTCACACCCCCAATCAATATCTCGATATCTCTGCACTCTCTCACTATCTCTTTTCATCACCCTCTCTCAGCTGAGAGGAGCGGAATCGTGTCTGCGTCTCTTTGGTTAGACAAACTATTCTTTTTTGTGTCAACGACAGCTGACGAGAGAGAAAAGAAAATGGACCAAATTTATTTAAAATGCTGTGTATGTGCTTGTCTTGAGAAAAAAAAGTAAAAAAATTGAGAAAAGTGTAAGAAAAAACTGATTTTATCAGCGAAAAAGTTGACGGGGAACTAGTTTTTTTTGGAACGAAAGTTTTGAAATTGAAAAATTACATTTTTTCATGGTCAAATCTTCCCTATAAAAAAACGCTCAAAAAAATGAATCTTCGCTGTCCGCAATGAACACCATGACGCAAACTTGCACACATTTTTTTTGGGCAGCTTGCCAATTTTTCTCAACAGAGCGTAGATTAAAGGGAGGACGAATTGTTCGTTTGGGTCTCGTCGCGATGTGTTGCGCTGCTCAAATGTTTTTCATTTTCTCTTTTTTTTTCGTTTTTTCTCTTTTTTCGCCGAGGTTGCGATCTGGAGGCTGCCGTTCAACTCAGCTTCAGAACAGCATGAGCAAGAATTTGAAGAGCTCGAAGCAATTTATACAGAAGGGGAATTCTGAATCGAGAACATCCAGAAATCAGCCTACAAATAACACTGAAATCAAATCAAGTAAGTTTTTGCTTCAATTTATTTGTTAAATTGAAATCATATAAACTTTTTGCAGTTTGGTGAACCTGGAAATGATGATTTTACAGTTGAATTAAGTATAAAATTCACTGAGAATTATCCGGAAGGGATTCCTGAAACAACAATTGATGGAATTGATGAGCAATTTGAGGTTACTCGGATTTTCGAGGCAATTGAGAAAATGAAAGCGGTTGCTGAAGAGAATTTGTGTATGGTTATGGTATTTTCGATAGTTTCAGCAATGCAAGAAGAAATTGAGGAATTATTAAATGTGAAAAGGCGGAGATTGCTCGAAATCGAGCAAAAAATAGGGAAATGTTGTGACGCCGAAGAGTTTACGCGCTTGGAAGGAGAAATTCGATGCGGAGCGGAAGGCGGCAAATGAGAGTGCGGAGAAGGAGCGATTGGCTGCGTTGGATGGCAGGTTGACGGGCGGGAAGACAATTGTTCTTGAAGGGTGCCACTTTGAATTTGTCGGATATGACGTTGATTGGAGCACAGGATGAGGTCGAAATTGATGCTTTTTGATGAAGAGGTGAGTAATTTTTCTGGGAGAGTGGAGGGGAGGGGGTGGCACAAGGGTAAAAAGAGAACCTTTCCAAGGTAAAACCGCCATATTTCGAATTTGCAAATTCACGAATCGCATCCTTACAAATTATTCATAAAATTTCGCACTGACGCGGATAACTTGCATGTTTCCATATTAACATTCCAAATTATTTAGATGCCAACTCAATCGCCTCCATTTTCGACTGGACCATGCAATATATTGGTAATTTTAACTTTATGTTGTTTTTTTTGTCAATAAATATTATAAAAATAAGATGAATTCCTTCATAATGTGGTTCCTCAGCAATCCGGATCCCCGAAATTTCTCTTTCCGCATTCCCAAGAAAAAATGAATATAATTTTTCAACGGAGTGATTCTACAGAATCTGGTTGGAAAATTGGAAAGCTGACAAAAGTATTTATGTGCACGATTGCATTACGGTCTTTGCAGCTTTTGCGCTTTTTTTGATTTTTAAATTGAAGAATATTTCTCGAGCTAATTTGAGTTCCCGGGCGAGTAAGCTTTCTAAAAAGACCTTTCGGTCCAGTCTTTGTCTAAAAAACATTTCTAATGAGGTCTCAAGGCTTGGGCTTTGTCTTAAAACGACATGACCCAATCTTTCTAATCAATAAAAAATTGATCTGTTCACTAAATGAGCAGATGATTATGGCCAGGGTGATTGAACAAGTTTAGGCATAGCGCCCTGGGTCCACTAGTAACGTTTTAAAGTCCACTGAAAATGAAAAAAATGAAAAAACGTGTGCGTCAGGTAAAATGCAAAGTACGCAGCGTGTTTGCACACAACGCGCGTTGACTACAGTAACCTAACGGGAAAATATTTTTGTTTTTTTTCAGGTTTTGGCCTAAAATTGAGGTTTCCAGTGGAAATCTGTGGATTTTTCGTATATTTTATGATTTCAAGGCATGAAAATGGGATTTTGAAAGAATCTGCAAAAATTTTCATGCAAAAACTGATAATTTCAGCTAAAAAAAAGGGATATTTCGAGAAATAGTGGGTAAACTACATTTTGCTTTTCAAAATTTTGAAACCATATTGTTCACAATTTTTTATTAACAAAGATAAATCCAAAAATTTATTGATCCTTTTTGGTTTCTTGTGGAATTTCAGTGATTGAGTTCAAAAATACGGGTTGCGCTCTTTCCGGCTTATTCGTAACAAAGCAATAGATCTCCACAACCAATTGACAAATTCTCCACATAGTCGCACACAGGAAAATCTGACAAATCGCCCCAATCATCACAAACATCCAATTCGACCATTGATTTCCCGATGTCAACATCGAAGTGTCCAATCCTGAAGTATACGCGCTGACCAAAAACAAATTCTCAATGAAGACATGTGGAGAGACGATCCAAGTGTGAAGAGCGGTCAGGAAGAAGAGAATCGATGTGTAGATTGCGGGATAGAGGAAGGATGGGGAGATTGGCTTGACTGGGATGAGATATTGTGAAGTTAGGCGGGTGTATGATTGTTGGATGTCGTATTTGTCAGAGTTGTACTGGAAAATAGAGGTTTTCAGGGAGACTAAATGACATTTTCATGTTTTTTAAGAAAGTGACTTAAAATATTGGGTTTTAATTTTATTCATATGATAGAATGGTCTAAGACGAGCAGAATGATATCAATTTTGATGAGTTTACCTTATCCATAAGTGATTTAGCGATGTTTAGTAGATGGACTCGCTAAATCACTTATGGATAAGGTAAATTCATCAAAATTTATATCATTCTGTTCGTCTTAGACCATTCTATCATATGAATAAAATTAAAACCCAATATTTTAAGTCACTTGCTTAAAAAACATGAAAATGTCATTTAGACGATGTCCATAGGACATTTGTTTTCAAATTTCCACGGTCACTTGAAAATTCGAATAATGTTTTCAAACTGCCACGTCATAGGGTCATATTTTTACTTCTTCAAAACCAGAAAGTGGCAGTTTGAAAACATTATTCGAAGTGATTTATCAAGTGACCTATGACGTGGCAATTCTGAAGTAGAAACCCACCGATTTAATCATAACCCCTCTCGAATTCCCATTCCGATCTCTCATCTGCCTCCGATATTCCAACACGAAATCCCTCACATTATCCGAATCTCCAACATGTTTGACTTTCGAATGATCATCGAACCAAATATCCACTTTTCGATCCATCCAAATACATAATCGTATGATATTCCAGCCGAAAACACAATATCCCGAGAAGGTGTATAGAATAACCCACCAGGAATCGGAATCGGATATATCGTCGGCGATTCCTAGAAATTTGACATTTTCATATTTTTCGAGAAAGTTAGTTGGAATATTGGGTTTTAAGGTTATTCCTGGGATAGAAGGCTCTAATGATATAATTTTTGATAATTTAATGTAACTCCTAAGTGACTTAGCTGCTAAATCACTTATGAGTATCAAAAATTATATCATTATAGCCTTCTATCCTAGGAATAAGCTTTTAAGAAACCTAATATATTTCAACTAACTTGCTAAAAGTTATTGAGCCCACCTAAAAACGCATTAAAAACCAGTAAAAAATCGCGTTGTGCAGGTCCAGCTGTAAATTGATCCGAATTAATATAACTTAAATCGAGATCTTCCAACAGATCTCCTAGAGACTGCGATGTTTCATTGGAGATCGCAGTCTGTACAGTCTCCAGAATCAGACTGTATTTCATTGAAGATCGACTTGTGAAGACGTAAGTTCGACGTTTTATTGTGAAATATCCGATGATGATCCAGCATATTAGGAGAAATGTAGCGCTGTAGTCTGGAAAAGGGTTGGATCCCAAAGCGGAAAAACTAGGTCCAGTTTTTGAATTATAAAAATTTTGAAACGTATTTTTTGGCGCGAAAACGTCACGTGGATTTGATTCAAACATCCATCCAATAATTGAAAAAATACAGTCGAAATTTTAATTCGTCAAAATTTCGAAACGTATTTTTCCCTGTCATTTTCGCGCCAAACTCAAATTTCCCTGAAACTCACTAAACAACGCCTTCTTCTTCGAATAATTCTGGCCAACGACTCGCAAAAACATTTTTGACTAAAATTTTCCATAAAACATTTCAATTCTCTAGGAAATCTCCAATAGAAACACAGGGTTGCTTGGATTCAAAGATTTTTATTCATTCTTTTTGTAAAGAAAACAAGAATAGTACAGGGATTTTTGGGATAAATGGAGATCGGTGAGATTATTTTCATACATTTAAAAATAAAAAAATTCAATTAAATATTTACGATCTTTCTCCTCGAATACGTCTGGCGAGTTGCATGTCTTTTGGCATGATTGTAACTCTTTTGGCGTGAATTGCGCACAAATTGGTGTCCTCGAAAAGTCCGACCAAATACGACTCGGATGCTTCTTGAAGTGCTCCGATCGCGGCAGATTGGAAACGCAAGTCGGTTTTGAAGTCTTGCGCGATCTCTCTCACCAATCTTTGGAATGGCAGTTTGCGAATCAACAATTCGGTCGATTTTTGGTAGCGACGAATTTCGCGGAGCGCGACGGTTCCCGGGCGGTATCTGTGGGGTTTTTTGACGCCGCCGGTGGATGGGGCGGATTTGCGGGCGGCTTTGGTGGCGAGTTGTTTGCGCGGGGCTTTGCCTCCGGTGGATTTACGGGCGGTTTGCTTGGTGCGAGCCATTGTTTCTGGAAAAATTTGGGGTTTTTTTTTAATTTGAAGAGGGGAAAAGCACGAAAATTGATGTGAGAGAAAATGAGATTTTTGGACCTGGTTTAGTGGGTTTTAAGCAATATTTCGCAATTTCAGACAAATTATCGATTTTTCTGGAATTTTCGAAAATCTCATCGGTACCACGCGCACCACCGAAATAAACACGCAACGCAGACCGCGTCGCGCCACAACACACACAAATAAGGCAACGATTCAAATTCCCTCCCTTATTTGTGTGTTGTGGCGCGACGCGGTCTGCGTTGCGTGTTTATTTTGGTGGAGCGCGTGGTACCGCTGAGATTTTCGAAAAATCATTTTGGTACGCTTTAGCTGTTTTTCTACATTTTCAGCGGGTTTCAGACAAATTATTGATTTTTCCTGAAAGTTTCTAGAAGCTTCCGCGTGGTATTCCACGTCATAGTTCGCGGAAGCTTCTAGAAAGTTTCAGGAAAAATCAATAATTTGTCTGCTCAAAACTACCAAAGCGTACCAAAATGATTTTTCGAAAATTCCAGAAAATACGATAATTTGTCTGAAATTGCGAAATATTGCTAAAACTACACACTTTCAGCAAAAATCGATAAATTGCGAAATCTACTGAAAATCCTCTAACTCACACTAAAAACTCCCTAAACCCCTTAGAAACCCCCAAAAAACCAGAGAAAATAGAAAAGTCACCATTCAGCACAACTGAAATGTGTAAAATGATGGTACAAAACGTAAAAATGGCGTCGCGAAATAGGCGTGTCCAGATGTACGCAGCCAATTTTTGGCGCGCATATGTAAAAATAGGATACTCAGGCAAGCAGACACGTGATGCGAAATAAAGAATGAAAGGGGGGAGAGCTATTTATTGGAACCGTGCCAAATATCGATTGACAACAACAAATTTTTGGAATAATTTCGAAAAGCTTGAAAAATCCTTGGGAAAACATGGACAAATACAGAAAGACTAAAAATTGTTTTTTGTGGGCCTAAAATATTTTTCTGCGAAATTTTAGGATAAGATTTGGCTGAAAATTATAGATTTTTTAGTTTTCGACAAAACTCGGATACAAATTTTTGCAAAAATTGAAAAAACATCGAAACTTTACGAAAAATAACGGAAATTTTCCGAAATTTTGGGAATCTATGAATCTCGCAATTCTCTAAAAGCACTGAAAATTTCAGTAAAATCCACGTGGCACGCGCAAAGTTATAGCAAAAAATCTGTAAAAAATTCAAAAATTCCGGCAAAATTTCTCACCTCCCTCCTCGCCAACCACACTATTTTCGAAAAACACACCCGTTTCTCTGCCGTCTCTTCACCGACCCTACTACTCTCTTTTTGTTGTGTGCAATTGTGCGACGGGTCGGGTGTTTGCGGAGCGTGATGATGAGGCATTTGATTTGACGACAATTATTTTGAAATCATCATTTTTTGTTTTTTGCGGGTTTTCGCCGGGGATTTTGTGGGGTTTGCGGGTGTTTTGAGTGGAAATTGTGGGGAATTTACGGGAAAATTGGTAGGAAATAGAGGGAGAGCTAGAATTTCGAGAATTTTTTGAATTAAAACACGTGATTTGGATTTTTCTACGATTTTTTGCATTCTTTCGTCAAAAAACTGAAAATTTGGACAAAAACCTCTAAATTTCCCAGAAAAACCAATTTCTGGCCAAAACCCCCTCGAAATTATGTGAAAAATTGTGTTTTTCACGCGTAATCTCCTCAAAATCCCCATTTCTCAATATTTTTACTTCAGAATGGCGCCACCAGCAACCGCAGCTGTAATTCAAGCAGTTCTCGATTCCCCAGGATCCGCAAATCCACGTTTGACTGAAGGATCCGACGAGAAAACATTGAGCAACTATTTCAAAACAAAAGTCGATGATGCTCTTCAACAAGTCGCTGATAAAGGTCAAAATGTACGACGACTTCAAGCTCAACGAAACGAGCTCAACACCAAAGTTCGAATGCTCAAAGAAGAGCTGCAACAATTGCATGAGCAAGGAAGTTATGTGGGAGAAGTCACAAAAGCCATGGACAAGAAAAAGGTTCTTGTAAAAGTTCATCCAGAAGGCAAATATGTTGTTGATGTTGATAAATCGATTGATATTAATTCAATTAACGCTGGAGCAAGAGTTGCACTCAAAGCTGACAGTTATGCTCTTCACAAGGTTCTTCCCAACAAGGTTGATCCATTGGTTTCACTTATGATGGTCGAAAAGGTTCCTGATTCAACTTATGAGATGATCGGAGGTCTAGACAAGCAGATCAAGGAGATTAAAGAGGTCATCGAGTTGCCCGTAAAACATCCAGAGCTTTTCGAAGCGTTGGGAATTGCTCAACCTAAGGGAGTGTTGCTCTACGGACCGCCGGGAACTGGAAAAACTCTGTTGGCGAGAGCGGTGGCGCATCACACCGAATGCACATTTATTCGTGTGTCGGGCTCGGAGTTGGTGCAAAAGTTTATTGGTGAGGGAGCGAGAATGGTGAGGGAGTTGTTTGTGATGGCCAGAGAGCACGCGCCGTCGATTATTTTTATGGATGAGATTGATTCGATTGGATCGAGTAGAGTTGAGGGATCGAGGTGAGAGTTTTTTGGGATTTTGGAGCATTTTTGCATCTAGATTTGTTGGAAATTGTCGAAATTCGGGTTTCTGGGCCATTTGAGCTGAAAATTCGGTTTTCTAGGCCATTTTAGCTGAAAGTTTGGTTTTCTAGGCCATGAAATTGAGAAATTTGGTTTTCTAGGTCATGAAATTGAAAAATTAGGGTTTCTAGGCCATTTGAGCTGAAAATTTGGATTTCTAGGCCATGGAATTCGAAACTTTGGTTTTCTAGGCCATCTGGAGGGTTTCTAGGCCATTTGAGCTGAAAATTTGGTTTTCTAGGTCATGAAATTGGAAGATAATGATTTCTAGGCCATCTGGAGGGTTTCTAGACCATTTGAGCTGAAAATTTGGATTTCTCGGCCATCTGGAGGGTTTCTAGGCCATGAAATTGGGAAATTTGGTTTTCTAGGCCATCTGGAGGTTTTCTAGACTATTTAAGCTGAAAATTTGGTTTTCTAGGCCACCTCGAGGGTTTCTAGACTATGCAAGCAGAAAATTTGGTTTTCTAGGCCATGAAATTGGAAATTCGTGGTTTTCTAGGCCATCTGGAGGGTTTCTAGACCATTTAAGCTGAAAATTCGGTTTTCTAGGCCATCCCAGACCAAATTTGTGTTTTCTAGGCCATAAAAATGAAAAAGTTGGTTTTCTGGGCCATGAAATTGGAAAATTTGGATTTCTAGGCCATCTTAAGGGTTTCCAGACCATTTAAGCTGAACATTTGGTTTCCCAGGCCATAAAAATGAACAAGTAGGTTGTCTAGGCCATCCCAGACAGAAATTTGGATTTCTAGGCCATGCAATTGGAAATTTTGGATTTCTAGGCCATCTGGAGGATTTCTAGGTCAATATTTGGTTTTCTAGACCTAAAAAAATGCCCAATTTTTTGCAGCGGTGGAGATTCGGAAGTGCAACGTACAATGCTCGAACTATTGAATCAACTCGACGGTTTCGAGGCCACCAAAAACATCAAAGTCATCATGGCCACAAATCGTATCGATATTTTGGACCCCGCCCTGTTGCGTCCAGGAAGAATTGACCGAAAAATCGAATTTCCGGCGCCAGACGAGAAGGCGAGAGCCGACATTTTGAAGATTCACTCACGCAAAATGAATTTGATGCGCGGAATTAATATGAGAAAGATTGCCGAGCAAATTCCGGGAGCTAGTGGAGCTGAAGTTAAGGTAACTTGGATTTTGGGATGAAATTTGAAATTTTTGGAATTTCCCACTAGAAAATCCACGTGGCCGAGGTTTTGCAAAAGTTCGGCCACGTGAATTTCTGGCGGGAAAACAAGGAAATTTGAGTTTTCAAGATTTCATGCTGAAAAATCCACGTGGCCGAGGTTTTGCAAAAGTTCGGTCATGAGATTTATGCGATCCAAAATTCTCAGAGTTATGACGTGGCAAAAATATTTGATATTTCAAAAATCGGACGAAAAATTTGAAATGTTAGAATTTTGCGCCGATGTTTTTGGCGCCAAAAATCTGAAATTCAAATTTTTGAAACCTAGGGCCAAATTTGAGCAAAAATTTTGAATTTTCGGAATTTTTAAAAGTTTTGAAAAAATCATGTTTTCATTCAAAAAAACTAAATTTTCTCCTAATAAATCTAAATTTCTCCCAAAAAGTTTCCAAATTTGCTGTTTTTTCCAGGCCGTGTGCACTGAAGCCGGTATGTTTGCCCTTCGTGAGCGTCGAATTCACGTAACTCAAGAAGATTTCGAAATGGCTGTGGGAAAAGTTATGCAAAAAGACTCGGAAAAGAATATGTCGATCAAAAAATTGTGGAAATAACTTATTTCTCTAATTTATTCATTTTTGGGCGTTTTCTGGTCAATTTTTGTATTAAAATGTTACATTTTAATACAAAATTTCAATTTTTGTAATAAAATGTTACATTTTAATACAAAATTTGATTTGAAATGCTCCTTTTTACCCCCCTATTTATTGTCATTTCCAAATTTTTTGTGTGTAAAAAGTTCCGTCAGAAAAATACAAATTTTTTCGAACAATTTTGAATTTTAATAGGATTATAAGGGTCTTAACGCGATTTTTTTTCGGAACTAACTAAAATTTTCCTTTTCCCTTATCGTGTTTTTTATTGTAGGCACTTAAAAATTCGCTTTTCTATTTTTCACACGATTTTTTGGGGAAAAGAGAAATTATTGTTTTTTGGGTGGTCGCTTATGCGCCTTTAACTACAGTAGCCTTTGAAAAATGTTTTTTTTTTTCGATTTTTATCAATTGATAAGTGTTCGTTGGGGAATTTCTTTCTATTTATCAATCAGATTTTTTTTTTGATTTTTTCTTTTTTTTTTGTTTTTGAAGGGTTTTGAAAGTTTTTTAACGCGAAAATTTTCATTTTTAAAAAATTTTCTCGATTTTTTGACCAACAATTCATCATTTTGTTCGTTCTTTTTTCCGATTTTTCGCAATTTTCTTAAAACAACTGTTGATCTTTTTATTATTTTTGCGACAGAAAACAAAATGTTTTTCTTTCTCTTTGAGCTCAATTTTTGATCTACCAAATTTTTTTTGGGCGCGCGAAAATTTGAATTTTCAAAAAAAAATTCTTTTTCGCGCCAAAATCTACCGTACTTTTTCTTAAAGGAACAATGCTTTTCGGCATAAATCGTTTCCATTTCCTCGTTCTCATCACTTGGCAATTTTCCATATTTTTTGCGTCCCAACAAATTTTTCCGATCTTCTCCAATTATGTGCCGCAATGGAAGTGCGGTGAGTTGCGGAAGGGTTTCCGCGAGGGTTTCCGCGCGGAAATTTCAAATATAATGCTTTTAGGAGATGGTCCGGTGACGTCGAATTGCACAGTGTATTTGGAGTGTAAGCAGAACATCACATTTGTGGATGTTGCCTTCAAATCAGCAGCGTTGGAGTGAGTTTTATTTATCAAACATTTGCATGTGGGAAGAAAACTGAGCGCGTGGCCTAGTGGTTAACGCGCGCGCCTTTGAATCATGAGGTCAGGGGTTCGATCCCGCGCCGAGCTGAACTTTTTTTTTTTTTTTTTTGAAAAATGACAAATTTTTGCAGATATGGTTGGATTTGCCCTCCCGACGCCTACAATCAATCGCTCTTCTCACAAACCCAGTTTGCCGGAGTTCTTCTAGGCACCTTCAGCTTCGGAGCAATGGCGGACACTGTGGGAAGAAAGCCGGTGGCGGTTTTTGCGCTCTCCTTGGGCATCACTATGAATTTCTTGACAGGTAGGCGTGGAAGCTTGCGGACAACCAAATTTCTATAATTCCAGGTCTCGCACCGAATCGCTACATCCTGGTAGCAATTCGATTCTTCCTGGGTTTGGCTGTCGGTGGAACGTTGGTCGTTGTGTGCACTTTTGTTATGGAAATGTTGCTGCCGCAACAAAGAATGGCTCTGCGAGCATTCTTTAATTGGGTGAGCCCATTTTCAAACGATGCTCCGCGTTTTTATGAGATGTAAATGCGGAGCATTGTTTGAAACATTCAAAATCGCTCGTTTTCATGACGTAAACGCGGAGTATCGTTGTTTTTACTGATCTCTTAGGCTTCTAGGAATGTTGGAAGATTTTCCAAGCTTCTGAGTCTTCTAGAGCAGCTAGAATTTTTTCTGAGCTTCTGGAAGTGCTCCCAGGCTTTCTAGAAGAGCTCCAGATTTCTAGGAGCTTCTGAAGCTTACTGGGAGTCTTCCGGAGCTTCTAGAACAATTTTCAGAGCTTCTAGAAATCATCCCAGGCTTTCTAGAAGCTTCTGAAGCTTTCTGAGAGTCTTCTAGAGCTCCTAGAAATTTTTTCAGAGCTCCTAGAAATTCTCCCAGGCTTCTAGTAGCTTCTGAAAATTCTCCCAGGCTTTCTGGAAGCTTCTGAAAGTCTTCCCAGGCTTCTAGAAGCTTCTGAAGCTTTCTGAGAGTCTTCTAGAGCTCCTAGAAATTTTTTCAGAGCTCCTAGAAATTCTCCCAGGCTTCTAGTAGCTTCTGAAAATTCTCCCAGGCTTTCTGGAAGCTTCTGAAAGTTCTCCAGGCTTCTAGAAGCTTCTGAAACTTTCTGGAAGTCTCCTAGAGCTTCTAGAACAATTTTCAGAGCTTTTAGAAGCTTCTGAAGGATTCGGGGAGTCTTCCGGAGATCCTAGAACAATTTTCAGAGCTTCTGAAGGATTCTGAAAATTCTCCCAGGCTCTCTAGAAGAGCTCCGGCTTCTAGAAGCTTCTGAAAGTCTTCCCAGGCTCTCTAGAAGAGCTCCAGATTTCTAGAAGCTTCTGGAAAACCCCCAGGCTTTCTGAAAGTTCTCCAGGCTTCTAGGAGGTTCTGAAAATCCTCTCAGGCTTTCTGAAACTGCTCCCAGACTTCCTAGAAGAGCTCCAGATTTCTAGAAGCTTCTGGAAAATCCCCCAGGCTTTCTAGAACCCCCCCCTCTCCCATACCAACCCCAAAACCTTCCAGGGTGTTGCTCGCCTCATGATGACACTCATCGCAATGGCCCTCCCCGAATGGCGTCTCAGCTCAATCGCCTGTGCCATCGCCGCCCTTCCCGCTCTCCTCATCATCGTCTTCATCTTCCCCGAAAGTCCAACATGGCTGCACAACAAGGGAAAATTGGAGGAGATGAAGAAATCCGAGAAGCATATCGCAAAAGTCGCCGGTATTCCATACATTCCAGTTGAGCACCAGAAAATCGAGACGGGCGGAACGCAAAAATCGATTTTTGAAATGTTCAAAACCGCCGGAGTTCTTCGCCGACTCTCGGTTCTATGGCTCATGTGGTTTGTCGCATCGATTTGTGGATATGCTGTTGATCTCAACTCGAATTCCATCTCTGGAGATCTGTTTTTCAATCAGATTCTATTCTCGATCCTGATCGCTGTTTCGAAAATGATTCTGGTTCTCGTGGACACTTTTGTGCCCGGTTTTAAGCGGCGGACTTTGCATCAGGGAGCTCAGGCGGTTGTTGTCATATGCTTTTTGATTTTAGCGGTTATGAGTGTGCAGAAGAATACGGAGGTGGGTTGAAATACGCTCTAATGCACAGCTGTCTGCTTCTCTGCGTCTCTCACAATCTTGTGATCTCTAACCAGCTAGACAACCAGAGAGCACGGGATTGCCAGAGACCCAGACTCTACCAAGACTTCTCTGCGTCTCTAACCTTCCTCACGCTCTTTAGCTAGACAACCAGAGAGCAAGGGGAGCTTGAGAGACGCAGAGAAGCCTACCGGAAAACTTCTCTGCGTCTCTCAAATTCCCATACTCTCTAACTCGAGCTTACCTGAAACCAAGTGCGCTCTAATGCACAGTTATCTGCTTCTCTGTGTCTCTCATGCTCTCTAGATTCATTTGCGCTCTACTGCACACATTTCTCTGCGCCTCTCGAATTTACATGCTCTCTAACTCAAGCTAACCAAGTGCGCTCTAATGCAAATTGCAGACGCCAATCTTCCTAATAATCAACCTGATCGGCACCGTTTTCATCGAATACACCTGGGATGCGTGTTACCTTTGCGCCGTCGAAAGTATGGAAACTTCATGCCGTGCAAGCGGCGCCGGAACTTGCAGTTTGGTGGCTAGAATTGGCGCCATTATTTCACCATGGGTAAGTATCCGCGTAAACGCGGAGCATCGTTTGAATGCGTAAAAGCGGAGTGTCGTTTTTGCAGCTTCTCTACACGAAATTCTGGTGGCCACCATCGGTCTACGTCACCGTAGTGATTTTGGGATCGATAAACCTGATTGTCAGCTATTTTTTCTTGGTGGAAACCAAAAATGTGAACTTGGATAATGTGCATATCACGGAGCACAATCATGATGATGAAAATGGAATTGAGATTGGTGGCGAAAATGAGGCGATGCTTGACAAAAAACATTGAGCTTTCAATATAGTTTTTGAATCAGAGAAAACAAATATTTTGATATCATTTTGTGCAACGAAAATATGAATAAAGTATTCCGAATTTATCACATTTTTGAGAATTCTGCGAAATTTCAGTTTTTTTGCGAAAAAAATTAATTTTAAAAAACCTTTTGGAGTACTGTAGGAGAAGTTGTGTGCAAACACATTGCATTGCAGACTTTTGGTGACGCGCAATTTTTATTTTTTTTTTGAAAAAAAAAAGTTTTTCCGCTTATTTTTGACATAAAAACTAGAGGAAGAAATCCCCGCCTTTCAAAAAATACACTACAATGTAGTCCAATAACCTTTCTCTTATCAAACATTCCCTTTTTTGTATCATCAGAAAAACAAAACATTTTCTTTTTATTTTTATTATTCTGCTACAAATTATTATTATGTCCATAATAAAATCGAAAACCTTGCTCTATAGAAATTTCGGAGATCCGCAAAAAGTTTTGGAGTTGACCGAAGTCGAAGTTAGCACAACTCCAGGCGATGGCGAGGTTTTGGTGGAATGGCTGGCGAGTCCGATAAATCCGCTGGATATCAATCGAATTATGGGACAATATATTATCAAGGGCGATCCGCCGATTATTGGGGGAAGTGAGGGAATCGGAAGAGTTGTGAAGGTTGGTGGGAACGCGGAAAACTAGAAAGTATATGGAAAATTTGATTGAAAAATCCACGTGGCAAAAATTAGCGGGAGAATTCAATTTTCAAAAAAAAAATTCAAAATTGAATTTTTCCCGCAAAAATTTTAAAATTTTCGAAAAGAGTTTTCCACGTGGCAACCAATTTTCATTTTGCAAATTTTGAGCTGAAAATGAAAAATCTAAAATCCACGTGGAATTTGGAGCATTTCAAGACTAAATATGAGCATATTTGATGTCAAAATGCTCAAAATTTCGAGGATTTTCAGAATCCACGTGGAATTTGGAGCATTTTGAGACTAAATTGAGCATGTTTGATGTGAAAATGCTCCAAATTTCGAGGATTTTCAGAATCCACGTGGAATTTGGAGCATTTCAAGACTAAATATGAGCATGTTTGATGTGAAAATGCTCCAAATTTCGAGGATTTTCAGAATCCACGTGGGTTTTGGAGCATTTCAAGACTAAATATGAGCATGTTTGATGTCAAAATGCTCCAAATTTCGAGGATTTTCGAAAATGAGCAAGTTTAGGCTCAAAATGCTCCAAATTTCATGCTGAAAAATATTTTCCAGACAGGACCCAACAGCAAATTCCACATCAACGACCACGTCACAATTTTCTCCTCCGAAACTCCGTTTTGGACCGAATTCGGTATAGTTTCAGACGATGAATTGCAAAAAATCGATAATCGAATATCGATTGATTTGGCGGCCACAATAATGGTAAATCCACCAACAGCATGGCTTATGATACATAAATATGTGAAATTATCGAAAGGCGATTTTATCATTCAAAATTCGGCGAATTCTGGAGTTGGAAGAAGTTGTATTGAAATAGCAAAAGCTGCGGGATTCAAAACTATAAATATTGTGAGAAATCGAGAAAATATTGAGGAATTAAAGACGGAATTGTGGAAACTTGGAGCTGATCATGTTTTTACTGAAGAGGAATTTGCAAAAGGAGCTAGAGAGGTGGCTGAAATTTATCAGAAACTTGAGATTTTTCACTGAAAATCCTGAGTTTTTAGGAATTTTCAGCTAAATTTTGGCTATTTCTGAAAAAAATCCTGAATTTTCAGCTGAAAATTTCCCGGAAAATTGAAAATCTCGAATATTAGCTGAAAATTGAGGATTTTCAGCTAAATGTAGGCGATTTCTGAAAATTATGTGTTTTGGTTCAAAATTTGGCTGAAAATCCTGGATTTTTAGCTGAAAATTTCCCGGAAAATTGGAAATTTTGAACTCTTCCTCAAAATTCATTGAAAATCTTGAATTTTCAGCTGAAAATCCCGAATTTTTAGCTAAATTTAGGCGATTTCTGAAAAAATCCTGAATTTTCAGTTGAAAATTTCCCGGAAATAGGAAATTTTGAATTTTTCATTAAAATTCATTGAAAATCTCGAATAATAGCTGAAATTTGACTATTTTCAGCTAAATTTAGGCTATCTCTGAAAATTATGGGTTTTCGTTCAAATTTGACTGAAAATCCTGGATTTTCAGGGATTTTCAGCTGAAAATTTCCCGGAAAATAGGAAATTTTGAATTCTTCCTCAAAATTCATTGAAAATCCCGAATTTTAGCTGAAAATTGAGGTTTTACAGTTAAATTTATGCGATTTCTGAAAATTATATGACTTGGTTCAAAATTTGGCTGAAAATCTTGAATTTTCAGGGATTTTCAGCTGAAAGTTTCCCGAAAAATAGGAAATTTTGAATTCTTCCTCAAAATTCATTGAAAATACTGAAATTTTAGCTGAAAATTAAGGATTTTCAGCTAAATTTAAGCTATATCTGAAAATTATGTGTTTTGGTTTCAAATTTGACTGAAAATCATCTGGAAATTGAGATATTTTGAATTTTTCTTGAAGTTTCACTGAAAATCCCGAATTTTAGCTGAAAATTGAGGATTTCTAGCTAAATTTAGGCTATCTCTGAAAATTTTAAGCCAAAATTTAAAAAAAAATTTGCAGTTCATCAAAACCCTGCCGTCCCGCCCAAAATTGGCCCTAAATGGTGTTGGTGGGCGAAGTGTCTTGCAAATTTCGTCAGTTTTGGAGCGCGGTGGAATGTGTATCACTTATGGTAAGTCTGTGTAAACCGCAAGCTTCCGCGTCAGCGGCACTATCTTCCGCTTCAGCGGCCACGCGGATTGCTATGACGTGGCAAGGGCTCATAGTAATCCACGTGGCCGCTGAAGCGGAAGATAGTGCCGCTTACGCGGAATCTTGCGGTCTACACTCGCGCACAGCGCTCGGGTCGAGTGAAGCCGAGTGTAGCCCGCAAGCTTCCGCGTAAGCGGCACTATCTTCCGCTTCAGCGGCCACGCGGATTGCTATGACGTGGCAAGGGTTCGCGGAAGATAGTGCCGTTTACGCGCGGAATCTTGCGATCTACACTCGCGCACAGCGCTCGGGTCGAGTGAAGCCGAGTGTATCCCGCAAGCTTCCGCGTAAGCGGCACTATCTTCCGCTTTAGCGGCCACGCGGATTGCTATGACGTGGCAAGGCCTCATAGTAATCCACGTGGCCGCGTTCGCGGAAGATAGTTCCGCTTACGCGGAATCTTGCGGTATACACTCGCGCACAGCGCTCGGATCGAGTGAAGCGAGTGTAGACCGCAAGCTTCCGCGTAAGCGGCACTATCTTCCGCTTCAGCGGCCACGCGGTTGACGTGGAAACCAAGCGGAAGCCAATTTTCCAGGAGGAATGTCAAAAAAAGCGCACGAATTCAGCACATCTGCCCTGGTGTTCAATGATATAACAGTGAAAGGAATCGCAGTTGGAATGTGGGCAAGATTGCCAGAAAGTCAAAAAGATTGGGCAGAATGTCTGGAAGAAGTGCAGAAATTAGCAGTTTCGGGGGAAATTACAGCGATTCCGATGGAGAAGACAAGTTTGGATGATTATCGAAAAGCTTTTGGGAAGGCTATGGGACAGGGAAGAAGTGTTAAACAATTGTTTGTGATTAAAAATGAGGCGGCGGGAAATGCGAAAATTTGAATTTTTCATAAAATTTTTGACAATTTTTCGAAAAATATTTATTATCTCTCCTTGGTAAAATTAGATATATGGGGTTAGATTACAAAAAAAATCGATTATCATAGGGAATACATCAAAATCTACAGCCATTAGTGCGCTAAATTCCAAAAAAATCAATCGATAAATAATTATTGGGGCGGGGAGGGTTAGGTTAAAATAAGGATATGGATTAAATAGAGGAGAGACCACCGGTGTATTTCTTCAGCAAAATATTTTGGGAAAATGGGAAACGGGGAAGGGGGGAGGGGGCAAGTTGGCCTAACTGCATGCGCATTTGCGGGCGACCATGCCATTAACATTGGCAATCGAGACGCGGCCATCGCGGTTGACGTAGAGCAAACGAATGTAGTCGTATCTGCAAGAAATGAGGGTTTAAAGGCGCATAGGAACGTTGTGTAGTTCTCGAGGAGAAGTTTTATTTATTTTTGTTTTTTGGGATTTTTGTGTTTTCCTAAATTTACATTTTGAAAAATCCGATTGACTTTCAGACAAATTTTCAGAACTCACTGAGTTGGATGGCAGCAAACCGAAGATCTGCTCAAAATATCATTCTTCTCTCCTCCCTTCTGCAAAGCAGCAACAACTTTATGATGTCCATAATCCAAGAATGCCGGTTTGTTCTCTCCATAATCACAAGTTCCACGACAGACATAAGCATTATAACGATCCGGTGCAACAATCCAATCCCATCCGATCTTCTCAAAATCAATCTCCAAATCATACAAGCAACAAGTCTTCTCTTTCGAATCCGCGTGACAAACCGCAGCCGAAGTGTCACGACGTTTTCTGCTGCTGGAGGACATGGATTGTGTTGGCGCCATTGTGATTTGCAAGATCATATTCTCATAGTCATTCATTGTCTCTTGCGGGTGAATTGCGATATTCTTTCCAGAGAATTTGGCGGAGACGAAGATTCCCTTGGTGTTTGGCTCGGCTTCAATCAATCTTCCAACATCTTTTGGCGGGATTTGAACGGTTAAACGTTGCGAATTTGAAATGGTGTGAAAGGCGGTGACGATAAGATCTCCGAGTTTTCCATCAGTCGATTTTTCGTAGACTTGAATGTTGACTTCTTGATTGTAAGTCGGGATGTCAAGATAGGCGTAGAACGAGAGTTTAGCCTGGAAAATCACAATTCAGAATGATTCACATAATAATAAGTATAATAAACTCACTTCCTTAACCTGAGCCGCTTCAAAATCATGAGTCCCAAAATCGAAATAGGAGATCAAACTAGATTCATCCTCTCCATTCGACGGATCACTTGCTATAACCATCACAGTCTCTTCTTCAGCCATCAATTTCAATTCCAATTCATCCATGTTCTCTTCGGCCAATCGACGCATCTCGCGACGCATTTCAGCCGACGGCATTTTTTCTTTTGGTACATTTGGTGGCGCATCCATGCCAAGTTGAGTGAGAATCGTTTTCTGCAAATGTGCTATATGGTATGTCAACTAGAGTGTAGTTTAGTTATGTAGCGTTCTTTGGGATACTTGTAGCTATATCAGCATGTCCCTTTAACTACCGTACACTGTTTTCCTCCCCGTTTTCTATAGCAATTATCAGAAAAATCCCCGGAGACGTGGCATTTCTGAATGACGTCGTCTTCCTCTCGTAGTTTCTGATCGACCAAAATCATAAATAAATAACAAGAATACAAAAAAACTCCTACCTACTACCTACTATATAGATATTTTTAGCTCCCCGGAGAGGCCTACGTCATCTTCAGGGGGCCTAATGACCTGAACATCGCTCGAGCCTACAGATCTACAGGTCTACAGGTCTACAGCCTACAGCCTGCAGGTCTACAGCCTACAGGTCTACAGCCTACAGGTCTACAGCCTACAGGTCTACAGTCTACAGGTCTACAGGTCTGCGTAAATGACCCTCGGCCTTTCGAAGATCTAAAAATAGGCCACAGTAACCCAGGCCGGACTCACATTTTTGAGTTCGGGAGGAAAAAACGGAAATGTTTGCGGAAATTGTGTTTTGTTAACCAAACATATAATCTAGTCACCCTCGAAAATTTTCAAACAACTTTTTTCCTGGAATTTGTGAGAGCCGGCCGGAAAAACAATTTGATGAGCTAGCTGAGCATTTCCAACAAAAATTTTTTTGAATTCAGGTCGGCTCTTTAGGAGCCCCTATTTAAAATTTAAATTTTCAAATTTCGCGGGTCAAAAGCCTTCAATTTGATGAACTTTTTGAATGATTTTTGAGCAGTTTTCAAAAATTTTCGAAATTCAAAATTTTTTGATCTACCCCCCAAAAATTCCCCGCCCCACAACTTACCATAACTTCCGCGGTCCGCTGATGTTTCAATTGTTCATAGCACAACGAGTCCTTTGGGCAAGCATCGGACAGAGCAGTCACCACCAGAATAGCGCCAATAAGTGCACCAAGAAGTCGCATGTTTTGAAGAAGAAAGTTTCAGAAGAGTAGTACTGAAGAGTGAAGAATTTCAGCAAATTCCAGCCGCTTTAAATAAACAAGCTTCTGCTGCTGCTCCCCTCGATTTTCGCTCCAAGCTCCGCCCCTTTTTCAGAAAAGTGGGCGGAGCTTGCTCTTTTCAACAACGCGGGTTTTTTTTGACGTGGAAAAGTTTATACACCGGAAAATAAAAAACATTTGGAAGAATACAATTAAAAAAATGGTCCCGAAACGCAAAAATACAGTACATGAACGATGCGACTTTAATTATCTCCAATTGAGTTGTTGAGCTTGGATTTTGGCTGAAAAAATGGGTATGGAATTACTGTAGCATACATTTTCGGGGGATTTTTTTTGAAGTTCAGAGCTACAAATCGAGTTCACATTTTTTAGTATAGATTTGGCATTTTTTGTTGGGATTATTATAGTTTTAGCATTTTCAGCCGGAAAGTTCGTGAGATAAGAAGAAGAAGAAGAAGATTTGGCATTTGCATATAGATCTTTGGATAGTAGCGGATGCTTGAGCTTGGAGGCGTCAAGGAGCGGACCCTTGAGCTCACGTTGGATCTAGGAGTGATTGCTTGACAGAATGAGTTGTGATAAGGAGTGAGGCCTTGAGAATCTTGTCTAGGAGCGAGCCCTTGAGCTGGATTTCAGGAAACCATAGCAAAGTTCTTTGAACTATCTCAAATTTTATGAATTTTTCCGTCAAAACAACATTGTTCGGTCTAGACACCATTCAAAAGTGTCACAAGACCAAGAAAACTTTTTGGCTGCTTGACAAAAATATATTTTCAAGGGGTGGTGGCTTGTCACATCAATATGACGACAAGGGATCACTGCTTGGTAAAATATTGAATGTCAAGCAACGGTGCCTTGTTTATCAGAAACTTTTCTCAAGGGCCAACCGCTTAACAACCCAGAATCATGTCAAGGGTTCGTTGCTTATCACCATCATGTCTCCTCAAGGCACCAACACTTGTCAAAACATGAAAAAACTTCTAAGGATCGATCACTTGTCCAAAAAATCAACAACAACAACACCTCCCTCACTTCCTTTTCTTTGGAAAAACGTGTGCTCGTTTCCTGTCTGCCCCAAAACTCCTCAAATCCACCCTCAATTCCGGATTCTCCGGAAATTGAACTTTTCGTCGAAAAGTTTTTCGCATTATTTTCCAAATGTTTTTTTTCCAATTTGCGCCGGAAAAGCGAGATGATTAATCCGAATTTTGTTTGACATTTTCTGAATTTTCGTGTTTAGAAAAAGGGAGTTATAATACGATTTTTGTAGGGGACGATGGTACAATTTTCATCCTTTTTGTCTTTCTCAGAATTACTAAGCAAAAACAACGATTTAGTATAGTCGCAGTGGCTACTTGACAGATTTTTGTGGGGTGAAGGGTTGGATGCTTGACAGAAAAATCGGTTGGCAAGGATTGGCTGCTTGACAAATGTGATCTTCGTCAAGGGATGGATGCTTGTTGGAACAATGAGCTGGCAAGGTACGAATCCTTGGCGAACAAGATAGGATGTCTAGGGTTGAACACTTGACAGATGAATCAGTTGACAAGGGATGACTGCTTGACAGATGTGAGCTTTGTCAAGGAATGGATGCTTGTTGGAACAATGAGCTGGCAAGGTACGAATCCTTGGCGAACAAGACAGGATGTCTAGGGTTGACCACTTGACAGAAAAATCAGTTAACAAGGGATGGATGCTTAACAGGATTTCTCTTGATATCAAGGGATGGATACTTGTCGGAACAATCAGTTGACAAGGGATGAGTCCTTGGCGAACAAGAGAAAAACGTGTAGGGTTGACTGCTTGACAGAAAAATCATAAAATTGCACTTGAAGCTTTAAAAAAACTCCCACATTTTTTTTCCAAAAAATCGCAGAAAAAGTCCCCAAATGACGGCAATAAGTACGTAGGATTTTCGAACTTGTGAAAAAAAAACATAGTCGGGGGATTTCGAGAGAGAAAAGGGCACACGAATTTTTCAAATCAGCTTTTCAGATCAGATTAGTGTGGGGATTTTGATATTATTTGGTTCGGGGCAGGCAAAAGAGCATGAAACAATTTTTCGGATCAAATAGTTGTCTAGGGATGGCTGCTTGACATATGGATTAGCTCATCTAGGCTTCGCGCCTTGACAAAAATATGAATCCCCTAGGCTTGACTGCTTGAGCTCAATACTCGTCACAAGGCTCCACTGCTTGAGCCCTACCTATATCTTCAAGGCTGCACTCCTTGACAAGGTAGATCCTCTCAAGGCTCCGCTGCTTGACCCATATGTTCATCTTCAAGGCTCCCTTCCTTGACAAGAGTAGTTCCTCACAAGGCTCCACTGCTTGAGGCCTGCCTTTATCTTCAAGGCAGCACTCCTTAACAAGAGTAGTTTCTCACAAGGCTCCGCTGCTTGACAAGATTTCCGAAATTCAAAAATAGCACCTGCAGGCTCGTCATTTCCAAAAAATTTGTATTCCCCCCCCCCACATTTACAAAAAGGCTTACGTCAAGCCAAAAAAACTCACCAGAACAAAAATATTGGCAGGAAGTGTGCGAAGCGCGTGTTGGAGCAAATTATCGGCAACTTGGGGGCTCCTAAAGACCTTAGGGATTTTTTAAGAGTGGTTAGGGTGGTTACCTTAAGGTGATTCTTGGGAAAATCAACCGTCCCGCACTTAGTGCCATCACAATAACATTGATTTTCCGCGATTTTCCGGGCAATACAGTCAATGTGATCTGTAAAAATTGGATGTTTGATCTTGTGACGCATTCCGACTCAAAAATAGATCAATTCGTCATCAGAATTGAACACGTCATTCTAATTATCATCATAATGGAGTACTACGAGATCAGAACTTGTTCTATTTTTTGCATCAAACTTGATGATAAAAATGATGTACTTGGGGGAATAGTCATGATGTAAGTGCGTTTGGGGAGAAGCTAAATATAGGGGTAAGGAGTCACTGCTTGGGAGCAGAAAAAAATAGCCAAGGGATCGCTGCTTGGGAGCTAGACGTGGTGTCTAGGAGTGGCTGCTTGGGAACTAGATATGGAGATAAGGAGCCACTGCTTGAGGGAAGGTTTGATGAGAAGCATTGGCTGCTTGGAAGCAGAAAAATTTGCCAAGGGATCGCTGCTTGGGAGCTAGACGTGGTGTCTAGGAGTGGCTGCTTGGGAGCTAGCTATGTAGATAAGGAGCCACTGCTTGAGGGAATGAGAAGCATTGTGAGCAGCAAAATTAGCCAAGGGATCGCTGCTTGGGAGCTAGATGTGGTGCCTAGGAGTGGCTGCTTGGAAACTAGCTATGGAGATAAGAAGCCACTGCTTGAGAGAGATATTTGTGATCAAGGCACCATTGCTTGGGAACCAATTTTTGACCAAGGAATACCCCCTTTAGCTCTAAATTTTCCCAAAATCGCTGAAAATTCCAGATTTCTCAAAATTTTTGTATCTTGTCAACAAAAACAAAAATCGGCTACCGTATTCCAAGCAGACAACCTTATTAGACATTTAAAGCGGATTAACTTTACTAAAATTAATAATTTTTTCTCTTTTTTTTTCGTCGGTGTCTAGAATTACTAATTTTAATATTTAATTTAATTTTTTTTTGCCCCAAAAAAAAATAAAAAGGGAAAAAACTTACCCTACGCTCGCCGCTGAACATAAAAACATCATTGAGATCAAAATTGGCAGTGATTTCGATGGCCTAAAAAACACTTCATTTTTTTTCGAGCTTGTCCGAGAGAACTACACAAACCTCATTGTGATGACTGCAAAGTTCGAAACAAATATCGATTGGTTGGCGGACGATGGCTGGACTGGTTTTGATGTTGGCATGAATTGAGATTGGACACGGGATGACTGGAATACGGCACAGTGGAACCACTGAACGAACCGGGCATGAATCGGCAAGGTTTCTGGAGGAAAAACACATAACAGTTTAGTATGAGCAATGCTTTGAGAATCTTAGAATTCAGGTTTTTGTAGTTTAATATGAGCAATTCATCTTATAGAGCTCTCAAAATCCAAGCTAACATGAGCAATGTTTTTGGAATATTCAAGCTCCAGTGACTTGGAAATTCTTAAATAATCTGAGCGATCCTTCAAAACACGGAAATCGTTTATGTAGAAAAAGTCGAGTTTATCATGAGCAATCATCAATTTTAGCTATTGAAACTAGATCTCTGGTCCAAAGCTATGTCCATTTGGTCATAATATGAGCAATGTTCCTAACGACAATAATCCATGTTAATCTGAGCAATGTATGAGATCAAAAAATCTCAGTTTTCCAGACATTTTCAGAGCAATTAATAATAAAAATCGGATAATTTTCTCGAAAATTCCCAGCCAATTTTTTTCAACTACAAAAAATCGGAGAGAAAATCAGACTTCAAGAACAAGTTTTCTCTGGACTTCTAATTGTTAGATTTAGTTTAGAATGAGCAATACTATTTCAATTTATTAATCCACGTGGCAAACTTTGAGTTTACCATGAGCAATAGTATTTTCGAAACTCACGAAACAAATTTGGCAAATTTTGAATCGGACCCGAAAAATCGGACCACTTTTTCAAAAAAGTCAATTTTTTTGGTGCAAAAATCAGGAAATTTTGAAAAAAGTGGTCCGATTTTTCGGGTTCGATTCAGAGTTTTTCTCAAAAAATCGGACCTGGTCCGTTTTTTTTTGTGGTGTCACCCTGGTCCGATTCAGAAAACCCTCAAAATCGGGTCCGATTCAAAAACTGCCAACAAATTCCTGCCCAAAATGTTCCCGGTGCAAAAAGTAATGTCAGAGTTATTTTTGCCAGAGTTATTTTTACTCATCGGAAATATGTAAACTTCAAAATACATACGGTAACTTCCTCTCCATCTTTCTCTTCTGATCAAAAATCCGGCCGGAAATGCTACCGTACTCCTATTTGTCAGCCAATCACATAAAAGGATGAATGAGTAGGGAGAAGAAGAAAAAAGGCGCGTTTTGTAGTTTGCAAAATACACACAAGACTACAATTTGTTTTGTAGAGCAGGAAAATACGGCAAAAATAGAGATGAGGGGGCGAGAAGAATTAGAATTGGAACAAAATACAGGGGGGAGCCTTAAGCAGCCAACCCTTGACACGAAAATCATCTGACAAGCGTTGGCCCCTTGAGCAGAGATGTTTCTGACAAGCAACCAACCCTTGACATAACACTGTTATTCTTTTTCTCATCCAGAGTTCCGATAAGTCCAGAAAACTTGATCTAGAAGTTTGAACCTTCAAAATCTTGTATACTCAATTACAGCAATTTTAAAAATTGGCTGGGAATTGGAATTTTTCGAGAAAATAAGTGCATTTAATTGCTGGGAAGTCTGGAAATCGGAAAATCACTGATTTTTGAACTGCGAGAAGGGCGAAAACATTGCTAATATTAGAAAAATGTTCGAAAAGTGTTCAGCGAGCGCAAAAATGACAAAATACCAAACGAATCGTGATATTTCTTGGAATTATCCAACCAATTCTGCAGAATTCCAAAATCTCATCCTCGAGCAAATTATTGGGGCCGCGCAAGTTCGATTCCTGCTGCCCGCTAATCTCAAAAACAATCGTTTTTGTACACAAAACAAAATGTGTTCCCAGGTGACTTGAATGAAGAAGAAGAACAGCAATTAACCAAAATAGAATATTATCATCAACAAAACAAAATGCCACGTCATAGGCTCTACCAGGCGTTCTAAGGAAAAAAACGACAATTTTTGTCAGCGACGAGGTTCAAAAAACAACGATGCTCCGTTCAAAAGCGAAAAACTACGATACTCCACGTTTACACCTCAAAAAATTATGGAAAACATGATTTTTTTCATTTTCTAACGATACTCCATGTTTACGGGGTCATTTTTCATGGTTTATGATGGAAAATGACCCAGTGAACGTGGAGTATCGTTTGAAGCGTCGTTTTCATATCAAAACGACAATTTTTGTCAGCGACACGAAGTTACGACCAAAAAAAGAAAGAAAATTAATTTTTTTCTGAGACTGAGGGACAAAAAAAAATCAAATTTCCTGTAGTTTTTCTTGAGAATTGGGGAAAAACAATTATCAATGGAGCGCACTTTAGCAGAACTCCATTGCTCATATTAAATTCAGAGTTTTCAATTTCAAGTAGATCAAAAATTTTCGTACATACATTGCTCATGTTAAAGCTGTTGCGGATCAAAATGAGCAGAATGTGAATTTCAGGAATTTTCAGCCAAAAATTCCACAAAAAAAATCTGAGAAAACTAAAAAACTAGCCAAATTTCTCGCATTTTATACCTACCAGTGGCGAAAATGTGAAAACAAGAAAAGTCTAGACAAAACTACCAAACTGACTGACCAAACTACACTCTAGTCAACAAGCTTCTGGAAGAGTTCGCCTAAGGTATACGGTAGATCGGTATTTTGTGTCTGTTCACAAAAGATACCATAACATCAAAGAAGCCTGTCAAACTAGACTCTAGTCAACAAGGTATACTGTAGATCGGTATTTTGTGTCTGATACCATAACAAGCCTGTCAAACTACACTCTAGTCTCATTATTTCCTCCCGATCCTTGTGCTTTCCAAAAATAGCCCATTTCCTTGTGATAATGATAAAAAATTAGTAGGAAGCAATCCCAAAGGTGTTGAAATGCGTCATGAACCAAGTGGCACAAAATAATAAGGTTTTTAGACATGAGGGGTTGACAAATCAGGCTTTCAGGTCTGGATTGGGCCTCAGGTATGTTAATGTCTTAAAGGAGGAGCTGAGGATAAGCCTGAAGGTAGTCCAAGAAGCCTGAAAGCCTGGAATGCCTGATATTTTCCAGAGCAGGCCTAATCCAGCCCAACTTCCTCTATCAGGCCTAAACCAGGCCTTTCCAATTCCAAAAATAGCCCCAAAACTTGTTAGTCACTATGCGATTTGCGTCAATCCGCTAATTTTTGTCATTGTTTTTCACTTTTGCCCCAAATTCTCTAGTTCTTCTGACTTTTTTAATTTTTCAAGTCATCCAAAAATGAAATTTGGCTGGAAAATTGGGGGCTGAGAAAAGCCCTGGAAAGCCTAGGAAGCCTAGAAAGCCTAGAAAGCTTAAAGCCTAGAAAGTCTAAGCCTAACTTTTCCAGGCCTGAGAAGCCTATAGCCTAGAGAACCTAAAGCCTATTGCTCAGAGAATCTAGAACCCTAAGCCTAAAGCCTAGATCCTAAAGCCCAGAGAAGCGAAAGCCTAATCCCTAATTTTCAAGGCCTAAAAGGCCTGAAGCCTAATTTTCAAGGCCTAAAATCCGGGGCCCATAATTCTTTAAGGACCACACAAAACTTTGAACTCTCAATTTTTTTGCCTCTAGTTTTTAGCCCAGGCTTAACCCTGTCTGATCCTTTTTCAGTCGCGCGAAAAATTGGATAAAAAATTCTAGAATTTTCTATTTTCTAGAGAAAAAGGGGGAATTTTTGTAGTTTATATGGGGCAAAAAAAAAGCAAGTAGTTCTTGAAAAATTTTGTTGTTGTTTTCTCAACGAAAAAAAATAGACCACGTGCTTGTTTTTGTGAAGTTATAATAACTAATTAGCATGATTTTTCAAAAAAAAAAAGATTTTTTTTTTTGATTTTTAAAAATGAGGGAGGAAAGACTACAGTGTAGTTTATTTTTCTAATATCAAAAATCAAATTTCACAATTTTATATGAATTTTAGCTCAGAAATCACTGCGGGACTATTATTTTTGATTAATTTTAATTATAGAGGCTCAAGAGTCCTAATTAACCGATTTTAGGACAAAATTCCTCATTTTTCTCGAAATTCGCATGAAAAACCACAATTTCGGCTCAAAATTCATCAATTTTTACAAAAAATCAAAATTTTCAGCTCAGAAAACGCTTCAGGAATCAAAAATCACCATTTTCTATGAAATTTGACTCAAAATTCATCAATTTTCGCCGAAATTCAAGTTTTTCAGCCGAGAAATCACTGCGAGACCTAAAACTTATCAATTTCTATGAAATTTGGCTCAAAATCCATCATTTTCTTTCAAATTTCGAGTTTTTGAGCTCAGAAATCACTACTAGTCCGAAATTCCCTAATTTTCAGATTTACAAGCAAAAAATGATTCAGGGATTAAAATTCACCATTTTCAGTAAAAATTCAAGTTTTTCAACTCAAAAATCGCTGTGGGACCCGGAATTCACCATTTTTAATGAAATTTGGCTCAAAATCCATCATTTTCAGTCAAAATTCAAGTTTTTCAGCTCAAAATCCACCCAAAACCCCCGTACCTCTTCCATTCGACCGCCAATCTTCCCAACGGTGTTTCACCATCATCCTCTTTCGCCTCAATTCTCAACGCAATCGAATAGCAAATAATCTCCTCTTTTTCCACTTCATCATTCAATTCATTTCCAGCTCCACCATTTTTGTGATCAACAAATCCAACAACATCGGCCATGAGAAATTCGACTGATTTGATGATTAAAGAATCGGCCGACAGGATTTGAACGTTTAGAATATGATCACAATGATTTAGGATTGATTGCATTGGAATTCCGGACATGTTTAGAACTTGACTTTGAATTTGGAAGGGTTCTTTTGCTAGGACATTTATCGGAATGTTTGAAGTCTCTTTTCGAATTTCGGAATTTTCTTCAAATTCATAGGATAGCTGGAAAATCGGGGAGATTTTTGGGGGAAAATCGGGATTTTCAGCAAATTTTTAGGCCTAGAAATATTGATTTTTAACTTTTTTGGCGCCAAAAAACCTACAGAAGACCTGGTTTAAAAATTTCCGATGTTTCGCGAAATTTTTTTCCCGGGCAAAAATACGTTTCAAATTTTTGTATCCAGAAAAAATCCTGGGTCATGTTTTTCATGAAAACATGATTTTTAGGTCAAAATTTATCGATTTTTTTCGAAATTTTGGCTCATTTTTCATGAAAATTTCAATTTTAGGTCAAAACTTCCCAAATTCCAGGCTAATTTTCAGTGCCAAAACTGGTTGCTTCAAATTCGGAAAAAAAATAATTTTCAAATTTTTGTAACCAGAAAAAATCCTGGTTTTTCATGAAAATTTCAACTTTTAGGTCAAAATTTATCGATTTTTCCAAATTTTTGGCTCATTTTGCTCCAAAATGCTCACCTCCAATTGCAAATCATATTCCCCAATCAATTGTGCCGAAAACCTCACATCAATCTCCAAAAATCCACCATTTTCTGGCCAAACATCACAAATCTTTTGCGAAAATTCGGATTTCAATTCGATTCCATCTTGATCCACAAATAGAACAGCCGCCGCTTCAGTTTGTTTTTGTTCATTCCTTTTAAAGTCCAGACGGCAGTTTTTCAGCGCGTTTTTGGTGATATTTTCGAGTTTTAGGCGAGTTTGCGCAACTTCGCCGATTAGACATTGAATTCGCGCGGGTTCAGCGAGTTTCACGCCCGATTTTATGCCGGTTATTCTGGAAAATTCAAAAAAAAATTTAAATTTCGCTCTGAGCCGGACTTGATCCAGCACCTTTTGATCAATTCATTTTTTTTTCAAAAATCGATAATTTGCCACGTGGATTTGAAGATTTCGGGGTAAAAATTGAAAAATTCAAAAAAAAAAGTTTTCAAGTTTCGCTCTGAGCCGGGCTCGATCCAGCACCTTTTGATCAATGAATTTTTTTTCAAAAATCGATAATTTGCCACGTGGATTTGAAGATTTCGGGGTAAAAATTGAAAAATTCAAAAAAAAAGTTTTCAAGTTTCGCTCTGAGCCGGACTCGATCCAGCACCTTTTGATCAATGAATTTTTTTTTCAAAAATTGATAATTTGCCACGTGGATTTGAAGATTTCCGAGTAAAAATTGAAAAATTCAAAAAAAAAAATTGAATTTCGCTTCTGAGCCGGCCTCGATCCAGCACCTTTTGATCAATGAATTTTTTTCAAAAATCAATAATTTGCCACGTGGATTTGAAGATTTCGGCGTAAAATTGAAAATTTTGAAAAAAAAAATTCAATTTCGCTCTGAGCCGGACTCGATCCAGCACCTTTTGATCAATTCATTTTTTTTTCAAAAATTGATAATTTGCCACGTGGATTTGAAGATTTCGGCGTAAAAATTGAAAAATTCAAAAAAAAAATTGAATTTCGCTCTGAGCCGGACTCGATCCAGCACCTTTTGATCAATAATTTTCTCCTGAACTTCAGTATGGCCAAATTTCCAAAAAAATCGAAAAAGAAAACTACAATGCTCCGCGTTTACACCACAAAAAAATGCATTATTTTCATCTAGGTGTAAACCCGGAGTGTTGTAGTTTTTCAAGAGACCTCAAAAAACATCGATTTTTGGAGGTGTAAAAGTGGAGCATCGTTTTTTTGTGACTTGACGCCGAATTTTATATCAAAAATCTTCAAATTTTCCCAAAATTTCCAAATTTTCGATCAAAATTAGCCTAACTCACTTCAAAACCTCAACTCCCAACACATCTTCGACCGGCAAATTTCGATTCAACGAATTCTCATCAAATTCCAATTGTCCAAACATCAACGACGTGGATTTTTGTCCAAATTCCAGCAAGACCTTCGCAACTTGAACTATTTGATTCTGCTGTGCTCCAGATGATTTGAGGCTCAAAAATCCCCCAATTTTCGCCGGTTTCAAACTGGATACTTCGATTTGATTTCCCAAACAAATCGGATCGAATTGGAATTCTCCAGCCTTGCAAATCACCAGAATTTGATCTATGATTATCGATTTTTCGATTTCACTTCGAATTTCACATCTGATTGCGATTTTCGAGTTGATTTCCACGATGTGTTGATCCAAAAATGAGATGTAGACATTTAAAAATGTTTCGATTCTTGAAGCTTGGATGTTGAAAAATTGGCGATCTGCCAACACTTTTTGCCATTGTTGTTGATAGGTTTGAAGCTGGAAAAATCAGATTTTTGTGGGGGCGGAGCCTATTCTGCAACCCTGGCACAAACCTGCATCAAATTCACATCATCTTTTGGAAATGGAACTGCCGGAACTCGCGATGCCAACAAATCGAGAAATGCAGTTTCACAATTTGATTCGAGAAGCTTCGAATAATTTGGGCATAGAAGTTGAATACATCCGGCCGCGAAATCTGGAGAAAATTTGAATTTTGAGAATTTCGCGGGGCAAAAATCATGCGTAAAGGTGGATTGTCGTTTGAAAATCAAATATCACGATTTTCTGGTGTTTTTTGAGGTGTAAAAGCGGAGCATTGTAGTTTCAAACAATACTCCACGTTTACGGGGTCATTTTTCATGAAAAATTCAAATTGTTCGCAAAAAATCATGGAAAATACCGTGTAAATGTGAAGTATCGTTTGAAAATGCAAAAAATCACGTTTTGCATCATTTTTTGAGGTGTAAACGCGGATCATTGTAGTTTTGAACGATACTCCACGTTTACGGGGTCAATTTTCATGAAAAATACAAATTTTTCACCGAAACCATAGAAAATGACGGTGTAAACCTGGAGTATCGTTTGAAATTCAAATATCACGGTTTTAACGGTGTAAACGCGGAGCATTGTAGTTTCAAACAATACTCCACGTTTACGGGTTATTTTTCACAAAAAATCAAATTTTATGCCAAAAATCGCAAAAAATGACGGTGTAAACGTGGAGCATCGTTTGAAAATGCAAAAAATCACGTTTTCCATCATTTTTTGAGGTGTAAACGCGGAGCATATTAGTTTCAAACAATACTCCACGTTTACGGGGTCATTTTTCATTAAAAATTCAAATTGTTCGCAAAAAACCATGAAAAATGACGGTGTAAACCTGGAGTATCGTTTGAAAATGCAAAAATCCCGGTTTTCTAGTGTTTCTTGAGGTGTAAACGCGGAGCATTGTAGTTTCGAACGATACTCCACGTTTACGGGCTCATTTTTCACGAAAAATTCAAATTATTCGCAAAAAATCATGGAAAATGACCGTGGAAACGCGGAGCAACGTTTGAAAATTCGAAAAATTCAATTTTCCATCATTTTTCAAGGTGTAAACGCGGAGCAATGTAGTTTTTACCATTTCAAACGATACTCCACGTTTACAGGGTCATTTTTCATCAAAATCCATAAAAAATGACGGTGTGAACCTGGAGTATCGTTTGAAAATGCAAAAATCACGTTTTTCATGATTTTTTTGAGGTCTAAACGATACTCCACGTTTACGGGGTCATTTTTCATGGAAATTAAGGTAAAAATGCTCATTTTTCTCAAAAATCTCGATTTTTCCACCAAAACCCTCACCAAAATCTCACCTTTAACACTAGCAATTGCATAACTCGCCCAAACAGCTCGATGCATAATATCTTTCCTAATTGAATACGGTAATGCTGCGTCTCGCGCCACAATCGACCACAATTGCAGGGCTTTTGGTATTTCATTGTTCGCATAGCTCACATTTCCCATTTCGAGCATCACTTTTTTCTGCATTCGAATACAATTGTAGCGTTTGTATTGGCTCATGGCGGCGCTTAGTAGAGATATTACACCTTCGTGATTTATCACAAGTCGTTGCTGCAAAAATCGGGGAATTTTGATATATTTTTCATTGAAAATGACCCTGTAAACGCGGAGCATCGTTGTTTTTGCATTTTAAACGACACTCCACGTTTACGGGGTGAATTTCCATCAGAAACCATGGAAAATGACCGCGTAAACATGGAGTATCGTTTGAAAATCGGAAAATCACGGTTTCCCATCATTTTTAAAGCTGTAAACACGGAACATCGTAGTTTAAACGATACTCCACGTTTACGAGGTCAGTTTCCATCAAAAATCTGGAAAAATGACCCTGTAAACATGGAGTACCGTTTAAAACTACGAAGCTCCGCGTTTACACCTCAAAAAATGATGGGAAACATGATTTTTTTCGCATTTCAAACGATACTCCGAACGTTTACGGGGTCAATTTCGATCAAAAAATCATGAAAAATGATTCCGTAAACATGGAGTATCGCTTGAAAATCCGAAAATTACGTTTTCCCATCATTTTTCAAGGTGTAAACACGGAGCATCGTAGTTTTCAGCATTTCAAACGATGCTCCACGTTTACGGGGTCAATTTCCATCAAAAATCATGAAAAATGACCGCGTAAGCATGGAGCATCGTTTGAAAATCATATTTTCTATCATTTTCCGTGGTGTAAACGCGGAGCATCGTAGTTTCCGCATTTTAAAGCCACATAGAGCTACAGTACACCTACCGTAATCGCATTCACCGCGCTCGCCTCAATTTCAGGCGTGGCAAGACCATCGAATCCCACTCGCCACGGTCTTTGCCCAAAGAATACGGTATTTGGAGCCAGAGGATCGGGTGTTGGATATGGTGACGTCACTGGTGTGTCTGCAAGAAAATCGTGACGACGATACTCCGCGTTTACGGGCTCTGAACTCACTTCTCTTGAGCGCTGAAATTTCAGTATTTGCAGTGGAGTAGATGCTGGCGGCCTGGTCCAAATGTGTTCCCGGATTCAGTGTGGCGAGGGCCGTCAGGCCTCCGACCACAGCCTGATCGAATAATTGGGCAAAATGCCAGCACTGAAAACTAGACTGTAGTTTGTGGCGGGGTCAAACTAGACTGTACCTGTTTCGCTTTCCACAACAACAATTCAATTGAGGCCAAATTGAGTGTTGGATAGATGCCAGGAGCTGATTGGAAGAATATCGATTGATGTTTTCGCATTTGATTGACAGCTTCTAGAGCTGTACTGTGCAGGAAACACAGTTCGCACATCTGAAAAATCATTTTTCAAACGATACTCCAGGTTTACGGGGACATTTTCCATCAGAAACCATGAAAAATGACGGTGTAAACGTGGAGTATCGTTTGAAAATTCAAAAAAATCACGATTTCTATCATTTTTTGAGATCCAAACGATACTCCACGTTAACGGGATTATTTTTCATCGGAAACCATGAAAAATGACCCCGTAAACATGGAGTATCGTTTGAAAATGCAAAAAATCACGTTTCCCGCCTTTTTTGAGGTGTAAACGTGGAGTATCGTAGTTTTTCGCATTTTAAACAATACTCCACGTTTACGAAGTCATTTTTCATGAAATTTAAGTAAAAATGCTCATTTTTCATCAAAAATCTTGATTTTTGCATCAAAAACCTTGCCAAAAGCTCGTTTTCCATCATTTTTTGAGGTGTAAACGTGGAGCATCGTAGTTTCAAACGATACTCCACGTTTACGGGGTCATTTTTCATGGAATTTATATGAAAATGCTCATTCTGCATCAAAAATCTTGATTTTTGCATCAAAAACTTTGCCAAAAGCTCGTTTTTCATCATTTTTTTTAGGTGTAAACGTGGAGTATCGTAGTTTAAACGATGCTCCACGTTTACGGGGTCATTTTTCATGAAAAATCACGAATTTCAGGTCAATTTTTCGCGCTGAATTCGAAAAAATGCTCACCTTATAATTCAACAATCCGGCAACACTTCGCCACTCAAAAATATCCACTCCATCCCATTGTTCCAAAGTGTCCCTGCATTGATCGTAGGCCAATCGATAATTTCTGGAATTTTTTTTTTGAATTTTGCTGAAAATCTGTAGGTGGGGAAAAACTCACCATTTTTTGAATGCGAAATTTTCGGAAAATAAATTTTTTTGTGAAAAAAATCGAAAATTATCGATTTTTTGGCGAAAATGCCACGTCACACGTTTTTTTTTTTGAAAATTTTAAATGAAATTTTTATTCAAAGGTCAAACTAGAGTGTAGTTTGTGGAGATGAAGCAATTTTTGGGTTAAAACTTCCCAATTTTCTTGATTTTCAGCTAAAAATCTGACATTTCTGGTCAAAATTGATGTTCCAGAGCAAAATTCACCAATTTTCACGAATTTCGGCTGAAAATTCATGAAAAATCAAATTTTTCAGCGAAAATCACAAATTTTGAGTAAAAAATGATTTTCTAGGTCAAAATTTTACTCAAAAATTGAATTTTCTTCAAATTTTAGTTATAAATTCACTTTTTCAGCTGAAAATTTGAAATTTTTAGTCAAATTTGATTTTGCAGCTCAAATTTCACCATTTTTCTCAAATTTTGAGTCAAAACTGACTTTTTCAGCTCAAAATTCACAAATTTTCACAAATTTTTATCGAAAATTGACTTTTTTCAGCTGAAAATCTGAAATTTTTGATCAAAATTGATTTTCTAGATCAAAATTCATCATTTTTCACAAATTTTAGCTTAAAATTGACCTTTTCAGCTCAAAATTCATCATTTTTTTCAAATTTTAGCTTAAAATTCACCATTTTTCTCAAATTTTGGCTCAAAATCACCCAAATCACCCGAATTTCCTCCCAAAACCTTCCCAACCTCAATGCAGTATGTGTATCCTGTCTCAATTCAGAAATAAAAGCCAATTTGAACAATTGTCGAACATGCAAACTTGGCGTGTTATTCGGAATATTTCGACTTCGAATTGCCTTCAATTTTTGTTGATAAAATGATTGAGCAAGTTCGTGAAAGGCCGATTCGAGTTTGCAGATGTAGGCCTGCGAAAAATTGGGGCTTTTTTGGGCTTTTTTCAGGCCGGAAATGTGAAATTTCATGGTTTTTAACCTAGAATTCATGGTTTTGCTGAGAAATTAAACTTTAGAGCTGAAAATCATGGAATTTCAGCGAAATTTCAAATTTTTCATGATTTTAGGCTTAAAATTTATCTCATAGTGGAATTTTTCAAGATTTTTCAAGATTTAGTGAATTTTCTTGTAATTTCAGTTATTTTCAGCTGAAAATTGATGAAATTTCACGATTTCCAGCTGAAAAATCACAATTTTCTCGATTTTCAGCTGAAAATTCAGTTCAAACTCAAATTTTGCAGCTAAAAACCAGGTTTTCGTGATTTTTGATGTAAAAAATGCGAAATTTCATGATTTCCAGCCAAAAATTCTGAATTTTCCAAGTTTTCCACACAAAAATTACAATTTTCTTGATTTTCAGCTGAAAAATGCGATTTTTCACGGGATTTCATGAAATTTTGCAGCTAAAACTCAGGTTTTCGTGATTTTTCAAGATTTATTGATTTTTTCAGGTAGAAAGCTCATTTCAATGAATTTTTCGAATTTTCTTGTAATTTCAGCTCTTTTTAGCTGAAAATTTATGAAATTTCTCGATTTTTAACTTAAAAATCAAATTTTGCAGCTAAAAACCAGGTTTTCGTGATTTTTGATGAAAAAAAGCCGAAATTTCATGATTTCCTGTCAAAATTTCATAATTTTTCAGATTTTCCACCCAAAAATCACCCACCGGAATATCTCCATGAATCGGCAAAACAAAAAGATGTTTTGGTGTCAAACTGCAAATCTGACAAAGCGCATGAGCTCTTTCAGCCGCCAAATTATCCTCGCTATTTGTTGATTTTTCCTGTAGCATGACGAGTGCAATTTTGGTGGTCCCATTTTTCTGCTGCAATTGGCTGCGAATACTCGCCACTTTGCTCTCCGCTTCCAATTTTTTCTCCTCCCAACTTGGATGATTCCAATCCAAATCGACGAAAAGAACAATGAGAGCTGGAATCTGGTCCAAATATTTTGTTGGCCAATCTCGTCTCAAGATTCCCTTCTCTCCTGCCTGTTTTTCGCGTTTTCCAGGCAAATCGAGTTCTCCGCTGATGATTCGAAGTTGAAGTGGTGGTTTATCGACGCGATTTTGTCGCAAACTATTTACAATGATATTGTGATGATTTTTGTTGGTTGGGTCCAGCCCAGAAATGAATACAAGTTGCAAGGGTCGACCTGCGAGCCAATCACCGGCTTCTACAGGATCCATCGACTGCCTATTGAAGAGAAAAAAACTTTCCTGAACATTTCTAAAACCCTTTAGGTTTTCAAGGTTTTAGGTATGCATAAAAAGATGCTCTACTTTTATTGTTAGTTGTTATTGTGAATGAAGTTTCAACAAATGAAATGAAATGTCAACAATTTATTGAAGACATGAAGTAATAACAAAAACAATCAGAAAGTTGTCGACGATGCTGATGTAGATCTAGTCGAGCTGGAAAAAAAAGAATATTGATTTTTTTGAACAAAAATAAACATTTTTCCCCCCGGAAAGTTTTATTATTCAGACATTTAATGGAATTCATCGAATTTTTTCGCACGTTTTACATTCGTGGGAGATAGAGAAATATGAAATGTTCAACTGGTTTTTGAGCGAAAAATTGCAGAATTTCAACAGATCGCCTTCGAAACGTCATTTTTATCGCAGATCTAACTAAACTTATAACCGCAGAACGCAGATATAGTAATGGATGCCTGCTTTTCTCGATAATTTTAGAAGGGGCCCTTATTTTTCGAAAGCAAAACTTACTTTCTTGAATCCGATGTCCTTAGCTTGCTCACGGAAGCATCTACGGCAGAGGTCAAGTCCGTACTTGCGGATAAGTCCGTGGTGTCCGGCGCAGACGCGGCTGAAATGAAAAACAAATTTAGTTTGGTTCCAATAAAACCCTCGTCATCCGCTTTTTTCCCACTATAAAAATTTAATGTTCAACTGTTTTTGAGCAAAAATCCTCATAAATTCAAAAATTCGCCTTCGAAACGTCATTCATCTCGCAGGACTAACTAAACTTATAACCACATTTGCGGATATAGTAATGGATGCCTGCTTGAAGTTTTATTTGCCCATAAAAATGCGTCGAAGCCAAAAATAACCACTTACCACGAGCGAGATCCTGGTCCGAATTTACGTGGGTGGGAGAACCACAAATTTTGGAAACCCATGTTGAAATTGGCTGGAAAGAAAACGATAATTGATCTTTGGACTTTCAAATAAACAAAAACACTAAAAATAGAGTAGTAGAGGTTAAACGACTAATTGGGTCACAAAAAGAAAAACAAATTACATGCACAAAAATTGAATTTGACGGAAACAGAGTGCTTTGCTAATAAAGACCCCCCTCGGAAAATGTGGAATATTTGATGTAATTTGCGAGAGGAAAGAACAAAGGGTATAAAAAAACGGAGAGGAAGTAAAATATTGGATTTCCAGGAAAATATTGCTTTACGAAATTGGGAACGATAAATATTCTTTGAAAGTAAATCACAAAGCCGCTTTATTTCTATTTTTGGAAGGGAAATTGTATTCATTAAAGACAAATCTAATCCAGGAAATCAGAAAATACCAAAGAGTTTTCTTGGTAAGGCAATTCGAAAATAATCGAATATCTTCGAAAATCAAAAAATCTGCTTTTACTGGGAAAGATAATCTGAAAAATGAACAGAAACCAGAAAAAACACTTTTTGGCGAGTTTTTTGTGAGAAAATATCGATTTAAATGAAAAATGATGACAATTTCATGAAAATTGAGAAAAATAAACGTTTCAAGGTCTGAATTGCTAGCCTGAAACTAAAAAATCTTAGAATAAGTTGGAATTCAACTCAAAAATTGAAAGTTTCGAAGAAAACTTCGATTTTTTGAGAAAAACTCATTTTTTCTCGAAATTTCGCCCGAATCGAAGAATTTCCTGGATTTTCTATGAACCTAGCCTTCTCTACAACCCTTAAATCAAATTCTCCATCAAAAATAACCCAATTTCCCCCAAAACCACTTGAAAACCCCTAAAAATTCCCAAAAAATAGGCGAAAAAAAGAAAAATAAAAAATGTTTTCCCCTTTTTCTCTGCCCGCAGCATACGGTAACACACACTCGAATGTGCGTCGCTCGCGACAAGACCCATTCTCTCTGCAACTCCGCCCCTCCTTTTCCACAGAAAGAAAAAAAGACGAGGAATTTTTTTTTTGTTGAGGAGAGAAGAAAAATGGGTGGAGCCAAAGACGGCGCGGCGATTTGAAAGAAGGCACATTCCTCTCTTCATTTTTGTGCTGCTTGTGTTGTGAATAAAAAAGGAGAGTGACTGAGTGTGGCTGATAAATAAATGAAATAAAATAGCAAGAAATAGAAAACGAAGAAGTTGACGACAACAAAATTGTTGTATTTTTTCCCTTCATATTCTAAACTATTTATATTTTTATTCTTATTATGTAATCGATTTTTTCGCCTGTTTCTTATCGAAAAATATTTATATATACATTTCCCATACTTTTTTGTGTTGCTATTATCATAAAAATGTGGGCGACAGGCGCAATTGTATGCTCACCTGTTTTTCGAATTTTTTCCACATGCTGCCCGATTCGCCGAACTCCCGCTGCACAACAACACCGAGTAAGTCAACGAAATTGCAAGCAACGTTCCCAGCACCCCGGGTGGCGCAGTGGCAGCGTTTTTGCCTGCAGCGCGCAAGGTCACCGGTTCAATCCCACCCCAGCGCTTCTCTTTTTTACTTTTTTTTGGATTTGCACAAAAAAGGGGAGAACAAAAGCTATTATATCCACGGAACAACAAAAAAATCGTGTTTTTGTTTTCTTCCGCAAACCATAGATATTCATAAGCCCGAAAAAAGGGAAAAGCTGCTAATAAAATATTTACAAAAAAAACCTCTCATCAAAAACCATAAAAATGCTGTGGCTCGTAAAAAATGTGCACTTTTTGGAGAGAGAAATTGAAAATTCGCGTGACGATTTTGAACCCAAATAATTCCAGGTTGGTCCCCCCCTTGAAAAATACATACTTATGACGTGTTTTTGAGCTGGCAAATATGGGGGGGGGCTGAAAATTTTCAGATTTTTCCTGTGTGAGTGTGTGTGAAAAAGCTTCGGGGGGGGATTATCGGATTATTAATCCTTGGATGAAAAAAAATCGAGAAAAAAAGATTATCATAAGATTTTTCAGGGGGGGGAAATGAATTATTTAGTCATATCTGAACTTTGGACCATAGAAATTCAAAAAAAAAATTTTTTTTGGGTAAAATGAGTTTTGAAAGTAAAGAATATCAAGTTTCATTTAAAAAATTTAAAAAAATTTTGCCACGTGGCAAAATTTTTTGAGCCAAAATTGAATTAAGAAAACACATGGCAACCAGGGAAATTCGGGAAAAAAGTTTGTAAATTTTTTTGCCACGTGGCAAATCTCTAGCCGTCTGGGCTCTCTCAAGTTTCTATGCTCTCTAACTTTTCGGATAACTAAAAATGAGCACCAGAAAAATGTTGCCACGTGGAAAAAATTACACGTGGAAAATCTCTAGCCGTCTGCACTCTCTCCAAATTCTGTGATCTCTAAATTTTCTGAAATTACACGTGGCAAATCTCTAGCCGTCTGCACTCTCTCCAAACTCTGTGGTCTCTAAATTTTCTGAAATCACACGTGGCAAATCTCTAGCCGTCTGCCCTCTCTCCAAATTCTGTGGTCTCTAAATTTTCTGAAATCACACGTGGCAAATCTCTAGCCGTCTGCACTCTCTCCAAACTCTGTGGTCTCTAAATTTTCTGAAATCACACGTGGCGGAATCTCTAGCTATCTGCCCTCTCTCTCCAAAACATACAGTCTCTCTCTAATTCCACCTGTCTGCGGTCTCTCAAAATTCCATACTCTCTACTTTTTTATTTATAAATTTTCCATCTTGAGCACGAAAAAAAGTTCACAAATGTGTCTAAAAAACATCGAGTCTGCTCTCAATTATTCATAAAAAACACTCATTTTTTTGCCTGCCTTCAAAAGCAAATTTTTCCATTTTTTTTGCTGCTGAATATCATTTAATTGCTTTTTTATGGGAAAAAGAAGAAACTTATGAAAAATTTGAAAATTTGAATTTCGCGCCAAAAAATCCACGTGGAATTTGAAAAAAAAATCGATTTTTTTTCGGGATTCAGCACAGAATTTGGATCATTTTGACACCAAATATGATGGGTTACTGTAGGAAAATCTACAGTACCCTCTATCATATTTGGTTTCAAAATGATAATTCTTACAGTACACCCGACAAAAAACAGTGGATTTATCCGGAAATCCCAGCTTCACCTCAAAGACTGTGCAAATTCAACCGAATGCGGATTTCTATGCGCCAGCGGCTTCCGCGCAGCAAAGCGGCGGAAACGCCGCCGCGGAAAAACAAAAATATTATGGAGACATTCATTTTCGTGTCGAGTATGATTTTGAGCAGTCAAAGGTAAGCGCGGGGGTACTGTATTTGTAGATCAATAAAAAAAACTACAGTAATTCGATTCAGGAATTTAAAGGGACAGCCAATATTTCTATATTTTTAAACCTACAGTAATGTATTTCAAAGGGACATTTTCAGAATTTAAAGGAACATGCATGTTCCCAACCTAAAATTTGCTGAAAATCACGATTTTCAGCATGAAAATCACCCATTTTCAGCCAATTTTTGCAGCTTTCCGTCACAATTCTATCCGCCTCAAATCTTCCAGCAATGGATCGAAACGGAATGTCCGATCCCTATGTCAAAGTTTTCGTTCTGCCAGAACGAAAACAGAAATTCGAGACGAAAATCATCAGGAATACGTTGAATCCCACCTATAATGAGACTTTTCAGTTCAAGGTGAGCATTTTGAGACCCAATTTGATATGGGTTACTGTAGAAAATCCACGTTGAATCTGGAAAATTATTGATTTTTTTGAAATTTGGAACATTTTGACACCAAATATGATGGGGGTAGGGCAAAAAAAACCACGTGGCACGAAATTTTGAAAAAATTCGAATTACACGTGGATTTTCTACAGTAACCCATATCACATTTGATCTCAAAATGTTCCAAATTTCGAAAAAAAACAATAATTTTTGAATTCCACGTGGATTTTCTACAGTAACCCTATCGAATTTAATCTCAAAATAACCGAAACTTCAAAAAAAAATCAATATTTTTCGAATTCCACGTGGATTTTCTACAGTAACCATATCATATTTGATCTCAAAATAACCGAAATTTCAAGAAAAAATCAATAATTCTCAAATTCCACGTGGATTTTCTACAGTAACCCATTCGAATTTGATCCCAAAATGATCCAAATTTCACGGAGAATCCAAAAAATCAATAATTCTCAAATTCAACGTGGATTTTCTACAGTAACCCTATCGAATTTGATCTCAAAACGTTCAAAATTTCAAAAAAATCAATAATTTCGGAATTCCACGTGGATTTTCTACAGTAACCCCTATCATATTTGATCTCAAAATGTTCCAAATTTCATAAAAATCAATAATTTTTAAATTCCACGTGGATTATCTACAGTAACCCCAATCATATTCGGTCTCAAAAAAGATCCGAATTTCGAAAAAATCAATAATTTTCCGATTCCACGTGGATTTTCTACAGTAACCCCTATCATATTTGATCTCAAAATAACCGAACTTTCATAAAAATCAATAATTTCCAAATTCCACGTGGTTTTTCTACAGTAACCCCTATCGTATTTGATCTCAAAATGTTCCAAATTTCAAGCAGAATCTGAAAATCCGCCCAAAAATCAATAATTTTCCAGATTCCCTTCAATGAATTGCAATCAAAAACTCTAATGTTAGTGGTGTATGATTATGATCGATTATCAAAAGACGATAAAATGGGACAATTGAGTGTTCCGCTGGAATCTGTGGATTTCGGAATCACAACCGATATTCAGCGAGCGCTGGAAAAACCTGAGAAAGATGACGAGGTACGGTAGTTTGGCGCGAAATTCTGTGATCTACGAGAAATTTGCGATTTTTTGAGTGTAAACATGGGGGGATTTTGAAAAAAAATATTTTTTTGGCTGGAAAAAATTTTCAGCTAATCTCAAATGACCTTTTTGAGCAACAAAAAAGACATAATCTGTTTTTTCCGCCGCATTTTTCTCAGCTGGACAAAAAAATCTGGAAAAAAAACCTACAGTAACCCTAGGTCTCAAAAAATTCCTTTTCGCGCCAAAACCTACAGTACTTCCCCGGTTTTCAGAAAGAATGTCGTTTGGGTGATTTGTGTTTTTCGACAAGATATCGTCCGGCTACGGGTACAGTAACCCTAACGATTATGGAGGCGCGAAATTTGAAAAAAATGGATGTTGGTGGAAGTTCGGGTATGTTCATTTGAGTACGGTAGCTTCTACAGTAGTTGTTTTTTGAAAATTACTGTAGTTTTGAAACTTATAGACCTACAGTAGTACTTCAGAAAAATTGGAGAATGATGTTCCTTTAAAAAATAGACCTACAGTATTTAAAGTAGTACTGTACTTTAGAAAGCTTACTGTATTTTTGATAATGCTATGTCCCTTTAAAAATAAACCTACAGTACTCTTTTTTTTTAATAATGTACACTTTTTAGAACGTGTCCCTTTGAAAACTCTACAGTACTCCTTGAGGAAATTAGATTTTTCCTCAAAAAAAAATCCAATTTCCTCGGAGCGTAAAAAAATGAGCAAAACAAAGGCTCTGTACCCAAAAAACGTGGAATTTTCCAAATTTTCAGTCAAAAAACGCTGAAATTTTCCAAATTTTCACTCAAAAAACGCTGAAATTTTCGAATTTTCACTCAAAAAACGCTGAAATTTTCCAAATTTCAGTCAAAACTGTCTGAAAATTCGCAAATTTTGCAGATCCCTACGTCAAAATCTACCTGCATCACGGTCGAAAATTGTTGAGCAAAAAGAAGACTTCGCGCAAGTACAAAACACTCAACCCGTATTATAATGAGAGTTTTCAGTTCAAAATCGAGCCGCATATGATTGATGTGGGTTTTTTTTGGTTGCGGCACGGTTTTGTGGGCGTGGCTTAATTTCACAATTCTTAGAAGCACTAAGCCACGCCCCTAAAACCATGTTTGGTGTCAAACAATGCGCATTTTCGCGACGAGACCCATCAACTACAGTAATCCCTACAAAAACTACAGTACCCCTTTTGCAGAAAGTTCATATAATAGTGTCAGTGTGGGACTACGATAAGATGAGCAAGAACGATTTTATTGGCGAAGTCACATTGGGTTCGAAATATTTGAACTTGCCGCAGGTACAGTACCTTAAAGGGACATACAGTAATCTAATATGTTTTTTTTGCAGATAACCCATGCTTGCTCTGAGCAATGGGCTGAAATGTTGGTCTCACGACGGCCTGTCGTACAATGGCACACTTTACAAGAGCGAATGGAGAAGGAGAAGAAAAAAGAGGAAGATTAAATAATTGGGGCCTAAATTAGGCTAACTTCTATTATCACATATCAGTATTCTATCCATTTTATACGAGTGTTTTTGTGTTTAACAATAAATAAACTTTTGGCTAGCGTTTTTAAGCTTAAAAATTAACATTTTCTACAGTAATCCTATCGAATTTGATCCCAAAATGTTCCAAATTTCACGAAGAATCCAAAAAATCAATAATTTTCGAATTCCACATTTTTTAGAAGAGAAAATTTCACGTCTGCAAAGCCATGGCTTGAAAAATCGCCTTAAAAAACAAAAAAAAAACGCAATTTCGTCAGTCGCGTGCGGCTGTGCGTTGCGGTTGGAAAACAATCAATAATCCATTTTTCCTCCCGATTTTGGACGGAACAATCATTTTTTGGAATGTTTTTAAGACAAACCTTTTTCACGCGCTTCCCATAAGCTTCATTTCAATTTTGCGAGCAATTTGAAGGTACTCCTGTAAAAAATACATTAGTTTTCCACTTTGAACGATAAAACAGTGAAAAAAACAAAGAAAAATAAAAAATAAAACAAATCACTAAAATAGGGGCAAGCGCAAAAAGCGGAGTGTTGTTTGCAACAGGTTATTTATTCCCTGTGTGTTTTTGTGTTTAACAACAATAAACTTTTGGCTAGCGAGAACTTCTTGGAAAAAAGCAGCGGAAAAATTATTGCTCGCATAGCGCAGTGGTTGTGTGCGCGCGCCGCTCACTCAGCGAGGGTTCGGTTTTTGATGCGCGCGCAACCTTTTTTTTTTTTTTTGGTTTTTTTTTCGTGTGTTCAATTAGGAAGCTTCTTCTTCTTTTCACATCAGCTGACCATTACACATTATATAAAAGCAGCTGAATTGCCTTGGTTTACTCATCTTTTAGCCGGCGGCTTAAGCAAAACTTGTTTTGTTTTCGATTGCGCAACAGCCCATTTCTTCTCTCATTTTTCCTCTTCTTATTTTTTCCCTCCTCCATTTTCCTATTAACATTAACATTTTTTGATTTGAAATTTGAAATTTGAGATTTTCAGGAAAATGCAAGCAAAACTTTTTATGATTCCCTGGATTTTTGCCGTTTTTGGAGAAGCGCAAAGGGATGTGCTGGTGGGTAGATCAAAATTTTGGCGCGCAAAAAACTACAGTAATGTTGTTTTCCAGACAGGAGGACCTGATTTACTTGTCGATGCTCATCATAGACATTTTCACGAGATGTTGAGAAGACAACAGGCGATCAATGATGCTCTATTGCTAAATAATGCACTGCATTTGACACATCCACAATTTGTTGCGCAGTGCGTTTTATTTTTTTTTTTTTTTTTGAAAAAAAAAATCGATTTTTTTGAGCCGGGGAATTTCAAGAGCTTCAAAATGATATAAAATACTTGCTGAAAATTTTTTTTTTTGAGTTTTAGAGTGGATTTTCAGCATAGAACTAGAGTCTAGTTCAGAATTTTAAGAGCCTCCAATTTATTCTCTGAAAATTCCAGCTGAAAATCCAATTTCAAAAAAATTCCACAATTTTCTTTCCAGCCTGATTTTCAGCCATAAATCTAGAATTTCAGAAAAAATACCAAACTAGAGTCTAGTTTAGAATTTTAAGATCTTCAAGATGCTACAGTTTGTTTTCTTAAAATTCCAGCTGAAAATCCAAATTCAAAAAAAAAATTCCACAATTTTCTTTTCAGCCTGATTTTCAGCCGTAAATCTAGAATTTCAGAAAAAAATAGCAAACTAGAGTCTAGTTCAGAATTTCACGGGCTACAAGATGCTCCAATTTGTTTCCTGAAAATTCCAGCTGAAAATCCAATTTCAAAAAAATTCCACAATTTTCTTTCCAGCCTGATTTTCCGCCGTAAATCTATAATTTCAGAAAAAACTGTAAACTAGACTCTAGTTCAGAATTTCAAGAGTTTCTAGATGCTCCAATTTGTTTTCTGAAAATTCCAGATTTTCTAGCTGAAAATCCAATTTCAAAAAAAAAATCCACAATTTTCTTTTCATCCTGATTTTCAGCCTAAAACTTGATTTTCAGAAAAAGTAGCAAACTAGAGTCTAGTTCAGAATTTCACGGGCTACAAGATGCTCCAATTTGTTTCCTGAAAATTCCAGCTGAAAATCCAATTTCAAAAAATTCCACAATTTTCTTTCCAGCCTGATTTTCCGCCGTAAATCTATAATTTCAGAAAAAAAACTGTAAACTAGACTCTAGTTCAGAATTTCAAGAGTTTCTAGATGCTCCAATTTGTTTTCTGAAAATTCCAGATTTTCTAGCTGAAAATCCAATTTCAAAAAAAAATCCACAATTTTCTTTTCATCCTGATTTTCAGCCTAAAACTTGATTTTCAGAAAAAGTAGCAAACTAGAGTCTAGTTCAGAATTTCACGGGCTACAAGATGCTCCAATTTGTTTCCTGAAAATTCCAGCTGAAAATCCAATTTCAAAAAAATTCCACAATTTTCTTTCCAGCCTGATTTTCCGCCGTAAATCTATAATTTCAGAAAAAAAACTGTAAACTAGACTCTAGTTCAGAATTTCAAGAGTTTCTAGATGCTCCAATTTATTCTCTGAAAATTTCAGACTTTCTAGCTGAAAATCCAATTTCAAAAAAAAATCCACAATTTTCTTTTCAGCCTGATTTTCAGCCGTAAATCTATAATTTCAGAAAAAAACTGTAAACTAGAGTCTAGTTCAGAATTTCACGGGCTCCAAGATGCTCCAATTTATTCTCTGAAAATTCCAGCTGAAAATCCAATTTCAAAAAAAATTCCACAATTTCCTTTTCAGCCTGATTTTCAGCCTAGAACTTGATTTTCAGAAAAACTGTAAACTAGAGTCTAGTTTAGAATTTCACGGGCTACAAGATGATCTAATTAATTCTCTGAAAATTCCAGTTTTTCTAGCTGAAAATCCAAAATTTAAAAAAATTTCCATAATTTTCTTTTCAGCCTGATTTTCAGCCGTAAATCTAGAATTTCAGAAAAAATACCCAACTACAGTCTAGTTTAGAATTTCAAGAGCTACAAGATGCTCCAATTTATTTTCTGAAAATTTCAGATTTCCTGGCTGAAAATCCAAAATTTCAAAAAAATTCCACAATTTGCTTTTCAGCCTGATTTTCAGCCGTAAATCTAGAATTTCAGAAAAATTAGCAAACTAGAGTCTAGTTTAGAATTTCAAGAGCTACAAGATGCTCTAATCAATTTTCTTAAAATTCCAGCTGAAAATCCAAAATTTCAAAAAAAAATCCACATTTTTCTTGCCAGCCTGATTTCCAGCCGTAAATCTAGAATTTCAGAAAAAGTAGCAAACTAGAGTCTAGTTTAGAATTTCAAGAGCTACAAGATGCTCCAAACTCAGACATTCGCTGGCCAGCTCGCCACCAGATCGCTGCGGCCACCTGGAAACCGCATGGCCGCCAGGTCGCCTTGAGTTTTCCGGCGACGTGGCCTGTGTGTTTGAAATTCTGGAAAGCTGGCAAGACAGTGGTTTGTACTCAAAACAGTGCATTTTCTACTGTTTTTTTCACTTCCTAAGGTTTCAAGTGCTGCGAAAAAACAGAAAATGAGCCAAATTTTTCGAAAATGCCTCGATTCACAAGTTTTTCAGACATTTTCATGAAAATTCATTTTGACGAGGCGAAGTGGCCACCACGTGGTAGCCATGTGGCCGTGACCTAGCCAGAGCCTGGCCACCTTGCCAGCGAAAAAAAAAACCGGGCGACATGGTTTCCATGTGGTTCCCAGGTCAGCCAGCCTCCCCACCTGGTGGCGAGCTGGCCAGCGAATCTCTGAGAAGCTAGCCGCGCAAAATCCGAAATTTCAAAAATTAATTTCAGGCTCCCCCAGATCCCACCAGCTCCACCAGCCACTCTCTTCAATCCAAACCCATTCCAACTCGGAAACTTGGAGCCAGCATCTCGTATGTTTTCTCTACCGCTCTCCACTCTCTCCACACTCTCCACACTCTCTAACTTTTTCCAGAATCATCAGCCAAAGGTTCCTACGGTCCAGCAGCTCCCCAGGAGCTCGCAAGAAAAACCAACCTGGCCGGCGTCAAAACTGTGCATATTGTGAAGAAGGAAGAAGAGGAAGAAGATACCGTAACCCCAACTACAGTACCCCCCACATCTACAGTACCCCCAAGTGACTTGGAGATGTCGGAACTTTTCAAAAAATTGAATTTGACTCAAGAGGAGACGAAAAATATTGTGGAACATGTGGAGAATTTGGTGCGCTTGGAGCTCGCCAAAAAATTGCGGGAAGCTGAGACATCAACTACAGTAGTGCCGGTGGGTAGTACTGTAGCTACAGCTACAGCTACAGTACCCCCAGAGACAACTACGGTACTTTCAACTACAACTGCTGTGGAGGTGATGACAACATCGAAGCCGAAATTGAGGTTGAGAACTCTTCCCAAGCATCATCCGATTAAGGTATGTGGGTACAGTACTCTAGAACCTACCGTACTCTAGAACTACGGTAGTTTTGAAAAAGCATCAAGCACTTCTTTGCAAAACACCAGCGCTCTCCCAACGTCGCGTGTAGCTAAGTGGTAGCGCGTTGATTTTGCGCCCATGAGGTCAAGGGTTCGAGCCACACCCGGAGCAAACTTTTTTATTTTTTTTTGCAGAAAGAACCTGCCTTGCCGAATGGCGCCATCAAAACATCGCTGACGCATTTGCCGATTTTTGTTGGCGCAAACATCGAAGATGACGCAAACACAAATGGTTTTGAGAAGAAGCAGCAGCACATTTTGATAGCCGCCAATCAGGTAGGTCATGCGAATTTTTGATCGCAAAAATTTTTGGAGTTTCAGGAATCGGACAAGGATTTGTTGGTGGATTTTGCGACGGGGTCACCATTGGAGCTGAATGAGCAAGAGTCTTTGGAGCTGTTGCCGATGGCGGCGGAGCCGATTTCGAGCAGCAGCACTACAACTACCCTGGCTCCACAGACGCTCAAACCAACTACAGTACTACCAAGGCATCCGAATGTGAGTTTTTGGCGAAGTTTTCCGCGAAATTTTGACCTACTGTACTCTACAGTAATCCAACGAAGTATTTTTTATCTACAGTAACCCTTAGCTACAGTAATCTGGATCAAATTTAGTATCAAATTTTGAACTACACCATTTTCTGACCGACAGTACCCCAGAGTTACAGTACCCTAGTCAAATTTATTATCAAAATTCTCCAAATTTTTATCTACAGTATTTTTGACCTACAGTACCCCTTAGCTACAGTAACCTAGTCGAATTCGGTCTCAAAATGCTCTAAATTTTAATCTACAGTATTTTTGACCTACAGTACTCCCTTAACTACAGTAACCCAATCATATTTGGTCTCAAAATGCTCTAAATTTCAATCTACAGTATTTTTGACCTACAGTACCCCAGAGTTACAGTAACCTAGTCAAATTCGCACTCAAAATGCTCTGAATTTCAATCTACAGTCATTTTAACCTACAGTAACCCCAAAACTCTAGTAACCTAGTCGAATTCGGTCTCAAAATGATCCAAATTTTAATCTACAGTATTTTTGACCTACAGTACTCCCTTAAATACAGTAACCCTATCATATTTGGTCTCAAAATGCTCCAAATCACCTCGCGGACTAGTTTCCGACACCTAGGCCATCTAGAAAATCGTGATTCTTCCAGCACATCCCAACAAATTTCGAGCGTCTCGCTTCCGATTATCGACAAAGACTTGACGGAACTGGAGATCTATCAAACATCTTCTCGAAAATCTCGCGAAACGCTCATATTTCGCTGGCCAGCGCGCGTGGCTAGGAAAATTCAATTTTTTTTTTGAATTTTTTGCATTGGAGCGCATTTGCTATCTGTCTGTATATATTATTATTATTATTATTGATTTTTTTGTGACATGAATATTTATTTAAAATCCTAAGAGATCAAAAGAGTTGGCTCCTGGCCAAAAACAGTAATTTTTGGGGGTGTACAAAGTGGTTTTGGCTCCACGAAATTCTTAAAATCGCGAAAAATTCATCGTCGAATTGTGAACCAGATGTTTGAATTCGCTAACATCCACTGACGCCAGATCCTCCGGAACTTTTTCAGGATTCTGCAAAAACGAAATTTGAATTTCAAAAATTTCGCGCGCAATTTTAAAGGAGGGGGGGACACATACATTTTGCAAAATTTGAAATTGACGCATTTTGAAGTGCGCCGTTTTTTGCTCGAGTTGATGTAATTGTTGCTCCAATTCGACGACGTGTGATAGAGAATCGAGCAAAATCTGCGAAAAAATTTGAATTTCCCGCCAAAATTTCCGTTCAAAACCAAAAAAGTTCATCGTTTTCTTCACTTTAAAATAGTACACACCTCGAAAAAAACCGGTTTTCCCCCCTTTCTATCTATCTGATTCTTTTACACCCAAAAATGCACTTTTATCCTATCAAGTGGGGGCAAGTGCGCTCCATCGCAATTATTTTTTCGAGCGATATTTTCTATGGAAAATAAACAAGGAAGAGCGCACGCATCGGTGGTTCAGTGGTAGAATGCTCGCCTGCCACGCGGGCGGCCCGGGTTCGATTCCCGGTCGATGCAACTTTTTTTGTTTTTTTTTATTTTTGAAGCCTAAAAGCCCGGGCCTACCTTACAAGCAACTTGATCTTTCGGAATTTCACGAGTATATTCTTTCAAGCGATCATAGAGTCCAGAATTCGAACTAGAGGAAGTGGAGAACATTTTGGTATTATTAGAAATTTCTGATTTTTCTTGCTTGCAACCTTTCAAGTTCGCTCCGCCCCCCAAAACATCGTGCCAGACACGATTTCTCTGCGCTCTCCTCGATTTTCTATACTATTTTCATCGGTGACTGACGGTACCAGGTTGAATAAGGCGAAAAAAAGAGAATAAGATAGTTCATCTTTTTTTTTTGCTGTCGGTTTTTTTTTTGAATGGCGCCAAATGGTTGATTTTTGAATTTGAATTGTGTGTTTTGCCGGCAAAATTTGAAAAAAATTACAAAAAAACAATTAATTCATAACAAAAAAATTCAACAAAAAACAAAAAACAAAAAAAATGTGCAGCTCAAAAAACTTTTTTTGAGGCTTTTGTGATGATTGGCAAAAATTTACTGTAGCGAGTTCTTTCGACGACCGGCAAATTTGTGGCCAAAAGAGCAGATCTGCAACGAAAAATCTTTAAAGGAGCCTACAGTAATCCTGTGGGATTTTAAAGGAACATTAATTTGGAGCTTTAAAATCACTTGACTACTGTAGAATGTCCAAAACTACAAGGTTTAAAGGCACATACAGTAATCCTGTGGGATTTAAAAGGAACATCAATTTTGGTGCTTCAAAATCACTTGACTACTGTAGATTGTCCAAAAAAGGCACCCAGAATTTTCAAAGGAACATAAACACATTATATTCTTGGGCCTTTAAAATCATGTTTGAAAATATAAAGGCACATACAGTATCCCAAGAATTTTCAAAGGAAAATATCAGAATCCCTTGAATTCCCAAGCTACAGTAACCCCGCAAATTTAAAGGAACATACGCATTTCGATCAGCCAAACTGTGCAATTTTGCCATCGTCAAAATCGTCGCGGAACCATTGAATACTGTATCCGAAATCATTGAGGCGGCAAGCTGGAAAATTTGAAATTTGGGTCAAAATTATCTGGAAATTTCGGATTTTTAGCTCAACATTGTCCAAAATTATCCAAAATGCATGATTTTTAGCTCATAATTCATGATTTTTAGCTCAAAATTGTCCAAAATTCATGAATTTCAGCTCAAAATTGTCCAAAATTCATGAATTTCAGCTCAAAATTGTCCAAAATTGATGAATTTCAGCTCAAAATTGTCCAAAATTCATGATTTTTAACTCAAAATTGTCCAAAATTCATGAATTTCAGCTTAAAATTATCCAAAATTCATGATTTTTAGCTCAAAATTCATGAATTTCATGATTTTTAGCTCCAAATTCATGAATTTCAGCTCAAAATTATCCAAAATTCATGATTTTTAGCTCCAAATTCATGAATTTCAGCTCAAAATTGTCCAAAATTCATGATTTTTAGCTCAAAATTGTCCGAAATTCATGAATTTCAGCTCAAAATTCATGAGTTTCAGCTCAAAATTCATGAATTTCAGCTCAAAATTGTCTGAAAATCATGAATTTCAGCTCAAAATTGTCCAAAATTCATGATTTTTAGCTCAAAATTGTCCAAAATTCATGATTTTTAGCTCAAAATTATCCAAAATTCATGATTTTTAGCTCAAAATTCATGAATTTCATGATTTTTAGCTCCAAATTCATGAATTTCAGCTCAAAATTATCCAAAATTCATGATTTTTAGCTCCAAATTCATGAATTTCAGCTCAAAATTGTCCAAAATTCATGATTTTTAGCTCAAAATTGTCCGAAATTCATGAATTTCAGCTCAAAATTCATGAGTTTCAGCTCAAAATTCATGAATTTCAGCTCAAAATTGTCTGAAAATCATGAATTTCAGCTCAAAATTGTCCAAAATTCATGATTTTTAGCTCAAAATTGTCCAAAATTCATGATTTTTAGCTCAAAATTATCCAAAATTCATGATTTTTAGCTCAAAATTCATGAATTTCAGCTCAAAATTGTCCAAAATTCATGATTTTTAGCTACAAATTCATGAATTTCAGCTCAAAATTGTCCAAAATTCATGATTTTTGGCTGAAAATTCATCAAAAACTACGAATTTTGGGTCAAAATTCAGATTTTCCAGCTAAAAATCCCCCCAAAACCCCCATACCATTGAAAAATAGGATTCATGTCGTTTCATCAAATCAACAATGCGTGAAATATCCTGAATCAATTTGTGTTTTCTCAAAATCGCATCTTCTTCTTCTCCAAAATTCTCAGAATTCCTCAAAAATCGCTGAACACTTCTCAGCAAATCCGAAAAAAGTTGGCAAAAAATCGCTGTGAAATTTTTGATGATCGAATTTTTCGCGTCTCGAATCATCACATCCAACAATTCCGTCAATTTTGTCAAAACATCCGGCGAATTTTTTCGATTTTCTGGCCAATCATCGCTTGCCAAACGTGTCAAAATCAGTTGAATTGCTAGCGATTCGAGATTTGAGTTGGCGTAAATTCGAATTATCTGCTTGTAGAGATCAAGTTCCTGTGGATTTTCACCGCCTTCCAGATTTTCGACAAGTTTTGTGAGGTTTTCTGAAAAAATGGGATTTTTTTGGGGGGACTAGTTTTGGATTTCTAGGCCAGCACGATATTTTTCATCAATTTTAGCTCAAAATTCTGTGAATTTTAAAATTTTCATAAATTTGCAATGAAAAATGACCCCGTAAACGTTCGGAGTATCGTTTGAACACAATTTTAAACATTTCAAACGATACTCCGCGTTTACACCGTCATTTTTCATGGGATTCGGCCTAAAAATCCAAATTTTTAATTGAAAATTGACCCCGTAAACATGGAGTATCGTTTGAACACAATTTTAAACGATACTCCGCGTTTACACCGTCATTTTCCATGAATTTTGGTTAAAAATTTGAATTTTTAAATGTAAAATGACCCCGTAACGTTCGGAGTATCGTTTGGACTCTTTAAAAAACAATTTTGAAAGTTTCAAACGATACTCCGCGTTTACACCGTCATTTTCAATAAGATTCGGCCTGAAAATCCCAATTTTAAATGAAAAATGACCCCGTAAACATGGAGTATCGTTTAAAAAGCGAAAACTACGATACTCCGCGTTTACACCGTCTGTTTTCATGAGATTCGGCCTTTTTAATTGAAAATTGACCACGTAAACATGGAGTGTCGTTTGAACTCTCGAAAACCGAATATTCAACGTTTCAAACGATACTCCGCGTTTACACCGTCATTTTTCGATGAATTTTGGTTCAAAATTTGAATTTTTCATCAAATTTGGTATCAAAATGCTCAAAATTTCGAGATTTTCATAATTTTCAGGTCAAAATGCTCCAAATCTCACCAAAAATCGCCTGTTTCACTTCCCAAGTATGAACAGATTTCAAAACCACGCAAATCTTCTCCAAATCCACTTGCTCTTCTTCCAATAAAACCTGATTTATCTCCTCAGCCGTGCGATTCACATATTTCGTCTCCGACATTTCGGGACCCTTGAAATTCTCGCGCAAAAATGCATTTTTCGATTTTTTCACAAATTTTTGGAAGATTTCCGGATAGGTTTTGGCATATTTTCGAAGCAAATTTTGAGTGGCGATCGAGGTTTCAGCCGAATTTATGAGCAAATTCTGGAAAAAATGAGCTATGACGTGGCAAAAACCAATTTTTTTAAAGAAAAAACTCACGAAAATTGCAAAAAGATCCTCTTTTCCCTCAATAACCCCATCCAAATTCGTCAAAAAATCGATAATTTTCGGATTTTCCCCAACTTCCAGCACAGCTTTTGTCAATAATCCAGAAATTCCAGCAATTCCACATCTTCTAGCCAACATTTTCAGCTTTTCCTCTTTTTCAAGCGACATTTTGAGCAACTGGACTACGGTATTCTCCTCGAGAACTACGGCAAAGAATTCGATGTGATTTTGGAAGATTTCAAGGATTTTCGGGTGCGATTCGAGCTTTTTCAGCGATTTTTTCGGCCATTTTTCGGTGGATTTTGAGCCGAGAGCAAGAAGATGGAGAAGAGCGAAATGTGGGGATTTTTGCATTTCCTGGAAAATTTGGGGGATTTTTCAGGGCTTTTTTGAGGTCCAGGAGAGGATTTTTCACATTTTTTAGGCCCTAAATCTAGTTAATGTGGTTTTCCAGGTCCAGAACAGCATTTTCTCACATATTTTAGGCCTAGAGCCTAATTTTTAGGATATTTCAGCTTTAGAACAGGATTTTTCACATTTCTGAGGCCTGGGATTGGATTTTTGGGATTTTCCAGGTCCAGAAGAGGATTTTTCACATTTTTCAGGCCTACGATTAGATTTTTGTGAATTTTCAGGCCCGAAGACCCAGTTTTTGTGAAGTTTCAGGCCCAAAATCTAGTTTTTGTGATTTTTTAGGTCTAGAACAGGATTTCTCACATTTTCTAGGCCTAGGATTAGATTTTTGAGATTTTCCAGGTCCAAAACCTAATTTTTGTTATTTTTCAGGCCCAGGAGATGATTTTTCACATTTTTCAGGCCTAGAATAGGATTTTTGTGATTTTCTAGCCCTAGGATTAGATTTTTGTGGTTTCCCAGGCCCGGAACATGATTTTTCACATTTTCTAGCCCTAGAATTAGATTTTTGTGGTTTCCCAGGCCCGGAGACCTGGTTTTTGTGAATTTTCAGGTCTAGAACAGGATTTTTGTGATTTTCCAGGTCTAGAATAGGATTTTTCACATTTTTCTTCATAAATTTTCACTTTTCAAAAAATGCTCACCTCAACTTCCACATTTTCTTTCCAAAAATCAATAACAATCCCATTATCCTCATCACAATATGCATTTTCAGCCAAAAGCAAACAAATTAGAGAATATCCCAGATTTCCAGCATCTTCAATTCTTTCAGAAGCATAAAAATTCTTGATAGTTTCAGCCAAATTCAACTTAATCTTCTGAACCAATTTCGAAAATCCATTTCCCAATAAATTTGCGCTGTTTATAAAATCACAAATAATCGCAGTTTCATTTTTTGATACATTTTCTGCGCTTGAAATTGCTGCAAACAACAAATCCCAGCAATTTTGTGCAGATTCAATGCCCAAAATTCGAAAATAATCCGAAAAAAGTTGTCTAAACGGTTCTCCAACATGCGCATCATCGCCGTTCACTTTACAAACATTCAACGTTGATTCCAACACTTCTTTCGGTCGATTTTGCGCTTGAATTTTGCTCAAAAGACTCGCCGCTGATTTATCATCACTGATCAGAGCCAATGCAATCGGTTTTTCGATATTTTCCTCGGATTTTTTGGTTGTTACACCAATTGCTTCTGCCAACGCGGCATTCAGCTTCTTCCTTTTCTTTTCTGGCGCTGAAGACATCTAAAAAACAAGGTTTTTGGGGAAAAATAGTTTTTTCGCAAAAAAAAGAAAAATCGTCCGAGAGAAGTACACATGTTTGCTGTTTGCATTAGAGCGCGTTTGCTCGTTTGAATGCGCTGAAAATCAAGGAACAACGAGAAAATTTTCCTTTTAAAAGGAGGAAAAAGAGAAGAAAATGGTTGAGGTGAGAAAACATGACCTAGAAAACCAAAAATTACCTTCCGATGGCCTAGAAAACCAAAAAACTTCACAATTTCAGACCAAAAGCTCAAAATTCTCGAACTTAAGCTTAATTTGTATAGAACTTCGTAGAGTACCCCAAAACCGAGTGATTTTGGGAGTGGAATTTAGGGAAAAATTGATAAAATTCATGGAAAATCTTGAATTCGCATTATTTTTCTAGGTTTCCCAGCTTTTCTTCGCGAAAAACCTACATTTTCCCAAACCCCTTCATTTTTTGATAAAATATCCATGAATTCTAGAAATTTTCTACTCCATGGACCCTTCTAAACATCTGAAAATCGGTGAAACCAAAAAAAAAGAAAAAAAATACAAATTGTGTCACGTTTTTCAAATAAATCACAAGCCGGCGATGTTCCATATTCAATATCAGGATCTTCATTACACTGGAAAGCAAATGCCGTGAGATACGAGCATGCATAAAATCCTTGTTCCGGATAACAATATTTCATCATTGGAAGCGAATTATTCTTCTTCCAATCATCCCAGTCCTCATAAACACGGCATGTTGTATCGATAAAACGAAAACTATGATCGGAACCTTCGATTTTGTATAACAATTTGAAAATCGGTAGCGTAAACTGATTTTTATCTTGCTTGCAACAAATGAAAATCGTGCCAATGCTGAATTTTGGTCGATTTTCAGCTGGAATCATCGCCCAAACTTGTTTGATTTTATGCGAAATCCTTTTCGCTTCTTCTAATTGCTCCGCTGAATGATTCGTTTTTCCAGCTTGTTTGATTTTAGGTGTTCCATTGATTGCTAGACAGATTTTTGAGACTAGTTCTTCTTCGCTTTCCTTATCATATTCAACAAATTGTGTGCCTTGAAAAATATGGTAGAACATTTTTTGCGTATAATCAGCTTCAACACTCCATTCTTCGACATCTTCTTCATCCCAACTACTCGGATACTCTCCAGTCAAAGTATTACCCATTTTTGATCTGAAATTCATTCTTTTTAGAAAAAAAACAAATATTTTTGCGTCTATTATTGTGTTTGTAATCGGGTTAGTGATTTTGGGAGAAAGTTAATGGAAAATTAAGGTGAAAAATACCGAAAAACAGGATTTAGCAGCTTTTCTCTGCAAAATATTCAAAAATCCTATTTTCCAAGGTTTTTCAACTTTTCCCCGTGAAATATTTGAAATTTCCTATTACCTTCTATTCTTCTGATAAAAATCTATGAATTCTGCAAATTTACCACTCTTCTAAACATCAAAAACCCCGAAAAAGTGCTGAAAACAAAACAAAAGAAAAAAATATTCGAAAAATAGTACGGTAGAAAATGTTGAAGGCACACACATGTTTGTATTTGGGTCTCGTAGCGATGTGAATTTAAATTTGTTTTTTTTTCTTTTTTTTCGCAAAAAAAATCAATAATTTTTTGCAGATCTCTTTCGGTGAAATGATTGGTTCCCTAACTCGATTATTATTTTTTCCTGTAAAATTTCAATTTTTGTGGTAAATTTTGTGCATTTTTTTGAATTTGAATTTAAAAAAATCAACCTCAGGTTACTGTAGCACACAGAAAAAGTGTGCAAACACCAACACACAGTGCATTTTACTTGACGCGCACGTTTTTTCATTTTTTTTTTCGAAGCTGAAAATTCTAATTTTCTCCCCCAAAAAGCAACATTTTGCCGCTTATCTCATACAATATTTTTATTTGTAATGTGTGTTTTCGATTTTCCATATTATTTTTATCTATCATATTTTTTGTTGCTATCACTTTCTCGTTTTTTTTTGTTGCGCCCAGATTTTTTGAAGTTGCCGACAACAATTGATTTTTTCTTTAAAATTTGAAATGGAGTTTTTTAGCACCAAAAAATCGTCTTGGGCTCTCGAGAAGAGAAAAAAATGATTTATTTATAGGAGGCCTGGCGGTGAAATCAAAAAAAAAAAAACAAATGTGACAAGTTTTGACAGGCAAAACTTTTTTTTGTTTTTTTTTTTTTGATTGATTACCCCCTATTTTTCTCGCCTTATTATATATTGTTTTTGGTGTATGGGAAGATTTTTCGATAAAAAATAAAACCAGTTTGCATAATTTTTTCGAAAATTTGCATGTCCATATTTCAAAAGTAATGCTTTTTTTCTGCGTTTTCGCATTTCAATTTTTGATTTATAGTAGTTTTCCGCGAATTTTTGAGCCGAAAATGTCGATTTTCAGCCGATTTCGAGCCGAAATTTTCGATTTTCAGCATATTTTTGACTGAAAATCGCGATTTTCCCACTTTTCGTCCATCTGATTCATTATTGATCGATAATCCAAAAAAAAACCCATAAAAACCAGGTCATAGAGATTTTACGACCCTCTTCTCTCTCTCCCCCCGATTTTTATGGCTAAAATAAATGCTGCACTATCTTTCTCTGCGTCTCTCGTCGTCTCGCACTCTCTCAGTTTCTGAAGTTTTTTTTTTGATTTTGCCGCCAGAACATCTGGACAAAATTGTTTTTTTTTGTGCACAACATTTTGCATTGGAAAATTTGAAAATTCAAATTTAGCGCGAGCTCTCTGCGTCTCTCTCTCTCTCGCTCACTCGCTCGCACTCAATCCACATATGTTTTTTTTCCAGTTTGACCCGCCCCTTTTCTGTCTCCTTTTTTTATTTGTTTATTTTTTTTGCTGTGTGTTTGGCCCCCAGACAAAAAAACAAGACAAGACGGATTTTTATACAATTTTTTTGAATTTTTAAATTTTCCCGCCAAAATAATGCTACGTGGTTTGTTGGCGGGAAATTTGAATTTTTGAATTTCGCGCTTCATAAATGCAACGTGGAAGTTTTAGCGCGAAAACTTTGAAATTTGAAATTTTCAAATTTTCCCGCCAAAATAATTCTACGTGGAAGTTTTAGCGCATAAACTTTGAAATTTGAATTTTTGAATTTAGCGCTCCACGTGGAAATTCAAGCGCGAAAACTTTGAAATTTGAATTTTCCAATTTTCCCTCCAAAATAATTCTACGTGGAAGTTTTAGCGCGAAAAGTTTGAAATTTGAATTTTTGAATTTTCCCGCCAAAATAATTCTACGTGGTTTGTTGGCGGGAAATTTGAATTTTTGAATTTTCCCGCCAAAATAATGCTACGTGGAAGTTTCAGCGCGAAAAGTTTGAAATTTGAATTTTCAAATTTCTCCCCTGAAAACACGTGGCGCGAAATTTGAATTTTCAAAAAATTCACACGTTTCTTAAGCGCGCCAAATTCAAATTTTCAAATTTTCCCGCCAAAACTTTTCAAATCTTCCGCTCTTTTTCTCACATTTTTTGCATCTAATGAGATTTGACCGCGAAGATTTATAGGCCCGGTTTTTTTTCAATCGACTTTTTTTTTTGCTTTGAAAATTTTGTGGCGCCAAATTTTTTTTCAGCGCTAGATAGAATGAAATCTCGCTTATTACTCTATCACATTCTATCATGCTGCCACGTGGCATTTTTCGTCGCCGCGAGACCCGCTTCCTCCACATCGTCGTTTCGAGACCTACAAGAAGCCGCCGAGATTCTGGTGACGAATCGGAATATTTTGGAGGAGGATCGAGGCGAAACATCGCATCGATTAATTGGCTCATTTTCGACGGTTGGCACTAATTATGAAACAGGTGGCGATATTGTTCAGGTGAGAGCTTTTCCGGAGCAGGTGCGGGGCTTTTTTTTGGCTCCTGACGTGAAGAATTTTGATTTTTAATCAAAATATCGTAAAATTTGGCTCAAAATCTTCATTTTCCGGGTCCTGACGCGAAAAATATTGATTTTCGACCTGCGTAAACGCGGAGTATCGTTGCAATGCTGCAAAATCGTAATTTTTTCTTCCTGACGCGAAAAATATGAATTTTTGTCCAAAACATCGTGAAAAGTTGGGATTTTTGAGCCCTAGAACGATTTTTGCTGTGAAAATTAATTTTTTTCGGGTCCTGACGCGAAAACTATTGATTTTTGTCCAAAACATCGTGAAAAGTGGGATTTTCGAGTCTTTGAACGATTTTCGGCTTGAAAAATTGAATTTTTGATGTATTTTCCGGGTCCTGAAGCGAAAAATATGAATTTTTGACTGATTTTGGCTTTAAATTGCATGTTTTTTGAATCCTGCAGCGAAAATAAAAGATCTTTGACCAAAATATCGTGAAAATAGGCTCTTGGACTTTTAAAATTCGAATTTTTCGCTTCAGAACCCGAAAATACATCAAAAATTAAATTTTTCAAGCCAAAAGTCGTTCTAAGACTCAAAAATCCCATTTTTCACGATCTTTTGGTCAAATATTCATATTTTTCGCTTCGGGACCCGAAAAAATCAATTTTTCAAGATGTTTTGGACAAAAATTCATATTTTTCGCTTCGGGACCCAAAAAAATTAATTTTTCAAAGCAAAAATTGCTTTATTACCCAAAATATTCTAATTTTCACGACATTTTGGACAAAACTTCATATTTTTTGCTCCAGGACCCAAAAAATCCGAATTTTTCACGATGTTTTGAACAAAAATCCCATATTTTTCGCTTCAAAACCCAAAAAAATCCGAATTTTTTTCTCATATTCAAAAAAAAGTTTTGTGCTCTCTTCCGCCCCGAATTCCCCGGAGACCAATTGCGCTCTGCCGAAAAACATGAGCGCGAGAAAAAAAAACCAATTTTGGCCCCGCGCAATATTTCATTTTTGACATCCACTATACATTTTTCACACACAAAACAAAGGGATGTGTAATTTCCGGACCAAAAACAACAAATAAACATTTTGGTGGTCCGAAAAAAAAGAGATAATCTAATTGTCAAAGGGAAATAGTAGAAAGAAGAAAAAAAAATGGGAAAATGGCGAAGGAAATTGAATTTTTCTGGACATTTTTAGGGAAATTGGAAAATACTCTATGGAAATGGATATTACCAGATTAAGGGGTGGAAATGCTGAAAATCGTAGTTTTTAGCGATTTTCAGCGCGAAAATTCAGTCTAGAAGCAATTTTTTTTCAAAAAAAAAACCTGCGCTCATGGGGAATCGATCCCCTGACCTTTTACTCGGCAGAAAAATCGATTTTTGGTCAGAATTTTGTGCTGAAAATGCTGGAAATTGTAGTTTTTTGCGATTTTCAGCGCGAAATTTCAACCCAGAAGCTTTTTTTTCAAAAAAAAAAACCTGCGCTCACGGGGAATCGATCCCCTGACCTTTTACTCGGCAGAAAAATCGATTTCTGGTCAGAATTTTGTGCTGAAAATGCTGGAAATTGTAGTTTTCAGCGATTCCATGAGTTTCAGCGCGAAAATTCAACCCAGAAGCTTTTTTTTTCAACAAAAAAACCTGCGCTCATGGGGAATCGATCCCCCGACCTTTAACTCGGCCAGAAAATTCGATTTTCGGTCAGAATTTTGTGCTGAAAATGCTGGAAATTGTAGTTTTCTGCGATTTTACCGAAAAATTGCCATTTTTCCATTTTCTTGTTGCAGTAATTGTGTATTTGTTTGTTATTTGCATCCGAAATGTGCTCCGCCATCTTTTTCTTCTTTTTTTGCTCTTTTTTTTTATACATGTGAAAAATGTATAAGAAAAAAATTGGGGGGATTCGGAATTATCCCATAAAAAACGAGCGTAATAATTTCGCTGAAGTGGATAGGGGCGGCGGCAAACATCAAAGGGACATTTTAGGATTACACCCCCTGTACAATTTGGTGTGTTTTATGGCCATTTTTCGCATAAAACTGAGAGATTTATGAATGATTAGGAAGAAATGAAGAAATAAGCGATTTCTCCACTTCTAGGCCAATTTTTGAGCTGAAAATCGTGAAAATTCTGAATTTTTGGTCACGGAACGTGAAAATCGTGATTTTTCGACTGGAAATTATCGATTTTGATCCACAAATCATGAAAAATAGGAATTTTTGGCTCCAAAAATTCAAATTCAAATTTCTTTCAGGTTTCCTCATTCCGCGCCTGTGATGCCAGACGAAAAGGCCTCGATCACACGGTTTTCGAGCATGTTTCGGTGGTTTTTGTCGATGATGTACAGCCGTTTTTGACTGGATGTGTTGCGTTGGATAATCAGGTGGGTCTGAGCTTCAAATTGCATGTTTTTTGAGTCCTAGAGCGAAAATTGAAGGTTTTTTAATCAAAATATCGTGAAAATTGGGTTTTGGGCTTTTGAAATTCATATTTTTCGCTTCGGGGCCCAAAAATACACCAAAAATTCAATTTTCAAAGCAAACATCGTTCTAGGGCTCAAAAATCCAATTTTTCACGATTTTTAATATTTTTCGCTGCAGAACCCGAAAAAATCAATTTTTCACGATTTTTTGGTCAAAAATTCATATTTTTCGCTTCAGAACCCGAAAAATCCAAATTTTCACGATGTTTTGGACAAAAATCGATATTTTTCGCTTCAGAACCCGAAAATACATCAAAAATTCAATTTTTCAAGCCGAAAATCGTTCAAAAACTCAAATATCCAATTTTTCACGATGTTTTGGACAAAAATTGATATTTTTCGCTTCAGAACCCAAAAATACATCAAAAATTCAATTTTTCAAGCATAAAATCGTTCAAAAACTCAAAAATCCAATTTTCACGATGTTTTGGACAAAAATTCATAATTTTCGCTTTAGGACCTCAAAAAATCCAATTTTCGAAGCAAAAATCGTTCTAGAACTCAAAAAATCCAATTTTTCACGATGTTTTGTTCAAAAATCGATATTTTCCGCTTCAGAACCCGAAAATACATCAAAATTTCTAATTTTCAAGCCGAAAATCGTTCAAAAACTCAAAAATTGAATTTTTCATGATGTTTTGGACAAAAATCGATAATTTTCGCTTCGGGACCAAAAAAATTCAATTTTGCAGGCTCGGTTTGCGGAAAAATCCGGAGCAATGGCTCTCGTCGTCGGCCCAGCTTCGCGCGTCGAAAAAACCCTTCGCCCTCAATTCTCCACCCAAGCCAAAATCCCAATCATCGTTCTCAACGACACCGAAACTCTGAAACTCCGCCAACTTCTCGATGTCGCACAAGGTTCCATGATCAAACTACGTATCAACTTTGCGCAACCCGAAAACGCTTCGAAAATCCTCAAGCTCCAAGTGTTCCGACCGACATTGCTCAATATTTGTTTGATCGGGCTGCTTGTGGTTCTGGTGATTTTTGTGTCGCTGTTGGTGGTGATCAAGATTCGATGTCAACCAAGTATGCATCGAGAATTGTGGTTGAGAGCGTTGGCGAGAACGGCGCTCGCAAAAATGGAGACGAGACATTTTTCGAAGGAAAAAAAGCGGGAAAAGAGACCTAGACCTCTTCAAAAACTGGCATCCGCATCAAATTCGAGCTATTTTGCTGTTTTTGGATCACTTACTTCAGGTTAGGCGGGAAAAAAAGCTAAGCTAAAATCACTTTTTGCAGTAGCCGCATCTTCTTCCAACAGTCAAGAGCGTTGCGTGATTTGCCTGGAAGAATACGAAGAGGGAACCGAACTACGCGTTTTATTCTGCGGCCATGAATTCCACCCAAAATGCGTTGATCCATGGCTTCTCTCAAGAAGAAGATGCCCACTTTGTCAATTTGACGTGGTTTATAAACATTATCCGATTGTTGATGATGGAGAGAAGGTGGAGACTCCAAATTCCGATACATCTTCCCTACTTCCTCCACCAAATCCACCATCATTTCTGCATTCGGAGATGAATCCGAATCGAGTTCGACTAACTCGTCCCCTACCGCGTCGTGTTCCGCGAGCGAGAAGTTGTCCGCGACGCCGACAATTACGATCGAGAAATCAATTGGAGTTTCGAAATCGGCTTGGCGGATATTCTTCCGATGTTTCGTCGTCGCATTTTGAACAATGTGTATAATTAGGATTTTTTCGTTGAATTTTGTGCCTTTTCCCCTTGATCTCTGACCTCTTTTTGTTAATTATTTTTTAATTTATTATAACGGGTTTATTATTTGCATATGAAACATTTTTATTTTAAGGCTTTTCGGGTCAAAAAACCCCTTTGAATTCCACAAAGTTGAGAATTTCCAGAAAAAAATAAAAATAAAAGAAACATTCTCCTAGAAAACACATTGGGTCTTGCAACGACCAGTAATTATTTTGTTGTGCGCCTTGAAACCATCCTACGGTATGTGTATTTCAAATAATTTTTATTGATTTTTTGCGAGGCGAGTTTTGCGTGAAGGTGAGGGTTTTGGGGATTGCGAATTGGCGGGAAATATTGGGAAATGTTTAGAATTTCAAGGGTGGCTGTTGAAAAATTGGAAAACTTGATGATTTTTCGTTTTTCTTTATTTTTTTGCTTGAGATTGAAAAATCTCAAAATTTTTTGAATTTCTCAGAATTTGCTGCGAGAAAATGATGATTTTTGAGTAAAACAACCAAAAATATCAGGTTTTCTGTGAAATTTTTTGTGAATTTCACTATTTCTCTGAATTTACAGCATAAAAATCATGATTTTCCCCATTCAACACCAGCAAAAAACGTGCTGGCCGAATTCTGTCGGCTCCTAGGCCATCTGTTTTATTGTTCTGTTTATATTAAGAAGCGAAAAAATATCCCTCGGGCGACGGAACACTGTTTTCCTCGTCGCTAAAACTGCACACTTCGTTTTCTTTTCATTTTTCTCTGCGTCTCTATCCATCTCAAGACAGTCTTTCTTTTCTCTCCCTCTTCTTCTCTTTTGGAAATGTTTTTTTTACCGAACAGTCGGCATGTCGTTGAAATTCGGAACTTTGGAGCTGGGACCAATCGACTTTTTGATATGTATTCTGGCCGGATATATTAGCTATCGATTTTTGAAGCGCGTCGTATTTGCACGGTATATCGAAAAACCGCGAAAATTTGGAGAGGTACGATTCGCCCAATGTTTTTTTCAATGAATTCCAGATTTTTTTCAGATGTCTCCCCTGAAAATGCAAGATATGACAGAAGCGGAACTTCGAGATTTGCGAGAAAACGAGAATCGTTGTTTGGTGGTTGTTGAAAATCAGGTAATCAGGGGGATTTCGAAATTTCTTATCAGGAATATGAGTAATTGGCGCCAGAAAAGAAATAAAAATGATTTTTTTTATGAAATAAAATTAAACTGATTATAGAAATGATATAAATATGTATATTTTTTAATAGATTTTCAGTGAATTTCAGTTGGAAATTCAGAATTTTTGCTGGAAATCATAGATTTTCTAATAGATCTCTAATAGATTCTGATTCTGGCAAGGATTATGAAATTTTTCTGAAATTCAGAATTCTTAGCCAAAATTTATTCGAAAATCTATGATTTCCAGCAAAAATTCTGAATTTCCAACTGAAATTCACTGAAAATCTATTAGAAAATATACATATTCTGAAGCTGCTAAAGACAATTCCGTTGTCAAAATTGCAAATCTCAATTCTGAATATGAGTTATTTTGTAACTATCAAAGCTTGGTGAATTTACAAGGCTATAACAAACTTCAAAAGTGATTTTCATATAATCACATAACCTTGTTCAGAAGATCAGGATTACACAGGTTTTTCTGGAATTTCAGATCTTCTGAACAAGGTTATGTGATTATATGAAAATCACTTTTGAAGTTTGTTATAGCCTTGTAAATTCACCAAGCTTTGATAGTTACAAAATAATTCATATTCAGAATTGAGATTTGCAGTTTTGTCGTCTCCAGAAGCTACTACTAGAAAATATATTTTCCAGATTTTCGACATGTCGACTTCTCGAATCCTCTACGAAGCCAACTTCTCCAAACTCGACGACGAAAAATTCGGCGGCGAAAAAGATTGGCAGAAATTCATCAGACGAAAATATCCGCTCGTCGGCAATCTTGTCGCAAAAAATGCGCAAAAATCGAATTATGACGGGGCGATTGCTAGCATTTTGCAATAAATATGGGTTTTTTTGTGATTTTTTTTGCTGAAAACTAAAAAAACCGGTTCGTAACCGCTGTTCTATCTATAATTTTTGGACCAGGCATCAAACCTGGCAAGATTTTTTTCCAGATGGCTTTAATGTTCCCGTGTCATGTTCCGATGCCTCCATTGAATTGGAGCGAACATTTGTGGTTGCCCGAAATCTCGCCCACTAATGAATCTTTCATCACCACTGTTTTCGAGCATCGAAATCAGGCGAATGTGAGTTTTTGAACGCGACGCGGTTTGCAACGCGGCTATGGTATTTATGATTTTTCCCACGAAAATTAGCATGAAAAGGGGAGAATTCGAAATATTTTCGAAAATAATCGATTTTTTTTCGCTTTTGCTATTGTTGGACATTGACTAAACGGCATTTGCATGTTTTTTAAGGAAGTTAGTTGAAACATTGGGTTCTAATGTTATTCATACGATAGAATGTTCTAAGACGAAGAGAATGATATAAATTTTGATGACTTTGGGTTATCCATAAGTGATTTAGCGAAAAATATCGACTAAACGTCGCTAAATCACTTATGGATAACCCAAAGTCATCAAAATTTATATCATTCTCTTCGTCTTAGAACATTCTATCCTATGAATAATATTAGAACCCAATTTTTCAACTAATTTGCTTAAAAAATGTGAAAATTTCATGGCAAAACGTAAACTAAAAAAGATTTCCCTCATTTCTGATGACTTCGAAAATCGCAAATAATACTCCCTACAGAACAATCAAGAGCTGCTTCGACACCTCTCCGACTCGGTCGCCGCCATCCGCCATCGTGAAGTCGAAGTCGAGGCGGAAGATGCGCGAACACAAGCGGCTGCTGCGGCCGCCGCCGTCGCCAACGCACCCATCCCTCCACCACCCACCTCGTCTGCCGCATCCGCTGAACAACCACCGGCTGACGCTGAACCCGAAGTGATTTTTGAGAGTTTGAATACTGGAAATATGCCGCCAGCTCCACTTGATCCATAATTTTTGATTGATTTTGAGCTGCTGGAACAGAATTGAGATTTGCAGTTTTTGTCCAGCAGCTTAATCTCCAATTTGTCTGTAAATATCTATAAATACTCATCAATCTCCATTTTTTTTTCAAGATTTTGTCCAATTTTCACCGTTTCTTGCGGTTTTGAATATCTCAAATTGATCGTAACTTATTTTCACGAGTTATTTTGCAGAACTTTCTGGGTTTGTGTCGATTTTAGCCAAAAATCCGACGCGTGAACGGTGCGGAAATGAAGAACACGGAAGGTGGTGCGGAAGACAACAACAAAAAAGGAGGAGGCGGAAATAATCGGAGTGAGAAGAGGAAGAGGAGTGAGGGTTTAGGCGTTGGGGGTCTCGAAGCGCTACAGTATTTTTTTAAACGTTTTTTTTTGCAGATCGGAAAGGAAGAGGAGCAGGAGGCGGCAATGAGGATCCAACAACTTCCTATACGATTCTGAAAGCTGTTCGAGCTCCGCAGGAACCTGTGGATTTGGCCAGAATCAAGGGGGATCAGCAGAAAAGTGAGGAAGATTCCGCGTCAGCGGCCACGTGGATTAGTATGATATGGCAAACGTCATAGTAATCCGCGTGGCCGCTAACGCGGAAGCTTGCGGTTTATACTCGCACAGAGCGCAAGCTTCCGCAGTAAGCAGCCACGTGGATTAGTATGATATGGTAAACGTCATACTAATTCAGGTGGCCGCTTACGCGGAAGCTTGCGGTTCACACTCGCGCAGAGCGATCGGGTCGAGCGGAGCGAGTGTAAATCGCAAGCTTCCGCGTCAGCGGCCACGTGGATTAGTATGATATGGTAAACGTCGTACTAATCCACGTGGCCGCTAACGCGGAAGCTTGCGGTTTACACTCGCTCCGCTCGACCCGAGCGCTCTGCAAGCTTCCGCGTCAGCGACCACGTGGATTACTATGATATGGCAAACGTCATAGTAATCCACATGGCCGCTTACGCGGAAGCTTGCGGTTTACACTCGCGCAGAGCGCAAGCTTCCGCGTTAGCGGCCACGTGGATTAGTATGATATGGTAAACGTCATACTAATCCACGTGGCCGCTTACGCGGAATCTTGCGGTTTACACTCGCGCAGAGCGCTCGGGTCGAGCGGAGCGAGTGTAGACCGCAAGCTTCCGCGTCAGCGGCCACGCGGAATACCATGCTCTGAGAGTCATAGTAATCAACGTGGCCGTGAAGTTTTGACACGTGGATTTTCTAATGTTTATAAAAATGGTTCCATAAACTCATACTAGTTTTTCAGCCCCAAGGGATTGAAATTGGAAAATGCTCGAAATTTGAATGAGAAGTCAGAATTTATCGATTTTTGAAAAAAATCAAGAATTTTCATGAGTTTTGATCCAAAAATCGATAAATTCTCATTCAAATTTCGAGCATTTTCCAGTTTCAATCCCAAATTTTGGATTTAATTAATGAATTTTCATTTTCACGCAGAGATAATTTGATAATAAATTATATCAAAGTCAAATCGCTCTTAGGACTGAAAAACTAGTATAAGTTTGTGGAACCATTTTTGTAAACATTAGAAAATCCACGTGTCAAAAACTTCACGGGCACGTAGATTACTATGGTATTCCGCGTGGCGGCTGACGCGGAAGCTTGCGGTCTACTCGACCCGAGCGCTCGTTCGAGCGGAGCGAGTGTAAACCGCAAGCTTCCGCGTAAGCGGCACTATCTTCCGCTTTAGCGGCCACGTGGATTGCTATGACGTGGAAGGGGATAAGAGAAATCCACGTGGCTGCTGACGCGGAAGATTGCGGTTTACCCTCGCTCTGCGCGAATGTAAACCGCAAGCTTCCGCTTAAGCGGCACTATCTTCCGCTTCAGCGGCCACGTGGATTGCTATGACGTGGCAGGGGATAATAGAAATCCACGTGGCCGCTGACGTGGAAGCTCAAGCTCCAATTTTCCTTCAGAAAACAATCAACGTTGGGATGCGAAATCGGGTCCAACTCGAAACTCGAACATATCAGCTAGCACTCCACGAAACTATCAACAAAATCGTTCGGCAATCAAACCACTAATCCCACCAGAACCACAAGCTTTGATGGGCATTCGATTGGATCGCGATCCGCGTGAATCTACCGAAAATGCAGCTTCGAACCATTCGCTCACTTCTGTACTCAGCCATCTATCCGAAAAACAAAAGGCGGCGAATGAGATGCAAAGATCGAGATATTATCGAAGCGAGAATTTGGGACATCTACCGCCGACCAATGAAATCATCGAAAAATGTTGTCAGTTTAGCAAAGCCGATTTTGTTACCGAAAAGAATCAGGCGATTTTGATTGATAAGAAGTTTGATGTGAGTTTAAAAAACGTTTTTTTATTTGAAGAATTTGAAATTTTTAAGCTTATCTGCACCCAAAAATCTGGAATTTCAGACCTATAATTAGTCTGATCTATGTAGATTTTCAATCCTAAAACTAGGGTTATTTAGGCTCAAAAAATTCAGAATTTTCAAGAAAAGAATAGGCCTATTTAGGCTCAGAAAATCCAGAATTTTAGGCCTAAAACTAGGCTCATTTGGGCTAAAAAATCCAGAATTCTTTAGGCTTAAAGATCCATTTGGAGCCCATTTTCATCGCCAAAACTAGGCCTATTTAGGCTCAAAATATCCGCAATTCTAGGCCTATTTTGACTAGATAAATCTCAAATTTCAGGCCTAAAACCAGGCCCGATTTCAATCCTAAAACTAGGCCTATTTGGGCTCGAAAAATACAGAATTTTCAAGAAAAGAATAGGCCTATTTAGGCTCAGAAAATCCAGAATTCTTTAGGCTTAAAAATCCATTCTAGGGGCCTACTTAAGGCTTAAAATATCTGAAATTCTAGGCCTATTTTGACTAGATAAATCCCAAATTTCAGGCCTAAAATTAGGCATATTTAGGCTCAAAAAATCCCGAATTTTCAAGAAAAGAATAGGCCTATTTAGGCTCAAAATATCCCGAATTTTTTTCGTTGTTTTGCAGTTGATGATCACCTCATGCAGTTCTCGTTGTAACGCAATCTCGATCCGCGTCAAATCGCAACATCAAGACGACACTTTTGCCGTGTGCGCCCTGCTTTTCGCAACATCGACTGAACAAGAAATTCGCGAAGCGTGTTTGGAATGTATTGATATGTTTTCGAATACTGGTGAGTCATTTACTGTTTTGTATAGTGAAAAATGTGTAAAAATAGTGTTTTTCTCATTTTTTCCCGGAAAATCTCTGAAAAATTCCCCTTCCAGCGTATCGAAAAAACGAGCGAACACAATTCTCGAAATGCTCCGAACCCTACCTGACAAAATGTCAAATTCGACCACTTTTCGAGCCGGCCGAATCGTTTCCCGAAGCTCTCTACTACTGTAATCGATGTGATTTCCACATCAACTCTGTTGCTCACGCGAAAATGCATCTGGAACAAAGTTCGCATTTCGATGATGTTGAACGACAGGAACAACGCGAGAAATTGTTGAGAGATACGCCACAACCGAGCAGGGAACAATATTTGGCGGCCACGAATTATTTGAATGCGATTGTTGAGGAGGAGAGAAAGGTTGGGTTTTGAGCGAAAATTCCGAGATTTTTGGGTCAGAAATCGTATTTTTAGCCACATTTTGGTCCTGACTGTCTCAAAAGTTCGAATTCGGAGGTTTTTAGCACCAAAAATCCATTTTTTTTTCTAATTTTGGGTTGAAAATGGACAATTTTTGGCCCCAAAAATCTCCATTTTTCAAAATATAATCTGGTCCTGAACAATTCTGGTTGTTAAAATTTGAATTCGGAATGTTTTGCCACCAAAAATCCTTCATTTTCAATTTTTTTAGCCTTAAAAACTCGTAATTTCAAAATTCAAATTTAATTTCTTGACGCTGAAAATTCTTTTTTTGCTCTGGAAAATTTTCGATTAAAATTTTCAAATTCAAAGTTTTCGCGCGAAAAATTCTAAATCACAAAAAAAAAAAATTTAATTTAATTTCTTGCCCCCAAAAATTCTTTTTTTTTTCTCTGGAAAAAAGCCGATTTTTTTGAAAATTCCAAGTTTTCGATGAAAAAAAATTCAAATTCAAAGTTTTCGCGCGAAAAATTCTGAATCACAAAAAAAAATTCAAATTTAATTTCTTGGCCCCAAAAATCCTTATTTTTTCTCTTGAAAGTTTAAATTCACATTAGTTGGAGCCAAAAAAAGCCAAGTTATTTAAAAATTCCAAGTTTTCGATTAAAAAAAAATTCAAATTCAAAGTTTTTGTGCAAAAAAATCTGAATCACAAAAAAATTTAATTTCTTGGTTTCAAAAAAAAATCCTATTTTCATTTTCATTCAGAAGCGCAAAATCTCCACGGAAAAAATTGCTGAAATTCTCGACTTCCTCTCAAATCGTCTCTTCCCATCACTCGAATGCAACAATTTCGCTCTAAAACCATTCGGATCAACACAATATGACGTGTTCCTAGCCGATAGCGATTTAAACATCGCATTTTTCATCGACGATTTGGATATGTCACAATTATTCGATTTCTATGGTCGAATTGTTGAGACATTGAATGGATTTCAAGAGGAAATTGGAAATTCGGCTGATTTGGTCACCGATGGTTCGAATTCGCAAGTTTCGTTCAATTTTCGCGGCGAAATTGTTGTTCGACTGTGTTCGGGAACAAATACGATTTGCAAGGCGCAATTGTGTTTTACGAATTTGATGAAGGTTTATACGCAAGTGAATCCGGCGATTTGTGAATTTATGATGTTGGTTAGATTGTGGGCTGTGGTGAGTTGGATTGGGCCTGAAAATTCTGGATTTTTTGAGCCTAAGATGGCCTAATTTTGGGCCTGGAAAGGGGGGATTTTTTTTAGCCTAAAGAAGCCTTATTTTTGGCCTGAAAAGCCTAAAAGGACTGAAGCCCGAAAAGTCTGAAATTTCGGCCTGAAAATATAGATTTTATAAGCCTAAACAACCCAATTTTTGGGCTTCTGGAAAGTCTATTTTTGGCCTGAAAATTTGGAATTTTTTAAGCCTAAAGAAGCCTAGTTTTGATAATGAAAATGGGCCTGAAATTGATTTTTTAAGCCCAAAGATTTCTGGATTTTTTGAGCCTTAAAAAGCCTAGTTTTGATGATGAAAATAAGACTGAAATGGATTTTTGAGCCCAAAGAATAATGGATTTTTTAAGCCTAAATAGGCCTATTCTTTTATTGAAAATTCCGGATTTTTTGAGCCTAAAATGGCCTAGTTTTGATGATGAAAATGGGCCTAAAAGCCCCTTTTGTGGCCCTTGAAAGTCTAGGGTTTCAGCCCAAAAGGCCTGATTTTTAGACCTGAAATTTGTAGGAAAAAAGTGAAAAAATCTGTTTTTTTTGAAATCCACGTGGCAAATTGTACTGAAAAAACTGATTTTGAAATTTTGAAATCAAATTTCACCAAAAAAAACGTGGAATTTCTCAAATTTGACCTATGACGTGGCAAACCTTTTTTTCCAGAAAGTCGGAATCGATTCGAAAAACAAGCAACGCGTCGGCTTGCCCAGATACGGTTTCGATATAATATCAATTCACTATCTACAACAATCTGGACATTTACCGGTTTTGCATGAGGTAGGCGAGAATTTTGTGGGCTTGGCCTAGAAACCCAATAAAAATGGCCTAGAAAACCAACAGAAATGGCCTAGAAAACCAACAAAAATGGCCTAGAAAACCAACAAAAATGGCCTAGAAACCCAACAAAAATGGCCTAGAAAACCATATAAAAATGGCCTAGAAAACCAACAAAAATGGCCTAGAAAACCATATAAAAATGGCCTAGAAAACCAACAAAAATGGCCTAGAAAACCAACAAAAATGGCCTAGAAAACCAATAAAATGGCCTAGAAAACCAACAAAAATGGCCTAGAAAACCAACAAAAATGGCCTAGAAACCCTATAAAAATGGCCTAGAAAACCATATAAAAATGGCCTAGAAAACCATATAAAAATGGCCTAGAAACCCCCGCTTTTTGCAGCTCGTCGAAAAAGATTCGGAAGAGCAACAAGAAAATGTGATAGAAGAGGCGAGAGAGCGGAGAATTCGACAAATGTCGAATTATCTGAGTGATATTCAGATGATTGTGAGTGGTTTTTGAGGAGGGCTGATTCACGAATGAAAAAAATTTAAAAAATGTTTTTTTTAACATTGAAAATTCAATTCACGAAAAGTCAAAAAAATATAGAAAAAAAAATTAGTTTTTCGAGTTTTTCAGCCAAAAATGATGACAAATCGAGATTTTTGAAGCTTCTGGAGTGATTTCTGATGAAAATTGACCTTGGAATTCACTTTCCAGAAGTTTTAGCTGATGAATTTCGAAAAAAATTCATAAAATAAAGCGAAATAGGGTTCTCAAAGTTTATTTTCATCAGAAATTCCTCCAGAAGCTTGAAAAATATCGATTTGTCATCATTTTTGGCTGAAAAACTCGATGTTTTTTCGAAATTTTTGGACTTTTCGTGAAGACCTAGGTGATTTACTGTAACTCTTTTTTTCCAGAAATCCCGTTTCGAAAGCAAAAAAAGTTGGGAAATTGGTAAAATCTGGATAAGTTTTCTGAAATATCTCATCGAAAAACACCGTGACATTGTCATACAAATCACCCAATTCCAACCAATGTCCAAAGAACAAACACGTTGGAACAAGAAATCGTATCATGTTGTGGATCCGTTTCGCGCTGACAATGTTCTCACCATTCCAAAAGTCACCCCATGGCTCTCGTTCTATTTCAATTGTGTTTTGTCGACGTTTCGATGTTTTGCGATTCCGCGGAATTCGATGGGATCGCTGGTTTCGTTGGATTTTTATCAGAATGTGAGTGGGAAAATTTGGGGGTTTTTTTGAGCCGAAAGAAGCCTATTTTTGGTCTGAATTTTGGGATTTTTTGAGCCTAAAGAAGCCTGGTTTTTGGCCTGAAAATACGGGATTTTTTGAGCCTAAATAAGCCTGGTTTTGGCCTGAAATTTGGGGATTTTTTGAGCCTAAAGAAGCCTAGTTTTGGGCCTGAAAATGGGGGATTTTTTGAGCCTTAAAAGGCCTATTTTTGGGCCTGAAAATGCAAGATTTTTGAGCCTAAAAAAGCCTAATTCATGGCCTGAAAATAGGGGATTTTTCGAGCCTAAATAAGCCTGGTTTTCGGCCTGTGAAGCCTAATTTTGGGCCCATGAAGCCCTATTTTTGGCTTAAACATCTGGGGTTTTTTGAGCCTAAAGAAGCCTAGTTTTGGTCCTGAAATTAGGGGATTTTTTGAGCCTAAAGAAGCCTTGTTTTCGGCCTGTGAAGCCCTATTTTTGGCCTGAATTTTGGGATTTTTTGAGCCTAAAGAAGCCTAATTTTAGACTTGAAAATACGTGATTTTTTGAGCCTAAAGAAGCCTAGTTTTGGCCTGAATTTTGGGATTTTTTAGCCTAGAGAAGCCTAATTTTGGGCTAAAGAAGCCTAATTTTGGCCTGAAGCATTTTTTTGCAGAAAGTCTCAAGTCCGACGAAAAAATCATCACAAAATACAGCCAAAAAGAAGCTGCAACAACAACAAGAAACACCGTGTCAAAATAACAAAAAAGGAACAACAACACCAAGATTGGACACACCAACAACTGCAGAAAAACAGGTTTGGGATGAAAAATTGGGGATTTTTTGAGCTTAAATTCGGGATTTTTGATGAATTTTGAGCTGAAATTTGAGATATTTGATGGATTTTGAGCTTAAATTTGGGATTTTTGATGAATTTTTAGCTGAAATTTGGGATTTTTGATGAATTTTGAGCATAAATTCAAGATTTCTGATGAATTTTGAGCTTTTTTTTGTCAGCTAAAAATCGTGAATTCCAGATGGACTCGAATTTCGACGAACAACTCTTCAACGCTGAAATCCGTCGAAAAAGTTTGGAAATTCTCGAAACTCTTCGATTCGACAATGTTCCTTGTATGAAATTGACAGCCGAACACACGGAAATCGACGAGCATCGAAATTCGATGTATAGTCGACGAACTATGATTCGAGTTCGACGAATTTGTGGGCGAATTGAAGAGGTTGGAATGTTGGAAAGTTTGATGAAAGAAGGATTGTTGAAAAAGAAGAGAAAGGTGAGGAAATTCATGATTTTTGATGAATTTTGAGCTAAAATTCATGAATTTTGATGAATTTTGAGCTAAAATTTATGATTTTTGATGAATTTTGAGCTAAAAATCACTAAAATACTCTGCCATGGCCTAGAAAACTGAGAAAAACTCGGCCATGGCCTAGAAAACCAAGAAAAACTAGTTCGTGACCTAGAAAACCAAGAAAAACTCGGCCATGGCCTAGAAAATCAATAAAAACTAGTCCGTGACCTAGAAAACCAGCAAAAACTAGTTCACGACCTAAAAATCCAAGAAAAACAAGTCCGTGACCTAGAAAACCAAGAAAAACTAGTCTGTGACTTAGAAAACCAAGAAAAACTCGGCCATGGCCTAGAAAACTAAGAAAAACTATATCGTGGCCTAGAAAACCTAGAAAAACTCGGCCATGGCTTAGAAAACCAATAAAAACTAGTCCGTGACCTAGAAAACCAAGAAAAACTCGGCCATGGCCTAGAAAACTAAGAAAAACTATTCCGTGGTCTAGAAAACCAAGAAAAACTATATCGTGGTCTAGAAATCCAGCAAAAACTAGTCCGTGACCTAGAAAACCAAGTTTTTTCCAGAAGTCTGCTCGAAAATTGGTGGGCGCGTTTTCTTTCGAAGCAGCTGAAATTCAAGAAGATGAAGTCTTCAATTTTGAACCACTTCAGAAAGAAGCAGAAGCTGAAATTGCAGATGATGCTGAAATTGTGGCTGAAAATTTCGATGCTGAAATTCCCACAGATGAAATTCCATCTGAAAATCCTTCTCCAGCTGAAATTTTCAAAAAAAATCTGGAAAAACGTTCGGCAACACCGCCTGTGGAAAGTAGTTGGCAACATTGGAGCAGCCAATATTCGACACCTGAAGATGCTTCATCTGCTGCTGCCACGTGGCGACCTGTTTTCTCAACACCAACCACAGATTTGGCTGAAAATCTGGAAAATTCGCTGAAAATCACGAAAAAACCACCATGTGAATTTGGCGAATTTCAAGGACCCTCGAATTTTTTGTCAAAAACGGCCGCAAAAAATGAGATTCGCGCAGTCGACGATCTGATTTGCTATGAGGAATTTTTCATTCGACAGGATTTCGATGAACGACAAATTCGAGAGTTGAGAAAAGGAATGGGAGAGACGGACTATCGATTCACGTTTGAGCCGAAGGATTTGACTGGAGGATATGTGAGGGTTTTTGAGGCGGGATTTTGGGATGAAAATTGCGAAATTTTGAACTAAAATTCAAGAAAATTGGCCTAGAAATCATCTGGAAAATGAAATTTTGCCATTTTCGACCCATAATTGATGAAAATCATGAAATTTCAAGGTTTTTAGAGCAAAGTTGAAAAAAATCATAAAATTTCAAGATTTTTGAAGAAAATGGCGAAATATTGACCTAGAAATGATCTAGAAAATGAAATTTCGCGATTTTCAACCTGAAATTGATAAAAATCACAAAATTCTGAGGTTTTGGACCTGAAATTCAAGAAAATTGCGAAATTTTGGTATAGAAATGAAGAAAATCATGAAATTCTGAGGTTTTCGGAGCAAAATTCAAGAAAATGGTGAAATTTTGGTCTAGAAATCATCTGGAAAATGACATTTCGCCATTTTCGACCTAAAATTCAAGAAAATGGTGAAATTTTGAGGTTTTGGACCTAAAATTCAAGAAAATGGTGAAATTTTGGTCTAGAAATCATCTAGAAAATGAAATTTCGCCATTTCCAACCTAAACTTGATAAAAATCATGAAATTTTGAGATTTTTGCACTGAAATTGATGAAAATCATGAAGTTTCAAGGTTTTTGGACCTGAAATTGAAGAAATTATTGAAATTTCAAGGTTTTTGAACTAACATTTTCAATTTTTGAATGTTTTTCTTGCAGGAAATGGAAGTGAAGTGCAGTTCATGTGATGGAAATCATATAGTGGATAATTGTCCATCGATGGAAATACCGCCAGTTGAAAAATTTGCGAAAAGAACAAAAGAAGAGATACGGGAACTCGATGAGATTATTGATAAGTATTATCGTGAGTTTTTTGGGAATTTGGGGGATTTCGAGCCGAAATTTGGAATTTTTGCACAATTTTGAGCGAAATTTCGTGTTTTTTGATGAATTTTGACCTAGAAAACCAAGAAAAACTAGTCCGTGACCTAGAAAACCAAGAAAAACACGGCCATGGCCTAGAAAACTAAGAAAAACTCGGCCATGGCTTAGAAAGCCCGAATTTTTGATCAAAATAATCCAAAAAATATGAATTCCACCTGAAATTTCCCAAAATTTTGGTTCCAGAAGACAATACAATCAATGAATCGCGTCTTCGACTTCTCGAAAATCAAGTCAAAAATCTGGAAAACCACCTACGCTCAACCTATCGAAAAGATGTGGTTTTGACGATTTTCGGATCGGTTATGACTGGAATTGGTGTCAATAAATCGGATATTGATGTTTGTTTGAGATTTGGACAGAGTTATGAGCAACCTGAGGTATTTTTTTGGGAAAAATTGCGATTTTTTGACACCAAATATGATTTGGAGCATGAAAATCCGAGCATTGCTCATATCAACCCAAAAATTTCGATTTTCGCCTCGAAATTTTGAATTTTTCATCGAAAATTTGAGAAATTTCAGAGCATTGCTCATATTAGCCCAAAAATTTTGATTTTCGCCTCAAAATTGTGCATTTTTCATCGAAAATTGGGGCATTGCTCATATTAACCAAAAAATTCCGATTTTCGCCTCGAAATTGTCGCATTTTCCCCCGATATTTAGAACATTTTAGAGCATTGCTCATATTAACCAAAAATTTTCAGGATCGAGACGCTGAGAGAAAATTGGTAAATTTGAAATGTTGTGCTTTTTTCCGCCTCTAAAAATTGCTGTAATTTTTTTTGTCTGAAATCCATGTTTGCTCTAACCTCCCCAAAAAATGCAATTTTCCCACCAAAAATTCAAAATTTTTTGCAGAATCTTGCGCCAGTCGATGTGATATCACAAGTTGCTGAAAAACTGCGAAGAGCAAAAATGACTCGAAAAGTTCAACCAATTCTAACCGCCAAAGTTCCGATTGTGAAATTTCAGCTGAAGTTGGACTATGATTTGTATGTGGATGCTGAGTGAGTTTTGTTTTGTTTTTTTTTGGTGAAAATTGACAATTTGCGAGATTTTGAGCTAGATTTCATGATTTTTGGATGATTTTGAGCTATTTTGCACGAAAATTGCGTCAGTAACAGTTTTGTTGACGCATTTTCCGGTAGATCTACCATATTTCTGTTTTTCAGCATCAGCTACTACAACATTCTTGCTCTCTACAACACGAAACTTCTTCGAAGCTACACACTTTGGTCGGCGGATAATAAGTTTGCAAAACTCGGATTATTTGTGAAAAATGTGGGTTTTTTAGCTGAAAATTGTCCAAAACAGTCGACTTTTACTCCCAAAAATTGTCCAAAACAATCGATTTTTAACCGCTGAAAATTGTCCAAAACAATTGATTTTTAACAGCTGAAAATTGTCCAGAACAATCGATTTTTCGACCCCACAGAATCGTTCAAAACAATCGATTTTTTCACCTTAAAATTGTCCAAAACAATCGATTTTTACTCCCAAAAATTGTCCAAAACAATCGATTTTTACTCCCAAAAATTGTCCAAAACAATCGATTTCTCACCCCCAAAAATTTTCCAAAACAATCGATTTTTACGCTCAAAAATTGTCCAAAACAATCGATTTTCACTTCCAAAAATTGTCCAAAACAACCGATTTTTACTCCCAAAAATTGTCCAAAACAATCGATTTTTACTCCCAAAAATTGTCCAAAACAATCGATTTTTACTACCAAAAATTGTCCAAAACAATCGATTTTTCACCCCCAAAAATTGTCCAAAACAAGAATTTTGCAGTGGGCTAAACAATGTGACATTGGCGACGCCTCAAAAGGATCCATATCCTCATATGCTCACATCATTTTGCTCCTCTCGTATTTGCAAAAATGTGATCCGCAAGTTTTGCCACGACTACAGGAGGTCAGCATCTTTTTTTTTTTCAAAAAAAAAAAAAATTTTCGCGCCAAAATTTTTTAATCAATTTTGTTTTTCAGGATTTCCGAGATTCGACAACCGAAAAACGAATAGTCGAAAATTGGGACACGTACTTTTATGAGGGCGAACCCAAACCCTATTTGAACAATCAAAAAACGTGTGCCGAACTGCTTTTGGGATTTTTCGACTATTATTCGCGATTTGATTTTCGGCATTTTGTGAGTTTTTTTGTTGAAAAATCCAGAAAATTTGACGATTTTTGGCTTAAAATTGTGTATTTTTGACCAAAAATTGAGAAATTTCAGAGCATTGCTCATATTAACCCAAAAATTCCCGATTTCGCCTCAAAATTGTGGATTTTTGACCGAAAATTGGAGCATTGCTCATATTAACAAAAAATTTCAATTTTCATACCAAAAATGGATAGTTTCAGAGCTTTGCTCATATTAGTTTTTCTAAATTTAATTTTAAAAATAATTCAAATGGAAATTTGAGCATTGCTCATGTTAGGCTAGAAAATTTGATGATTTTCACCTCAAAATTTTCCATTTTTCATTGAAAATTGAGAAGTTTCAGAGCATTGCTCATATTAACCCGAAATTTCCGATTTTTGCCTCAAAATTGTCGCATTTTTCATCGAAAAATGAGAAATTTCAGAGCATTGCTCATGTTAGCCAGAAAATTTGGCAATTTCATCCTTAAAATTGTGAATTTTTGACCGAAAATTGTAGCATTGCTCATATTAGTTTTTTTTTTAAATTTAAAATTGAAAATTTATAATTCAAATAGAAATTTGAGCATTGCTCATGTTAGTCTTTTAGCTTTTTCGAAAATTTAGTATTTATTGCTCATATTATAGGCTGAGAAATGGCGATTTGAGAGCATTGCTCATATTAATAGACTAGTATGAGCAATGCATCATTCTTTTTTGCAGGTTATCCAATGTCGTCGTGAAGAGAACTTGTCAAAACTCGAAAAACAATGGACAAAACCGCTATCGATTGAAGATCCGTTCGATTTACATCACAATTTGGGATCTGGAGTGACTAGGAAAAGTTGGTTGCTCAAGAGCATTGCTCATATTAATTTGTTGTATTTGCAGTGTTCGCCTTCATCCATCGAACTTTCATCTGTTCCCGTAAAGTTTTCATGTCGGCCAAAATTCGCGACACAATTCCCAGAGATGACCAATTTATCGACAATTATAGGGTGAGTTTTTGGGCGGTTACTGTAGGTTTTTTGGCGCCAAAAAATGCAGAATTTTGAGCCAAAAATCGAATTTTTTGGGTTAATATGAGCAATTCTCTGAAATTTCTCAAATTTTCGATGAAAAATGCACAATTTCGAGGCGAAATGGGGAACTTTTAAATGAATATGAGCAATGCTCTGAAATATCTCAAATTTCGATGAAAAATGCACAATTTTGAGCCAAAAATTAGAATTTTTGAGCTAATATGAGCAATGCTCTGAAATTTCTTAAATTTCGATGAAAAATGCACAATTTCGAGGCGAAAATCGGAATTTTTGGGTTAATATGAGCAATTCTCTGAAATTTCTCAAATTTTCGATGAAAAATGCACAATTTTGAGACGAAATTGAGAATTTTTGGGTTAAAATGAGCAATGTTCTGAAATTTCGATTTTTGCGAGAAAAAGTCCAAATTTTATGATTTTTGGGTTAGAAATTCTGAAAAATTCTCGAATTTTTGGCCCAAAAATGGCCTAGAATCCCCCAATTTCATTGTTTTGCAGAGAGAATTGCTTCGAAGTTGTTCACAAGGTCACGCGCCTTCAGATCGACAATGTCATATATGCGCGAAAATTGGACATTTTGCTGAAAGTTGTCCGAAACGAATTGCGTGAGTTTTTTTTTGTTGGGAAAAAATCCGGAAATTTTTGCGAAAATTTGAATTTTTTTCTTCACCTCAAAATAATCGATTCAAATTTTGCAGATCCAATAAAATTTTCCTCAATTTTGTGCTGAAAAACAGGTAATTTTTTTCGAGAAGCACAAAATTGGTACAAAACTGAAAATTTTATCTTAAAATCTAGATTTTTGACCGAAAGTTTGAATTTTAATGAAAATTAAAACATTGCCCATTTTACAGTCTGAAATTATCTGAAAATTTCAATTTTCATGAAAATTTAGGCATTGCTCATATTATAGTCTGAAAATGTTCAATTTTCATAAAAATTTAGGCATTGCTCATATTAAAGGAGCTAAAATATCTGAAAATTTCAATTTGCTATCCAAAAAAAATCCCAAAATCCCAGTTTTTTATGCTGATATTCATGAAAATTTTAAATTTTTATGAAAATTAAAATATTGCTCATATTATAGTCTGTAATTATCTGAAAATTTTGAATTTTTATGAAATTTTAGGCATTGCTCAGATTATAGTCTGAAATTATCTGCAAAATTTGAATTTTTATGAAAATTAAAACATTGCTCATATTATAGTCTGAAAAATTTAAATTTTTATGAAAATTTAGACATTGCTCATATAAACGAGCTAAAATATCCGAAAATTTTAATTTTCTATCACAAAAAAATCCCAAAAATCCTAGTTTTTGTGCTGAAATTCATGAAAATTTCAAATTTTTATGAAAATTAAAATATTGTTCATATTATAGAAAAAAAATAATTTCAAAAATCTGAATTTTTCACGGAAATTAAAATATTGCTCATATTATAGTAAAAAAATAATTTCAAAAAAATTTTTTTGCAGTCAACGCGAAGCAAAACGCAATCGTTTTTCGTCGGTTTCAACAGTCGGATCATCGACACAAAATGCTGGTGGTTCTGGATATCATTCCTCAAAAAATCGCCCGAATTTCTCGCCAAATCCGAACAATAATACGCCAAAGAAGGGTGGAAGCAATAATAAGGAACAACAAGAACAAAAGAAGGTGGATCCAAAATTCCTTGAATATCATAAGAGGGTTGGTCCTGAGCACACATGATATTGGGGGTTTTTGAGAATTTTCGGACCTTGGAGACTGCAAAATTGATGAAATTCGGGAATTTTTAGCTTAGAGTGGAGAATTCTAGTGAATTTGAAGCCCAGAATGAGGTTTTAGACGATTTTTGACCCAAAAATCAGTTTTCTAGCTGAAAATTGAGTATTTTACTGAAAATCCGGTGAATTTTGAGCTCAAATTGAGTTTTTGAACCATTATTGAGCCAAAAATCAGTTTTCTAGCTGAAAATTGACTGAAAATCAGTTTACTAGATTCTAGAGCATATTAACCAAAAAAATTCCCGATTTCGCCTCAAAATTATCGCATTTTTCATTGAAAATTGAGAAATTTCAGAGCATTGCTCATATTAACCAAAAAATTCCCGATTTTCGGATTAAAATTGTGCATTTTTCATTGAAAATTCGAGAAATTTCAGAGCATTGCTCATATTAACCCAAAAAATACTGTATTTTCATCAATTTCAGCAGCCTCTTTCCCCTTACCCCCTTACAGTAACCCTTCTGAAATCAGCCCCAAAAATTACCAAAAAATCTCAATTTTCAGACGGTCTATCACTGAAAATCGCTGGAAATCAGGTCAGCTTCCGCAATTTTTATATGTATATGTGTAAAAATATTCTCGCGCGCCCAAAAAATCTCAACAAAAAATTCCCCACTTGTTTTTTTTTTCTCTCTCGTGATCTTCTTAAATTTTTTGGGTATTCATTGATTTTTCGTTTTTCATGTGCCAAAACCGTAGTTTTACACAGTCTTTTTGCTCTTTTTTTGTTGCTTTTGAAGTTACTTGCCGTTTTTTTTTGTTTTGAGTTTTTTTTGTTTTTTTTTCGAGGGAAAATGGGATATAGGCTGAAAATTACTGAAAATCTGAGGTTTCTAGCTGAAAATTGAGGTTTCTAGCTGAAAATTGAGGTTTTTGGCTGAAGATCGAGGTTTTCTGCTGAAAATTGAGATTTATAGCTGGAAATCAAGGTTTCTAGCTGAAAGTTGATTGAAAATCGAGGTTTCTAGCTGAAAATTGACTGAAAATCATGAATTTCAGCTCTAGAAGTTCTGAAAATTGAGGTTTCTGGCTGAAAATTGAGGATTTAAGCTGAAAATTGAGTTCTCTAGCTGAAATCTGAGGTTTTTAGCTGAAAATTGACTAAAAATCGAGATTTTTGAGCCAAAAATCTGGGTTCTAGCTGAAAATCTGGTTTCTAGCTGAAATCTGAGGTTTCTAGCTGGAAATTGACTGAAAATCATGGATTTCAGCTCTAGAATTGCTGAAAATCGAGTTTCAGCTAGAAAATGACTTAAAATCAAGGTTTCTAGCTGAAAATTGACTGAAAATCAAAGTTTCTGGCTGAAAATCGACTGAAATCCCTAAAATTCGGGAAATATTCGGGTTTCTAGCTGAAAATCTCGAAAATTCCAGATTTCCAGCTCAAAAATCTAGTAAAGTTATGATAACTTGCCATAATTCGGCGTCATAACAATTATATTATTATTATATAAATAATATATAATATATCCCGGTTCTCTTTTGTTGTTTTTTCTCTCACCCACTCTCTCATATCTCCACACTATTTCGCGTTCACTTCTCTGCAATCTCTCACTCTCTCTTGCCTGCCATTTGGCAGATGCTGTTTGCGTTTCGCATGCATTTGTTGTAGTGGCTGGCTGGGTGATTTTTGAGCCAAAAATCGGGTTTTCTAGCTGAAAATTGAGTTTTTTACTGAAAATTTGAGGAATTTTGAGCTCAAAATGAGTTTTCTAGTGAATTTTAAGCTCAAACTGAGTTTTTAGACGATTTTTGAGGCAAAAATCAGTTTTCTAGCTAAAAATTGAGTTTTTTACTGAAATTTTGGGGAATTTTGAGCTCAAACTTAGTTTTTGGACCATTTTTGAGGCAAAAATCAGTTTTCTAGCTGAAAATCGGGTTTTCTAGCTGAAAATTTGGGGAATTTTGAGCTCAAACTTAGTTTTTGGACGATTTTTTTGAAAATTCAACGATTTCCAGTCATTATTACCCGAAAATCAGTTTTCTAGCCGATTTTCTAGATTTTCAGCCAAAAATCTTGTCTGAAAATCCCCGGTTATCCAGTTTTTTTCCAGATAAATTGTAAAGTAGTTTTCCTCTCTTTCCCAAGCCACAAAAAATATCCGAATGTTTTTCATCTCATTTTTTTGCCGCCGCCTACATTTCACATATGTCGGGTGATTTTCAGCTGAAAATGTTGGTTTTTGGTTAATTTTGAGCTAAAAAACTGGATTTTTGGTCACTTTTGAGCTAGAAACCTCGATTTTCAGCCAAAAATTCGATTTTCAGCAAATTTCAAGCCAAAGGACTGGATTTTCAGCTAAAACCTCAATTTTCAGCTAAAAACTGGATTTTCAGCCAAAAATTATGATTTTCAGCAAATTTTAAGCTAAAAAACTGGATTTTCAGCCAGAAATCATGATTTTCAGCTAGAAACCTCGATTTTCAGCTAAAAACCTCGATTTTCAGCTAGAAAACTCAATTTTCAGCCAAAAATCATGATTTTCAGCTAAAAACCTCGATTTTCAGCTAAAAACCTCAATTTTGAGCCAAAAATCATGATTTTCAGCAAATTTCAAGCCAAAGGACTGGATTTTCAGCTAAAACCTCAATTTTCAGCTAAAAACTGGATTTTCAGCCAAAAATTATGATTTTCAGCAAATTTTAAGCTAAAAAACTGGATTTTCAGCCAGAAATCATGATTTTCAGCTAAAAACCTCAATTTTGAGCCAAAAATCATGATTTTCAGCCAAATTTCCAGCCCTTTCCCATTTTCCCTCCAAAATTTTTTGTGTGATTTTTGTATGTACCATGACTTCCCCCATTTTTTTTGTTTTCAAATTTTTTTTCCAAATTTTTTTTCCATCTCCCCAAATTTTTTTTTGGTGAAAAAATAAAGTCATTTTACAATTTATTTTTTTTTCAATTTTTTAATTTTCTCGATTTTACACCGTTTTCAAGCGGTTTTCATACCTTTTTCCCCCAATTTTTCAGATTTTTTGGAGCGTTTTCCACGTGTTTTTTTTCTCAAATTTTTATCAGCAAATTTTCCATCTAATCATTTTTTTTGGAAAATGCTTGTTTTGCAGAATTTTTGAGCCAAAAATCAATTTTTTTTTCAAAAAATTTAGAAAAAACAATTTTTGATCTACCCGCCAAAAAATGAGAAAGTTTTTTTGGGAAAAAATTTTTTTGACGAAAAAAAATCGATTTTTCTTCTTTTTCTGGGGGATCTTGAATTTCAGCTGTTTTCAGGCGATTTTCAGCATTTTCTAGTCCAAGTTGGGATAATTTCTAGATTTTTGGCTGAAAATCTTGAATTTCAGCAGTTTTCATGTTGAAAATCAACATTTTCAAGCTAAAAATCGATTTTTTGAGGGTTCTAGCTGAAATTTTCAGCATTTTCTAGTCCAAGTTGGGATAATTTCTAGATTTTGTGCTGAAAATCTTGATTTTCAGATGTTTTCATGTTGAAAATAAACATTTTCAAGCTAAAAATGTTTGAAAATCGATTTTTTGAGGGTTCTGGCTGAAATTTTCAGCATTTTCTATACAAAATTGACATTTCCTCCTCCCAATTTTCCCATTTTCATTCCAAAAATAAAATGGACTCGGCCATAAACAACAACAAAGTTGTTGTTGTTATTTTGCTGTCAGAACATCGTGTACACTATTTTTTTTTTTTTTTGGAATTTTTAATTTGGCTCCTTTTTCTGGCTCATTTTTTGAGCTATGACGTGGCAAAAATAGTCTTTTTTAGCCCAAAAAAATAAAAAAAAATGGCAAAAAATCGATTTTCAGCCTGAAAACTGCTGAAATTCAAGATTTTCAGCCAAAAATCTAGAAATTATCCCAACTTTGACTAGAAAATGCTGAAAATTTCAGCTAGAACTCTCAAAAATCGATTTTTTTGCTGATCTGAAGGTGCGGGGATCAATTCCCCATGGGAACCACTTGGATTTTGGATTTTTTTTTTGCCACGTTTTTTCCTAGCTCCTGCTCCATTTTTGCTCTTTTTCAGAGCTCCGCTTGCACTTTTCTTGAATATTTGGTCTCAAAAATCTAGTTAGTCTATGTATGTAGTCATAGTGCACAATGAGAACATTTTGGCTGGAAATTTGAGCGGTTTCCATTTTTTTTTTTGAATTTTGGTTGTTGGCGGCCAGAAAAATCCATTTGGCATTCGAATTTTCAAATTTTTTTTGCATTTCGCGCCAAAAATCCACGTGGCATTCAAATTTTCAAAATTTTTTTTTCATTTCGCGCCAAAAATCCACGTGGCATTCAAATTTTCAAAATTTTTTTTCATTTCGCGCCAAAAATCCACGTGGCATTCCAACTTTTTGAAAATTTCTATTTTCGCGCCAAAAATTCTCATGTTTTTTGTTCTCCAAAACCCGATAATTAGTTTTTCCCTCGTTTTTTTCATTTTTTTTCTTTTTTCTTGAAATTGACAGCTGAAAAAGTTGTGTTTTTCCACGTTTTCAGCTCAAAATTAATCAATTTCATTGCTTTTTGAAACGAAAAATCTGATTTTCCACGTGGAATTTCAGAATTTCATGGTCCAAAAGCTGAAAAATTATAAAAATGTGATTTTCCACGTGGAATTTCAGAATTTCAAGATCCAGAAGCTGAAAAATCATAAAAATTTGATTTTCCACGTGGAATTTCAGAATTTCATGGTCCAAAAGCTGAAAAATTATAAAAATGTGATTTTCCACGTGGAATTTCAGGATTTCAAGGTCCAGAAGCTGAAAAATGATGAAAATTTGATTTTCCACGTGGAATTTCAGGTTTTCAAGGTCCAGAAGCTGAAAAATCATAAAAATTTGATTTTCCACGTGGAATTTCAGAATTTCATGGTCCAGAAGCTGAAAAATCTGATTTTCCATTTGCTGGGGAATTTGAGCGGTTTCCTTTTTTTTTCGAATTTTGGTTTTTGACGCCCAGAAAAAATCCACGTGGCATTCAAATTTTCAAAAATTTTTCATTTCGCGCCAAAAATTCTCCAACCAAACCCGATAATTAGTTTTTTCCTCCCCATTTTTCTTTTTCTTGAAATTGACAGCTGAAAAAGCTGAAAATTAATCGATTTTCTTGCAGAGTACAATATGTCGTGCTGAACATCGTGTCCGATTTTATTCCCCGAAGTTTTGACCGAAGTTCTGAACTACTCCAAAAAGTGTACATTTCAATCAATTATTATTAATATTTTTACTAATATTTCTAATAATTAGAAGATTTCTACTACTAATGATGACTATTGCAATGCAGGTGAGCTGAGAGCATTTTTTGGAGCATTTTGGGCTCTATCTCAATATAAGGGTCCCAAAAAAAAAAAAAAAAGGGTCCGTGATTTTTTTCATAGGTCTGATTTATTTGATTTTTGGAGGAAAAAATGTGTTTTTATGGACCCTCAAAAAAAATAACGGACCCATATATTTTTTTGGGACCCTTGAACAAAATTACGGACCCCTGTATTTTTTACGGATCCTTAAATTTCCATGGGACCCTTATATTGCGATAGAGCCGCATTTTGAGACCGAATAAGTTATGACGTGGATTTTATTTTTTGTTTTTCTTACAGAAACCAGCCAAAAATTCGACATCATCACCCAGCAAATCAAGCGGTTATGCAGAGAGTTCGGCGAACTCGGATGATTTGATTGTTTCGATGCCCGAACAAACTCTGGTTGAATGTTTTGGCAATTTGGCAATCTCCAAACGATTGCCGCATTTGAGACCGCCAGCCGCGTTTTGTGAGTTTGGGAATTTTGTATGGGAAATGTGGGTTTTTCAATTTTCAGCCAGAAACCTCAATTTTCAGCTGAAAAACCCAATTTTCAGCCATTTTCTAGCTGAAACTCGATTTTCAAACATTCTAGTGCTGATATCCATGATTTTCAGTCAATTTTCAGCTAGAAAACCTCAATTTTGAGTTAGAAACCTCGATTTGGATTTTTTTTACCTGAAATTCGAATTTTGAATGGAAAAAGTGGGTTTTTCGACCTGAAATTTGATTTTTTAATGGAAAATTTGACATTTTTTGAGCTGAAATTTGATTTTTTCTCTAGAAAATCTGATTTTGGAGACCTGAAAATGAATTTTTCCCAAAAAAAATCCGGTTTTTTGAGCTGAAACTCGATTTTTCCCTGGAAAATTTGATTTTGGAGACCTGAAATTCGATTTTTGAATGGAAATTCTGATATTTTTTGAGCTGAAATTGTATTTTTCTTTGGAAAATCTGATAGTTTTTGAGCTGAAATTCGATTTTTCTCTGGAAAATTTGACATTTTTGAGCTGAAACTCGATTTTTCTCTGGAAAATTTGACATTTTTGAGCTGAAACTCGATTTTTCCCTAGAAAATCTGATTTTGGCAAACTGAAATTCAAATTTTGAATGGGAAATATGGGTTTTTCCACCTGTAATCAGATTTTTCTCTGGAAAATCTGATATTTTTTGACCAGAAATTGAATTTCTCACAAGAAAATCTGATATTTTTTGAGCTGAAATTCAAAATTTGAATGAAAAATCTGACATTTTTTGAGCTGAAATCTGATTTTTCCCGAACAAAATCCGATTTTTTGACCTGAAATTGGCCAAAATTCAATTTTCCCATCTTTTTTCCAGGTCTTCCGTTTGTTTCGATGAATAATGATGCAGTTAGTGGACACGCTTTGAAGCATTTCACATTGACGTGAGTTGAGGCCCGAAAATCCAGGCCGGAACTAGGCCTGACTCCTATAATCAGGCCAAGTTTAGGCCTGATTTTCGGGGATAAATCAGGCCGAAGCCTAGGCCTTTTCTTAATCCAATTCTTTTCCAGTTCACTGTTCGATTCTCTTCATCCATATGTTCGTATGCCAGTTTTGCATCGTCGCGATATTTCGTCGGCAATGAATGTTTATTGGCTGAAAAATTGTCTGGAACCGGATCAACTCGATTTGGTGCATCGATTTGCTCTCGAGATGCAAATTCATTTGAGCCAATGTTTTGGATGTCGAGTTGTATTGGATGTGAGTTGGTTTTTTGCTTTTTGAAACGAAAAAAATCTGGTTTTCCACGTGGAATTTCGGGATTTCAAGGTCCAGAACCTGAAAATCATAAAAATCACGAAAATTTAGTCTTAAATCTTGAAATTCTGAAATTCCACGTGGAAAACCAGGTTTTCCAGGCCTACCATCAAATGTTTATGATTTTTCAGCTTTTTCCTGAAATTCCACGTGGAAAATCAGAGGATTTCAAGGTCCAGAAGCTGAAAAGGCATGAAAAGTTGATTTTCCACGTGGAATTTGAGGATTTTAAGGTCCAGAAGCTGAAAAATCATAAAAATTTGATGGTAGCTCGGGAAAATCTGAATTTCAAGGTCCAGAAGCAGAAAATCTGGTTTTCCACGTGGAATTTCAGGATTTCAAGGTCCAGAAGCTGAAAAATCATAAAAATGTGATTTTCCACGTGGAATTTCAGAATTTCAAGATCCAGAAGCTGAAAAATCATGAAAATTTGATTTTCCACATGGAATTTCAGGATTTTAAGGTCCAGAAGCTGAAAAATCTGATTTTCCACGTGGAATTTCGTGGATTTCATGGTCCAGAAGATGAAAAATCTTAAAAATTTGATTTTCCACGTGGAATGAACATAGACCTGAAAATCTGAGATCTAGGATCAAAAATTCAAAAAAAGTTTTATTTTTTAATTTGATTTTCCACGTGGAATTTCAGGATTTCAAAATCCAAGACTAAATTTTCTTGATTTTTGTGATTTTTCAGCTTCTGGACCTTGAAATCCCGAATTTCCACGTGGAAAATCGAATTTTCATGATTTTTCAGCGTCTGGACCTCGAAATTCTGAAATTCCACGTGGAAAACCAGAATTTTTATGATTTTTCAGCTTCTGGACTTTGAAATTCTGAAATTCCACGTGGAAAACCAGAGGATTTCGTGGTCCAGAAGCTGAAAAATCATAAAAATTTGATTTTCCACGTGGAATTTCGTGGATTTCAAGGACCAGAAGCTGAAAAATCTCGAAAATTTGATCCTAGGCTTGGAAAAAAAAGTCAAAAAATTAAAATTTCACAATTTGAGGCCAAAAATCATGAAAATCTCGAAAATATTTCACTTGAAAGTGACTTTTTCATTTCAATTTTACAAATCTCTCTTCAGATCTACGGTTCAACTCGAAATGGTTTCGGAACACGAATGTGTGACGTGGATATGTCCCTCTCATTCTATCCATCTCCCCCAATTTGGGCAACAAATTCGGATCGTGTAATGCGTGCCGTCGCCAAAGCGCTCGTCGATTTCCCAAAAGCCATTGATGAACGATATGTGAATGCAAAAGTGCCGATTGTTCGATTCCGAAGTTTTGACATGGATATGGAGGCGGATATAAGTTATAAGAATGATTTGGCATTGCACAACACACAATTGTTGCAACAATATTGTAAATGGGATCCCGATCGATTGCCGACACTTGGTGTTTGGATTAAGGCTGTGAGTTTTGGCGGGATTTTTGGGGGGAAAATGCGCTAAAAATGAGCCTAAACATGCCTAAATAACCCTAATTACCTTAAAACTGCATTAAATTCATATTTGAGCCTGAAATTCAAGTCTGAAATTATAGCTTTAAGGGAAATTCTGGATTTTGAGCCTAAATCTCAGAAGCCTAAAATTGAAGCCTGAATTTAAGGCCTCAAATTAGAGTCTGAAGGAAAATTCTGGATTTTGAGCCTGAAATTCAATCCTAAAATTAAAGCCTGAATTTCAAGCCTGAATTTATAGTCTGAAGGAAAATTAAAGCCTGAATTTAAAGGCTGAAATTATAGTCTAAAATTAAAGCCTGAATTTTTTTGAGCCTAAAATTAAAGCCTGAATTTTGAGCCTAAAAGTACATCCTAAATTAAAAGCCTGAAATTATAGCTTTAAGGAAAATCCTGGATTTTGAGCATGAAAGTACAGCCTAAATTTAAAGCCTGAAGGAAAATCCTGAAATTCAAGCCAAAATCAAATCCTGAATTTTAAAGCCTGAAATTATAGCTTTAAGGAAAATCCTGGATTTCAAGCCTGAAACTAAGGCCTGAATTTTGAGCCTAAAGTTCAAGCCCGGAGCCCGGAATCAAATCCAGAATTTTGAGCCTAAAATTAAATGCGCTAAAAATGAACCTAAACATGCCTAGGAAAATCCTGAAATTCGATCCTAAAATTAAGGCCTGAATTTTGAGCCTAAAGTTCAAGCCTATAATTAAAGCCTGAAATTCAAGCCCAAAATCAAATCCAGAATTATGAGCCTAAAATTAAGGCCTGAATTTTGAGCCTAAAGTTCAAGCCCGGATTAAAGCCCAAAATCAAATCCAGAATTATGAGCCTAAAATTAAGGCCTGAAATTGAAGCCTAAATCTCAGAAGCCTGAAATTAAACCTTACCCTAAGAAGCCCTTAAGAACCTCTCTTTTTTCCAGTGGGCAAAACGTTGTGGCGTTGGCGAAGCGTCAAAAGGTTCACTCTCCTCATACGCCTGGATCGTTATGCTCATCCACTATTTGCAACAAATTGAACCCTACCCGGTTTTGCCGTGTCTGCAAGAAATGAGTCGAGAAAAATCGGATAATGTATATGTGCAGGGATATAATGTGTACTATTGGAAGTTTGTTGATGTGAGTTTGGGGGGCCGGGGGCTTTTTGGGCCTAGAAAATCTGGAAAATTTTGTTACTCAATTTTTTTTCACTGAAAAACCGCAAAAAATTCTTTTAAAATTGGAATTTGGTAACTTATCGTAACTCCAATTAATCTCTATATCTATCAAAAAATAAATTAATCAGGATTTAATCAAAATTTTCTTTAAAAATGTCAAAATTTACCATTTTTAGTGATTTTTTACGAATTCTTTTACGATTTTTAAGCCTGGAGCTTTTTTGGCCCCCAGAAAATCTGAAAAAATCGCTCAATATTTCCAGCCAACCAAAAGTCGTCACTGCAATAAATCGGTGCTCGATTTGTTCGTCGGCTTCTTGGACTACTACAGCACCTATTTCGACTATGAGCAACACGTTGTTCAGATGGTTTCGCGAAAAATCGAGGCGAAACCGGATCGCTGGTCGAAATATCCAATGTGTATTGCGGATCCGTTTGAGACGGATCACAATTTGGCGCAAGGTGTTGATTATCAAAGTGAGTTTTGGGTTTTGGGTGGATTTTGAGCTAAAAATTGTGAAAATTGTGGAATTTTGAGCCAAAAATTGTGAAAATTAATGAATTTTGAGCTAAAAATTGTGAAAATTGATGAATTTTGAGCTAAAAATTGATGAATTTTGAGCCAAAATTCACAAAAATTGAGAAAATTTCACCCAAAAACCCCCTGGTTTTGCAGTGTTTGACTACATTCGAAGTTGTATGGAGCACTCGAAATCCGTGTTTCAAAATCGTCATCTTCGCGCCGAGTTTCTTTTGGGATACGGTAGTGACGTGGATGAGTACGATATGATGAGTGGACAAGAAATGGATATGGAGATGGCTAGCCAATTTGGGGTATGTTGTTTTGGTGACGCAATTTTTGGAGGCTTGGGAAGTTGCTGACGCGTTTCTGGTAGCTCAGGGAGTTGCTGACGCGTTTCTGGTAGCTCAGGGAGTTTGCTGACGCGTTTTTGGAAGCTTGAGAAATTGCTGACGTCTTTTCAGTACCACATTTAGCTGCTGACGCATTTTTCCCTCAAAATCCATTTTTGCAGGAATTCCTTCTTCACAAATGCATAATGATCAAACAAGCGCCACATCGACAATTCCGCGACAGAAGTATGAGTCAATCAACATCCACTTCAAACACCTCCATCAGCTCATAGGGTAATTCTACCATATTAAGACCCTATTTACGCTAAACCCCCTAAAATTGCGCTCAAAATGAGATCCCGCATAATATGTATTTATAATATAGGATTTTTCAATTTTTCACCACCACCAAAAATTCAAATTTTTATAAAATTGCGCGGGTCAATTCATTTTAATGTAAAAAATACCCTTTAACCTTAAGGACCTTAAAAAACACCTAAACAATTAATTTTTGTACATATTGACCCCTCACACTAAAATATAAATAAATAAATAAATGAAAAAAACAGCCGGCTGTGTTCCTTTAAAAAATTGAATTTTTATTATTTTTATTATTATTATGATGTATAAACAATGAGCTGGTACTCTCTATACAAAATTTTATCGATTGATTTTTAAGCCCCGCCCCCCCCCCTTTTTTTACTCACCCAAATAAACCACGCCCCTTTTTTCGTAAGCCCCGCCCCCCAGATCACACAGAAATGCCTTTTTTTATTGTTTACCCCGTTTTTTGTTGTGAATATGAATGAATGAATTTTTGATGGAAAAAAATCCACGCGGACTAACTTTTGAAAATCCTAGGCCACGTGTGAAAACTTTTTCTGGCTTGGGAAACAAAAAAACACGTGCGCGTCAAATAAAATGCATTGTGTGCAACGGGCTTGGTGTTTGCACACATTTCTTGCAAGCTACAGTAACCTTCATAATTTTTTTATATTTTTTTTTGGTTTTCAACCGGAAAAACGCCCATATGTTGATAAAAATGATCAAATTTCAATTTAAAAAATGTTTATTTATTTTATCAAATCAGTTCATTTTCAGATTATTTCTGTGAAAAATGAACCGACCAATGTTTTGTTGCTGCGATTCGAAGGTGAAATTTGGGCGCCCAAAAACTTGAATTCAAAATTCCCCAAAATTCTTCCAGACATTTCTCGCGTTCATCACAATTTTCTCGATTTTCACCTACATAATGACAATTTCGATCACAAGCTATTTGAGGGGATTCGATCCGAAACTCGCCAGCGCCCTCTTTCTCATCCTTCTCGATCTGCTCTTTTTGTACGGTATTTTGAGGGATGACACGGCGCTTTTGAGGATTTTGTATTGGTTTTCGGTGAGTTGAAAAATGCGCCAGCAAATGTCTTGCTGGCTTTTTTTCAGACCTTTCACACTATAACAATCTTCATAATTCTTATTATTGTTCCAGTTGCAGTAACAACTGCTGTTAATTTTCCAGTTCATTATTCAGAAAATCCTGAATTTTTGAATGAAGTTGCGAGAGAAGTATTTTCAGCAACTGAAAATGAAGAAGAAGAAGATTGCAACTTCAAAAAAATTGTGAAAATATCGCAACAACTTCTCATGCAAGATCTCGAACATCAATTGGAAAATCATAACAAAGCTGTTTTTATTAGCGGGCTTGTAACGGGATATGCAACAACTTCGGTGATTGTTGTCCTATTCATTGTTTCCTACATCAAACATTCGATTATTGGAGATTGTTTGAGATATGCGGAATTTCTTCAGAATACGCCACAACCCCTCAGACTTATGACGTATTGAATCATCAATAAATGTTGTAAAAATTGAAAAAAAATTTGCCTCGGCGCGGGATCGAACCCATGACCTGAAATTCAAGAGACGCGCGTGTTAACCACTCGGCTACGCGCTCCTGTTTTTCTTCGCTGCAAATGTTTGATATATGAAACGAAGAAAAAAATCTTTTTTGCAGCATATGTGACAAACTTGCGTTACACTTAGGCTAACTTATAATTAATTTTGTTTAAAAGTTGAAAATAACACACAATGTTTGGAACTTTAGGTATTCTCAGTATCAGACAAGCATAATTACAGGTTTTGCTACTTAGGTGAACTCGAAAGCTATGGGCGGAGCTTGGAGAGCTCCATAAAATGGCAGAAGTATCAGTTGACTTGAACCTCGCGGGGCTTCAAGTCGGGCGCTCTCTAAATGCCTCCTCCTCCTCCCATATTCATATTCCTCCTGATCTTCTCAGCTTCAGCAACAAGACTTCAGTGCCCATTCAAAATGGCTAATAATAATGATCGGAGGAATTGCGAGAGATCGGAGACATTCAGGAATTATTTGACAGCTAATCCCGAGTTCAAAAATCGACGTCCGGATATTTTGGAAGAGATGGCCACGTATTTCGAGAAGGAGGAGGTGAGCTTGCGAAGCACGGCGTTTTTGGCGCCAAAAATTCAATCTACCGCCTCAGAAGCCACGTGAATTGCTATGACGTTTACCATATCATGACAATCCACGTGGCCGCTAAAGCGGAAGATAGTCTACACTCGCGCTTCCGCGCTCGAGACATTGCTCAGGTTAACATCGAGCGGAGCGAGTGTAGACCGCAAGCTTCCGCGTCAGCGGCCACGTGGATTACTATGACGTTTACCATATCATAGAAATCCACGTGTCCGCTAAAGCGGAAGACAGTGCCGCTGACGCGGAAGCTTGCGGTTCACACTCGCGCAGAGCGCTCGGGTCGAGCGGAGCGAGTGTAGATCGCAAGCTTCCGCGTCAGCGGCCACGTGGATTACTATGACGTTTACCATATCATTACAATCCACGTGGCCGCTAAAGCGGAAGACAGTGCCGCTGACGCGGAAGCTTGCGGTCTACACTCGCACTTCCGCGCTCGAGACATTGCTCAGGTTAACATCGAGCGGAGCGAGTGTAGACCGCAAGCTTCCGCGTCAGCGGGCCACGTGGATTACTATGACGTTTACCATATCATAGAAATCCACGTGTCCGCTAAAGCGGAAGACAGTGCCGCTGACGCGGAAGCTTGCGGTTCACACTCGCGCAGAGCGCTCGGGTCGAGCGGAGCGAGTGTAGATCGCAAGCTTCCGCGTCAGCGGCCACGTGGATTACTATGACGTTTACCATATCATTACAATCCACGTGGCCGCTAAAGCGGAAGACAGTGCCGCTGACGCGGAAGCTTGCGGTCTACACTCGCACTTCCGCGCTCGAGACATTGCTCAGGTTAACATCGAGCGGAGCGAGTGTAGACCGCAAGCTTCCGCGTCAGCGGCCACGTGGATTACTATGACGTTTACCATATCATAGAAATCCACGTGTCCGCTAAAGCGGAAGACAGTGCCGCTGACGCGGAAGCTTGCGGTTCACACTCGCGCAGAGCGCTCGGGTCGAGCGGAGCGAGTGTAGATCGCAAGCTTCCGCGTCAGCGGCCACGTGGATTACTATGACGTTTACCATATCATAGTAATCCACGTGGCCGCTAACGCGGAAGCTTGCGGTCTACACTCGCGCTTCCGCGCTCGAGACATTGCTCAGGTTAACATCGAGCGGAGCTAGTGTAGATCGCAAGCCATATCATAGTAATCCACGTGTCCGCTAAAGCGGAAGACAGTGCCGCTGACGCGGAAGCTTGCGGTCTACACTCGCGCTTCCGCGCTCGTGATTTTTCTACTAATAATTCCACGTCATAGCATTCCACGTGGAATCCCAATAAATAGATTTTTGCAGCTCTTATTTTGCTGCTACGAATCTGAATGCCTTCAAGAATGTGGCTATGACCTGGAATCGTTGTTCGAAAACGATATGGCAAAAAACATTCAAACCGACGCCGCAAAACTTCTCACCAAATACAACATGGCCTTCTTCAAAAACGTGGCACCTCTCGAATTCTTGCTATTGTTCCACGCCGATCCCGATTCAGTGCTCATTGAGTTCTGGAAAATCCGAGCGACACATCTCAACAAAATCAAGAGCAGATTGGATGATGGAAGAATGGGCAATGAGAATCGGAAGAAGCCTTTTTTCTAGAACCAAAATTGAGCCGAACTAGACTGTAGTCTAGGCCGGGGGTCGTTCATTGTAGAACTGTTTTTTTCGTAGTCTTTGCCGATCTTTTTTTTGATTTTGAACAAATAAATATGTTATTATACGGTTTTCTAAAACACAGGAATTCCAGATTAAAGGAACATACAGTGTCTTATTGGAAAACGGAGAATGAACAATAATCATGACTGACACCTCTAAAAATAATACGAAAACAATTGCAGATATGAAAGTTTTATTCAAAAAACAATGTATTAGTTAATAAAACGGACATTTTTATAGACTTGTCTCTTTTGTTCCGCCAAAGTTGACGAAGCGAAGAAAACCAAAAATGCAACGAAGAATTGATAGAAATTCATTTTATGTTATTGTTTTCAGTCAAAAATCGACAAATATTTATACATCAAATATTTCACACGGCATTTTGAATTATTCATTCATTTTTCACAATATCGTATTGTTAGGTTGATAATTTACATATCCGTGAAAAATATAACAAAAAAAATGAATAATTCAAAATGCCGTGTGAAATATTTGATGTATAAATATTTGTCGATTTTTGACTGAAAACAATAACATAAAATGAATTTCTATCAATTCTTCGTCGCATTTTTGGTTTTCTTCGCTTCGTCAACTTTGGCGGAACAAAAGAGACAAGTCTATAAAAATGTCCGTTTTATTAATTAATACATTGTTTTTTGAATAAAACTTTCATATCTGCAATTGTTTTCGTATTATTTTTAGAGATGTCAGTCATAATTATTGTATATAAGAGAAAGACATCTCTTCAGCTCGTGGTCAAGTTTGGAGCTTTAAAAACATTTTTTTTGGGATACTTTGAGATACGCTTATCACAATATCACTTTTCTGACGGTGAGTTATGGCAGTCAGTTCATTTTTCCGGTTATTGTTGCCCAGAAGGGCTTCGCTGGCTGATTCGGCTAGGAAAGAAATTAGAACGATCTTATAAGAAATGTGGCCTGGAATTTAATAATTCGAATAAAAACGTGATGATTCTTTTTTGCATGAAAAAAGTTTCGATTTTTCACGTGAAAACTCGCGCACTTTTTGAAAAATGGATTATTAGCGCCTCGATGGGAACGATTTTGGGATAGAATATTGAAGGTCTTATCAAAAATAGTCTTCTGGGAATGGAGAAAAGTTAGGCGACATATTCAAAATTCGTAAAATGCATTGGAGTTTTCAAACGCTTTATTCTCCGCGCACCCACATACATTTTTATAAAGAATGGATAGGATCCCCACCTAGCTGCCAACTTTTAGAATTTTTTTCTTTTTTTTTTCTTAGCTCTATCGATTGAGCCTAAGTTTCCCTGTAGCAGGACAACCCTCTTAATAATTCAAAAAGAGCTCTGAAAAGGCCGAAGAAAATTTTGCAGAATCTTATTGGAAAACGGAGAATGAACAATAATTATGACTGACACCTCTAAAAATAATACGAAAACAATTGCAGATATGAAAGTTTTATTCAAAAAACAATGTATTAATTAATAAAACGGACATTTTTATAGACTTGTCTCTTTTGTTCCGCCAAAGTTGACGAAGCGAAGAAAACCAAAAATGCAACGAAGAATTGATAGAAATTCATTTTATGTTATTGTTTTCAGTCAAAAATCGACAAATATTTATACATCAAATATTTCACACGGCATTTTGAATTATTCATTTTTTAAAAATATTTTTCACGGATATGTAAATTATCAACCTAACAATACGATATTGTGAAAAATGAATGAATAATTCAAAATGCCGTGAGAAATATTGGATGTTGTAAATTTCTTTAGCAGAAAGCTTTATTCAGTCAAAAGAATAAAGGAGGAACATTAAAGAGACACGTAATCGCTGCAAGACCAAACACACGAAAAAAAATAATTTCCTCTTTTTCACCGTACTTTTTGTCCCATGTGATCGACAATGTGACTTAATAGCCTTTTTAGCAGCCAACTCTATAATTTGAGTCAAATTAAGCTCATTTTTCATTTAAAAATGCAACAAGTTCCTCAAGTATATCTCTACTTATTCTATATTCTCGGAATCATTTCAAGCATCCTTATAGCCTTCATAATCTTCCAAAAATACCTAAAATTCGGCGCATTCTTTAAAATCTTCCTGGTCTCTGGGATATTCGATATTCTCCACAGTGCGCTATACTTATGGCTCCACTGGGTAGCAAGGATTAATTTTAGAGCGTATGATAGTTGCTGGGTATGCCGTGCTCTTCGAAACTGTCTCAGTTATCCTAACTATAGCTACAATTTATGGATTGAAAAACTTCAAGACTTCTCACGAGAAGAAATTGATTATTGTGACGTCATCACACACTTTAGTCGCCTTTATTTTTATATTATACGAAACTTCGATGATTTTCAAATTCACGGATCCAATTAGTGTATTTGTGGCCAATTATCATACAACTATTGACTATTTTTTCTTGTGTTTCAATTTTTATACGATTTTGATTGCTGATTCGAGAATTCGACGGGATTTTTGGAGGATTTCGAGATTTTGGCGGAAGATGAAGATGTATATGAAAGTTAGTAATGTTAATTCGCATAATTTTCAGGAAAAATAATTTTTTTTTTGAAAATTATGATTGTATATTTCTCCCGGACTACTTTTTTTTTTTTGAAAAACATCGCGAAAACAATAATCAGGTTTAAAAATTAAAGGGAGGTAGATTTTTCAAGCCTATTTTTCACACAGCGATCATATATTTGTGTAGTTCTCTCGGACTATCAGTTTTTCATTTTTTTTTTGAATTATTCAGCCCAAAAAACTCACCAAATTCGCCACAAATATCCAAAATCCATCAATTTCCACGCAAATATGAGCAATGAAGAAATGCGGCAATCCTGAAAATTTGAAAATTCACAATCAGTTTGAAAAAAAACGCGCTCGCCTCAAAAAACAGCAAAAAATTTGCGAAAAAAAATAAAAATATTTTTTTTGTGGCGCGTTTGCGCTAAACAACGGGCAAAGCGGAGTGTCGTTGCAAAAAGGGAAATTTTTTTTTGAACTTGAAGAAAAATCAAAATTTCAAGGCTCGGTCAGAAAACAGCGGGGTCGCTACCGATCGGGGCGGAGTCGCTACACGTTTTTGTTCCCCGAAACGTGTAGCGACTCCGCCCCGATTGGTAGCGACCCCGCCGTTTTCTGACCGAGGGTTTAAAAGGAGGTTAGGTTTATTTATCATTTTTTTTTTTTGATTTTTCAATAAATCTCACATGACCAAAACTATAACCCCATATTATTTTGATACGAAAAAAAACTGTATCTAATTACACATTTGATGTTAGATGGTTTTGAGCCAAGATAAAAACAATAACGACGGTTGAAATATAATAATTGATTTATTCCAACGTTTCAGCGTTTAAACGCCATCTTCAGGGAATCACCTATAAAATAGTGAATAGAAATAAAGAAAATAAAGAAAAATGGAATATGTGTTAAGCTAAGTATAATACAAATTCAACAACACCGTAAAACCATGAAAATCCGTTAAAAATCAACCAAAAAACCCGTGAAAAGATGACAAATATAAAAATAGAAAATGAAAATGACAAAAGTGCCTAGTGTAAAAGCGGAGTGTCGTAGTTTAGGCGATGTTTTGAAAATTTAAATTAAATAAATTTTATTTAGGTTAAAAGTAAGTATTGAAAGGTGTTAGTGAGATATTTGAGGTAATTGGAGGGTTCCGAGCCTTGATATCATCTCTGATTATTCTTCTTTGTTATTTAATGAAGGATTTACGGTGTTTTATCAAAACTCCCTCCGAGATCTTCCTTCTACTCGTGTGGCGCTCGATCTCAAGAATGTCCAGATCAATGACAAGAGGTTTTCCACCATGTTTTTCCTTAGAATATTTTGCCCACACCGTAGAAGAGTAAGAAGCCAGACCAGGTTTGGTGCAAGCTCGACAGCTCGACGGAACACGAAACACCGTAAATCCTTCATTAAATAACAAAGAAGAATAATCAGAGATGATATCAAGGCTCGGAACCCTCCAATTACCTCAAATATCTCACTAACACCTTTCAATACTTACTTTTAACCTAAATAAAATTTATTTAATTTAAATTTTCAAAACATCGCCTAAACTACGACACTCCGCTTTTACACTAGGCACTTTTGTCATTTTCATTTTCTATTTTTATTTTTGTCATCTTTTCACGGGTTTTTTGGTTGATTTTTAACGGATTTTCATGGTTTTACGGTGTTGTTGAATTTGTATTATACTTAGCTTAACACATATTCCATTTTTCTTTATTTTCTTTATTTCTATTCACTATTTTATAGGTGATTCCCTGAAGATGGCGTTTAAACGCTGAAACGTTGGAATAAATCAATTATTATATTTCAACCGTCGTTATTGTTTTTATCTTGGCTCAAAACCATCTAACATCAAAAACTAAAATCAATATTTCATAATGCGACTACTTAACTCGTTCCCCCTTCAATTTATCTAATTACACATCTGAAACTCCCAGTTTTTCTGAAAATGCTGAAAATCTCGACGTCCTACGAATATTCTTGCTATTTTCTAGCCCTATTCCTCTGCGTTTTGGTCATTTTTTGCCTTGGAAAATACATCCAAAACTCCACATTTTTCTATATTTTCATGATTTCCGGCATTTTCGATATTCTACACTGCACTCTGTTTTTATGGCTGAAAATTACACGTATCTATGTCATTTTTCTTTATCTTCAAACTGCAAATCTTTTGCAATTTTTCGATTTTAAGTTTACAATTTTCCACGTAATCTCTAACTTTCTAATGGCTCTCAATAGATTTAGCGCAACTTTTTTGAGTTATTCAAAATTCTGGGGCCTAAAATCCCTCAAAATTTATCTAATCAGTTGTTTTCCGATTTTTCTCGAGGCTCAAACTATAGTGGAGTTTAACAATACTATAGTCCTCCTAGAAAAACCTGGTTCAATAATTCAACGCTTAATTGTTGGTGGCTACACTGTAGTCTTGCAAATCATATCAATTATCCTAAAAAAAAATGACCAAAACGCAGAGGAATAGGGCTAAAAAATAGCAAGAATATTCGTAGGACGTCGAGATTTTCAGCATGGGAAGGCTTACGCAATTCTTGACTAAAAATATATAAAAGTGTTAAATATGATTTTTTCGAGTTCTTTTTCTTGGGCTTAGAATGATATTGGTCAGCGGAATTTCTGATATAAGCGTATCTCAAAGTATCCCCAAAATGTTTTTAAAGCTCCAAACTTGACCACGAGCTGAAGAGATGTCTTCGTAAGTTCTTATATACAATAATTATGACTGACACCTCTAAAAATAATACGAAAACAATTGCAGATATGAAAGTTTTATTCAAAAAACAATGTATTAATTAATAAAACGGACATTTTTTTAGACTTGTCTCTTTTGTTCCGCCAAAGTTGACGAAGCGAAGAAAACCAAAAATGCAACGAAGAATTGATAGAAATTCATTTTATGTTGTTGTTTTCAGTCAAAAATCGACAAATATTTATACATCAAATATTTCACACGGCATTTTGAATTATTCATTCATTTTTCACAATATCGTATTGTTAGGTTGATAATTTACATATCCGTGAAAAATATAACAAAAAAATGAATAATTCAAAATGCCGTGTGAAATATTTGATGTATAAATATTTGTCGATTTTTGACTGAAAACAATAACATAAAATGAATTTCTATCAATTCTTCGTTGCATTTTTGGTTTTCTTCGCTTCGTCAACTTTGGCGGAACAAAAGAGACAAGTCTATAAAAATGTCCGTTTTATTAATTAATACATTGTTTTTTGAATAAAACTTTCATATCTGCAATTGTTTTCGTATTATTTTTAGAGGTGTCAGTCAATATTCTTGTATATAAGAACTTACGAAGACATCTCTTCAACTCGTGGTCAAGTTTAGAGCTTCGAAAACATTTTGGGGATACTTTGTGATACGCTTATCACAATATTGAAAACACAGTTGCTGAAGAGCATCATTACGTGATTCAATTTCTGTGATTCTAAGTTATTTTGATCTCCAATACTGTATCTAGACCAGCATTTGTTTTATACATACTCTTGCAACGTCTGCGTCGTGATTCCTTATTTAATCGATCAATTTTATCAACATTTTTTGCATAAAAAACAAGCTAATTTAATGATGTTTCAAATCTCCTCTTGGATCAATTTCTGGAATCACATCCATAGTTGGCATCTTCTGAGAGCAGTTTGTTTTAGCATACAACTGCTCGAAACAAGCCATTCTATAAATGATGTATAATACCGAGAATAAGTTGATCGATTGAAAAACAATGTGTACAATTTGACGAAGCTGGATAACTACAAATTTGCGGAGACGTTCGCTGGAAAATATGAAACATCACAAAAAACAATGTTGTATCAAATACACACTAACCCAAAAACACTTCTTGTTGACAACAAATGGTTTTGGGAAAAGTTCGCAATCTTCTTCACATATGTCGAACACACCATCGCAACCATCATAGTGCACAATCCAAAAATAATGTATTGTCCTAACAGTGGGATCTGCTCAGTTTTCGGTAATTTATCAGCAATTAATGTCAAAATAAATGTCATTGTCATAATATGCGTCATTCCAACTGAAAGCCTATCCATTTTGTAAATGTCTTTCATAAAAACACCAGCGATCGATACCGTGTTGATGATGAATGTTGGTAGAACAATCATATACATGTAAAACATCGGATTTCGTTTCAAATGCAATTTAACCACTGCATGTTTGTCATTGTCGAACAAGATATCATCGTAATAAACAACTTGTTGCCCATACGATATATTAACGATATCCCAAGCAGAATTTCCCTGAAACCTATATTATAGAGTGCTCCACATAACTATACGATCAAATGGTTCAATTTTTATGTTTTAAAGGTTTTATCCTGCTACAGAGAAACTTATCTTGAATCAACCACTGTTTTCCTTTGATTCGATGAATATTCCTAATGTTTTTTCTATGTTTTCTCATTCTTTTTGAAGATTTTTTCTCGTGTTCTCTGTGTCTCTCTCGATTTACCCAGTAACAGGTCCTCCAGGATGCTTCTAGCTTCCCGTTTTTCAGTTGAGATTCGTTGCGGCACGTTGAAAAAAATAATACGTGAATTTTTTGGTTTTTTATGAGGTTAGATACAGCGAAATTGTTGAAAACATATTTTTTATTTCGTGAATCACCGTATTAACTTTTGTGTCAAAATGTTTTGTGCTCTCCCCCCATCCTCTTTGATGAATGAACCCACCAATTTACAAGACGCAAGAATATGTTCCGGTAATATAATGTTGATGTTAAACGTATGAGAACTCTGTAGCGGTAATCCAACTCGAATTTCACATATTTGAGTATCAAATGGAAAATCTATCATATTCATTTTACAATTTGTTGTCAACCGCAATGGAATTTGCGCCATGATTTCACCATTATCATATACTGCAGCTGTTCGATAATTCTGATCACGATGCTCCACAACTTCACTCGCTCCATATGCAATAAATGGCAATGACCAGACTTTTTCGAGACGTGTCGTGATTTTGCCTATATTTCCATATTTTTTCTTATCCCAAGTCAACCTTCGATCTTTCCAAGATTGCACAAACTCCATTACAACAGTCATTTGCTCATTTGTTTCGTCAACGTTGACTAATTTTAGTAACTGCACAGCGATCCCATATTTATAATGAAAGAATTTTTGCGTTGAATTAGCTGTGTAGTTCTCATAAAATAACGCCATAATTTCCGAATCTTCGAAATCATCGTCAAATGCGAATGGTGACACTTCTTTGTCATAATCACCATCAAAAATGTCTCTGGTCAATTTTGCTAGATGTTTCGGATATACAAAATCTGAAATTTGATCAGATTTTGTATATATATATCTTAGAATGATATTGGTCAGCGGAATTTCTGATATTGTGATAAGCGTATCTCAAAGTATCCCAAAAAAATGTTTTCAAAGCTCCAAACTTGACCACGAGCTGAAGAGATGTCTTCGTAAGTTCTTATATACAATAATTATGACTGACACCTCTAAAAATAATACGAAAACAATTGCAGATATGAAAGTTTTATTCAAAAAACAATGTATTAATTAATAAAACGGACATTTTTATAGACTTGTCTCTTTTGTTCCGCCAAAGTTGACGAAGCGAAGAAAACCAAAAATGCAACGAAAAATTGATAGAAATTCATTTTATGTTGTTGTTTTCAGTCAAAAATCGACAAATATTTATACATCAAATATTTCTCACGGCATTTTGAATTATTCATTTTTTTGTTATATTTTTCACGGATATGTAAATTATCAACCTAACAATACGATATTGTGAAAAATGAATGAATAATTCAAAATGCCGTGAGAAATATTTGATGTATAAATATTTGTCGATTTTTGACTGAAAACAACAACATAAAATGAATTTCTATCAATTCTTCGTTGCATTTTTGGTTTTCTTCGCTTCGTCAACATTGGCGGAACAAAAGAGACAAGTCTATAAAAATGTCCGTTTTATTAATTAATACATTGTTTTTTGAATAAAACTTTCATATCTGCAATTGTTTTCGTATTATTTTTAGAGGTGTCAGTCATAATTCTTGTTCATTCTCCGTTTTCCAATAAGATTCTGCAAAATTTTCTTCGGCCTTTTCAGAGCTCTTTTTGAATTATTAAGAGGGTTGTCCTGCTACAGGGAAACTTAGGCTCAATCGATAGAGCTAAGGTGCTCCTGAAACATTCCATATTTCATTTTTAATTTAGAGCGAGTTTTCGCTAACCAGAAAAAAACATTAATCAGTAAAAAGTGAGTCAAACTACTGTAGATGGCGTCAGGCAGCGAAGCCCTTCTGGAACTGACTGCCATAACTCACCGTCAGAAAAGTGTTCTTTCGCTAGTTTTTCATAATTTTCCGATAACTTGGAGCAATTCGCGAAAAACAGAAATGTAACGAATAAAAGCCACATTAGAAATATAATAAAGTGGGAAAATATTAATTATTTTTGTACCTTTTTCGGAAGATATGAAAGGACTGATAACACGTTTTTCCTTTTATACTGGATTGATTTTGTATAAAAAAGAAACATGGTGTAAAAAGTATCTCTGTTATTAAATAACGTGATTTGAAAAGACAAAAAAAGAGAAGGGCGTGACTGACATGGAATGATTCTCAAAATTTAGCGAGTGTAGATCGCGAGCTTCCGCGTCAGCGGCCACGTGGATTGCTATGTCGTAGGAACCTTACTGATTTCCCACGTCATAGCAATCCAAGTGGCCGCTTTGCGGAAGATAGTGCCGCTAACGCGGAAGCTTGTGGTCTACACTCAACAAAATCAAGAGCAGATTGGATGATGAAAGAAGAATGGGCACTCCAGAATTTGTTAAAATTCACAAAAATTACGCTAAATCGATTGAGAGCCATTAAAAAGTTATAAACTAGATGGAGAATGCAGAAAAGCAGGTCGAAAAATGTGCAAACATGCGAAGTTTGAATCTAGAGCTCACTGGGATAACAAAACCTTACCCAGTGGAGCCATAAGTATAGCGCACTGTGGAGAATATCGAATATCCCAGAGACCAGGAAGATTTTGAAGAATGCGCCGAATTTTAGGTATTTTTGGAAGATTATGAAGGCTATAAGGATGCTTGAAATGATTCCGAGAATATAGAATAAGTAGAGATATACTTGAGGAACTTGTTGCATTTTTAATTGAGAAATGAGCTTAATTTGACTCAAATTATAGAGTTGGCTGCTAAAAAGGCTATTAAGTCACATTGTCGATCACATGGGACAAAAAGTACGGTGAAAAAGAGGAAATTATTTTTTTTCGTGTGTTTGGTCTTGCAGCGATTACGTGTCTCTTTAATGTTCCTCCTTTATTCTTTTGACTGAATAAAGCTTTCTGCTAAAGAAATTTACAACATCCAATATTTCTCACGGCATTTTGAATTATTCATTCATTTTTCACAATATCGTATTGTTAGGTTGATAATTTACATATCCGTGAAAAATATAACAAAAAAATGAATAATTCAAAATGCCGTGTGAAATATTTGATGTATAAATATTTGTCGATTTTTGACTGAAAACAACAACATAAAATGAATTTCTATCAATTCTTCGTCGCATTTTTGGTTTTCTTCGCTTCGTCAACTTTGGCGGAACAAAAGAGACAAGTCTATAAAAATGTCCGTTTTATTAATTAATACATTGTTTTTTGAATAAAACTTTCATATCTGCAATTGTTTTCGTATTATTTTTAGAGGTGTCAGTCATAATTATTGTTCATTCTCCGTTTTCCAATAAGATTCTGCAAAATTTTCTTCGGCCTTTTCAGAGCTCTTTTTGAATTATTAAGAGGGTTGTCCTGCTACAGGGAAACTTAGGCTCAATCGATAGAGCTAAGAAAAAAAAAAGAAAAAAATTCTAAAAGTTGGCAGCTAGGTGGGGATCCTATCCATTCTTTATAAAAATGTATGTGGGTGCGCGGAGAATAAAGCGTTTGAAAACTCCAATGCATTTTACGAATTTTGAATATGTCGCCTAACTTTTCTCCATTCCCAGAAGACTATTTTTGATAAGACCTTCAATATTCTATCCCAAAATCGTTCCCATCGAGGCGCTAATAATCCATTTTTCAAAAAGTGCGCGAGTTTTCACATGAAAAATTGAAACTTTTTTCATGCAAAAAAGAATCATCACGTTTTTATTCGAATTATTAAATTCCAGGCCACATTTCTTATCAGATCGTTCTAATTTCTTTCCTAGCCGAATATTTTTGGTCATTTCTTGATGTTCCTCTTCTCCTAACTAGAGAATAAATTAATCAGTAAAAAGTAAGTCAAACTACTGTAGATGGTGTCAGCCAGCGAAGCCCTTCTGGTTAAAGGCAGTTGGACAATTATTTTAATGGCGGATCGAAGAATTCGCAACGATTTTTTGGGGTTTTGGAGGAGGAAACAGGATCAGAAGAATAGGAATACGGTTTTTGTTGTGCGATCTAGTACGAATTTTTGATTTTTTTCGAGTTAGGATCCAAGTTTTCTTGTTAATTTGGTATATTTCCAAAGACAGCTGATATTTTTCTGGGTGCAAGTAAGTTCAAAGATTTCAATTTTGCCTGAAAGGCGGAGCTTGTCTACTACTTATAATATTTCATTTTGAACTTTGAAATGCTCATTGTTCCCCAAATTCTCCTCTACTTATTTTATATTCCAGCCGTGATTTCAAGTATAATTATAGCCTTTATCCTTCGGAAATATCTGAAATTCGGAGCATTCCATCAGATTTTCCTGGCCTCAGGGATCCTGGATATTCTACACTGTTTCATTTTCATCTGGCTTCACTGGGTGAAAAACTGCTGGCCCAGTGAGCTCTACAATTGACCTTTTCAAAAAGCAGGTGAAAATTTGAGAATTTCTCGGTGGAGAACTATGTAGAAGAACAAACTTCATTTCATTTGAAAAACTAAATCTGGGCGGAGCTTAACTTACACTAACTCATGATTATTTCCTATGCCTAACATAAAAATGCAATTTGTTCCCCAACTTCTTCTCTACTTATTCTATATTCCATCCGTGATTTCCAGCATTCTTCTAGCTCTAATTCTACGCAAAAAATATCTGAAATTCGGCTCATTCTATCAGATTTTCCTGGCTTCAGGAGTCCTGGATATTCTCCACTGTTTCAACTATCTTTTCGTTCATTGGGTCAAATTCTGCTATCCCAGTGAGATCTACGATGATACGCTGAAGTTTACCAGATTTTGTGATCTTCTATTTTCCTATACTCATTTTCTTTATAATTTTTTGATGGCTGCCAATCGATTTAGCGCAACTTTTATGAGTTATTCGAAGTTTTGGAGTGCGCAGCTTGTGAAGATTTATTTGGGTTTGTTGGCGAGTGGCGGAGCCGCGAGTGTAGACCGCAAGCTTCCGCGTTAGCGGTGGAAGCTTCCGCTTTAGCGGCCACGTGGTTTGCTATGTCGTAGGAACCTTACGGATTTTCCACGTCATAGCAACCCACGTGGCCGCTTTGCGGAAGATAGTGCCGCTAACGCGGAAGTTTCCGGTCTACACTCGCGGCTCTGCCGCTCCACGTCATTTTTTCGAGCGTAGCGAGTGTAGACCGCGAGCTTCCGCGTCAGCGGCCACGTGGTTTGCTATGTCGTAGGAACCTTACTGATTTTCCACGTCATAGCAACCCACGTGGCCGCTGAAGCGGAAGATTCCGGTCTACACTCGCGGCTCTGCCGCTCGCCTAGATTCCACGTCATTTTTTCGAGCGTAGCGAGTGTAGACCGCAAGCATCCGCGTCAGCGGCCACGTGGATTTTTCGAGCGTAGCGAGCGTAGACCGCAAGCTTCCGCGTTAGCGGTGGAAGCTTCCGCTTTAGCGGCCACGTGGTTTGCTATGTCGTAGGAACCTTACGGATTTTCCACGTCATAGCAATCCACGTGGCCGCTGACGCGGAAGCTTGCGGTCTACATATTTTTTCCAGGTTCCATTCTAATTATTTCTATAATATCTTGCATTCCAGTTATCCTAGAGGACCCCAAAAATGAGCAATATGTGACAGAAGTTGGCCTAACTTATGAAGATATTCAGAGACTTATTCTAGTTGTCTACGCTGTTTTCGGCGATTCATTTTCAGTTATTCTAACTATCCTAACAATTCATAGAATTCGACACTTTCAAACTTCTCACGAGAAAAAATTGATAATTGTAACTGCATCACATACAATTATTGCGAGCATACTTCTGATCTATGAGATCACAAAAATGTTGAAGTTCAGTGATCCAATTAGCGTATTTCTGGCGGATTATCGAAAAACTATTGCTTATTTTGGGATATGCTTTAATTTTGGGACGATTTTGATTGCTGATTCGAGAATTCGACAGGATTTTTTAGCGATTTTTAAACTGAGCAATGAGATTTCGGTGATTTCGGTTTGGAGCTCGGATACTAATTGAATAATTTCTAGCTTAGCTAGATTCCACGTAATTTTTTTTCGAGATTTTTGGATTTTGGCGGAAGATGAAGATGTATATGAAAGTTAGCAATGTTAATTCGCATAATTTTCAGGAAAAATATTTTTTTTTTGAAAATTATGATTGTGTATTTCTCCCGGACTACTTTTTTTTTTGAAAAACATTGCGAAAACAATTTTCAGGTTTAAAAATTAAAGGGAGGTAGATTTTTCAAGCGATCATATATTTGTGTAGTTCTCTCGGACTATCAATTTTTCATTTTTTTTTTGAATTATTCAGCAAAAACCCGCCCAAAAAACTCACCAAATCCACGCGAATATCCAAAATCCATCAATTTCCACGCAAATATGAGCAATGTGAAGAAGTTGGCTGAAAATTTGAAAATTCACTTTGAAAAAACCGCGCTCGCCTCAAAAACCAGCAAAAAATTTGCGAAAAAAAAAAAATTTTTTGTGGCGCGTTTGCGCTAAACAACGGGCAAAGCGGAGTGTCGTTGCAAAAAGGGATTTTTTTTTGTTTTTTTTTTTGAAAAATTAAAAAATTAAAGGGAAAATCAATTTGTGTAGTTCTCTCGGAATTTTTTTTCAAGCGGAGCGAGGTATCAAAAATTTTCTAGTTTAATTCTCTAGTTTCCAAAAAAACTTTGACCCTATCATCGATTCGTAATCAATTTCTATAATCAAATCACGGGCCCCCGTTTAAAACCCGAATTCCTTTCATATTTTCCCATTCGAAAATGAAAATTCTCTCGTTTCTCTCGCTTCTCTTCGCCTATACCATGGCTCGAACTTGTATCATGGATCAAGATTGTCCACCGGGTCAATATTGTTGGGAACCTTTTGCGCCTGAAGAAGATTTGTCATCTTTGGAGTCGCTGATCGGATTGTGCCGCCCGAAATCCGGATGAGTTCGTGTAACTTTAAATAAAACTCTTTTATCGCATTTTTGCCACGTGGATACTTGAACTAAAGAAGCTTAAATTTAAAAGTACAGAGTTGTTTGATACGTGGAATTTTTGGAAATTAAAAATTTCGATTTCTGCCACTTATTTGCTCACAAATCTTGTAAAAAACCAAGAAAATGAGAGAGACTACTGAGAATTGAGAGAGTCCAGACAACTAGAGATATTATCATTTTGTAGTTAACGAATTATTGAAAAAAACATTAATCTCAAAAAATGTCTCTAGTTGTCTGAAGTCTCTCAATTCTTCGTGCTCTTTTCCTTCAATTTTCCCAAAAAAACTTGGATTTTCTACACTTCAGAATCGAAATTTTCAGTAGAAATTCAGATTTTCAGAATCACTGAATCCTGGGATACATTTTGATATGAAATTTGGATAAAAATTTTTCAAATTTCAAAATAAGTCGTTAGCTACAAAAAGTGATCTCTAAAAATAAGTTTTTCCAAATTTCACATCGAAAAATTCCCCTGGTGATTTTGAAAATCTGAATTTTTTTTTGAAAATTTTGATTTTGAAATGTTGAAAATCGGGTTCATCTTTTGTAAAAAAAAATTGAAGGAAATGAGAGAGTACTGAGAATTGAGAGAGTCCAGACAACTAAAGATATTTCTGAGATTATCAGTTTGTAGTTAACGAATTATTGAAAAAAAGTTAATCTCAAAAAATGTCTCTAGTTGTCTGAAGTCTCTCAATTCTTCGTGCTCTTTTCCTTCAGTTTTCCCAAAGAAACTTGGATTTTCTACACTTCAGAATCAAAATTTTCAGGAGAAATTCAGATTTTCAGAATCACTGAATCCTGGGATACATTTTGATATGAAATTTGGATAAAAATTCAAAATTTCAAAATAAGTCGTTAGCCACAAAAAGTGATCTCTAAAAATAAATTTTTCCAAATTTCACATCGGAAAATTCCCCAAGATTTGGTGATTTTGAAAATCTGAATTTTTTTGAAAATTTTGATTTTGAAATGTTAAAAATCGGGTTTATCTTGTAAAAAACCAAGGCTTTTACTGGGCCCGATCTTTTGAGCAAATAAAATTGTGTCGTCGTACCCCCCCCCTTTAACCAGTTTTCAAAGTAATATGTATGCAGGAAACTGAATCATGACAATTTTCTGGACACTGCCAACGTGGATGTTTTCTCCTGAAGAATTTTCGAAGGAATCAGGCTTCAACCAGACTTTTTTGCTCAAAAACAAAAACATTGTGGATATTCAAACTGGAAATCAAGAATCCTGGATGCTCAGTTGGCTAGGAAAGACATAGATGACTTCGAGATACTTATTTTGAAGATCTTCGTAAAATGTTTGCCCACAACAAGTTCATCAGCTAGATTCCACGTCATAGAAATCCACGTGGCGATTGGAAATTTGAAAAATTGTGTTTTTTTTTTTTGAATAAATCCCTTTGTATTATTTTATTCAAATAAAAACAGAAAAAAGTTGAATTTGCCGCGCAAAAATGTATACTGTAGTCAGAGAAATGTGCAAACACTCGAAGAGAAGAAAAAACAAGAAATGGTAATGTTGAACGTCATAATTTCACGTTTTAATTTTTTTTTTGGAAATTTTAGGCATTTTAAGGTGTCTCTAGTGCTATTTTTGGGACTTTCTTAGGTTTAAGGCAATTTTTAAGGTCATTTTCCCTAAAAAAAAACAAGAAATGGGAAATTTGAATTATTTACACGTCATAATTTCACGTTTTATTTTTTTTTCGCAAATTTTAGGGCATTTTTAGGGTCTTTTCTTAGGTTTACGGGAATTTTTAAGGTCATTTTCCCTCGATTTCAAGCCAATTTCTCTCAGATTCAGATTCCTAGTCGAAATGCGTCAACGGAAATTGAAGAAAAAAAATGATGATTACATATTTTTCCCCCTATATATCTAGAAGAAATAATATATTTTTCACCTGCCACGAAAAATTTTCGGGTGACGTTCATAAGATACAACTTTTTCTTTTTCTTCTTTTTTTTCGACGAAAACAATTTTTTTCTGAAAATCCTCAAAGGAAATTAGTTTTTTTTTCTCGTCTCAAAATATTCATTATTGTCAATTTTCAATTTTCAGCTGAACATGTGGGTTTTGGTGATGTTTTTGGTGGTTTTGACAGTTTTCGCCAGGGTGACAGGTTAGCTTTATAGAATTCCTAGATTTTCAGCCAAACTAAACTTAGCCTAACTTCCAGAATCCTCGCTTCTCAGTCAATTCAATAATCCATCGGAAAATGATGCTTCTGACGCTTTCTATCGCTTCCAACAATCGCAGGAAATTCCAAGATATTTCACTTTTATTCGAGGTTAAAAATAAAGACTTCCACCTGTTTTTCAATTTTTTTACTGAAAAGCGGTGTTTGCACACATTGTTGGCTACCGTACTATTTTATTTGAAAAAAAATGAAAATTTGAATTCTCCGGAAAACCGGAGATAGTTCAATGGGGCGCATTTGCTGTCAATTTTTCGGTCTAAAAAGATTTAAATTTTGAATTTTTCAGAGCTGTGTTTGCACAGATTTTTGGCTACCGTACTACATATTTTCATAGTGAAATTTATATAAATAAAAAATACCCGTAATTTTGTGTCAATTATGTTTAGCTCTTTTTCCATTCGCATATCCAATCCATCTTTCAGCAGTTTTGTTAAATAATTCAAAATTCTCAAATTCCCCGCGTGATTTCTCAATCTGAGCAATCCATTTCAACAAATACACGTGCACCGCATGATAATCCCATCTCGCTAAATTCGGCGCGACATTCATCAAAAACACGTGGCGTAGATCATAAATTGTACCGGTTCCGGTGTCGTAAAATGGCAAGAGTTGACGAAGTGATGAGATTCCTGATTTGTACAATTCTAGACTTTTTGAGTCGAGAGTTGAGAGATCGAAAAGTCCGATGAGAGAATAGAGAAAACCGTTGAGGACAAATGAACCGGGTTGGGTGGGATATTCTTCGAACCATGCGATTTTGCCGTGGAATTCGGCGCGGATTCCGCCGGAGCTTGAAGGCTGAAAAAAATGGGATTGTTGACTGATGCATTTTTGGTAGCTCAAATTTTGAACTAAAAAATTCTTCTCTCATTTTATTGCATTTTTTGAAAAATCTTGATTAACACCTACATATTTGATACTCTTTGTCAGGGTTCCCCGTTCGCAGTCCCAAAAAAATAAGAAGACACAAAAAATAAGCAGACACAAAAAATACGCAGTCCCAACAAATAAGCAGTCCCAAAAAATAAGCAGTCCCAAACCACATAAGCAGACACAAAAATAAGCAGTCCCAAACCACATAAGCAGACACAAAAAATAAGCAGTCCCAAAAAATAAGCAGACACAAAAATAAGCAGTCCCAAAAAATAAGCAGTCCCAAAAAATAAGCAGACACAAATATAAGCCGACACAAAAATAAGCAGTCGCAAAAAATAAGCAGTCGCAAAAAATAAGCAGTCCCAAAAAATAAGCAATCCCAAAAAGTTAAGCAGTCCCAAAAAATAAGCAGACACAAAAAATAAGCAGACACAAAAAATAAGCAGTCCCAAAAAATAAGCAGTCCCAAAAAATAAGCAGTCCCAAAAAATAAGCAGACACAAAAAATAAGCAGTCCCAAAAATAAGCAGACACAAAAATAAGCAGTCCCAAAAATAAGCAGACACAAAAAATAAGCAGTCCCAAAAAATAAGCAGTCCCAAAAAATAAGCAGTCCCAAAAAATAAGCAGTCCCAAAAAAATAAGCAGACACAAAAAATAAGCAGTCCCAAAAAAATAAGCAGTCCCAAAAAATAAGCAGTCCCAAAAATAAGCAGACACAAACATAAGCAGTCCCAAAAAATAAGCAGACACAAAAAATAAGCAGTCCCAAAAAATAGGCAGACACAAAAAATAAGCAGACACAAAACATAGGCAGACACAAACATAAGCAGTCCCAAAAAATAAGCAGTCCCAAAAAATAAGCAGACACAAAAAATAAGCAGACACAAAAAATAAGCAGTCCCAAAAAATAAGCAGTCCCAAAAAATAAGCAGTCCCAAAAAAATAAGCAGACACAAAAAATAAGCAGTCCCAAAAATAAGCAGACACAAAAATAAGCAGTCCCAAAAATAAGCAGACACAAAAAATAAGCAGTCCCAAAAAATAAGCAGTCCCAAAAAATAAGCAGTCCCAAAAATAAGCAGACACAAAAAATAAGCAGTCCCAAAAAATAAGCAGTCCCAAAAAATAAGCAGTCCCAAAAATAAGCAGACACAAAAAATAAGCAGTCCCAAAAAAATAAGCAGACACATTATTTTTTGGGACTGCTTATTTTTTGTGTCTGCTTATTTTTTGGGACTGCTTATTTTTTGGGACTGCTTATGTTTGTGTCTGCCTATGTTTTGTGTCTGCTTATTTTTTGTGTCTGCCTATTTTTTGGGACTGCTTATTTTTTGTGTCTGCTTATTTTTGGGACTGCTTATGTTTGTGTCTGCTTATTTTTGGGACTGCTTATTTTTGTGTCTGCTTATTTTTGGGACTGCTTATTTTTTGTGTCTGCTTATTTTTTTGGGACTGCTTATTTTTTGGGACTGCTTATTTTTTGGGACTGCTTATTTTTTGTGTCTGCTTATTTTTTGTGTCTGCTTATTTTTTGGGACTGCTTATTTTTTGTGTCTGCCTATTTTTTGGGACTGCTTATTTTTTGTGTCTGCTTATTTTGGGACTGCTTATGTTTGTGTCTGCTTATTTTTGGGACTGCTTATTTTTTGGGACTGCTTATTTTTTGTGTCTGCTTATTTTTTGGGACTGCTTATTTTTGGGACTGCTTATGTTTGTGTCTGCCTATGTTTTGTGTCTGCTTATTTTTTGTGTCTGCCTATTTTTTGTGTCTGCTTATTTTTTGGGACTGCTTATGTTTGTGTCTGCCTATGTTTTGTGTCTGCTTATTTTTTGTGTCTGCCTATTTTTTGGGACTGCTTATTTTTTGTGTCTGCTTATTTTTTGGGACTGCTTATGTTTGTGTCTGCTTATTTTTGGGACTGCTTATTTTTTGGGACTGCTTATTTTTTGTGTCTGCTTATTTTTTGGGACTGCTTATTTTTTGGGACTGCTTATGTTTGTGTCTGCCTATGTTTTGTGTCTGCTTATTTTTTGTGTCTGCCTATTTTTTGTGTCTGCTTATTTTTGGGACTGCTTATGTTTGTGTCTGCCTATGTTTTGTGTCTGCTTATTTTTTGTGTCTGCCTATTTTTTGTGTCTGCTTATTTTTTGGGACTGCTTATGTTTGTGTCTGCTTATTTTTGGGACTGCTTATTTTTTGGGACTGCTTATTTTTTTGGGACTGCTTATTTTTTGTGTCTGCTTATTTTTTTGGGACTGCTTATTTTTTGTGTCTGCTTATTTTTTGGGACTGCTTATTTTTTGTGTCTGCTTATTTTTTGGGACTGCTTATTTTTTGGGACTGCTTATGTGTTTTGGGACTGCTTATTTTTTGTGTCTGCTTATTTTTTGGGACTGCTTATTTTTTGGGACTGCTTATGTGTTTTGGGACTGCTTATTTTTTGTGTCTGCTTATTTTTTGGGACTGCTTATTTTTTGTGTCTGCTTATTTTTTGTGTTCATAGATAACAATTTTCATTTCTAATTCGATTTCTCGCAACAAAAACCACTCACCACTTCAAAGAGCTGTAGCGCTTTTTTGGCCGCTTCCAAATATTTCAAATTTTCGGGGAATACAAAATTGGCCCGAGAAAGTAGTGAGATGGCGTGTCCTTGTGCCATTGCCGAATGCCAACCGGGTGCCAACACCAATTTCCGATCCGCAATTGATCTTTCCACCGGAACCGACCAGCCTCCCTTTAAAAATATTCGGGTTACGGTATGCGTCTTGAAATTTTCTGTATTTTGAGACAAAAAAGACTAGGTTACAGTAACCTAGCCATATTTATACTCAAAATGACCGCACCAAAAACCCTACCGTACCTTCTCATTCTGATTCTTCACCAACCAATTCGCAGCAGCCTCGAATGCGAACTTGTGTTGATTCGCGGATTGGCGGACTTCTTGGCGCAACGAAACTTTTCCACGAAAACCCAGCGAGACCAAACGAATGTCGCCTGGAACAAAATCGATATTTTTGTAGGTCGAAATTAGTATCAGCCAAAAATGATGACAAATCGGGATTTTTGAAGCTTCTGGTGTGATTTTTGATGAAAATAAGCTTCGAAAACTCAAAATTCATCAAAAACTTCTGAAAACTGAATTCCAAAGTCAATTTTCATCAGAAATCACTCCAGAAGCTTGAAAAATCCCGATTTGTTATCATTTTCTGGCTGAAAAACTAGAAATATTCCAAATTCGGTCTCAAAATGATCCAAATTTCGGCGCGAAAAATACCCCAGGGTTACTGTAATTTCTGGCGGCCAACCCAATCATATTGGGTCTCAAAACGACCGCAAAGCTCTCACCATTTCTCAGCACAACATTATCCGTCTTTTTCCTTCCTTGTGTGCTCGACAACGCTCTCGCCACATCAACCAACACATTTCTCGACACAAAATCCCATTTGCTCACAATTTCTGGATCCATCGAAAACGAAAACGAAACTTGTCCGTCTTTTTGTGGATGCAAATCTGCCACGTCACCATCATCCGGCCAAACACATTTTCCTCCGCCGGAATCATCGTGAAATTGATAATTCAACAGAATCAGTAGATCATCTTGTTTGTGCTGCAAATATGGGATACTACTGTAGATCGCTTCGGGACCCGCAAAACTCACTTTCGCCAAAATTGTGAACGAGGAATTTTCATCGTTTGGCCGCCATTCAAATTCGACAATTGGTAGACTTTCATTTTTATCCAAATAAATATAGGCACCGGCATTCGAGAGATTTTCTGCAAATTTTTCAAAAAAATTGCTAAATTTTCACAAAAATTCAAACTTTTTCACAATTTTCCAACCTTTTTTGCAGTTCGGATTACTGTAGTTCAAGGTTTTTTGAAAATCTCAATGAAAAAACCAGTAATTTTTGAGCTACAGTAATCCAAACTACAAAAATTCCTAATTTATTACACCGAGTATTTTTGCAGTTCGGATTACTGTGCTTATTTGAAAAAGACTAGTAATTTTCAAACTACAGTAATCCAAACTGCAAATATTTCTGAGTATTTTCGCAGTTCGGGTTACTGTATTTATTTGAAAAAACTAGTAATTTTAAAATTACAGTAATCCAAACTGCAAATATTTCTGATTTACTCCGAGTATTTTTGCAGTTCGGATTACTGTATTTATTTGAAAAAACAACTAGATATTTTTGAAGTGCAGTAATCCAAACTGCAAATATTTCTGAGTATTTTTGCAGTTCGGGTTACTGTACTTATTTGAAAAAAACCAGTTATTTTTGAACTACAGTAATCCAAACTGCAAATATTTCTGATTTACTCCGAGTATTTTTGTAGTTCGGGTTACTGTAGTTTAAAATTTATTGGAGAATCTCATTGTCAATGAAAAATCGAATAATTTTTAAACTACAGTAACCGAGTATTTTTGCAGTTCGGGTTACTGTAAATCCTCAACTTCCACATTTCCAGGTTAAAATTCGGCGAAAAATTCAAAAATTTTGCTCAAAAATCGAAAAATGCCCAACCTTCCGCACTAATATTTACAATTTTCCAACCGCTTTCCGCGTCCGTATAAAATAATCGTTCAGTGGTGTCCGACATTCCAGCGGCACCTTTCCAATCGCTACTTTTTTCGCCAAGGATGATTTGGTGATTTTCTGCAGAAAAAATTTAGAATTTTTTTTGGGGTAATGTAGCTCCCCTGAAAAAGTGCTGCTCAAAAATCGCACAAACCTTGCTGATTCTCCAGCCATTTACTATAATGTTGCAGTCCGTATTGTGCAATTTGAATGGGATAATAATAGGGTTTTGGGTCCCATTGGGTTGACATTGGCACATTTGTTGCTCCGTTTATACATCGGACACGATCACGCGATTCGACTGAATATGTCGAGAAATGACCGAATGGTCCCGTTGTGTTGTAGGGCGTTTTGTCCGGTGGAACACGCATTTTTGAGTAGGATGTGAAGATTTCGAAGAGGTTTGGGTCTGTGAAAAAATTGGGGATTTTTTGAGCTTAAAACTGTCTCTCTAGGCGCTGACCCTTGAGAACTAGGCTCTCTAGACGCCGCTGCTTGAGAAGTAGCCTCTCTAGGCGCGGCTGCTTGAGAAATAGTCTCTCTAGGCGCGGCTGCTTGAGAACTAGGTCCTCTAGGCGCGGCTGCTTGAGAACTATGCTCTCTAGGCGCGGCTGCTTGAGAAATAGGCTCTCTAGACGCGACTGCTTGAGAACTAGGCTCTCTAGACGCGACTGCTTGAGAACTAGTTTCTCTAGGCGCGGCTACTTGAGATCTAAGCTCTCTAGACGCGGCTGCTTGGGAAGTAGCCTCTCTAGGCGCGGCTACTTGATAACTAGTCTCTCAAGGCGCGGCTGCTTGAGAACTAGGTTCCCTAGACTCGGTTGCTTGAAAACTAGGTTCCCTAGGCGCGGCTGCTTGAAAACTAGGTTTCCTAGGCGCGGCTGCTTGAAAACTAGGTTTCCTAGGCGCGGCTGCTTGAGAACTATGCTCTCAAGGCGCGGCTGCTTGACAATTAGTCTCTCTAGGCGCGGCTGCTTGAGAACTAGGTTCTCTAGGCGCGGCTGCTTGAAAACTAGGCGCTATAGGCGTGGCTGCTTGAGAACTAGTCCCTCTAGGCGCGGCTACTTGAGAACTATGCTCTCTAGGCGCTGATCCTTGACAATTTGCAGATTTTTTTTCGTTAAAAAAATTAAAAAAAAATTCTCCACGTGACGTGAAAATTCTCGAATCCCTTCATTTCTATTTTTCTAAATCTACTCGAAAATGACCTGTTTGTCAAATATTCCACCAGAAATGCGCTGGAAAATAATGCGACGTCTCGACACGAAAAGTTTGCTTCGACTTGGCGCAACTTGTCGAAAATTTTGGGGCGAATCGCAAAAACAGCCGCAATACTACAATCGTGTGTGGTTGATGGAACGCCGAAAAATTGTACGTCTCATCTTGAACTCCAACAAATTGATTTTGGAATTTCACAAAATCGGCGAATCGAAGACACGTGTCAAATGTGTGAATCTGGCGTGGAGCAGCGCTAGGCAAAAAGTTTTTTGGACTGAAATTGTTGTGGAGAATGTTTATGATTGTGTTTTGAGAATTGTCAAGGAATTTTTGCGAAGAATTGCCGGGAATTTGAGAGAATTTTATTGTTTTGTGGTGAGAAAATTCATTTTTCACCCAAAAAATGTACATTTTCAGCAACAAAAACTTCGATCTCGTGTAATTCGAGGTCTACAACTTCCAAAAAATCTTCGAAATCTTGCGAGTTTCGAAATCGATGGTTGTAGCCAACAAATCGATATGGTCAAATGGAAATTCGTGGATTTCAAATCGCTTGCAAATGTTCGAAATCGCCTCAATATCTCCTACACAACAATAAGCTTTGAGCAATTATTGGAACTTCGAGCCGAAAAAATCGAGATTTATCGAATGAGCATTTTGACGTCGCAAAATTTGAGAGATTATATTGAGATGTGGGCCGAGAATCGATTGCATTCGAATTTTCGAGAATTACGAGTTTCGGCGGGGAAATCGAGAAGTTCAAAAATGGAATTGGTCAATTTGGCGGGTTTGCAAATTCGAAGGTGAATTAAAGCAAGTCGGAAAATTCGGAAAATTTTTCAAAGTCTGAAATTCCGATTTTCAGCCTTAAGTGGCCCTAAAATTATTTTTATGTTCAAAAAATTGAAAAATTGGAAAAAAAATCCAAAAATTTCATTTTTTCTATCATAAACTGAGAAAATTTCCCAAAATTTAGGCAAAATTGTAAATAAATATTACTACCAAAGATCGAAAATTGATTTTTCCGTGAAAAAATTGGAAATCCGGAAAATTTGGAAAATTTTTCTGAAATTTCGATTTTCAGCCTTAAATTGGCACTAAAACTTATTTTTAGTAACTATTTTAAACGTTTTACGTTCAGAAATAGTAAAAATTGAAAAAAAAATCCAAAAATTTCATTTTTGCTATCATAAACTGAGGAAATTTCCCAAAATTTAGGAAAAATTGTAAATTTTACTACCAAAGATCGAAAATTTATTTTTCCGTGAAAAAATTGGAAATCCGGAAAATTTGGAAAATTTTTCTGAAATTTCGATTTTCAGCTTTAAGTTGGCACTAAAACTTATTTTTTATGTACAATTACTATTTGAAACGTTTTACGTTCAAAAAATAGTAAAATTTGAAAAATTGAAAAAAAAAATCCAAAAATTTCATTTTTTTCCATCATAAACTGAGAAAATTTCTCAAAATTTAGGCAAAATTGTAAATTTTTTTTCCGGAAAATTGATTTTTCCCTGAAAAAACCGGAAAATTCGGAAAATTTTTCAAAGTCTGAAATTTCGATTTTCAGCCTTAAGTTGGCACTAAAACTTATTTTTAGTAACTATTTGAAACGTTTCACGTTCAAAAAATAGTAAAAAATTGAAAAAAAAATCCAAAAATTTCATTTTTTTTCCATCATAAACTGAGAAAATTTCTCAAAATTTAGGCAAAATTGATTTTTCCGTGAAAAAAACCGGAAAATTTGGAAAATTTCCGGCACAGTCCTGCTTCCAAATTAATTATCGATAATTTTTCAGCCTTCCCTATGGTACAAAATTGCTCCAATCAAAAGTGAATCACAGTGATTGGCTTTCAATTTCAAATTATGCGCATTTTTTCTGGATTCGAGTGGTGGATGAAAATGGCAGAGGTCCAGACGGTTATTAATCAAATGAACCTATTTTTTGATACAAAAATCCACATTTCGCGCCAAAAAAGTCTCTTATGTTTCAGAAGCCGCGTTGCAGCCGCGTCGCGTCCAAATTTCTCACCTTTTCCCAATTTTCCATTCATATCAAATCGTTTCTTGACATATTCAAAAGGCACATACACATCTTCCTCATCTTTCCAACATCTCATCGATTTTCCGGCGTCCGCTGAACATTCCATCATTTTTGCCGCGCCATCGCATTTTTCAGGCACCGCAAAATTTTCAATGATTTTTGGCGGCTCTTCGGCAACTTTGCTTGAAAACCAGCGATTGGCTAGAAAAAATGCGGCGAAAATCAGAAAAATGTAGAATTTCTGACGATGTCTGTTGCATTTCATCGTTCCATTGGCTTCTGAAAGGTCGTGTGAACAAATTTTTTTTCAAAAATTTAAAAAATATATATTTAAATGGTCCCTGAACCAAAGTTTCCATCCAACAACAAAAAAATCACAATTTTCATTAAAAAAATCATTTTTCAGCATGAACAATACAATAATGAGCCAATAGTTGATAGAGTAATTCCATTTCGTCCAAAAAATCGATTTTCTGAATTCGCGCCGCTTCTTTTTGGTCGAGAAGCTCTTTGAAGACCCGATTCATGTCGTAGACTTGCACGTTTTTGAAGCCGGCATTTTTGAATCTGAAAATTTCAGATTCTACTTTTTATATGAATTTTTAGCTGTGATATTTCCTTTGAAAATTTTTTAATAAAAGTTTGAAAAAATTACAATTTTTAGAAAAAAACTGGATTTCGGCTCAAAATGTCATTTTTTTTTTGTCTGAAACTTTCAGATTTAAATAAAAGGCCGTGAAATTTCTTTTAAAAATTAAAAAAAAATTTGAAATTCTCAATTTTTTTCAAATTTTTTTTATCTGAATTTAAATTTTGAAAAAAATTACAATTTTACCAGAGGCGCTCGAGGTACTGTAAGTACAGTAACCTAAGCTTAATGTAGATACAGTACTCCATGTTTAAAGGGACATACACTCGCTCCGCTCGAGCCGCTTACGCGGAATTTTGATCTACACTCGCGCCAAAGGCGCTCGGGGGTACTGTAGATCAGACACTACACAGTAACCACACAATTAGAGCAAATATCGAACATTTTGGAATTTTCAAAGGTTCATACAGTAATCTAAAGTCACAAAAATTTCAGAAAAAGCTACAGTAATCCTTAATTACCGTAGTTTCAGAGCAAAACATCCAGAATTTTCAAATTTTTAAAGGGGCATACAGTAATCCTCACAAAATTTAGTGAATTCTCGATTTTTAAAGGTTCATACAGTAATCTAAAGTCACAAAATTTTTTAGAAAAACCTACAGTAATCCTTAAAGGAACATCTACCGTAGTTTCAGAGCAAAAAATCCAGAATTTTCGAATTTTCAAAGGGGCATACAGTAATCCTCTTAAAATTCACAAAATTCTGGGGTAAATGCATCATTTTGCTCAAATTTTGACTGAAAATTTCAGATTCTCAATGGAGCACACTTGAATTTTTCTTGATTTTTTTTCAAATTTTTTTTTCGCGTAAAATTTTGGCTGAATTTGAAATTTGAAAAAATATAAAATTTTCTGAAAAAAAACTGGATTTCGGCTCAAAATACATGATTTTTGCTCAAATTTTGACTGAAAATATTGATTTTTCAAAGATTTTTGTTCAGGTATTTAAAAGGTCGTGAAATTTTTTTGAATAAAATTTTGAAAATCCACTCACCTCTCCACCTGTTTCTCCTCACTCTCACACATTTGCAGACCGTGTAAATGTATTCCGCGTTGCTCCAAATTCTGCTCCATAACTTTGGTGAAGGCGTCGGCGGCGCGGAATTGCTCATAATTCAAAAACTCGGTGGCGGCGCTGAATTTTTGCGCAAAAAATTCGAGCAAATTTGCACTGGCATCTGCAGACATGTACACCAAAACACATCTGGAAATTTTTTTTTTTTTTTTGGGGGGGATTCGGGAAAAAACTGACTCTGCTATGAAAATGGTGGGAATTGTGGCGTCGATTTGGCATTGCTCCAATTTTTGCTCGAGCTCTTTGAGTTGACGCAAATCGGCTCCGATTAGGTGATAATTTCCAGCGTGGAGGTCGGAGTGTTGTTGGATGGTGGCTGGAAAATCGGGGAACTTTTAGGGCTCCAAAAATTCGTTGTTGCTCATTTTGAGCCTTTTTTCTTGAAAAATTCGAAATTCTTGCCTAAATTTACCCCGGGAACTTGAAAAATTCAAAGTTTGCGCTCTATCAAAGATTTTTTGGCTTAACATGAGCAATTCCCTTATTTTTTACCTATTTTTCATGAAAAATCGATAATTTCAAGGCTATATTCGAAATTCTTGCCTAAACTTACCCCGGGAATTTGAAAAATTGAAAGTTTGCGCTTTATCAAAGATTTTTTGGCTTAAAATGAGCAATTTTCTTATTTTGACCTATTTTCCATCAAAAATCGATAATTTCGAGGCTATATTCGAATTTCCTGCCTAAAGTTACCCCGGGAACTTGAAAAATTCAAAGTTTGCGAGAGCAATTCCCTTATTTTTGACCTATTTTCCATCAAAAATCGATAATTTTAACCCAAAACCTATGAAAAGAGCTTATTTTCATGGTTCCTCTACAAAACTATACGTGATTTTCCCCGAATCACAAACAACCTATTTTCTGATCTTCTGATCTTCGTTTTAACCTTGAACCAGGAACTTTTCTCTACTTTTTTTTTCCATTTTTATCAACCAACAACTGCCGTTTTCCACCTATAAAACCCCCCAAAAATCACAGAAAAATATAATTTTCCATTTTCCACTAAATAATGTTGCTCATATTACTGCTCCTCACCCCACTCGCCACAATTTTGGCTCAAGACCCGATCGCCATCGATTGCTCAGCTCCAGTAGATCTAGGAACCTCGAAATCCTGTAAAGCCAAGCCAAGCTTAAAATATCATTACGACCCGAAAACCAAGACATGTTTGGCGTTTTTGTACACAGGATGTGGTGGGAATGCGAATCGTTTTGATCACGAAGGTGCTTGTTATCAATGGTGCGCGGGAAGTGAGTTTTGGGAGCCGAAATTGGGATTTGGGGCGAAGAAAACCTGAGAAAAGCGAAGAAAAATTGCCACGAGACCCAACGGAAAACAACATGTTCCTTTAAGATACTGTAGAAATTCGCAAGAAAGGTCAAAGGAACATGTTGTTTTTTCGTTGGGTCTCGTGGCGATTTGTGTGTTCTGAATAGGTTTTCTTCGCTTTTCTTTTAAAAAAACGTGATTTTTTGCAGTGGACAACTTCTCGTGCCCATTGGGCTCTTCAAGTGTTGCATCAAAAGAAATGTGCTATGAAGATGTGAGTTTTTGGTGCCCCAAAAAATTGTTGTTTTTGTCATATTTTTGTAGTTGCTGAGTGCAGAGAAGCTAGAGGGTAGGGACGCAGAGGGACATACACTCGCTCCGCTCGAGCCGCTTGCGCGGAAGATTCCGGGGCGCTTCGCGCAAGCTTGCGGAAAATCAACTTTTCGAGCTAAAAATGCTGGAAGTGCTAAAAATGAGCAATCCCAGCATTTTCAGCGTCAAAAATTGATCTAGAAATATTATTCACAAAAATATGTGACCCCCCTGAAAATGGTGCTTCAGGAGGGGGGGGGGTCAACTTCAAGAGTAATTTTTAGCAAATAACTTTCTAGATCAACTTTTCGAGCTGAAAATGCTGGAATTGGTTAAAATGAGCAATCCCAGCATTTTCAGCGTCAAAAATTGATATAGAAATATTTTTCACAAAAATATGTGACCCCCCTCAGGAGGGGGGGGGGTCAACTTTAAAAGTAATTTTTAGCAAACAACTTTCTAGATCAACTTTTCGAGCTGAAAATGCTGGAATTGCTTAAAATGAGCAATCATAGCATTATCAGCGTCAAAAATTGATCTAGAAATATTTTTCACTGATTTTTGGTATACCATTTTTGTAATTTCGGCTCCTGGATCCGATTTCATTCAAAAATTTCAAATTTCAAATTTTCAGTCCCACTGCGGCACCAACAACTACTGTCTCAACGGTCATCCAATCAACATTTGTTGCGAGAAAAAATGGCGCGAAAAATCGGACAAAGAATACAACCCGAAATGTCCCGCGGGGAAGAAAGCCTTCAAACCAACTGATGGTGGAATTGCGAGTTTGAGACTGGGCAAATCGTGTAAATCGAATCATTGTCCGGAAAAAGCCACGTGTGTTCAAGGAGAATTTTTTGCAGCTTGTTGTGTTTGAAAGTTTTTTGATAATGAAAATGAAGATTTTGTTTCACCTTCTAGATTTCTTGCTGAACTTCAACAGACAAAAAAAAATAAAAAACATTTTTTTTTTCCACCAAACCCCTCGTGTCAAAAATCAAGAGACAACCTTGACCAACTAATCTTGTCAACCAGGAACTAAATAAATTTCTTTTTTTTTCATCGACAACTGCCACTAGCCGAAAAATCTTCATTTTCGTCAAAATGTACCTGATCCTCGTACTTCTTCTAACTTCCACAATTCTGGCTCAAGATTTCGATTTTGATTGCAAAGCATCAGTAGATCTTGGAACCGCCTGTTCGCAACAAAAACCGATTTTGAAATATCATTTCGACTCGAAGACCCAAACATGTTTGGCGTTTTTGTACCAAGGTTGTGGTGGGAATTTGAATCGCTTCGATTCGACAGGATTGTGTAATCGATTCTGTAGACCAAGTAGGTTTCAGGGGAGGAAATGAGGTTCAGGCGGGAAAATAAATTGAATATTTTCAGTCGACAAATTCTCGTGTCCTTTGGGTTCTCCAGTGGTTCCAGGAACAAGTACATGCCGAGATAGCGTAAGTTCAAGTCTATACTTGGAAGATTGCCAGGAATAATTGTGACGTGGCAAAAATTGCACCTGCCACGTCATAATTATTTTGGATTAACAAATCTTGCTCAAAACTATCAAAATCTTCAATTTCCAGTCTGAATGCGGCTCAACCGGATATTGCAAACGTGGTTCCCACGTTGGCCTTTGCTGCCAAACCGCATACCGTGACAAATCTCACCTCGAATACAATCCCAAATGCCCAAGTGGCAAATCAGTCTACAAAATTGCATCCTCAACATTTTTGGGCAAATCTTGTAAATCGAATCATTGTCCGGAGAATGCCACGTGTATTCAGGGAGAATATTTTGCCACGTGTTGTGTTTGAAGGAACTACATGTTTTTTGTGAGATAAATTTTGTATCTGATCTATTTGTTTTGAAAATATTGTTCTACGCTAACCTTGAGAAAACTTACAGTTTCCTTGTTGGACGCCTTTAAAAGGGCATCGTACACATCGAAACATCAGGAAAAATGAGATTTTTCGTGATTTTCACAATTTCAATTCTGACCGTTTTGGGTCAGCATAGCGAATCGGATTGTCGTGCTCAATTAGATCTTGGAAAATCAAAATGTTCGGGAAAGAAGGCTGAAATTAAGGTGAGCTAGACACAAAAAAAAAATAAAAATAGAGTCTATTTTTGTTTTCAGTACCACTACGATGCTAAAACCGCCACATGTTTGGCATTTTTGTACACGGGATGTGGTGGAAATGCGAATCGATTCGACAGCGACAGTGAATGCTATCGTACTTGTCAGGGAATCGATGCGTTGAACTGTCCACTAGGCTCAAAACCTTTGCCGAAAACCAATATTTGTCAAGATTCGGTGAGATGAATCTCTCGAAGTTTCAGAAAAAAAATCCCTGAAATTTCCAGAAAGAATGCGGTTCCAAGGGATATTGTAACATGGGCAGTGGATTCGGAATTTGTTGCGAGAAAAAATGGCAAGAAAAATTGGATAAAGAATATGGCCCGAAATGTCCAGCAGGGAAAAAAGCCTATGAGCCAACTGATGGTGGAATTGCGAGTTTGAGATTGGGCAAATCGTGTAAATCGAATCATTGTCCGGAAAAAGCCACATGTGTTCAAGGAGAATTTTTCGCAGCTTGTTGTGTATAAAATAACTTGTTGTGGAAATTGATAAATGTTTTTAAAGCTTGAAAATAAAGAGAATGTCAAATTTTTGTTTAAGGAACGGTATTTTTATTCATTTTTTTAAACCATTTTTTAATAAATTTTAGGGCTGATTCACGAACAATGTTGATTTTTTCTTAAATTTTTTTTTCAAAATCATTTTTTTTTAATTAGGACACTTTTTCTCTAACATGAGTAATGTTTTGGAAATTGGAAACTATCACAAAAAAATGTCTAAAACATTGTAGATCAAAATTAGTTTTTCAAGTTTTTTCAGCCAAAAATGATGAAAAATCGAGATTTTCAAAGCTTCTGGGGTGATTTCTGATGAAAATTGACCTTGGAATTAACTTTTCAGAAGTTTTTGCTGGTGAATTCCGAAAAAATTCATAAAATGAGGTGAAGCTGCTTATTTTCATCAAAAATCACACCAAAAGCTTCAAAAATATCGATTTTTCATCATTTTTGGCTGAAAAACTCTTGAAAAATAAAGATTTTCCCAAAAATCTCACCTTTTTCCTCGAAAAATTCGGCGGGATCAGGTTTCGGACCAGGCTTCAAAATATGTCGGATCTTTTTCGAAGTGACACTCGAAAAATCAATCTCCACATATTTCCGCAATTTTCCACCTTCCGACGAGGAAAGCCTCCAAAACAACGTGTCAAAACCGCATCCCAAACTGATAACCTGAGCAATCTCGTGTTTCGCCAGGAATTTTCGCACATATGTCTCAACGATTTTCGTGCGCGCCCAATATCCCATCGATATTTCTGGGAATCGACGAGTTTCGGCTGTTCCGATGGCGGAATTGGCGAATCTTGCGATGAAATCATCGCTCCAATAGCCTTTCTGTAATAAAATTGCATTTTATTGGTCAAAATTCTTGAATTCTATTTTTAAATCCAACTTTTAAGCCAAAAATCCCACCTGCACTGCAAAAAATTTACACTGCGTCGCATCATCATTGGTCCGCTGCACCGAATAATCGTCGCTCACCGAATTCGATCGTCGACGATTTGATATCGCCTCCGCCACCAAACTATCATTGCTCACCGCTTCCATGTCCATTTTCTAGGCTGAAAATCGGAAAATCGCGCTGAAAAACAACAAAAAAATAAAAATATTGACCGTGGCCTAGAATGCCGCTCGTTTTCTAGGTCACGCGTCCTGTGTCGATTTACGAGCATTTTCGAATTTTTCTTTTTCTGTGTTTAAAACTCATTTAACGAGGTTTCAGATAAGTTTTCGTGGTGGCAGAGGAGGACAAATGAACTTCAACAGTCCCTATGGCGATTCGAGTGCACCAGGACAAAATTCAAGAGGTCGTGGGCAATTCCGACAGCCGCAAGGAAATTGGCGGGGAAATCAAGGAAATTGGCGCGGAAACTCTCAGAATTATCGCGGGGGAAATCATCAAAATCAGCGAGGCTCATGGAGCAAACCGGTGGATTCCTCAAAAACACCCGCCAATGCCTACGTGATGCCACAAATGTCTGAAAATCCGTGGCTGAAATTGGAGGAGCAACACAAACGCGATTTCGAATAGGCGAAAGAAAATAAGTTTTTATTAATTCAAAAGATCAAAATAAAAATAAATATTCACACATAATAACAAGTAAATGCTAGCAGAAACCGAAAAATTATCACACATTTTTTGGGGGAGAGAACCGTATTTTCTGGAAGGAAGTGAGGGTGGATTTTGGTGGAAATCTGGCTGAAAAGGGATTTTCAGCTTTAAATTTAGGATCTGGCAGAATTTTAGCTTAAAAATTCAAATTTTTGCTTAAAAATGGAAATTTTTGCTGTAAATCAAAGATTTTGATTCAAAAATTCGCCTGAAATTCGTCAAAAATTCGCTTGAAACCCCCAGAATTTCACCAAAAACCCCACCTTTTCTCACAGCAGCTTCCAATATAAATCAATCAATAAATCCAGTGAAAGAGAGAGATCTGTTGTATGTGTATATTCGATTCAAAAAACATCATCAATTTTATATCGGAAGAACACACCAAAAAAGAAGGGCGGGGGATGATATTTAGATATAGAGCAAATAAAAAATCCATTAAAAAACAGTAGAAAAATTAGAGAGAGAAACAGACAGACAGACAAAAAATTCCCCAATTTTTTTCGCGGGGAAACCAAAAAAAACACCAAAAAATGAATAGGACAGGGCGAAAAAAAGAAAAAAAATGGAATTTGGCACCAATTCTAGCGATGCGATTGATGGTGTTGTTGATGATGATGATGTGGTGGTGGATTTTGGTGCGAAGAAGATGATGAAGATGTTCGATGTTGATTTGATGTTGTTGTCGAAGATCCGTTGCTATGACGTGGCATGGCTGGAAAAGAAGATTTCTGATTTGAAAATTACATTTTTCAGAAATCAGAAAACATTGCTCATATTAGAAAAAACCGGTTTTCTGAAAAAATTGGAAAACTTCATCTGAAAGTAATTGGCATTGCTCATGTTAGAAAAAACTTTCTGAATTAAAAAAAATTTTGAAGAAAAAAACATTGCTCATATTAGTAAATTAAGTCTCAACTCTGATAAATTCAAGAAAAAATTAACATTGCTCATATTAGAATTTTCTCGGCTCAAAAATTTCTTCAAAGAACGCAAAAAAAATGCTCCAAACCACTTCTAGAATCTGAAAATCACTGAAAATTCGAAAAATAAACGTTTTCCGAACAAAATTGAGCACATTCGCTCAGAAATTAGCATTTTCAGCCAAATTTTGTCTGAGAAGCTCCAATTCACTGAAAATTCGAAAAATTCACAAAGTTTGAGTGTAGAGCAAGTTTGGGACTTAAATTTTGTGAATTTTTCGAATTTTCACTCAAAATTTGGCTCAAAAATCGGATTTTCTCTCCATGTTCCACTCAAAATCCCCAATTTTTAATCACCCTTCATCGAATAACTTCCACTTCCTCCCCCACTTCCTCCAGTTGTAGTATTATTCATCACTCGATGATTCTTCTTCTGTTTTTTACTCCACATTTCATGACAATCTTGATGTTTGGGAAGGCGGAGCGGTGCAACTTTTTGATTTTCCAGTGATCGAATCCACGGATGCATCAATGCTTCACGGGCTGTTAGACGTTTTTTCGGATCGAGAACGAGAAGTTGGTCAAGAAGATCGATGGCTGATGAGGGCATTATGCTAGAAAAAATTTTTCTCAAAGCTCCGCCCATTTCAGCAAGCCTGGCACGCTTTTCGAAAAACCCACCTCTCAAAATCCTCTCGTATCCTTCTCGGATAAACTCGTTTCGCCTTAATCACATCATAACCCTTCAATTTCACAACATCCGGCCAAACATCAGTATTCGGAGTTCCGCAGACCTGAAAAATCGGGATTTTCCAAAAAGGTCCAAATAAGCCTATTTTTTGAGCCTAAAAGATTTAATTGAAAGAAAGCTCACCTTACTAATCAAATCCAGCTGAACAATCTCATTATTTCCAATAAACAGTGGTTTTCTGGTGAATAATTCACCCAACATACAACCAACACTCCACACATCAATTTCTGGACCATAACATTCTTCACCTAGCAACAATTCGGGCGGTCGATACCATAATGTGATGACGCGATTCGTGTATGGTCGCTCGATTCCTTCATGCCATAAACGAGCCAAACCCAAATCGGCTACTTTTAGTTCTCCACTGCAAAAAAGAGGGGATTCTTGGTGAAACAGGGGATAAAATATAGGTTTTCTAGTGAATTTTGCAATTTTTTGTATTTTCTTGTAACCTGAAATTACAAGAAATTTCAAAAATTCAAAATTTGGATGGAAAAATATGTAGATTTCGACCCGCTAGGTTTTCTAGTAATCAATTTTTGTATTTCTTGTATTTTCTTGTTACCTGAATTTACGAGAAATTTAAAAAATTCGAAATTTTGGATGGAAAAATGTTTTCCAGTAGGCTTCGACCCGATAGGTTTTTTAGTAATCAATTTTGCAATTTCTTGTATTTTCTCGTAACCTGAAATTACGAGAAATTCAAAAAATTCGAAAAATATGTTTCCCAGTAGACTTCGACACGCTGATCAGGATTCCGTTGTCTAAAATTGCAAATCCTAACTTCTGACAAGAGTTATGACGTGGCAAAGTTGAAAAATTTGGGATTTTAGGAGGCCAGGACCCGCTTTCAAAATGATTTTCACGAAAATCATCCAAAATTTCGAATTTATTGAATTTCTCGTAATTTCGGGTTACAAGAAAATACAAAAAATTGCAAAATTGATTACTAGGAACCCTACATTAATTTTGAAAGCGAGTTTTTCCCTTCTAAAATCCCAAATTTTCGAAGTTTGCCACTCATGTTAGAAGTTGAGCTTTAGACAACGGAATCTCGATGAGCGGGTCAAAATCTACACGAAATTTCGAATTTTTTGAATTTCTCGTAATTTCAGGTAACAAAAAAATAAAAACAACAGAATCGCGATCAGCAGGTCAAAATCTACATTTTCCATCCAAAAATTTCGAATTTTTTGAATTTCTTGTAATTTCAGGTAACAATAAAATACCAGAAATTGTAAAAACCCACCGATTATTGACAAGTATATTGCTACATTTAATATCACGATGCAAAAATCCAGCTTTATGACAATATGCTAATCCCTCTAATAACTGTTTAAATAATCCACAAATTTGTTCGCGACTGAATTCAATCAAATCACGCGACTCCAATAAACCCATTAAATCGTGGTCGACATATTCGAAGACCAAATAAAAATTGACGGCTGAAACGGGGGAATTTTTGTATAAAGATAAAAAACCATCAAAAATATGATAACTCACTTCTAGATTTGCTCAATTCCTGAACACTTGCATTATCCGAAACAATATCAATCAATCTCACAATATTCTTATGATTCAATTGTCGCAAAATCTTAATTTCTCGAACTGCAGTTATCGGAAATCCCTCTTTTTCATTTTCCAATCGAACTCTTTTTAATGCAACTTGTTCGCCGGTTGTTTTATTGACTGCTTTATAGACTTGTCCGTAGGTTCCTTCTCCAATTTGATCCAACATTGAATAATCCGATAATAGTTTTGTGCCCCATTCTTCTTGGCCTGGTTCGACTCGTCGACGAACACCGCGGCGATTCATAACTCTGGAAAAATTCAGGGATTTTTATAAGAACGGGAAAATCTAAAAGGATTCAGAGATTTTTCCGAACTTTAAGAAGATCAAGTCGAATTCTAGAATTTCCAGAATTTTCTTAAAAATCGGGAAGGAGGCTAAAAATGTTGAAGCATTTTCTTTTGCTCGAATTTTCAATGATTTTCAGATTTTAAAGGTGATTTGAAGCATTTTCAGACAAAATTTGGCTGAAAATGCGTAGAAATCGGATTTTTAAGGTGTTTCTGAACAAAATGAGCCAAATTTTGTATGAAAATGCTCTAAATCACTTCTAGAATCTAAAAATTCACAAAATTTAAGTCTAGAAACTTTTCCCGAGCAAATTTGGGCTCATTTTGCTCAGAAACCCATTTAAAATCGTATTTCTTACAATTAGCGTTTTCAGACAAAATTTTGCTGAAAATGCTAGGAAAGTTGGATTTTTGGGGGGTTTCTGAGTGAAATGAGCCCAAATTTGCTCAGAAAAGTTTCTAGGCTTAAATTTTGTGAATTTTCAAATTTTAAAGGTGATTTGGAGCATTTTCAGACAAAATTTGGCTGAAAATACTGAAAAATAAATTTTTGGGGGTTTCTGAGCAAAATGAGCACGAATTCGATCATAAAAATTTCTAGACTTAAATTTTCGAATTTTTCAGATTCTGAAGGTGATTTGAAGCATATTCAGACAAAATTAGGCTGAAAATGGGATTTTTGGGGGTTTCTGAGAGCAAAATCGCTCAAATTTCTGTTTTTCAGCTCAAAATCGCTCAAACTTCTCAACTTACACCGGTTTCGACGCAATTCTTCGACTCTCCACATGTGGCAGCGGCAAATTTCCCATCATTTTCGATGATCTTTTCGAATGCGACGACGAAGTTGGCGGTGGTGCATGTCCTGGTGGTGGTGGCACTTTTCCAGGCGCCGATGTCGAGGGACGATGATGAAGATTCTCTTGATTATTGGTGGAAGTTGGAGGTGGTGGAAAATGTGCGGGTGGTTGAGGTGGCGGGAGAACTGAGAACATATCCGGTGCCGCAGGTTGATGACGAGATGATGAAGAAGAAGATGGTGGAGATGGATCAAAGACATTTGAAGATGGCATTGGTGGGGGAACTGGTGGCGGGCGGAATACCATTGTTGGAAATTGGGGGACCGGTGCCTGGAAAAATAATTTTGCTCTTGCTTTTTTGCTCAACAATTCTGGGGGATTCTAGTCGAAAAAAATATCAAAAAACTATATTTTTTCCTATTTTTGACATTTTTTTCATTTTTGTGTGGAAAAAATGTCAAAAATAGGAAAATATATAGTTTTTTAACATTTGAATCACATTTAAAAAAAAAACTATATTTTTTTCCTGTTTTTGACATTTTTGTGTGGATAAAATAAAGTTTTTGGACATTTGAATCATCCCATTCAAATCTTTATGAAATTTCGTCCATAGACAGTTTTTAGGGTCAAAAAATCCCTGAAAATTTTAGAACCTCTGAGCCAAGTTCTGAGCTCTCAAAAATCATCATAGCTCAATTTCAAAATTATTTTTTGGGAGAAATATAGGTTCAGATATTGATCAGCATAGTCGATTTACTGGCAGTAAACATTTTTCCAAAAAATTTTGGAGTTTTTTTATTTTTGGATGAAAATTCATGAGAATTCACATGTGCTCACATATCACAAAATTTTCTGAAAATTCAAAAATTCAGATAATTTTTTGAAAAAATGTATGAGCACGTGTGAATTTTCAGGCGAAAAATAAAAAAACTCCAAAATTTTTTGAAAAATGTTTAATTTCAGTAAATCGTCTGAAACTTTATTTCTCCCCAAAAAATAATTTTAAAATGGAGCTATGATTTTTGAGAGCCCAGAACTTGGGGGTCCTTAAATTTAGGGTGTTTTTTGACCCCAAAATCCATCCAGGCTTGTTTTTGCTGTCAAAAATGTCTCCCTTACATGATAATAAGTTGGTGGCGGCGGTAAAGGCGTTGGAATATTCAAAGATGTTCCATTTGAATGCGCAGCTCCATCGACCATTTCTTCAGAACTCGTTGATGAAGAGCTACTATGTCTTTTCCTTCTTTTTGCTCTTCTTTTTACTTTTTGATGAGACGACGCCAGAACCATGTGTTTTCTTGATTTCATTGATTAGTGATGTTGACATCCTGGAGATTTTCGAGAATAATGTTTTTCAGCTAACAAAAAAAAAGAAAAAACTCACATATCTGGCGAATCGGATTCCGAAGAATGACGTCTTCGACTTTTCTTGCTTCTTTTGGGTGATCTATGCCGGCTGCGACTTCGTGAACGTTTTTCGCGACGCGTTTTTCGCTCTTTGCTTTTTCGACGATCTCCACCGCCTCGACTACTGCGATATCGACGATTTTCGCGAGAATTTGAGCGTCTGAAATTGAAAAATTGATATTTTCACGTTTTTTTACGCAAATGAGTTGAAATATTGGTTTCTAATGTTATTCATAGGGTAGAATGGTCTAAGACGAACAGAATGGTATAAATTTTGATGAACTTACCTTATCCATAAGTGATTTAGCGATGTTTAGTCGATATTTTTCGCTAAATCACTTATGGATAAGGTAAATTCATCAAAATTTATATCATTCTGTTCGTCTTAGACCATTCTACCCTATGAATAACATTAAAACCCAATATTTTAAATCACTTGCTCAAAAAACATTAGTCAATGTCCAACTATACAGATTAGTATAGTCGTAAAAATAATGATTTGTACTTAGGCGAAAAGTACATTTATCGGGAAAATGGGCGGGTTTTATTATGCTTTTTCCACAAAATCTCTACCTCATTTTACTCGAATTTCCAATTGGCGGCGAAATTTCATCACGTGAATGTCGATCCCGTCTCGATCCTTGTCTCGATGAGACTCGCGTCGATTTATAATTGCGATTCGGCGAAATACTTCGACTACGTGTCGATCTTTGCTCGCGATCACGATACGAAGAACCGCGTCGAGAATCGTTGATGGCTTGCGAAGAGGAGCTCGGCGACATTTCCATTGGTAAATATTCGGACGAGTGGTGCAAACTCATCTACTTTTGGTGGAAACCTGGAAAAATGATGCAATTTTTGAGGATAATTCAAAAATCAAACTCTGGTTGAAAATACGTATATATACAGCTAAAACTGATATCAAAAAATCAATTTTTTCGCCCAAAATTTGATTTTCAACTATTTTTCAAAATAAAACTTCACCAACCTTTCCCAAAATTTGTCAACGATTTTCCGAAACTTGCAAATATCCACGGATAATCTGAAAATCCACAAAAATCAAGTTTTGCACCTGAGAAACGCTGAACAACAACAAAAAAAAACGACGCGACGGTCGTTCGACAAATTGATTGGGCCACGCCCACTTGCATAAATTGTGTGCGGCGGTTGCCGACCACCTTTTTCTCCCTCGTGCCCTCCTTGTTTGCTGTTGTGTCTCGCGGCGGTTTGGAGGCGATTTGAATTGTTGTTTTTGTTTTTTTTCTGTGCGTCTGGGATTCCCAGGATTTTTGATGTGAAATGCTGCTTATTTTTGAAATAAGCCCAAAGAAAACGTGACCCTTTTCCTTCAAATATAAAAAAATCGATTATTTTTATTTATTTATTTTTCCTCTTCGAAAAACCGTAACGTTTCAAGGTCAGTTTTTCAAGGCGTCACTTTTCGTAAAGTTTTTCTCTCTTTCCAATTTGGACTTGATTTGAAAAATACCTGTTTAAATGTTTTTTTTTCTTTCAAAGCACCATATTATGACTCATTGTGTATTTTAGACATCACTAATTTGCCGGAAACCCTAAATTTCATAACTAGATTTATAAATTCTATAGATTTCTCATTTATTTTCCCCGTCTGTAGCATTTTCGAAAATCTTTGTTTTATCATGGGAAGATTTTGAAATTTTAGAGAATTCGCGCCTCAACAGGTCTCACCACATTTCAGCGTGTACTTCTCGCGGACAAATTTATTTTTTCAATTTTCCCGTCACTTTACAGTCACAAAAAAGTCACCTGAACTAGTAGTATCTATTGACAATAGAAGAAGAAGAGAAAGTGTAAATAATACACTCTACGTCTCCGCTATCTATTTTTATCGCCGTCGCAATTTTTTCTGTGTTTTTTTTTGATAGAGAGTATTTTGCGTAGTTATTTAGATAACATATTGTTCCCCGAAGAAACACGCCATTTTGTGAAATTCAGCACCAAAATGTCATGGAATCCATCGTTTTCCAGGCTGACTTCCTCTCATTTTCTCTGCGTCTCTCACGTTTTATTATTGATGTGTGGGGGGAGGGGGAAAACTTGTTTTTTTTTCAATATTTTTTCTTTTTTTCTGCTGGCACTTTTTTAAAGTTGCTTCATTATTGTTTATATTTTTATTGAGTATCAGATTACCAACAAAAAAAGATAATAATAAAATAATCGATTTTTTGTTAGATACAAAAGAAACCAAAAAGTGAAAAACAAATACTTACTCACTTCCTTGTTTATTTTTCATTTTTCCAAAAAAACTATACATTTTTCTTTGCAGAACAACGATTTTGGCGGGTTTTTTCATTTTCTTCTTCCTCAAAAAAAATATATTTATAAAGTGAGTCTCCTGAAAAAAAAAACAAAAATTTGTTGATTTTCGTGGCATGTGAAAACTTTTCCATAGAGAAATCGATTTTCCAGAATTCTCCTCACAAAAAATCATGCCAGCGTCGCCGACGACGGCGCGACAATAATCGCCACATTCACCTCGGTCACAAGAATCATTTTTGTAGCAATAGAATATCGTGAGTTGGCGCATTTTCAGCCCTAATTTCCCCCGATGTTTTGCAGCACATGTAAATATAATCTCTTCTCATTTTTGCCGCGATTTTTGTACGAACAATTCAGACGGTATAACAATGTGTTTTTTCTCGTTATTGCACTTTTACAGGTAATTTTTTCCGTTAAATTTCGCCCCAGAAAATAATTTCCAGCAAATTCCGGATGTTAGTCCAACTGGGAGGTATACAACAGCTGTGCCATTTTTGATTATTTTATCAGTTTCAGCATTGAAAGAGATGTTTGAGGATTTGGTAGGTTATTGGGCAAGGAATGCGTCAGCAGAATGCATTTTTTGATCTATGTTGCACCAAAAATGCGTCAGCAAATGTTCATACATTTGCTGACGCATTTTTGATAGCCGATGTTCCAATTAAAACCCGCCTGGACCTCGAATTTTCAGTCAAACTTTGATTTTGGCTGAAAATTTTGGGTTCACGTGCAGGGGAACCTATCGTCAATTTTTTTTCTGCACTAAAAATGCGCCAGCAAAAATCTAGCTACTAGAAATGCGTCAGTAAACGTTCTGACGCATTTTTGATAGCCGATGTTTCCATTAAACCCTGCCTGAATCTCGAATTTTCAGTCAAACTTTGATTTTGGCTGAAAATTTTGGGTTCACGCGCAGGGGAACCTATCGTCAATTTTTTTCTACACTAAAATGCGTCAACAAAAATTATCATACATTTGCTGACGCATTTTTGATAGCCGATGTTTTCAATAAAACCCGCCTGGACCTCGAATTTTCAGTCAAACTTTGATTTTGGCTGAAAATTTTGGGTTCACGCGCAGAGGAATCTATCGTCAATTTTTTTTTCTGCACTAAAAATGCGCCAATCAAATTCTAGCTACTAGAAATGCGTCAGTAAACGTTCTGACGCATTTCAGATAGCCAAGAATCCGATGTTTCCATTAAAACCCGCCTGAATCTCGAATTTTCAGTCAAACTTTGATTTTGGCTGGGAATTTTGGGTTCACGCGCAGGGGAACCTATCGTCAATGTTTTCTGCACCAAAAAACATTCAAAATTTCTAGAAACGTCGCCGTTCCGATCACAAAGTCAACGGATTCGCCGTCGAAATTCTCGTCGCTGGAAAATGGACGAAAAAAGAGTGGCGAGACGTGGAAGTCGGAGAATTCATCCGCGTCGACAATGATAGCTTATTCCCCGCCGATTTATTATTGATCTCCTCCAGTGAACAACAAGGAATGGCCTATATTGAAACATCGAATTTGGACGGCGAGACGAATTTGAAAATTAAACAGGCTTTGGATATCACATCACCTCTCACTTCACCTGAGCAATTGGCTAGATTCCAAGCGGAGATCACTTGCGAACCCCCCTCACGACATGTTAATGAGTTCAATGGGAATATTGATGTTGACGGGCAGGCGAGACATTTTGGAATTGATCAACTTTTACTGCGCGGGGCTCGTCTTAAAAACACCGCGTGGATTTTTGGAGCTGTGATTTACACGGGACATGATTCCAAACTTTTGATGAATTCAAAACGCGCTCCATTGAAATCTGGAACCATAGATGTGAAAACCAATTATCGAATAATATTCCTGTTTTTCGTTTTGGTAGCTTTGGCGATTATTTCAGCAATTGGAAGTGAATTTTGGAGACAATCTAATATTCCGAACGCTTGGTATTTGTCATTTTTGGAGCATGATCCTAAAGGCTCATTTTTATGGGGTGTTTTAACATTCTTTATTTTGTATAATAATTTGATTCCGATATCTTTGCAAGTGACGCTGGAAATTGTACGATTCTTCCAAGCGATTTATATCAACAATGATATTGAGATGTATGACCCGAATAGTGATTCATGTGCAATTGCAAGAACTTCAAATCTTAATGAGGAGTTGGGACAAGTCAAATTCATTATGTCGGATAAAACTGGAACACTCACAAGGAATGTTATGAAATTCAAAAGAGTTTCAGTTGGTCGGAAGAATTATGGGAATAATGAAGATGATGAATTTGATGATGAAACATTGTTGGAGGATTATAGGAGTGGAGAATCACCGATGATTTTGGAGATTTTGAAAATGATGGCGATTTGTCATACGGTTGTGCCGGAGAAGAAGGAGGGAGAGGAGTTGATTTATCAATCGAGTTCACCGGATGAAGCGGCGCTGGTTAGAGGGGCTGCCACGCAGAAGATCACTTTTCATACCAGGCAGCCGCAGAAAGTTGTTTGTGATGTGGTGAGGGTTTTTTGGCGGGAAAATTTGCGATTTTTTGGTACCAAATTAGCCTAGAACTTTTTGTTTGCCACGTGGAAATCCTATTTTTGAACTCAAAATTTGAATTTTCGAATTTCGCGCTATAAAATCCACGTGTCAAAATTCTTTACTCATAATTTTGGAATTCGAAATTTCGAATTTCGCGCTATAAAATCCACGTGTCAAAATTCTGAACACAAAATTTTGAAATTTGAAATTTCGAATTTCGAGCTATAAAATCCACGTGTCGGAATTTCAATGAAAAAATGCCACGTGGCTCGAATTTTCAACAGAAAAATCGATTTTTCCCATTTTTTTCGAATTTTCAACGGAAAAATCGATTTTTCCCATTTTTTTCGAATTTTCAACGGAAAAATCGATTTTCCCAATTTTTTTTCGAATTTTTAACAGAAAAATCGATTTTTCCCCAGTTTTTTCGAATTTCAAGCTATATAATCCACGTGTCAAAATTCCAAGCTCTAAATTTTGGAATTTGAAATTTCGAATTTCGCGTCATAAAATCCACGTGTCCGGAATTTTAAACGGAAAATGCCACGTGGCTCGAATTTTAAACGGAAACAATTGATTTTTTCCCAATTTTTTGAATTTTCAATGGAAAAATCGATTTTCCCAATTTTTTTTTTCGAATTTTCAACAGAAAAATTGATTTTTACCAGTTTTTTCCGAATATTTGACAGAAAATCCACGTGTCAAAATTGCAGAAGGAAAAAGCCACGTGGCTCAAATTTTCAACAGAAAAATCGAGTTTTCCCCAGTTTTTTCGAATTTAGCGCTATAAAATCCACGTATCGAAATTTCACAGGTAAAATGCCACGTGGCTCGAATTTTAAACAGAAAAATCGATTTTTCGCATTTTTTAACAGAAACATTCATTTTTCCAAGTTTTTTTTTCGAATTTCAAGTCATAAAATCCACGTGTCAAAATTTTGGAATTTCAAATTTCAACAGAAAAATCAATTTTTCCAAGTTTTTCCCAGTTTTCCTCTCAAAAAATCAATTTTTCCAAGTTTTTGTCCAGTTTTTTCCATTTTTCCAATTTTTTTCAGCTTGGAAACGATGAAACCTACGAAATTCTGGATGTTATCGATTTTACATCGGATCGAAAACGAATGTCGGTGATTGTCAGAGATCAAGAGGGAAACATCAAACTATATACAAAAGGAGCGGTGAGTTAGCTTGAAATTGGGGGGTTTTGGGCAGAAATTACCTCAGAAGTTGTGGTTTTTGAGGGAAAATCGGCTAGAAATCAATAAAATTGTCCTAAAAATCATGATTTCGGGAAAATGAAATGAAATTGATTCAAAAAATCAAATTTTCATGCAAAAATAACCTAGAGATCACCTAATTTTCCAGGATACTGTGATTTTTGAACGGCTGAAAAAAGGAAGTGAAGAAGATATCCGAAATTGTAGTGCACATTTGGAAGATTATGCATCATTCGGTTATCGAACCCTCTGTTTTGCTGTCAAAAATTTGCAACCGGGAGAATATGAAAAATGGGCGCCCGAATATAAAAAAGCGATTCTGGCAATTGACAATAGAGCGCAATTGCTTGCCCAGGCTGCTGAAAAACTGGAAAATTCGATGGAATTGGTTGGAGCGACTGCGATTGAGGATAAATTGCAAGAATGGGTGCCGGAAACGATTCAGGCGTTGATGGCGGCGGATATTCGAGTTTGGATGTTGACTGGGGATAAAAGGGAGACGGCTATTAATATTGGTGAGTAGTTTTTGGGTGGATTTTGGTGAAAATTTGGGATTTTTGAGCAAAAATAATAAATTTTGAGCTCGAATTTGAGAATTTCCGGGTTTTTTGAGCCCGGATATGCTCAGGAAGCTTTTTGAGCCGAAATTTCGGGGTTTTTGAGCTCGAATTTGAGATTTTCCGGGTTTTTTGAGCCCAGATATGCTCAGGGAGCTTTTTTAGTCAACATTTTGGGGTTTTTTGAGCCCAGATACGTTCAGAGAGCATTTTGAGCCAAAACTTTCGATTTTTGAGCAAAAACGATGAATTTTGAACTCGAATTTGAGAATTTCCGGGTTTTTTGAGCCCAGATATGCTCCGGAAGCTTTTTGAGTCAAAATTTTCAATTTTTAACACACCTCGGCCAAAATCGTGGTTTCCACAACAAAAAATTGTACGCTAACTTTTTACAGTACAAAAATTGTGAATTATTCAGTTTTTGTGTGATTTTTTTTTGTGATTTTTCAATTTTTGACCTCTAAAAACTGAAATTCAGATCTTTCCAAAAATTGTACTCTGGCCAGCCACGGCTTGGCCGAGGTGTGATTTTTAAGCAAAAATGATGAATTTTGAGCTCGAATTTGAGAATTTCTGGGTTTTTCGAGCCCAACAATGCTCAGGAAGCTTTTTGAGCCAAATTTCGGGATTTTTGAGCAAAAATGATGAATTTTGAGCTGGAATTTGAGAATTCCCGGGTTTTTTGAGCCCAGATATGTTCTGAGAGCAAAAAATGTATTTGAAACATGAAAAGCTCAGACTAGACTCTAGTTTAGAATATTTTCAGACTTTATTGTGACAAAAATGCGGAATATTCAAAGCTAAACTTGATTGCTCATGTTAGCAAATTCCACAATTTTCAGCTCATTCTTGTGCCCTTGTCCATCCACATACCGAATTATTGATTGTTGATAAAACCACCTACGAAGACACTTATAATAAATTGGAACAATTTGCACAAAGAGCAATTGAACTCGAAAAATTGGAAAAAGAATTTGCGATGGTAATCGATGGAAAATCCCTTCTTCACGCGCTGACCGGCGAAGCTCGAAAACATTTCGGTGAACTTGCACTCCGTTGCAACGCTGTTGTTTGTTGTCGAATGAGTCCGATGCAAAAAGCGGAAGTTGTTGAAATGGTCCGAAGTTTGGCGAAAGAAGGTGTTGTGCTTGCGATTGGTGATGGAGCAAATGATGTGGCGATGATACAAGCGGCAAATGTTGGAGTTGGAATTAGTGGGGAAGAGGGATTGCAGGTGGGTATTGCTCATTGGGATTAAAAAATCTGAAAATCTCTAGAAAATCTGAAATTTGCGCGAATTTTCTAGCTAAAAATCGTGATTTTCAGGGAAATTCTGATTTTTTAAACTCAAAATTTCGAAGAGATTTTGAATTTTAGAGGTATTTACCGAAAATCCGCATTGCTCATGTTAATAATTTTCAATTCAAAAATTCTTAACAAAATTAAATAAATAATGATTTCCATTCAAATATCTGGAAATCCAAATTTTTTTTAAGGTTTTTAAGCCAATTTTCTAGCTGAAAATCGGGATTTTTAGCCGAAAATTTAAAATTAATAGCAAGAAATTCGAAAATTCCACTGAAATTCCCTTTTTTTAGCTAATAATTTTGGATTTTCAAGAGAAAATCTAATTGTTGATTTCCATCCCCACATTTTGCATCCCACAACAGAATTTCAGCAAAAATTCAAAAATTGAAGCATTGCTTATGTTAATAATTTTCAGCACAAAAGTTCTTACAAATCCTAAATAATCTCTTGAAAAATAGGGTTATGAGCCAATTTTCGAGCTGAAAATCCGGATTTCCAGCCAGATTTGGGAAAAATTGGATTTCCAGAGAAATTCTGATTTTCTGGTTTAAATTTTCAGCAAAAATTCAAAATTCAGCTGAAAATCTAGTTGCTAAACCAAAAAAATGAACCATTGCTCATGTTGATAGTTTTAAACCCAAAAGCTAAATTTCATCTTGAAAAATAGGTTTTTGAGCCAGTTTTCTAGCTGAAAATAGGGATTTTTAGCCAAATTTGGGAAAAGTTGGATTTCCAGAGAAATTTTTGATTTTTTGGATGAAATTCTCGGATTTTCAGCCAAAATTTCTGCCGAAATAAAACTTTCAAGCTGATAATTTGAGATTTTCAGCAAAAATTCGAAAATAAAATTTTACCTGAAAATCTAGTTGCTACACTGAAAAATGGTACCATTGCTCATGTTAATAATTTTCAACTTTAAAATTCTTTCAAAAATCTGAAATTCTACTGAAAATCCTGATTTTCAGCTAGAAAATCAAGTTTTTAAGCCAATTTTCAGCCAAACAATCAGCAAAAAATCTAATTTTCCAGGCAGCCTCAGCTTCTGACTACGCAATTCCACGATTCCATTTCCTCCGAAGACTTTTACTAGTTCACGGAGCCTGGAATCATGATCGATCAGTCAAAGTCATCCTATATTCATTCTACAAAAACATCTGTCTATATATCATCGAACTTTGGTTTGCCATTTTCTCCGCCTGGTCTGGACAAACGATTTTCGAACGATGGACGATTGGAATGTTCAATGTGATATTCACAGCGTGGCCACCGGTTGTTTTGGGACTTTTTGATCATCCAGTTCCAGCTGAACAGATTATGAAATATCCTGCATTGTATGCCAGTTTTCAGAAGAGAGCTTTTTCAATTGGAGTGAGTTTTCAGCCCGGAAAATTTTATGCATTTTGAGTTTTTCCAGAATTTCTCCCTCTGGATTGGTATGGCTGTTGTCCACTCGTTATCCTTATTTTTCCTCACCTACTTCTACCTGGAAAATCAAGTTGTATGGGCCGAGGGTCGAACTGGTGGCTGGTTGATGTTGGGAAATTGTGCGTATACCTATGTGGTGGCCACGGTTTGTCTCAAGGCACTTCTCGAATGCGATTCGTGGACGTGGCCGGTTGTTGTCGCGTGTTTGGGCTCGATTTTCCTTTGGATGGTTTTTGTGGTGGCGTATTCGTTGGTGAGTTGTGAAAATGCGTCAGCAAATGTCCTTGCTGACGCATTTTTAGATTTATTGCTCATCGAAAATGCGTCAGCAAAAAATACCTTTACTGACGCATTTTTGATAGCCAACATGATCTATGTTGCACCGAAAATACGTCAGCAAATGTTCATACCTTTGCTGACGCATTTTTAGATTTATTGCTCAACGAAAATGCGTCAGCAAACAATACCTTTGCTGACGCATTTTTAAATTTATTGCTCACCGAAAATGCGTCAGCAATCAATACCTTTGCTGACGCATTTTTAGATTTATTGCTCAACGAAAATGCGTCAGCAAACAATACCTTTGCTGACGCATTTTTAGATTTATTTCTCACCGAAAATGCGTCAGCAAATGTTCATACATTTGCTGACGCATTTTTGACACCCAAGTATCCAATTTTCCCATTAAAACCCGCCTGGACCTCGAATTTTCAGTCAAACTTTTGATTTTGGCTGAAAATTTTGGGTTCACGCGAACCTATCGTCAATTTTTTCTGGATTTTTCAGGTCTTCCCACTTTTATCGAATATTGGAGCCGATATGGCTGGAATGGCCTATATAATGTTCTCATCCTACACTTTTTGGATTGCACTTTTATTCATCCCAGTAGCAACTTTGATGTGGGATTTGGTGATTAAAAGGTGAATTTTTTGCGATTTTTTTTAGAAAAATTGGCATTTTTCTCTAAACTCTCTCAATATTCTTCCAGTCTCTTCACAATCGCTTTGCCAACACCCCGTGAACTTGCCGTGATGTATTCGAAACGGAATTCGTCGATCAATGGATTCGAACGGTTAGCCAGGTTCGCGTGTGCCTTTTTTCTAAACCAAAACCCTTTTTATTCAAATCACAAACTGGTGTTCCTTTCCCCTAAAAAATCTTGCAGAAATACGCACCTAGATAGAGCATGGGTCTGACCACGAAATCTCCCTGGGGGTACTGTAGGAGGTAATTTTGACAGATGTTGTGTTTTTTATGTTGGAGCATGTTGATTTTCCTTCTATCTTTCTACCGTATGTTTTAGTTGCGTCAGTAAACATTTTTGCTGACACGAAATTTGTAGCCTGTTGTCCTGTGATTTTTTTCCAACGTAGTGTAGTTTTGAAGCCAGTTTGTGATTGAATAGAAATGTTTTTTTTCTCTAACCTCTCTCTCTCTCTCTCTCTATTTTCAATTATCTCTAGCTCATGGGCTGCAAATCATGGACCAACAAAAGACGCGGCTACCGTATTCGCCTCGAGATTCAGTCTACGCAAGAAAATCCAGCCGTCTCCTGAAAACTCGTGGCTGAAAAATGAGCAGCAGAGCCCGGAATACGGTTCCACAGAGATGACGAATTTTACACCGAAACGCCGAAAATCGCCGCCGATTTCATATGAAAATGAGAGTTTTGTACCGGACCAGCAAGAAGATGTGCCCCCGAATGTGACACGAATTGTGGTGAATTTGGATGATGAAGATGATCGGATTTATATGAATGGTGGTGGTGGAAAAACGACAAGAGTTTGAAGAGCATCCATCTTTTATTCTTTGTTTTTTCTTTGATTTGTGTATGTTTTTTTGAGAGGCAGCTACAGTACCCCGGGGAAGCTTTTTGGGATTTTTTGAATTTTGGTTTTGCGCGAAATTCAAAAATTGCCATGAGGATTCTGAAGCTTAAAATTATAATTTGCAATAATATTCTGAAATTGCCACGTGGATTTTGAAGCTCTGATTGGCTATTTGTAAATGATGTTTGAAAATAATAGAATTTTCAAGCTCTGGAAAATTCTAATTTTCAAGCTCTGGAAAATTCTAATTTTCAAGCTCTGGAAAATTCTAATTTTCAAAAATTCCCGAATTTCCACGTGGATTTTGAAGTAAAAGATTCTGTTTTTCAAAAATGATTTACAAATTGCCACGTGGATTTTGAAACCGAAAATTTCATTTTTTTTTTCGAAAATCATTCACAAATTTCCACGTGGATTTTTAAACTGAAAAAATTGATTTCCAAATTGCCACGTTGATTTTTAAGCTGAAAATTTCAGAAACCACGTGGCTAAAAATGATAAATGATTTCTGAAAATAATAGAATTTTCAGCTTAAAAATCCACGTGGAAATTCGGGATTTTTTTCTACGTGAATTTATTTTCAGACTGAAAATTCTATTTTTTTTCAAAAATTATTCTCAAAAATTTGGGATTTTGGTTTTGCGCGAAATTCAAAAATTTCTATGTGGATTCTGAAGCTCAAAATTATATTTTTTTCAAAAATGATTTCGAAATTGCCACGTTCAAAAGTCACGCTTGAAATTATTTTTCCCCGATTTTTCTTTAGATTTTCTCTGATTTTCCTCCATGTTACTGTAAATACTTACAGTAACTTGGATGAATCTACAGTAACCGATTCAGTTTTTATTTTCGCCTAACCCCTTTGCGCCTTTGCCCCGCCCCAAATCACCACCGAAATTGTTGTTATTGCAGCTACTCGTCAAGTGTGCTCGAAAATGTGCGTCTGCTAACATCGTCGCTACGACCCGGCTCGGCTGATTTGTCGCGTCGCAGAACCGTTTCTGAAGCGTCGTTGGCGTTGGCCGAACAGACTAGATGTGAGTGGGGGAAAATTTTGGAGCGGAAAAAAATAAAAAATAAAATTTATGAAACCGCAACAATAGAATTATCGTTAGTTTTCATTCCAACAGTTGATTGTGGATTGATTACTGTAGCCTCAATATTCCTCAAACCAGAAATCCTCAACAAAGCTTTTCGATAAGGCGAAACATAGTATAAATACAATATCGGCGATAAAACTGGAATAACACATTCTGCAGCCGAAATCACACATTCCACACCAGGATGTCTGACGACACCAGAAGCCTCGAGACTAAACATAAAACCGCCCAACGCGAAAAATATCGGAAGAGAAGCTTGTAGAGTTAAAGCGGTTAGTAATTGCTTATGCAATGCTTTTGTCTCTTTTCGCAAGTGTTCCATGGATTTTGAGAGGAGTTTGATGATTTTTCGGCGGATTAGAAGAACTGAAAGAGGTTTTAGGGGTGTTATTTTGGATCTAGTTTTAAAAAACCTGCCTGAAAATATGATTGGTATTGGGGAAGTTAGCATAACTGCGGGAGGAAATAGGCCAACGAATGAATCGGTGTTTAGACTTCCGGTTGCTTGAGACCACGAAATTGTTGTATCATTTGGGTAGAATTTGAAATATAATTTATAAACTGTAGTTGTGTCGGCTTGATTGAAGGAAAAGCAAAAGAGGAAGAAGAATGCGGGAAGATAGGTGAGAAACATTAGAATGAAGAGGGTTTTTGGCTGGGGTGCCGGGTTTTTGAGAATGTAGTATCGATAGCTGAAGGAGAGGCAGAGGGAGTATTGGGAGTAGACGAAGAAGTGGAACATTAGACCGCACCTGGAAATTTGTATTGGATTTTCCCATGATTGGGAAAATTTTGAGGCTTGAAAAATACACGTGGAAAAATTTTTTCAGCCATAAATTCAAAAAAATGTTTGCTTAAAAGTTCATCCAGAAATTCAATAGGGTAATTTCTATCATGGAAAATTCAGCCCGAAATTCACTTGTCAAATTTTTAGCTCGAAAAATCCATGCGGAAATTGTTCCTTCAAAATTTCAGCAGAAAATCCACGTGGAAAGTTTTTGTGTGAAAATATCCACGTGGAAAATTGTTTTCTTCAAATTTTCAGCTTAAATCTTACGTAATTTTTTCAAACCGAAAATCGACGTGGAAAATTTTTCTTAAAATTTTTTTTAGAATTTCTGGAGTTAAAAATTCCACGTGGCAAGTTATTTTTCAAATTTTCAGCCCGAATTTCACGTGGAAAGTTTTTAGCATGAAAAATCCACGTGGCAAATTTTTCTTCAAAGTTTCAACCGAAAATTCCAGCTTAAATCTTACGTGGCAAATTTTTTGCGTGAAAAATCCACGTGGGAAATTTTTCTTCAAAATTTCATCCAAAAATTCACGAAGCTATATTTCAGCATGAAAAATCCACGTGGAAAATTGTTCCTTCAAAATTTCAGCAGAAAATCCACGTGGGAAGTTGTTTTTCTTCAAAATGTTTAGAATTTCTAGAGTTAAAAATTCCACGTGGCAATTTTTTGCTAGAGAAATCCACGTGGCATGTTTTTCTTCAAAATTATAGCAGAAAATCCACGTGGCACTTTTTTCTTCAAAATTTCAGACCGAAAATTCCACGTGGCAATTTTTAGCTCGAAAAATACACGGTGTAAATTTTTATTCAAATTTTCAGCCCAAAAATCTACGTGGCATTTTTCCTTCAAAATTTCAACCAAAAATTCACGTGACAAAAATTTTCAATTTTACCCAATTTTCCCCCAAAACCAACCCAATAAAACAAAAAGTGGGTGAAAAATATTGACAAAATCCATATGAAATTTGAACAGTAGCCGCACCGATAGGAACAAGCCTAGCCATCACAAATAGCGTAGTAATACACGCCAAAATATCGGTAATCGCAAATTTCATAATAAGAATTGAGTAGGATTTGATGGAACTTGGCGATTTGAACCAGGCTAAATAGAGAAGAATCGAATTGAGGAATAGGCCGAGAAGTGAGGTTAGAATACTGAATAATTTGAAAATTGTTATTATGAACATTTGGGGGGAGCTCTGGAAAAGTGATTTTTGGAGAGCAAAACAACGAGTTGATTAATTTTTCTGATTGTTTTAGGGGAAAAAATGTGAGAATCTGGGGAAATTTAGATTTTTTCTCTGATTTCTGGAATTTTCTAGTTTCTTGGATTTTACATGAAATCTAATCGGGAGCTCAAAAATCGATTTTTGACCTGAAATTAGTTTTTCAGCCAAAAATAATGAGATTTTTGAAGCTTGTGGAGTGATTTTTGATGAAAATAAGCTTCGAAAGCTCAAAATTCATCAGAAAAATTAGCAAAAACTTCTGAAAAGGTCCATTTTCATCAGAAATCACACCAGAAGCTTCAAAAATCTCGATTTGTCATCATTTTTGAATGGGAAATTCGAAAACAAATTTTTTTGATCTACAATGTTTTTTCGGCGTTTTTTTCGTTCGTGAATCCTATTGCTCATGTTAGAAAATTTTAATATGTAGAATAATTTTCGATTTGAAAATTACATTTTTCAAAAAATCAGAAAAACAAAACAATCCCTGAATAAATCCCTGAAAGTAATTGGCATTGCTCATGTTAGAAAAATACTTCAATTTTTTTTGAAAATGAAAAATTTTTGACCTACAATGCGTGGAAAAATGATTGAAAATTCATTCTTTTTAGAATTTGGGACGCTGAAATTCCCTATTTTTTCAGCTAAAATTCACCCTGGGATTGAATTTTTCACCTGGAAAAAATCAATAATTTTTTTCTTCCAGATGGCTACGCATTTTCGCAAGACGAATCGAGTTCTGTCGCCCAAACCGAGTTGATTCGAGCCGTCGATTCGACACGCACAAAACCCACGGGAAGATAATAATTTTCTCCCCCTTTTTTTCCCGTTTTCCCCCTAGCCCCGCCCCCTTTTTGCCTTGTTTTTCAATCAAAACGTGTAGATTGTATTACTGTAGGTACAGTACCTCTTTTTGATTACTGTAGAATTTTTTTGCTCCAACGGGTTTTCTTCTTTTTCTTTTTCTTCATTATTTAGAAAATACTTTTTTGCATACCGTGTATAAAGATTTGCTCCAATTTTAGAAATTTTTGTTTTTAATTCAATTAATTTGGAAAAAAGGTTGTTCTCCTTTGAAAAATCTCAAAAACGCGCCGCAAAATTGCATAATTCGTGTAATTTTCCCAGGCTCCGCCCACTTTTTCCCTCTCTTTCCCCCCTCCCGATTTTTCGCCTTTTTTCTCTGCACTCTCTCAAGGTGAGAGAGTGTCGTGTTATTTTGTTTTCATTAAAAAAATTCGGTTCTTGAGGAGTAGATTTGCCACGTGGATTTCCTCTAATGAACATTGCTCCACAGGTTGCTGTCGAGACGTTTGAATATGATGGAAATCAGACGATGTGAGTTTTTTTTGGCGGGGGGAAATTTGAATTTGGCGGTGAAAATCAGGGGAAATACGTGGATTTTTGAGCGCGAAAAGTTTATGGCAAAATATCGAATTTCACCTGCAAAATTCAGTTTTTCTATAGATTTCTAGAAAAAAATAGTTTTGAGCGGAAATTCGATGATTTTTGCTTTCAGAAATTTAATTTCATTCAAAAATTCATCAAAATTGTAGGAAATTTCAAAAATTTGGCCAAAATTTGACCAAAATTGCCGGATTGACTGAATTTTTATCACTTTCTGACCAAAAAAATGAATTTGTGAATTTTTAAGCTTAATTTTTGAGCGCGAAAATGTTTTTTTAGTCGAAAAATTTATGGCAAAATATCGAATTTCACCTGCAATTCTTTTTGAGCTATGAGTGTTTTATATAGATTTAAAAAAATATACATAAATATTTGTTTTTGAGCGGAAATTCGATGATTTTTGCTTTTAGAGATTTAAATTCATTCAAAAATTATAGGAAAATTGAAAAATTAGTGCATTTTTTAACCAAAAATCTCGGATTTATGTGCTCCAAAATTAATTTTGGTCCAAAAATTAGCTTAATTTCTGCGAAAATATTTTTTTCATTTTTTATTTCCCAAAAAACTTCTTCAAAAATTCGTAGATAATATCGGATTTTATCTGCAAAAACCGGATATTTCTAGGCCCAAAAATTCATATTTTTTTAAATAAAAAATCAATTTTGGACTTGAAAGATTAAGAATTTTCTATGAAAAAGTCTAATCCTATAATTTTTGACAAAAAATTGAATTTCTCTCCAAGAAAGTACAGATTTTTGAACTTTTTTTCACAAAAATTCCCATTTTTCGTACTTTTTTCTCGTATTATTTGTTTATTTTGTCAGAGAGAAGAAGAAGGAAAAGATGACTCCACCACTTTTTGATTTTTATTTTTATTGATTTTTGCGGTGTTGAGAATTCTATTCACAAAAAACATATAACCATAAAAGTTCGTATCAAACTTTTTTTTTCGTACATCGAAATCAAACTTTTTTTTTTTAGTTTTTATCAGGGGAAAATGATAAATTTTGAATTTTTTTTTTGAGAATGGGGGAAAATGTTGTCTGGGGCTTGATTTTTAGCGCTAGAATTCTGAAAAAAAACTTCCCTGAAATTTGAATCTTGAAATTTCGCGGGAAAAATGAATAACAAATCCACGTGGCATTTCTTGGCGTGAAATTTGATTTTTTTTTGTTTGAAAATGTTTTTAGACATCAATTTTCCTGGCCATCAAAAATCCACGTGGATTACCTTAAATTTTATTTTTCAAAAAAGTTTTCCAAAAATTTGAATCTTGAAATTTCGCGGGAAAACAAATATTTCAAATTTTAGAATTTTCGCGCGAAAATATTCAAGAAATCCACATGGAATCGGAATTTATACAAAAAAAGTAGAAATTTTTTTTAATTCGAAAATTCCACGTTGCAAAAAAACAGCTGAACAATTTCTAAAAAATTGGAATCTTGAAATTTCGCGGGAAAACAAATATTTCAAATTTTCAATTTTTTGCGCGAAAATATTCAAGAAAATCCACGTGGAATCGGAATTTATACAAAAAAAAATAATGTCTTTTTTTAAATTCTGAAAAATTCCACGTGGCAAAAAAAACAGCTGAAAAGTTTTCCCAAGAATTTGAATCTTGAAGTTTTGCTCCCCAAAAACTTGAATTCCAAATTTTTGGCAGAAAATTTAAATTTTTTGAAAATATTCCGATTGTGCTAGAAAATCTGTAACTCAAACTTTCTGAGTTTTTAGACATATAATCCACGTGTAAATTATTTTCAAAAAAAACTAATTTTTTTCTTCTAAAAAACCCTTTTCCCATGTTTTTTGATCTTTTATTAAAATTTTCTGCCCAGTGCTTTCAAAAATTGCTCACACGTATGTATCTTTGATGCTGATCTGATCAGCTGCCAAAAAAACACACACACACAAATTCATGTTAATTCCAATTTTACGTAAGGGCGGTCTCCTTGGCGACAGCCCAAAACCAAAAAAAAAATTATATTATCACCGCGACACTTTTTCGTTAATTTGTAGTAGTGGTTTTTAAAAGATACCACGGGTTTTCCCAAAATTTCGAAATTATTTTTTGAAAAAAAAAATTGAGTGTGTGTCATTATCAAATATTTGAACTTGCTGACTCACTTTTTTTTCTCCCAATTTTTTTTCGGAAAAATTTTTGGTCTTTTTTTCATAAAATTGGGAGAATCGATTGTTTTTGTGTTTTTTTTGTATTTTACACAAAAAAACGACGATTTGCATAGTTTTTGACGTAGTTTTTTTTGAAAGTCACAAGTTTTTTCTATTAATTTTCCCAAGAACTCTTCAAAACAAAAATAAAAATCAATAATCATTGTTATCATGTCAAACAACAATAATAATATGTGACTTATGTGGAGAGAGACGTAGAAAAATCATAAATACTTTTATTTGCTCTCTTATCAATTCGAGTTCTCCCCGTTTTTTCCCCATTTTACTTTTGAAATTTGAAAAAAACCGAGTTTTACTGTTTGAAAATTGATTTCTTTGACGAAAAACTTGAATTTTCCTTAGTTGAAAATTAGTTTTTCGAGTTTTTCAGCTAAAAATGATGAGATTTTTGAAGCTTCTGGAGTGATTTTTGATGAAAATCAGCTTTTTTTTCGAAATTCATCAGCAAAAACTTTTGAAAAGTGAATTCCAAGGTCAATTTTCATCAGAAATCACTCCAGAACCTTTGAAAATCTCGATTTGTTATCATTTTTGACTAATTTTGACCTACAATGTTTTTTCGACATTTTTTTACTTTGGGACGCTGAAATTCAGATTTTTTAAATCTAAAATTCACCCTGGGACTTTGAAATTTGAATTTTCCACCTAAAAAATCGTGAAAAAGTCCACGTGGAAAAATCTTCCGAAAATCCACGTCATAACTCGTTTTTGGCCTCCTACTTGTTGACTTTTCAAAAAATGCAACTATAAAATATGCGAAATGTTTTCTCTGAAAAAAAATCCGATTAAAAATTGGCATGACTCATAACTAACTTTTTTTGCAAACTTTTGCGCCGCCAAAAATAAAACTTCCTCAATTCAGATAGCAAATATTTGACGAGCAAAAATCTAAGATTTTGCTCCCCAGAAAAAAAGAGCAAAAAATTAGAGCAAAAATAAAATAAAATCTCTGGCGTGTGACGTCAAAACCCAGATTTTATTTTAAATAATAAATATCTTCCCAAGATTTTATTTAGCCATTTTCATTTTTTATGTCACACAGAATTTGTGAGTCTCTTTTTTCAGCCACTCGAAATTTTCAGCCAAATCTGAAAAATATTTTTGGTTTTCCAGAATGTCCTCTGCGTCTTCGAGTAATGGTTTGGTTTCAAATAATAATTTATCAAATATTGTCAGCACTTTGGATCAAGGTAATCTAGAAAACCTCGGAAATTTTCAGCATTTTTTTCTGAATTTCAGAACATTATGCTTCGACGGATTTCTACATCGGTCTAGGTTTGGCAGTTTCTTCATCGCTTTTTATTGGAAGCTCGTTTATCATCAAAAAGAAGGCGTTAATAAAGGTTTGCGGCGCGGTTTTGTGGGCGGAGCTTTGTTAAATTCTTGTTTTGCAGCTCGCCGGCGGTGATATGTCACAACGTGCCAGTGAAGGTGGCTACGGTTATCTGCGAGAATGGCTTTGGTGGATGGGTGTGATAACGATGGGCATTGGTGAGGCGTGCAATTTTGCCGCCTATGCTTTTGCACCCGCATCGCTTGTTACACCACTTGGCGCTCTTTCGGTTATTGTGACGTGAGTTTGGGTTTTTTAATGTTTTTTAGGTGTGAACTTGCGATTTTTAATGAAATATAGGTTTTCTAGTAATCAATTTCGCAATTTTTTGTATTTCCTGTATTTTCTTGTTACCCGAAATTACGAGAAATTCAAAAATTTGAAATTTTGGATGGAAAAATAGTAGATTTTGACCCGCTAGGTTTTCTAGTAATCAATTTTACAATTTTTTGTATTTCTTGTATTTTCTTGTTACCTGAAATTACGAGAAATTCAAAAAAATTCGAAAATATATGCTTCCCAGTAGATTTCGACACGATTCCGTTGTCTAAAATTGCAAAACACAACTTCTAACATGAGTTATGACGTGGCAAACTTCGGAAATGGTTTTCATCTAATATCATGAATGAAGTTTGAATTATGCACTGAAAATTTTTTTTTTCAAAATTTATTACAAAATGAAACGAGCCTCCTGAACAATGCTATGATATCAGATGAAAGCGAGTGTTTTGACCTTCCAAAGTCGCAAATTTCCGAAGTTTGCCACGTCATAACTCATGTTAGAAGTTGAGCTTTGCAATTTTAGACAATGGAATCGTGATCAGCGGGTCGAAAACTACTGGAAATATATTTTTCCATCCAAAATTTCGAATTTTTTGAATTTCTCGTAATTTCAGGTAACAAGAAAATACAAGAAATACAAAAAATTGCAAAATTGATTACTAGAAAACCTATATTTCATTAAAATAGCAAGTTCACACCTAAAAAAGATAAAAAATCAACACAGACCCCAGAATCATCGAGTATTTTTTTCAGTGCAATTCTATCATCCCGCCTCCTCAACGAACGTCTAAATCTACTTGGCTCAATCGGTTGTGCACTTTGTCTACTCGGCTCCACTGTAATCGTAATTCATTCGCCAAAAGAAGAAGAAGTGGGATCGATGGCTGAATTGGCGTTGAAAATGAAAGATGCCGGATTTCTGATCTACGTGATTCTGATTCTCCTCGCCACCGCCTTCATCATTCTACACATTTCACCCAGATACGGTCACACCAATATTCTGGTCTATATTTCGGTTTGTTCACTGATTGGCAGTTTGTCGGTTTTGTCGGTGAAAGGATTGGGTTTGGCGATCAAAGAGACGTTGAATGGCAATCAGCAGTTTACCAATTGGTTGACGTATTTTTGGTTGGCGTGTGTCGCGATTTGTGTGTCAGTGCAGTTGGTGAGTTTTTTTGAAGTTCTGGAAAAAATATAGATTTTCGAGTAATCAATTTTGCTATTTTTTGAATTTCTTGTATTTTCTTGTTACCTGAAATTACGAGAAATTCAAAAAATTCGAAATTTTGGAGTAGATTTGTAGATTTCGACCAGCTGATCATGATTCCATTGTCTAAAATTGCAAAACTCAACTCTTAATATGAGTTATAACGTGAAAAAAGTTCAAAATTTCAGGATTTTGGCAGCTGAAAACTATTGAGCTTTAAAAATTGTTTTCATGATTTTTTCTAGATTTTCCGACCTTTCTGAACAATCCTATGCTATTGGATTTGCATGAAAATAATTTTTAAAGCTAGTTTTCAGCTCTCAAAATCCCGATTGACACGTCATAACTCACGTTATGATATTTTAGACAACGAAATCGTGATCAGCGGGTCGAAATCTACTGGAAATATTTTTTCCCATCCAAAATTTCGAATTTTTTGAATTTCTCGTAATTTCAGGTAACAAGAAAATACAAGAAATACCAAAAATTGCAAAAAAATACTAGTGAGAGTTAGATTTTTTCGAAATTCAAGAAAAATCTCTGTTAGATCTTCCAGAATGTTCAGAAAAATCTCCTAGACCTTCCTGAATTTCCGCTGATTCCAGATTTACCTCAACAAAGCCCTCGACATTTTCAACACATCAATGGTCACTCCCATCTACTACGTCTTTTTCACCACATTTGTCATATTGGCATCATCGATTTTGTATAAGGTAAGCGCCGTTTTGTGGGCGTGGCCCCCTTATTCCCAAAATTCCAGGAATGGTCGTGTTTGGGAGCGTCTGATGTGATTGGAAATTTTGTGGGATTTTTGACGACGATTATTGGAATTTTCCAGGTAGGCAGATCTAAAAATGAGCAAGACACAAAAAAATTGAAAAAAAATTTCAGATGCAACTTTTCCGCGACGTGAACATTTCACTATATCAAGTTCAACGTCTCGTCAGCCGACCATCTGCAAATCTAGGATCTTCCGATTTTTCATCGTCATCTACAAATCTGGTCGATGATTACTGTATGCGACAATCGAACAACGGAAATCGACGAACTGTTTATACATAACCCGAGAAGAATCCGTCTTTTTGAAAAAATCTGACAAAAAATCTTATACATTTTTAAATTTTACGTGTACCCGCCCACCCAATCTTTACTCCCTCTCCCGCTTCAAAATTTGCTCATTTTTTTCGCCGCCAAAAGTTGTTCGGGACCTCTTTTTTTGTTGTTTTCATTTATACATTCCGTCTTGTCTTACAATTTCTTCTGCCTGATGACCGGTGTTTTCTTCAAAATCATTGTGAATATGTTTTTTATATTTTTATAAAATGGTGTTATGGAAAAATTAGTAAATCAACAACACTCCGGAATTACGCAAATGCATGTTGTTTAGTGTAAACCCGCCGCGTCCCTTGGTTTTCTAGGCCAGGGAAAGCTCGGCCACGTTTATTTCTAATCGAAAATTCGAATTTTCATTTATTTTTTTGCAGAAATTTGAATTGTCCGAGAGAAGTACACACAGAAATGGTCTATATTTGAAATTTTTAAAAGAAAATGACAGGTGAGTTAGACTAAGTCCAGTTATTTTACACTGAAATTCTGATGTTTCAGAAGAATGGCGAAATTCGGAGCACTGGGAAGAAGTTCGACGGATTTTTGAGAGCATGTTGGTGATTTTTGGGGGGGGGGGGGATTTTTCTAAAGTGGGAGGTATTTTTCATGAAATTTGGGTTCTAAAGATACCCCATATGCCTATGTTCCTTTAAGATCTACTCTACAGTAAAGAAAAAATTGTTTGGTATTTTTGTGTAACCCTTTTTTTCAAATTTTGCAGCTGAAAATTTAAATTTATCAATTAAAATTCAAACAAAATTCAATTATTCGTTGTAGATCTTCTTATAAAAACCGGGTCATCTCTCTTCTTCCCAACAATCGCCAAAAAATCCATCCTGATTCTCGAATCAGCGATTAAAATGGTCCCAAAGTTAGTGCAAATGAAAATATAGGCTAAAATAGTTCGATATTCGGCCAAAAATAATGAAATTGGATCTTGTAGATTTAAAGTTTTGGTAACTTGATAAAGAAAAACCACAATTGCGATAACTGTATGTGATGCAGTTACGATAATTAGTTTTTTCTCGTGAGAAGTTGCAAAATGTCGAATTCTATGAATTGTTAAGGCTGTGAGAATTATTGAGAAAACATCACAAAATACAATATCTGCTGATAAAATTAGTCGCTGAATAGCTTGATAATTCGAAATATTTGTTAATTTTATCACATTATGGATTATGGGTTTTTCAGACTCCAACTGCTGACAGAAAGAAATAAATTATATTTTGAAAAGGTAAATTGTAGTTTCACCTGTTTCAAAAGGTTGATGAGGTCAAATGGCATTTTGTCGAGCGGTAAACTTTGCCATGTAATAATCAACAAAACATTAAGTCAGAAGATTTTTTGAAAATTAAAGTATAGGGTTGTTTTATGATTTTGTGCAGACAGAATTAGAATAACCTATAATTTCACATTTTACAACTTTCAGAGATCTCCTAACTCACCCAAAATGACTCTCCAATTTGTTTCCCAACTTTTTCTCTACATTATCTATATTCCTGGCTTCATTTTCAGCGCAATAATCGCATTTGTGCTCCGGAAATATCTGAAATTCGGATCATTTTACCAAATTTTCCTGGCTTCAGGGATCCTAGATCTTTCCCACTGTATTCTTTACAATTGGCTACATTGGGTTGAAAATTGCTATCCTAGTCAAATCTACTATGATATCGGTTATTATTGGGTATCTCTAGAGAATATTCTATCATTCACCCATTTTTTATATAATTTTTTATTATCGATCGATCGATTTAGCGCAACTTTTATGAGTTTTTCGAAATTCTGGACTGAAAAACTTGTGAAAATTTATATAATTATTGTATTTATTATCTCGATTTTATCCTGTATTCCAACATATTTAGAAACTCCAGAAGATGTGGTAAAATTAACAAATATTTCAAATTATCAAGCAACTCAGCGTTTAATTTTATCAGCAGATATTGTATTTTGTGATGTTTTCTCAATAATTCTCACAGGTTTAACAATCTATAGAATTCGACATTTCGCAACTTCTCACGAGAAAAAATTGATAATTGTAACTGCATCTCATACAGTTATTGCAATTGTGGTTTTTCTTTATCAAGTTACCAAAACTTTAAATCTAAAAGATCCAATTTCATTATTTTTGGCCAAATATCGAACTATTTTAGCCTATATTTTCATTTGCACTAATTTCGGGACTATTTTGATCGCTGATTCGAGAATTAGGATGGATTTTTTGGCGATTTTTGGGAAGAAGAAAACAGAGCCGATGTTTATTGTAAGATCTACAACGAATAATTGAACAACTTTTTTTTTGATAAATATAGTTTTGTTAATTTGAAATTGATGTGTTTTTTTGAAGTTTCCAGCTGCAAAATTCAAGGCTACACAATACTTTGCTTGATCAAAAAAGCAAAATCCAAATTTTTAAAATATAGCGTTCCCTGATTAAAGTAACAAAGTAAAATCAGAATTTTTCAAAAATACATTTATTTCAACTATGTGGTCTCCGAACTCCACACAGAGATCACAAAAACCGAATTTCCACGACACTTAAAAATGGCTAGAAAATCCTGACGAATCCTCGAATCAGCAATTAAAATCGTCGCCAAATTACAGCATATAAAAATGACGGTTAGAATAGTTCGATATTTGGCCAAAAATAAAGAAATTGGATCTTGTAGTTCTAGAGTTTTGGTAACTTGATAAAGAAAAACCACAATTGCAATAACTGTATGTGATGCAGTTACGATAATTAGCTTCTTCTCATTGGCGGTCTCGAAAAATCGAATTCTATAGATTGTTAAGATGGTTAAAATGATTGAAATGAGATCGCAAGTTACGATATATCCACTCAAAATTAATCGTTGAATAGCTTGATTGTTTGAAATATTCGTTTTTTTTTATAATTATATAAAAAATGGGTGAATAATAGAATATTCTCTAGAGATACTGAAAAAAAAAGAAAATGAATTTCGAGCGGCGAAGCCGCGAGTGTAGACCGCAAGCTTCCGCGCAGCGGCCAGGTGGAATTTAACTGTTTTTTTCCGAGCGGAGCGAGTGTTGACCGCAAGCTTCCGCGAAGCGGCACTACCTTCCGCTTTAGCGGCCACCTGGATTGCCTATGACGTGGAAGCTTCCGCATGTCATTAACGCGGAAGCTTGCGGTCTACACTCGCTCCGCTCGAAATAGTATACCTGTGTAATATCCAGTATCAATGTAGATTTGACCAGGATAGCAAATTTGCACCCAATGTAGCCATAAATAAAGAGCACAATGTGAAAGATCGAGAATCCAGGAGACTAGGAAAATTTGATAAAATGCTCCGAATTTCACATATTTCCGAAGCACAAATACTATAATTATACTGAAAATGAAGGCGGGAATATAGAATAGGTAGAGGAGAAGCTGGGGAACAAATTGCATTTGTTTTTGGAAGTGTAGGGGACTCAACCTTTTTTCATGCAGGTCAACTAGGGGCTGTTAGCCCCCAGGCGTAACAGTCTTCTCATTTATTTCCGTTTCACTTTTTTCTGTGATTATTGTCCACAGAACATTGACTCACAATCAAATTTATAGAAAATTTCAAATTTTTTAATCAAAAAATGATTCGTGGCAAAATCAGGAAGGCTTCCTAATTTTGCCATGGATGACGTCATCGATAAATTTTTCGAAAAAAAAACTTATTTAATTATTTTTTTGAATTGAGTGAACTCGAAAGATGTTAACCAAAAGAATTACAATTGAATTCATTCAAAATTTCAAGTTTTTTGATCAAAAAATGACTCGGGCCGATTTTTTTTGAAAAAACTAGGGCCGATTTTTAAAAAAAAATCGGGCTGATTTTTTTTTTGAAAAACTCGGGCCGATTTTTTTTTTGAAAAATCTCGGGCCGATTTTATTTTTTACATTCTTGAATTATTCCAAATCTGTAACTTTTTTTTTGAAAAACTCGGGCCGATTTTTTTTTTGAAAAATCTCGGGCCGATTTTATTTTTTACATTCTTGAATTATTCCAAATCTGTAACTTTTTTTTTGAAAAACTCGGGCCGATTTTTTTTTTGAAAAATCTCGGGCCGATTTTATTTTTTACATTCTTGAATTATTCCAAATCTGTAACTTTTTTTTTTGAAAAACTCGGGCCGATTTTTTTTGAAAAATCTCGGGCCGATTTTATTTTTTACATTCTTGAATTATTCCAAATCTGTAACTTTTTTTTTGAAAAACTCGGGCCGATTTTTTTTTTGAAAAATCTCGGGCCGATTTTATTTTTTACATTCTTGAATTATTCCAAATCTGTAACTTTTTTTTGAAAATCTCGGGCCGATTTTTTTTTTGAAAAACTCGGGCCGATTTTTTTACATTTTTGAATTATTCCAAATCTGTAACTTTTTTTTGAAAAACTCGGGCCGATTTTTTTTTGAAAAATCTCGGGCCGATTTTATTTTTTACATTCTTGAATTATTCCAAATCTGTAACTTTTTTTTTGAAAAACTCGGGCCGATTTTTTTTTTGAAAAATCTCGGGCCGATTTTATTTTTTACATTCTTGAATTATTCCAAATCTGTAACTTTTTTTTGAAAATCTCGGGCCGATTTTTTTTTGAAAAACTCGGGCCGATTTTTTTTTACATTTTTGGATTATTCCAAATCTGTAACTTTTTTTTTTGAAAATCTCGGGCCGTTTTTTTTTTTGAAAAACTCGGGCCGATTTTTTTTTACATTTTTGGATTATTCCAAATCTGTAACTTTTTTTGAAAAACTCGGGCCGTTTTTTTTTTTTGAAAAACTCGGGCCGATTTTTTTTTTTGAAAATCTCGGGCCGATTTTTTTTTTACATTTTTGGATTATTCCAAATCTGTAACTTTTTTTGAAAATCTCGGGCCGTTTTTTTTTTGAAAAACTCGGGCCGATTTTTTTTTACATTTTTGGATTATTCCAAATCTGTAACTTTTTTTTGAAAAACTCGGGCCGTTTTTTTTTTGAAAAACTCGGGCCGATTTTTTTTTGAAAATCTCGGGCCGATTTTTTTTTTGAAAATCTCGGGCCGATTTTTTTTTACATTTTTGGATTATTCCAAATCTGTAACTTTTTTTTGAAAAACTCGGGCCGATTTTTTTTACATTTTTGGATTATTCCAAATCTGTAACTTTTTTTTGAAAAACTCGGGCCGATTTTTTTTTACATTTTTGGATTATTCCAAATCTGTAACTTTTTTTTTTGAAAATCTCGGGCCGATTTTTTTTTACATTTTTGGATTATTCCAAATCTGTAACTTTTTTTGAAAAACTCGGGCCGATTTTTTTTTTACATTTTTGGATTATTCCAAATCTGTAACTTTTTTTTTTGAAAAACTCGGGCCGATTTTTTTTTACATTTTTGGATTATTCCAAATCTGTAACTTTTTTTTTTGAAAAATTCGGGCCGATTTTTTTTTTACATTTTTGGATTATTCCAAATCTGTAACTTTTTTTTTGAAAAACTCGGGCCGATTTTTTTTTTACATTTTTGGATTATTCCAAATCTGTAACTTTTTTTGAAAAATTCGAGCCGATTTTTTTTTTACATTTTTGGATTATTCCAAATCTGTAACTTTTTTTTGAAAAATTCGAGCCGATTTTTTTTTTACATTTTTGGATTTTTCCAAATCTGTAACTTTTTTTTGAAAATCTCGGGCCGATTTTTTTTACATTTTTGGATTATTCCAAATCTGTAACTTTTTTTTGAAAATCTCGGGCCGATTTTTTTTTTACATTTTTGGATTATTCCAAATCTGTAACTTTTTTTGAAAATCTCGGGCCGATTTTTTTTTTACATTTTTGGATTATTCCAAATCTGTAACTTTTTTTTTGAAAAACTCGGGCCGATTTTTTCTTTGAAAAACTCGGGCCGATTTTTTCTTTGAAAAACTCGGGCCGATTTTTTTTTTGAAAAACTCGGGCCGATTTTTTTTTTGGAAAAACTCGGGCCGATTTTTTTGAAAAAACTAAAAATTTAGAAAAATCAAGCTGAAAATCAAAATCAGACATAATTTATTAATTGAAAATTCACAAAAGACACGAGACAATTGAGGTATACTGTAGCAAAAATTAGAATCGGGTTAGGTTTAGAGAAAAAATAACAACTTTTACTTTTTTTCGAGGTGAAAGTTGTATTTGTCTACTAGAAATATGCAATGAATAACTGAGATCACGCGGGGAAAATATTTGAATTCAAATAAAAATAAAAAATCGCCAAAAAACTACAGTACTCTTTCCTAAAGGCGCTTAGCGAAAAATTTTAAAGAAAATTAGAGAATAAGTGAAAACTTGCGTTACAAAGTTATATACAAAAAAATTGGATTGAGCAACTATTTACAGGTTGAGCGAGTCGCGCGACGAGATGTCGTCGGCGAATTTGTCGCCGCGTTTGATGTTGTTGCGACTTCGGCGAACTCTTCTTCTTGATCTTCTTCTTCTTCTTCATCATCATCATCATCACAAACTGTGCGACGCCGACGTTTTTTGACCGGAGCTTCGTCTTCCTGGAAAACATTGGGGTTTTTCAGAGCCCGTAGATTTGTGGGCGTGGTTTTTGTAAGCCACGCCCACTTCTGTGTGCCAGAATTGCAAAATTGATCAAAAAGAGGCGAATCTTGATTTTGCAAGCCTGGCACACTTTTTTTCTGCAAATATTCAAATTTAAGCTTATTTTTGACCAAATTTGAAGTGTTCTAGCTTTTTCATGAGAAAAAGTGGGCAGGGCTCAATTTTTGCAAGCCTGGCACACTTTTTTCCTAGAAATATCAAAATTTCAGGTTTTTTTGGCTGTAAATTCATCAAATTTGACGGTTTCAAGCTTTTTCAGTCAAAAAAGGGCGGAGCTTTATTTAGCAAGCCTGACACACTTTTTTTGTACAAAAATTAGATTTTTGGCTTAACATAGCTCATTTTTAATGTATCTGGGCTCAAAATTGATCAAATTTGACGTGTTTTAGTTTTTTCATGAGAATAAGGGGCGGAGCTTAGTTTTTGCAAGCCTGGCACACTTTTTTTTTTCTCAAAATTTCAAAATTCTATCTCATTTTTTACCAAATTTGACGTGTTTTTGTTCATTTTTTACCAGAAATGTTTTTGTTCATTGTGTTTTTGTTCATTTTTTACCATAGCTCATTTTTAATGTATCTGGGCTCAAAATTGATCAAATTTGACGTGTTCCAGCTTTTTCATAAGAAAAAGGGGCGGAGCTTAATTTTGTAAGCCTGGCACACTTTTTTCCTAGAAATATCAAAATTTTAGCTTATTTTTGACTAAATTTAACGTGTGTTCTCTCATTTTTTACCAGAAAAAATTCCCAACCCAAAAAAATCACCAACCTCAAAATCAAAATCATTCTCAAACACCACTTCAACAACTTGTTTCTGCTTGATTCCATTCGTCGAACTCGTCATCACAACCGGTTCCAAATCCTCGATTCGTGGTGCAATAATTGTTCGTCGACGTGGTGTGGTGGCGACGGGTGTTTTTGGTGCCAAAAACACAGTGGGTTGCAAGAAAAATTGTTTGGTAGAAGCAGAAGCTTCGGGAGCTTCAGCCGCTTTTCGATGCAATTTCAGTTTTTCCATGAGTTTTTGCGTGACTTCTTGTACCGTATTTTTGAGTTGTTTTGGTGCCAAAACCACATGATGTGTACAATCATTCACCTTATAAACTCCAATCAATCGATTTCCCACCTCGAACATCTGATTGCGCAGAGAAATAATGATGAATTGCGCGTTTTTGGTGCGCTCCGAATTGCGGATATAATTTGCGATGAGTCTGACATTTTGTGAATCTAGAGCTGCATCGATTTCATCCATCACATAAAGTGGAGTTGATCGATAATGATGCATAGCGAAAACGAAACAAAGTGAGGCGAGGGTTTTTTCACCGCCTGATAGATTTTCGATGAGTTTCCATGATTTTTTGGCGGGTCGAACGCTGGAAATTGAGATTTTGGGGAACATTTCAGGATCAGGTATGCTGAAAATTCAAATTTTCAGCGTGAATTTGAAGTTTGTCCAAGAGTTCACAGAAATTTCAGAAAAATTACAGACTTTCAAATTCAAATTTCTGCCTTGTTAATTTAAAAAAATCTGAAAATTGTGGATTTTTACTTTCTCAAAATTACAGACTTTTCAGATTTTCAGGATTTTCTTCTGAAAATTTTGAACTTGAATTTCCAGGTTTAAAATTTGAGCAAAACTTAAATGTTCTAGTTCTAAAATTTGAAATTTTCTTCATTTTTTGGACTCAAATAAATTTTAGATTTTGAAAACAATTTGAAACTATAATTTCCTGAAATCTGAAAATTTTTAGTTCTAGATTTTCTGGGATTTTTTTAGGACCAAGTGCAAAATACTTTAAAATTTCAAATTTTCAGCTAGAAAATCTGGAAATAATTATTCAAAATATCCTCTGATTGTGAGTTAAAAAATCTGGAAATCCAGCTAAATTTTCCATTTTTAAAAGCTCAAAATTCTAGAAATACAGAATGAAATTCTGAACTTTCAGCTCAAAAATCTGGAAATTCAGAATTTTCTCACATTTCCTAGCCATATGTCCACTCAAAAATTACCAAATCCCAATCCCCGCCCCAAAAAATCGCACCTAAATTTGACTCCAGCCTCAAATGGATCAGCCGTTCTTCCCTCTTCCACAAATTTCAAACTCGCATCTCCGCCATTCGTAATCAATTGATAAAGTGCTTGTGTGGTTGCCCCAAGAAAAGCCAATGCATCCGCAAATTCGCTGTAGCGAAATTGTCGCAATTCGCCGAGTTTTTTGCGATGAATTTGTAGATTGACACCGAATTTGTCGAGTTTTTCCACGTGTGCCAGATAGATTTTGGCTTTTTTGATGTATTCGTCGAAAATCGATTCATCTGTGTTTTCTCGATTTGTTTCCATATATTTTTCGAGAGATTTCAGATTTTGTCGAATTTTCTCCTTTTCTGCACGTGTCATATCTTCGATCTACAAAAATGATACAATTCTTTTCCTAGGTTAAAAATAAGCCAAAAATCTCCGATTTGGGCTCAAAAATTCCTAGTTATGACGTGGCAATTAGGACAGTTTTAAAAATTCTCAAAACCCCTTTCCAAAGTCAAAAATGAGCTAGAAATCCCGAACTTGGGCTCAAAATCTTCTCCAAAAATCCCTTGTTATGACGTGTCAATTTGAAAATCTCAAAAATAAGCAAATCCTGAATTTGAGCTCAAATTGCTTCCTAAAAGTCTGAAAGTTCAAAAAATGCTGAAAAATATGTCCCCGGGTCAAAAATGAGCCAAAAATCCTGAATTTGAGCTTAAAAATTCCTAGTTATGACGTGGAAATTTCACAGAGCTCAAAAATGCTCAAAAACCCATTTTCTGGTCAAAAATTAGCCAAAATTACTGAATGTGGGCCCCTTTTCAAGGTCTGAGGCTTATTTTCACCAAAAACCCGAATTTGGGATCAATATCTTCCATAAAAATTGATAATTAATGAGGTGGCAATGATCAGAGCTCAGATGACCAAAAATCTATTTCCAGATCGAAAATGAGCTAAAAATCTCGAATTTGGGTTCATTTTCAAAGCCTGAGGCTTATTTCCATCAAAAAATCTCGCATTTTTCCCCCACAAAACCAAACCTCCATATCAGTCATCATTGTAAATTCTTCAACATCCTCAAAAGTCACAACATTTCTCTGCGTCTCTTCATTTTCCCGTTTCATTCTTCGTCTTCTCTCCGAATCTTCTTCCTGATCTTCATCCTGATCTTCTTCAATCCATCCAATATCATGATCAATTCTCACATTTTCATATTTCGAAAAATCGGGAATTTTCCGGATTTTCAGCGCTGCGATTTGCCGCTGAAAACCTTCGAGTTGCAATTCAATATCATCCAGCGATTGATTGAGAGAAGTTAGCGAATCTCGAAGATCCGTCAGATTTCGATTCTGATTTCGTTCCTCTTCGTCGAGTTCTTGCCGTCGTTTTCGGAGTTCTTGAGCGGCGTCGCGGAGAAGTGAAAGTTTTTGCTGGAAAAAAAGAGAGACTAGACTTTTTTAGTCTCACAAAACAACAAACCCTTCGATTTCTGACCAAATCATTCAACGCAAAAACTTCTTTTCCATCGGCTTCAGCCGAACCCAAAGCATCACATTCTATTCGTTTTTTCATCAAAGTATCTCGCAATTCGACAAGCAATCGCTCCATCTGTGAAAAAATCATAATTGCTCACAATAAAATTCGACAAACAAATTTTAAAGGTACATACAGTAGCCAAAATTTTTTTCAAAAGAATTTCCCGCGAAATATCGTGATTCACAATTTTTGGGGGAATTTCCGGCTGATTTTTTGCCACGTGGAATTTTTTTTGAAAATTCTTAAAGCATTTCAAATTTCACTCTGAAAAATCCACGTGGCATTTTTTTGAGAACGCAAAAATTTGAATTTTTTTTCAAACTAGTTTTTGATGTGAAATTTCAAGATTTAAATTTCTCGCGTAATTTCAAGACTCATATTTTCGAGCAAACTGATTTTTCTTGCCACGTGGCATTTTTTGAATTTTAAAAATCAATTTGGATTTTCAGCGCGAACTTTTGAATTTTAAAAAATCCTGAATTCTTCAGAATCCCGAATTTTTCAAAGACAAAAAACATACCGCAGCGACATTATGTTGAGAATTAATAATGGCCGCATTTTCCTTGGCAATCTCCTCTTCCACATTCATATATCGTTCTTTTGCGAGTGCAGCTCGTGCACGATATTTTGCCACAAGTTCATTGAACATTCCATCGATTTTTGACGAGCATTTTGTCACTTTTATTTTTACAGCTTTTGCTTCAGCTTCAGCTTCTTGGAGTTCTGCAAAAAAACTTGGGTTAAACTTGATTTTTGAAATTTTTTGAGCTCGATTTTTAGCTTCAAAATTTCAGAAAAATCCGAAAATTCCAGAATTTGAGCTCAAGAAAAATCAGAGTTATGACGTGGTAATTAGAAATCCTCGAAAATGAGCAAAAAATTCCGAATTTGCGCTTAAAAATTGCTTCCAAAAATCATAGTTATGATTTTTCCAGATTTTCGAACTAAGACTTCAAATTCAAGCAGAAAATCAACATTTTCAGCTTAAAAAATTTCAGATTTCCATGAATTTCAAAACTGAAATACCCACCCTTCTTCATCTCCTCCAATTTCTTCTCCTTTTCCTCCATCTCCTTCGGATCGAATTTCGCTAGAGCAACTTTGTTCTCCTGCGCTTCGACAGCCCGTTTTTTTGTCTCAATGTTTGTAGTTTGATCGGCAAACGAATTTTGCAATCGATCTCTGGCTGCAATCATTCCATTCGCTTTTTTGCTAATGTCAGCCAATTGGACTTCGAGCTGCAAAAAATCGATTGAAATTGGGGTACTGTAGGTACAGTAGTCTATGTAGCTTACAAATTGATATCTGGCATAGATTTCCGCATGTTCTTCTGTAGTTTGATCGAGTTGCGCTTTGGTTTGTCGAAATTCTTCCTGTTGTTTTTCGCTTTGTGGAGCTCGAATATCACTTCCGATTCGACCACTGCAAAAAAATGTTGTTTTTTGGATTGCTCATGTTAAAGCGATCAGTTTGAGTCCAAACATGATATTGCTAGTATTGCTTTCTAGCCAGCAAAAAACTGCTCTTAACCTGAGCAATATCCTTTTTGTATTCAAAATCAAACGTGCTGAATTTTCAGCCCGAATTTAACTAGAAAACTCAAATTTTAGATAGAAAATTTCAGAAATTCTTGATTTATAGCACAAAATTATCCAAAAATCTCGAATTTGAGCTCAAAAAGCGATTTTCTGGTATTGCTCATGTTAAGGAACTCATTTCGAGACTAAATAGGATAATGCTCATATTTAGATTCAAAATGATCGTCTTAACATGAGCAATATCATTTTTAGACTCAAAATGGCCGTCTTCAAATTTATTATCAAAATATTCAATTTCTAGCTCAAAATTATCCAAAAAACATGAATTTTCCATCAAAATTTTCAGATTTTTCAGATTTCTAGCCCGAAAATCGCCTCACGTAATAGCTTTTCCACCACCCGAAACCGCTCCAGTCCTCTCAATCGTATTTCCCTCATACGTCACAATTCGATATTTGCCATGAAATTGTCGATCGATTCGTTGGGCTTCTAATAATCCGGGCACAACAAGCATATCTCCAACACTTTGATAAAACACTTTTCGAATTCGCGGCTCTTGAATTCGCAAAAGATCGAAGAGTCGAGGAGCTGGGCTGGAATTTGGGAGGTTTTTAGAGGGGGAAAGGGTTTTTCGACTCACAAATCCTTTTTATTCCTGTTCATACTTGCTTCGGCGTTTAGAGTTTGATCCAAACACATGAATGAGCATCGAGGAAGTGAGCACTGAAAAAAATCGAATTTTGGCTGAAAATCATGGATTCTGATTTGAAATTCATGATTTTTCATGAAGAATTTAGTAAATTTCCTCATTTTTAACCTAAAATTAATGAAAATTCGTAATTTTTAACCTGAAATCGTTCACAAATTCACAATTTTCAACTTAAAATCAACCGAATTTCGTGATTTTCAACTTAGAAACCCCAAAATCTCACCTCAATCAAATAATCAATAGCAGCTTGTCCATCATTTGCAGTTTCCACAACATACCAATCCAAATGTGGGCAAGTTGTTGAGATGGCTGCATCGTAGAGTGGATCAATGGCTCCAAGATCTCCCTGGAAGAATTGTGGGGGTTTACAACGATGCTCCGTGATTACAGCGGAGAGTTCTGAGGTTTCTAATTGGGAAAAAATCTGGTATATTTTTTGTTGAAAAAATTTCAAATTTTTGAGCTCTGAAGCTTAAAAAATCAATTTTTCATTGAATTTTTGGAATTTCTGCATGATGAAGCTGAAATTTAGAAGATTTTCAATTACATGTTTAAAATAGATCCAAGAAGGATTCTAGAAGATCTAGAAGATTTTTCTGAATCTTTAGAAGGTCCGAGAAGACTTCTAGAAAATCTAGAAAATTTTTCTTAATTTTTAGAAGGTCCGGGAAGACTTCTAGAAGATCTAGGAGAATTTTCAGACAGAATTAAATTCAAAAAATGGTTTCTAGAGTCATCTTTTGATTTTCTAGGCCATCTTTTGGTTTTCTAGGCCATTTTCAAGGCTCTACGGTATTTTTTGGTTTTCTAGGCCATATTTTGATTTTCTAGGCCATTTTTCAAGGCTCTACGGTATTTTTTGGTTTTCTAGGCCTTATTTTGATTTTCTAGGCCATATTTTGATTTTCTAGGCCATTTTCCCCGTTTCTATCCAAATTTGATATCAAAATGCTCCAAATTCGCCCCCAAAACCCGCTGTGCTCACCAATCTTCCCAACAATCCCGGCAATCTTCCGCTCGCCTTCGCCTCCAACAATGCAATATGAACAGTACTTCCTTTCGTCAACAATTCATTGTCGCGTGAATCTTCGTTGAATTTCGCGCGCAACACGTCGAGTTTGTTGCGTAGGTTGGCTTCCTGGTTTTGAATGTGCGGAAATTCGACTTGGGCATCGCGCCAAGTTCGCTGGATTTGCGGTAGAGCGCGTTTGATGTCGGCGAATTCTCTGGAATAATTTTTTATTAAAAATTCACTGGAAATCAAGTTTTCCCGGTCAAAATTATCAACATTTCGGTATTTTTTGACAAAAATCTTCAAAGTTTTTTGTTTTTCATAAAAAGATTTTTCCACAGAAAAATTATATTCCAAAATGCCTAAAAAAAAATTGAAATTTAAAAAAAAGCACAATAAATTTTTCGCGCAATTTTTTTTTCAAAAATAGAGGATCCTAATTATTTCCTTTTTTTATGTGTAAATGCGGAGCATCGTTTGGGTTCTTTAAATTTTCAGAATTTCTGATCAAAATTTCACTGAAAACCAAGGTTTTCTGGTCAAAATTAACAAATTTTCAGATTTTCATGAAAAATTCACTGAAAATCAAGATTTTCCCCAGAAAACTATCTAAAAAATTTCTAGGAAAGATTTTTCGGTGTAAATGCGGAGCATCGTTTGGTTCCAACAAAAAATAATAATTTTTTGAAAAAATAAAGTAATTACGTGACGTGACTATGTGTCTTCCACACGTTGCCAAAAATTCATCATTTTGCAATTTTTACACCTTAAAACTGGTGAGTTTTTCTTCTCTCATCCATTTTTCCATTCAATTTCAGATGTGGTTATTCTCATCGAAAAGATTCAAACTTTTAAAAACAATAGCTTTGCTTATAGTCTTCATTTATTTATTGTATTTATATTTACCATATGACTGGTTGAAACGAACAAAAATCGGGGTACAATTTCGACAATGGATGGCTGGTGATGCCGTGTTCTATAACACTTGTCATCGTCCGAAATATGATCCGTGGAATGAGGAAATGTTGGAGGTTTGTTCTTGATTTATTTCGCTTGTATTTAAAAAATTTCCCTATTTTTCAGCATATCGACATGAATTTCAATCCAGTTTCAAATTGCGATAAAACCTTCAAACCTTTCACCAAACTAGAAAATGGACATTGGTCAATAGTTGATGAAAAAACAAAGTGTCGAGCAAGGTTTGAAAATCAAAAATCAGTAATCCAAAAATACATATAGAACCTTACTTATAGATGTCAAAGATACAAGGGAGAACGCGAGAATGATATTGGTGATTGGATGGATAAAGCTGGACCAGTTGATTGTGAGATATTGGAAACTGTTTGTTCGAATGAGACACATAAGGATATGTATGGGTTTTTGCATAGTCAAATTATTGAGACGTGAGTTAGGGAAACTGTATCGCACGATTTCGTCATCAAAAACTCCAGAACTCAATTCTCTGATGAGTTATGACCTGATAGCATAACCTTGTTCAGAAGGGCTGATTACATTAGCAGAACATTTTTGCTCTTGAGATTCTGTACAAAATGAGCACAAAGTTAGAGAATTTTAAGCTTTTAGGGCTGAACTAGGATTTTCGAAACTCTTATCTATGTAATCGACCCTTCTGAACAAGTTTATGCTATCAGATTTACATGAAAATCAAAAATCCGCTAAAAATCATGGTCAAACTTTCAGTTGTTCACCACAAAATTTTCCAAAAATTCTGGAAAATCTAAAAATCATGCATGCAAAGTCAAAATTTCGAAATTCTCGAAATTTATCGGTATTTGTGTGTAAATGCGGAGCGGGCCTAACAAAGTCGGAAAAAAGTCGGATAATTTTGCCACGTCATAACTCATCAGCGAGTTGCAATTTTCGAGCGGAGCGAGTGTAAACCGCTATCTTCCTTGTAGCGGCACGCGGAAGCTCGCAAAAAAATCCATGATTTTTATAGACCTTTGGATCCACCGAAAAAGAACATTTCCGGAATGCAACAATTCGATGTAGTTGTTATATTGCTCGATTCGTTATCATATACCCAAGCAGTTCGATCACTTCCATCAACTCGCTCATTCTTCAAAAGTCACATGGAGGCTATCGAATTTCCATACTTGAATAAAGTCGGTGAAAACAGTCGTCCCAATAGTGTTGCATTATGGTATGGAAAATCATTGGAAAGCATCGATCGAAGTTTATATGATGAAGAATCGATTGACGAAGATTGGAAACACGAATATTTTTGCTATGAATTCAAGGATAACGAGACGCATTTGTTCAAAGAGTTTCATGAGCATGGATATAAAACAATGTTAGCTGAAGATTGGGCTGAAGGTTCGGCGAATTGGCCGGATTGTGTAGGATTCAAAAACCCGCCGACTGATCATTATATGCGACCATTTCAATATGCTTATGAGAAAGTAGCTGAAAATATTACGAAAAAACATTTGGAAGGTCATTTGTGTCGAGAATATCACCACACATTGTTCGATTATCTTGAGCAATTTCAGAATTCTTATACAGATAATGTTCCGAAATTCAGTTGGTTCTGGTCGGCACACATCGGACACGATGATGAGAACGGATTCTTCCGCGTAGACAGGGAACTTCAACAATATCTTTTCAAGAATCGCAAAAAACTCGAGAATTCGTTTGTTTTTATACTTGGCGATCATGGACTTCGATTTGGAGATCAGACTGAAACAACGACGGGCAGTTTTGAGAAGAACAATCCGTATCTTGGAATATCGATACCGAAAGAGTTGCGAGATTCGACTGATTTATTGAAAATGATGGAGATGAATGCCAAAGATTTGCAAACACATTATGATACAAGAGCGACATTTTTGGATATTTTGAAGGTTGGTTTTGGGAATTTTTGAATGAGGCTTTGGCGCTGAGGAAGAGAGAGTATAGGATAGTTAGAGACGCAGAGGATTTAGTAGCTATTGCTAATATTAAATGAGAAGTTCGAGTTGGAAATTGCTTAGATTAGAGAGTGTGAGATAGTTAGAGACGCAGAGGAATCAGTAGATATTGCTCATATTAAATTTTCCAGTTAGAGATTGCTCAGATTGAAGAATATAGGAAAATTAGAGACGCAGAGAATTCAGTAAATATCACTCATATAAAATAAGAAATTCGACTTGGAGATTGCTCAGAGTAGAGAAAAGAGGATAGTTAGAGACGCAGAGGATTCAGTAGAGATTACTCATATTAAATAAGAAGTTCGAGTTGGAGAATGCTCAGGTTAGAAAGTGTGAAATAGTTAGAGACGCAGAGGGTTCAGTAGACATTGCCCAGGTTAAAGTTTATCAAAAAATAAAGCTGTTTCTCATCAGAAAAACTTAATTTCCAGTATCAATCAAAATCCGGATTCCTGGAAACCGAAACCCTAGATATTCCTGAAGAAAAAGGTCATTCACTCTTCCGCCATCAACCAAATTCGACAAGAACTTGTAGAACACTTCCAATTCCAACCGAATATTGTATTTGTCAGTTTGATATTGTTGAAGAGGACAGGTAAATGAATCAATAAACCAAACTATGAAAATCAAAAATTTTTCAGCACTTCAAGTTTGGCTGAAAATATTGGTAAAGCCGTTATTGATTCAATAAATTCGAAATTGAAGCAAGGTGGATTTGAAGATAAATGCACAGTAATGGAATTTGAAAAGGTACGTTCAGAATTTTAGAAAAATCAATTGGAATCCAATATTTCCAGACACTATCTCTCAAAAAATTCAAAAACACTTTCGATGGTTTCTACTCGATTAATCTCAAAGTCAAAGGAGAAAGCGGAGCAACTTTTAAAGCAAATGTAGAAGCGAAAAACATGTTTAGCATCATTATTCATGGAACAATTGAAAGAACTTCGATTTATGGAAGAACTGCTGATTGTATCAAATCAGAAGTTCATCGACCATTTTGTTATTGTCGTGAACAACCGAAAAAGGTTTCCTTTTTGTAATTATTAGCTCTTCAAAATGTGGTTTTAAAAAAACTTTTGCAACTTGGAATAAAGTATTGTATTCAAATCAGCTAGAGGCAGCGTAAACGCGGAGTATTGTTTATTTTCGGATTCAGTTTTTCATTGAAAATTTGCAGAAAACCAAGATTTTCAGGTCTTGTTAACGCGGAGTATTGTTTGAAAATCAGATTTATCAAATTTTCGATTTCTGGGATGAAAAATAACCAAATTTTCAGTGTTCCATTGAAAATCCTTTTAAAATCAAGGTTTTCAGGTCAAATTTAACCTAATTCTGACTATTTTCAGTCAAAAATCACCCAAAACTAGAATATTGTTCAAATTTTCAGCTTTCCCCATCAAAAACTCCAAAATTTCCCACCAAAACACTCACTTTTTATCATCCTCCAACTTCTTGTGTAATCCTTCCAACTGGATTTTTAACTCTTCCAACAATTCCTGATCTCTTTGCGCACATTTTCGTATATCCAAAATATCACTCTCAAAAACCGTCGTCTTCGTTTTGAGCTCGTTAAAAATCGCATTTTTGCTCGAATATTCTTCTTCGGCCGCCTCTTTTTTCGCTCGCTCATCCACCACTTTTTTCTCGAATTTCACCAGATTCTCATTGGCCGTTTTTGTGTCTTTGGCTTCTTGTTCAAGTAGATCACGCGATTCTGATTCGAGCATTTCGATTCGACGTTTTGCGATTTCTGGCATCGCTTCAAGTTCGATTTTCTGCAGAAAAATTGGATTTTTTTCATGAATTTTAATTTAATTAGCCTTGAAAATCCACGTGGAAATCTTATGTCTGGTTTTCAGGCCTCATTTTTAGGAATGTTTTTGATAATCCTAGAAATCCACGTAAAAAATTTAGGCCTGAATTCATGTGGAAAATTAAGGCCTCATTTTTTAGGCTGGGCAAATTTAGGCATGTTTTTGATATGCCTGAATCCACGTGGAAAATTTAGGCCTCTTTTTTTGAGCTAAGAAATTCAGGCCTGATTTTTAGGCTGGACAAATTTAGGCCTGATTTTCATGGGTCTCGAAAAATACAAGTGAAAAATTTAGGTCTGGTTTTCAGACCTGATTTTTGATGAGCCTTGAAAATCCAAGTGGAAATTGAGATTTCAGATAAAAAATCACTAATTTTAGCTCAAAAATCACGAATTCCCACAAATTTAGGGTTAAAAATCACGATTTCCCATAAATTTCTGCTCAAAAATATCCAAAATTCCAGCCAAAACCCACTTTTTTCGTCTCCGTGTCCAATTCTTTTGTCATTCGAACCAACTCATTATTGCACTTTTTCAGATTCGATTTTCTTTTCGATTCAGCGGTTTCGACTTCACGAATTTCAGTGTTGTAGGTTTCGATTTCGTCTTGCACTTTTTCTTGGTCACTGTAAAAGGAAAATTCAAGTTTAGAAAATTTTAGCGCTAAAAAATCATGAAAAATCCGAATTTTAGCTCGAAATGCTTCAAAAATCTCAAATTTTACCCCAAAATGTTCCCCTAGATCTCACAGATTATTATCGGCATCAGTGGCCTCAACTTCCCGAATCTCCAGAATCAAATTCCTCTTTTTCTTCTCCATCTCATGAATTTCCGCCTCTTTTTCTTTGATCTCAACTTCAATCGGTATCTTTTCCTGTGTCAATCGATATTTTTCAATTTGTATCAATTTCGACTTCAAAAATGCCACCTCATTTTGTGAATTCATAAATCTTTGCGCATTTTTCACTTGCGGTTCGAGCTCTTTTTTCAATTTTTCCGCTTCTCTCACATATAATCCTTGTTGATTTGTTTGAATTTCGATTTGTCGAACACGATGTTCTAATTTTCTGATAAATGGGACAAATCGATTGGATCCAACGATATCTTCGATATATTCCAACATTCCTTCTTCACCGTTTTGAGTTGCACGGGGTTTCATCATTGCAATCGCTTCGACTTCACCCTGAGAGAAAATTGGGGCGTTTTTTGGTGGAAAATTTGATTTTTCATCAATTTTGGGTGAAAATTCTTTTGTATCAAAAATCGTAATTTTCCATTTAGGAAATTAAAAAATGCTACGTGGAAAATTTAGACCTTATTTATGACGCTTAAAAATGTACACCTGATTTTTTAAAGAAAAATCCACGTGGAAAATTAGGGCCTAGTTTTTAGGCTGGACAAATTTAGGCCTATTTTTTAGTCCTGATTTTGATGATCCTAGAAATCCACGTGGAAAATCAGGGCCTCATTTTTAGGCCGAGAAATTCAGGGCCTCATTTTTTAGGGCGAGAAATTTAGGCCTCGTTTTTAGGGTGGGCAAATTTAGACTTGTTTTATGGGCCTTGAAAATTCACGTGGAAAATAAGGCCTCATTTTCAGGCTCAGAAATTTAGGCCTAATTTTCTAGGCTGGACAAATTCAGGTCTGATTTTCATCAGCCTAGAAATCCACGTGGAAATTTAGGGCCTCTTTCTTAGGCTTAAAAATTTAGGTCTCATTTTTAGGGTGAACAAATTTAGGCTTTATTTTTATGAGCCTAAAAATCCACGTGGAAAATTGATTTTTTTCATGAATTTAAGGTCAAAATACTAATTTTCCATGAATTTTTCATAAAGAATCAAGATTTTCCCAATTTCCCTCCCCAAAAAATCCAACCTGCAAGATCAAAAATCGATTATGAATCAGATCGATTCCAATATTCTTCAAATATTCCTCCACATCTTTATGACTCGCCGTTTTTCCATTTATCAGGTATTTTGAAGAATTATCGAGGAAAACCTGGCGCGAAATTGCGAAATTTGAATTTGGCTTGATCTCGTAGCGATCATCGTCCTGAAAAGGGGGGAATTTTGAGTTTTCAAAGTTTTTTCTCCCTAACAAAAAACCTCTGAACTCACTAAATCTCTGACAAAATACATCTGAATCTCGACTCGACAAAATTTGCATCTCTCGCCTCCTAATGCAGCCGCCGTATGAATTAATGAGCTCAACTTCTTCGATCGAATCTTATTGCTTCGAAATCCAAAAACAAAGAGAAGCGAATCAATCACATTCGATTTTCCACTTCCATTCGGTCCCATAATCATCGTCAAATTCTTATGAAACGGTCCAAGTGTTTGAGTTCCCCGATAACTTTTGAAATTCTCCACAACTATCTGATGAATCATCAAACGATACTCCGTTTTTCCACTGCTGCCGCTGTCGATGGGTTTTGGAGGGATTTGGATATTCAAGAGATCTTCATTTTCATCATATTCTAGATCGGTGTGCTCCCAGACTAATCGGATGTTTTCAGGAGCTTCGAATTTCCTAGGTGTATGCCTTTTTTGAGGCGAAGAAGAGGCTGCTGCTGAACTTCGAAGTTTTCGCTGCTGATTTTGATCTTCCTCGTCGTCATCTGTGAAATAATCCTCTTCGTTTATCTCATCATCTTCCTCCGAAGCCGCGGTTAAAGGGACAGATGTTGTTGAGCGCTGATTGTTGTTTCGTCGCTTTTTCGGCGGCATGTGAGATTGCCCTGGAAATTTTTTTGAATAAACTTGTTCTAGCGGTACACTGTGTATTTATCACTTAGTTTTCAACAAGGAAAAAATTGAGAGCAAAGTTATAGACAGCACAAAAAATTTCAAGAAATGAAAAAACAAATTAAAGGGACACACGTGAACGCAAGAAATATCTCGCAGCGAACAGTTTTTTCGGAGGATTTTTGGAGAACGCCTGGATTATTTTTTTTTCTCGAATTCGAAATTTTCAGATTTTTTGGAGTTTTCAGCATGGGAAAGGGGAATTTTAAGCTGAAATGGAAGAGAATTCAAAGAATTTCGCGGCTCAGATGGTTTTCCAGGGTTTTCTTCTCAAATTGAGCTAAATTTCAAGAAAAATCGTAAATATTGGGAAATTTGGGGCTTTTTGGGTTTTCAGCGCAAAAATCAGGAGAATTCCGAGAAATTTGAGCTCTACCTTCAAAAAACCAGTTATCCCACCTTCTTAGCGATGAAATCTAACCCTAATCCCAAATAATCCCCTGGAAAAATGTATTTTGGTGATATTTCCGGTTTCTCACCTGGGTGTGAAACTTGCAACCGGAAACTAGGATTTTCCCGGAGAAATTCGAGAAAATTCAATTTTTTCTGTAAAAATTAGAAAAAACGATTTTTGAGAAACTCAAAATTTCCGGAAGTCAATCTGAAAAAATCCAGAGTTTCGAAATTCCTGAAACTCCATCAAAAGTGGTTACATAACACCAAAGAAAAATCGATGTTGGCACCTTTTCAGATAAAATCTGAACCCTAATCCCCTTCCCAGCCACCCAACCAACCCTAATTAAGAAACAAACGAAGGGAAATGTTAAATAGGAGCATATATATAATTATAAATCGCATTATAAGCAAGTGTGTTGATGTGTGTGACAAGACACAAACAGACACACGCTTGGAAGAGAAACCCCAACATTTTCTAGGCCAGCTAAAGAAAAATAAGGAGGGGGGGGGGAGGTTACCTTTAAACACTTTCTCCTTTCGCGCGTTCCTAATTCCTATTTAATTGTCATGAATTAAATATATAAATTTGGCACAATTCCAAGAATTTTCAAACGTGACATTTTATGAAACGTGGTCAACAGATGGGGATAAAATGGGATAAAAGATGAGAGATCTCACAGTCTTGTGTATTTTTGATTAGGAAATTAGCTGAACTTCGAAGATGGCTGCATTTAGTTGTATATATATCGTTATTCAAATTAGTGGTGAGTATTTGGGTTGAAATCGCATGCTCTAATCGTATTCTTAGGATAGACTGGCTTAAGACAATTCGACTGATATAATTTTTGATGACTTAAGGTTGCCCTTAAGGTGGTTTAGCGGCTTTTCACTTAAGGGTAACGTTAAGTCATCAAAAATTATATCATTGGGATTGTTTTAGGTCAATCTATCCTAAGAATACGATTAGAGCGTGAGTGGAAAATATAATAAGATCTACTGAATCGTATTTTTTAGCAGTAATAACATTGGCAGTTTTGACGATTATAAATTGTGGAAAGAAGAAAGCAACAGCAGCAGCACCTAAGAAAACAGCATCAACTTCAAAATCATCAACAACTAACGCACCATCACCCAAAAAATCGGAAAAGAAACCCGACGAAGAAGCTAAAAAGAAAGAAGAAGAGGAGGAAAATAAGAGAAAAGAGGAGGAAGAAGAGAAAAAGAGAAAGGAAGAGGAAGAAGAAAAGGAAAAGAAGAAAAAAGAGGAGGAAGAAGAGAAAAAGAAAAGAGAGGAAGAAGAGGAAAAGAAAAAGAAGGAAGAAGAAGAAGAGGAGGAAAAAAGAAAGAAGGAGGAAGAGGAAAAGAGAAAGAAGGAGGAGGAAGAAGAGAGAAAGAGAAAGGAAGAGGAAGAGAAAAAGAAGGAGAAATCGAAAAAGATATCTGTGAAAGAGGAAGAGCCGAAGAAGATTGATTTGAACGAGAAGGAGAAGAAGATTGCGGCTGGCGCAAAAGTCGGTGTCAATGATTATCCGACGATGAATAATGTCAAATCTGATTGGTCGGATAAATCGGCCAAGAAAAAGTAGCTATCCTTTGGACAAATTGAGGAAAATAAAGTATTTTTGTAGTGAGAAATTGCTCACTTTTGTGTGTTGTACTTTGGAATGGGAAATTAGGGGAATTTTTTGCCACGTGGATTTTGCGATCCTCTAAAACGTGTAAAACCTGATTGCCACGTGGAATTTCGCTCTGAAAATTTAAAATTACACGTGGTTTTTTTAAACAGAATAAAACGTGGATTTACCTTTGCCACAAGATTTTATTTTCTGAGAAAAACTTGGATAAATTCAAAAAAAATACACGTGGCAAAGTTGACCACGTTTTCATTTGTAAATCAAAAACCACGTGTAATTTTCAATTTTTCAGAGCAAAATTTCACGTGGAAAACAGATTTCTCACGTTTTGGAAACGCCAAATCACAGGCAAATTCATATGGATACATAATTGATACATTTCTTAAACTGCCACGTGGATTTTCATTTTGAAAACCTTCAAACCAAAAATAAATAAATAAAACTCGGCGTCCATCTGGACGCTGAAAAGTGCAAATGAGTGAATAAGACGAGAAAAAGTGCAAAAATGACTAAAAGAAAAATTGAAAGAGGGCGGAGCTTCTTCCTTTTCATGAATTCAAATTTGAAGGCCGTGAAAAAGAAACAATTATTAAAGTTTATCAACATTTTTGGCAAAAATAATTTTTAAAAAATAAGTACAAATAACTATTAACAAAATTAAATGCATCACAAAAATTGGGAATTTTTTAAACTAAAACGAAGGATTTTTGAAAAATTCAAAAAATCACCCAATTTTTGTGAATTGGAGTTGTTTTTCAGCACAAAAATTTGAAAATTTTCGTAAAATCGTCAGTTTTAGTTCAGCTTCATCCCAATTTCCACCCAAAAACAGCAATTCCTTAAATAAAAACCAAGTTCTCGGGTTGTCCACCAGTTTGAGCATAATTCACCGCATTCAACCACCTGGTCCTCTCTTCTTCCTCTCGAAACGAAATACAGTAACCCGGTTGGCGGCTACAGTACTCCCCACCGTCTCCCTTTAAAATGGCAGTTGTGTTGAAGTGATTGGGTGGTTTTCGAGTGGAATCAGCACCGACAAACCAAATCACATCATCCAATTGCCACGTTTTGTAGAGCTTTTCGTTACGGTAGATCAAAATCTGCAAAAAACGGGGGATTTTTCGCGAGTTAGTTTTTTTTCTGGCTTACCGATGCTCCTTTCTCAATTTTCATCTCATACGATTTGAAACTTTTTGATCCGGGTTCTGCCATTTTTACTTTTCCAGTGAAAGAAGACTGAAATTAGGTGGTTTGGAGGGGAAAAGAGGTTTAGGACTCTAAAAAATGACCTGAAATTATTTTATGTCACGGGGAGGTTTTCAGACTCAAAATTCATGATTTTTAGCTTAAAAATGACCTGAAATTAATTCTAGGCTAACCTGAGCTCAACATTACTTAACATACATAGAAAGGGTCCCCAGAATCGGGGTGAGGGGTTTAACTTTTTTCAAAAATCTGAAGGGAAGGGTCCCTAACTTGGCCAATTTTCTGCTGATAATTTACCAAAATTCCCAGATTTGTCCAAAATTCGCTCAAAAATGTGAGGAAGGTGTTTAACTTTAGAAAATTTTCAAGGAGGGACCCTAACTTTAAAAACTGACTAGGGGGACCTATTTTATGTATGTTAGTTAAAAATTGAATTTTCAAGTTTCTGGGACTTTCAGGTCTAATTTCTGCTCAAAAATTCAATTTCAGGTCAAAATTCACAAATTATAGCTCAAAAACAAGGGGTTTCCCGTGCCAAACCATCAAACGCGCTCCATTACCAACACCTACCGTATTATCACCATCAAATCGATATTTATCATGATCGAATAGTAAATAGGAGTCGGTGCATTTCCAGCCAATCCATCTCATCACAATTTTCGACAATTTTTCGCTGGCCGGAATTCGACGCCTAATCTGACCATCGCATAGAATTTCGAAGATTGAGTAGGAGGCGGTGCGTGGAGCGTCGAAACTGTTTTTCGCTATTGCTTCGCGGCAGACCTGCGGGAAAAAATGAGGATTTGAAGGTCAATTTTTCAAAATTGATTTTCTGGATTTCTAGAATCCACCACAAAAAGTTCAGACTTTTTTTAAAAGCAAATTCAAATTTCTTCAAAATTTTCACTAAAAATCCGATTTTTCACCGAATCCACGTGGATTCAGGCTTCATGTAAAAATTTTGAAAAAAAAATACTTTTTTGAAATAAAGTTTTGAAATTTTGGCTTAGGCCACATGGATTTTCCAAACTTAATTTTTTTCAGAAAAAAATTTCATGAATTAAAAAAAATTTTTTTTTTGAAATGCAAAAATTTCTGGATGATTTTTTTGTTGAGAAATTCAATTTTTCGTGGATTTTCCTGATAATTTTCATTTTAAAAATTCGAAAAAAAATTTCAAGATTTTACAGAATCCACGTGGATCTTAGATTGAAAATAAAATTCTACGTGGATTTTTTTGAAACCAAAAATTGCTCTGAAAATCACATTTTTCAACATTAAAAAATCAGAAAAAACTGGAAACATACATGTTTTACCCCTGGATTTATCCAGGGTTGCGGTCTTACTAACTCCGAAAAAAATTTGAGGTCCTACTAACTTTTTTTGAAAATCGATTTTTTTGAAAATTTTTTTAATTAGTTATCATCATAAAGTTTTGAACATGAAATAATTTTTCGATTTCAAAATTGCTCTAGATTATGTCACAAGGTCCACTCTTACTCATTATCCAAAATAAATGCTTTTTCTGAAAGATCTAGTAAGACCGCCGGCCCAAAAACTATCGAAAATCTACTTTTTTCATCAATACACCACTTTTATCATCATAAAGTGTTGAACGAAATTTGGTTTTTGTATCTGAAAATCATTCTAGGTTATGTTACAAGGTCCCCTCTTAGGTATTATGCAAAATAAAACCCCTTTCTAAGAAGTCTACTGAGACCGCCGGCCCAAAATCTATCGAAAATCTACTTTTTTCATCAATACACCACTTCTATCATCATAAAGTGTTAAACCAAAATTGATTTTAGCATCTGAAAATCGTTCTAGGTTATGCCACAAGGTCTATTCTTAATTATTATCCAGAATAAATGCCCTTTCTGAAAGGTCTACTGAGACCGCCAGGCACTTATATAAAATTCTGGATAAAATCCAGGGTAACCCTGGATAAAATCCAGTGGTCTCAACTATTTTCCCCATGCAGCATTATTTATCAATTTCATAGTTCAATATACCTCAATAGGACCTCTAGACACACTGTGCAAATTTTCAAGTGAAAATATTAATTTTGACATACTTTTCTAGGTTTTGAGTTTTCTGGTAATAACCAATTTTCAACATTTTCGAATGGAAAAAAGTATTTTATCGTATTTATTCATTGAATATAAGCTTTTATATTGTTGTATAAGGTCTAAAGAATTCGTATTTCAATTTACAATTCAATCCATGATTTTCTTCTATATTTTTTGAATAATTGAATGTAAAATACAAAAATGTAATTTACTGTTTGTGTTTTTTCTATCTCTCAAACGCATCCTATTCAAATGAGAAAAACAGCATGCGGGTTATGTGGGCACACATAGCGCAGTGGTAGAGCGCTGAGTTAGGGACCCAATGGTAGCTACCATAGGGTTCGAGTTCACATACTGGAAACGTGTTGCAAAATTTTTCAATTTTTTTCGAAAAAAAAATAAAAATTTTTTTTTTAGTGTGGGAGGCTTTTGCCCCCACACTAACGGTCTTACTAACTTTGAAAATTTTTATTTGAGGTCTCGCTAACTGTAGGGGTCGATCCAGGAAGAAAAACATGTATGACTGGAAAATTTCAAGAAAACCAATTTTTTCAGAGCAAAAGCTAAAATTTCCTCACCTCTTCTCCAGCCAATCCAACTTTCACATTAAATGGCAAATTATCCTTTTCCCACATATGAATTGGAACCATTAATTCGGCTCCGAATTTTTGATTATTTTTCGTTTTCTTTTCGGCTTCTTTTAAAAGTTGACGCGAAATTTCCTCTTGGGAGCTGATCTGCAAGAAAAATGAGGCTTTTTCGAGAATTTTGAGCAAATTTACATCAGAATAACAGGAATTTTGGGGAAAAAACATGTAAAAATCAGAAATTCCAGATTTTTTAAAAGACCAAACAAATCCTACCTGGAAAATCTGATCATAAAAATTGATAAAATGTCTAATGACATTAATTTGATCGTTATAATTCTCGGTGAAATTTTGAGGCGACGAATCGGTCGAAAATAGACTTGCACCGAAAATCTGCAAAAAATCTGACACGTGACAATTTTTGTCCGTGCACAAACCTTTGCCAAATTCTCAACACTCGCTTTATTATCCTCCATGTGTTCGTGAACATTTTTAAGATGAGCAATCAATTTTTTGAGCGTCGATTGGTGGATTATTGGAAGTTTGGAGATTATTCGACTGTATTCTTCGAGATTTTCAGAGGTGGGAGAGTCGATTCTGGCTGAAAATTGGGGAATTTTGCGATTCTCAAGCTGCTGTATTATTATGCGCTCAAAGTTGCTCGAAAATCTCAATTTTCGAGCTTCCGGGGTCAAATTCAACCATAAACATGCTCCTGGGCTCAAAAATCGCAATTTTCATGGTCCTGGTGTCAAATTTGGTCATAGACATGCTTCTGCGCTTGAAAATCTCAATTTTAATGATCTCTAGATTAAAAATAAGCAATAACTCATTTATCCGCTCAAAATTTTGAATTTAATACTCTCTAGGTTAAAAATCATCAGAAAAAATGCTCCAAGTCTCAAAAACCTTAATTTTCAAGCTTCTGAACTCAAATTTGCTTAAAAACATGATCCTGAGCTTTAAATTTCCATTTCCATCAAATTTTCCTCAAAAAGTGGCCTCAGACAAGCCTAAGCCTTCAAAGTCATTGGCAATCATAAATTGATCGCCTGAATCCAGAATTAATGCTTACTAATCATAGGCCACGGCGAGGAATCGAACCCTCGTCGAATTTTCGACAGACACGTGTGTTAACCACTAGGCTAAGCGAGTTGTGCAAACATATAGCTATTTTCGGATTTTAGTACCTACAAGATCTAGTGCGAGTGCAGATTTTGAGCACTTTTCAGCTCTGGAAGTGAAATCAGAATTTTTGAGGAGTCAGAGTGAAATTTCGAGAATTTTCAGGTTCGGAAGCTAATTTTCGGTTATTTTCAGCTCTGGAAGCCTAAAATGAACAATTTTGAGGTTGCAGAGTGAAATTTTAAGCTTTTCCAGGTCTTAGCGCTGATTTTGAGCATTTCCAGCTTCCGGAGCATAAATACTTCAATTTTCAAGATATTTGAAATTTCAGAGGTTATTTCACATATTTTTCGGCCCTGGAATCCTAAAATGAAGAATTCAGAGGTTTCAGAGTCAAAATTTGCTCATTTTCAGCTCTGGGAGCTCAAAATCTGGATTTTTGAAGTTTCAGAGCTTATTTTACATTGTTTCTGGCTCTGGAAGCAGGAGATCAAGATTTTCAGCGATTTTTAGCCCAGCTAGGTAAATTTCCATAATTGTTGCCCCAAAAAACTCACCCATCTCAAACAACTCCTTCTGCACCTCAAATCTCACCAACGGATCAGCCAATCTTCTAAAAAACTGTCTCAAAACATCAGCAACCGCATAAACCGTCTCATTATTCTCATTTTTAATATGCGTTCCAACTGGATCATCCAATAATTTATTGAGAATTATCTTGGCTTCCGATACTTTTCCATTTCTTCGATAAATTCCTTCGGATTTGATACCAAATGCATCAACAAATCTCAAACATTTATCAACCAAAACAGGAATATCATCTGAAGTTAGCCGATATTCTTCGAGTGTTTCGTGATTTGATCTTTGATGGATTGTTTGAAAGATGTTTTCGTAGAATGCTTGAGTGGAATTATCGTCTTTAGCTTCTAGGAAATAGGACCTAAAAATTGGGAAAACTTGTTTTATCAATTTTTTTTTTGATTTTGGTCAAATTTTTTTTAAATTTTTGAGAGTTTGAATATTCCACGTGGATTTTTTAGCGCACAAATCTGAAATTTCTCAGAATTTTTTTAAAACTGAATTTTCTGAACTCGAAAATTTCAGCCGAAAATTGGTTTTCGTCTGAAATTTTGAAACTTTCATGAATTTTTCTAAATTTTTCAATCTCTAATTTTCGGCTCAAAATTCACCTGGAAATCACCGAATTTTCAGCTTTAAATCAGCCTAAAATGCTCAAATTTTCAGCTCAAAATCTTGTTTTTCTCAGGTTAAGTTTAGCCTAGAAATCCAAATTTCCAGCCTGAAATATACATGTAAATCTTGAGTTTTCAGTTCAAAATCTAGAATTTTCAGCCGAGTTTCAGGCTGAAATTCCCAAAATGTTCCTCACCTAAAAAGTGATTCATCCTTCCCAACAATATTCAAACTAAAAGCTCCTCTCTTCGATTTCGCTGAGCTTGAATCAGGACTCGAGAATCTCAGCGACTTATCCAATTTCTCCTGAATCGTCGTCACTTTTCTCAAATCCACTTCAACTGATTCCACAGGAGTTGTGCTAAGTGGTCCCGAAAGCCGCTTCCTCTCCAGGCTATAAACAAGGGTTCGCCCAAAGACTCCGGCAATAGCGGGCGCCCATTCACCAGCAGTTCCTTGTCGTATCCAAAGTCTCCCGAAGATTGAAGAATCTCCTGGTGGTTTGGGGAATTTTGGTGGGCACCAGGCTTCGGAAATTAGGAGCATCCAGAGGGCGGCGGGGTCTTCGGGTGTGAATTGTAGCTTTTTTTCGAGGTGTAAGATTTGGATGGTGTCGATTTGGTGGGTAGAAGATGAAGATGGTGAAGATGTTGAGGCTGGAAAATTTTGAGCTTGAATTTCTAGGTTTCTGGGTAGGTTTTAGGCTGGAAATGTGTAAATTTAGGTTTTTTGAGCTGAAATTTTGGGATAAGTTTTTTTTTGTTAAATTTTAAAATCTTATTCTTAATTTTCTGCCTTCTCCTTGTCATTCTCTGTCTTCTCATATATGATGTTCTTTGTGCAAAATCGTGAAATTTCCAGATTTCCCGAAAAAAAAGAAAAAACGAGAGAGAGTGTTGTGTGTAGAAGAGACGAGAAGAGAAGGTGAGAAAATGAGAGATAGAAATACGTAAGAGAGACGCCAGACAACACGATGTTTGTGAATTTTTTTGCAACCTCAAAAACATTTTTCGTTTTTTCACAAAAAATGCTGAAATCGTTCATACTTAACCAAATTTCACAATCTTTGCTGCAAAAGTTGGCAAATTCTTGAGAATAAAGATGGCAAGAAGAAAAACCTAGAAAATTCTTCTCCAAACCCCGAAAAACTATGAATATATGTTTTTCGCCTTGAAAACTTCGAAAATTCTTCAATTTTCACTCACCAATATCCATAAAATGACCATTTTCAGCTTTTTTCCTCAAAATTCTGAAAGTATAGATATCCTTGATATCAAATGGTCCCAAATAAAAATCGCTAGTCTCTTCGTCTTCGTGAAAACTGATTTGGAGATTTCGGAGGCGGCAGTGCACACGTTTTTCTTTTCGGAACTGCAAAAAAATCATTTTTTTTTCTCTGAAAATTGTTTGCCACGTGGCATTTTTTGGAGCTTCAAAATGAAAATCCAACTCACACTGCTCAAAAACGTCACAAATCCAACAAACGACACATTTTCACCCGATTTTTCGTCAGAATCTGCTGAAAAATTCATTTTTTTGGGAAGATGAGGGTTTTTGGCGCGAAAACTCACCAATATTCACATAAGGATGTGAAATTTGCAAATTTTGTGGCTCGGGATCGAAATCCGGTGAAAAATCACAGGAAATTGAGGAGTTGCAACTTTCGACGACGGGTTTTTCGGGCGAAAATAATTCGTTGTGAGACACATAGATATTTTGGGATTTTCGAGAGGTTTTTGACGAAATTGAAGTTGTTGAGGAGGTTGGGAACTCGTTTCTAAAATGAAAAATGGGCATTTGGGCTTGGGATATTCTGGGGTGACTCCCAAATGACGATTTCTTATTTTTATCCATAAAATTGAGCTAAATTAAAAAATCGAGAATTTAGAGTAACTCCCAAATGACGATTTCTTATTTTTATCCATAAAATTGAGCTAAATTAAAAAATCGAGAATTTAGAGTAACTTCCAAATGACGATTTCTTATTTTTATCCATAAAATTAAGCTAAATTAAAAAATCGAGAATTTAGAGTAACTCCCAAATGACGATTTCTTATTTTTATCCATAAAATTAAGCTAAATTAAAAAATCGAGAATTTAGAGTAACTTCCAAATGACGATTTCTTATTTTTATCCATAAAATTAAGCTAAATTAAAAAATCTAGAATTTAGAGTAACTCCCAAATGACGATTTCTTATTTTTATCCATAAAATTAAGCTAAATTAAAAAATCGAGAATTTAGAGTAACTCCCAAATGACGATTTCTTATTTTTATCCATAAAATTAAGCTAAATTAAAAAATCTAGAATTTAGAGTAACTCCCAAATGACGATTTCTTATTTTTATCCATAAAATTAAGCTAAATTAAAAAATCGAGAATTCGTAGCTCTAAATTCAACAAAATCAGGATAATAATGATACGGTATGTTCCTTTAAAAACCCAAATCTTTCAAACTAGACAACTGCATTGCTCATATCAATCTAGAATTGTAAAATTTTGTGTTGAAAAATTCTGGATAATAAAATATGTATACGGTATGTTCCTTTAAAATCCCCAGAAAATTCACAGTCACCCTCCAAAGTACCATTCCCCCTCAAAATTTAAAGGAACATACCTTCTTGGACACGGTGTATATGGATTATCCTGAACTTCCGGATGTCTGACTTCAACTGGAATCGGACTTGCCAGAGAATTCGAATTTGAGTTAGAAGAACTCGGCTTCTCTTCCTCTGACTTCTCTAGATCTTCTTCGCTCAGCCACTCTCTCAATTGTTCGACTTCATCAGAAGTCGGTGTGAGACCCGATAGAGTACGGTATTTTTCGAGTGACAGGTACATCGGATTTTCGATGGTTAGCACTTCGATGGGAGTGGCGGGAAGCGGGCGACTGGAAAAATATTGTGGTACTGTAGGTTTTGGCGTGGGATTCCGAGCATTTTGAGACCAAACATGCCTAGGGTTACTGTAGGTTTTGGAGCCAAAAATCCACGTGGATCTTTAGAGCCAAAATGTTGAGCTTTTTCAAAAAACCGCTTATTTTCCAGCACTAAAAAATCCAGGGTTACTGTAGTTTTTGACGTCAAAATCTACAGTAACCTTAAGTTTATTTGATGTCAAAAAACAGGAAATGTTTTGACCTCAGAAATTCTAGGATTACTGTAGTTTGTCTACAGTAACCCTAGGCATATTTGGTGTCAAAAAACACTAACTTTTTTGATCCCAGAAAATCTAGGATTACTGTAGTTTTTCTACAGTAACCCTAGGTATATTTGGTGTCAAAAAATTGCAAAAAAAATCCACGTGGATCTTTTGACGTCAAAATTCACACTGCCCCCCAAAAAACCCCTTACCTCATAATCTCGTCCACTTTTTTCGCTTCCTCCAAAACTTCTGGCAGCCATCCAACTTCAGGCGGTACAACAGGCCGTGCAGAAGGAGGTGGAGGGGGCGGAGCTTGTCTGGGAGGCGGTGACGTCTGATGCGGAATCAGATCGCTAAGTCTGTGCGGTGCGGCTTGCTGACGTGGCGGTTTTGCGGGTGCAGGAGGACGTGGCGGCAATTTTGGCGGGGTTTTTTTGAGCTCCTGCTCGACTTTTTGATTTTCCGCGTTTTCCGCTTCCGCTTCCGGTTCTTCCGCGATTTTTGGATCGAATTTGGTGCGTGGTTTTGGGACTGGTGGTCCCGACATTTTTGTTGGAGCTGGAAAAAATTGGAATTTTTTCCGCAAAATTTGGAGCATTTTGAGACCAAATAAGCCTAGGATTACTGTAGGGTTTTGGTGCCCAAAACTACAGTAATTCTGGAATTTTTGGAGGAAAATTTGAATTTTAGAATTTTTTTCAAAATGGGAATTTTTAGCACGAAAACCTAGAATTAAAAAAAAATGAAAATTTCGACATAACTGTTTTTTTCAGCAGCAAAAACCTACAGTACTCTTTTTCAAAGGCGCACAACAAGAAAATTGATTTTTTTCCAGGATTTTTGAAATTTTTCACAAATTCAACAAAAAATCTACGTGGCTTGGTTGGTCTCAAAAAAATCGCAAAATTTTCGCCCCAAAAAATTCCACGTTGTTATTTTCGCATTAAAAACTACAGTACCTTAAAGGCGCACAGAAAACCTATTTTTTTCAACAACGCAAAAAAAACTCAATCAATATCTGGTATCTACATACAAATACACAAAGTAAACAAATCAAAAGAACTTTGATTTTTTTTGGAAAAAAAATTTGAATTAATTTTTTGGGGCGCCGAGAATTCCACGTGGCTTTTTTGAGGCTCCAAAAAATACAGTACTATTGAGAAGAAAGAACAAATTGAAATTCCGAAGAATCAAATGTGAAAATAAAATAAAAAAACGAAAAGAAAATGGGAGAGGGAGAAATAGTGAACGGGAGTGGAGAGTGTAGACGGTTAGAGAAAAAACAACATGAATCATCAGCGAGAGAGTATGGAATTGTGAGATACGCAGAGATTGGGTAAACTTTGATGGTTTTACCTCAAAAAATAGCCTAAACCACAAAATTTCATTATTATCACAGCAAAAAAGTAAACAAAAAAAATGTTCTACAGTATTTTGAGCTACAAAAAAATAGTTACAGTATTTCGAACTGCAAAATTAATTTATACAGTATTTTTTCTAAAATTTGTAGTTCGAAGTACTGTAGGCTACAATACAAACAAAAATTGTTACAGTACCTCGAACTACAAAAGTTTCAGAATATAAAAAAAATTTTGTAGTTCGAAGTACTGTAGTCTTCTACAAATAAAAATAAACTACAGTAATCGAGATTATTTCGAAATCTTCTTAAAGGCTTTTCCACTGGCATACTGTAGGCCTGAATAAATTGTTGTGAAGGCGGTGAGACAGCTGAAAATAGAAGAGAAAATTTAGAGAGCGGGAGGGAAGAGGAGTACTGTAGATTTTTTTGGCGCGAAAAAAATCACAATTTTCTAATTTTTTTTAAAGTTTTACATGAAAAAAATCGTATTTTCTGAACTTTTAGCACCAAAACTTTAAAATTTTGAAGCGATTTTTTTTCAAAAAACAAAAAACCTACCCCAACCCGAAAATGGCGTCATTGGCAATTGGTGAAAAATCGAAAACCGGCGACGCCAACGACAATGCGACTAATGACAATTGAAACAGCGTGTTTACCTGGAAAAAAATATTATTTGAAAATTGACGATAGGTTCCCCTGCGCGAGAACTCGAAAATTTAAGCCAAAATTCGATTTTTAACTGAAATTTTCAGGTTCAGGCATGTTTTCTAGTAATTCTCGGCTCTTTTTCGATTGGACCAAAACAATTATCTATAACTAGGTTTATTTTGGTCCAATATAGTTCTATAAAACGTGAATAGATTTTCAGCCGCGGTGCTGAAAATGATCCCGTTTTCAAATTTTGCTGAAACCCTTGGGAACTTACTCAAAATTGAGCTGGAAATCGAAAATCTTACCTGAAAATCATTTTCATCATAAATTAAATTCAGGAATTCAAATTCATCTAATTTTGTGGTCCTGAACAATATCCTGCGCTTAATTTTGAATAAAAATTATTTTCAGATGAATTTTGAGCAAATCCCCAAGGTTTTTAGCAAAATTTGAAAACGGCATCATTTTCAGAATCGGCTAAAAATCGATTATATCCCAAAAATTCAACCTTGCTCATATTAGTCGGCATAACTTGCATCGACGAAACTTGCGGATTGAAGAATCGATTCAACGTGTAAGGCGGCTCCATACTCTTATATCTCTTGTAAAATCCACCAGTTATCAGCAAAACGTCGCGAAGAAGAACAATTGTGGTGAGGGGGACTGGAAAATAAATCATCAAGTTCAATTTTTGACGCCACAAAAATAAAAACCCACGTGGAATGAGTTGAGCATGTGTCATTGTAACAAACATAACCGAGACGAGAAGTTTATCAGCGACCGGATCCAAAACTGAGCCGAGGAGCGATTTTTGACCGGGGACGTTTCGAGCTATCCAACCGTCGAGCTATGAAATTTGAAAATAAAATTTTTTGGCGCGAAAAATTGACCTACCATATCCGATGCGCCTGCGATAACAAACATGGCGAAAGCTGGGGTGAATTGGTGTTGGACGACGAAATAACCAATCAATGGTGTGGCGCCAATTCTGAGAGAAATTGATTTATTTTTGGGAGGAAAATTCAAAATGAAAAATTTACGATAAGTTCCCCTGCGCGAGAACCTGAAAATTTCAGCCAAAAATCGATTTTTGATTGAAATTTTCAGGTTCAGGCATGATTTTCTTGTAATTCTCTGGTCTTTCAGTGAAATTTCATGATTTTTCAAGTGTTGAACCAAAAAAATCGTAAAAATTCATCTAAAAAATTGACGATAAGTTCCCCTGCGCGAGAACCTGAAAACTTCAGCCAAAATTCGATTTTTGACTGAAATTTCCAGGTTCAGGCATGATTTTTGAGTCTCTTACTGAAATTTCATGATTTTTCAGATTGTGAACCTGAAAAATCAAGAAAATGCACCAAAAAATTGACGATAGGTTCCCCTGCGCGAGAACCTGGAAATTTCAGCCAAATGTCGATTTTTGACTGAAATTTCCAGGTTCATGCATGTTTTTCTCGTAATTCTATGGTCGTTTAGTGAAATTTCAGGATTTTTCAGATTGTGAACCTGAAAAATTATGAAGATTCACTTCAAAAAATTGACGATAGGTTCCCCTGCGCGAGAACTCGGAAATTTCAGCCAAAATTCGATTTTTGACTGAAATTTCCAGGTTCAGGCATGACTTTCACGTAATTATATCTTCTTATAGCGAAATTTCATGATTTTTCAGGCTGTGAACCACAACAATTATGAAAATTCATCTCAAAAATTGACGATAGCTTCCCCCGCGCGAGAACCTGAAAATTTCAGTCAAAATGCGATTTTTGACTGAAGTTTCGAGGTTCAGGCATTTTTTCTCTTAATTCTATGGTCTTTTAGCGAAATTTCATGATTTTCCAGGTTTTGAACCCAAAAATCATGAAAAATCTTCCAACCTAGCCAAGCAAATCGCATTTGGTACTGTGGCAATTTTGTACAATCCCGAATCCTTCTCATTTTCAACAATTTTCTGTGTTTTGGGTGAAGAAGTCGAGTAGATCCTAAAAACGTTCCTTCAAAAATTCAAAGCACGCTCCAAAACCTACCGTATTCTCTTCGTTGTCATTGGAGCGAATTTCAGCAAACAATGTCTAAAACTCATCATTTTTCCATCTGATCATCAGGTTAAATCTAAATAAATAAAAGAGAAAAACATGAGAAAAACTAGATGGGGAAGAAAGTATTTTTGACTGAAATTTCACACTTTTTTCGAAAACTTTCGAAATTTTTGGTTGAAAACGTTCATTTTCTCTCTAAAAACTTCAACATTTCGAATTTTTGTGAGAACAAAAAAAGCGAAACTAAAAATTATCAATTAATCGAAAAACGCAGAGAAAAAGAGCCGGAGCTCGAATCTCCTAATGGCGATTACGGTAGGATTGTGGTGGGCGGATGGCTTGTTCGAACGCGAAGAGATTGGTGTAGAGAGCAGTGGCGAACTGGAAAGGATTGCGGGTTTGGGAGGGGTTTTGAGAATTTTATCTAATTTTTGAGAGAAGGTCAATTTTAAGCTTTTCAGATTATTGGGTTTTGAAATTGTCTAATTTTTACAAGAGAAATTCATAAGATTAACTTTAGTAATTCAACCACGCTGATCAATATCCTGAAGTCAAAAATCGCACTTTTTGGAGTTCTAAACTTGGAATTGAGTATGTTTCATGTTCCGAGGTGAAACATCAAATTTTATAACTTGGATCATGTTGTTCAGCAGATTTCATTACCTCATAAAACTTTAGTTCATCAAAAATATGAAAACAGCTTCTGTTTCAGCTATTTTGAAAAATTAAACTTCTACGAGGTTTTCGAATGTGCTGAACAAGTTATAAAATTTGATTTTCCACCCAAGAACACGGAACATACTAAATTTAAACTTTAGAGCTTAAAAAAGAGCGGTTTATGGCTTTTTTGACTTCATTATCGTGATCAACATGATTTTTAGCAAATCGTTCTCGTTTCCTCAAAAAAAAACCAAGATTTCCATATTCCCACATATTGTCTTGTCTTATTCATCAAGAATTTGCATATTTCAAAAATTCTCACCGATGAAACAAAGAAGATTGCAGAGACAGCCAAATAGGTGTTGAATTTGGATTGGAGTTCACCGTGGACCTTTCCGTATGGTTGGAATGGGACTGGCATATGGTCGAAAGTACATGGTGGTCCTGGGTTGGCCTGGAAAAGAATATGGTTGTTTGGAGGGTGAAAATTATTGAAAAGAAAATAACTTACGTGGTGTCCACCGGATCCGTTTCTCTTTTGAACGACTTTGCGGAGAGCCAAGAAACGAGAGACAACAGCGCGGTTCATTCTGAAAATGAGAGAATTTCTTCAGAACCGAAATAAGAATTTAAACTGCCACGTCAGAGTTCACGGAAAATATCATTTCATTACTCATTTTCATCTAGAATAAGTAAATCATGAGAAAAGTGCATTTTTGTCACTTTGTGGGTAAGTTCTGATTATTAATAAGTAAAAGTACACTTTTCGCTGAAACTTGCTATGAGAAAAACTTGCATTTTCATTCTAGTACTTCTTTATTTTACCCAAACCAATAAAAATTCGAAATTCTGACAAGAAACAAAAATATACCCAAAACCACGTTTTTCTCTCCTAAAATCTCAAAATTTCTTGATAAATCACATCTACGTCAATTCCCCTACTCTAAATTCAAATTTTCACAAAAAATTCACCAACAAAAACCCGCAGAACCCTTTAAAACCTCAAAAAACAGCGAAAAACACAACAATTCTAAAAAGGACGGCTCTTTATCGATCTGCTAAACAACAGGCAACCCGGGCGGCGCGGAGTCTCGTTGTTTTGTTTTCATTTTCGCATTTTTTGCAAAAGTCGCAATTACGGTAGTTTTCGGAGGATATTTGAAATTTTGCAGATGATGGCTGAAGGAACACATAATGATATGATGCCAGAACAACACCAAGAAGCGGATAAAGATATCGAAAATAGTTTGGAGCAAATTGCTCATGATGATTCAGCAAATGTGAGTGATTTATCGATTTTTCGCTTGTTTTTAGATTATTTTGTGCGTTTTCAGATGGATTGGGCGATGGACGAACGATTGAAACGAATGATTGTTGATTTGCAAAGACATTGGTTGACAGATTATCACAATTCTCGCGAAAAAGCGTTGGTTGAGTTGACGGAGAAGTTGCATCAGGAGTTTTTGTCGGATCAGCAAAAGATTCGCGCCGATTTGTTGCAACAGTTCAAGGAGGAATTGGAGCAGACAAGGTGGGGGCTTTTGGACAGGAAATCATTGGGAAAAACTGATTTTTGGCTGAAAATTGAGGAGATCCAGGGTTTTTGAGCTAAAAATCATGATTTTTAGCCAGTAAAACATGGGAAGATACAATTTTCAACTCATTTTTTGTTTCAGAGCCGATCTCGAAACCAAATACCGTGAACAATTGAAATCGGAAAGTGCAAAACTCACCGAGCGACACAAACGAGAATTGGTGGCGTCGAAAAAGAAACAATGGTGTTGGCAATGTGAAAATGAGGTGAGGTTTTGATGATTTCGATTGAAGTTCTCAAATTTTCACAATCCCGTTGTTTGAAACGATTTAGCTCAACTCTGAAAACGTGTTATGACGTGGCAAATTTTGAAAATATCTTCTGAGACGATTTACATGAAGATCAAGCCTAGATTTGCATGGTAACATCATTTGTGAAGCTTTGCCACGTCATAACTCATATTCAGAGTTGAGCTAAGTAGTTTTGACACCGAAATCGTGATCAGCGGGTTGAAGTTCACTAGAAAACATATATTGGATGAAAATCCAGGAATTATAGCTGGAAAACTTGAAAAATCCTAATTTTTAGACCAAAATTCATCAATTTTCATAGTTTAAAGCTAACAGTTGGTCGATTTTTATGATTTTTAAGTCAAAAATTGGTCAGATTTCGAAAATTTGAATTAAAAACCTGAAAAATCACTAAAATTTCACTACAGAGCCCAAAAAATCATGCCTGAACCTGGAATCTTTAACCAAACGTACAATTTTGGCTGAAATTCCGCGTGGAATCTGAAATTTTTGAATTTTTCAAATTCCGGCTCTAAAATTAGCTTCCGGGGTGAATTTTCACGATTTTGACTCTCCTTAATCTGAAAAAATCACAAAATAGTGGAACAACCTGGAATTTTCAGCCAAAACATCTTCAGAGATTCAAAAACATCAAGATTATTGATATAATCCCATAATTTTTGCAGGCCATCTATCACTGTTGCTGGAACACAGCCTACTGCAGTGTCGAATGTCAACAAGGTCATTGGCAAACTCACCGAAAATTCTGTCGCCGCAAAAAGGGAGGATCTGGAGCCGGTGCTCCAGGAGCTGCTGGAGCATCTTCAAGTGCCGCACAATAATAACTTTTTCTTGTTCTTTTTGGGTTTCTCAATTATTTGTACCATTTATTCTTTATTTAATCAATACTTTCCTTTTTTTTTCCCAAAACACTCTTTTTTTCACACTTGTTGATCTCATTTTGTTATCAATTTTTATGAATTCTGTATTTTTTTGTTGAGAAATCTTGCCACGTGGATTATTGGGTTTCACACCCTGAAAAATCATGAATTTCAGTACAAGACTCAAAAATCATGCCTGAAGCTATCAATTTTTTGAAATTTGGGATCTAGAAATTCTTGGATTACCAAAATTCATAAAGATTCCACGTGGCATTTAAAAATGTTGAATTTTTCAAATTCCGACGTCGAAATTAGGATCCCGTGTAGATTTTTACTGTCTACAACCTAAAAATTCACAAGTACAATGCGTCAATCTAGAAATTTCAGCCAAAAATCTCAAAAAAATGCTCCAAATATCCAAAAACATAATTATTCATATCATATCATACCAAAAAAACGAAAAAATCAAGAGACATTTTTGGGTGGAAAGCAAATAAAAAATGGGGGAGAATTTGAAAGAAAAAAATAAGAAATTTGGGGAAAAATAATTCCCAAAATAATCTCTCTTACAAGTAGTAGAACAAAAACCGTGTGCAGAAACAAACAAAAAATGGGTGATTTGGGAGAAAAAAAACGGGGGGAGATGGAGAAAAATTCCCAAAACAATAAGATACGCAGGCAAATATAGATAATTAAATAAATTTAAATTAAAAGGGGGAACAAATTTTAAAGGGACATACACAAAAAAATTATGGTGAAAAAAACAAAACAAAGAAAAAATACTACCCGATGGGTCAGGAAATGGAAGAAAAATCTTGGATACACCGTGTGTTCCTTTAAATATATCATAATTTATTGATTTTTTGGTGGTGGAGATGAAGTTGGTGTTGTTTCCTCGTAGACTTCCGGTTCGTCTCCCGAATTGAAAAAGTCCCATTCGTCTTTGAGAATGTTGATGAGGGCGGTTCGAAGCGGACTCTCCTGAAATTATATATTGCATTTTTTGAAAAGTGGGAGAATTTAGAATTACACGTGGATTTTCGAATAAAAAATCGCTAAAAATCCAAATTTTCAGTCAATTTCTGCTGAAATGCTGAATTTCTAGCTTCGAAAAAAATCCCGGAAAAATACGTTTCAAAATTTTATTTTTATTACATTTCAAAAAATCAACTGATTGTTGTTTCAAAAACAATTGCGAAAAATTAAATTTAACTCTTGAAGCTTTAAATTCAAGTCCTGAGCTCAAGAAATATCAAAAATTCGAGCTTAAATATAGAAAAATGCTCCAGGACTCAAAATCGTAGGAAAAATCATGAAAAATACCAAAATTTCAAGTTTCCGGTTCGAAAAACTTATTTTTTCTCAAAAAAAAATCAAAATTTCTCACCTCAACCTCCTTCGGATCTTCGGCCAATCCTTTGGCAAACTTCACAACTCGACTACCAAACTTCAACACAAAATCATTATCCTGTGGATCTTGCGATGATCCTCCGACCGGTCCCGAACTCGGCCCCTCTCCATGATAATTATCAGCAGGTGCTGAGGGATCAACATATCCAAACGACACTTCAGATTCCACTGCATTTTGTGGCGAAATTCCAGGTGGAAGTTGCACATTTGGTGGAGAACTTGGTTGAACTGCTGACGATTCTTGAGCTGCTGCTGAAGTTGGAGCTGGAGCTGAAGTTTCAGCTGGAGTTCTGGCAGTTGGGCTTCGCATCTCATTTTGTGGCGAATTTTCGCCACTTGATGATTTTTTGGCAGCGTCAGCGTATGAAAAACCACTGGTTGGAGGCTGGAAAATTCAGGATTTTAGGTCAATTTTAGGCTGGAATTTTCCAAATTTAATTTCAGGATTTCTTGGTTAATTTTAGGCTAAAATTCCTTTAAAAACTCACATTAGTATTAACATTGATCGGCGACGAAGATTCCAACGCATCAACAAATCCAACAATCTGAAAAATTGAAATTCAGGGTAACTAGGGTCATTTAGGGTCCAAAACGTGATTTTTAGATCAAATTTCATAAAAAATAGTGCTCCCCGGCTCAAAATTAATCAAAAATCCCAAATTTCGGATCAAAATTCTCCAAACCCCTTACCTCTTCCTCTTGTTTGGCACTACGTCTCTGATAATTGTGTCCACCGTGATGTTTGACATTCTTATGTGTCTCTTTCTTTGAAACTTCCAACAATTCTCCCAAATTTGTCGATTGTTGTGGAACTGGACGATTGTTTTGAGATTTGTTGTGTTGTTGTTGGGATGATGAAGCTGCAAAATATAAATTTCAGGTTGGTTTTTCGAGGGAAAATTACTGAATTTCAGATTTCTAGTGTTAAAATTCATCATTTTTCATGAATTTTGATCCAGGTTCGTTTTTTCACGATCTTCAGTCTAAAAATCAAGAAAATTACAAAATTTCAGATTTCTAGACTTCAAATTTATGAATTTAAGCTCAAAAATCATCCAAAATGTTCAATTTTAGGATTGGATTGATTTCAGGTCATTTTCATGCTGAAAACCTTGAAAACTACAATTTTTCACATTTATAGAGTCAAAATTTTCATCGATTTTCAGCTTAATATTCATCCAAAGGATCAATTTTTGACCTCCAAGGAAGGAACTTTTTGGCTCAAAATTCATCAAATTTCACAATTTTCAGCTCAAAATCCCTCTTTTCCCTTAATTTTCCTCCCAAAACCCCTTACCATTCTTCTCCACCGAATATCTCCGTCCATTTTGTTGTTCCGCATTCTTGGGCGGCGAATTTCTACGCTCCTCAACTGCCGAATTCCGTTGCTGTTGTGCCTTATTCTTCTTATTATTATTTTTTCCGCCTCCAACAGTAATAAATTCATCTTCTTGCTCTTTCAATTGTTTGGCCAACAATTCAACTTCTTTGTCATCTCGATAATTCGATGGATCGTGCAAAATTCCTTGTGTTCCTTGTTGTGGGGATACTGTAGAATTTGCAGTTGCGGTTGTCCGCGCGTCGACAAATTCAGTTGGCGGAGTTTTCAAATCCTCGTCCGCCGACATGAATTCCTCTTCCGCGTCTTCCCAAGGACCTCCATTGACTCCAGATGATGACCGTTTTCTGAAAATGGGGAAATTGATATTTTTCAGAATGTTTAGCTTTTTTGAGAGCACATAAAGCTCTTTCTCATGAATTTCGACCTAGAATTCTTAATTTTTCAAGATTTTCTTCTCAAAAAACATCAATTGTCATGAATCTTGATTCAAAAAATCAATTTTCGTGTAAAAAACTATAGAAAATATTCAGTAAGCATAGTTTTAGGTAATCAAATTACCAAAATATCAATTTTTCAAAATTCAAACCAAAATTGTATTTACAGAATCGGAAAAGGATTTATTAAATCGTAATTTTCGAAAAATATTGATAAGCAAAATTTGAAACGTAAATTTGCTGAGATTTTTTAATGCTGAAAATCTTGAAATTTCTCAGTTTCTAGATCAAAAATTCATGAAAAATCCAATTTTCAGCCAAAAAAAAAAAACTCACGTTTGAACAGGTGCAGCGGTGGCAGCAATAGCTGTGGTTGTTACATTTTCCTCTTCGCTAATCATATTTTGCTCCATTTTATTATTATTGTTGTTGTTGTTGGAAGAATTGGAAGAACTCGGTTGATTTTTCTTCTTGTTTTTGTTGTTCTGCAAGAGAACAATTAGGATTTTTGCATAAAACTAGGAACTTTAGGATGAAAAACCGTAAATTTTCCAGAAAACCAACCTGTTCCTTGGTGTTCTCAGCCGTCACACCTTTATTCTTCTTATTTCCCTTCTTAGCACCGGCTCCTTTCGGTTCAACAGACACTGTTTCGCCGAGTTCCAACAAGATATCAGAAAGTGAACGTTGAGTGTTGTTAAACTCTGCAAAAATATTGATTTAGAATATGAAAAATGACTCAAAAAATGGTATTTTTTGATACATTGATAACGATTTCGGTGTCAGAAACTGGTCAATATGAGTTATGACGTAGCAAAGTTTGAATGATAAAAAGAATGATAGAGTACTCATTTTTTGAGGTTAAGTAATCAATTCAAATCTCCTGGGCGTTAGCTAGCTTTTTATAGATCGCAAGCTTCCACATAGCAATGACGTGGAAATCATACTGATATTCCACGTGGAATTTGACGCGGAACATTGCGGGTTGCCACGTCATAACTCATACTCAAAATTGAGCTGAGGGCTCGAACTTGTAGGAGATCGTGAGAAACCAGAAAATCTATGAAATCAGTCAGAAATTCAGTAAGAATTAAAGAAATTCTTATCAAAATGGTCACTCTCCCAATGTTGGTTATGACGTGGCAACGGAATTTAGATTTGCTTCTATTAGAGAAACTATATTTTATTCAAAAATCACAACTAAATTTTGAAAACCATCAGAAAATCCGAAATATTGTTAGAAAATGATTCAAAATCCTCTGAAAACCCAACTGAATTGTCAGAAATCCAAAAACCCTACAAAACCATCAGAAAATCAATGAAAATGACCAAAAACTCTCCAACAACAAGGAGAGACTAGGAAAATCCAAAGAATAAAGTTATGCTAAATTTCCGGACCAACGCCACGCTCATTCAACCTACGCGGGAACACATCGAGACCCAAAAACCCTCCCAAAACAACCAAACAACAACTGGGGCCTGTGCTATAAAAAAAGACCACGACTAGAGACGAGAGAGTGCGAGACGAACGGGTGAGAGATGAAGAGACGCAGACAGCAAGTAAGAGACGCTCTCTTACATCCTCTTGGGCTGTGTATGTGTTATTATTAAATAGTTCTTCTTCTTCTTGTGTCTGTGTGTCCAAAAATGGATTGAGAAAACTGAAAGGCGAGAGAGTGAGTGTGTGAAATGAAGAGGGTGCAGAGTAAAATGCAAAGAATAAATAAACATTGCAAGGAGACAAAAAATGCGAATGGAATCGAAGAAATTTGAAACTTTTCAAGACGATTTTTGCAAAAGGAATTGGGGCAGAATTTTTGGATTTTAGAGGGGGAAAACTGGTTATTGGCGAAAATCTAGGAAATTTGAATTTCAAAAAATCAAGACGAATTTTCAGAGTTTTTCTGGTTTTTCATTTTTTTCAAATTCCGAAAAATCAAGAATTTTTCACTGATTTTGGAGAAATTATTCGAAATTTCAAGAACTGAGCTTTAATTACAGATTTTCAAAATTTCTGTTCAAAAAATTTAAAATTTTTGAGATAAGATTAATTTTCATGAATTTTGGCCCAGAATTCAAATTTTCGCAAAAAATCTGAGTTTTTACATTGAATTCTGAAGATTTCGAGAACTTCAGAATTCTTTTAAAAAATTTAGATTCACAATTCAGATCTTCGTGGAATTCTGAATGTGGGAAAACCTGTGAAATCGATTTTCAATGAAATTAATTTTAGTTGATAATTTCTGAATTCTAATTTTAAATTTACAAGATTTTCAGCTCAAAAAATCCCTGAAATTGTTCGATTTTTGGAAATTTCAGATTCATAATTTTTCAGCTTCAAAATGCTCCATTTTTCTGGTTTTTTCGGCTAAATTTTCAGCTCAACCCCCTTAAAAACTCACCATTCTCTGCTACAGTATATTCATTCTCCAATCCCTTTTCCTTCTTCTTTTTGCCCTTTCTTTGTTGTAGTTGTTGTACTGGTTTCATTTCAATTGCTGCTGGCTTCTCCTCTTTTCTTTGATTCAACAATTCCGGATTGAACTGCAAAAAAAACTATTTTTTGACTGAAAATTTAAATTTTTGAAAATTGGCTAGGTTCGTGGCCCCAATGTTTTTAGCTTTAAAAATTCCAGAAAAATTCAAAATCTAATTTTTAAACCCAAAATCCGCCACGTGGATTTGTGGGAGGAAAATTTGGGGTTTGCCACGTGGATTTATATATAGAAAAAATCCCTCTTTTCTGCACAAAACTACTCAGGCAGTAGAAAACTCCGGAGGGGAACCAGAAAACGCAAAAACTCCGGAGATTGGCCAAAGTGGGTACAGAAAATCGAGAGAGCGCCTGTTTTTTCTAGTTTGGCACGCCTTTCTAGTTTGGTTTTGGCGATTCTCCGGAGCAAATCGCTGTCGATCGAACGCGCTCCATCGAATGATGACAATGACTAGTCATTTTTTTCATTTCATTTTTTTTTCGTTTTTCTAATTTTTGCTATTCCTTCAAAAATGCTCAGTTTTCAGCGTGTCTTTGCCTGATTTGATAATTTTCAGACAATTGAAATCGTCTAGAAGCAATGTGCGTCCTACGAAATCGTCATGCATGACATATATGGAAAAAAAGTCAACCTGGACTCCATATGGATAAAAGTCAACCTGGACTTGGAATACAATTAGCGATTTTTGCTCCTGGTGAGTGAAGTTTCTTCAACAGAAGTGAATACTAGTTTTAATTATAGATTCAATTGGAATCCCTCGTGCTAGGAGAATTTGAAAGCAGAGGCTCGCTCAATTTTCATTTCTGGAGGATCGCCTTGCAATAATTCCAAAATCCTGAATCACAAGATGTATTCTATTTATGAGGTGAGTCATGAGAAAGAAAATCGATGAACGTTTTTTCGAGTTTTTGAGCTTTGAAAGTTTCCAAATTTCAAGTTTATGACCATTATCACATCCTATCTCAAAAAGGTCGTTCACAATTTCAAAGTGAGAAATTACGATTAATAATACTCTTGGAGAATCATCCTTATAAATCTATTATCCTTTTTTAATTTTCAGCATGAAATGCGCGTATGGCGTCTCCACACAGTGCTGCAGCTCTCCTCGTTGGCTCAAAATGATAAGAAACAGAAGTTCTCGTCAAAAAATTGCCTAAGTCAACACTCAATCTTCATTAGAATGCCAAAGGAATCTTCTGATGCTTATATTCTACTCGTTAGGAGATTGAAACAATCAGAAAATAACTCATTTTTCCTGTTTGTTGAAAATAAATATTGATTTTTGAGAGTGAAACACTAGAATGTATTCGAAAAAAGCAGGCGACAAAAACAAAAAAACTCTGGAGAATCGACAAAAAAGTTCCGGAGAATCGCCAAAGCGTACCGAGAAAAGATCCGGAACCGGGTTTGGAGCCTTTTTCGCGACATTCTCGTTCCATTTCGGCGAAACTCCGGAGTTTTCTACTGCCTGAGTATATAATTTGGCCATAATTTTTTTCCCCGCCATAAAAAAAAACAAAAATTTCTCGTTATCAATTTGCCCCCAACCGAACAAAAAACTGATAATGAAGAAATGCATGTTTTTTGACTGGAACACCGAACGACAAAAGTCTACTGTTTTTTCGCTGTCGCCGCTGATAACCATCGATTACATTCATTTTATGGGCTAAAAATGTACATTTTCAGCCGGAAAAAATATCGTCAAAGGAAAAAATCGATACATTTTTTGTAATAACTAAAAAACGCAGTTTCTTTTCAAAACACGAAAAAGGGGGCGTGGTCTAGAGAACTTTCGAGAAAACTTTTTATTTTGAGAAAAAACTTGTCATCTTGTCACGTGGAATAAGACCAAGATTGTGGAAAAAAAATCACTTGAAAACCTCAACTTTGGTCTGAAATTCAAGATTCTAATGTAAACAAATCGGAAAAAGCATAGAAATCTGAAAAAATTCTCATTTTCTCAAAATTTCAGCCGTTTGGTCGAAATACACGTGGAGTCCGTCGTGGACTTACAGGGGAAAATTCAAAATTTTGCTACGTGGATTTACGAGGTCCAAAATCAACTAGAATGATGAATTTTTCGTATTGAAAATCGAAATTTCATGGAGAAACATCGAGAAACACCAGTTTTCTGTAATACCTGGAATTTCAAGGGAATTCATAATAAAAACCTGAGCTTCTAGTCTCTCCAAGCCTATGTCGGAATCTCACGAGAAAATTAATAGAGAACCTTTCTTTATAGGTTAAAAAACAGGGAATGGCCGAAAACTCAGATTTTATTAATTCAGCCTAGAAACCAGTTTTTTCTCGGAAATTCAGCCAAAAATCCCATAGAACCATCAGATTTTCAGAAAATTCGCCAGAAAACCAACCTCCTCTTCCTTCACACGTTTTTCTGCCACAGCTTTCCGCTTCTTCTCATTTTTCTCTACAGTCCTCTGAAAGCACATCCAAGTGAACCACTTGAGACTTAGCAGAACTACTAGGGTAATAAGCCAATACCAGACTTCGTTCAAATCAAAAAAACTCATAAAAAGTACAAGAATAAATACTAGTAAGTAGCTAGGAAAATAATACTAGAACAATAGAAGAAACACGATGATAGTCACCAATTTTTGGCGTACAACGAGGAATGATTCACCAGAGCAAAGAAGAGGAAAAAATCATTCCCTGTTACACAATTTTTGTGTGTGCGCGCAAAACGGGGCGGAGCCTAGGGCGCCACTGTTTTCCGCGACAACAAGATACAAGTGAGGCAAGAAAAAATTGAGGTGGGAATACGACTAAAAAATAGTGAAGCGCTGGACGGCGGGCAGCAATGAACACACTATTTTCTGATAAAATCGATTTTTTTGTGCCGCTAGCGGCAGTGTGGGAACTTTGGCCTTGAAAAAATACAAATTTTGCCACATCTGATGACTCATTTTTGGTTGAAAGTTTAGGATAGAAAAAGTGGGCGTGGCTTAGAAATTGCAACAGTTGGAAATAGTTTTCAGGCTTGAATTTGTAGAATTCATGAATTCCAGAGCTCAGAGTGTAGAAAACGGATGAAGCTTCACAATTTCATAAATTTGAAAATGTTCCGGAACAAAGGCGAGAAAAACTGTCTGGCACAGTTTTTCGGCCTAAAATGGTAATGATATTTTGAAGCCAAGATCACTCAAAATGGGAGAAATCTGAGAAAATGCAAATCTGGCACAGTTTTTGGTTTGGCTTAAAGTACCGAAACAATGACGAAGCTAAGAAAATTGCAAGCCGGACACAGTTTTCAGGCTCGAAATGACTAGGTTTTTAGATTTTCAGGTGTAGGGCACAGAAAAGGGATCCGCATCTTCAAAAATGCTTGCATGACCCATTTTTGGCTCAAAATAACGAATCTTATGAACATTACAGTCCGAAGCACAGAAAAATTGTCGAAAATGATAAATTTTGCAAGTCTGGCACAGAAAAGTGGGCGTGGTTTCAAAATTGTCAGTATCGCACACTTCCTAGCTCAAGATTATCTCAACCGCTTCAAAATAACGAAATTTTCTGCGCGTCCTCACCGTAAACAAATTGTTGAATCCCAAATGTCGCGCCAATTCGAAATCGATTTTTTGGAATCGACTGTTGTTGTTGAGTTCAAATTGAGAAGTTGGTGAAGAAGAAGTAGACATGGTTTACCCAAAAAATTGGAGTTTTTGTGAAAAAAAATTAGGAGAATACGAAAAAATACGAATTTAAGAGAAAGGTTGCAACTTTCACTCTATATATCTGATAAAGGTAATTTTCGACTTTGCCACGTCATAACTCATCAGGAAGTTGAGTTTTGCAATTTTTTACAACTGGATCGTGATCAGCGGGTCGAAAACTACTTTTATCAAATATCTAGAGTTACCTTGTGAGAAAAGAGAGAAAGGTAAAAGTTTGCAACAAAAATCCATATCAATCGAAAACAAAAACATTTGGAAAGAGAGAGCGAAATGGAGAGAAATGACAAAAATAAAATACGAAAACCGAATCGAATGATACCAAAAAAAACGGCCAAAACAAAATTTTCCACTTTTTTCTGTGTGAAACACACAGAAAAGGGGATGAGAGAGAAAATTGGCCACAATTTCTGTCGCTCTGAAAATTATTTGAAACCAAATAATTTGTGATGACAAATAGGAAGAGAAAAAGTGGGTAGATCAAATGTCAAAAAATTATATTATTATTATTATACAATTTTTTGCGAGTGTGAAATTGTAGATCAATATTTTCCGCAAGCTTCCGCGAATGGTGCCACGTGGATTACTATGACGTTTGCCATATCATAATAATCCACGTGGCCGCTACGCGGAAGCTTGCGGACAAAGAAAAACAACAAAAACCCGAATTTCGCCCAAATTTTCGTTATAAAATCAGAAAATCAGCTGTTTTTGCGTCTCGCCACGAGATTTTTCGCGAACCAACAAACTTTTTGTTATCTCTCTCGTTTTTTTTTGCCGAGAGGTGTTTCGAAATAGCAATTTTTGATGACAAGCAGATTTTTTTTGGTAGTAATTGAGAAAAAATGGGAGAAAGTGGGAAAAAGAGAAAAAAAACACGTGATTTTTTTTGTTTTGGTACAAAATTTTCGTGAATTTTCCTTCTAAAAATCCATAAGTATGCTTTAAAATTTCAGATTTTCCTGGACTTCAAGCTATTTTGAAGTTTCAGCTTGTTTGATATCAAAACATCACAAATATTTAGCTTCAAGAATCCACGTGGCAAACTTCTTGAAAAATCACAATTTTCCAGTTTTTTCAGCCTGAAAATCTCAAATCGCTCAGAAATTCCGAGCAACTTTCTCAAAATTTTCAGCAAAAAATTCCCAAAATCCGAAATTTCGGAGCTCATAGGCTTATTTAGTGTCAAAAAATGCCCAATTTTCCAGCCCAGCAAAAAACCCACGTCATAAGCCGGTTGCAATGGTGGCTGATATGCTAACTGCAAGGGTGGTTGTAGTGGTGGTCTTTGTTGTTGTTGTTGTAGTTGTTGTAATTGTTGTTGTTGTGTGATCAATGCATAATTCGCCGGTGTCAGCATATTTCTTTGCAACAAATCGGAGCCGATTGCAAGCGGGGTCAATGAGGTGAACATTGGTCCGGAGCCTGGGCCGAGAATTCGCTCATCTGGTCTGATATTTTCTGTATGATTGTTTTGACGGATTTGTTCTTCCTGGAAGAAAATATTGATTTTTTGAGGGTTTTTTTCGGGGGGAAAATCAGAAGGATATTGATTTTCAAGCTAGAATATTGATTTTTTTTTTCGAAGCTAGAATATTGATTTTCAATGCTGAATTTTGATTCGGACCAGCTGAATCACATTTCCAACTGTTGGGAAATTCAAAATGTCTAAAAATGAACTTTTGATAAAGCATACTAAATCAATCACGATTCTGAAGTTAAAAATTGCCAGAAAGCATCTTTAGCATCTTTTTAGAGCTCCAAAGTTAGATTTGAGTATGTGCCATGTTCCAAGTGAAAAATCAAAGTTGAATAATATTTTTCAGCACATTCGAAAACCTCATAAAGTTCTAAATGGGTTTTCAGCATTTTTTGATAAATTGAAATTCTATGAGGTTTTCCAATGTGCTGAAAAATATTATCCAAGTTGTGAATCAAAATTCTAGCTTCCAGAACTTTCCACCAAAAATCCAACCTCATCTCCCGTCTTATTAATTTGCTCTCTCTCCTTCTTCCTCTCTTCAGCCAATTGTCTTTCCAGTTCAGTCATCGGCCTCTTCTTCTTCTTTTTCTTATTTTTGCCTGTTTTTCCACTTCCGATTACAGTTCCACACTCCATTCTATCATATCTATCCGTCGAAATCGGACCCAACTCTTGCACGTGTTGCTCTGGATTTCCGCGTCGATGCGTCGATGCGCGTGGCGGAACAACAACTTCTTCCGCACTGCAAAAAAATAAATGAGAAATTCAGAAAAGAAATTATGCAAACTCACCCATCATCGATGAAATCCATTTCTTCGTCGTAGGTGACCCTAAACAACAAGAAATACGTGTCAAAAATCTGGAAATTGGCTGAAAATCAGATTTTTCGTCAAAAGATCATAAAAATCCATCAATTTTAGGCTAGAAATCATGAAAATTGATGAATTTACGATGGGAAATTGGGATTTTTGATGAAATTTAGGTTTTCTAATAGATTTTTACCAGCTGAACAAGATCCTGTGGTTGGAAACTACTTTCGGACATCAGGATTGTGTTCAGCAGGTGAAAATCCATCATAAATCCTAAATTTCATCAAAAATTCCAATTTCCCAACGAAAATCCATCAATTTTCATAATTTCCAGCTTAAAATTGGCCGATTTTCATCATCTTTGGGTGAAAACACTGAAAATTCACCAGAAATCTCGAACTTTCGCAGGTTTTGCAAGAAAAATCCCAAAAACTCACGGTTTTTTCTCTTTTTTGCCCAAGAGTTGCATAATTACCGCAGTCGTCGATTGTTTCGTCTCGTCCGGTAAGATTTGCTGCAAAACAACAAAAAGTTCACGAAATTTTGATTAGAAGTTAGCCTAATTTTTGTTTTGGCGCCAAAAAAACGAGAAAACAAATATTTTCAAAATCATCATTTCGGACAGAGAAGCCAGAGAAGCAGACACTTTTTTCATTTTTTTATTTCGAAAAAATGAAGGCAGTGTGAGAGAGAGGAGGGTGCGAGAGAAAGAGGGAAAAGAACATTCTTTTTTGTGCTTTGCAGGATGGAAAAGCACTAGAAACAAAAAGAAAATCTGCAATTTTTATCGAGTTTTGAGATCTTCTTGAGGAAAATATTGATTTTCTGCTGTAATTATCAGATTTTCAGCCGTTTTCAAGCATAGGCTTGGAGAAAAACAGTAAACAGACTTTTTAATGGAAAATTTAGTGTAGAGTGAGCTTTCCAATTGAAACTTCAGGATTTTTCATTGGAAATGTGCTATTTTCAGCTTTTTTCAACTCTAGACTTAAAAAAAACCAGCTAAAACCATATTTAAACTGATTTTTGTCTAATCTAGGCTGAAAATTCACTTGAAAGCTTTCTCCAGACTGAATGTTTCATATAAAATCTGTTTACTGATTTTCTCCAAGCCTGCGCTTGAAAATAGCTGAAAATCTGGTATTTGCAGCAAAAAATCAATATTTTCCTCAAGAAGATCTCAAAACCCAAGTGCTTTTTCGCATTTTTCACTCACAAAACATTTCAAAGACAAGAACAACACAACACAACAACGAATTTATAGAATAATATTCAAAATTAACCTTCAATTTAGCGGCGTTCCTCAACGTCTCCTCAAATTCGCCAAAAGTTTGTTGCATCAACGAATCCGTGATGATTTTCTGAAAAAAACTTCTTGAAAAGCATTATCACCTTGAAACTCCTTACCTCAGCGATATCCATCTCTAACTATAGCTATCTAATGAACAAAATACCTGAAAAATAGTGATAAAAGGAGGTTTTCTCAAGAGAAACGCATAAGCTACTTGCAATAAATGAAAAAGAAATAAAGAATAAAAAGGGCAAAAAAGCGACCACACAACACCGGCAGGCAGATTAGAATAATAATATGTATTATATTATTCCTAATACCATAGAGTATAATAGCTGGAAATCGAGCCGCGGCGAGAGAAAGAAGCGAAAAGCTCCACTTGGATACCAACCAAATTAATTAACACCTTGCTGCCTTGTGTTTCTATGCGAAAAAAGACGAGGAGATAAGCCGAAAAGCAGCAGGTGCGGGCGGCAGAAAAAAACGCAAGAAATAAAAGTAAAATAACGAGACTCCGCGTGAACGGCGGGTCTCGCAGCGACTCGGCGCGAAATGAAGGAGTGTTTGAAATTATTTTTCCTTTTTTCACCTTTTCATGCCGCGAAATAAGCTAGAAGTAAGCTGGGAATATTTCGAAATCAAACAAAAAAAAAATAAATTTTGTGGGTCACGCTGAAAAATATTTTTATCTGCAGAATTTTATCATTTTAACTTTTTTTCCCCCAAAATAAATATTCATTGAATAAAAAAAAATATCACAAAATAAATGTAGTTTCCCCCAAAATATTATAATTTCAATTGAAAATTAAAAAACAAAACTTCTTAAATTTATTTGACAGCCTTCATTTTGCCCTCATCCAACTTGAAAATCTCGACAATTTCTCTCTGATCCATCTGCGCTTTTTCGGCCGCTTGTTTCGCGTCCAAAAATCCATCGGGACTTTTTCCATATTCCAGTGAGAAGAATTCAGCGACTTCTGGAAAATAATAAATAATTTGGTCTTAAAATGTTCCAAGCTAAACAAAACACATTTTTTGAATTTTCTGGTTATTTCTCATGAAAAATATAATTTTCCGATCTTCCGGAATCAAAAATTGCAGGAAATCCATGATTTCTCACAATTAAAAAAAAAATGTTCCAAGCCTCCAATTTTTCAAAAAAAATTTTTTTGATCTACACGCGTCAAAACACCACAGAAATCCAATTGTTCCTTTGTTTTATCTGTGAAAAAATTCATTATCGATATTTGGTAAATCGAAAAATCCACGTTGTTTCGAGCTTTTTGTCGATGGGTAAGTTCAATTTTCTAAAAAAAAACCCATTTTTTGTTGTTAATAATACACAGTGTTCGTGGTTGTTCTCATGATTTCATAATACAAATTTCAATTTTTTCCAGATGTCCACCAAAAGAATTCTAATAAAATAATTCTAGCGGAACTGATGCAATTGGTCGAAAAGCTGCTGAACAATTTGCAAAACTTGAACATGCCGTGACTATTTCGGGAAGAAATTCGATGAAAACCAAGGATCTTATGGAGAGTGTTTCATTCGAATTTGTCGGATTTGCAGAAAACTCGCGAATTCGCTGGCATTGTTGCCAATGAGAAACTGTGAGTTTTTTTTTTTGGTTGATTTTGACATACACGCCCGAAATTTAGATGCAAAATGTCATTTTTCCCAAGAGATTGCAAAAAAAATTAAAAAGAAAACAACGAGACTCCGCGTTGACGACAGGTCTGCGCGCGTGGTGGAAAAAATTAAGCAGTCCCTAAAAATTAGGCAGTTCCAAAAAATTAAACAGTCCCAAAAAACAAGCAGTCACAAAAAGGTAAGCAGTCCCAAAAAATTAGGCAGTCCCAAAAAATTAAGCAGTCCCAAAAAATAAGCAGTCACAAAAAGTTAAGCAGTCCCAAAAAGTTAAGCAGTCCCAAAAAAATTAGCAGTCCTAAAAAATAAGCAGTCACAAAAAGTTAAGCAGTGCCAAAAAGTTAAGCAGTCCCAAAAAATAAGCTGCTTATATTTTTTGGGACTGCTAATTTTTTTGGGACTGCTTAACTTTTTGGGACTGCTTAACTTTTTGGGGCTGCTTAACTTTTTGTGACTGCTTATTTTTTGGGACTGCTTATTTTTTGGGACTGCTTATTTTTGTGTCTGCTTATTTTTTGGGACTGCTTATTTTTTGGGACTGCTTATTTTTTGGGACTGCTTATTTTTGTGACTGCTTATTTTTTGGGACTGCTTATTTTTTGGGACTGCATATTTTTGTGTCTGCTTATTTTTTGGGACTGCTTATTTTTGTGTCTGCTTATTTTTTGTGTCTGCTTATTTTGTGTCTGCTTATGTTTTGTGTCTGCTTATTTTTGTGTCTGCTTATTTTTTGGGACTGCTTATTTTTTGTGTCTGCTTATTTTTGTGACTGCTTATTTTTTGGGACTGCTTATTTTTTGAGACTGCTAATTTTTTGGGACTGCTTATTTTTTGAGACTGCTTATTTTTTGGGACTGCTTATTTTTGTGACTGCTTATTTTTTGGGACTATGGGCTTTTACTTTTTGCCGAATACTTATCGAAATTTTCTGAATTTTCGCATCGAACTAGAAAACAGTTGAACTAAGCTAACGTAAATCTAAAATCTTTCACGGTATCAGCAATGTTTTTCTGACCACAAACCTGTCTTCTCCTTATTCTTCCCCTTCACATCCGCTTTTCTGACAATATTCAAAGTCAATTCCTCTCCAGCCTGAAGAATCGCACAAGTCGGCGACATTGTATAACCCTCATTATTATTGAGCATACAAATCTGATAAACTAGAGTTACACTTCCAATATTTGTCAGAGTTATTGATGTTTTATCCTCGCGATTCGGAGTCAAATAGATCTTATTGGTGGAAAGTTCGAGCTTCGGAATCAGCGACTCTTCTTCCTCTTTTCTCGCATCGATTTCGATTCGTCTCTTCATGTTGAAGAATGATTTGAACTTGATTGATGGTTGTTCCAATCGAATTCCATCGGCCATATTCATTGAATCGCAATAGAATTGGAGCACACTTGGCTCGAATTCACGACCTTGTTTTTCGTATTTTTTGTAGGTTTTTTCGCGACGAGTTTCGAGCCAGATCTGGAAGATTTTCGGTGGGATTTAGAGCCACAAAACCAGGTTACGGAGGTGATTCAGATTCTGAATTTTCGAAAAATTCAATTTCCGAAGGTTTATATCAGTGTGGAGATTTTGCCACGTGGATTTTTAGATCCAATATTTTTAAACCGTACCTCCACATCAATCTGCGAAATATTGAATTTCTCCGAAAACTCCTTGACCTCCTCAGCTCCCGGGAACTTTTTATGTTTCGCGTAAATCAATTCCAGATTTTCAGCCTGCCAATTCGAAATTGTGCCATATTGCAGGAATTTCTTGGGCACCTGCTGCTGTTTGTGTTCCAAGTCATCATCGGAATCCGGATATTCCCGAGGTGCACAAATTTGCGACGCGGAAATTGGTGGTGGTGGTGGGGAGTTCAGGTATTTTTCCAGCATTTGCTTTTTTGGTGACAATGGTTTGGGCGATTTCTGGAATTAAATTAGGAATTTTTTGAATTTCTTGTATTTTCTTGCAACCTGAAATTACGAGAAATACAAAAAATTCTATTTTTTCTAGCTCACCTTATTAGAATCAGCTCTAGCATTTTTCGAAGTGTCAATAAGACTCATCCGTTTTTCCGAAGTGTTCTTCGGAGTGTCGTTGACCTTATCAACACTTGGAGTCTTCTTCATATCTTTTTGAATCTTCGGAGTTTCCTTAGGTTTCTGAAGATCCTTGGAATCAGATTTTGGCTTCTGAAGTTCCTTGGGACTCTTGAAAGTCTCCTCAGACAAGACAGCACTCTTCTCATATTTTGGTGGAAGATTCGGTGAGATCACATGATATCCACTTCCCAACCCGAGTTCCGGTGGAGTTATTGGTGATGGAATCTTCGGAGTGTCGTTTTTCGAGTGCGCGGAAGCTTCGCGTTTCCGCGTGTCACCAGATTTTGGTGGTGAGCCGCCAGATGTCTTGGGTGGAGTTGGTGAGACAACGTCGAGCCCAGGGAATCCTGGACGAGACGTGATGAATGAGTTAGGCGAAGTCTGGATAGGATCAGCAGGGTGTTCGGATTTTTTGGGTGGTGAGCTCTTGTCTCGACCGCTTGATGTTTTTGGTGGAGGGGTTGGTGATGTTGACATCATCTTGGGTGGAGATGAAGATTGACGCGGTTTGGTTGGGAGAGTCTGGAAATTTAGAAGTTCTAGAAATGCATACAGAACTTCGGGAAGCTTCTAGAAACACGTCAGCGAATTCCTGAGCTTCCTGAAATACGTTAGCTAATTTCAGAGCTTCGAGAAACACGTAGCATTTTTCGAAGCTGCTAGAAAAGCGTCAGCAAAATTATAGATCTATAGATGTCTCAAAACTGCGCCAGCACAAAAAATGCGAGAAATTTTCTCTAATTACATTTGAGCTGCTGAACTTTAAGGGGGGATAATTGAATATCACGGGATATGATTATAGGGTGATTCATGAAAAATTTCTGATTCACATCATCAAAAATCTAGGCTTAGACGAAGTGGGTACTGTAGTTTTCCTGGTTACAGTTTGATCTATTTTTTTCATTTTAGAGTGTCTCAAAAATCTACGTGGGGAAATTCTAAAAATCTACAGCTTCAAAACTACAGTCTAGTTTGAAAACAGTAGATCAAAATTGCAGCTTTGAAATTTAATTTTAAAAAAAAACTGCTCACCTTCTTATCGCACATCGATTTCATCGCAGAATTTCAGTTTGAATTTCAGCAGTCAAAATTTTTCAAAATAATTTTCTGAAAATAAAATTGTCTATCTCGAGCCACAAAAAATGGGCGGAGCTTAAATTGAGATGAAGCTCCGCCCACTTTAAGCGTCAGCGTCATGCAGAATTTGATAAATCAAATATGGAACTCTTGATCTCTGACATCGAGAGAGCATAGAGAAAAAGAGAGAGCAGAGAAGCAGAGTCGCTGTGATTAATAATTTTCTGATCTCCGGGGAAATTAGAAAATTTTTGGGAATAACAATGATTTCTAGAATTTTCGAGAAAAACTCTTCTAGAAGATTTTTGAGACCTGAAATTGAATTTAGGGGTGATTTTTGAGTTGGAAATTTGGAGCTGATTGTTTGAATTTTTTTTGAAAATCTACAGTATACCAGGCGAGCATCCTAATGACCCATTTCTCATATTAACACACACTAAAGTAATCCTAAGTGAACATGGCTCAGGTTAACTACCTACAGTAATCCCGCAACGAATTTTTCATTGTGTGTTTTGGTTTTTCGAGCAAATCTCATTTTTTATTGAGAACAAGCGAGAAAAATTTAATAACACCCTATAAAAAGCGCCGTTACAAAAAATCACGAGTTCTGAGAAAAAAGTGCAAACACAGCCCTCCAAATCCAATTTAACCCAAAAAAATAATGATAGGTTGGAGCTAACGATTTCTGAGAAAACGTCCAAATTTAATTCGCGCACATAAAAAAATTGATTGTCAGCTTTTGTTTTCTTGAAGTGCACAAGTGTCTGAGCAAGGAAACAAGTTGAGATTACGGTAGATTTCTGTGGCGTCAAAATCACAGGAAATCGTTGTGGGACCTAGAAACTGAACAATATACAATCAAACAAAAATCATCATGATTACTGTAGAGAGTTAACATGAGCAATGGGCCTCGGAAGCTCAAAAAATTTGAAATATCAAGAAATGAAATTCTAAATTTCCACGTACTAAAAAATCACGTAAATTATTTTTTGACATTTATTTCGGCTCTGAAATTCTTTAGTGCATGAAACATCTGCGTTTTTTTTTGAAAAAAATAATTTTGGGGCCAAAACTTAAATGTACATCAAATTTCAATTTTTAAAATTTGTTCAGTAGAAACTTTAGTTGTCTGATTTCGTATTTCGAAAAAATCACCTGCTCCAAAAACTCACGTATTTTTATTTCAATCTAGTTTAAAAATATCAAAATGTCCACAAATTCCTCAAATTTCTTCGATTCCTACCCAATCGAATGCGATGTTTCCTATGATCCACTTCTCGAATTTCTAAAATTCTTCCTTCAGGCAATTTATCTGCTCCCAGGCTCTCTAATAATCCTAAAACTCCTCTACATAATTCTATTTGCCCAGCGCTCGAAGTACAAAAATAATTATTTTTTTCGATTTTATGTGCTAGATTTGCTAGCAAGTTTCTATAACTCATTCAGTGATTTGATTTTTGGCAGATTTTTTATATATATTACACCATTGTGTGGAATTATTGCACCTTTTTTCTACGATTTCTCGATTTTTCTCCAAATCTCAAATAATTTATATAATTATTGTCGAGCGCTGAAAAGTGTCACACAAATATTGCTCACCACAAATCGTATGACTTGCGTGATGTTTCCAATTTTCCACCAGAAAATTTGGAAGACATCTTTCAAAATTGTAGTTAGCATAACTCTAATCCTCCCATTTTTCGCGATTTGGAATTTGATAATTTCGAGAAATTATATCACTGAAACTTTTGGCGGGTTTCATGTTAATCATAAAAATGCGATCTCTTGGGCAAGTTTATCCAAGTTTCAATTGGCTTTTATCAGTGTGGCGTTGGTTTTCACATTTTTGAATACAGGTATGGAGGAGGTGGAATTGGGGAGTGTCGTTTGAAAATATTTTCCACGTGAATTTTTTTGAATTGAACACGTTTTTTGAAGTCCAATGAAGCTAAAAATTTTAGAATTTATTTTTTTCGCGGAAAAAAAGCAGAGCGTCATTGCGGAGCCTCGTTGCGAATTATTATTCTTCATTTTTTCCAGCCCTAACTCTCTACGGCCTTCACAATCTATCAAATCGCGTCAAAAGCACCGAAAAAACCCTATGCCTAACCTCATTCATAATTTCTATTGGATTTTTTGCCGCCGGCGTTTTTCAATTCGTTTTCGCTTTTTGTAAGAGTTGCAGTTTTCCCGTGCTCGGGCAGAAAACGGCGAGGTCGCTACCAATCGGGGCGGAGTCGCTACACGTTTCGGGCGACTGGCCCGAGGCTGTTTGGGCGAGCTTGGAGCGACTCGCCCGAGTGCGAAGCAACTTGCCCCGTTCTCGCCCCGATCCACTCTCTCGGAGGGTGTCCAGAAGCATTTTTCAAAAACTGTATCTATGGAGCAAAAGTAGATCTACTTATAGTTTTATTACCCTACATTTATATGGGCCATTTTATCACTGAATCACTGTGAAATCCCGAAAAAAAAGCATAAAAACCATGATTTTAAAAATGAGCAAAAATTGTAGCGAGTTGCCCGGTACTCGCTACTTTTGAGGCGCGTTTGGGGCAACTCGCTACAAAACGAGTCTCGAAAATTGTGTAGCGAGTCGCCCCGAGCTATGTCGTTTTTTGGCCGAGTGCTTTTTGGTGTTCAATTTTTGACATTTGATTTGATTAATATTGGGTAAGTCTTACTGAAAATTTGCCACGTCATAACTCATTTTAGATCTCCCTTAATGATGATTATTATGAATTCTGAATTGAGAGCTGAAGTTATGCCTGGATTCTTCAATAAATTACCGCAGACAACTAGAATTTCAGTTCTGTCAACAAATTCTTCTTGAATGAAAATTTTTCGCTTTTACAAAATCAAGGTGCCAGGTTCGATTCCCGGTACACGCTAAATTTTTTATTTTTTTTTTCCGAAAAACCAGTCGAATTATTCGTGGCTCATGAAACGCCAAAAATAAGTTCAGTTAGAGACCGTTCGACGATGAGAGAGTGTAGAGATACGAGAGAGCGCAGACATTTAATACTATTTGTGAACTGACTCTTCTTTTTTCGACTTTTTTTGTTTCGGCAAAAGTCAACTGTAAAGTTTACTTTTACTTTGTTTTGTTTTTATTTTAGAAAAAAGTATGAAAAAACTTGTGATTTTCGTGCTGATTTTGGGATTTGAGCAGAGTTTGGAGCAAACGGTGAGTTTTTTTTTTGGGGAGGGGAAAAGTGGGACTTTTTTCAGAATCAAAAAGGTTTCAAAAAATTTAGTGACTTTGCCACGTGGATTCACTGGACTGAAAATCACGAACTTTGCAAACTAAAATTTTGCCACGTGGATTTTTAAAAATTTTTTTGAAGTTCTAAAAAATTTGGTTTCACTGGTCCAAATTTCGCTACGTGAATCTTTGAAGTAAAAAATGTTAAAATTTTGCCACGTGGATTTCTAGAAATCCACGTGGCAAAAAAAGAAATTTCTTGAAGTCAAATAAAAAAAAACAAGAATGAAACACCGGCTATCGCCGGTGTTCATCCTTGTTTTTGCTTCGCAGCCTTCGGCTGCGAATTGTGTTCTCTGCAGACACAAAAAATTCAGAATTATAAATTGTCACGCCTGTGTCGTGGTTCCCTAAACTTAAAATGTTCCGCTAACTTTTTTCAGTGTAAAAATTGTAATTTTTCGGTTTTTGGACCTCTAAAATACTCAAATTTTGATAATTCTCAAAATTGTTATCTAGCCCACGACCCCACAACGGATTGCCCGAGGTGTTTCCGAACTCTTTTATTGGAAAACTTTGGCACAGGACATAAAATAGGTCCCCCGAGCCAGTTTTTTTCAGTTAGGGTCCCTCTTTGAAAAATTTACAAAGTTAAACCCCATTCCTCACATTTTTGAACGAAGGCAAATCTGGGAATTTTGGTAAATCATCAAGAGAAAATTGGCCAAGTTAGACACCCTTCCCTTCAAATTTTATAGCAACAGCTGAACATTTATTGGTTGAACTTTGAAGGGTTTCTTTCGGAAAATACGAAATTGATTATTGAAATGGAATCGCAAATAAAAAATCAGTCCCTGCCTTATTTTTGCTTTTCACAAATTGGTTCCGTGTCACTAATTTTCAAAAAGAGTCGGCCATTGCAAAATGGGTCTTCGATAATTTTCTAAATTTTTGCAAAATGGTTCCGCGAAATCGGTTCAAACTTCAATAAGTACTATTGTTTTGCGGACTCATTTTGAAATTTTTCTGGAAAACTCTCGGATGCCTATTTTGAAATAGCTGACTGATTATTAAAAATGGAGCGAGCTATTTTTGAAATCACGGATCCTTTTCAAATCGAAAAGGTAGGTACGCACTCATTTTTATTTTGCAAACCTTCTTTCATGGTGTGCCTCGAACTTTTTCGAGAGACCATTTCAAAATGAGCATATGCCCTCATATCACCCTGATAGATGGCTGCATTTTTATTGTAAAATATTATTTTCCTGTAACACTGTTGGAATCCTACAGAATTGTTGAATTTTTTTTTTGAGATCTCACAAATAACAAACTGAATAAGTATCAATTTCCAAATACCGAGAGATGACACAAAAATGAAAAAGCTAGATTTTCATAACTTCACTTCATGGTTCAGGTTATAGAGTGACATTCAGGAGTTCTTGATAGTTTAGTTTCATTTCCTATAGCCACTTTATTCAGAATTCAGCAAAATTGAAGTGGAATAAGATCATTATGTGAATTCTTTTCGAAATTTTGAAATGAGAAAAGATAAAAAGATTTTCACGTTTGAATTAAAAATTCGAAAGTGGGGCATTTATATAGGTCAAACGGGACACTTTTCGATTTAAGCCCAATAATATATAAGTATGATATGTGAATTCTTTTCGAAATTTTGAAATGAGAAAAGATAAAAAGATTTTCACGTTTGAATTAAAAATTCGAAAGTGGGGCATTTATATAGGTCAAACGGGACACTTTTCGATTTAAGCCCAATAATATATAAGTATGATATGTGAATTCTTTTCGAAATTTTGAAATGAGAAAAGATAAAAAGATTTTCACGTTTGAATTAAAAATTCGAAAGTGGGGCATTTATATAGGTCAAACGGGACACTTTTCGATTTAAGCCCAATAATATATAAGTATGATATGTGAATTCTTTTCGAAATTTTGAAATGAGAAAAGATAAAAAGATTTTCACGTTTGAATTAAAAATTCGAAAGTGGGGCATTTATATAGGTCAAACGGGACACTTTTCGATTTAAGCCCAATAATATATAAGTATGATTTCAGAAAAAGTTGATATGGATTTTTTGAAGCTGAAATTTTTTGCCACGCGGATTTTCAGACCTGACCTCGATTTTTCCAGTGTCAATGTACCAATCAACCCTCCTGCTCCGTGAACTACGATACCAGATATCAAGCAGACACTCTTGAAGAAGCCATGGCCTCCTTCCCCGATTTATCCCTGGACTCGGATTCTCAAACATCTCTAGATTCCGATGTTGGATGTTTAACTGAAGAATGTCAAGATTGTCAGAAGGATCTGAAAAAACAGCTGAAAAAAGTGGGACTTCTTCAACCGGATATTAATGATATTTTTATGACAAATCAATTGAATTCGACTTCGAGTTGTCGGAAATATCGATTCAGTTTGCAGAAGAATATGGGTAAATTTTGAGGAAATGCTGAAAATTTGGGAGTTTTTGAGCTAAAAATCTTGAAAATTCAGCAGTTTTTAACCAAACTAGATCAATTTTCATGAATTCTAGCTCAAAAAATCGCAAATTTTCAGCTAAATTTCTAGATTTTCCCATCCCACTTCTAAATATCCTAACATGTCTCAATTTTTCTAGAATCTAACCAAGAAAATTCAAAGGATGATTCAGAGGATAGTAGTGATGAGAAAGAGGATCAGGAGAGAGTACAGAGCAAAGGTGGAAGACGGCGGGAAAAACGACAAGTTTCGACAACTTCACAGAATATCACTGAAGTTGTGGGTGAGTTGGGCTAAGTTTGATTTTGAAAAAGGTTAGGTAATTATTAGAAGCCTGGGAAATAATCTAGAAGGTTTTGGAGGTTTTCTGATTTTTTAGAAGCTCTGGAAAATTTTGAGAAGCCCAGAAGATTTCAGAAATTTCAAGAAGCTCTGAAAATAATTCAGAGAATTTTTCTGAACTTCTAGAATCTCCTGTGATTCTCTAGAAGCTCTGGAAGTGTTTTCTGAGTTTTCAAAATTCTGAAAATGGTTGAGAAAAAGTTTCAAATTCTTCAGAAGCTTTGGAAATTCTCAGAATAGTTATCTGAAATTCTAGAAGCTCATAGAATTTCTCGGTAGCTCCCAAACTGCAAGGATTACTGTACCTGAAAAAATCCCAAGATTCTTAAAGGCACACGCTACACAATTTCGTGCACAACAAAAGGCATCGACGTGGATTCGACGGGTACTGTATCGCTATGCTCATCTTGTTGGGTTTGGCGAAAATTACCGGCTAATTATCGACCACAGTATGTTAATGAGTTGATTTGTGACAACGCGGATGGAACTTGTTTGAGTGGTAAGATGCCACGTGGATTTTTGACGTCAAAAATTCATTAATTCCAGGCTACGCGACCTGTTCCATCGGCCACCGTACCTTCGACGCGATTCGAACCGATCCAACAACCGGCAAAACTGCTACAGTAACCCTACAAGCTGGAAGCTATTGTGAATGTCGGGCTACGGTATGTGCCTTGAATCTTTCTTCCTATGCGCCTATATGATATTTTTGCAGAGTCAATCCTCGATTCAATCTTTGGTTTCAGGCGCTGGAATTAGTGGAGTCTATAATCCAAAAATTATTGGCTAAAAATCGATATTCAGCTTTGAAATTGTATATTTTTGTTCCCCAAACATTCCATTATTAATGAATTACACGATAAAACTTGAGATTATAGTACACACTCTAGTTATCTTTGTGGTCAAAATGGCGCCATAATTGAACACCCGCCCGCCTAGAGATACTAATTGATAAGACAATGAGAAAGAAAAAAACGAATAATTTTCGACAAAGGTCATTTTCTTTCTATCCCGCCTTTTCTATTGATTCCTTTCTGTTTTTTGCGCGAAAAATTAGAAAATTAACAAAATAAATAAGTAAAATTCTGTTTGAAAAATCCATGTTCGCGCATTTGGGTCTCGCGGCGATATGCAAATGTGTGTAGTTCTCGCGGACGATTTTTTAATTTTTTCGCAAATTTTTTAGGCGCCGGTTTTTCTTGTGTTTTTGGGTGATTTTGAGCTGGAAATAAGCAGATTTTTTAAAGGACACTTTGAAAATCTTGAATTTCATTGAAAATTTTAGTTTTAGACTGAAAAAATTGAGGATATTTGAGGTGAACTGTGAAAATTCACAAATATCACATTTTTCATTTTCTAGCTGGGATTTCAGTTCCAGAAGCCTAAAGAGTCTAAATTTTTAGGTTGCGCAGGGATTTTTGGGCTTAAAATGAGCAAGATAAAGATTTTGAGCCAAAAAATAGTCAAATTTGAGCTCAAAACCATCAGAAAACCGTGCATTTTCAAGTTTTCCATCTAAAAATCTCCCAATATTTATTTTCCAGACAAAATGACGTTAGCACGCAGTGCAATTTTCGAAGAAATTGCACAAATCGCCAAACAGCGAGTTATGCTAATTGATGGTGCCATGGGAACTATGATTCAAAGGGAGTATTTGGAGGAAGACGATTTTCGTGGAGAGGTTTGGTTGTTTATTGTATTTGATAGGTTCTAAAGAACATTGATAAGAAATGATAACAGCTGACATCAAAATTTGATCTAAAAAAACAGGTTTTTTTGTTTTGAGTAGAATGAGATCACTTTTTGGTGCTAGAAAATAATTCAAAAATTGATATTGTTAGAAAATTTACAAGAAATCCGAGATTTTTGATGAAAATTATATTTCCTGGTAGATTTTTTTAAAAGTAAAAAAAATTCATTTTTCAAACCCAGAAAATTCGAAAATTTTAATTTTACCTTAAATTCGTCATTTTTCGAATTTATCGTAATTTCAGGTTGCAAGAAAATACGAGAAATTCAGAAACTTGCGAAATTCATGTTTTCTAGCTCAAAAATCGCATTTTTCAGATCCTCAAAGAGCACACCAAACCTCTTAAAGGAAACAACGATCTTCTATCCCTGACAAGACCCGAAATCATCTATAAAATCCACAAACTTTACCTGGAAGCCGGTGCCGATTTTGTGGAAACCAACACATTTTCTGGCACAACAATTGCTCAAGCTGATTATGCTTGTGAACATTTGGTGCATGATATTAATTTTGAATCGGCTAAGCTTGCGAAGAAAGCTTGTGAAGATGTTGGAAAAGCGACGGGTGAGAGAATTTTTGGATGAAAAATTCAAATTTTAAATATTTCACATTAAAAAATGGTGGAAATTTTGATTTTTTCACCCAAAACCCAAATTTCCCTTGCCAAAGTTGAATTGTTCCTAAAAACCAGGTAGACGTCGTTACGTGTGTGGTGCAATTGGACCAACCAACAAAACCCTATCGATTTCGCCGTCTGTTGAAAAACCCGATTTCCGGAACGTTAGTGAGTTGATTTCGGGGTTTTTTGGGAGAAATTATGAGAATTTTTGAGGATATTGGAGCATTTTGAGCCAAAATTTGAGATTTTTGAGCAACAATTATGAATTTTCGGGCAAAATTTTCCCCAAAGATTGGAATTTCAGAAAAAAAATCTAGCAATTGCTCATATCATAACCTAGGGCATTGCTCAGGTTAATCTTCAAAAATCCGAAACCCATAAATTTCATGAAAAATATTTCAAAATCTTTTTTTTAATTTGTATAATCTGAGCAATACTTTAAAGTTTATGGAATTTCTCATATTAGAATCCAGGGCATTGCTCATGTTAGCACACCCAAAACCCTATTAAATGTCTAGACAAAAACAACCAACATAATTATTGCTCATGTTAAATTATCGTGCGAAAATATGTATCAAATTTCCATCTAATTTTTGTGAGAACTTTTCAAAATCGGAGAAAAACAACAAAGTTAACTTCCAATAACTTTATTGGTTAACACAATGGATACAGATATACTTAATCCCTATCCAAATCGATAATATCAGGCATGTCTACCGAACCTCTTTGGAAACGAACATATTGTTGTAATGCAACTGGAGCATTTCTCAATTTTCGTTGAGAATCGGAGTTACAAGCGAGCACGCTGAAAATGAAAATATGTAAATGTGGTTTTAGACCAACTGATCTTCTAAATTGAGTTATGACGTGGCAAAGTTCGAGATAGACAGATATAACCTGGGTGTCTGTCTTCGTCTCTCTCTCTCACTCACACAATGTCAATATTTTGAGCCTGTTTCGAGGCCTAGAAACATACCTCAACAGAACCAAAATGATCAGAGCTTCTACCCAAATAGTCACAACATGTGGATGTATTTTCATCTGAATCGATTCGCAATGAATAATCAAATGTGTATGACGAAACGGTGTCACAACTTCTTGTCTCAATTTCTCGCTGCTCTCCTTGCACATCCTTTTCATTTTCTCATAGTCATTTTCATGAACCGTGACATTCAGAAAAAAATCCTCAACCATATCTCGTTGATCCTTGAATATCTTGAAAGTGTCTGCGTATTCGACATTGATGTTGAGCACGATGATTTTGTTGTCTAGCTCGAATTCTTTTTCCACTCGACTCCAATAAACGAGCAACTCGTTTTTATGGAGTTCGGGCGGAGGTGGTGGCCGCACAAAAGCTGTTGCGATGTAGAAGAAGGAGAAGAAGAAGAGAAGCGCACCGATTTTCATGGTTGAAATTAGGGCTGTAAAAAAAGAGTGTTCGGGTGCCGGAATACACTGAAAAGAAGAAGAATGAAGTTATTCTAGGCGGAGCTCAGAATCAGCGTGTGCGAAATTTTGTATTGTCTAGACAGTAGCGCAATTTTGTTCACATTACAAATTACTGTGAGAAACTGTATAGTTTGTCTAATTGAAGGTAGAATATTCTACGAGCTCAAAAAAAAGTAGCATTGCTCAGGTTAGGCTACAGAAAAACCTTCTGAGAACAAAGCATTGCTCAGGTTAAGCTACATGAAAAGGAAAATCTATTGAAGAGAAGCATTTCTCATCTTACAATTAAACTATTGTCTAGACAGTAGCGTAATTTTGTTCACATTACAAATTACTGTGAGAAACTGTATTGTCTAATTGAATATGAATATTTTCGAGAAAAACAACTTGATATACGAATTTCCGATAAAATTACCTAGACCCTACAAAAATGATCTAGATCCCAAAAAAACCTTCAAATCTAAGATCAGAAAAAATTGAAAAACATTTTTAGAAGCTCAAAATTACTCATACTAGAACAATCCGAAAGTACAGCATTCCAAGAGCCCCTAAAAGCCGAAAAATAGTTGCATTGCTCAGGTTATGCTTCGAGAAAAGTCCTAACGAGGGAAGTGTGTTATGAGTCCCCGGAGATTTTCAATGAGACCTATGTTTTTTAGGTCAGTTTTTCACGCTGATAAAGCTCCTGTTTTCAGTTTTTGCTGAACGACTCTCTGAAGAGCCCAAAAATGAGCCAAAAGTTGAGAATTTCCTGAAAATCGCGTTTTTGGGAGCCCATAACTCATGTTAGAAATTATTTTTATGGAAAACTGAATGCATCACGTTGTTCAGGAGGGTTGATTTACCAAAGTCACAAATTTTTGATTAGTAAGTCCATACTTTTTCAGAAAAAAATTTTGTGGCTCAGAAAATAGGCTCAGGATTGCACATTTGAAAATTTTTGGAAAATTTTGTCAAAACTTGTGACTTTGGTAAATCGACCCTCTTGAACAACGTGATGCATTCAGTTTTCCATAAAAATAATTTCTAACATGAGTTATGGGCTCCCCAAAACGCGATTTTCATGAAATTCTCAACTTTTGGCTCATTTTTGGGCTCTTCAGAGAGTCGTTCAGCAAAAACTGAAAACAGGAGCTTTATCAGCGTGAAAAACTGACCTAAAAACATAGGTCTCATTGAAAATCTCCGGGGACTCATAACACACTTCCCTCGTAAGAAGCTAGATCACAAAAAACTCCTTTCAATTCTGTTTTCCAGCCTTCCAAGAGCTCGTAAAAGCCTACGGCGACCAAGCTCGAAGTCTTCTAGCCGGTGGAGTCGATGTTCTTCTCGTCGAAACCGTCTTCGATTCTGCTAACGCAAAAGCCGCCCTCTTCGCAATCCGAACACTTTTCGAAGACGAAGGTCTCCTCGAAGTGCCAGTTTTTCTCTCCGGAACAATTGTCGACATGTCCGGAAGAACACTTTCCGGACAAACTGGCGAAGCATTCCTCGTCTCAACAAAACAGGGAAATCCGACAGCCGTCGGGTTGAATTGTGCTCTCGGAGCAAAAGATATGCGACAATTCATCGAGAATATGTCGAATTGGTCGGATGCATTGATCTTGTGCTATCCGAATGCCGGATTGCCGAATGCGTTGGGAGGATATGATGAAACACCCGAAGAGATGGCTGCGGTTTTGGGAGAATTTGCGAGGGATGGACTGGTGAATATTGTGGGAGGATGTTGTGGAACTACACCTGATCATATTGCGGCTATGTATAAAGGTAAGGGTTTTGGGGTGAAAAGTTGAAATTCCTATTGAAAAAAACGCTGTTTTGGGATTTTTAAGCCAGAAATCATAAAAAATCGATTTTTTTGAATTTCTTGTATATTCAGGTTACAAGATAAAAGGAAATTCAAAAAATTCATGGTAGTTGCACCTCCCGGTTCTCCTTTGCTTGATATTGCAAGGAGTTTGACGTCAAAGATGACAGTGGATTTAAACCACTAGCAAGGCAAAACAACAAAAACACGGATTTTAGGCCAAACTTTATGTTTTTGACCAAAATAAACAATGAAAATACAGATACAACTTCACGAAGAAGTGTATCAATAATAATAAGTGATGAGTTAATTAATTAACACAGAGAATTCCGAGAATTCCCTGTGAAAACAACGAAAAACCTAGAAAAACACAAAAACACAAAAACGAAACTAAATATTTTGAAATGCACGTGGAGAGCGCACACACACACAAAATACGTCAATCTTTTACAAGATGGCGCATTTGCGGTGCACATCCTCTTGAGGATGACTTCCCCCCCTCAAGAGGTGCCGCCACGGTACCTATGACAAAATAAAATTAAAACCCTTGATCGATTGGATGTTGTTTGGAAGAAGCATATATGCCCAATTTGTTTCGCTTCAACATTTGAATATGCTCAATATACTTTGGCGATATGCAACCCTCATAATCTACACTTTTGACATAAACCATGTTGCAATTATTCTTCATCTTTCTTTGTCCCTTTCCAGTTTTGGCTTCTTCCAACTCGATCATCTTCTTCTCCATTTCAATTCTTCGAATTTCAGCGAAATTTCTACGAAGGATCATTCCAACACTAATTTCTTCTTTTCCCAATTTTCGATCTTCATAACCATTTTCAACCTTTGCTTTTCCATTTTCATTCAATTTTTGATCTTCAACTTTCTTCTTCTCCGTTTCAACTTCAAACAAAGTGTCACAAAGGACCTTCCCCATCCAACCTTCATCTTTTTCCAATTTTCGATCATCATCTTCAACTTTTGCCATTTCACTTTCTTCAACTTTTCCATCTTTTCTCTCTTCATTTTCAGATTTTCCGACTCGATCTTCTTCAATGTTCGACGAACCATTTCTGGAAAAATAATCTGATTTCACATAATTTCCCAATTTTCCCTTTTCTTTCAAATCTTTCGCTGCGCTTGTTTCACACTTTCTATCCCAATTTCCCAATTTTTCAACATTTTTCTTGTTTTCTCCCATTTTCTTTTCACTATCAAATCTCAAATAAATTCCAAATGTTCCAAAACTTTCCAATCCAAGAATCAACATATCTTCCCAACTTTTAATAACATGAAATTTCACAATTTTCTTCATATTTCTGATCTCAATCTCAATACTCCAAATTCCAATAACATTCAATCTTTTTCCACTGCAATCATATATTGAACTTTTCGCATTTTCTTCTTTCAAAATGAATTTCTTCCAATTTTCAACATTTCTCTTCAATTTTTCCAACTTTCCCGTTGAAATAACATTAACCATCGCTCCACTATCAATCAAAATTGTCGCATATTTTCCAAATATCTTCACATTTTCCTTCATATCTTCCCATTTTCTTCGTCTTATGGTGTTAACCTTCTTGGTTCCCGAACATTTAACAGCAATGTGTCCTTCTTCACCACATATAAAACACTTTCTCGAATCTCTTCCATTTTCTGATGCTGATTTTCCATCTTTTTTCTCTTCCCATTTCTTCTTTTCATCCTTATACTTATTTCTCTCCAAATCAAATTCAAATTGTAAAGCCGCAGCTTTCAACTTTTCATACTGGAATCCGTCCTTCTCATCATTCTTTTTCACCGCCAAAAGTCCCAATAAAGTCGGATTTCGCTTCGCAGCTTGCAACAACTTCGCCGTCTTGAAAATATCCACTTCCTCTTTCGACGAAGCGAATGCTTCTTTCGCAAGCGAATCAACAACGATAAGATAACCTTGGAGCGACTGATCTTGACGAATTCTCAAATCTTGCCATTTTTCCACTGCTCTTCCTCTTTGACTTGTTCTCGATGCATTCATCGCTTTCTTGAACTTCTCAACAATTTCTTTCCATGTCATTTCCTCTTTCAATTCAATCGTCTCAAATAACTTTTTAGCTTCTCCACGCAAAAATTTTGCCTTCATAACAGCTGCCATTTCCATTGAACTTTCCATATTTTGCTTATATTTCATTTCGAACAAACTCAAGAAATCATCCAAATTTTCTTGCGGTTTTCCATAATAAATTTCAGGATCTGGCATCGTCGAGATCTTCATAAATCTTGCCACATTCATAAGTTCTTCTCGAACACTTTGTCTCGAACCTGAACTGCTCGATTTTCCCGATTTTTTGCCCCGACTACCCGCTTTTTCAACAATTTCCACTTTTTCATCTCTCAAATTCTCAATATTTCCCGCTTTTTGCTCTTTCACCCATTTTTCAACTCTTTTCTCTTTGACTTTTTCAGTATTATCGCTGCGCGAACTTCCCAAACTTTCCGACTTACATATTTCCATACTCTTGGTTTCTCTCACAGTTTCCATCTTCAACAACTCTTCAACTTTTTTCATTGTCTCATCCATTTCATTTCCATCATCAACAATATCCAAATTCATCATTCGCACACTCGGCGTTGGTGACAATTCTCTTTTTCTCTTTTCCTCATTCTCCATTTTCAGTTTCATCATCAATTCATCTTTTTGTTCCATCAATACCATCATCTCTTCGAATTTCTGCTCATATCTCTTCAATTTTTCGTTTTTCTTCCAAATCTCTTCCTCATTATTCTTCAACTTTCCATTCAATTCTTCAACCTGCAAAATAAACTTTTGTCTTTCTTCCTTGACATTTTTCTCAATGTTTTCAAGTTTCTCACCATTTTCTCTTTCCCAAATAACCAATTCTGTTCCTTTCTCCATCAATTGTGCCAATTTCTTCACATTGGTCTTATTTCCTCTTCTTAAATATCGCAAACATCTCATTTCATCCCGATTTGGCATTTGCGCCCACTTTTCCTTGACCATCCCGCGCAAATCCTCTACTCGTTGTTCGACTTTCTTCATCAACGGATTCAATACGACATCCGCTTGTCTTTCACTCAATTTCCATTTCTTCGCATCTTCTCGAGCTTCTTGTGCAATCATAATCCAGTCCGCTGCTTTCTCATCAAACATCATACCAATATCCTCCTCATGTCCCGTTGAATCCTCCAATCCACTGCTCACTGATCCAATGTGTTGCATAGTTTCACTTGCCGTAGCCATTTTCGATGTCGAATTCTCCACTAGTCCAAAATATCCAATATCCTTTTGACAATCGAACAATTCCTTAACTCCAGTCCTGAAACTAGGAAAGGATCACTAGGAACGTGTTCAAAAATCAAAAAAATCGACGAATACACGAAGTTGAATGAATTTGGGGTTGTGGTTGGTTCGGCCCCCAAGTTGCACCTCCCGGTTCTCCTTTGCTTGATATTGCAAGGAGTTTGACGTCAAAGATGACAGTGGATTTAAACCACTAGCAAGGCAAAACAACAAAAACACGGATTTTAGGCCAAACTTTATGTTTTTGACCAAAATAAACAATGAAAATACAGATACAACTTCACGAAGAAGTGTATCAATAATAATAAGTGATGAGTTAATTAATTAACACAGAGAATTCCGAGAATTCCCTGTGAAAACAACGAAAAACCTAGAAAAACACAAAAACACAAAAACGAAACTAAATATTTTGAAATGCACGTGGAGAGCGCACACACACACAAAATACGTCAATCTTTTACAAGATGGCGCATTTGCGGTGCACATCCTCTTGAGGATGACTTGGTTTTAGCTCAAAAATAGCCAATTTTGGATGTTTTGAGTTAAAATGATAACAAGTTTCCCTTCCAGAACCCTGAAAATTTAAAAATCTCAATTCTTAGCTCTTTCTTGTAATTTCATGTTCCAAGAAAATACAAGAAATTCAAAAAATTACAAAATTAATGATTTCTAGCTCAAAAATTATTGCCACGTAAAATTTCAGCACCAAAAAATTAATTTTTTAGATTTCAAAAAAGTTTTCCAGGTGGCAAAAATCGGTGTTTTTTTTTTGAAAAACAAAATTTGTTCGAAAAAAATTTCCACGTGGAATTTTTCATGAAAAAAATATGTTTTCACGTGACCTACTTTTTTTCCGCGTCATCAAAATCCCCAATTTTCAAAAAAAAAAAAATTCTCATTTTCATTTCTCAAATTTTGCAGCCGTCCAAGGAGTCGTGCCACGTGTTCCGCCCGCCGATCCGCATGCCGGAAAAATGCTCCTCTCCGGTTTGGAACCCGGAATCGTGGGACCCGAAACCAATTTCGTGAACATCGGAGAACGTTGTAATGTCGCGGGATCACGGCGTTTCTGTAATTTGATCAAGAATGAAAATTATGATGTGAGTTTTGCCGCCAAAATTGAAGAAAATGGTGGATTTTGAGCTGAATTTCATGAATTTTGGACTATTTTTCACAAAATTTCGCCCCGGGACTCATTTGGTGTCAAAAAATCAAAAAATTCCCAATTTCCAGGCAGCAATCGATGTTGCTCGAGTTCAAGTCGAAAGTGGAGCCCAAATCCTCGACGTAAATATGGATGATGGACTTTTGGATGGTCCCTACGCTATGGCCAAATTCCTTCGACTCATCTCATCTGAACCCGATGTTGCAAAAATTCCAGTTTGCATCGATTCATCAGATTTCGCTGTAATTATTGCGGGACTTGAAGCAACTCAGGGAAAATGTGTGGTTAATTCGATTTCGTTGAAAGAGGGAGAGGAGAAATTCAAAGAGCGGGTGAGGGCTATTTTTGGGGATTTTTTGAGCTAGCAATATTGAATTTTGCAATTTTTCGAATTTCTTGTAATTTCTTGTAACCTGAAATCACAAGAAATTCAAAAAATGATGAATCTCCACCTATAAAATCTCAATTTCTTCCAGGCTCGAATCGTAAAACGCTACGGAGCCGCAGTAGTCGTAATGGCATTCGATGAACAAGGTCAAGCAGCCGAAACCGATCCAAAATACTCGATTTGCGAGCGAAGTTATCGAATCTTGACCGAAGAAGTCGGTTTCAACCCGAATGACATCATTTTCGACGCAAATATTCTGACAATTGGAACCGGAATGGAAGAACACGCGAATTATGGAATGTATTTCATTGAGGCGACACGAATGATTAGGGAGAATTTGCCTGGAGCACATGTTTCGGGAGGAGTCTCCAATATTTCGTTCAGTTTTAGAGGAATGGAGGTCGGTTTGGGATTTTGCGCGGGGAAATTTGGGGCATTTTGAATGTAAATGAGCCTAGAATAATTTAGGCTCCGCCCCTTTTTATGTGCCCGGAAAATCCGAGAACTGAAATTAAATCTCCCGAGTTACCCCAACTTCCCAATTTTCCAGGCAATCCGTGAAGCCATGCACTCAGTATTCCTCTTTTACGCAATCAAAGCCGGAATGGACATGGGAATCGTAAATGCAGGAGCACTTCCACTTTATGAAGATATCGATAAAGATCTACTAAAACTTCTAGAAGATCTATTATTCAATCGAGATCCAGAAGCTACGGAAAAATTATTAGTCGCTGCACAAGAAATGAAAAAAGATGGCAAAAAAGCGGACACAAAAACGGATGAATGGCGTGAGACTACGGTAGAAGAACGGTTGAAATATGCGCTAGTCAAAGGTGTTGACACATTTGTTGTAGCTGATACAGAAGAAGCCCGGCAGAATACTGTGAAATATCCGAGACCGCTGAATGTTATTGAAAGACCATTGATGGATGGAATGGCGGTGGTTGGGGAATTGTTTGGAGCTGGTAAAATGTTCTTGCCACAAGTGATCAAATCTGCGCGGGTTATGAAAAAGGCTGTGGCTCATTTGTTGCCGTTTATGGATAAGGAACGCGAGGAGAATATTGCGAAAATGGGATTGGATGCGGATGAGGTGAGCTGGGGGTTTTTGTGTAGGAAATTTGAGAAATTCTGAGAAAAAAAGATGAAAATAATGTTTTTTGACCTAGAAAATTCAAATTTTCTAAAAAATTTTTAGAAGAAAAAATCTGCCTTTTGAAAGTGAAAAATTGCATTTTTCTGAAAATTTCTGAAATTTCGAAAATTGATTGTTGTTAACCAGAAATAGTGAAAAATCTTGCTTGAATTCTCATTTCTGAAAAAAAAGTCTTGAAAAAATCTGATTTTTGCATCTGGAAAATTGAAAAATTATGAAATTTCAGAATTTTGAAATGAAAATTGATTATTTCGAAATAAAAGGGCAATTTTTGACTAGGCATACTTGAAAAATCTTGAAAATTTAATTCCAGAATCAAAAATCCCGATTTTTGGCTCTAGAATTCCTCTATCTGAAAATATTCTGAAAAGCTAAAAAAAATCTGAAAATTTCACAATTTTGAGCTGAAAATTTGAAAATCTTGGATTTCTGGCTTGAAAAATTGAACTTTTAATTTTTATAATGAAAAATTCTGATTTTTTGAAGCTTAGAATTCCATTTCATAAAAATTTATCTGAAATCCTCGAATTTCAATGAAAGAATTTTCCAGCATTTTTGAACCCATAGAATTCCCCTATCTGAAAATTTTCCGAAAATTAGAATCTGACAGAAATCGGACAAGAATTTTTTGGCAAAAAAATCTGAAAAAAATCTAAAAATTCCAGAGTCCCTACCAAGGAACAGTTGTAATCGCCACAGTAAAAGGAGATGTTCACGACATCGGAAAGAACATTGTAGCCGTTGTTTTGGGTTGTAATAACTTCAAAGTCGTCGATCTGGGAGTTATGACACCTTGTGAAACTATTATCAAAGCTGCAATTGATGAAAAAGCCGATTTTATCGGATTATCTGGATTGATTACACCGTCTTTGGATGAAATGGTACATGTGGCAAAGGAAATGAATCGACTTGGATTGAAGGTTGGAAGGAGTAGTTCAGAGTTCAAGTTCAAAAATTTTTCTTGCAGATCCCACTTTTGATCGGCGGAGCAACAACTTCAAAAACGCACACAGCTGTCAAAATCTCGCCCAGATATCCTCATCCAGTTGTTCATTGTTTAGACGCATCGAAATCGGTTGTTGTTTGTGCTGCACTTTGCGATCAAACTGTTCGAGACGCGTTTTTGCAGGATTTGAATGAGGAATATGAGGATGTGGGTTGTTTTGGGATGGACTGTAATTATCGTCTGAAATTTGGATTTTTTTGATACTCGACATGAATGAGCTTAAAATTAGGTCAAAAGTGGCCTAGAAATCCAGTTTTTCAAATTTTGAAGAACATTTTTGGTCAAAATTTCTCAAGTACCTGATTTTTCCATGAATTTTGGGTAATTTTAATCAAAAATTGAAGTTTTTAAATGATTCTCAGCCTTTATCGACCAAAAAATCAATAAATTTATGAATTTCAGGTCCGTCAAGAGCACTACGAATCGCTAAAAGATCGTCGTTTCACAGCTCTCGAAAAAACGCGCGACAAAAAGTTCCAAATCGATTGGAAGAATTTCGAAGCTGTGACACCCACATTTTTAGGCAAACGCGAATTTTTAAATGTGGATTTACAAGAACTTCTACCGTATATTGATTGGAAGCCATTCTTTGATGTTTGGCAACTCAGAGGCAAATATCCGAATCGAAGTTATCCGAAAATATTCGATGATGCTGATGTTGGAGCAGAAGCTCGAAGAGTTTTCGATGATGCGCAAGTTTGGCTCAAAAAATTGATCGATGAGAAAATTCTGAAGGCGAATGGAGTGGTTTCATTCCTCCCAGCTGGATCTGAGGGAGATGATATTCATGTGTTTGACGAGAAAACTGGTGTGAAATGTGGAACTTTTTATGGATTGAGACAACAATCGGGAAGAGAACACGATCAACCGCATTTCTGTTTGTCGGATTTCATCAAACCGCTTGAAAATGGTGAGATTTTGGGGGTTATGAGCACAATTATCAGAAAAAAGTGTGTCAGGGTTGCATTTTTGTGAAGCTCCGCCCATTTTTTTGCTAGCTTGTCACGGTTTTTCCTATTTGTCTTGAAAAAAGTGTGCCAGGATTGCATTTTTCTGAAGCTCCGCCCGTTTTTGCAAGCTTGTCACAGTTTTTCATAAAAATTCAATTTTTTCACCAAAAATCCGAAATCCATTGCATTTTGAAAATGTTTCAAATGTTTCAGATCTCAAAAAAACCAAGAATTTCTGTTAAAAATGGGCGGAGCTTCATTTTGCAAACCTCGCACAGTTTTTCTATCTGAAAATACGATAAAATTTTTCGAAATTTCTAAAACTGTGCCAGATTTGCATTTTTCAAATCTCCAAATTTTTCAGATTAAAAAAAAACCAAGAATATCTGTTAAAAGGGGGCGGAGCTTCATTTTGCAAGCCTGGCACAGAGTTTTCAATCTGAAAAAACGATAAAAATTTTCCGAAAATTCTGAAAATCCAAATTTTTCAGGTCGCCCATCAGATTATCTTGGCCTTTTCGCTTGCACAGCCGGACTCGGAGCCGAAGAATACTGTAAAAAATTGGAAGACGAAGAACACGATGACTATGCCTCAATTATGGTCAAAGCATTAGCTGATAGATTAGCCGAAGCCTATTCCGAATATTTGCACAAAGAAGTTCGCACAAATCTATGGGGATATTCGAAAAATGAGGAATTGACTGAAACTGATTTGTTATCCATCAAATATGATGGAATTCGACCGGCTTGCGGTTATCCAAGTCAACCGGATCATACAGAAAAAAGAACGTTGTGGAAATTGTTGGAAGCTGAGAAGGAGGGTATCATTTTGACAGAACATTTGGCAATGTTACCGGCTGCCTCAGTTTCCGGATTGTATTTTGCCAATCCGCACAGTCAATATTTTGCTGTCGGAAAGATTGATCAAGATCAGGTAATTTTTGAGGGAAAAAACTACGACACTCCGCAATTACACATGGTTTTTTGGCGTGAAAATTCAAAGAGAGATCACAACTGGAAAACCTAAAATTTTGCTACGATGTTCCGCAATTACGCATGGGTTTTTGCCGGGAAATTTGAAAAAATTGAAGTTTTTGAGAAAATCTGGAAGATTTCACGTGGTTTTTCGATGAAATGACGTGGCGATTCGGAATTCTAAAAAAATACGATTACACGTGGTGAAATTTTTCTTGCAAAATCACGTGTAAATGGAGCATCGTTGTTTTTTTTATCCAAAAATTCAAATTTTATATTTTTGCGTTATTTTCAGATCATCGATTACTCAAATCGCAAAAATTCACCACGCGAAGAAGTCGAACGATGGCTTTCGCCAAATTTGGGATATGATGTTGAATAATAATTTTTTGTGATTTTTGAAATTTTTTTGACATATCAATCAGTAGATTTTTCTATTTTCTTGCCTTGAATTCAATAATAAAATCGAATCAAATTTGAAAATTCGATCATCTTCGAATTTATATTCATCAATTTCTCCAATTTCTTGCAAATAATGTTTTTTCTTGTGATCTTTTTGCTATTCCCAATTTCCAGCCAAGATTCAAGTTCGGAAGAATTTGAAATTCTTCTTGAGGAGCGCCGAAAAATTCCGGATAGAAATTGGTTTTGTGGAGCGGGTTGGAAATCGAGATGGTTTGCGTATGGATGGATGAAGGCGTGTTTTGCTGGACAATGTGAGTTTGGGCTGGGCTTATTAGGATTCTGATCTTAAGATGTTTATAGATGGATTTAATCATCAATGTGCAATTCATGATGATTGCTATGATCAACAAATGGGCCAAGAGAAATGTGATGATCAATTTTGCGAAGGAAATGCAGTGAGCAAAAAAATTTCAAGATTATTTTCAGATGAATCTAGGTTAATTTTAGGTTACAGCCCAGAATTAGACCTAAAGTTTAGGTCTAATTTTAAGCTTGATTAAGGTTCATAAAAATAACTTTAAAAATCACCCTAGACTCAAAAAAACCCCGAATTTTCCAGCTCATCGCCAAAAACGACGGCAGAGGTTTTTGCAAGCCATACGTCGACGGATCTTGTCTAGCGGTAAAACAATACGGAGCTCCAGCTTACGCAAGTGCCGCAACTCATCAAAATAATTACGTGCCTTATTTGATGCACAGAAATGAGTTTGGTGCAATTTATAATGAGATTTTCACGGGGTGTAAACTTCAGAATGGTATGTCATAAATCAGAATTTAAGATCTAGGCTCAAAAATTTTCAGCAACTTTTTCAAGCTGTGGGTATAATTACGAAGAATGTCTTATTTATAAATACGAAAAATGCGGTGAAAATCTGAAAACGTGCATTTTGGACACTAAAAACTACCGTACATCGGAGCCATCTTGCGATTTGGTAGTGGAAAAAGTGGCGGAGCAAATCAAATTTTGATTTAATTCATTTCAATAAAATATTTTCTAATTCGCTAAAAACGGGATGAAAAAAGAGAGGAAAACGAGGGGAAACTTTAATTTTGTTGTTTTTGTTGCTAGAAAATACACATTGGTTGTAAATATGATCGAACTTCAAGGATGAGACGAAAATAAGTTCTTACAATCTCCACCACGACATACCGGCGCGAATGTGCGAATAGTTAGGGAATGCTTCGGTGCGACCTGGAAGATTTGGGATTTTAGTCAAGTAATTTTGAAATTTGGATTTTTTTTTCAAATTTTCAGCTAAAACTGAAATCTCAGTTGAAAAATTCTCTTATAAACTTTTTTGAAAACTTGAAACTTTTCTTTTTTGAATCCTAAATCTTTGAAAAAACAGGGTTTTATCAGTTTTTCGATGAAACTTCGGATTTTTCCATCAGGAATGCTTTAAATTAATTTTAATGGCTTCAAGAATCAATGAAAATGGGCGGAGCATGAATTCGCAAGCCTGGCACATTTTTAATTAAAGCAACACCCTCGTATAATAGGCACTTTCTTGAAAAAAGCCCAAATGTTCTCAAATCTTAGAATTAGCTTAGTTTTACTGTTTTCTAGTTCGGAGAAAAAATTCAAAAAGTTTCAATAAGTATTAGCCGAAATATGGAAACCCATTGAAAAACTGAAAAAACTCAAATTCAAACAACGCGGGCTAGCGTCAACGCGGAGTCTCGTTGTTTTCTTTTTTATTTTTTTGCAAATTTTTTTTCCATTTTTTCGGAAAATGACAATTTTCATGGAAAAAACTGTTTTCTGGGTATGAAAAAAATAAATTGAAGAAGTATAAACATTAGGACTCAATATTTCAGACGAAAACTAATTTTTTTGAGGGAAATTGTGTTTTTTTTAGTTTTTGACCGGAATATGCAATATAAAACTGAAATATCATTGTCAAAAATAAAAGTAGAGATAGTTAAGGATGTTCAGAAATCATTGTTATAATTTATTTCATTGTTTTCAGTGAAACAATTCACTTTTTGTTGAAAAAAAGTTGAAAGGGGTACTGTAGCACACAATTGTCGTCACAGTGTTTGCACAATTTCATGAAATTGCGGATCTGCACAATCTGCAGGCGATTTTCAAAAAAAAAATAATGTTTTTTCTCAAAAGTGGTCAAACTTGATCGTTTTTGAGTATTTCTTTTTCATATTGCTTGTGAGTATAGCTGGATAGGTTAATTTTATATATTTTTGTGTTTGAAATCATTTCGCAATGGTCTTATTATACGAGGGTGTTGCTTTAAAAAAAACCGTGCCTGAATTACAAATCAAAGCCCCGCCCATTTGGAGTTCAACAGAACTTGAAAAATTCGAAATTAGCTTTGAAAAGCTAAAAATTTCATTGAGATTTCCCCAATTTCCCCGCCAAAAACATCAACTCACCAACTCCAGCAGTAGCAATATCACGATCATAAACGTGTCTAGAAATAGCCTCACGAACTGCGGTCGCATCAACTTTTTGAATTTGAGCTTCCAAGTCGGATAATTGTCGAACATTTCCAGTGTAGAGAAGCTGAAAATTCCATGGTTTTTGGAGTCAATTCAAACAAAACAAGAAAATCTCACTTCTTTAGCGTTGAATCCAGCTTTTTGTGTGTTGGTTTCCAAATTTTGATAGACATTTGTTCTGTATTGATTTCTGGCAAGAGCAACTTCGTCTTCAGTTGCGGCCGATGCCAAATGTTTCCATTCGTGTCCGACTGATTTTGTGATTCCGTGGGTGTCGTTCAAATCGTGAGCGTCGGCGACAAAGTAGATTCCGAACAATCCAGTGTCTCTGGAAAAATACATTTAACAGTTTTTCGTGGAAAAAAACAACAACGCTCCAGAATTACGCATGGTTCGTGATCAGCGGGTCAGAACCTAGAGATATTGCCGCCGAAAAACCACATTTTTCAACAAAAAAACTCACTTATAATTAATATTGAAATGTTGAATATTATGAAGCCCATGATCGGTTCCAATTTTTTGGATAAGTCTCGATGCAGCAGTTCTAGTTGTAGCATGAGTAACATCCCATTGTCCGATGAATTGACTGGCAATTTGGAGAGCAAGAGCATCTTTGTGTCCATAGCCAACTCCTTCAACAGCGACCGCGGCGTACATGTGTGGAATGTTATCGTTACGGTATCTGTATTCAGATCCGGTGAAACGAGTTCCATCGGCCTAGAAAATAATGTGGTTTTGTTTTCGAGCGAAGCGTGTAGACCGCAAGCTTCCGCGCAGCGGCCAAGAGGATTATTATCCCGTAGAAGAAAAAAAACTAGAAAAAAAAAATGATAAAACTCTTACAGCTGGAACTTGTCTTGGATATTCATTGCTCAAATCTCCGAAATATTTCTCAGCGAGTTGTGGAACTCCCGATACTCCACCACCAACAGCCGACAAAACCATACGAACTGGTCGATAATGATCCTCTTGCCACTCCTTCAATTGTTGGGCAGTGATTGATTGAACAGATTGTGTTGTTCCCAAAACACTTTTAGCCAATGGAGTTCCTTGGAAAGCGGCAGCATGAAGATTATCGAAGAGAACTGCTTGATAATAATCATCAGAAGCGTCCAATTCACGAAGAATGGCGGATCTTTCGGTGTCGATTGCGGAAGCATCGAGTTTGGAGTTTCTCAAAACATCAGCGAGAATATCGACGACTTTTTCAACGTCTTGTGAAGCGGCTTGAACAAAGACAGCGGTTTGGTCGCGTTCGGTGAAAGAGTTCAATTTTGCTCCGATTGCGTTGAGCTCGGATTCAAGAGCAGCGCTGGCTCTCTTTCCGGTTCCTTTGTGAATCAATCTTTCGAGGAAATGAGCGACTCCGTTGTTTTGCTCATTTTCGAAACGTGAACCGGTCTCAATCCAGACTCCGACCTAGATTTATTTCATTTTCATTTTTCAAAAAATCCTTTAAACACTCACAGTTGCGGTAGATCTTCCATTATCCTCAGTAACAACTCGGAATCCATTTTTCAAAGTGGTGACTTCAGCATTTGGTGCAGCAGCCAAAACATCCTTGACAGACAAAGCTGAAGCGTTTCGCACCTAGAAAAATCAATCAATAACTTCGGAAGCATCTTAAAATGTAAAAATACCTGGGTGTTGAAAGCTGGACGGATCGTTGAATTGATCACAAGTCGCAAAGCCATTTTCCCTTGTTTTCTGCAAAAAATCACTCATAAATTATGCTAAAAATATCGTTAGAAGCACAAAAATGTCGTCTACAACTCTAAAATCAAAATAAAACTTGAAAAAAGCGAAATCCCGATGAAAAACCCCTTCAAAACAAAATTCCGTATGTGGCCGCCCAGCGTAAAAATAAAAAGACACTTCGTCGTGACAAGACCCTTGGCCAAACATTAAAGGCGCGCTCGTAAATCGACACAAGCATTTCGAATTTTTTTATTTTTTTTGGTGTTTTTTGGGTGTAACTTTGTTGGTTTTGAGGGTAGCGGAGTGAATTTGGTGTAGAAAAATTCAGAATTTCATGGGGAATTTTTAGAGCTATGAAACTCTGACCAGCATGTATTTTTTCGTGAGAAAATTATTTTTAATTGAAAAATTGCATTATTTCAGGCTAAAAATGTCTTCAAGACATCGATTAGACTTGGATGGTTCAGGACGTGGAGATCGAAAGCGCTCGCCCCCACGTCACAGATCCCGCTCTCGCTCGCCACAACGTTTCAACACAAAACCACAAATCGGTGCAATCGGCAATATGAAAGTGGCAATAAACCCCTACAATCAACAACCCTATTCAAATAGATATTGGACAATTTGGGAAAAACGCTCACAACTTCCAGTCTGGGAATATAAGGAGAAATTCATGGAAATGCTGCGAAATTATCAATGTATAACATTAGTGGGTGAAACGGGTTCCGGAAAAACCACACAAATTCCACAATGGGCTGTCGAATTTGTGAAGCAGCAAGGATTAGGACAAACCGCAAAATTAGTCGCGTGTACTCAACCAAGAAGAGTTGCAGCAATGAGTGTTGCAACAAGAGTTGCTGAAGAAATGGATGTTGTTTTGGGACAAGAAGTCGGTTATAGTATTCGTTTCGAAGATTGTATTTCAGAAAGAACTATTTTGAAATATTGTACTGATGGTATGCTTTTGAGAGAAGCTATGAATAGTCCACTCCTAGATCGATATAAAATTCTAATCTTGGATGAGGCTCACGAGAGAACTTTAGCCACTGATATTTTGATGGGTTTGATCAAAGAAATCGTCAAAAATCGTGCGGATATTAAAGTTGTTATCATGTCAGCCACTTTAGATGCTGGAAAATTCCAAAAATATTTTGAAAATGCGCCGTTGTTGAGTGTTCCTGGTAGAACTTTCCCTGTGGAGATTTTCGTAAGTTTTTGCCGCTCAAATTTTTTGAAGTTATCCTAACTCCTTTCCAGTTCACCCCAGAAGCTGAAAAAGACTACCTCGAGGCTGCTATTCGCACAGTAATCCAAATCCACGTTTGCGAGGAGACCGAAGGTGATATTCTACTTTTCCTAACTGGTCAAGAAGAGATTGAAGAGGCTTGTAAGCGAATCGACAGAGAAATTCAGAATCTTGGTCCGGATGTGGGAATTTTGAATTGTATTCCATTGTATTCTACACTTCCACCAGCTGCGCAACAAAAGATTTTCGAACCCGCGCCGCCAAATCGACCAAATGGAGCTATTGGTGAGCAATTTTGAATTTAATTTTCAAAACCACGTGTAAATGCGGAACGTCGTAATTTTTCTCATAGAAAATTTAAACTTTTTTTCAAAAATTCTGATTCAATCTTTCGGAATTCAAAGTTTTTCCTCAAATTTTCAAACATTTCTATTTTCGCGCTTTTTTTCTATCAAAATTCCAGCGTCAAATTCAGAAAATTCAAATTTTCAGGTCGAAAATGTGTTGTATCAACAAACATCGCCGAAACCTCTCTAACAATCGACGGAGTAGTCTTCGTCATCGATCCAGGATTCTCCAAACAAAAAGTCTACAACCCAAGAATCCGTGTCGAATCGCTTCTCGTCTGTCCAATCTCAAAAGCATCCGCAATGCAAAGAGCTGGAAGAGCCGGAAGAACAAAACCTGGAAAATGTTTCAGATTGTACACTGAGACAGCTTATTCGTCTGAAATGCAAGATCAAACTTATCCCGAAATTTTGCGATCGAATTTGGGAAGTGTTGTGCTGCAATTGAAGAAATTGGGAACCGAGGATTTGGTGCATTTTGATTTTATGGATCCACCTGCGCCTGAAACTTTGATGAGAGCGTTGGAATTGTTGAATTATTTGCAGGTAGGAGATTTTTTCTAGAAATTCTTTGGAAAACTAGTTCACATTCATTTTGAATCTCAAAAAAAAAGCGGAAGCTTGCGGTAGGCGGAAAAATGTCAAAAGTTCGTTCTATAAAATACTTTATTATCATTTCTACATCAATGAATTCCACGATATCTCAATTCCTTCATCATTTCCTCATATTGTTCCATCTCAAAGTTGTGCTTAGTACGAGCTCCCGCCGATTTTCGTTCATATTCTTTAGGCGAACATTTTTCGATTCTATCGAAATAATAAACTTCTGATGCTCTTCTCTCAACCAATCTCCATTTTTCAACAAGTTCTTTGAATTCCACGTCATACTTTTTGCCAACACAGTATACCAGTTCACGAAGTTGTGCTGGTACTGTAGAGCATTGCGAGATTTGTTGAGTGGGACCGCATGTTTTCATTTGATCGATGAATTTTTGAACTATTGGGAGACAATTTTGGAATTTGCATTGAGTTACGATTGTGTTATAGTCGAGCTCGCTGAAATTCGAGAAAAACTTATTGAAAAAATTAGTTGATTTTTTCACGGGCTTCTTAAACACGAGAACGATTTGCTATAACATGCATTGGGTAATGCTTTCTAGAAGGCCTACTAGAACTTTTCCCATCGTTCCAAAAAAACTCACACTTCATGAATCTTCTCATCATTCGCATAATTCTCCACAACATTTTTCCAACGCTCCTCCAACTTTTTTATCCTTATAAAAATCATCAAATTGCTCTTTCGAGCTGATAGCCACAATATACGGTATTATCGGCAATTTCTCTGTTTCCCTCTTCAAATATTCAACAATCGCCAATTCCTGATTAAAAACTGTGGAATCTGAAACCAATCGATATTTTGTTTGCACCGAAAACATCGAATCATCTTGATTTAATTGCTCAGAAATAATTTGCCAAAGTGCATCATCATATCTTACACGATACAATGCATCTGAATCCACATTCAAGACAACAAATTTAGCATTTTCGATAATAACATGATCCTTTTTCAACCATAAAAATTCGGTTTTTCCCAACTCTCTTTGATAATAAATTGGAATATCCCAAGCTTCTTCCATATCTACCATTTGAATTGTCTCATTTTGTTTAGCGAATACAAATTGTTTTAGTGCAACTTGATCTTCAGCAATTTTTTTCACAAAAACTACAGGGAACATTGTCTTAGTTGTCCAGGATTTCGCAAAACTTTCAATATTTAAGCTTTCCACTTGATTATTCTGTCGATCATATGATTTCTGAAGATGTTTGTATAATTCCTCATCAACCACATTTTTATATTGATTTTCTTTCAAATAATTGCGAAGTCCTTCATCGAATACCGATTTTCCGACAACTTTTCGAATCATTGATAAGACTGAAGCGGCCTTTTGATAACTGATTCCACTGAAAAATGTGCCAATTTTGTCGGATTTTTTGAGTTCGAAAGTCATTGGATGATTTGGCAAATCGATTGGTTGGAAGAGGCTGAGATATTCGTAGCGGAGGGCGTCATTTTGAACTTCGAGCAAGAAATGATTGCGCTGAAAAACAATGGACTTTTTTGGACCGCCTATGACGAGATCTTGAAAAATTTGTCATTCAAAATCTATCTAAAAAATCCAACCTCGTTGTAATTCATTTTTGCTGCCACATCAGCTCCAGTCAATTCAAACAAAGTCGCAAATCCTTCGTTGAGCCAAATTCTAGTCCAAAATTCCATTGTAACCAGGTTTCCGAACCACTGGAATTTCGGATTTTTTTTAAAAGTTAAGCGGTGGTATTTTCCGCTTTAGTAGCCACGTGGATTACAATGATATCTCAAACGTCATAGTAATCTGCGTGGCTCCTGAAGCAGAAGATGCGAAAATGCTCACCTGATGCGCTAATTCATGTGCAATAATAATTCTCACAAATCTCTTCCTTCTCAAATTATCCAACTTCTCATTATACCCCAAACATCCATCGCGATACGTCACTAATCCCCAATTCTCCATCGCTCCTGCCTCAAAAACCTTGACTTCAACCATATCTAATTTCGTCATCGGATACGCCACACCAAAATCATCCTCGAATTTATCGATTATCTTCACGGCTGATATTAAAGCCATCTCCATATTCTTGATCTCTTCAGCTCTCGCCCAAACTCTCACACGAATTCCTGCTCTTGTGTAGGTTTGGATATGCGCGAAATCGGATATAAAGAATGCTAGAAGATATGATGACATTTTTGGCGAATCGAGGAATGTTGAAATGAGAAATTCATTGTCATACTCTTTTGTATCAATTAGATCATTATTCGAGAGAGATTGTGTTCCAATCGGATGAATTATAGTCATCTTCCAAACTGCTTTATAAGCTGGCTCATCGAAACATGGAACTGCAAGTCTTGCAGAATCCGGCTCCATTTGTGTGACAACTGCTACTCTAGGTTGCCCATTTTCATCGATATAAGTGGTATCGTAGAAGCCTTTTGAATCATTTCGAAGTTTAGCGAAATATTTGACGAATATTGTGATCTTTGAAGATCTCTCCAGATCCTTAGCTAATTTGATCTCAATATAGTTGCGATGAATTATAACTTCTTGAAGTTCTTCAGCTTTTTCCTCGCCCATTATTTTAACTTGAAGAATATTCAATTCCTGAGCATGGAGAAAAATCTGATTAGTAGATTCGAGAACTTCGGATTTGATCAGAACTTCTCCCTCGAATGTCATATTTCTTGAATCAGCTTGATATCCGAAACCTGGCAGGAATGCTTGAATCGTTAATTCATATTCGATCGGAGAAATGAGATTTGGGAGGCGGAAGATTGTTGAATCATCGGTTTTGTAGCCATTTGCCAGGATTTTTGGATGAGGTTTTGGGGAAATCGGAAATCCAGGTCCATCTGTTGTGGAGGGTGGAAGGATTTCTTTGAGGATTTTATCGAATTCTTGTGGCGCTGCGAAGATGAAGATTATTATTAGGCCGAAGATGACGAGGAATAGACGGTAGAGCTGGAAAATTGGGGATTTTAAGATAGGAATTATTAAAATTGATGGATTTGAAGCTAGAAAACTGGATTTTTGGTCAAAAATCTATTAAATTGGGAATTTTTGAGCTGAATATCATGAAAATCGACCAATTTTGAGCTCCAAACAGAAATGTTCGATGTATTTTTGACTAAAAAGCTTCCGCATCGTTCTCCGCGTTCTCAGAAGCTTTCGGAAAAATATAAATCTTACCGTATTACTATTCTCAGTTGGTTTTGGTTTTTCCGCATCCGTTTCCATTTTTTGTTGTTTGCAAAAAAAAATAATGAGCTGAATTCTGATGATTTTTTTGGTCTGATTCTTTTTTCGAAACGTGGAAAACGTGGCTTTGCAAATGTCACGCGGAAAAATAATTTTTTTTGAAAAATTGAAAATTTTACGGACCAAAAAAGACCGGGAATTTTATGAGATCTAAGAATCCACGTGACTAACCCTATATATCCAATTTACAGGCAATCAATGATGATGGAGAGTTAACCGAACTTGGAAGCTTGATGGCCGAATTTCCGCTAGATCCACAATTGGCAAAAATGCTCATAACATCCACTGAATTGAATTGTTCAAATGAGATCTTGTCCATCACAGCCATGTTGTCAGGTGAGAGGAATTTCAGTGATTTTAGCCTGAAAACTGGGATTTTCTAGGGTTTTTGGGTGAAAATTAATAATTTTGAATGTTTTTGGATCTAGAAATCCTCAAAATTCCCCAATTTTCATCCAAAAATTATGATTTTTCAGTTCCCCAATGTTTTGTTCGACCAAATGAGATGAAAAAAGAGGCGGATGAGGCGAAAGCGAGATTTGCGCATATTGATGGAGATCATCTAACTCTTCTCAATGTTTATCATGCTTTTAAGCAAAGTGAGTTCGAAATTTGAATTTGGGGCGAAATTTGGGATAAAATGATAGTAAACAAGCCTAGAATAGGCTTATTTAGTGTCCAAACATCAGAATTTCAAAAGAAATCATGAAAATTTCTGTAAAATTATTGATTTTTCGAATTCACGTTGAAATCTGAGTAAAAATGATGCCCAATAAGCCTATATTTAAACCTTTTTTGCGACGTGTAATTGCGGAGTGCCGTAATTTTTTTTTGAGTTCAGATTGAACTTTGGGATCAAATAACCCTAATTTTTGCCTCGTCATAACTCAATTTTCTCTTTTTCCAGACAACGAAGATCCCCAATGGTGTTATCAAAATTTCGTCAATTATCGATCGATGAAAACTGCAGATACAGTAAGACAGCAACTTTCAAGGGTCATGGATAAGGTGAGTAATTTGAAGAGGAATAGTTATAAGCGGACTCTTCGAGCCAACTCAAAAATAAAATGTTTTCCTCAAAAGCTCAATTCTGACCTGTAATAAATTTTAGTACAATCTTCGACGTGTCTCAACTGATTTCAAATCTCGTGATTATTATTTGAATATTCGAAAAGCTCTGGTTGCCGGATTTTTCATGCAAGTTGCACATTTGGAACGAAGTGGACATTATGTTACGGTTAAAGGTGAGAGATTTTGGCGCCAAAAATCCACGTGGCAAATTTGCAATTTTTTCAGACAATCAATTAGTCAATTTGCATCCCTCAACAGTCTTGGATCACAAACCCGAATGGGCACTTTATAATGAATTTGTATTGACGACGAAGAATTTCATCAGAAGTGTCACCGATGTTCGGCCGGAATGGTGAGGGTTTTGGAATCTTTGGGGAAAAAATGAGATTTTTGGAATCTTGCAGAAAATTGCGATTTTTCGAGTCTAAGCATGACTATTTTTGAGAAATCGATAAAAAAATTCGAAATTTGCATGGAATTACCGTAAAAATATTCTCTGAAAAAATAGAAAAGTTTTCGAAAGATTTTTTTTGCTGAAAAATCCATCCTAAAATTAATTCCAGGCTTCTCACAATCGCCCCACAATACTACGATTTGGCGAATTTCCCGGACGGCGACACAAAACGCAAATTGTTGGTCGTGTCTCAAACATTGCGAAAAAATGCCGGGCCAGGATATTGAGCCCCCCGAAACCTGTTGATCCTCATTTTCACTTTTTTTTACCCTGTTTTTTTCTGAAAAATTAAATTAAATTCGTCTAAAACCAAGCATTATATCTGTTTTTCAGTGAAAATTGCAGAATTTGAAATTTTCGAGCTCCAAAATTTAACAAAAAATATTTCGAAACTCAAAATACATAGAAAATGAGTAGACAATAGAAATTTTCAGCATTTTTAGTTTTTTTCTATATTTTTGATATCCTTGGGTTCTTGCTCTCCAATTATTTTTGAAGACAAAACAATTTTCCTCAATGAGTTTGAAAATTGGACAATTCTTATAGAGAAACCTGGTTTAAAAATTCAACGCTTTATAGGTGGAGGCTACACTCTAGTCGCTGAACTTATATCGATCATCCTTACAATTCTAACTATCTCGAGATATGCTAACTTCAAAAATACCCACGAAAAGAAGTTGATAATAGTTACAATAACTCACACATTTTTTGTTTTGTTCTTCGCTATTTATCAATTTTCGCAAGTTTTCAATCTTACCGATTCAATTTCCAAGTTTTTGGCGATTTATCGAACAAATATCGGATATTTGTTTGTCTTGCTGAATTTTTGCACAATGTTGATGGCTGATTCGAGATTTAGGAAGGATTTTTGGCGGATTTTGGTTTTTTGGAAGAAGAATGTGAAGACGAAGATTTTTGTTATGCGATCTGATACGAATTTTTGATAAAAAATGAAGTCTTTTTTTAATTGTGAGAAATTTGGCTTCCTCTTCAAGATGAAAAATCTGTGAACACCAAGTTTGATTTTCTGGAAAATAATCGGTGAATTACGCGAAGTCAGATATTGAAGCTTACAAAAACATTTCTGAATTTCTGAACAAATTCTTGAAGAAATAACTCATTATGAAAATTGTCCAAAAAAGTGATGGAAAATATGAAATTCAAAAGGTTGTAGCTATAAATGGAATTGGCACTGAAATATTAAAAAAAATGGTGTCTTCATTTCTATTTCTTCATTAAAATATCGAACCTTTAATTTTCAAAAGTGATCTCTAGAGAAAAACATTATCACCACACGATTCACCATGTTTGAATCCACGAAAATCCTTTCTTTGATAATTTAGTGATAACGACTGATAAGAGCTTCTGGGATGAAGGTGGAGCTCTAAACTTATCAAAAATATCATCTACTATCACCAAACATCATTTCCTCCAACTCCCAGCTCATTCTGATAATTTCGAAATTTTTTGATTCGATTCGATTCGATTCGATTCGATTCCCTTCATTTTTTAAAAATTTTTCAAACATCTACGTTTAAGCAGCCAAGGAGACTCGTCATCCCAAATTGTCTCGTTTTTCGCAGAACTACCGTTCTGCTGCAAGCTTTTCGTAAGATTTCCCAACTTTCCTTGCAGCTCGAAGAGCTGCTTTTGGAAATTCTGGATCTAGAAAACCATGTACCGAGGATTATGTTTCTAAAAATGATTCCGTCCGGAAAATTGAATCTTTTTGATCTTAGGTTAATGTCAGTTCAAGCCTGAGCTTAGATTTTAGGAAGTGTCACCTGTCTGGTTCAGTTGAAATTCCAGATTTTCACAATTTCACCCTGAAACTCCTCAGAAATCACATAATTTTCACACGACCAAAACCAGCAAAATTGTGTGTTTTTCTATTTCAAAACAAATTCCACTCAATGTTTTATTCAGCCTGAAAACTTGAATATTTTCCAGCAAAACCGAAAAAAAGAAAAATAAATAGAAATTGCATTGGAGCGCAATTGCAACATCAACCACGAGAGAGAGTGGGGGAGCGAGAGAGTGCGAGACAAGTAAGGAAAAAATAGTCATTTTTTTTTGTTTTCCTGTTTTTTGTGGCGGGTTTCGCTTTTTTTGTCTCGGCAATGAAAAATCATTCTGTGACGTGGATTTTTTGGTGTGAAATTAAAAAAAAACATATTTTTCAGATCTGCTCGAGAAATTCAACAGTATTGAGATCGTGGATGGAAAAACTTGGATTTTTTGGTCGATCTCGAGAAATTCAACAGTATTGGGATCTTGGATGGAAAAATTGGATTTTTTGGTCGAATTCAAGTCAGTTTATTTTGGGAAGGGATTTTTGTTGGGAAGGTCAGAAAAAGAGAAAAAAACTTTGACTGATCAGAACTCAGGTTAGACTTCATAATATTTGAACCATTTTTTTTTGATTTTTAGATAATTTCAAGAACTCAAAACTTTGATTTTGACTTAGGGGCTAAATGTGACCTAGAATTAAAACGCTTGAGTTGTTCGAGACACCCATATTTTTCAAAACTTGGTTCAAAATTTATATTTTTTCAAATTCGAGGTCGGAAAAGTTTTCATTCAGTGCCACTAGGCTGTGTTCAAAATTTCAGAAAGATTCGTAAAGGCTTAGGTGCAGGCTTCGAGGCGATAGCCGAGTATCTCTCGAAAACCCTCTGACTTTCCTCTTAACTCTTAACCACAACTTCATTTTTTGAAGTTTTATCTAGACTGATATTATTTATAAAAATCCAGGGCATAGAGATCTCTTGAAAACCCTCTGACTTTCCTCTTAACTCTTAACCACAACTTCATTTTTTGAAGTTTTATCTAGACTGATATTATTTATAAAAATCCAGGGCATAGAGATCTCTCGAAAACCCTCTGACTTTCCTCTTAACTCTTAACCACAACTTCATTTTTTGAAGTTTTATCTAGACTGATATTATTTATAAAAATCCAGGGCATAGAGATCTCTTGAAAACCCTCTGACTTTCCTCTTAACTCTTAACCACAACTTCATTTTTTGAAGTTTTATCTAGACTGATATTATTTATAAAAATCCAGGGCTTAGAGATCTCTCGAAAACCCTCTGACTTTCCTCTTAACTCCTAACCACAACTTCATTTTTTGAAGTTTTATCTAGACTGATATTATTTATAAAAATCCAGGGCATAGAGATCTCTCGAAAACCCTCTGACTTTCCTCTTAACTCTTAACCACAACTTCATTTTTTGAAGTTTTATCTAGACTGATATTATTTATAAAAATCCAGGGCATAGAGATCTCTTGAAAACCCTCTGACTTTCCTCTTAACTCCTAACCACAACTTCATTTTTTGAAGTTTTATCTAGACTGATATTATTTATAAAAATCCAGGGCATAGAGATCTCTTGAAAACCCTCTGACTTTCCTCTTAACTCTTAACCACAACTTCATTTTTTGAAGTTTTATCTAGACTGATATTATTTATAAAAATCCAGGGCATAGAGATCTCTTGAAAACCCTCTGACTTTCCTCTTAACTCTTAACCACAACTTCATTTTTTGAAGTTTTATCTAGACTGATATTATTTATAAAAATCCAGGGCTTAGAGATCTCTCGAAAACCCTCTGACTTTCCTCTTAACTCTTAACCACAACTTCATTTTTTGAAGTTTTATCTAGACTGATATTATTTATAAAAATCCAGGGCATAGAGATCTCTTGAAAACCCTCTGACTTTCCTCTTAACTCCTAACCACAACTTCATTTTTGAAGTTTTATCTAGACTGATATTATTTATAAAAATCCAGGGCATAGAGATCTCTTGAAAACCCTCTGACTTTCCTCTTCACTCTTAACCACAACTTCATTTTTTGAAGTTTTATCTAGACTGATATTATTTATAAAAATCCAGGGCATAGAGATCTCTTGAAAACCCTCTGACTTTCCTCTTAACTCTTAACCACAACTTCATTTTTTGAAGTTTTATCTAGACTGATATTATTTATAAAAATCCAGGGCTTAGAGATCTCTCGAAAACCCTCTGACTTTCCTCTTAACTCTTAACCACAACTTCATTTTTTGAAGTTTTATCTAGACTGTGATATGATTTTAAAAAATCCAGGGCATAGAGATCTCTCGAAAACCCTCTGACTTTCCTCTTAACTCTTAACCACAACTTCATTTTTTGAAGTTTTATCTAGACTGATATTATTTATAAAAATCCAGGGCATAGAGATCTCTCGAAAACCCTCTGACTTTCCTCTTAACTCTTAACCACAACTTCATTTTTTGAAGTTTTATCTAGACTGATATTATTTATAAAAATCCAGGGCTTAGAGATCTCTCGAAAACCCTCTGACTTTCCTCTTAACTCTTAACCACAACTTCATTTTTTGAAGTTTTATCTAGACTGATATTATTTATAAAAATCCAGGGCATAGAGATCTCTTGAAAACCCTCTGACTTTCCTCTTAACTCCTAACCACAACTTCATTTTTTGAAGTTTTATCTAGACTGATATTATTTATAAAAATCCAGGGCATAGAGATCTCTTGAAAACCCTCTGACTTTCCTCTTAACTCTTAACCACAACTTCATTTTTTGAAGTTTTATCTAGACTGATATTATTTATAAAAATCCAGGGCATAGAGATCTCTTGAAAACCCTCTGACTTTCCTCTTAACTCCTAACCACAACTTCATTTTTTGAAGTTTTATCTAGACTGATATTATTTATAAAAATCCAGGGCATAGAGATCTCTTGAAAACCCTCTGACTTTCCTCTTAACTCTTAACCACAACTTCATTTTTTGAAGTTTTATCTAGACTGATATTATTTATAAAAATCCAGGGCATAGAGATCTCTTGAAAACCCTCTGACTTTCCTCTTAACTCCTAACCACAACTTCATTTTTTGAAGTTTTATCTAGACTGATATTATTTATAAAAATCCAGGGCATAGAGATCTCTTGAAAACCCTCTGACTTTCCTCTTAACTCTTAACCACAACTTCATTTTTTGAAGTTTTATCTAGACTGATATTATTTATAAAAATCCAGGGCATAGAGATCTCTTGAAAACCCTCTGACTTTCCTCTTAACTCTTAACCACAACTTCATTTTTTGAAGTTTTATCTAGACTGATATTATTTATAAAAATCCAGGGCTTAGAGATCTCTCGAAAACCCTCTGACTTTCCTCTTAACTCTTAACCACAACTTCATTTTTGAAGTTTTATCTAGACTGTGATATGATTTTAAAAAATCCAGGGCATAGAGATCTCTCGAAAACCCTCTGACTTTCCTCTTAACTCTTAACCACAACTTCATTTTTTGAAGTTTTATCTAGACTGATATTATTTATAAAAATCCAGGGCATAGAGATCTCTTGAAAACCCTCTGACTTTCCTCTTAACTCTTAACCACAACTTCATTTTTTGAAGTTTTATCTAGACTGTGATATGATTTTAAAAAATCCAGGGCATAGAGATCTCTCGAAAACCCTCTGACTTTCCTCTTAACTCTTAACCACAACTTCATTTTTTGAAGTTTTATCTAGACTGATATTATTTATAAAAATCCAGGGCATAGAGATCTCTTGAAAACCCTCTGACTTTCCTCTTAACTCCTAACCACAACTTCATTTTTTTGAAGTTTTATCTAGACTGATATTATTTATAAAAATCCAGGGCTTAGAGATCTCTCGAAAACCCTCTGACTTTCCTCTTAACTCTTAACCACAACTTCATTTTTTGAAGTTTTATCTAGACTGATATTATTTATAAAAATCCAGGGCATAGAGATCTCTTGAAAACCCTCTGACTTTCCTCTTAACTCTTAACCACAACTTCATTTTTTGAAGTTTTATCTAGACTGATATTATTTATAAAAATCCAGGGCATAGAGATCTCTCGAAAACCCTCTGACTTTCCTCTTAACTCTTAACCACAACTTCATTTTTTGAAGTTTTATCTAGACTGATATTATTTATAAAAATCCAGGGCATAGAGATCTCTCGAAAACCCTCTGACTTTCCTCTTAACTCCTAACCACAACTTCATTTTTTGAAGTTTTATCTAGACTGATATTATTTATAAAAATCCAGGGCTTAGAGATCTCTCGAAAACCCTCTGACTTTCCTCTTAACTCTTAACCACAACTTCATTTTTTGAAGTTTTATCTAGACTGATATTATTTATAAAAATCCAGGGCATAGAGATCTCTTGAAAACCCTCTGACTTTCCTCTTAACTCTTAACCACAACTTCATTTTTTGAAGTTTTATCTAGACTGTGATATGATTTTAAAAAATCCAGGGCATAGAGATCTCTCGAAAACCCTCTGACTTTCCTCTTAACTCTTAACCACAACTTCATTTTTTGAAGTTTTATCTAGACTGATATTATTTATAAAAATCCAGGGCATAGAGATCTCTCGAAAACCCTCTGACTTTCCTCTTAACTCCTAACCACAACTTCATTTTTTGAAGTTTTATCTAGACTGATATTATTTATAAAAATCCAGGGCTTAGAGATCTCTTGAAAACCCTCTGACTTTCCTCTTAACTTTTAACCACAACTTCATTTTTTGAAGTTTTATCTAGACTGATATTATTTATAAAAATCCAGGGCATAGAGATCTCTCGAAAACTCTCTGACTTTCCTCTTAACTTTTAACCACAACTTCATTTTTTGAAGTTTTATCTAGACTGATATTATTTATAAAAATCCAGGGCTTAGAGATCTCTTGAAAACCCTCTGACTTTCCTCTTAACTCCTAACCACAACTTCATTTTTTGAAGTTTTATCTAGACTGATATTATTTATAAAAATCCAGGGCTTAGAGATCTCTTGAAAACCCTCTGACTTTCCTCTTAACTCCTAACCACAACTTCATTTTTTGAAGTTTTATCTAGACTGATATTATTTATAAAAATCCAGGGCTTAGAGATCTCTTGAAAACCCTCTGACTTTCCTCTTAACTCCTAACCACAACTTCATTTTTTGAAGTTTTATCTAGACTGATATTATTTATAAAAATCCAGGGCTTAGAGATCTCTTGAAAACCCTCTGACTTTCCTCTTAACTCCTAACCACAACTTCATTTTTGAAGTTTTATCTAGACTGATATTATTTATAAAAATCCAGGGCTTAGAGATCTCTTGAAAACCCTCTGACTTTCCTCTTAACTCCTAACCACAACTTCATTTTTTGAAGTTTTATCTAGACTGATATTATTTATAAAAATCCAGGGCTTAGAGATCTCTTGAAAACCCTCTGACTTTCCTCTTAACTCCTAACCACAACTTCATTTTTTGAAGTTTTATCTAGACTGATATTATTTATAAAAATCCAGGGCTTAGAGATCTCTCGAAAACTCTCTGACTTTCCTCTTAACTCTTAACCACAACTTCATTTTTTGAAGTTTTATCTAGACTGATATTATTTATAAAAATCCAGGGCTTAGAGATCTCTTGAAAACCCTCTGACTTTCCTCTTAACTCCTAACCACAACTTCATTTTTTGAAGTTTTATCTAGACTGATATTATTTATAAAAATCCAGGGCTTAGAGATCTCTTGAAAACCCTCTGACTTTCCTCTTAACTCCTAACCACAACTTCATTTTTTGAAGTTTTATCTAGACTGATATTATTTATAAAAATCCAGGGCATAGAGATCTCTCGAAAAATCTGACTTTCCTCTTAACTCCTAACCACAACTTCATTTTTTGAAGTTTTATCTAGACTGTGATATGATTTTAAAAAATCCAGGGCTTAGAGATCTCTCGAAAACCCTTTGACTCTCCTCTTAATTCCTAAACACAACTTCATTTTTTGAAGTTTTATCTAGACTGTGATATGATTTTAAAAAATCCAGGGCATAGAGATCTCTCGAAAACTCTCTGACTTTCCTCTTAACTCTTAACCACAACTTCATTTTTTGAAGTTTTATCTAGACTGATATTATTTATAAAAATCCAGGGCATAGAGATCTCTTGAAAACCCTCTGACTTTCCTCTTAACTCCTAACCACAACTTCATTTTTTGAAGTTTTATCTAGACTGATATTATTTATAAAAATCCAGGGCATAGAGATCTCTCGAAAACCCTCTGACTTTCCTCTTAACTCTTAACCACGACTTCATTTTTTGAAGTTTTATCTAGACTGATATTATTTATAAAAATCCAGGGCATAGAGATCTCTCGAAAACCCTCTGACTTTCCTCTTAACTCTTAACCACAACTTCATTTTTTGAAGTTTTATCTAGACTGATATTATTTATAAAAATCCAGGGCATAGAGATCTCTCGAAAACCCTCTGACTTTCCTCTTAACTCCTAAGCACAACTTCATTTTTTGAAGTTTTATCTAGACTGATATTATTTATAAAAATCCAGGGCATAGAGATCTCTCGAAAACCCTATGACTTTCCTCTTAACTCCTAACCACAACTTCATTTTTTGAAGTTTTATCTAGACTGTGATATGATTTTAAAAAATCCAGGGCATAGAGATCTCTCGAAAACCCTCTGACTCTCCTCTTAATTCCTAAACACAACTTCATTTTTTGAAGTTTTATTTAGACTGATATTATTTATAAAAATCCAGGGCATAGAGATCTCTCGAAAACCCTCTGACTCTCCTCTTAATTCCTAAACACAACTTCATTTTTTGAAGTTTTATCTAGACTGATATTATTTATAAAAATCCAGGGCATAGAGATCTCTCGAAAACCCTCTGACTTTCCTCTTAACTCTTAACCACAACTTCATTTTTTGAAGTTTTATCTAGACTGTGATATGATTTTAAAAAATCCAGGGCATAGAGATCTCTCGAAAACCCTCTGACTTTCCTCTTAACTCCTAACCACAACTTCATTTTTTGAAGTTTTATCTAAACTGATATTATTTATAAAAATCCAGGGCATAGAGATCTCTCGAAAACCCTCTGACTTTCCTCTTAACTCCTAACCACAACTTCATTTTTTGAAGTTTTATCTAGACTGTGATATGATTTTAAAAAATCCAGGGCATAGAGATCTCTCGAAAACCCTCTGACTTTCCTCTTAACTCTTAACCACAACTTCATTTTTTGAAGTTTTATCTAGACTGATATTATTTATAAAAATCCAGGGCATAGAGATCTCTCGAAAACCCTCTGACTTTCCTCTTAACTCCTAAGCACAACTTCATTTTTTGAAGTTTTATCTAGACTGATATTATTTATAAAAATCCAGGGCATAGAGATCTCTCGAAAACCCTCTGACTTTCCTCTTAACTCCTAACCACAACTTCATTTTTTGAAGTTTTATCTAGACTGATATTATTTATAAAAATCCAGGGCATAGAGATCTCTCGAAAACCCTCTGACTTTCCTCTTAACTCCTAAGCACAACTTCATTTTTTGAAGTTTTATCTAGACTGATATTATTTATAAAAATCCAGGGCATAGAGATCTCTCGAAAACCCTCTGACTTTCCTCTTAACTCTTAACCACGACTTCATTTTTTGAAGTTTTATCTAGACTGATATTATTTATAAAAATCCAGGGCATAGAGATCTCTCGAAAACCCTCTGACTTTCCTCTTAACTCTTAACCACAACTTCATTTTTTGAAGTTTTATCTAGACTGATATTATTTATAAAAATCCAGGGCATAGAGATCTCTCGAAAACCCTCTGACTTTCCTCTTAACTCTTAACCACAACTTCATTTTTTGAAGTTTTATCTAGACTGATATTATTTATAAAAATCCAGGGCATAGAGATCTCTCGAAAACCCTCTGACTTTCCTCTTAACTCCTAAGCACAACTTCATTTTTTGAAGTTTTATCTAGACTGATATTATTTATAAAAATCCAGGGCATAGAGATCTCTCGAAAACCCTCTGACTTTCCTCTTAACTCCTAAGCACAACTTCATTTTTTGAAGTTTTATCTAGACTGATATTATTTATAAAAATCCAGGGCATAGAGATCTCTCGAAAACCCTCTGACTTTCCTCTTAACTCTTAACCACGACTTCATTTTTTGAAGTTTTATCTAGACTGATATTATTTATAAAAATCCAGGGCATAGAGATCTCTCGAAAACCCTCTGACTTTCCTCTTAACTCTTAACCACAACTTCATTTTTTGAAGTTTTATCTAGACTGATATTATTTATAAAAATCCAGGGCATAGAGATCTCTCGAAAACCCTCTGACTTTCCTCTTAACTCCTAAGCACAACTTCATTTTTTGAAGTTTTATCTAGACTGATATTATTTATAAAAATCCAGGGCATAGAGATCTCTCGAAAACCCTCTGACTTTCCTCTTAACTCTTAACCACAACTTCATTTTTTGAAGTTTTATCTAGACTGATATTATTTATAAAAATCCAGGGCATAGAGATCTCTCGAAAACCCTCTGACTTTCCTCTTAACTCTTAACCACAACTTCATTTTTTGAAGTTTTATCTAGACTGATATTATTTATAAAAATCCAGGGCATAGAGATCTCTCGAAAACCCTCTGACTTTCCTCTTAACTCTTAACCACAACTTCATTTTTTGAAGTTTTATCTAGACTGATATTATTTATAAAAATCCAGGGCATAGAGATCTCTCGAAAACCCTCTGACTTTCCTCTTAACTCCTAAGCACAACTTCATTTTTTGAAGTTTTATCTAGACTGATATTATTTATAAAAATCCAGGGCATAGAGATCTCTCGAAAACCCTCTGACTTTCCTCTTAACTCCTAACCACAACTTCATTTTTTGAAGTTTTATCTAGACTGATATTATTTATAAAAATCCAGGGCATAGAGATCTCTCGAAAACCCTCTGACTTTCCTCTTAACTCCTAACCACAACTTCATTTTTTGAAGTTTTATCTAGACTGATATTATTTATAAAAATCCAGGGCATAGAGATCTCTCGAAAACCCTCTGACTTTCCTCTTAACTCCTAACCACAACTTCATTTTTTGAAGTTTTATCTAGACTGATATTATTTATAAAAATCCAGGGCATAGAGATCTCTCGAAAACCCTCTGACTTTCCTCTTAACTCTTAACCACAACTTCATTTTTTGAAGTTTTATCTAGACTGATATTATTTATAAAAATCCAGGGCATAGAGATCTCTCGAAAACCCTCTGACTTTCCTCTTAACTCCTAAGCACAACTTCATTTTTTGAAGTTTTATCTAGACTGATATTATTTATAAAAATCCAGGGCATAGAGATCTCTCGAAAACCCTCTGACTTTCCTCTTAACTCCTAACCACAACTTCATTTTTTGAAGTTTTATCTAGACTGATATTATTTATAAAAATCCAGGGCATAGAGATCTCTCGAAAACCCTCTGACTTTCCTCTTAACTCTTAACCACAACTTCATTTTTTGAAGTTTTATCTAGACTGTGATATGATTTTAAAAAATCCAGGGCTTAGAGATCTCTCGAAAACCCTCTGACTTTCCTCTTAACTCCTAAGCACAACTTCATTTTTTGAAGTTTTATCTAGACTGATATTATTTATAAAAATCCAGGGCATAGAGATCTCTCGAAAACCCTCTGACTTTCCTCTTAACTCTTAACCACAACTTCATTTTTTGAAGTTTTATCTAGACTGTGATATGATTTTAAAAAATCCAGGGCTTAGAGATCTCTCGAAAACCCTCTGACTTTCCTCTTAACTCTTAACCACAACTTCATTTTTTGAAGTTTTATCTAGACTGTGATATGATTTTAAAAAATCCAGGGCTTAGAGATCTCTCGAAAACCCTCTGACTTTCCTCTTAACTCCTAAGCACAACTTCATTTTTTGAAGTTTTATCTAGACTGATATTATTTATAAAAATCCAGGGCTTAGAGATCTCTTGAAAACCCTCTGACTTTCCTCTTAACTCTTAACCACAACTTCATTTTTTGAAGTTTTATCTAGACTGATATTATTTATAAAAATCCAGGGCATAGAGATCTCTCGAAAACCCTCCTGACTTTCCTCTTAACTCCTAAGCACAACTTCATTTTTTGAAGTTTTATCTAGACTGATATTATTTATAAAAATCCAGGGCATAGAGATCTCTTGAAAACCCTCTGACTTTCCTCTTAACTCCTAACCACAACTTCATTTTTTGAAGTTTTATCTAGACTGTGATATGATTTTAAAAAATCCAGGGCTTAGAGATCTCTCGAAAACCCTCTGACTTTCCTCTTAACTCTTAACCACAACTTCATTTTTTGAAGTTTTATCTAGACTGATATTATTTATAAAAATCCAGGGCATAGAGATCTCTCGAAAACCCTCTGACTTTCCTCTTAACTCTTAACCACAACTTCATTTTTTGAAGTTTTATCTAGACTGATATTATTTATAAAAATCCAGGGCATAGAGATCTCTCGAAAACCCTCTGACTTTCCTCTTAACTCCTAAGCACAACTTCATTTTTGAAGTTTTATCTAGACTGATATTATTTATAAAAATCCAGGGCATAGAGATCTCTCGAAAACCCTCTGACTTTCCTCTTAACTCCTAACCACAACTTCATTTTTTGAAGTTTTATCTAGACTGATATTATTTATAAAAATCCAGGGCATAGAGATCTCTCGAAAACCCTCTGACTTTCCTCTTAACTCCTAACCACAACTTCATTTTTTGAAGTTTTATCTAGACTGATATTATTTATAAAAATCCAGGGCATAGAGATCTCTCGAAAACCCTCTGACTTTCCTCTTAACTCTTAACCACAACTTCATTTTTTGAAGTTTTATCTAGACTGATATTATTTATAAAAATCCAGGGCATAGAGATCTCTCGAAAACCCTCTGACTTTCCTCTTAACTCCTAAGCACAACTTCATTTTTTGAAGTTTTATCTAGACTGATATTATTTATAAAAATCCAGGGCATAGAGATCTCTCGAAAACCCTCTGACTTTCCTCTTAACTCCTAACCACAACTTCATTTTTTGAAGTTTTATCTAGACTGATATTATTTATAAAAATCCAGGGCATAGAGATCTCTCGAAAACCCTCTGACTTTCCTCTTAACTCCTAAGCACAACTTCATTTTTTGAAGTTTTATCTAGACTGATATTATTTATAAAAATCCAGGGCATAGAGATCTCTCGAAAACCCTCTGACTTTCCTCTTAACTCCTAACCACAACTTCATTTTTTGAAGTTTTATCTAGACTGATATTATTTATAAAAATCCAGGGCATAGAGATCTCTCGAAAACCCTCTGACTTTCCTCTTAACTCTTAACCACAACTTCATTTTTTGAAGTTTTATCTAGACTGTGATATGATTTTAAAAAATCCAGGGCTTAGAGATCTCTCGAAAACCCTCTGACTTTCCTCTTAACTCCTAAGCACAACTTCATTTTTTGAAGTTTTATCTAGACTGATATTATTTATAAAAATCCAGGGCATAGAGATCTCTCGAAAACCCTCTGACTTTCCTCTTAACTCTTAACCACAACTTCATTTTTTGAAGTTTTATCTAGACTGTGATATGATTTTAAAAAATCCAGGGCTTAGAGATCTCTCGAAAACCCTCTGACTTTCCTCTTAACTCTTAACCACAACTTCATTTTTTGAAGTTTTATCTAGACTGTGATATGATTTTAAAAAATCCAGGGCTTAGAGATCTCTCGAAAACCCTCTGACTTTCCTCTTAACTCCTAAGCACAACTTCATTTTTTGAAGTTTTATCTAGACTGATATTATTTATAAAAATCCAGGGCTTAGAGATCTCTTGAAAACCCTCTGACTTTCCTCTTAACTCTTAACCACAACTTCATTTTTTGAAGTTTTATCTAGACTGATATTATTTATAAAAATCCAGGGCATAGAGATCTCTCGAAAACCCTCTGACTTTCCTCTTAACTCCTAAGCACAACTTCATTTTTTGAAGTTTTATCTAGACTGATATTATTTATAAAAATCCAGGGCATAGAGATCTCTTGAAAACCCTCTGACTTTCCTCTTAACTCCTAACCACAACTTCATTTTTTGAAGTTTTATCTAGACTGTGATATGATTTTAAAAAATCCAGGGCTTAGAGATCTCTCGAAAACCCTTTGACTCTCCTCTTAATTCCTAAACACAACTTCATTTTTTGAAGTTTTATCTAGACTGTGATATGATTTTAAAAAATCCAGGGCTTAGAGATCTCTTGAAAACCCTCTGACTTTCCTCTTAACTCTTAACCACAACTTCATTTTTTGAAGTTTTATCTAGACTGATATTATTTATAAAAATCCAGGGCATAGAGATCTCTCGAAAACCCTCTGACTTTCCTCTTAACTCCTAACCACAACTTCATTTTTTGAAGTTTTATCTAGACTGATATTATTTATAAAAATCCAGGGCATAGAGATCTCTCGAAAACCCTCTGACTTTCCTCTTAACTCCTAACCACAACTTCATTTTTTGAAGTTTTATCTAGACTGATATTATTTATAAAAATCCAGGGCATAGAGATCTCTCGAAAACCCTCTGACTTTCCTCTTAACTCTTAACCACAACTTCATTTTTTGAAGTTTTATCTAGACTGATATTATTTATAAAAATCCAGGGCATAGAGATCTCTCGAAAACCCTCTGACTTTCCTCTTAACTCCTAACCACAACTTCATTTTTTGAAGTTTTATCTAGACTGATATTATTTATAAAAATCCAGGGCATAGAGATCTCTCGAAAACCCTCTGACTTTCCTCTTAACTCCTAACCACAACTTCATTTTTTGAAGTTTTATCTAGACTGATATTATTTATAAAAATCCAGGGCATAGAGATCTCTCGAAAACCCTCTGACTTTCCTCTTAACTCTTAACCACAACTTCATTTTTTGAAGTTTTATCTAGACTGATATTATTTATAAAAATCCAGGGCATAGAGATCTCTCGAAAACCCTCTGACTTTCCTCTTAACTCCTAACCACAACTTCATTTTTTGAAGTTTTATCTAGACTGATATTATTTATAAAAATCCAGGGCATAGAGATCTCTCGAAAACCCTCTGACTTTCCTCTTAACTCCTAACCACAACTTCATTTTTTGAAGTTTTATCTAGACTGATATTATTTATAAAAATCCAGGGCATAGAGATCTCTCGAAAACCCTCTGACTTTCCTCTTAACTCTTAACCACAACTTCATTTTTGAAGTTTTATCTAGACTGATATTATTTATAAAAATCCAGGGCATAGAGATCTCTCGAAAACCCTCTGACTTTCCTCTTAACTCCTAACCACAACTTCATTTTTTGAAGTTTTATCTAGACTGATATTATTTATAAAAATCCAGGGCATAGAGATCTCTCGAAAACCCTCTGACTTTCCTCTTAACTCCTAACCACAACTTTATTTTTTGAAGTTTTATCTAGACTGATATTATTTATAAAAATCCAGGGCATAGAGATCTCTCGAAAACCCTCTGACTTTCCTCTTTGGAAAAGATTTGGAATAATCCAAAAATGTAAAAAAGAAGTCGATGAGTTGGGACCTAAATGACATTTCCTCTCAGGCTTAGGCTTAGTAAACCACCCTGAACCACATTAGGCTTAGGCTTAGTAAGCCACTCAGAAGCAACTTTGAATCGATTCGATTCGAGTCGATTCGAGTCGATTCGATCCGATTCGAGTCGATTCGAGTCGATTTGAGTCGATTCGAGTCGATTCGAGTCGATTCGATCCGATTCGAGTCGATTCGAGTCGATTCGAGTCGATTCGATCCGATTCGAGTCGATTCGACTCAAATCGACTCGAATCGACTCGAATCGGATCGAATCGACTCGAATCGAGTCAATTCGATCCGATTCGATTCGATTTTTTCAAAATCAAATTCCACTCAATGTTTTATTCAGCCTGAAAACTTGAATATTTTCCAGCAAAACCGAAAAAAAGAAAAATAAATAGAAATTGCATTGGAGCGCAATTGCAATATCAACTACGAGAGAGAGTGGGGGAGCGAGAGAGTGCGAGACAAGTAAGGAAAAATAGTCATTTTTTTTTTGTTTTCCTGTTTTTTTGTGGCGGGTTTCGCTTTTTTGTCTCGGCAATGAAAAATCATTCTGTGACGTGGATTTTTTGGTGTGAAATTAAAAAAACATATTTTTCAGATCTGCTCGAGAAATTCAACAGTATTGGGATCGTGGATGGAAAAACTTGGATTTTTTGGTCGAATTCAAGTCAGTTTATTTTGGGAAGGGATTTTTTGTTGGGAAGGTCAGAAAAAGAGAAAAAACTTTGACTGATCAGAACTCAGGTTAGACTTCATAATTTTTGAACCATTTTTTTTTGATTTTTAGATAATTTCAAGAACTCATAACTTTGATTTTGACTTAGGGGCTAAATGTGACCTACGATTCGAACCGATTCGAGTCGATTCGAGTCGATTCGAACCGATTCGAGTCGATTCGAACCGATTCGAGTCGATTCGAACCGGATTCGAGTCGATTCGGACCGATTCGAACCGATTCGAGTCGATTCGAACCGATTCGAAAAAAATTTTTGTTAGCTACCCGCTTGACTCTTGTTAGCTACCCGCTTGATTCGATCCGATTCGAGTCGATTCGAACCGATTCGAACCGATTCGAGTCGATTCGAGTCGATTCGAACCGATTCGAGTCGATTCGAACCGATTCGAGTCGATTCGAACCGATTCGAGTCGATTCGAACCGATTCGAGTCGATTCGAGTCGATTCGAACTCGATTCGAGTCGATTCGAACCGATTCGAACCGATTCGAGTCGATTCGAACCGATTCGAAAAAAATTTTTGTTATGGATGGAAAAACTTGGATTTTTTGGTCGAATTCAAGTCAGTTTATTTTGGGAAGGGATTTTTGTTGGGAAGGTCAGAAAAAGAGAAAAACTTTGACTGATCAGAACTCAGGTTAGACTTCATAATTTTTGAACCATTTTTTTTTGATTTTTAGATAATTTCAAGAACTCATAACTTTGATTTTGACTTAGGGGCTAAATGTGACCTACGATTCGAACCGATTCGAGTCGATTCGAGTCGATTCGAACCGATTCGAGTCGATTCGAACCGATTCGAGTCGATTCGAACCGATTCGAGTCGATTCGGACCGATTCGAACCGATTCGAGTCGATTCGAACCGATTCGAAAAAAATTTTTGTTAGCTACCCGCTTGACTCTTGTTAGCTACCCGCTTGATTCGATCCGATTCGAGTCGATTCGAACCGATTCGAACCGATTCGAGTCGATTCGAGTCGATTCGAACCGATTCGAGTCGATTCGAACCGATTCGAGTCGATTCGAACCGATTCGAGTCGATTCGAACCGATTCGAGTCGATTCGAGTCGACTCGAACCGATTCGAGTCGATTCGAACCGATTCGAACCGATTCGAGTCGATTCGAACCGATTCGAAAAAATTTTTGTTAGCTACCCGCTTGACTCTTGTTAGCTACCCGCTTGATTCGATCCGATTCGAGTCGATTCGAACCTATTCGAACCGATTCGAGTCGATTCGAGTCGATTCGAACCGATTCGAGTCGATTCGAACCGATTCGAGTCGATTCGAACCGATTTGAGTCGATTCGAACCGATTCGAGTCGATTCGAGTCGATTCGAACCGATTCGAACCGATTCGAGTCGATTCGAACCGATTCGAGTCGATTCGAGTCGATTCGAACCGATTCGAACCGATTCGAGTCGATTCGAACCGATTCGAGTCGATTCGAACTCGATTCGAGTCGATTCGAACCGATTCGAGTCGATTCGAACCGATTCGAGTCGATTCGAACCGATTCGAGTCGATTCGAGTCGATTCGAACCGATTCGAGTCGATTCGAGTCGATTCGAACCGATTCGAACCGATTCGAGTCGATTCGAACCGATTCGAGTCGATTCGAACCGATTCGAGTCGATTCGAACCGATTCGAGTCGATTCGAGTCGATTCGAACCGATTCGAGTCGATTCGAGTCGATTCGAACCGATTCGAACCGATTCGAATCGATTCGAATCGATTCGAGTCGATTCGAAGTCGATTCGAACCGATTCGAACCGAGTCGAGTCGATTCGAACCGATTCGAGTCGATTCGAACCGATTCGAGTCGATTCGAACCGATTCGAGTCGATTCGAACCGATTCGAGTCGATTCGAACCGATTCGAGTCGATTCGAGTCGATTCGAACCGATTCGAACCGATTCGAGTCGATTCGAACTCGATTCGAGTCGATTCGAGTCGATTCGAACCGATTCGAACCGATTCGAGTCGATTCGAACCGATTCGAACCGATTCGAGTCGATTCGAGTCGATTCGAACCGATTCGAGTCGATTCGAACCGATTCGAACCGATTCGAGTCGATTCGAACCGATTCGAAAAAAATTTTTGTTAGCTACCCGCTTGATTCGATCCGATTCGAGTCGATTCGAACCGATTCGAACCGATTCGAGTCGATTCGAGTCGATTCGAACCGATTCGAGTCGATTCGAACCGATTCGAGTCGATTCGAACCGATTCGAGTCGATTCGAGTCGATTCGAACCGATTCGAACCGATTCGAAAAATTTTTGTTAGCTACCCGCTTGATTCGATCCGATTCGAGTCGATTCGAACCGATTCGAGTCGATTCGAGTCGATTCAAACCGATTCGAGTCGATTCGAACCGATTCGAGTCGATTCGAACCGATTCGAGTCGATTCGAACCGATTCGAGTCGATTCGAACCGATTCGAGTCGATTCGATTCCCTTCCCTCCATTTTTTTAAATTTTTAATAAAAATCTGGAATGAAAAATTGGGGTTTTCGCCTTCACAGTTACTTCTGGGTGGTTACTAAGCCTAAGCCTTTTTTAACAGTGTTAAAAATTTTCTTTCAATTTTTTCAGCTTTAAAGTTGCTTCTGGGTGGCTTACTAAGCTTTTTTTACATTTTTGGATTTGTCCAAATCTGTAACTTTTTTTTAAAAAATTTTTGTTAGCTACCCGCTTGACTCTTGTTAGCTACCCGCTTGATTCGATCCGATTCGAGTCGATTCGAACCGATTCGAACCGATTCGAGTCGATTCGAGTCGATTCGAGTCGATTCGATTCCCTTCCCTCCATTTTTTTAAATTTTTAATAAAAATCTGGAATGAAAAATTGGGGTTTTCGCCTTCACAGTTACTTCTGGGTGGTTACTAAGCCTAAGCCTTTTTTAACAGTGTTAAAAATTTTCTTTCAATTTTTTAGCTTTAAAGTTGCTTCTGGGTGGCTTACTAAGCTTTTTTTTACATTTTTGGATTTGTCCAAATCTGTAACTTTTTTTTAAAAAATTTTTGTTAGCTACCCGCTTGACTCTTGTTAGCTACCCGCTTGATTCGATCCGATTCGAGTCGATTCGAACCGATTCGAACCGATTCGAGTCGATTCGAGTCGATTCGAACCGATTCGAGTCGATTCGAACCGATTCGAACCGATTCGAGTCGATTCGAGTCGATTCGAACCGATTCGAGTCGATTCGAGTCGATTCGAACCGATTCGAGTCGATTCGAACCGATTCGAGTCGATTCGATTCCCTCCTCCATTTTTTTTAATTTTTAATAAAAATCTGGAATGAAAAATTGGGGGTTTTCGCCTTCACAGTTACTTCTGGGTGGTTACTATCTAAGCCCAAGCCTTTTTTAACAGTGTTAAAAATTTTCTTTCAATTTTTTTTAGCTTTAAAGTTGCTTCTGGGTGGCTTACTAAGCTTTTTTTTACATTTTTGGATTTGTCCAAATCTGTAACTTTTTTTAAAAAAATTTTTGTTAGCTACCCGCTTGACTCTTGTTAGCTACCCGCTTGATTCGATCCGATTCGAGTCGATTCGAACCGATTCGAACCGATTCGAGTCGATTCGAGTCGATTCGAACCGATTCGAGTCGATTCGAACCGATTCGAGTCGATTCGAACCGATTCGAGTCGATTCGAACCGATTCGAGTCGATTCGAACCGATTCGAGTCGATTCGAACCGATTCGAGTCGATTCGAACCGATTCGAGTCGATTCGAACCGATTCGCACCGATTCGAACCGATTCGAGTCGATTCGAAAAATTTTTGTTAGCTACCCGCTTGACTCTTGTTAGCTACCCGCTTGATTCGATCCGATTCGAGTCGATTCGAACCGATTCGAACCGATTCGAGTCGATTCGAGTCGATTCGAACCGATTCGAGTCGATTCGAACCGATTCGAGTCGATTCTAACCGATTCGAAAATTTTTGTTAGCTACCCGCTTGACTCTTGTTAGCTACCCGCTTGATTCGATCCGATTCTAATCGACTCGAATCGACTCGAATCGGTTCGAATCGACTCGAATCGGTTCGAATCGGTTCGAATCGACTCGAATCGGTTCGAATCGGTTCGAGTCGATTCGAACCGATTCGAATCGAGTCAATTCGGATCCGATTCGATTCGATTTTTTCAAAATCAAATTCCACTCAATGTTTTATTCAGCCTGAAAACTTGAATATTTTCCAGCAAAACCGAAAAAAGAAAAATAAATAGAAATTGCATTGGAGCGCAATTGCAATATCAACTACGAGAGAGAGTGGGGGAGCGAGAGAGTGCGAGACAAGTAAGGAAAAATAGTCATTTTTTTTTGTTTTCCTGTTTTTTGTGGCGGGTTTCGCTTTTTTTGTCTCGGCAATGAAAAATCATTCTGTGACGTGGATTTTTTGGTGTGAAATTAAAAAAAAACATATTTTTCAGATCTGCTCGAGAAATTCAACAGTATTGGGATCGTGGATGGAAAAACTTGGATTTTTTGGTCGAATTCAAGTCAGTTTATTTTGGGAAGGGATTTTTGTTGGGAAGGTCAGAAAAAGAGAAAAAAACTTTGACTGATCAGAACTCAGGTTAGACTTCATAATTTTTGAACCATTTTTTTTTTGATTTTTAGATAATTTCAAGAACTCATAACTTTGATTTTGACTTAGGGGCTAAATGTGACCTACGA